>JANCRA010000015.1:17556554-19019545 GCA_024362935.1 Setophaga petechia
TTAGTCTTAACTTCATTCAAAAACCTTCTTAACAAAACCACAAATTCCTGCATTTCAGAATATCTCAACTGTCTATGAGCTACAATATTGTGAAAACTTTAGTTCTTGCATTACTCACAAAGTTGTTTTGGTTTCATTATTATTCTACAGCTAAAGAGAAGAGTTAGGAAAATAACAACCAGCTGTCAACGGCGCTTTCAGCTGATTTCTTCTGTGTAAAAATGTAAGGAATGTAAAATACAGGGGTATGAATCTTGTATCCAATTATTTATGAGATAAAGTAGTCCCTAGGAAGCACAGAAACAGCCCTGAATGTCAGCAATTTCACTTGCATGACTATTTCTATCTGAAAATGATCCCTAAGGTTTTCTGCAGTGTTACCTCTGGGGATGGCTGTAATTGAAGTCCCATCAGAACTGCCTTATCCTAGCAAGAATCACAAAATCATAGATTATGCTGAGTTGGAAGGAACCCATCAGGATCATCAAGACCAGCTCCTGGCCCTGCACAGGACACCCCAAGAGTCACACCATGTGTCTGACAGTGTTGTCCAAACACCCCTTGAACTGTCAGGTTTGGTGCTGTCACCACTTTCCTGGGGAGCTGTTTCAGTGCTCAACCACCCTTCAGATGAAAAACCTTTTCCTACCCCATTTGAGGCTGGGCTTTGTGATGAATCCAGCTTTGAGAATGTATCCAGCACTGACTTGGTTCTGAGCTCCTGCTCAGCCCCTCTCCTGCCTCCTCCCCATGAGTGCCCACCTGATCACACTAGAGGTGAGAACAATTTCCCTTACAATTTTCAGGGATCAAAGATGTCAGAAACCATTGTCCCAAACTGAAGAGATATAACAAATATTATCAGCTTCAAAAATACATTAACATTGTCTTGACTGAGCAATTTTCACATATTGTAGTATTAGA
Source organism: Setophaga petechia (assembly GCA_024362935.1). Taxonomy (NCBI): domain Eukaryota; kingdom Metazoa; phylum Chordata; class Aves; order Passeriformes; family Parulidae; genus Setophaga; species Setophaga petechia. Next base: position 17,557,479 of record JANCRA010000015.1, read on the forward strand.
TAACATTGTCCAACTTTGTTAGAGAGATCAGACAATTGTAAAAAAGCTGTAGGAAATTTCTCTATGCAAAGTCAATGAACAAGAAAGTGTCATTGAGAGCAATTAATTGGAAGTTATCACTGTTACAGACTTCACATCTGAAGTAATGAAAAAGCTTTCCTAATGCAGAATGAGATGAATTAATTCCTTTCAATATTATGCTGACCATATCAAGTATCTTTCAAATGCAAATGATATCCAGATCTGACATATTCAGAATATTAAATAAACTGCAAAGAAAATCAATGTGCTACTTAAATGTTCAACATGACAAATGTCCTTTGAGCCATGTATCTTGCAGCATTCATTTAGCTGGTTTTGAAAGTTTCCCCAAGATCTGAGTTTCCTTCTTTTGTTTCCAGAGAAGCTCTCAACAAGGAAGACTTCCTTGTAATCCTCTTGTTCCAACAGCATTGTAGCTACTCTAAAATTTACAACCTCAATCTGAATGTAGATTGCAGGGAAAATGAACATGCAAAAATGGTACTAAAGTGCTTATAGGAACACCTTAATTAATGGGATTCTCCTCTTGAGGATGACTGGCTGTTTTATACAAATCTATCCACGTATTTTTCAGCAAAAATCCATCAACACAAACGTCTATGTCTGTGACTTTGGAGGTCTTTACCACTCTGAAGATCACCTGTGTGTCTTTGGCATTGTGCAGTGGTTAGATGGCTTTGGGGTGGGACTGGTGTTCTGTGGAAAGCAGCAAGCCCCAGGTCAGGGGAAGACAGAGCTGTGTCCCTGCAGATCAGCACCCTGTGTCAGCTGCACAGGTCAGCCACAGCAGCTCTGTACAGGACACTACAGGATGTTTGGTATACTGGCTGGGGTTTCTGGTGGGTTTTGTTTGCTCTTTGTTTCAATGGGTTTTAGAAATACATCTTTGCATTAAGTTAGGAATAGTTTTGTTTTCCCCATTTTTCCCCAGACGTCTCCCTGTGGGCAAAAAACCCTGTCTGGTTTGTTGACATAAATATAAGATAGAATCAGGTTTGCACTATGACCTGACTAATCTAATTCCCAGTGGTTCTGAAAATCAGTAGAAGTAAGGCCACAGTAAAGAATGATCTTCAACTGAAAAAAATGTAAACAAAAAAACCTTTTTGTTTTGCAACAAAAAAATGGGTTTTGACTGTAAGCGGATTATATACACTATTAATTTGCATCCATATGAGACACCAATGAAAGAAATTTCTGTTGGTAGTTGAGGCCCCCAAATATCAATATTTGTTTGGCTGCCAGAGAAAAGCAAATAGCAGCCAAAGGGGATGCATTTCTTGAATTACAGCACTTTTCATTAGCTAATCCCCAGGAGGATTCCTCTGAATGTGGAGAAATGCAAACTGTGATCACATGAGAACTGGGAATCAGAGAGAATAAGCCTTTATGAACCCAAAAGAATGTCAACACCTGGATAGCCAAACAAATGCCATACCTCTGTTTTTTGCATGTTCCTTTTCAGATTCAGGGAGCTGTTTCCAAATCAGAGAGGAAATAATGTATGATGGTACTAAAACCTTCCCCTTGAACCATTATTAATTAATCTCTGCAATGTATTATTTATAGAAACTCAACACTGTTTTGGTCATCTACAGTCTGTGACTGCCTTGTTCATTTTTCTTTCAGTGGAGTTGTATGTGACTCATTGCAGGCTCTCTCTTATGTGCTGGGGAGGAAAATGGTGACTCCTATGAAAGTGTTTATAGATGACACAAGCTCTGTGGTCTTTGCCTGTATGCTATGGGCGAAGTATTTCAGAGTGAAGTGGAACATGATGCTGAAAATGTTGAACCTGACATAAAATGTTAACGTGTTAGGAGGCTGTGATTGTTGATAATCCAGTTATTGGCAGTATTCCCTCATCCCCAAGTATTATTTACCACATGTGACGCTTGAGGAGAAATCTGAAAGAGGAAAATAAAGTCTTTCCAAATACTACAGAGGGATGTTTGAGTCGTAGGGAAGGGGAGATACGAGGCAATGATCTGGACAGAGAAGCAAGAGACAATTGCAATTGCTCAGGGTGAAGGAGAAGAAATGTGTGACAGTGGTCACAGGGGTTTTAGATGGATGGAAGAGTCAGGGATCTTGATTCCATGATCAGAAGGCTTGATTTATTATATTACGATATATATATAACATTATAACTATACTACATAGGAATAGAAAGGAAAGGAGCTTCTTCAGAACCTGGCTAAGCTAAGAATAGAATAGAAAGAAGAATAACAAAGATCTGTCTCTTGGCAGAGAGCAAGAGCAGCCCTGCCGTGAGTGGTCAGTAGATCCAAACATCCACAGGGGACCAATCACAGATCCACCTGTTGCATTCCACAGCAGCAGATAACCATTGTTTACATTTGCTGCTGAAACTGCTCAGCTCCAGCAGGAAAAATTCTAAGAAAGGATTTTTCACAAAAGGTGTCTGCGACAGAAATGCAGATGGGAAAGAATATTGAGGTGGACTTAAAGACACCACTTTGAGGAGTCCAGAGAAGCTAGTGAGGGGTCTGGAGCACGAGCCTTATGTGAAATGGCTGAGGGAGCTGGGTGTTTTTAGTTGAGAGAAGGGAGGGGGGTTTAAGGGAGACCTTATCACTCTCTACAACACCCTGAAGTGAGGCTGGAGCTGGGTGGGGGCTCAGTCCCCTCTCCCAGGTAACTACTGACAGGATCAGAGAACACAGGCTTAAACTGCACTAGGACAGGTTTAGGACATTGGAATGGGCTGCCCAGGGTGGGGGTGGAGTCACCATCCCAGGAGGTGTTTAAGGAAAGCCTGGATGTGGCACTCAGTGCCATGGTCTGGACATGACAGTCATAGATTGGACTTGGTGATCTCAGAGATCATTTCCAACCTAATTGATTCTGTAATTCCATGAAAGGGAGCAGCCCTTGTTTGATCAAATCAATTTATATGTCAGAAGGCTACCTGACTCAGACAGAGCATCCCTTTCTTTACATTTCCCACATTTCTCTGCTTTGGGCTGTAACATAAATTTGATGATTAGTGATTCAGTGTGCGTTCGAATACAAGTTGCATCTTTTTTCTGGTGTAGGTAGTTTTACATGTGCATATTTAAATGAAATTAATGATTTGCAATACAGAATAAGAAAATGTGTTTTTTCCCCACTCACCTACTGGGTTATTTTGTTGGCTCATTTGTAGAGAATTTTCCTAATATGCTTTGGGACCAATCTTATCTTCTTTAATATAATGCTCTTCTATTCAAGGATTCATGTTTCCAAGAGTCAACATACACTTCAACATAGCAATTTTGTGCCTGTGCTTTTCTGTTTGTGGCATTAAACAATCATTATAATCTCTCAAAGGATAAGTATTAGACTTTAAATTGAAAATTCAGAACATAGGCTATTATAGAAAAGGAAATAAATTTCTGAAAAACAAGATATGCACCTTACTGTTTTTTCAAATGCAAAGTTATCCTTAACCAAAGTAGGAACTAATTGCAGTGAATGATAGCAGTTTAGAGCATGATAACAGCTATTCTCAGTCAAATGTAAATGAAATTTTGAGTACTTGAGTCACCTTCCTGGTCAAGAAACACAGAGCATGCTTATTTAAATACAAATTACTCCTCCTATCATATACTGATGCAAAGCCATGGCTGATAACACATCTATCATCTGAATCTTCTGAATGTCTTTTCTTTCTCGGGTAAGAAGTGTATACAGGATAATGAGTAGTCTAAACAGCTACAAACTCTGTGTTATGAAATTGTAGGAAGATGTAATTTTAAAATCTCCATTCCACACTGCTTGATAGGGCTTTGCTGTCCTGGCTATTCCTTATTCCAAGTGCTTGTTTTCACCAAAAATGAGAGAGGGAGAATTTTTTGCTGCTTATATTCTAAGCACACCCTCAGTTCTCAGAAATGTCCATTACACAACACAGGAAAGGAATAATAAGAAAGTCCCTGCTGCATTCAAGGCACCAAGCACTGCAGGACAAGCTAAGATTTCCTGGCCTCATCAAACCATAGGAGTGTTATTAAGAAAAGAGGCAGGGAACAAAGTTTTTGTCACCTTATTTCAGATGCATGTGCTGAGAATAGTATTTCACACACCTAATGACTTACAATCACATTTTCAAAGCATCACATCCTTATTTTAATAACATGTGTAGCAATTATTTCAGTTATTGTATGCACAGCAGTTTTCTTCCTTCAGAAGAATAATGACCACGTTATGCATTTTCAGCACAGGTACTTCACAAGTTGGAATGAATTGAATGATACAGCTATAAAATAAAAATCACCTACTCAGTATGGCACATATTGGTTTTTTCTACTGATTAGCTTTTGACTGTGTTTGTGTAGCACTATGCTGTTTTAGAGTTAACAGAAATTAACAAAACAAATTTCCCATATCATCTGAATGAAGTCCAGATTGATTTGCTAGAGAATGTGAAAAGAGGAAGAGGAGATCTATTAGAATTTTTTGCGTCTTTATTAATGAAGAAAGCAACCTCTAGAATGACTTTTGCTGCATGAGTGCATGTGGATGTGTGCCTTAATACACAAACTGGAGGATTTGCCTGAAGGACCCAGCTAGGAGACAACACTTTCTTAACATGTAGTAATTCAACTGCTTCCACTCATCTAGACATAATCTTTATGAAGCAAACATGTGCTGGGCATCTGCATTGCATTTCTGAACAATAACCAAACAAATAAAAAAATACCAAGGAAAAATTTCCAAATAATGTGTTTTGTTCTTGCACAAGCAGATAGTGTCAGATCATGTTGGGAAACCACATATTTGAACAGTGTACAAGAGTCAATCTACCTTGTTTTAAAGACATCTAAAATGACTCATTTTGCTGGGAAGGTTTTATTGACATATTACGTTGTGACATTTTAGTTCATTGTATGTCTCTTTTTTCAGCTGCCGGTGATTTCAGAACAACACAGTAAAAACAACACTGAGTAAGACTACATTAAGTCTATTCATGCAAAATCACTATTTTTACTTGTTTTGTAAGTTTCCTGAGAAATCAAGTAGTGGGATGAAACTTGTCATGTTTCATTGTTTGGTTTTTTTTAAACTATCAGCTAAACACTTTTCTGCTTTTTCTTTTCATGCCCAAATAGGTGGGGTTTTTAAAATCCATTAATTCAGCTGATTTTTAATAACTTACATTGCAAAACTAAACAAACCCCAACAATCTCACAGTATTTAAAGCTGGAATTTGGTTTGTCAGTACATTGTAAGGAAGATGGAGATATTATGCAAAAAAATTGTGTGACTGAGATGCTCCCAGCCCATAGTCCAACAGTCAGCACCAATAAGTAGAGCTGAAATCTCCACAAGGAATCACAGCTTTTCTGTGGCAAGGAGGTGAGGCTGAATGAGGCCTCCTACTTTCAGCAAAACATGTTTAACACTTGACTTTCTCATTCACCTTCCCATCTTCCTGTTCCTTCCTTTTGCCATCATGTCTAGCCGTATCCAGGTTAACCAAAAGCCTTGCTCATCTCTCTCATTTGCACAATAAATTCTAATTATATTCTGCTTGTTTCTGGAAATGTCCAAATGCATAAAATCATTTCCACGTGTATGTCTGCCTGGAAGAGATATTTTCTTTGTTTGCTTATAGCCTGCTAAGAGTTATTCCTGGCATGGTCTGCTGAAAAAAGAGAGGTGCACTGTGATCATCCTTTCACAACACAGCACAGCACAGCACAACACAACACAACACAACACAACACAAGCCCCTGGCCAAAAGGGCAAACAATACTGTAACAGATATCAGCTTGTATTCTCAAGGTGAATCATCTGCCAAAATCCATGGAAGTCCCAAGGATGAGATCCCACTTCACCCCAAACAATGAGATAGGAAATGATGAATTTTTACTTCATCATGAGATGAGATATGGACTTTCTCTGTAGGACAAGATCTCTGGGGAATTGAGTAAATCACTGTAGGAATCAACTTGACCTGGGACAGTCCTGGTTGAATGGCATGCAGAATCCTCCTTAGAGCCAAACCAGATCATGAAATACCTAAAAGACTCTGAGTTTTCAAACATAAAAATTGATTAATTAAACTTGTTAGTGGGAATAAGGAGTAATTCTACTTGCATTTTCAAGTTTGCCTCATCCTCTTTGTCCTCTTGCTTTTCCCCCTGAAGCATAAGCAAGTTTCATTTGTATTCCTGGACAATCTTTGACATTATGCATCACTCTCCAGTGAGCACAGATCAATAGATGTTCCCTGGTCCAAGTCCCCACATTTGCACGTCCATGTCATTATAACAGTTCAGTTTCTGTGCATTTTTTGGTGCCAGCTCTTGCTCAAAAACAATTCATACATCTTCATCTTGGCCAGCCGAATTCTGCACCTGCACATGGGCACTGGCTAACACCAATATCAATTTCCATCCCTCATTAAAGATACCGAATGACATGGGAATGCTGCACCAGCATCACATTCAGTGTTTTCCTGAGAGATTATTTTGTTATTAGAAAGCTATTTCTCTTTTTTTTTTTTTTTTCAGTAACAGCTGCCAGCCATCCATTTGCAATTATTGTTTTAAGGGTCTTCTACCCCATCTTACTTGGCAACACAGTCCTGTTTCCTGGCTAGGTGATCCCCAAAGCACTCCTTGGATGAGGGCAATCATGACAACAGCTTTCATCTGGTACATCTACCTTTCTTTCTGTGAACCAACCTTTTCCCCACTGGACACATGTAATTGCTGCAACAGAAGCCAAATTTCATAAGTCACAGTGGTGTCTAGCTCCCCCTTCAGAAGCTGAGCTTCTTTGTTATATTATTCCAGGAGCTAACCTTACATTTTGCCTGCTCACATTTTCAATCCAACGTCAATCCCAATGATTTCAGGAGCAGTGAGTCATATTCCATACCAAATCACATTAAATTATCATATCGTGACTCAGAGATGAAAGGGAGTAATTTGCATTTCAGTGGGGTACTGATTTTTCAGACAGCAATTGAGTTGAAAAAGGTCTGTTACTAACTTTTCTTCAACTTTGGTTAAATGATTAGCGTATGTAAAAAATTTAGGCACTAGAATGGATCAGGTATTTCCACAGATATTAATATAGATGTAAACATACTCCCTTGAAGTATTCCATATTATTGTCCTACAACAATTGTGTTTACAGTGATTTAGAACAAAAATCTGCCACACTACTTGACATTTCATCATGCTGCATTTTTGACATGGCATGGGCAATGACATACAGCATCCATACTACTGAGGTATCACAAATATTGCCCCAACAACAACAGCCATTTCAAATCCACCTTTTGTATATTAAATATAATTAATTTCCTGATCAATATATGCTTTTCCTGGATAGAGCAGAGCTTTGGGAATAAAGAGCTTATCGACAGGTTTTGTCACTTATCACCAGTAACTTGGCTGAGCTGTTTGCAGAGCTTACAAAGATGCTGTAGCAAAGGTAAAAACCTGAGCATTTTCATCTCAAGCATCCATTCCTGGCTTCTGTGCTTTGTAAGGTGAACCTATTGCCATATTTCAAAATCTGTTTGTTACATTTAATCACGAAGCTGACTCAGGGTCCTTCCTGCTTGGGGCAGCAGTCAAGCCTCTTTTTTCAAGAGAAAAAACAACCCGTGAATTTCAAGACAGAAATGACATATTAATGCATCCTAAATATCATTAATCATTCAGAAGGTAGGAAAAGCCAGACATTTAAAATGTGACTGTAGATTTTCTCCTCTCCCTGTGCATGTTCTATGTCATTAACTGTGTGATCACATACTTTTCTTAATACAGCACAGTAATTGAATTGAGCTGCCCAGATTGCTGCGTGTGTGTGGATATGGTACCAATTACTATTTACTGTGTGCTCCATCTCTCCTGGAAGTTTGTGTATTACTCCGGAAATCTGCTCATTTTCTGCAGACCTTCCTGAGCAGGTCTTGTGTGTGCATTTTGGTTGTGTTTCACAGAAGTCCCTACACTTGAAGAAACCTGACAGCAGAAAGAGAAACAGGGGCAAGGGATGGGGAGGAGAAGGAAATAATCCCCATCTTCTCTTTGGCCATATGTTCTGGGGCATGGCTGAAGTAGCCCCCAATGGACACACTTCACCTCTGTGTTTCTTCCAGAGTTCTTTGTCCATCCTGCAGTGTCACAGGACTGTCACAAAGCAGGGTGACAGGGTACTCATGGAAGACAAATGTACTGAGAGACTTAAAGTGTATCTGTACTTCATGGCTACCACTACATGAAAGCAGGCAGAGAAATATCTCATTTGTACAGCTCACAAATGGCACATTGAGTGACTAGAGAATAACCAGTCTGAAAACCTGCTTTGGACAGCATCTTACCTCCATGTGATCCTGGTTTGCAGAGAAAGAGACATGGCTTAGTTTTAAAGCCCCAAACTAGAGAGCATTGTTCAGGCACACTTTTCTGACAGCGCTGGGTAAAACTGCTCTTTGCATCCTGCCTCTGCAAAGGTGCCAGGGGTCAGGGTGAGGGATCCATGAGGAGAACGGGCTGCAAGGGAATTTGTCATGAATAGGAATTAACTCTTTACTGCTCTGATGGCTGCATTGCTTCTTTGTCAATGTGTTTAATTCATTTGAATGTTGTTTCAAGTAATCAACACTAAATTGTGGCAAGAATGCTCTTATAATCTCTGAGTTGGGGAAAGAACCTGTTCATCTTCTTATCAGCAATGTCTTGGCCTGTTAGTTTGTGATTTCCTACCAGAAAATAAGTGGCCAATCTGTAAACCCCGCTGTGGAGCAAATTCAGGCCTTTAGAGATATAGTTTAGCAGGGCACATAAAAGTCTTATGAAAGAACCCCGGGTGAGCAAAGGGAAATCCAACAAAATAAACCAAGCCAATTGCTTTCCTATCAGTGCCTGCAGGTCTGGCCAGGATTTCTCACAGGGTCCATCTCAAATTCCTCTCCTGCCATGTCCTTTCCCATCTCCATTGCTTCTTCCTGAGCTCAGAACAGATCCTCACTGTGCAAGTCCCTTGAGTTTGCTCCCTTACCTCTTTCTGGTTTAGACAGGCTTCCCATGCTGTGGTGCATTGAATTCTCTTCAGCATCAATAATTAATGAAAATATTATTTCTACTTTAGATTCTTACTGTGTCACTACTGGATTCAAATGGGAATTATGAAAGATCTGCAAGAGATGTTGTTTGCTAGCAATGGTGAAAACTGGGGAAACATTAGAAGTGATTGAGAAAGCAGTGTAATTATATGAAAGTCCATGCACATGAACCTTTTGGGTTTTTTCAGAATAATGGTTAACAGTAAATGGCATATCAGCACTTTCAATAGTAATTGTATCTTTATAATTGTAAGCAACTGCCAGAATCTTCTGTGATGGAAACAGCAGGCAAAAAGTGGATAACTTTTTTTATAAAGGATTTCTGTTCTTAGGAGTGCTGTATTAAATATACTGTGCTCAATACAAATATTGTTGACCACGAAAACAGCAATAAAGTCACAGCATATGTAATTGCTAATAGATTGTTCTAATTTTATTGTGTTGGCTATTCTCACTTGTATTCAAAAGCTTCTAACACTTTATCTTGCTCTCCTGAGTGTCCCTGTTTGCAGGATTGCAATGTAAAATGACGGTATTATTACTTACTTTGTTACCCTTTTCCAAAACACTGTAGTTGCATTGTAATTCATAAATATTTTATTATAAACACTGTACTCTACCTGTTAGTCTGACCCTCTTGAGTAGGGCTTCATGCACCTCCTCTTTGGCAGTCTTTGTCTTCATGCTTTGAAAGGCTGATTTTATTAGTTTTGTTTCTTTGAAAATTGTCAAAGAACACAGCAATTGTCTGGATCAAGAAATTTTCTTTAAGACTCAGAAAACTAGATAGCCACATCCCTTTTTCAGAATATACGTCTCTACTTCAGCAGACAGGATACAGAAACAACTTCAGGCAAAAAGCTCAGGGCAGCCCATGCTCAATTTGATTGAAACCTCTCTTACTCCTCCACCTGACATTTACTACATAGCAAAAGCAGCTCATTTCAACAGATCTCCTTTCTGGTTTATACTTACTGGTATATTGTCTCTGTGAATCTTCCTTCAAAGAAATCCTGGCATCATTTTCCTGGGAATAATTTCCCTTTCTCTTTATATAAGTTCTTTTACTGCGCTTATCACTGCAGTATTTTTGGGGTACTTTCAAAGAATCTGGATAACTGCTGTAATGTCCTTACTTTTACCTCCCCTCCTCAGGTAGAGGTGAGCCCACTGGAGCCCTTTGTCTGGAATGCTTCTGAGATATAATATTGCAAAAATGAACATGAATGTTTGTGTGCCTATAAATTTCTTTTAAACCCCAAGATCTTTTGTGCACATTGCACAAAAGTAGCTGGAGATTGTGAGAATTAAATGAAGGTGAGATTGGGAAAGGATGGATTCCAAGGAACAGTATCAAATTTTAACTCAAATGTTAAAAGGACATTTCAAATCTTCAAGCTCCTAAGTTATATGGATGTTCTCAAGACGCATTCTCTGGCATCAATTAAAAATACTTTCAGTAATGAATTATAATTTACTTTCTACAGTCATTGACCATGAAGGTTTGCAGCTGATACTGAGGTCATAAAATACACAATGTATATTTTAAATGTGCATCTATTCACAAAGTTAATTTGTGGCTTAGCTAAAAATCTACATCTGATACACTTTAACAAAATTGCCTAAAGAAATAATACCTCAGAAACATGATTAATGTTTTGTGTGGAACATTACTCTAGGAGGATAGGAGACACTAATATTTAGAAATGTGTAAATGTTGGATTAATTGAAAGAATGGCATCCTGTTGACAGACCATCAGCAGTGATGTAGCCAGCTGCCAGATGAGTTAGGGACAGAATCAGCACAGGAACTGTGACCTTTTAATTCTCTTTCTTGCAATCTTATTCTCGCTTCTGACTTTGAGGCCATGTTTTCTTGAATCACAGTCCGACATGGAGTGATTTGGCAGCTTTTCTAATGAGAAATGTTGAAGTGCAGGTCTTCGGGAAAAGGAATATTCAGGCTTTACATTGCTTTTCTTTTCTGTTATTAATCAGAAGCAAACTATCAGACTCTCCTCTCTGAGGGGCAATCAGAGGGACACAGAGGAGAGACAGGGAGAGCCCTGGCCCTGCTGCCCAGCTTCCATCCACGAGAGCTGCTTCCCCAGACAGCACTCTCTGTCTCCCTGAAGTGGGAAAAGAAAGTGAACTCTGGAGAGCCACAAAATCAGAAACAGTGCAGCACTAGGGCATCAATCAGCAAAGTTATTTATCCATCCTATAGCACTTTTTGTGCTGCAAGTGGTCCAGCTCTGATCTAAAGGTTTTTAGCAACGATTTGGAGAGGCTTGGGGATTAAGAGGATCTTAATTATGTATGCTGCTTTCGGCATTTCAATTGTAATTATTGGAATTCTTTTCCTATTGTGAGTTGTAGAAAAGGAAAAAAATGCTCCTAGAGACCATTGGCTGCAGAGGTCCTTCCTGCTAATGGGAACTTGTTCTGCCAAGGAAGCCTGTCATGTAATTCTTTCCACCAGCCAATTAAACTAATTCTATTCACTCACAGTTAATTATTACTCTTGCTAAGATCAACAACTCTGTTGACTAGAATCTGTTGCTAATTTCCAGTAAATTTTATCAATTACCATTATATTATTATTAAGAAAATATTTCATAAATTAAATAAATGAATTTTTCATGCATTAAGACATTTTAGCTTCAAAGTCAAGCATCTCTGCATCTGGATTAGAAGTCTCAAATTTTTAAGGCTGTTTTATCTTCTTGAGAACAAGAGATGGAGGTTTCCTGGGATTTTCAAAAGGAACTGAGTAACTGAACTCTTTTGCAAATCTCCAGTTGTCCACTAGTTTTCCTTCTTTTTTGCTGTTTCTGAAACCAAAGTGAAATTTCAAAATTGTCTGTAATGTTATGTACCACCCTGGCAAACAGAACAATTTCTCAGCTAGTGGGCACAAAGGTTTAACTTCATCCCAGAGTGGCATGAGATGTTGAAGCATTTTAAATCTGTTAGATGTGGAACTAAATGCTCTCCTTTTGAGCCTGCAAAATCAAGTTTAGAAGCTATGACACTGACAGAGACGTAAGTTGATCAAGTATGCAAAGTAAAAGTTTTAACAAGAGTACATAGGATACAAAAGCTTATTATTGACTGAGATGGTTCTGTCATTGTACATCTCCTGAAGATCTGTGCATTCATTGAACCCTTACCTAACATCTAAATGGGTTAATAGGTTTTTTACACTTTAATGCTGAGCCAGTAAAATAGTGACATTAATATGTACTTTTGAATGGCATTAATATTTGCTATTGCAAATGCTGAAAAATTGTCAGCATGAGATGTAATTAGTTCTTATAAAACAAACAAACAAAAAAAACACTGAGAGGGAAAAAGAAGCTAAATGGTCTCAGATCGTTGTCTCATTTTTTATCAGATGTTGGTACAGAAAGCAGCTGATCCCTTACCTTAAGTTTAATGAGTGCCAGGACTATGTAATTCTTCAGTGACCTGCTTTGTTGTGCTGAGATTACTGGCTTTTTTTCTAAGCAGACACATTTCAGATGTCTGCAATTTAAATATATTTGTGCATGACCTGGGTGAGGATGTACAGGCAGTGCCCATTTTTGAGCATGGAGCAATTTCCTGAGGTTGAATTCTCTGTGAGTGCCAGTAAGCCCCTGCTTCCTGATGTTTAATGTGCAGCAAACACTTGGGTAAATCCTTGCATGGTTCACAAGGAGCTGATGTAGCCTAACAGCATCAGATGGCAATTTGGTTCCTGATGCACCTTAGGTGAGATGGGAGGAAAAAGTAGGAGCTCTGGCTGTATGGATAAGCCCCAATGGGTTCATCCTCCCTAACACCACTTGACCAAAGGCTAGGAATTCAGTCTGAACCAGGAATCTGGGTCCTGTTGCCATCAACAGAGGAAAGCAGGTACCATAGTGCTGTCACCATAGTGACAGCAGCAGAACTGAAGTGAACTGATCTCCCAAGGGAGGTATTGCTCTTTCTTCTCCTTAGAGTGAAAGACCAGGCAGCTCTATCAGAGTACAAATTCAATTTCAGAAAAATGTGGTTGTATGAAATGGATCCCATCTTTCTTGGTAGCAACAGCTGCTGGGAAGGCAGTGGTCTTTCTTTGTCCTGTGTAGGTAGATCCAGTAGCACAAAATGGCTCTGGATCCATGTGGCAGAGGATGGCTCTCTGCAGCAGCATCACTATCCCTACCAAGATCAACAGAGCTGGTTTCTTTCTTTGAAATTAAAACCAGAATCCAATTCTAGCCACAAACTCTGTAATAGGTTTTCATCAAGAGCTAAGCCTGAAAATTACTAAAGATGTATGAGTATGTGTGAGCTGTGCTTATTAGGATCACGAGGCAAAACACTGTTACTGCTAGAGAATCTTCAATTACAGTCCTTATTCCATGCTAACTAGAAACTGAAACCACTGGGAGTCTTGCAAGGAATTGCAAAATTTACAAATTAGTCTTTCAGACTGGTGAACTATGACTTGTTAAATGAGACAACTTTATGGACCTATAGACCTACAAAATTCAGTGTGTCACTAGGACATGACACCAAGATTATTGATCTCCTCTCACTTTCATTTTCTAAGGTGCAACACAACAATTTAATCAATTAAGTTTTTAAAGTTTATTGGTTAAGAGGACAGTAAATCTTTTTTCTCCCCCCCCAACTGTATTCTACCCTACATTTGTCTTTGTTCACATTCAATCTACCATAAACCACATTTGAAATAAATTACTACATAGCAGATTTATTAGTTTGATTTGACTTATGTTGCCAGAGTGGGAAGTCATTGGTATTTCATCATTTGGGACCTGGACTTCTTACTTTCTTTTGAACTGCAAATTATTGTCTTTAGAATATTTATTTTTAAAAGGAATTACAGAACATGTAAAGACTACTTAAAACGTTTTCTTTTACTTGCATTTGCTTTCCTTTTCACCTCATAAAGTAGTTTCAATAACGCCGGTTGCATTTGTGCATTTATATAAAATTAATTTGTATCTATTCTTTGGTACCACAGATACCAGAAAACCTCTGTGTGATATCAACTTGTATTGCATCAGATGCATCTTATTTGAGATGCTTTAAAATAAAAGGGTGAAATGCATGCTACTCATTTTACCTATAGGTTCAATGAAGATTAATAAATTTCCAAGGTAAGTGCAATGTATTTAAATACATAATTCATGTGCATTACTGCAGAAACTTCTGCCAAGTCCTTCTAATTGATTTTTATTATTTCTTAAAATGAATTTCAAAATTTTTGTTCTGGCAGGAGTTTGTCAATTTCTCATTCAGAAGTCACATCATTTCAGGTTATGACCAAATTAAATGGGCTGAAATTGAAGAAATTAAAATTTAGTGATGACTGAATATCAAGGTATCAGAAAGACCTATAGCAAGATTACTTGGAGCAGTTTGGTTTAGTGGAAGGTGTCCCTGTACATGGAAGATGATCCTTAAGTCCCTTCCAAATCCAAACCATTCTAGGACTTTGTCTTCCCAACAAACAGTGCAAGACTTGAGAGAGTATTTTAGAAGGCTTGGCTGATTTGAGGGTAACACCATTTCCAGGTCCTGATTGCACCACTCAGCTGGGTTCTGAGGCCTCACTATGCTCACATAAAGCAAGGAAGTCTGGAAGATATTTAGTAACTTAAAATTGAGGCCATAATGAAAAGTACTTTAGCTTGCATTCTCCAAATCACTGTACAACCCTTCCAGAAGGAGCAGCAGAATGTGCATCATACCAGAGACTTTAAATGGTGGGATGAAGATGTCTGTGCTCCCTGCCCGGGAAGGGTCCCAGTCTGATGGCTCACGACATGACTGGATTCCAAGGCTGTTTTTCCCAAAGTGAATGTCTGCTTCTGAAAAATGTCCTGTGGGGACAACAGCAACAGCATGACTTATCACTCCTCCTGACATACACCCTTTCTTTCATCAGGGGGAGAAAAACCCACTTCATTCAGCTTTTCATCTATTATTTTCTCAGAATCATGCCGGAAGCCAGCTGTCCTCTTGACCTGTGCTTATCCAATACAGTCTTTACTACTATCCCTATCCTTGCTTGAGGACCAAGCAGGACCAATAAAGTACCTATCCTGTGAGAGGCCCTTCATAGCCACTACTGCTTGCTCTGCAGTTCTTCATATCAATGGTTTCAGGAAATGTGGATGCCTTGTTGTTTGAGCTTCTCTCATTATAAAACCCATAGGAAACAGATGAGCAAATCCCACATTCCAATCTGAAAACTGTGAAGACCAACTTGAGAAAGATGGTCTCAAAATGTTCAGCTACTGCTTTTTTTAGATTTTTATTAAAGCTGTAGCTGCCTGGCTGACAGAGAGCAGACAGCAATAAGGCAGATGCTGCCCTGCCTCCCATATGTCCACTGCACAAAATTAAATCCCAGCTCCAGTCAGTTAGCACTGAATGGTGAGAAATCCTGTCCATGGGAGTTCCAGCAGACCAACTTGTTTGCCCAGCAGCTCTCTCCTGGGAGTGCTGCACCTGCTGGCAGGCAGCCTGCAGCAGCAGCCATGCAATGACTCCTTTTGTACCCAAAAATGAGGTGTGAGAAACAGCCCTGGGAGAGCAGGGGAGGAGCAAAACATTTCTCCTTAAAACCCATGAAATTATTGGGCTTATGTGCTTTGGCTTGGTTTGGGGAGGACAGTTTCTCTTTTTCTGTTTGAACAAAAATCATTGAATGGAACATAACAAGAGAAGCTTGGGAGCCTTAGGACATGTTTGATGGTTGTACACATTCATAAGAGAGCAGCAGAGTAGTTGCTTAAGGGAGTGTTTTATACCCACCCCCGACATGCTGCAAAACACGGCACAAAAGCCTCCAAAGAGACATCAGCTAATAATAAAATTGCTAACTATAATCACACAGCAAGAGGAACGGAATTATTTTCTTACACAATATTAAATTTTTTTTTTCAAAGGCTTCTTCCTGCAGGGAGTAGCATTTGCACAGGCATTTGGAAGAAAGTGCCTGTATTTGCTGCTGAAGTAGGCAGGGGCAATGCTGCCTACAAACACCAGGATCTTAGAAAAGCAGGAGAATGGAAGCTGGGAAGGTTCAAACAGGTTAAAGTCAAGTCGCTCTGATGACATTTTTACAAGACGACTCCCCAGATGGAGTGACTTGAACTTCTGCTGCTATTATTAAAATGTGGGAATGTTTTTTCTCTTTCACTTCAAGTGCCCATCACTGGATGTATAAATGCTGTAAATATTGTGCCATGAAACACTTTTTGACAGTCTTTTAATTATAATAATTTAAATCAGTTTACAAAGTCAGATGAAAAGAAGGCTGAGTTAGCTTGGCCTGTGACTTTGCCTGCCTAGAGGTTCCTGGCAGCAAAGATGGTAATAGTTTTTGACTGTGAAAAAGTCTTAGCTCTACAACAGCCCCAACCATAACCTGATGGAGCATTTTGTCTCAGCAGAAAATTCCAACATATTATATTTTCATACCCGTGATAGTATAAATGACCTCAAGCTTTGAATAAAATACGGTAGTTGGTCTATCTGTTTAAATTATTAAGCAAAGAGCCAGGGACAAATCTCTCCTGTCATTTCTGTGTCTGCTTGCTGTGCCAAATACACGAAGAAAGCATGAAGACATCAGTATGAGGTGCATTTTCAGTCAGGGAGCTTTTAGGGAAATTACAGGGTTCTGCAGAATTTCATTCCCCATTAGGACTGACTAGTGTTAAAGTGGAAAAGGAAAGATCTCTTACACCTTTTCCCCTCTGAGAATCTGCATGCCATGTTTAGGCAGAATGTTATAGCTAATTGAGAATAATTATTCTATAAAACCAAGGCTGACTTTTTTTTTTTTTTTTGTGGCAATTCAGTTTTAATCTACCATTAATATGTACAAAGTAGAGCGTTGCTGTGACATTTTGTGGATAGTTTAGAACACTGAGAGTATGTCCCTTGTTATGACCCACAGAAAAATAATAAACAAAGGAACAGATTTTACTTGACTAAACCTTCATCTCTCAGCCCAAAGAAAGAAGATTTTCTTTGCCAAAATATGGCACGGCAGGGGTTAGACTCTGCTTTGGTAGAGTCCACTTCCTTTGCCAGATAATATTGCACTGAACATTCTGTGAATAAATTTCAGATACCTGGTCATAAGCCCTGTAGAATTTCTGTGAATTAAAAGAAAAATAGTATTTTAACATTTTGTATTTTCTTGTCTATCTACTTCAAACGGGTCAGTGTACATTGACCTTTATAAGCCAGAGAAGACAAAAGGCTTACAGGATTTTCCCACATGCCTGGAAAGGCTCACCAGCCATTGCAAGGTGCCTCTGCAGAGACTGCAGCTCTTAGACAGGGAAAATCTGCACGTCCAGTCCCTAAGAAAGAGCTCATAAAGCCTAAACTGCTATGTCTACCCTGGTCAACATCCATTCTTTGATGCATTAGGACTTTATTGTTAAAAATTTCTCATTTGATAATAATTTGGTAATTAAAACAAATACAACCAAAGGGGACATGGAGGGAGGGAAAGAATGATCTTGTGCTCTATTACTTGCAAGTCTTGTGCACTGATCTTACTAGTATGACCACAGAAAACACTCTAGCAATAGTGGCCTGTATTTTTTTTTTTTCTGATGTCTGTGTCTTCATATGGTAGATATTCTGCCCCCCTTTCTAGTTCCTCCCCAAACACAATAAAAAACACTGTGAAAAGCTCTGCACAAAGTACTCTGTAATTTACTGCTTCTAAACTCTTTTTTTACCTTCTAAACGCTTATAGCCAGTTGTAGTGAGATGCTCCTGTGCCAGGAACTCACAGCCTAACTCCCTTCTAAGGCTTTCACTCAGCTGGTCCTGTGCTGAGGATTTATAGATTTGCTTTTTCAGTGCAACCTCCAAAGCAGAGTTTGGAGCAACACTCTGATCTGGCCAAAGGACGCTTTGTTCCTCCTGCCAGAGCCTACCAAACACAGGGAGAAAAAAATCCAGGTGAAAGCCACCATAGCTGAAAGCTGTCTCTCCCTGACTGTTAGCAGAGTTTACATGCACAATTGAGGTACTGATGGAATTAGCAAAGGTCACAAAGCTGACATTACCTTGTGCCTCTCACAGTGGGCCAGTCTCATCTATTAATATCAGCCAAATACTCTTATAAGCCAAAAGAACCCTTCCTTTCAAGTCTGTCCCTGAAAGCAGGTTGGAGGTGAGGTAGATGCTGTCCATCTTACTCTGTTATTGAGTGTCAGCTGAGCCATGGCCCAGAGTTTAGGAGCAGTTTGACAATGCCATAGCATTAAAATTGTGACGTGATGCTGTTACTCAGGCTGAGTGTTAGCATCCTGCTCTCAGCAGTGCAGCTCAGTGATGCACTCAGAGCATCAATGTGCCATGTGAGTTCAGCATGTGGGGGCTGCTCTGAATGCAGCTTCCACATCCACTGAGAAAAATCAGAGTCCTTGAAGATGAAAAGCTTCAACTGAGAGCAGGATGTTGTGTTCTGTGTACAGACCTCACTGTACTCCCATACCATTCAGTCTCCTCAGATTTCAATTAAAAATAAAGTCTTTTCAGGGCCTATTTTTCATCTCACACACCAGACCTGAACTTCAACACCTGCTGAAAGGCTGTGCTTCGGCCCCTCACTCTGGCAAGCCCCTTCCAAGGCGGGAGGCACAGCTGGTGAGAGCTCACAGACGTCAGCACATCCGCGCTCAGCGGCGCCGGGGCCAGGTCAGGCACCTGCTGTGTGCACAAGCACTGTGCACAGAATGAGCCTCCTCCTGCAAACACACCTCCTCCCGCTCTCCAGCCATGGCAAAGGGTTTAGCTCTCAAATGAGAAGCCTCCTGAGCAAGGAGAGGCCTGCAGGAAATGTTTTTCAAAGATCAAGGAGCAGTTATCCGGCTCCCAAACAGCAGAGAACCTCTCCTTCGAGTTTTCAGTGAAATTCTCTTTCAAAAAATAAAGCTCAAGCCTGGACTGTTTCCCAAAGGCAAAATGGCCTAAAAAAGCTTCTGCAACAGGAAGAATTTTCACTCTGCATGACAGCTTGACTAATCTTGGCAGGTGCAGCTATCAGCTTTTAGCTGCAAACCTAATGGCGCTACAGACAGACAGGTAGGAAAAGGGCTTTTATCAATGCCTGTGGCTTTGAAGTCAGGTTTCAGACCAGTAGCTGCTGACAAACATTTTGCTTGATGGAGAAAGGTATCATTATTTTTGTATTTCTGACCACAAAAAAAAATCCTGGGAGCTTTTTCCTCATTGTAAAGTACTCATGAAGCATTGGGCTGTCTCCTAGCTCCCGCAGGCTGTCTCTCCTGCTTGCTAAAAACCTTTTGCAAGCAAAACACCCCAGTTAAATC
The DNA here is from genome assembly GCA_024362935.1 of Setophaga petechia. NCBI lineage: Eukaryota > Metazoa > Chordata > Aves > Passeriformes > Parulidae > Setophaga > Setophaga petechia. Next base: position 17,576,982 of record JANCRA010000015.1, read on the forward strand.
AATGAAAGTGTTGCCTGAATGAGGATCTAGCCTTGTTGGTGTTAAGCTGAGTGGAAAGACCTTTAGATGATTGATTTCCCAAACCTCTCAGCACTGGAGTATCCTGTTCCTGAATATCCTCTGCTCAGCCAGAAAGCAATTATGTGCAATCTCATCAGGGGTGAATGGGAGGAAATATCTCCCTCATGGTGCAACATGGGATAATGATGCTCATTCAGGGTATGTGCCTTGTCCACTGCTGCTGTTCCAGATGGACGTTTATGATTTTGTGGGGTGTTCCCCAGCAGTGCCATTGTCTAGCAAATACTTTCCCACTACATATGAGGTCTCTTTGTGTCATCCTTCAAACTGGTTCATCCTGAATTTCATTTTATTCACTCCAGGATCACTTGATATTTAACATTTTGCTTTGATTGTTGACAGTCACCTTACCCTGCAGAGCTGGAGGACAACTTGCAGATATTCCCTGGCAAACAGAAGTGCCAGGGAAATGTCAGTTTCCTTCCTCTGCAAAAATTGCCTTGGAAGGATGGCGGACAATGAACTGGAAGGTGCAAAGAATCACAGCAAGGACCTGTAGGGCTGCTGCAAATGCAGTTCTTTGTTTCTGTCTGTGCATCAAAGGCTGCTTCAGTTCGAGCAGTTCCCCAAAAAATCTTTGTAGTGCTGCCCACTTGAATCCATGTCCTGTGTGTTTGTGTGAGAAAACAGGTACAGACCAAGCTTCCAGAGGGGCAGAGGATTACCCAGAGGCTGTTTCGTTGCTGGCCCAGGCCACTGTGGATGATGCTGGTTGGATACAAGTTTCCAGCTCTGTCCTTACTGCCAGAACTGCAGTCCTGGTTTAATTCCCACCAGTGTTCTAGAGGTCACTGTCAGGGGTGTTTTCTGCTCCTCATTGCTGTTCCGCAGCAGAAAAGGGGATGTCAGTGATGCTCTGGAGCTGCCTGTCCAGATCAGCCTAGGCATTGCAGAGCTGCTGAGAGACTCTGAGCTCCTCCTGACCCTTCCCAAGACAATGGATTTTCCCATTCCTATTGGAACTTTATTCCCCACTGCAAGGAAGAACCCGACTACTCTCCAAAAATATGAGAGAGGGCTTTTAAACTCAGCTGGCTGCTAGAGAAGATCCATTTCCCAGGAGATTATTCTGCTGCAAGCAAGGAGCACAGGGTGCTTGTCCATCACTGGGTCAGCAGGAGCCACTCCAAGGTCTCAGATATGACACTGAACACAGCAGATGGTCCCAGGGGTATGGCAGCAAAGAGTGGTGGCTGAAAGACCAGGAGGGGTAAGAGAAGAGGAGAGGCAAAGTGTGGGTTGAAGAGGGTTATTTTCTGGGACATGAGAGAAAGCAATGACTTTTCAGGAAAATTTTTCCAGCACCATTGGTTTATTTAGGAAGCCCACACTGCCTGATCTCTGGCTTGGAGGAGCTTTTCCCTCATCCTGCAAGGTCTTCTTTGCTGTAACTGGGGTAGCAAAGCTGAGTGCTCATCAGCACATAGGGCTGGCACATCAGAATGACTTCTGTCTCCACAGAGTCAAATATATACTGCTGTCAATACTAAGCTTCCTTCAAAACTGAAATTAGTGAATTGAAATTGAAATTAGTGAATTGGTTTTGAGAGTAGTGAAAACAAAGAAGAAATTCTGGGCTTTATAAAACTCCTCTCTACCTTTACTGTGAAGGATCTGTGCTTTTTACTTGGATGAGAGGAAAACTTTGCCATTGCTTATACCTTTTCCTTCAGCATGGTAGTCCTGCTTCAAAAGGATGCAAACAACAGTAAAAGCAGAAACACCAGTTGCCTCTATCTGCTTCCTGTAAGTGACCAGGCTCAGAAATGTCCTCCTTACCCAGTCCCTGTTCTTTGGAAGTTATACACCATAATTCCAAGGCAACAACTTCTCTTCCTCATGACATTAACAAAGTCTGTATTAATTATTCAGTGTGGCTCAAGACGTTTTAATAATTAAGCATGAAAGGCTAGAAAAAAGGCTAATGCTATTGGTACTTTTCCCAATACTCAGGATTGCCAAATGGAAGAGTTCTGTGGAGAGAAGATGATTCCTCTTTTCTTTGGTCAGCAGAAGTTGTCAGAGAAGCTGTACATGGGGCTGGTAACCAGTGATCTGTGCTGCTTCGCCCTGCACAGGACTCAGAGAAAGAAATCAAAGTTTCCCTGTTTCTACTTCCACCCCCTCAAGATGAGTGGAAGCTCAGAACACTCAGGTGAGTGTAGATCAGCATCTCCCTGCCAGACAGGCAGTCTCAGCTGGGCTTGCATGCTTGCAGTTGCAATTTACTGGGCTGAAGGCAGAGCCTGCAGCATGGGTTTTATATGAACACCCATTCCCCAACAGCCTTCTGCAGTCTTGGTGGTGTCGACAGCTTCCTTGTGTCCTCCTGCAGCTTCTCAGGCCTGCACTTCTCACCCTGTGTCTCCTCTGTTCCTGTGTGTTGCTCTGGAAGTAAAGGAGAGACACCCCAGCTCAGAGCCACGTTTCCATAGGCAGAGAGGATATCTTGCTTGACAGGTTGGTTCCCATTGTCCAGAGTGTGTTTACTTTACCAGCAAGCTGTACATTTGGCAGACACACTAGAGCTGGAATGCCTGTGAGTAGCTTTCAACAAACTCTGTTTTTGCAACATTAACACTATTTCAATTGCTAATATATTGGCATGGTTTCCAAAGCATTGTCAAGAGAGGAAGAAAAGCCAGATAGCTGATATTTACACTAGAGCTGGGCACTGTATGCCATATTCTCATCATTGTGGTCCATTTTCCACATAACATACTAAATGGAGTATGTGCTCATTCCTTATTTCCTTTTTATACCTAGACTTGAGCCCCACAGTTAGAGGTGCCTTTGCTACTTTACAAATTACACATCACAGCTCATGCAACCCACTCCTTGTTCTGTCATGCCCATCTCTGGGAAGGGTCTGGCTCCCTGTGTGTCTCTTCCAAGTGAGCAGCTGAAGAGAGCAGTGAGCTCCCATCATCAGCAGCTCCTCTAATGGCTGGGAGCTTCCCTACCTCTCCTTGCCTTTCATGTGACATAGTCCCCACCCATCCTGGTGCCCCCCACTGTACTTGCTCCAGTGGCAATGTCTTTCTCATTCTGGGGAGCCCTGAACTGGACCCAGTCTCCAAGTGTGGTCTCACTGGGAAGGAGCAGAGATGAAGGATCACTGTCCTGGATGTTGAGAGGCTTACTTTAATAAAACCAATGATCCTCTCACCAAATCCAGTCACATCATCCCTTCTGACCCTGCAGTGCAAAATATATTAGTCTTAGCCTTGCTGCCCTCAGTGCATTCTTGTTTTAGCATCCCCTAAACCTAGAAAAGAAATTAAAGAGAAGAAGGACTATTCACCATTGCAACTGTTGACACTTCTACAAGGTGCCAGCTTAGTCCAGCAATAGGCTTGATAAGCACCCAGGCCCAGCAGGGTCCCAGAGGCAAAAGTCCCTGGAAACACAGAGTCTCCTCATGCTCCAGTGGGAAAACTGTGGAGCCCAGAGCACAGGGGCTCAGAGCCTCTCTGGACCTCCTGCAAGCCCTAAAATCATGAGCCAATTTCTCAGCCCTGCTCTAGCCTAAGGGCTAAGGGACTACACAGATTTCAGCTGTCCCTGGTGCAAAACCCATCACTGAGATTATGATATATTTTGTGACAGTGTTCACAGGTGTTCTTGGATGAGGCAAAAGATGAGAATGTTGACTCCATGTTCAGAAGGCTTGATTTATTATTTTATGATATATATATATTACATTATAACTACACTATAAAGAAGTAGAAGGAAAGGTTTCCTCAGAAGGCTGGCTAAGAATAGAATGGAAATGAATAACAAAGGTCTGTGTCTCAGACAGAGTCCAAGCTATCTGGTCTGTGGCTGGCCATTAACTGTAAACATTCAAGATGGCCCAATCACAGACACACCTGATGCATTCCACAGCAGCAGATAACAATTGTTTACATTTTGTTTCTGAGGCCTCAGCTCCTCAGAAGGGAAAAAATCCTAAAAAGGATTTTTAGTGAAAAGATGTCTGCAACAATATTTCATTGACCTGAGATTATGATATATTTCCTCTAAACTGCCACATTGCAAACTATGACCAATCTGACTGTCTAAAATAATAAATGACAATTTAACTCCATTAATTACTGGCACTGTCACAGCTACTTCAGTGCAAAGTTGTGATTATGTTGTGGTGTAAGGAAGCATGTTCCAGCTTGCTGACAGCGTTATGGTCTCTGGTAATTATCCTATTTTTCTTATCTCTGTGAGTCATAGAATAAACTGAACAAGTGGCAAGCAAGGGGTTTTGGTTAAGACAATGTTAGGTTGCCTTTTTTCAGACCAGCCTTGCTGAGCTATGAAGGATGTACAAACCCTTGGCAGAAATAGCTCTTAATCAATTCCACGAGCAACTGTTTGGTCACTTCTATCTGCTTGTTTTATCCTTTGGTAATCAATGACCTATTTTAGCTTTGATCTGAAGATTCAGAAATCACTTTCCCCCACATAAAACATCTACTTTGAATTGCAGATTATTTAAAAATGTGAAAGGATATAAAGTAAACCAAGCCCCTCAATACTGAAGAAAGAATCATCTTTCACCCAGCTCATGTATTTAACCTGAATTATGTAATTTAAACAAATTCTGAGCATGATACAAAGCAACATATGAATTAAGTTAATTCTATTCTGTGATTTGAAGTTGTCTTAAGCAATCATGCTGAGGCCACAGAAAAGCTGAGGTACCTGAAAGTTAGAGAGAAGTTTCTATGTCTGCAGTATATCTGTGTTTGCCAGGTCTGTCTTTATTGAGCTCAATTTTGCTTCACCAAGGGTCACTTGCTGTTCCAAGTCTGGAAAATTAAAAAATCTGTCATTAAAGATATATAGGCAGTTGTGTGAGAGTTTTATTTGACTGGAAGTGAACATTTAAAGTTCATTTTGAGGTCTCTTATTTTCTTATTATTACAAAATATTCTAAAAGGACTTCAAATGGTGGTATTTCTGCTGATGGTTCCATCAATGACTACTGCCTTTGTTTGCATCCTATTACAAACACCTCAAAATCCCAATAAGAGAACCCAGCTTAATGACACTGTGCCCTTCATTTACTACTTTTCTGATATATGTGCTGTTTGTATGAACAAACTTCTTTCACCAAAATTACCTGAGGGGGCCATTTCATAGCATTTATAGTTTCTGTCATCAGGAGAAAAGCTATATAGCTGAAACATCAGTTCTGTCTAGCACACACTGCCTCTGAAATGATCCTTCTCTCTGCCAGCACTACACAAGTCTTCATAAAGAGGGATGCATGATTCCTTCATCAATTAAGCATCAATAACACTACAAGATGCTGTTTGCTTCCTTTTCTCTTATTTGGAAAACTGGATTAATTGTGCAAGAGAACTGGTAAGGGAGAGGAGTCTGCTTTAACCACAACTGTTTGTTTCACTTTACTGTCCCCAGGAATTTCAAAGGCTTTATTTAGCATTTTGAGATAGGGAAATAGTAAAGGAAGGTTGCAACCAGAATTTTAATTTATAGAAAATTTCATTAGTTTGAAGTTTGTTTTTATTCTAAAGCAGAACAAAATGTCACATGAAAATATTTGAGGAAAAGGCTGGATAAGAGGTAAGTAAGGTAAAATATTTTCCTTCAGTTTGTCTTCTTTTTCCATTCTTTCAAATATAAGATTAAACACGTTTAGAAATGATAGTAATTTCAAAACACTGAATATTCCCAAACAAAAATAAATTGAGTTAAGCCAACTCATTAATAGAATTAAATTCTTCATTACATGAATATTCAGACTTGCCTTAAGCATATTTTCAAATGAGAGAATATTACACCAGGGAAAATGATCCACTTTTGCTTTATGAAGCAGAACAATAGGATGTCCTGCTGCAGGAAAGCTGTGTGCTAAAGGTCAGTGGAGGAGGCCAGGAATCTTCTCAGCCTTCTTGTTTTCTTTGACTGCTGACTCCTTTTTCCCCCCAGATCTTGTGTACCTGACTGAAAATCAAGCAGGTGCTGTGTGCTGGCAGCCTGGTACAGCATGGCCAACAGCCACTGGGGAGAAATTATGGACTGTGACCAGGCAGAAGGGATAAATAGCGAAAATATTCAAGAATGTCATAGAATCATTAAGTTACAGGTTGGAAGAGAACTCAAGAATCCTCTTGTCCAACCTTTCTTGGCAAGAGCACAGTCCAGACAAGTGGCCCAACACCCTGTTCAGCTGGATATTAAAACTGGCTAATGCTGGGGAATCCACCACTTCTCTGGGGAGATTATTCCAGTGCCTGGTTGTTCTCATTGTGAAAAATTTTCCTCTTATCTCCAACTGGAATTTCCCCAGGAGTACTTTGTACCATTACCCCTCATATTTTCCACGTGACTCCTTATAAAAAGGGAGTCCCCAGCTTCTTTGTAGCCACCCTTTAAGTACTGGAACATGGTGACAAGGTCCCCACTAAGCCTTGTTTTCTCCAGGCTGAACGCACAGAATCGCTGTCTCAGCCATTTTCAAAGAACAGGTTTCCTGGTCCTTTGGAAATCTTTGTGACCCTTCTGTGGACTCTCTACAGTCTGTTCACATGTTTTTTTGCATAAAAAGGACCAAACCTGAACTCATGTTCCAGGTGCTGAGTGGAGTGGGATAATGATTTCTTTTTTCTTCTGGTGATGTCCCTGTTGATGCAGCCCACAATCCCTTTCCCATTGGCTTTCTTTGCTGCCCAAAAAGATATCAGGGAAAGAAGGATATGGTGATTTTAAAGAAATCCAGTGCACTTACTAGAGGCTGAAAAACTTTCCTGTAAAACCTGTTAATGTGTTAAATATAAACTAGGACATTGTGCCTCTAAAGTTATAGATTTTGGCTGTGAGTTCTGTCTTGTTTGAAACACAATCTGATCAATTGCATAATGTCCTTACAGAAAAAGATTATCAAGGACAAAAAAATATGAGAATTTCAAAGGACCTGAGCATTTACTCTTTTCACTGAGTTCTGATAAGAGTAGTGAATGTTCATTGCCTCTCAAACTATGCTTGAAAGTTGTGATTTTCCTAATTTTTTTCATTATGAATATGACATTAAATTTATATCAATTCAGTATGGCAATTTTATAAGCATCACACACTGAAGTGAAACAGAAGGACCTTGAGGAAAGCAAAATGGAGATTGCCAAGGGATTACAGCTTGGAGAAAGGGACCAACCATCATTTCATCTTTTTCAAAGTCTTTATACAGAGGCTCAATGTTAACACTGAAAGGGAGTTCTGCATACCAGGAGCAGAGATACAAGCAGGCACAAATAGGCACAAAGTGCACAAGGTACAGGAAATTCAATATTAAGCCAGACAAAGGTGGTTTTGCAAGGCCATCTATCTTTCTGCCAATACTGCTTAACTGTCCTCTTCAAGGGGTTTATACTTCATCACTGTTCCCAGAATAAGTCACCAAAGTCTAAGTAGTCAATTCTTCAGCCAATTTGAGCTACTGCAGTCCTTTGAAGTCTGTAAGGAAACACCATTTTATAATTGCCATGGGCCTGGCCCAAGGTTTCTAAATAAAAATAGACATTAATTACATATGGAAACAGCCATCAATTCCAGATTGCACTGAGAGACAATGGTTATAATCTAATTGTAGTTTTCCACTTTTCATGACCGTCCATGACGCCAGCAGATTATTTAATTACAGCTTCTTTTCTCAGCCCAGGATACTTTGTAATTGCTATCTGGAAACCTAGATGAAATTAATTAAGAAATAAGGTGTTAGACATTAGGTCAAGATGAATAGGCCCACCTAAGTACTAAAATGCTACTGAATATTTATCAAAAAATCTGATGAAATCACAGAGGTACCAAGGCAATGAAAAAGCCATAGTTTTCCCAAAGTAAGAAGACTTCTTGAATGGTCTTCCATTTATTTTCAGTCTACCGCTACAGCTCACTTCCTCATTAAAGACCTGAGGGTGTACAGCCAATTTTTAACATGAGTTTTTGTGTCCAACCTGGTTTTAGTCTATAATTTTGCTAAGGTATCTCTGGCTGCTCAGTAACAGACCCATCCTAAGCCTTAACTAGAAAGATGTTGGTGTTTCACATCAAGAAGCAATAGCCACGATTTTTTATTTGTTTTTTAATACCCCCTCATTATTGTTCCAACAATGATGCGATGGTCATCCTACTTAAACTGCAGCACTGTGTAATTCTGGAGCACAAACTTTTTTCTCCAGAGAGAGGTTAATGCCAGTTTCCCACCATCCTTGCAAGTACATCCCTGTCTTTTATAAAGCATAGCCAAATACTTAAAAAGCTGCCAGCTGAGTAAAAGCATCACTGAACACTGAAGCTAAAGGTTACATTAAAGAAAACATCCCTTCATTCAGTATTCACCAGGAAGAAAATAAGGCCTTTTTGAAGAACCCTTTTGTTCTTTCCCACATATTGAAAGGTTTCTTGCCATTTACAGGCTTCAGAGAACATGTGTTTCTGCTTTTGAGACTTCTAGCAGATATTTAACAAGTTCAGTGAAACTATAGACTATGCTCCATCCTTGATGTGCTGGGCAGGTGGGACACTCCTAACACTGCAGAAAGCTTCCTGGCAAAGATCAAAATGAGCAAAGTGAAAGGGGTGGCAAGTGCTGAAGAACCCATCCACCTCCAAAAAAACTGTCAAAATAAAGTAATTCTCATCTTCAAGACAGGGGGGGCTTTACAAATTCCAAACTCCCTGCTTTGACAATACATTGTCCTCACTCACTGTACTCTGTCCATGTGTTTTATCCAAAGTGGAGTGGAGTCCATGTGGAAGCAATAGGTTAGTCTTGCAGTTTAAGGCATTTCTAAATTATCTTTTTTTTTTTTTTTTTTTTTTTTTTTTTTTAATGTATCGGTATTGCGTGTCTGATTGATCTAAAAAATACAAATGTTCCTGGTAGAGGAACGTGGTGGGTTGATACTGGCTAGCTGTCAGACCTAGCTGCTATCACTTCTTAACTGGACATGGGCAGAAAAGAGGATCATCAAATTTATGGTTTAGGATGGAGACAGGGGGATCACTTATCAGTTACCACAATAACTCCTCTCTGCTGCTCCATCCCCTGGGAGAAGTCTGAATTTGTGTGGTCTGCAGTCTTTCAGAGCACACCTGCTCCCCCATGGCCCTCTCCACAGGCTGCAGGGCGTTCTGCTCTGGTGCCCATAGCACCTGCACACCTCTTGCTTTTTTCACTGCTGCTTGCAAGGCTTTTTTTCACTTTTATTTCCCTTCACCACTCTCTCTGAGATCTGGTGCTTCACCCTTTCTTAGATATGTTTTTCCAGAGTTCTCATTAGCCTTGATGGTACACTCAGGTGTGCCCTGGGGTCCCTGAAACAATCTGTGTCCAACTTAGGGCACCCACCTTGCTACCAAAGGCCTGCTGACTACACCAAATACTAGGGGAAAGAGAGGGCACTTTCCTAGTAGCTGCTGGACCCAGGCATCACATTTTGCTCATCTCTAGAAGCTGGGAAAAACCTCAACAGCAGTTCATGGAGCTGCCAGAAGCACTGCCCCAGGCCACCAAACTGATGCTTCCTCATGTCCTCAGGAAGTCTGACATGTATTTATTGTGTTAATATTGTATTTACTCATCCATAATGCCAGTTTGTCATAAATTTGGACAATTACCAATAAAAGCAATTGATGTTGCTGGCTGGTTTGAAATAGCAGCAAAATTTTGCTGCATTGATCTCACTTCATGTTGGAGAGGAGGACAGAGAGATCATGATTTTCACCTAATTCTGTCTTCCTTTCAGCCCAGGCCCCTGGGCATTCAGGAATTCCCAACTGGCACTCAAGAATAAATAGCAGCATAGGAATCATAGGGATGCACCTGCAAACAATAGAAAATCACCCTTTTCCAGTAAGTGGCTGATGCTGCTGATTACTTCAGCAGGCACTCCAGGGATGGAAGAGAAAAAGCTAGCAACATCATAGGATACAGAATTATAGAGTTATAGGATACTCTGCGTTGGCAGGGACCCACAATGATCAAGTGCAGCTCTTGGCCCTGCACGGTACAGCCCCAGGAGTCACACCATGTGCCCCTGAGAGCATTGTCCAAACTCTTCTTGAATTCTGTCAGGCTTGGTGCTGTGACCACTTCCCTGGAGAGCCTATTCCAGTGCTCAAACACCCTCTGAGTAAAGAAACTTCTCCTAATATCTAGCCTAAATGTCTTGTGGCACAGCTTCATGCTATTCCCTCTGGTTTTGTCACACAGTCACAAAAGAGATCAGGGTCTGCCCCTCCTCCTCCCCTCACAAGGAAATTGTAATTGCAATGAGCTCAGTGACTTCAAATGACATCAGCCACTCCTCATATGGCTGCCCTTCCAGACCCTTCACTATTTTCCTAGCTCTCCTTTGGACACTCTCTTAATAGTTTAATGTAGTTCTTATACTGTGTCACCCAAAGCGCAGGCGTGACTCAAGGTGAGACCACACCTTGAGTGCAGAGCAGAACAGGACAATCATCTCTCTCAACAGGCTGGCAATGCTGTGCTATCAAATACAGGGCATATATTTTCTTGCTGTCCTGCATGTAGCAGGATTTCCAAACCCTGTGATGTTCCCAGAAATGTGTTACCCTATGTAAGAGAATTTAGGGGTTCAAAAAGCTGTACATGGACTAAAGTTTTTCATGGTGGCAGAGACCTTGTGGATAAGGACGTTTGTCTTCTCTTAAAGAAAAGCTACCTTCAGGGCAGGGCCAGGTTGGATCTGACACAGGAAATCTAGTCTAAGCAGACAATTTTTTTTAAAAGTTGTTGAATTGCTATACTTCATATTCTGGAAAGAGGAAAGGAGACAGGGAAAGAAAAGTTGATTCCTTTTAATTTCTTTTTTTTTTTTGTTCCAATCTTGTTTAGAAAAGCAATTTCCTCAGACCCATCAATTCCTGTCTGATTTGACAGACTCCCCCTTCATCGCAAGTATTCTAAAACAGCATTGAGCGTGAAAAAATTAGAAATCCCATTTTGCAAAACTGAAACACTGATGGGCTTCCAAATGGTCTTTCCTGCTTCCTTTCTCCATTTTCCCTTGCATATATGTCTCAGGGGTATCTTTTGGCACATTAAAATGTCCTGTTTCTACTATTTGATTTGGGCTCTGAGCTTGGTTTTTATATGATTGTTGACAGATGCTGCCAGCTTTCTTGGTATTCTGCTGTAAAATACCACTGTTCAATCTGAAGCTGATGCCTAGCAAGGAAAATTGCAGTGGCAAGTGCAAGGAAGGTGTCCACTATCCTAGGTGATGAATGCAGCAGCAGCAGCAGCTGGGTGCAAGAATCTTACTTACATCTCGAAAGAAGCCTGCCCACCTGAAGACTGCAGGTTTATTTAAAGGCATTTTATCACCCAAAATTCTTCGAGTAACAATTGGCTTTTTTGAGAAAAAAGCTTTAATTGTTGGATTGTCTCTTACCCTTTGTTAAAGGAGAAAATCTATTTGTTCTTTTAATACCTAAGCAGAGGCCACTCATTGTCATGCTCTGATTCACATAACACCAGAGGAAATTGCTGAAGATGGGTTTGTCCTGGTGGTATTGAAAAGAAGGTAGGCTTTTGCTTTGTCTTTTCAAACAGGACAAAACACCTTCTACAAGTTAAATAGATGCCATAATACAGCTAAAGAATATATATTCCCATGCAACTACATGGGTTTCATTGCTCATGTCAGACACCGACCCTCACCCAGTTCTACCCCAGCACACTCACTGGGATCTGATCTAAGCTTCCAGCTCTTTACTTTGTGAAAATATCTAATAGTAACTCTGGATTTTCACCAGGAAAGACAAACTCATCTCTCATTGCTGTTTGTTTCAGTTTTTAAGTGTGCATACAGCTCGATGGACTCCACTTATGTCAAAAGTACTCCTAGACATTTTCAAGAGTGGAAGGACTTGCTCAGCGTGGTGGTTTCACAGGAAATATGTTTTTTGGGATTCCTGGGATATGCTGTGGTCAGGCCAATGGGTGCTTAGATTTTAATATTGGCACCTGGTGTGGCCACTGGGATGTTTGGACACGCCTCTGAGAACACCCACGCAGGGGTTAAAAGCAGGGCTCTCCCCCTCGGAGCCCTCTTTGAATTGCTGGCGGGAAGCGCTAGATCTCTTTCCCCGGCCCAGCTGCTAGCTGCTAGAGAGAGAAAGACGGAGAGAGGGCGAGAGAGGGAGGCGAGGCGCAGGCCTTGCCCCCGGCCTCTCCCGCCGCGCGGGCAGCTGTCTGCGAGCTCCCTGCTCCCAGAACGAGCCGCTGGGGAGCAGTTCATCCTCACCGGATGTGGTGGCGCGGCGGCCAGGGGAGGGCGAGAGACAGCGTCGAAAACGCCACTGAGGGCCGAGAGAGAGAGACCCCAGGAGCCATCGGACAGCCCCACCCCCCAGAGAGAGAGCCGTGCCTGGGACTGTTACCTTGGAACGTGATACCATGTGCGGCCACGGCGGAAGAGGCGGGGGGGGGGGGGGGGGGGGGGGGGGGGGGGAGGAGGGGGGGGGGGGGGGCAGGGGGGAGGTGGGTGTGGTGTGGCGCGGGGAGGAGCCCAGCCGCTTGTGAGAGCTTTTAACCCTTTGTGGACAATGAAAACTTTGCAGAACATTAACCCTTCCTAGAAGAGAGATAAGAGTAGAGGATGAAGAAGGAAATGGGCCAGTGGTGGGGTCTGGCAAGTGGGAGAGAGATGTTGGAGGAATGGAGAAGATGAAGTGGCATTTTTGCTGGACTCTTTTTTTGTATAGCCATGGACTGTTTCCTTGTGATACAGAGACTGCATCCAGGGGGAAGCAAGGGCTCAGAGCCAGGAGAGTTCAGTGTTGAGACCCCTCAGCCCCAGGGGATGTAAAAGAAATGGGGGGGACAAAGGTCCCAGAGATGAGACTGTGCTCTGTTTGGAACGGAACGAGGCATCCTTAAAAAGACCACCCTTGAAGCAGGCCCCTGCCCCATGCACGGTGGTGCACCTAGCATGGAAGGAAGAAGTCACAATAGCAAAGGATCTCCGGGCGGTGCTACATGTGATAGGCAGCCCATGGCACAAGGAAGGACTCCTTCAACTCTTGATGAACTGAGGATTTGATTATTCAAAGGGTGGTTCCAGACCAAGGGTTGATAATTTTGGGGAATGTAAATGTATTGGGAATTTGGTGGCAGGAGGAGGGGGAGTGTTTCTGTGCAGTTTTCATTTTCCTTGTGTCTTTTTTCTTTTTTTTCCTTCTTCCCTCTTTGTAGTTGAGTTTTTGTAGTTTAGTTACTCAAGTTTTCTCTTTTTTCCCTAAGTAGGAGCCTGCTTTGTTTATTCCAGGTACCACCTCACAGCAGACGCCAGGGAGAGGGAATTTTCATGGGGGCACTGGCATTGTGCCAGTGTCAAACCGTGACACTCAGTTACTAACCTGGTGTTTGAAGGAATATTTCTTTGGGTAAATTTGACAATTTTCTTGTTGAAGTTGAGTGCAGATTGATGAGTGATCAGAGAGATCATAAGAAGTTTAGATAAATTATTTAGTTTATGAAGTTATCCAATCTACCAAAAAATCTGAGTGCTGCAAAACCGCTAAGTGAGCTCTGACCGATTCCTTGTCATGCTGCAGACTTAAGCTCTGTGACAGTTAGATCCTTCTCACCTATCACTTACAGGAACCTGTGTGACATAAATTGGGTTTTTTTCTATGACTTATTATATGTGAAAAAAATGTTTAATTATATTAAAAGTTAGTTACTTTTTCCCTTTTTGTTTAAGTACTCCTCTGGTAGATGTTGTGATACTGCATTAGGACCATTGTGGAAGACATACTGAAGGAATGAGTGACCTTGGGAAAGTGATATTGGCTCTATTGAACCTTGAACTTAGGGTTTGAGAAGCCCAGATGTTAGTTAGTCAGCATATGTAGATGACAGAAGGATTTTTTCCTGGACCATCCAGTGCTGGCCTGTGCTCCACTCTGGTGGGTGTTACGAAGGACACCTGTCAGGAGAAGGTCTTGTTCATTATAAACAACAAAAGGTCCCATTGTGTGGGAGGAAGGTGGACCAGCTCTGTGGATGTGATCTCTGCAATGTGACATGGGAAAAAGCAGCCAGAGCCTGTCCTGTGCTGCTCAAGAGCAGGATCCCTGGTATCCAAAGGGTTGTATTTGCTTGTTACCTGTGTTCCTTCTTTTATTCTACTTGATTAAAGCTATTGTATTGCAGTGTTGTTAGCGGAGCCTTTTTCAGTAATACCCAGAAAGAATCCTCTACCACTGATCACTGTCACCCTGATGCAGAACAGATATGTGCAGGTATCCCTGCACAATATCATGCCCCAGTTTATTGAGACTCTCATCCATCTCAGTTATTCTCATCTTAAAATTTTGCAGAAGTGATGTCATGTTTTGAAGATGAGATCTAAGATGTAGCATTAGGGAGAAGTGCTATCTGCATTTAAGTGAATTTTACAGGAAAAAAGTCTTCGGGAATGAAAGTACAAACCATCCTACATTCCCAGGGAAACTGAATCCTGCTTTCCTTTCTGCCTCCAGGGTCACAGACATCCCCAGCTGTAGAAGCAGCTTGCTATCCTGGGACATTCTCCTCCTTTGCATTCCTACACTTGTGCTTCCCAAAGGACTGCTTCCCAAAGGACTGCTTCCCATGAGCCACAGGGCTGTCACCTCGCTGCCCTGCCCTGCCCCTCTTCCCAAATATCACTGGCTTCCCTGAGAATGGTTTATTCCTGGTGGCATATCAGTAAGGTTCTGTGCCTTCAGGCCTGTCAAAGACAAATCATCTTTTCTGAGAGGGTTTTCAAGTAGTCCTTCAGAGTAAGTCTAGAAATTAGATCTGTGAATGGCTTTTCATTCTGAAGTAGGTTTTATCTTGCCTACAGTCTGTATCTGCACAGCCTGGTGCTCAACTTCCTCACTCTTGTTTTGGAATAGACAAAAATGCTACCATAACATCCTGGCATGATTTTCAGCACTTTCTCTCTTAGTACAATATACACTCTTCCATCCAAAATATTTTACACATTATATCCATTGGTTTTAAAACCATATATTAAAATGTATTAAACTATTCATTACTTGTAATAATGTAAAACAGTAATTTAAAATAAGTATTGCTCAACAAAGTAGTATCTGGTATTATGAATAAAGCAAAGAGATTCCTACTTTTTCCCATCGTGTAATACTCTCTCTACATTTTAGGGGACTTTCATGGTGTGTATTAGGTATGCCAGTGGCCATTATGTTTGCAAGTGTATTTGAGGGGGAAATAAACTGCACATAAATAGCATACCTAATATAAACTAAAAATAAATACCTCTCTGCAGAGACTGACTTCTCTAAATAAGATCTGTGCAATGAAGGTCTTCCACAGATTAAAAAAACCTTTATTAAGGTTGTTGTCTCCGGGAATATCTCAGGAGTAGTGAGTTGTGACAATTGAAATGATTCTAGAAAATTATTCTAGACAAAGGACTGGCTCCAACAAGGAACATATAACCTCTCCAAGATTCAGTTACACAGGACCTGGCCTCCCTCTTCCTAGAGAAGTCACAGCTGTGGCTGAAGTACCTTGTACTCTCCTTGCTCTGCTCAGCAGGCACAGGTTTGGGACAATGAGAAGCCAGGACCTTGAGCAGGGAGTCATCTCATGAAGAATGTCCATGAGAATGTCTGAAAGACTTAGAAGGTGCCTCAGAGGTATCTCATGATCCCTGAGCTGCTGCAACCCCACAGCAGCCTGTCTTCACAAAAGAGGTGCCAGTGGTGCCTTAGGATTTTAGCTTTTATGTTTTTCAAGTCCTGTACTGCATTAGTCTATGATTCTAAACTCCATATAGAGTGTTAGTTAACTCTCTTCACATTTTGGTCAGACAAAACCATCCCTCTAGGCCTGAACACCAACTGCCTCAGGACCCAAAATGTATCAACAAAAGTCAGTTGGGTATGAGCAAACTGGGGGTATATGACTTCGTTAATGAAGCTGTAATTGGAGGATTAACCCCTGATATGTAAGTGGACTGAGTTTGCATCTGTCTGAAAAACTCATGACCATCATCCATTTTGGGTGTAGCCCCTTAAGGAGGCTTCATCTGCCCTTAACGTACCTGAAAGCCCTTCCTTAAATATGTCCACTTTTATTCTTTCCACTTTGGCCTCTGTTTTAGGTAAACCCAAAAATGGCATCAGCAGGCACTGTGTGCCACTCCACCTTGAAACCCTTCTCGTGCTTTTCCACTTCAGCTGCTGCTTAGCCCTTGAGAATCAGATTCATTCCCTTGGGGATCTGGATCTCCACATCCCTAATGGAGCTGAGAAGGTGCCCAAGCTTGGCTCAATGGGATGCACACTGATGGTCTCATTGGGGTGCCTAAAATGAGGTCATCAGTGAAGTTTCCTTGAGGATCTAGACCCATATGTCAACAGCAAAAAATGAACACAGGGCGCTTCACTAGCCTAGAGAAAACCAAGCACAGTGACCCAGTAAACAGCTGATGCAAGGCACAGTAATTGCAGAGCTCACAGCTGAATTGTAGCTTCTTACTGCTGCACTTTTAAAACTATTTCCTTTTAGTTCCTCTTTGCACAAAGCCTCTAAGTGTATCACTTGAGATGGGTGAGCTACTTACATATTACCACATCAGTGGCTGTCACAGTGAAAATGTCCATATTATTAAAGGTTTCACAACTCTTTAACTGTGGGGGAACATGTGCAACATTTTGCAGTATGGCAGATTTCTGTCTTTCAAACTTCTTAAACACTTCTTCTTTAAGCTTTTTACATTAAAGTGAACAAAAGAAGCATTTCTGGTTCTCTAGCATTTTGCACTTCATTGCACAGACCTGAAGACACGCTATTTAGGGCACAATCCTTCCTTTCATAATAGAGATATAATGCCAGAAAATCTTTCCAGAAATGCTTAAAATGATTCTTTGAAGGAAGCACACACTCAAGCCCGTTTGTCTTGTGAAATTACTTTTTAAATCTCTGTCCCAAGTACCGCTGTAATCCTCATATTTTCAATTCAATTTGTTGTTTAGTGGAACTAGTTGATCAAATTTATATATTTAGAGCAAATTTAAATATCCTATTCTCACTTCAGAAAGCTAAAGTAAATGTTCTAGCCAAGGTGACAGTTCTGCAAAGGTGAATTGACATAAATTAAAGTAATTACTGTTTTTTCTTTGTTTCTATATATTAGTTTAACAAATTTTATCATATGGGTATATTCTAGTGCTGAAGTAGTGAAAATGGTTTCCCTGTTCTAAAATCTACACCATTTAAACAAAAAAAAAAACAAAACCAAAGGCTTTGAAAATTTCAGTTGACAGACTTGCATTCATTTTGCAAAAATTAATTTGTGTCTCAGTATGCGTTCACGAAATTAAAATAAAAATTCCTTCCCAGAAATCTTGGTGCTTCTGCTTTCTTTGTCAAGCAGATCAGTAGCAGCTTTTCTTTAGAGGAGCTATGTCACTTGGCACTGTAATGTTTTGATGGCAAAAGTGCAAAAATTACTTTTTGAAAGATAAAAACCAAACCAATTTTGCCTCAATTTAGTAATATTGCCTCCAAAATGAGTAAGCAAAGTCCTCAGCTACTGCAGTGTAAGACAAGAGTCTACTCTGACCTCCCATATTGTGAAACCACTTTTCATAATATAAGAAAAAAAACTCCCACTTTTAGAAACCTCTCTGAAATTAACTTGCTGCAATTCTCTAAGCACTACTTCTTCTCCCCAGTGGACAAATGAACAACAAAAGCCTCCTCATGCCTGTCTTTACTGGATATATCTTCTTTCAGACCAGTTTTT
The DNA here is from genome assembly GCA_024362935.1 of Setophaga petechia. NCBI lineage: Eukaryota > Metazoa > Chordata > Aves > Passeriformes > Parulidae > Setophaga > Setophaga petechia. The sequence continues at coordinate 17,594,879 of JANCRA010000015.1, forward strand.
ATTGTACAGAGTATAGCAATTACAGAAACTCTGAGGGTTCTGTGTATCCTTAGAAAAGGATGTCAAGACATTCAAGTGCAATGGAAAACACATAGTGAAGATATGTTGCTTCTTGTAAGTGACAGTGTGCAAGTCAGTCATGTTAGTCTTCTTCCCACATCTTCAGTACTCCAAGGATCAAAGTTATGTGCAACAGGATTGGTACAAGCCCCTGGCACTGAGAAAGGGACTGGAGACTTCTAGGATGCTCCACATCCACTCACCATTAGCAAGACTGTGGCAGCAGCTCTCTGGCCACAGAGAGCAACAGGTGACTTCCCCAGGTAATTTTCTGGGGAAGGCTGTGAGAAGATCAGAGAAAAGAATGAGAAACAATTCTTATCTCCACTTGCTGCACCTGTTGTTGTGCACATGTGGAATGTGTTATGGAAATTTGTTTACCAAAGGGTGGTTTCTTAATTAGACACTGGACAGTGTTTAGATGGATTGACCAATTAGGCCAAAGCTGTTCTGTAAGGGTTACAAGCTTCCTAATAAGTATAGTATAATACAGTATGATACAGTAGAATGAAGTGATTGATCAGCCTTCTGCAGTCATGAAGTCAATGCTGATTATTCCCTGGCTTGGGGGCCTGCTGTAATATTAGACAGCAAAGGCAGCACTGCTGTAGAGTGGTGATGGTAACCTCCATGGCATGGGGGCAGATCTCCTCCTGCCCACTATCAGCACTTTCCAGGGTCAAAGCTGCCCTGTACTCTTGGGTGCCTCCCTCAGAGCTCCCCTGGGCAGTATCATGAGCCAGAGCTTTCTGCGGATCCTCAGTGGATCGTGAGGAAAGTGGCAAAACTCCTTGGGCCACCAGTCTCAGAAAGAAGACTTGGTTGAATTCCTATTCTTCATGTTTTCAGAAAGACAAACTTCTCCTGTTGGCTCAGAAAATTGGTTGCCAGCCATCCAAAGACAAACACAGCCCAAGGAGATGTGTGGTCAGTAACTCTGGGCAACAAGACATCAAGGCCATCTGCCCAAAGAGCAGCTCTGCAGCAAGCCAGCAAGATCCTGCAAGGTTGTTGGGAATTTTTTTGGGCAGTGAAATTAAAAACAGGGAAAGCATTCCAGATTAGAGTGTGTGCCCTGAGCCAGCTGGCAGCAGATGCTGTGCTGTATGGACACTCATGCTACCCTGCTCTGACCTGTATGGACTCCTACCAGTGGAGAAGCAAGTTTCTGTGAGATGCCTTGACTCTAGGTACTTTAATAAAATAAGGTTATTAGTAATACCTTAGCTGACATTCACTTCTTTTCTTGACACAGATTTTACCAGAGCAATTGCAGTTTTATCTCCACCACATCCCAACATCCCTCTTGTCGCAGACATCTTTTTATGAAAAATCCTTTCTTTAGGATTTTTTCCTCCTGAGAAGCTGAGAGGCCTCAGGAACAAAATGTAAACAATGATTGTCTGCTGCTGTGGAATGAAACAGGTGGATCTGTGATTGGTCTCATGTGGATGTTTGTAATTAATGGCAAATCACAGCCCAGCTGGCTCAGACTCTGTCCAAGCCACAAACCTTTGTTATCATTCCTTTCTATTGTTAGCTAAGCCTTCTGATGAAACCTTTTCCTCTATTCTTTTAGTATAGTTTTAATGCAATATATATAATAAGATAGTAAATCAAGCCTTCTGAAACATGGAGTCAGATCCTCGTCTCTTCCCTCAACATAAGACCCCTGTGAACACTGTCACACCCTCTCTCCAGAGATGGTTCTGGCAGGACTTGTTTTTTAGTTGGTACTTTGACACTCTTTCTTCATATTCTGTCATGGCAACTTTTCTCCTTCAGCCAGAAAAAAGTTACAAGGCAAATAACATTTTCTCACCTAATGCTGAAATTTCTTGAAAGTAGCTGCAATTGCCCAGCTATAGAAGGAGCCAGGGAGCCCAGAAGAACGGCCACTTTAGGGAAGAGGTTTTAGTTGTGGTGGTTGCTGTGTTTGCTGCACATTCTGACTCCAAAAGCAGTCCATTTTCTTGTTTTGGTTCCTAAAACCTTCCTAGGGCCTGCTTCCCTTACCTCCAGTTGTTTTCTGAAGTGCAACCACTGTTCCTGTCACTGCACGCCTGCAGTGAAAAGAGTAAATCAAATTGGATCTGAAGACAATTTCTTCTCACAAAGCCACTAGTTCATGTGTTGGTGAGTCATTTTAGGGCCCATCCAGGAATTTTTACTGATGAGGATCTGTTCTCAATCTTGACTGGGAGACTCATTCAGAATTAGTATTTTTATGGTCACAGTACTTAGAAGGATGAGTTTGGAAATATTTGCCATATTTTGCTTTAAATAGCATGCCATGGGACCATGTGATGTTAGTCCCTAGAAAATGTATGCCAGTGTTGGTGTCAGGGACTGGGGTGGTGCAATGAAAAGAAGGAAAATTGTAAGTCCATGCTGCAACCTGCTCTCAGAGTTAAAATATATTTATCACGAAGCGGATGAGTTCTGTTCAAAGAGTGTTTCTTGTCCCCTTACTATCTGCCTCTGTTTTTACAGTGGAAAAAGCTTCCTTTTCATTTTATAAAGCTACAGAAAGACAAGAATTTTGTGTAAGCCCATGGGTCTGTCTCTGTCATCAGAAGGAGATCCCAAGCTATGGTCTAATGCTGGTAGAACAGAAAGTGTCTTAGAAAAGGTAAATGATGGCTGTGGTAGGGGCACTTCCCTGGCAGACACACAGAGGCAGCTACTAATGCTCCCTAAACCCAGGAGGGGCAGTGGTCCCAGTGCCTCCTCCACTGCCAGGATCCTGCCAATGCTGGAGCTTCCAGCTCAGGACATGGGGACAGACCCACAGGAGCAGGGAATGGATGTGTGGAGTTGCTTTAGGTGCCTGTAAGGACAGTTCTGAGCCTCTGAGTGTGGGCCAGGGGGATACATGATCACAGGACAGGGATTTTGCTTTACTGAGGTTTATGTTCAGAGAAGGATGGGGTTTGTGGCCCAGTTTGGGACGTGGCATTGGAAATTGAGGCCAAGATTATTAGCTCTTTAGGGCAAAGATTTTTTTCATTTGTTGGCTGTACTTTTTCTTCCAAATCCTTGAGTTTTTATTTTGCCTTTGTGCTATGTTTCAGTAAGAGTAAAGAACAGCAATACGTGGTTCAGTCTAAGGATAGATTTTATTCTATTTTATTTATTTTCCCGGTTGATCATCTATTTAACCAGATGAATCATATGCAGCTTTCCATAAACCAAAGTAATTTTATCTGCTCTGGAACAAAACAATGATCCAACAATTCCTTCTAATGTACCACAACAGGAAGCTGACTAAAATCATAGCTAACTATTAAACATAGAGGACAAACCTAAAGAACTGCATAAAGTTTCAAAATAAGATAATTCACAAGATTCTGTAGATTGGGGAATTATATCTTTTTTGAAATATGGTAACTAACATCACATTCTTATTCTCTAAGAAAGGGTGTATATACCATCCATCTACTGAAAGGGTTTTATTGTATTTGCCAACGTCATAGTTTTGGATGAGAAATCAGCACTTTGACTGGAAATCTTGCTAAGAAACTTATTTTTTTTGTTGTTCTTTTTCTCAATGCACACTGTTGGCAGGCAACAGAAGTTCTTTAATGGACTGGATTTCCTAAATTATTCTTTCTGAAACAACTGCACTTTTATAACCTGGATTCAGTATATCTTAGCAGAGAGCATTTTAATTTAATTGAAACCGATTTATAATCTTGAGCTCTGAAAATCACCAATTCCAGCAGACATCCTAACATTCATTAAAGCTGGAGATCAGCTTTCTGAATGCCTTTATTGTAGCTTCCAAACTCTTTCTATTACCCCTATAATCACACTTCAATGTGCATGTGAAAATTATAAACAAAGTGGTGCTGGTCTGATTGAAATGACTGTGATCAGACTTGAGGATGCAATGGGATTCAGCAGAGTGTGCCTGACACATTCTTTGTAGTTAAATCAGTTGCCAAGCAGTATGTGAATGACTTGCATGTTCATCAGGACACAGACTGATTAAATTTGTCTTTTCAAATTAATAACTTGAAGAATTATTGTACTCCTTGTGGGATTTTCTTTTGTTCTTGTGTTTTGGGTTTTTTTTAATGGTTTTTGGTGGGTTTTTTTTTTGTTTTTTTTTTTTTTTTTTGTTTGTTTTTTGTTTTTTGTTTTTTTTGTTTTTTTGGGGTTTTTTTGTGGACTGGGCCTGATTTCAGGTGGTTCACCAAATTCTTACTAGCAGGCTTTTTGGCTAGTACTCACTGCTTAGTATTTAATGAATTTTAAGTAAAACATCTCAGTGATATATCCCAGTTGTGTGGTTTTACTCTCCATATGGATGTCTTCTGTAGAGACAAACCTAGAGTGGGACCTGTGTCTAATTATGGTTCTGGAGGGCAGGGAGATATCCATACAAATATTTGTGAGACACCCAGGAGTTTCAACTGCTTGATAAATAAAGTACTAAGTCATTAAAGCACTCACAAAATGGAATATTATGTGGTCAATAGTAGCTACATGACTTTACCATAAATATTCATAAAGCTATTAATGCCTTATTTTTTTACAGTTCCATTACTGCCAAATGAAACTATACCACAAACTGCACCTTAGTAATCACACAAATATATCCTGGAGATTTTGAGAGGTATTAAGTAACTGGTAAGACCAATATGTAAAATGTATTTCTAGGACTGAAATTACTTGGGTTCAGTCCTAAAAATACAACAAGTACACCAACGAATTCAAACATAAAAGGTAATGATTTTCATCATGTGCCTCAACACAAATAAGGCCTCTACTTTTAGAAGTATGACACTGTTGGTTTGCACCAAGATAAATAATTTATATGGGATGTCCCTGATATGCTGCATCTTATGAGATGCTATTAACACTTTGAATGACAAAGTAAGGATATTTTCCTTCATTTCCATAGAATTCAAATCTTCCCGCTCACTCCTCTTTGAGCTGTGCATGGTCTTGGACTTCAGTAGTACCAATAGCTGGTGAGGAAGGGGTGTACTGTCAACACAGACATTTAAACATAGACTTAATTATTCAGTACTTAGCTGGTCTCCTGGGAGGTTGCTCTCCACTTCTGTGTTGTGATCAACTGTCTGCTGAAGAATGAAATGCCCCAGGAGGGTGGCTGGGTGGCTGTGTGCTTCCCCACACCTCAGGGAGTGCACACTCCAGGCTACTGAAACACATTCCTCCCTGCTGAAGGAAGGGTAGCCCCACTCAGTGGTGCAGAGACACTTGAGATAGGCTGGGTTTTCAGTATGGAAGGAGGAGAAGGAGTTGCTCTGGGGCAATCTGTTCACAGAGGTGGGCTAGGGTCTGCCCCTTGGAAACCCAAAATCTAGTATTCTCTGTGTGATGATATTTTAAACATAATTGGAAAAGAGGCAATAGGCATCACATGCCTACTCACAAACTGATGATATGGATAACAGATAGAAATAGAGTGCTACTTGAAAAAATCATAGCAAATTAATGGTGCAGACCTATGAGGACACGAATAAATTGCGTCTGCTTAAAATCCATGCTAATGAGTGCATTACTCCTTTTTTCTACATGGTTGGTTTTTCAGTGAGCATAAATATATTACATGTTTATGTCATTTTTTTATTCTAGAGATACATGTACATCTGCTGCCCATAGCCAAGGGGACATCTGCAGAAAAGAAACTGGAAAAATTGTAAATCTATGACAAACTAGAAAATACTACTGCTACAGCTTAAATCCTACAAATTATTATTGCAGATATTGACTTATCATACAAAAAACACTATTAGCAGATGAGAATTAATTTTGCTGTACCTGCATTGCCAAAAATTACAGAAGAGGGGGTATCTGATCCCAGATAACAGTTTTATGCAGCCAGGGGTTTAAACCACATTGGCTTCATTAGCAGAGAGGAAAAAAAACGAGGAGTCAGATTATTTTTTTCTGGAGCAAACAAATTTCATTTTCCTGCTCCCAAGAAACACTAGTGAAGAACAGAGTTTTCAATGCAATAAGCTTACAGAAGGCAAAAAGTGCCAGATCGTAATTAAAAAGTAAATAAGGAAAATTAAGTGAGGTACTGAAAATGAAGGCAAAACTGAAGAGAAGCTTTAATTGAGGGACAAGTAGGAGAAAAGCAATTAAGACACCATTTGGAAGTAAACAGCAGAGATAGCAGAGCATAAATCATCCTCCAAGGAAATGTCTCTCTAGCTCATTAAATGCTTCAAAATTATTTATTAGGAGCAGTTCCTTGCTCACCTTCCCAGAGTGGGAGGAACTCTCCAAGGTTGGCCAGTTCTCCTCTGGCCACAGAGAATGGTGACAGGCTGGTACCCTAATCCAGTACTGTGCTTTTCTAGCTGACAGTACATTCTCAGCAGCTCTCATCTTCAGCCTTAAACTCACAGAGATTCTTGCTTTGCTTTCTGATAGGTGGTTTGCAAAACCTTACGTGTGATGCATTTACCATGCAAAATGAAAGGCAAAATGGAGTAACTGCAGGAGATCCTGGCCTCCTTGGGAGGGTTGTGCTCAGGCTTCAGAGCCATTATGCCAGTGACACACCTCTCAGACCTCTGCTCTCCTGTCACAGCCTGTCCCAAGCGTGTAACTTTGCATGATGGACAGAGGAAATGCAACAAAAAGCTCAAGGTGAGGATCAGGGCGTTCCAAAGTGGGGTTTGGAGCATGGGTCTCCCATTCTGAGACTTGCTCCACAGCTGCAGCACAACACCAACGCTTTGCTCCCACGTCTCTCTCTCCACATCATGCCCAGCCTGTGCAATGAAGAAAGAGACCACAATGCACTGAGTACAGATGTGAGGTGGGAGCTAAATACACAAGACTGCATGGGTGTTCCTGATGCCTGTTTAACAGATGCAATTCTCTCAGCACTCAGAAGAGTTAGAATTAAGCATTACAACCCAAACCCATCCTCTTGTCATATCAAGTAATGTGACTTTTTTTGTGCAACTTGTTTGCTTTCAGATTAGAATTATTCTTCAATAATTAATCCTGTTTGTCTCTAGTGCTGCTTGCTGCCTGTGGGCAGAGCCATTTGGCAGGTGTAGCCAGAAATGTTCGTTGTTCTCCACTGATTCCTTTGTACATTTCCTAATTTCATTGACACCTGTAGCTGCTGGTATTTGGCTTAGAAGAGCCTTCAGACAATCCTTTGAGGAGAAAGTTCCCTTCTCCTCACTTTTACTCCAACCTTTAGAATACGGCCAACCACCACATAAAGGTGTTTGGGAGTTAAGTCTAGGTCTTTCAAAAGGTGAAAAGGGGAGGAAAAGGAATACAAAAAGTTACAGGCTTTTTAAGGTGTGAGAAATATTTTTAAATTATTTGATATATTGCTTTTCTGTGTCAGAAACAGTGATACAGCCAGCAAGACTAGGGAAGTGATTCTTCCCCTTCTCTTGGCACTGGCAAGGTCATACCTCAGGTACTGTGCTCAGTTCTGGGACTGTCAAATCAAGAAGGACGTGGAGATCCTCAGTTCAAGGAGTACATGGAGCAAGCTGGTGAAGGGTCTGGAGCACAAGCCCTGTGAGGAGTGGCTGAGGAAGCTGGGGTTGTTCAGTCTGGAGAAAAGGAGGCTCAGGGTGACCAGATCACTCTCTGCAGCTGCCTGAAAGGAGGGTGTAGCTGGGTGAAGGTTGGTCTTTTCTTCCAGGCAGCCAGTGACAAGATGAGAGGACATAGCCTTAAGATGCACCAGGGGAGGTTTAGTTTGGGTAACAGGAAGAATTGATTCACAGAAAAGATGATTAGGTACTGGAATGGGCTGCACAAAGAGGTGGTCATGATCCCTGGAGGTGTTTGAGGAAAGCCTGGATGTGGCACTCTGTGCCGTGGTCTGGTTGACAAGGGCATCCCTTTGTTCAGTCATATGTTGGACTCAATAATCTCAGAAATCTTTTCCAACCTAACAGATTCTGTGATGTTGTGAAATTTTTGGAGATCATGACCTAAGCCTGCCTACCTGCTGACTGAATTTTTTAAATACAGTGTAGAGGCTGTGAATTTGAAGTAGAGTTCTATTACTCACTTTATTAGTCTGAAACTATTAAAAAGACCTCTGCTTTTTGCCACATTGATCAACGTGTAAGAAAACTGTGAGCCACTTTTAGAAGACCAAAAATACATATATACAAATATATAGTAGATAAGGAAACTCTGCCCTCACGCAAATTATGGTTGTTCCCAAATCTGTATCCCACATCCCACAGCTTCCTCATGCAGTTGGGAAATGGACCCTGTAGTTTTTGACAAGAGAGTAAAAAAGTGTGTGGGTAGAGGGCACAAATCATCTTCCAGAGGTGTTGGGTTATCCCCACTGAGTGCAGAGGGTTACTGGGAGCTGGTTTAGACTAAATATCTGACTGTTAAATAAAGATGCATGGGATGGCCTTTGGTAGGGCACTAAGGTTTACATCAAATATTAGTTATCCATACAAATAATTTGTTCCTCTATTATACCAACACAATCCAGTCTGTAGCATCTGCTAAGTATGCCTGGATTCGTAATGAAAATGTCAATGATTTCTGGTAAAAGTCTTGCTACCCTAGTAGGCCACAGACATGATTTTGCTTCAGTTTTACTTTTCAAGGAGTCTTTATGCTGCACATGAAAAACCTTTATTCAATGCAAGATGAATTACAAGGCTAAATACTATGAGAATGGAAACTATTGCAGATAGTAACATTAATTCATATCCCAGCCTTTATTTTAAGATCCTACCTAGCCTGAAAGAGCACAGTGTAAGTTAACCTTAGTATTGTGATTTACCACTGTGAACTTATATAAGTTGACTAAATCACCTGTAGAGCTGTAAATATTAATGAAGTGTTGGGAATAGACACCAGTTGTGAGTTGTGAGTTGTGTTACTCGGCTTGCCTCTATGAATATTAATGAAGTCTGATGAGCAGTGGTTTTGGCTGTGAATGGTGTTATAGGTGTAAAACTGTAAATATTAATGATGTGGAAAAGACAGTCCATTTGATTGTGACTTGTGCTCTTTTCTAAACAGAAATATATCTTTCACTCTTCAGTGTTTTTATGGGGTTTTAAGCAACAGCCTCAGCCTCCACTGCAGCTACAATAAAACTGTATTTTGACAAACATGTCCATCCAAAATGCAAGACGTGGTTCCATTTCTGAGTTTTGAACACAGCCCTGTTTGCCAAAGGCTCTCTGATTCCCACCATCAGGGCTGCATTTCAGGGCTTTGAGAGGAGGATGTAGCTGCTGAGCCTTTGGCAGCCCCAGACAAACATCTTGTACTTTATGCTATAAGCAGTGCAGAAGGCACTTACATTTAACTTTTCCTACTACTTCCCATGTAAAGCTTCAGTTTCAGTTGCTTTAACATTTCCCAGAGTTTTCTGGTGTGCCTGGCCCCAGCTCAGGTTTTCCATTTGTCTATCAGTGCTGCAGAGAAGGGGAGGACATGGGCTGCCAAAGAGGGCAGCATCCTTTTGGGCCTCATTCCTCTTTGAAGCCCGGGATGTGCCCTGATGGTGCTCCAGCAGATCTGCTCTGCCACTTCTATGCAATTTCTGCTGTAAATCAGGCCAAGTTCCTGCCATGCAACTTGTGGAAGGGTGGGTGCAGTGCTAGAGTAGGCACAGCCTGGAAATCCCCATAACCCACCAGTATCCTCTCTGATTATGTAGTGTATCTTAACATTCATGAGATATTTAAACCCTTCCCATTGCTGTGCTGTTAGACATACATATGATGTCTAACAGCACAGACTTCTAGAAAAAAAAAATCACCAGGATGAGGAAGCTGGAGATGTGAAAAATACTCAAAAAAAGGCTATTATTATGAGCAGTTAATCAGGATGGGATAATACTTCAAGGCAACTTAGTTTCCTTTAGCTGAATTTGTACAGACAGGCACATGGGATTCTGGAAGAGAGCGGAAAATGCTCACTTTCATACTTGTTACATTTGTTGGCTTTTTTTAAGCAGAAAAATAACACAAGTCCATCAGGAGAAAAAAAATTGGGGAAGAGATCTGAATTAGGAGAGGAGGTATTGTAGGGCAGTAAAAGGAGCACAGGAGCTTCAAATGCTCACCTTTGTCAGGAACAAGAAACCAGTTCTTTGAGATTTCATTTCCCTTTTAGGACTTCCATTTGAAGGTTAGGTAAACACAGTTATTTCTCGATGTCCAGTAATGAATATTAGATGAAACTACATTTTCTAATAATTGTCCAGGGCTTCTTGACATAGCTCATATCTTTACTTCAGTTCCAGTAAAGCCTACATTTTCTGTAACAATCACAAAAGCATGTCTTTCTGATCACACTAAGCATGTCTTTTCCATGCATTTCTTTGTCTTTTTAGTTTATGACATTTTTTTCAGAGTGTTTCTATGAAAAAAAGAAATGGCTTTGTAAAATGACTGTAATCCAAATGGAGCTTCTAACTGTAGTCCAAATAATGTAACACTTTGACAGATGAAAAGGAGCATGAAAAAAAATGCAAAAAGCCTTTACTGAACTTCCTTCCTTCTTTCTTCCAGGGACACAAAGCCCAATGGTAATAGATCCAGCAGTTTCTAGAACCTGTTAAGAAAATGAGTGGTTTTGAAGATTTTTCTAAGACAAGTAGGAAATTATGAGTTTCTTGTACCAAGACTGTTGAAACCAGGCTGTAATAGTACCTTGATGTTGCTTGAGAAATGAGAATTGAGCCAGACTAAGCTTTCTCAAAAAACAACATTAAATCACAGGAGGAAAGTTTCTTAGATTGCCTGATATTGTGTTAACTGGATTTTCTAATCCAGATAAAACCTGTTGGTTTGTAAGTTTCTGTCTTAGAGTAAAGCATGGAATGCATCCTGACAAACAACCAAAGGTTCATTAGTGTTACAGATATCCCTATGCTTACTACACATATTACTGTCTAAAACGTAGCTTCAGCCTACAGGATATAGATTTATCTTATAGATTTAATAAGTGCATGATGTTGATATATGTTTAGAATATCTTTAATGCAGATGTAATTGTCTATCATGTATTAACAATTTGTATTAATGCCTTGTAATTTGTCATGTTAATCAGCAATATTGCCATCACTCATGTGAGCGTGTAGGTGTGTGTTTGTATCTATTTGTAAGGGAGGGAAAAACTGGCAATCAAGGCACTGCTCTTTGATCTAGCTTCATGATTAGTCTAATACCTAAAAATGAAACAAGATACAGTCATCTGTCTTTACATAATGCTACTGTTAAGGCTCTCATTCCTAACACACCATGTAATTTTCATTTACTTTTCCATCCAGGTTCAGTCGCTATTCAGCCTTTCACCCTATTATGCTTTTCCTCTCCAGATATTAGTAGTCTTGTTCATCTTGTCCCTTTACTCATTTGGAATTATGTCCACACCAGTAAATTCATTTCCAAAGTGAGGCCTCACAAACACATCTGCTTCCTCAATTCCCTACTGCCCAGCAATAGCTTTCAGGAAAAAATTTTCACACAAAGCAGGTTCTCCTTCCTCACATTTAGAGCTACATTTCACTGTATAAAACCATGGCCAACAGGTATTAGCATTCTTTGCACAGCTTCACTTTCAAGAGATGAAAAAATTACTTCTAAATTTTATTTAACCATTATTTTTACTGCTTAATATGATTATGATTATCAGCTCTCTACATAGTATGACCATTAATCACTATTTGCAGTCAGCTCATTTCTGTGAAGGCACAATTTTCTGTGTAAGAGAAAGAGAGGACAAAAGCAGCTGCATTTTTAAATGTCTACTTGCCAAAGGAAAAGAAGATTTTTCTCTATCTGACTAGCCCACCTAGCTAGTATGCTTAAGAGTTTCCTACTGCTTAATGTAATTAGACTAATTTAATTATGTTTGAAACCTGACCTAAGGGATGTTCTGACCATTTTATCTGAATGGCAGAAACTTTCATATGGTGACTATGAATGGTGAATGACTCATATTTTTATTCCTATGGAAGTATAAGTCTTCCAGGGCTGTAAATATGCAAGCACTTACACAGATAGGCTTGCATGCATAAATGCAGTCAAATGAAAAATAATCTGCTGTTCAGTCTAGTGTTTCCAACTGCTCTCATAAGCACTCTTCAAGCAATTACAATCATTGGCACAGGCTGATTCCATAAATAAGGACTACTGCACTATTTACTCTTTCCCAGCTATCAGGACAGCTCCTATCCTTCATAGTGTATATGCAGGAATTGCTTAAACAATCAGGTTGGATCTTTCAGATATAGCATGACATATTATTTTAAAAACATGAAAGAAAACTACACTGTTTGCTTCAGATGGTTTGGTATCTTCTTGTTTCTTGAGGGATGGAAAACAGCTGCATTCACAGCCACAACTGGGCTATGACTGCTGTGGTTTGTTATCAAAAAAGCCCTGGAATCTGTCATGTAACCTGGAACTGTCACCCAGGTGCATCAATGGGGATAGTTCCCAGAGTTACTGCTCTGTGTTCAGACCACAAAATCTGAACAGAAAATCTGAAGAGAACCCATATTGGCTTGGACCAAAGATGCATCATCCCAAAATCCTTTCTTCCATACTTACCCAGCAGGGAAGGAGGACAGCCTGATAAGAAAGATTATTTTCCCAAAGTGAGGCTTATCCCTTGCATGCCTAGAGTGCTGATCTTTAATTTTCCCAACTACACAAAATTTTTGTTTGGTTAGACCATCCTCACTCTTGTCCTGTAAAAGAAAAAAAGGGAAAAGGGAAAAGGGAAAAGGGAAAAGGGAAAAGGGAAAAGGGAAAAGGGAAAAGGGAAAAGGGAGGGGAGGGGAGGGGAGGGGAGGGGAGGGGAGGGGAGGGAAGGGAAGGGAAGGGAAGGGAAGGGAAGGGAAGGGAAGGGAAGGGAAGGGAAGGGAAGGGAAGGGAAGGGAAGGGAAGGGAAGGGAAGGGAAGGGAAGGGAAGGGAAGGGAAGGGAAGGGAAGGGAAGGGAAGGGAAGGGAAGGGAAGGGAAGGGAAGGGAAGGGAAGGGAAGGGAAGGGAAGGGAAGGGAAGGGAAGGGAAGGGAAGGGAAGGGAAGGGAAGGGAAGGGAAGGGAAGGGAAGGGAAGGGGAGGGGAGGGGAGGGGAGGGGAGGAGGCCAGTACTTACCCACTCATAGAAGTGTTAAAACTTCATAAGAAGTCCCTATGGAACCTCAGCTCCTGTTGCATCCTCCAAGTCACACACCAGTCCCCTCCCTGCATCTGAAACCAATCTGAGGAACATGGGAACCAGCAACACATGTTGAAAACTGCACAACTGCTCAAATTAGCTGTATTTTCAGCCTCCCATCATTCCCTTGTCTCCTGGGGGCAGGTCTTACAAGAGATACAAGGTTCCCTCAAAGGGGCTTGCACCACAGGTATCCTTTAGCAGAAGTGGCATACCCTGATTGTCTCTCCAAAAGAGCACAGCGGACAATGTATCACTTAGACAGACAAGGGAAGAGTTTGATCAGTTAGAAAAAGCTGATGGAGCAAAAAAATGAGTGTCCTGCCTCCACCTTGTAGGAAAGTGTCTCTGGAGTGACACCCTCAGATATGCTACACAACATCATGAGTGGGAATAAATCAGTCTAAAGCAGTTTGTCTTTGCAAAGCAGTAAAATTATCAAGAAATACATACTTCTATAATTAATGTAGAACAGATCTAAATAACATAAATGGAAAGCATTTTATGTAATATAAACCCCAATTCCCAAAATACAGGAGCAGATAGCAAACAGACAAAAATGGAAACTGTCACTCTTCTGGACATATGAAACTTAAATCTCAAGGACATCCTGGAGCTCTCATTACATTTTGTGATCCCTTTTGGTTGTGAAGCATGGCAGAGTGTTAATGAACCCAAGAAATGTTTTTACAGCATCCCAGGAAGAGATGTCTGCAAGTTGCCCTGTGATATAGAACTCCTTGTGAACCTTCCTCCTGTAATGCCTCCTGCTTGTTGTACTGGCAACAGTAGTACAAAACCAGTCCATATCCAAGTCTCTATGGAAAACTGTCATCATCTCCCCTTTGCTTAGCTCTTACAGCCTGAAAAATTGCCATATCCTCTGCCTGGATGCCATATCTTCATCCACCTGGAGTCTCCCAAAATGTCATTATGAACTCAATGACTTCAAACCAGATGGAAAAGGCTCTTATATATTTTTATTATTTGTAACAATACGGATGTATTGTGTCTAAAGATGGAATATGGAGCTCTTCAAGTGTACAAACTGTTAGTGAGCAGGCAAATACATGCATTTGGTTTCATTGGGCTCTACCCTATTTTAGTTTTCCACAGCCACATCCTGTGGCCTTCTCTCCAATGCAGAGCAGTAATTTCAACCATGTTTCTTAAGACAGGCACTCTGTCTTCTTGAAATTTGAGGAAAATCTTTCAGGAGTGATTACTTTTACCATATTTGGTTTGCATTGTGACTATCACGTTGAGAAGTGCTCACAGTGGGCTGAAGGACTGATGCATAAACACACAGACCTCATGATGATACAAGCCTTGTTCCCTAAGAAGCTGAGCTAAACCTTACAATGAACTAATAAATTATTACTCATTCCAAATCACATTTCTCATATGATCTATTCTTTTATGAGCAAAAAGGGATATTAGGCCAATAAATCCTTTATTCATTGACAAGATAACAGACCTGTTAACATAAAAGCTATTTTATTTTACATATGAAAAGTAAGTCTTTTAACAAGTTTAATAAGAAAGCATTTATCTCCTTTTTTTTCTATTGTTTTAGTGATTCAAAAGCTGAGAAATCCTGAATTAATTTGAGAATGAGTTAGCTAATAAATTAATTATCCTGCATATCATTTTACTTTGAAATATAAATGCTGGTGCAAAATTGGCAAAGATAATGAAATTCTATAGATAAAATGTTAATATGGAGGGAATAATGTAATCAAAGCAAATTTTTTGGTAATGGTAGAGTTGGAGGAAGGGGGAGAAAAGGCCTTTCACACCCCAAATTTAAATTCTCTTTAAATGAAACAGGGTCCACCCTTGATAAAGCAATTTTATGCTATGTATATGTATGGGTGCATTCGGCACATTGTAGATAGTCACAACAGCATAACACCACTGTCCATTCCCATTTCAATTCAAATATGATTTGGTGACATAAATCCAAAACTGCTTGCTTACTGCCTTTGGACATCACCTTTATTATGCAGACACTCTCAACACACTTGCAATGAGTTCCCATACCCTTCATATTTTTAAGCAGCCCCAGGTGTTTTGGACCAGTATGGAATTTGTCCATTTTTCTTGTTGTGTTTCTTGTGCATTTATCTTCTCATGGCATAATTTCTCCTTGAGCAATTCCTGATCTTGACTGTGATATATGGTCTTGAAAAATTTATTTGAGAGTGATGTTTTCCCCTCTATGCTCTAAAATGTTGGACAGGGATTTCAGTCAGTTGAGACACTTAGATGGCATTGGCAGCTTAGACACTGCACAGCTCATCACTGAGAGGAAGAAACTGCAACATGTCTTAGGAAGGACAAAGGCAGCTTGGAAGATAAGTTAACTTTCTTCACCAGGACAGATTGTTTCAGTGAAAAAATCCTTGAATATATTTTGTGCTTCTATTTTATCATTTTATAATGTCCTGCCACAGCACAGTAAACTGTACAGCTTACCTAACATGGCAAGCTGCTTATGATTTCATGAGTTTTCCTTATTTTCCTCCATTTTTATATACTTTATTAAAATATAATTTTCCCAGTGAAAACATCCACCACATCCTGCTTGTATGAGCTATCAGGAAGATGATTTTGTCAACACTTGACAGAGTGATGTATAAAACCCTCTGTAATGAGAGTGTCACAGGTAAGGTTGTTTTGCATGACACAGTCTTCTAGATCAAAACTGTGGTTTCTGACAAAATGATGTAATACATGAATGTGCTGGGAAACACTTCTTCCTGCCAAAACAAAACAGAATATCTGAAGGATAAACATTTCACTACTAACAGGATCAAATCCTCACTATTCCTATTTACTCTGGTTTCAATATAATTCTTGGCTTGCTTCTACTTCTGGAAACCTGGAAATGTTATTGTACATCCCTGAAGGCAAATTGGCCAGGCATTGGAGCATTCAGTGAATATGGGAATTTGTAATTATCTTATTTTGAAAATTAAAGGTGTAGTCACTCTCTAGTGTTTGAATGCCATAGGTAACATGACTTTGATTAAGATCTCTTTAGACAGGACTAAAGCTGTATAAATGTATCCATATAGTGTTTAGTTATGGTAAAATACCATCACATAGGCAATGTGTATATTACTGGATTTGGGATGCAGTGTTAAGGAACATAACAACCATATACCAACTCTGTCTGGCAGCAAAACTTAAGTGAGCATTACCAGGATGTGGGAGAAGAATCACAGAAGATGCAAATGGGTGCCTGTTGTGGATAACTGCTGGTTCATCTCAGTGTGCATCACAAGGTGACTCAAGACACAAACTCAGGGCTCCTGTGGAAATGTAGCTCATCCCTACTGTCATAGGACAAATCCCACCCTGGAGTGTTTCTTAAGCAAAAATGGTTCTAAATGCTCAGCTGTAAAATACAGAAAAGTCAGAAAAGCATGAGAACAGAGCAGGAAATTTGTATCATGAATCTTGAAGAAACCAGAAAAGTACTATTGCTCTATGCAATTATAAATATAATAGCTCCTTTTTGGAAAGGAACGAAAAAAAATCATGTATCTGTTATTTTTATATTACCCTACTGCTACATTTTGTTATATTCAGACCATCTACAGCTTCAGTGGAATTACTATATAATAGACAGTGATAAATGACTCAAATAATCTGTTTTCCCCTTGTGAGTAGAAATAGTCCCCATAATCATTTCCCTCTCTTCATTATACAAGAACCATGGACAAGCAATAGTTCCTTTCCCCTGAGCACACATACCACAGCAGCCCTGATCTCTGGTGGCACATTTTGTGGCCTAAGTCATGAACCCAAAATGCAAAAGCAGTCACTGCCCACCACCTCTCCCTTTGCTCAGGAAGTACAGTGTTATCTTTCTTGAGCTCTCTTCTGGTTCATTGTTCATGCATCATCTTCCTGTTTATCCCAAGCAAAAAAAAAGCTTAATTTAAAATGAGCTTCTTTTTTGTTGTTGTTGTTGTTTTTTGACTGCTTCTCTGTTGATGTACTAAAGTGTTGAGCCGAAATCAAGAAGCAGTTCCTTACTACCTCAGAAACAAACAGATCCTTCATTACAACAAACAATAACAGATCCTTCCACCAAACAGCAACAGATCCTTCAACAGACCTATGCACTAGTGACAGGAAGACATCCAAGGTGACAACAGTACATTCTTCACTCAGTAGTCACCATGCTGATGGGGACATGTGGGACAATGGTTGCAGGTGAATAGCAAGAAAAAAGGGATTTGAAGTCATATTTCCCAAACCAGCTCCACCTTGTCATGATGCTGATCATCACCCTCTCCACAAGAGAAGGACTTAGATTGAAATGTATCTCTGGGTGTCATCCAGTCCACCCCTTCTCAATTCTAGGATAAATTCAAAATTATATCAGGGACATGCTCTTCCCTTCTTAGTCATGGACAGACAGAGAGCACATACTCTTATACTTCTCAATCAGTCATTTGTGTATCACTACTTGGAAGGAGATAATTTCCAGCAGCGAAGATTCCATCCAAGCCTGACTGGGCACTAGTTTCTGATCGTGGAATCAGTGTAAGTTGAAGAACCTCTCAGAACTTTCTCCAAGTCCAAAACTCTTCAGTCTAGTGCAAGAGCTGGTCCTCAGGACTGGCCATACAACTGAAGGAGGGGTTTCATTTATAGGTGATTTTTGACATTTTTGTGGCCTCTTATCAGCATCTTCCTCTCTCAATAAATCAAAAAACTTCTTTAAGGGCCTTCTCTTAGGACACACAAGATATTCTCTGTACACAGGGCTGCATGTGGCTGCTTCATGAAAGCCTTCACACTTTGGTTCTGTTTGCCACCTTCTGTTCCTCAAGCACAGAACTCACATCCTTTTCTGCAGATCTTGGTAGCATGTGGGAACTATGGCACTTGTGATGACCCTTGGAGCACAAAAGACCCAGAATTGTTTGTAGTATCAGAAACTCTGTTCGTGATGCACAGCCACAGAAAAAAATCACAGACTCATCTCCATTGAAGAGAAGGCACCAGATAAATCTCTGCATGTTTTGGCATCAAGGAGATTAAAGTGATGTTTATGCATGTGCTCTCCTAATCTCTGCTTTACTTCTGTGGAAAGTCACACCTAAATTAAGGTAAAAAAGAGATAAAGTGCCTCTAATGTAGAAGTAATAATGATGGCAAAACTAGTCTAGCCCTCGGTAAATGTGTTCATTGATGTTTTTAAGAGAAAAGGCTTTTTGTCACCTGTTGTTTGTTTTCTGTGTTGCACACTTGACCATGTGTGTTGCCTTTGGCTGTATGTTAATAAAAGAATTGTAGATAATTGTAGATAAAAGAATTGCAATCAAACCAATCTGCCAGAGACAAGCCTTCACTTTCAAAAGTCAGTATAAAAATACAGAGTTAGATTCAGAAAGCAAATGCTGTCATCTTCCATTTTTCTTAAGGAAAATACCTAGGGAAAAGTATAAAAAGTGTAGAAAACCACTAATGTTTAATGGAATTTTTGATAACATATGAAAAACAGAATACTTAATTTGTCCTGAGGTAATAGACCTCAGATCTTTGAGTAATATTTTTAACTTTGATGTGTCTGAACATATTTAACATCTTTCTCCTTATTTGCTGCACAAAACCTGGGATAAGCCACTCAAGAAAGATGTGAACACAAGCTGTCTACATTCTAAGATGGGGAGAAAAATGTCCACCACTCCAGCTCTCACTTGGAGCCTGTTTATTCAACATGCTGCCTTAGAGGAGACATCTTTATTTTGGAATAAATCTTATATCATTCTAATACTATCAGAGAAGTTTTTTCCCTGCTGCTATGAAGGCACCAGTGTATCTATCAGCTCTGCTAAGCACGGTATTGTCTTTCTGTCTGTCTTCACTAACCAGACCTTTATGTGAAAGTCGATGCTGATGCCTTCATCCTCCTTTTCCAAAGCTAAGAATGAATCACTGAGCAATATGCATTGCCTTTCACGCACTGTGCAGTGAGTGTACACCAATTATGGTAGATCCATATGTAATCCACTTCCCAAATTACTTAAAATAAGCAGCATCTTTCCCCTTGTTTTGAAAAACCACAGCAATTCCCTTGAACTCTTTGGAGTAGTGGTTTAGATCTTAACTTTCAAGGAAGAACAAACAGCTGATGAGATTATTAACTTGAAGATGGGCAGGATAGGAGTGTTCCACACTTTCTACTGATTACCCCAGGTGGTCTGACTGCATTGGATGTTTGCACTCTGTTTTCAAGCATCTGCTTGTTGCTGGTCTTGGTCAGGAGAAGTAGCAACCTGAATTTCATTCCTTGAAGTACTCTAGTAAACAGCTAAAACTTAAACAATGTAGTTCTTATGTTTTTATGTATCTAAATACACTTTAATAATAATACTAATAGTTATTATTATAATTAATTGCATATGAAAATAAAGGAAGACTTCCACAATTTGGAACACGTGCAAGGCACATGACATGTTTCCACTATTTGGACAAACACTGTGCCAACTGAAGTACATTTTATTAAATAGCCTTTCCTCCTCCACATTCATGGCCACAGACAGGTAGTGTTGCCTGTGCCCCCAGCTCTGTGAGCAGCTGTGGATACAGAGGGCCAAGTGAACTTGCAAGTAGGCGCGTTATGTGGGAGCCAGCACAGCTGCAAATTTGCTCGTAATTTCTGTCTGAATTCATTATTCTGGATGTCCTGGGTAAATCAGCTGTCTAGGAAACTGTTCAGGGTACATTTTTATAATCTATACAGACTACCAAAACTATCTGTGTACACAAAGTACAATGCATCTGTGAGGGCAATGGCATGGAGGCAGAGCATGGGTCTTAATGGCCACTGAGAAAAGTCCTCATGCCTTTCTTGATTAATTAAAATATGACAGTTTTGCCTTAAATGGAGAATGGTATGAACCTAGATGACAACCATCTCTTATTGCTGCAAGTGAGCAGAGAGACAAGGAACTGATCAGAGTGCAGGAATTCAGCCCTTTTCTGAGCAGGGCTGGGTGGTATGCAGAAACAGGCTTTATATTTGGGAATGACACAGTCTGCAGCATCACTCCTTGAAGGGATGAAAGGATTTTTTTCTAGCCAAGTAATGACCCTGTGATGTTTTCTTGTAGGTATTCCTAGAAAACTTGATTTTCTGACCTTCTTAATTTGACTACTTCTTATTTTATACCTCAGACTTACAAAGAATTAATTTCTTAAGACTCTCTGAATTGTTAATTGGACAGTGATTAGCAAGTCTCGGGCAGACCAGTTTCTCATTTCAGATGACTAGAAGCCCAGTAGAATTGAGGACTCTCCCAAAGGCATGGGTGCTTCCAGGTTAACACATCATTCACTGCTTTTCACTAACAACAGGAAGAACCTGGGAGCAAGATCATAATGGTGGGTGAGATGTGAATGAATGAATGAATGAAAAGGAGGGTGAGGAAGAGGGCTCTCACAGAGCTCTGACTTTAGGGGCACCACAGGGCACAGCAGGCAGTGCCCAAACACCCAACAGGGAGTCCTCTTTCCTTAGACCAACCCAAGGTTTTGTAATGCTCATGCTCTTTCCTCTGCCCTTCACAAAGAGCCCTCAAGTCTTTCATTATGCACATCAAAAGGAATACTAGAAGAAACAAATGCAGATTATCTAAGTATGAATCCCACTGTATCAAGGACTTTGCATCAAGCAGTGGGGGTTGTGGGGTGAGAGAAAGCTTCTCTAATTTCCTTGGGCATGGAGTGGTCCCCCAAGACTTACTGTGAGGAGCTGTCCCTCCCTCTCACCTGCAGACAATGGTGGGGCTCAGCCCGTGTTAAAGCGTTTGCGTCAGACGAGACAAGGGCTTAAAACTGCTCAGAGTCAGCGCGGGGGAGTGGGAAAGGATGACAGCAACAAGCAGGTAAAATATCCTCACATGCAATCTGATGAAAAAGTCTTGAGTTTCCATAGCATCCCCCAGCAATTCTGTCACCTTCCTCTTCAGGACACACATTTGAATTCCAGCATGAATAGCCCTTTTTTGGTTAGGCAGCTACTTCTGTTGAACTTCTGTGTAATAAATAATCCCTATAAATTCATTTCACACTTTTTGTTATCTTTCCAGCTGAAGGATTTGTCAGGAAGTAACCTACTTTGGAATGAACTTGTCACAGACATGAGTTTAGAACTTGACAGTTTTTTAAAATATGGGTATATCATAAGATTCAATATTTGAAGACAAGACAGCCAGGCCATAGAAAGATATTTTACTTCAAGTGATTATCAAAGCAGCAAAATTGTCTTCTTATTTTCTCCCTTTCTCTATCTATTTTTTCCTGTTTTATTTGGCCATCTGAACTTACATCTCCCACTGATTTTGTGCTCAAGCAATTTCTTTTTCTTTACTTCACTTTTGTCTCACCATACACAGTGTTACAAATCAATTTCGTTACACAAAATTTCTGGGTGTTTGTTCCAAAAATGCCAATGTACTTTTACAAAGAGTTGCACAGGGTCTCAAATACGTATTAAGGAATTGGAATGAAGTCTCCTAAAAATTGTGAAGTAAACACAAAGTAGAAGATTCATAGGTGAGATTTTTGAGGACTTCAAAGACTTATGGAGATTTTGTGAACTTCTGTTGAAGATATGTGAGGAAGAAGAGAGATACACTGAGACTCAACAAGTGCAAATAATGAAGATAGAGTTATGCGTTTGTAGAAGTTGTTTTGCATAACTACTAAAAACCTGGTAGTTGTAGTAATATTAGAATTTATTTAAATTTTGCCAAAACTGTGCCCTTTTGTCCTGTTGATTTCTGAATCTGTTTCTAAAATGTACTGTGTTACTGAGAAAACTATTAATATTCAATGAAGGTATAGTCATAAAAATTATCCAGTTTCTAAAACAGCATAGAAAAGAGGATGATTCATCAGTGTTTGATCCCAAGTTAAGAAAGTGTTTCGATTAATCAGAGCTCATAGCAGCCATGAGCAGCTATTCCTTTTTTGCCATTGCAATGAGCACTGAGATGCTGTGGGGAATTGGCAGAAGGAGCCAGTGTAAAACAGGCCTCATCATCCCAGCAGGATGGGGTCTGCAACTGGGGGTGGGAGTGAGGCTACCCAGGCTGTGCCCAGCCACTGAGGGCTGTTGTTGCACAGGGACCAAACCAGAGTGGATGGGACAGTGATACACCCATGGCTTTCCCAGATACCCAAGCAGTGCTGTCTGTTGTGTATTCCCATGGCCTGAGACCAGGGCTCTTCCACTTCCCAGGCTATCACTCCATCCTGGCCATTGTCCTCCAGCAGTGCTGTGCACAGCAGGAGCCAGCCAGAGGTCAATGCAATGACGACAGGTTCTGGTGGCAGGATCAGATACTCAGGTGTTGAAAACAGGCCAAGGACCTGACTTTGATGATGCGTCTGCAAAATTTACTAAGGTTGAGGTGAGTCTCGGAGAAAAGACTGTCCTTCCTACAGAAAAGCTTTATGGAACATGCACTGAGCTCAGATTACAAACCAGGTTTCACTTTCACCTGTTGATGAAGTAAGTCTAAATCCTCCCTTACCCTCACAGGTCACTGTGAAATAGTTTACAAATCAGCTTGGACAACTGAAGCAAAAAGCCTTACAGAGTGAGCTTCAGACTTGGAAGGTTTGGTTTGAAACAAATCTGCTGATTTATAAATGTATTTGTAAACCAGTAAGTACAAAATGAAAAACAGGGTCTCTGCATTGGAACAAAGCAATGTCACCACTTTTCTTCCAAGACTGACAAACTTAATTAGGCTCAAGCATCTGCTCCTTGGCTGCTCTGAGCCTTTTGCACTGTGAGAAGAGTTCAAATTGCAGGTTTTCCCTGGTCAAACTCAGACCAGTGATGCTCACAGTCTGCCTCAGCTTTGGATACATTTTGTATCATATTTCATGGTTGTCCCTGGCCATCTTGTTGGTGATGGCAAAAGTGAAAATAACCCCTGGTTTCATGGTTAAAAGCAGCAGACACTGTCTCTGTGAGAGGAATACTGTCCTGTATTTTCTAATGAAATGTGCTGTTCTAATGTCATTCCCTGCTGGCTTTTTTGAACAAAATTAGCAAATATTTTATCTCCCTTTTTCTTATGAAAACCACTTGGAGAGTTATGGCAAGGCATCTCCAGGCAGCAAGTCCGGTTCCTTTCACAGTTGTTTTGAAACTATACACATCTAGAAATGTCTCTGGAGGCCCTTCTCCTCACCAACTCCCCCAGAGCTCCTGCAGATGTAGAGATGGCTTTTTACAGCTTTGTTTCCCAGAGATCTCCAAACAGATGAAGATAAGTGCTTTTTCCCCTCCAAGGACATGCTCTCTCTCAAGCCCAAGAAGCTTGACAGGACTGCAATTACTTCCCTTGCAGATGATTGACTCTAGAGGTATTAGGCTGAGGGGACAACCTTCTCTGCAGCATTCATGCTGTAGGTTTACATTCAGCATTTTAATACCCTGACATTTATTTCCATTTGGTCCCACACCCCAGTTTCATGTCTAACTTAGTGTAGACAAAAGTGAGCCTCAGATCAGGGTGAAGGAAGCTCTCTCTAGATAAGATGTGATGACAATAGTGGATGGATGGGATGGAGAGCAGTGATGAGAGTGTAAAAGATGACAGGAACAAGAAGAGTGAGGAAGCCCATTAACTTTTCAAAGTGAGAATTAAAGACCAACATTGCATTTTCAGCTCTTAGTAGATGATTCAGTAACTGTAAGATCAGCCTGTGCCTGCCCAGGAAAGGGCATTCCTGTGGCATGAAAATCTCACTGCTGCCCTCCTTGCCTGCCAGTGAGCACAATACAATTGAACCTAGAATGCTTTATTTTACAGGCAGAAGAATAAGAACTCATTCTTTATAGATGCAGAGGGGGAAGGAGAGAGAGAGAGATGCATAATTACCACATATGCCTCATATGCATTTACATGTACGAACATATGCTCTGAAAATGCAAACCTTCATTAAAGGAAAAATTGAAGATGACAAATTTGTAACAGAAGATTTAAAATATAAGAAAGGTGAAAGATTAATTCAATAGTCTGTTCACACTTAATTAGAAAATAGGATGCTATGGTGAGTTCTGCTAATTTTTCCAATGCCACTTGGATGCGCTGCAAATAAAAAATCTTACAGTGACAAAATAAATCACTGTGTTACAAACAGCCCTCATCTGCAATTGAAATCATTCTATTTACCCTGGAGACACATTCCTATGAAAAATTTAGGAGGTCATCAATCACAGTCTCTCTTTCCAATGTTTATAAAGTTGTGTCTTTGGATAAGAACATTTCCAGTCTTCTTGTAATGATCAAAATCAGAGCTGAGGTCTGGTGTATGTACAGAGAGGATCACTGTGCTCAGGTAGACTGCATCTCATCCCTAATTTTTTAAGTAACATAAAATAACTCTTCTGGGGCTGTCTCTGTTACTTGAGTGTCTCTGGTAAAGTGATGAAAAGACGCCTCAATGTACACAAGAATTAGGCTCTAGGTTTAAATATACAGTATGCAATTGTATAGCACAAGACCACTGAAGAACAATGATAGATGCATTCATTTAACTCGGCAAATGGTCTGAAATTGTGCATACTAAAAAAATTCAAATCTGTATTCTGCACAAAATCTCTGCAAGGGCATATGCAATTTGATATTTTCCCATCACACATCAGCTGTTTGTTAATGGTATTAGAATCACTAGGTAACAGTACAGCAGCCAGTGTAACTTATCATTCAATGATCAGACTTTTTACTGGAAACCAAAACATCATCATAAAATTCAAATAAACATTTCACAAGGATCATCACACAGGAGGTATCACATTAAGCCTACTGAAAAACCAATTCTCTGAGGTGTGTTTCACAGGCAATTGCTTCCCAAATAGTTTTCCATTAGTGTTGAGATTCAAGCCACAACAAGTGCCTTTAGTCCAGTTCCTAATCCTTATTAAGGAAATGTCCGGATAAGGACTCTGAAGGCAGCTTTCTGTGTCACTTCCACAGGAAATGTTCACCCTTATTTGGGTCATTTGGATATAATGATCTCTTGATTCATGACCAAAAACCTTTACTCTGGTTGTTAGAAATCACATGCTCTAACCCTAACAGAGGAGTGGGGTGTGTGCCCTGAGCACGGGGGGCGAGGGAATTCTCACCCAAGACACCTTGTACCTGCCTTTGGGAACACATATTTATTCACAAGGTTACTCATACATATAAAGCTGCTAATATCATGTGTGAGGAAGAGGCAGCTTTGATATCTATGAGAACCTTGTGAATAAATATGTGAAACGGGGGTTTTGTGCCCAAAGGCATTCTACCATGCTCTAGTACATCACTAGGATAGGGACTGGGCAGCACAAAGGCAGGAGCTTCAGCTTGTTTCCTTATTTGAGCCTTCTACGTCCTTTTCACATGAAAAAAAATGAACTCAAAATCTTCCTAGGAATCAGCTTTACTCAGCCATGAAATCTGCTCACTTTCTGAAAAGTTCATAGTGCAATGTCTGGCTATTTCAGGTCAAAGAAAGATTAAACAGCCAATTTATTTTAAAATTGAGAAAGAGAAAGTGAACTTGATCTATTAATAAGTTTTTCACCTCCACCCAAACTATTAGATAAGCCTGAGATAAAGTACTTGAATTCATTAAAGTCTGAAGACTGGAGAGGACCTCTTTTTAATTTTTTCTTCTTTTGCTCTCTCAAAAAATAAAATCACTGTAATTTCATAGGTCGAGTTATGGTTACATCCATTTTGGTAAAATGTTGAATTAGCGAATTAGAAGAGATAGGATATTTCAGTTCAAATTTATACTTTCCAAGTGATAGAAATTGACTTCATAGAAAGTTGGGAGTTCTCAGGATTTCTGAGAGACACGAGCTTCAGGAACATTTGCAGGATTGGCAAGCCTGGTTTGGTGTATCTGATGGTGCTCTGTTGGCACTATAGTAAACAGAAACAAAATAATAAACAAAACCACCAGAAAACAATTTTTCTTCAAGAGACTTCAAAGTTCACACAACAAAGGGAACGCTGCAAAGGTGCAGCACAAAAATCTGATGGTTTGGGTTTCCAGAGTTGATAAACATTGTGGTTTCTGCCAGCTTGTTGGTAGTCAGAATGAGAAGCATTCTCACCACCCGTACTCAAGCCCTCAGCAGAGGTGCCCAATGCAGGTGATTGGGCTGCATGAAGTCCTTTCTCCAAATCGTTCTTTCTCAACCACACCCTCAAGCCGCCCGTGTTGACAAGAGTGACCCTTAGCTCACTGGGTCACAATCTTATTTAACTGCAATCTTATAGACAAATAAGGCGCCTGTCACGGGGGAAGGACGCCTGCAGGGATGTGCTGCTGCAGACCATGGCTCAGTACTCTCTCCAGTACAGAGTTCGCCTTTTCCCGCAGCCAGCCCAGCGACGCCGGCCTGCTGCCCGGCCATGGCAGCCCCTGAGCAGGTACACACACCCCAGACCTGGCGGCGGCAGCGCCCGAGCAGGCACTCACACACCCCAGACCTAGCGGTGGCAGTGCCCGAGCAGGCACACACACCCCCAGAACTGGGGTGTTTGCACCCACTCTGTCTGGCCCTCCTCAGCTTCGTGCATCCCTCACTTTCAGTCCCGGTAGGCTGGGGCTACCTGAGTAGCGGCACGGGAGAGACAGAGCTGGGGGCAGGAAGCGGCCCGGGCACGGAGGCTGCCCCTCTGCCGGGCCGCCGGGGCTCCCTGCCCGCTGCTCTCCCTGCCGGCAGTGCCGCTCGCAGCGGAGAGCATCTGCACCCTTACATCCGCATCCCGCATCCCTCATCCAGATCCACACCCTCACCCCGGGGCGCGCCTTCGCCGCGGACGGCGCGGGGCGGCCCCGAGGGCGCGGAGCTGCGGGGAGGGAGCGGCGGGGGTAGCGATGGGAGCCGCTCGCTCCGCTGGCCCCGGGCAGCGATGGGAGCCGCCCGCTCCGCTCCGCTGGCCCCGGGCAGAGCCGAGAGGTGCCGCCGGAGCGGGGGGCGGGGGCTGCTCGCCGGGGCGGGGGCTGTCACGGGGCTGGGACAATAAAACCGGGGGTAATTGCATTTAGGCAAATGAGGATGTCCCGGCCCTCCCCGTCTCCCGGCATATAAAGTGGGGAGCGCTCCCACGGCCGGCCAATGCGCTCGGAGAGCAGCGCTCGCCCTGCCCGCTGCAGACGGTGCGTGCGCTGCGGGAGCCCGGCCGGCCGTGCCTGTGGGCGAGGGGTGCGCTTGTCCTGTGGCTGTGAGGGTGTGTGTGTGCATTGCTTTGTCCCCGTCTGTATGTGGGTGCCTCTCTGGGGAGTGTCTACTCGTGCTTGTGTGTCCGCACGTGCGTGCCTGGATGTGCCAGCATGTTTGTCTGCCCGTCCTTACGTGTCTGGGTGTGCAAGGGGATGAGTGTGCACCTCTGGACACATGTGTCTCTGTGTTTGTGTGTGTGGACAGCTACGTTCCTCCGTGGGTGTGAGCATTTAAGGTGTGTAGCTCTTTGAGTTCGTGAGTGGATGCATGCGTACCTGGATGTGTATGTGAGGGGGATGCATCAGTCTGCGTGTGAGTATTTGGGAAGGTGCAAATCCTAGATGTGCATAGACGTGTGAGGGTATATTTAAATCTTCCTCTGTACGTGCGTGTGTGAAGGGGCACAGCTGGCTGTGTGTGTCTGTGTGTCTGTCCGTGTGCTGGGGAGCACACCGAGCTGTGTGCCGCTGTAATCGGTGTGTGGGGTGTGTGACTCTCCAGAGGGCTCTGCAGCAGTCGGGGCGGGAGTGCCGGTGTAACTGGGCAGTGTGGGGCTGTCCGTGCGAGGGAGTGTGTCCGCAGCGTGCCCGGGGGCTGTGTGTCCGGGCGGGCAGGGCTGTGCGCTGTGTCTGCCTGAGGCTGCCGCGGCTCCAACCTCTGCCCCCGCAGGACGTCCCGGCGGCGATGAGGCTCCCGCTGGCTCTTGCCGTGCTCCTCCTGGCCTCGTCACAGGCGCTGTGCGAGGAAATGGGAGCCACCGACGACCTCAGCTACTGGTCCGACTGGTCCGACAGTGACCAGGGGAAGGTGAGCCCCGGCGGCCCCGCGGCGTGGGCAGCGAGGGGTTCGGAGCCTGGGGCTCCGTGCCGGGAGGGGTTCGGAGCCGGGGGTTCGGAGCCGGGGGCTCTGTGCCGGGGCTCTGTGCCGGGAGGGGTTCGGAGCCGGGGGCTCTGTGCCGGGAGGGGTTCGGAGCCGGGGGCTCTGTGCCGGGCTCTACCCCGCCGGGACCGAAGGGGGGTCCGCACTGAGCGCCGCCGCTGTCGCCCCGCAGGAGGAGCTGCCGCTGCCCCTGGAGCACTTCTTGCAGAGGATGGCCCGCAGACCCCGGCCCCAGCAGTTCTTCGGCCTCATGGGCAAGCGGGATGCCGGTGAGCGGGGCGGAGGCTGCTCACGCCTCTCCGCACAGCTCTTCTCTCCGCTCCTGTCCAAATCTTACGCGGTTATCGTTTGGGATTATGTGTTACATCTGTAACACATAATTTCTTGGGCTGCCATGAGGGTACTTTGGGTTTAGCCTTTTTTGCTTTGTTGTTTCTTTCAAGTTTTGTATGAGATAAGACTTTAAAGCCCTCTCTTTTCCAATCAGCGAGTTTAAGTGTGTAGCTGTTACAGCCCGTAAATCCCGGTAAGGGATAGCATGATAATTCATAGGTCAGCATACATGCCACTGAATCACCAAAGTGAAACTGGAAACTGGTTGAGTATACAATTATTGTCATGTTTTCTACACGTTCACCCAACCAAGAACTGATCTAAGAAATTGGAGCTAAACTAATCTAAATTGTGTGGGTTAAGCTGAAAAAAGCCTTTAGTCTCCTCAAAGAGAAATGCCGTTGTAAACCATCACTCTAATTCCCTTAAGTGGAATATGCGTAGGTTAGTTTTTGTATCTGATTTTTTGAAGCACTGCAATAGCATGATATGTATACGCCAATCCTTTTTTAACAACTCTTTCTGTCTTTTTTCTCTTTCTTTTCCTCTTCCAATCAGGATACGGCCAGATCTCTCACAAAAGTAAGTTTAAAAACCACAAATATTTAAAGTAATCATTAGAAGACATTCAAATAGGGAATAGTATATTTGACAGGATTATTTAGAAGGTGACTGGTTTCAGCCAGGGACTGGCAGCACCACTGGTGGAGAAATGATCTATTAAAGAATTGAAACCTCCCCTTCAGTGCCATTGTGAGCCTGTATCTCATCTGAGCTGCTGCAAGCTTGAGATTTCAATCCATATTAATGTGCGGATGTTGCAGCTCTCTCTTATTTCCCAGGGGGGGATTTTGTAAGCCTTTCTCATTGGCAAGGCAGGCTTACTGCCAGACTCTGAGAGGAGCAATTAAGATGGCAAAATCTGGAAGATTAGAATGATGAATTCCCATGTCCCCAAGAATGCTTTCATGGGAGCACCCAGTCCTCACATGCGAGATGCTGCATCTGTGCCCTCAGCATTGTCTGGGTATCAGGAGGGGCTGAGTGATGATGTGCTGCCATATGAAGAGCCATATCTTGCCCCACTAGTAAGTGTGCCTTGCTCTGCTTCTGTGTAACACCAAGCAGGAGATGCTATCAGCACTGGGGTGTTACCTTGCTCTGCACAGTGGTAATTTTATTTTCTGAAATTATCTCACAATGTTTAAAGAGAAATTGGAAGATTTTTATTAAGTAAACATTATTTTATATCCTGTGAAACCTCCTCTGTCCACAGAGGCCAGCAACTATCCCAGTGTTCTATTATTCACAAGATGCTTTCTCTGGGGTAATGCATTGGAAGACCAAATAAAGAGTCTGATACAAAGCTCATGCCAAATTACCGTCTGACTAAAGTATAAAAATTACATTTTTCTGAAACTGCTTCAGCTTGAATTAATACACGTGAGGTCTTAGTATCTTGCTTTGTATATGAACTCACCAAGCAAAATTCTTTCCAAAGAGAAACTTCTAGGTTTGACTCAAAAGCTGCTTTAGATTAAGCAGAACAGTTAATTTTCATTCCTTATCTGAAACTATAGCTACAACTATAACCTGATATTTACTGTAGACCTAAACTTGGAGTAATTTATCCTCTACACTTCCAGTGTCTTGAGAATTACTAAAGGGACAGGAAGGTAATACCTGAACTTATAAATATTCCAAAAATAGAGCCAGACTGTCTAGCTCAGACGTGTCCAGACATAGAGTCCCATTGGCTTCTTCTCCAGTAAGGGCTCCACCTGACCTGTGAGGGAGGATTTTCTTCCATGTTACAGAAATAAAACAACAACAGGTAGAAGAGATGCACCATGCAGACACAGGCTATACCAAGACACTGCCTTCTTGTGCATTTGCTCAGATCAGT
Source organism: Setophaga petechia (assembly GCA_024362935.1). Taxonomy (NCBI): domain Eukaryota; kingdom Metazoa; phylum Chordata; class Aves; order Passeriformes; family Parulidae; genus Setophaga; species Setophaga petechia. The sequence continues at coordinate 17,625,510 of JANCRA010000015.1, forward strand.
AGGAATCATGATGGGAGAGAAATAAGATTTATACTGTTAGTGGCCATTGGTTTTCTGTTATACTTAAAAAAAACCCCAAACCAAAGCTCTATCTAACCTAATGAGAAGATGTCCACTAACTGGCCTGTGCCTTGGTCTATCCTGTTCAGTCTGATTAGTCAGACTGCTGTTGTCTGAGAGTGATGTGAACCACTGGTCTGTGATATAAAGAGTTTCAGACCCTGTCTTCTTTCCTTGCAAGAACCTGTTATTTTAAAAGCCTGCCTAGTTAAAATGTATTAAAATACCCCTAAATATATTTTTTCAGGGCATAAAACAGACTCCTTTGTTGGACTTATGGGCAAAAGATCTTTAAATTCTGGTATGTATTTGACTAATCTGATACTTGGTGATATTCAGCCTCTTCATTCCGTTGCCTCTTTGTTCTCTCCCAGCGGATGGAAGAAGCAGTTTTTATGTAGTGTAGATCCAGAATTCTCTGTAAAATAATCAGGATTTTCTTTGTTACCCAAGATATTTCAGTGTTCACTTCACTTCAATGCTTGAAATGACCAGGCTAGTCTGAGCTGCTGGCAACTCAGGTAGAATTCCCCAGAGCACTTTCATTACTGTCCTGTCCTTGCATGTACTGCTAGTCCCCAAAGTGCTATTAAAACAAAACCCCCTAAATTTTAATGACATATCAAGAAAAATGTGGAGGCTGAAATTGCAAGGGTCACTTAACTTGTGGTCTTAATCCAGATCTCAACAGGTAAAAGGATATCTTCTCTGGAGACCCTTATTCCTAATACTTGGAGTAGAAGGTGAAAGAACAGATGCCATTAACACCACCTCGTTCTGCAGATCAGGCTGTTAAACATTCACAGTCTCTTTCAGCTTTTGACTTCACCTAAAGCATTTTAAATTCTAAATGGGTACTGTGAATTTGTTTTCCCATAGAATCCATATGGGCCAGAATTCTCCTCTCCCCTCCTGTGCAGAACCCGGAGTCTCCCCATAGCTCTGCCTTCCTTCCCTGTGCTCTAGGGCTGTACTAAGGAAATCCCTCACTGTGAGCTATAAAGTATCAGTTGATTCTCCAGGATAAGAATTAAAAAAATAAAAAACTAATATGTATTTCATGTCTCTGAAATAGTTCTCACTGTTTTGTTAAATTGATGATAAAAGTTAAATTACTAGCTGACACCTTTACATTATGTGGATACATGCTGTGATCTATATTCTGCAATTATGGTTGTCAGTAACTTTTATTTTCAATTAAACCCCCTTCAAGACTAGTAATATTGCTCTCTGCATTATTTTGCAAATTGCTACATATAATGAATAATTTTGTACAATTTTCTGCAGTGGCAATAGCTATTAAATGCATAATACCTGTAAATATATCTGCTATCACAAAAGTAAATAGCCTGTAAGTAATAAATTTGGTTTGGTTTCCACTGGGATTACATTTACATTAATATGAGAATGTAAAATACGGAAAATGTTTTAAAAAATGCAAAGATGTTATTGCCCTAATTTCAAAATTGCTGGTATAGTCAGGATAATGTTATGTGGTGTTTCTGACAAAAGGGAATTATGATGCTTTACTCTGCTGGGCTATGTAACACTTGTCTGACAGGTAAAACTAGAATTCACAGCTTTTCTGCCTCTGCAGGGAGGCTTGAGGGGGAATGATAAGAAGTTTTTTTGCTCCACCAGAGGAGAAGATGGGTCCTGAGGACTGTGTAATCAAAGCAAGATCAGGAATAGTGAATGTTAGGACTACCCTCACTTCTCCCTTTTGGGAGATATTTAACTGGGCAGGGCCTTTACCCCATGCTGTGGTTCTCTTCTGCAGGAAGCCCCTGAGCTCCCTGGTAGTGGGCAGGAGCTGGTGCTCCTCTGGGTGTGAGCACATTGCTGATTTACAGCTGCAGATGCCAGAGCACGATGAGGGGACACTGATGTCTCTGTCCCTGGTTTGTACTTTGCTCAAGAAAGGCTCTCTGGATTTCACTCTCATTTTAAATGAGAGAGGAGGAGAGATCTACCACTACTAAATGTAAAATACATTCCTTAAGACTATTTTAGCCTGCAGCTTGTCAGCATGGTAGTCTGAGAAGCTTGAGGAGCTTGGCTCCTGCCACAGTGTACGGTAAAATTATCACTGTGTGCAGGGCTTGTGGACAGGGAGAGTTTCCAAGAGCTGGAAAAGAGCTGACTGCACAGGAATGAAGGTGGGTATGTGTGTGCAGAACCCCTCTGCCACAAATTGACCTGAATGCTTAGATCCTATCAGTTAGATGAATCACTGGGAGGTAAAGGGGCTCTGAGTTAATGGTGCTTCAAGCAGCTCAGCAGATAAGAGATGGAAAACGCTGCTCAGACCTTCAGCCTTCTGGAGGACAGTGTGGTCTGAGAGGTAAAACCAAACCAAAGCAGCTCAGGGATGGGCCAGGAGCCCTGGTCTCTGCTCCAAACATGCCACTGGTGCCTGGTGGTGCCAGCTGGCTGCAGGTCTCTGACACTTTGTGTGCTTGCTGGTGTTCATGCAAGGCTGTACCTTGTGCTTCAATCTGCTTCGTTTTTTGCAGGGTCCTCTGAAGGGAGCATAGCACAGAACTACGAACGGAGGCGTAAATGAGATGTTCCCGTGCATTATTTATTAAAGTTCATTTGTTCTAATGGCCAATGCAGTGTAATATAAACTAACCACTGTATGAAATAATTATTTATTTAATAACTGAAGGGGTTTGGTTTTTTTCGAGTTGTACATTCAATAAAAGTATTATTTTTCATATTGTGGCAGTGACACGTGTTGTGTAGGTGTGTTGTGGTTCTGAAAGGACCAGCAACCCTGGTGATGTCTCACAACAAAGCACATGTTTGATATGACCTGTAGAGTTATGTTTACTAAACAAGCAAGTATTCTTTTGTTCATTGAGAGCGAGTCTATCAGCTTCACTGCTAGTGCAGAACAGAACTGATGTTCAGTCTAGTGCCTCAATTTGTTTTCATGGTTTATTATGTACTGTAATTTCTGTATCAAAAATATATTTGTATCATTGCAGCATGTTTTATGTTCTGTGATTATGCATCAATATATTTTAAAAGGGGGGATGGGTAATGTTTGAATGGGAATCCAAAGTCTTCATTTCATAGTCTGGAATTTTATGATAGTAACATTTTAAATAAAAACTACTCTGGGGCTTTTGCAACATACTTCCTTTGGTGATAGTGATGGAGTTATTTCCCACATTGGTCTGGAATAAGAAATAGCAACAGTGGTCTGAGACTAGAAAGAAAGATTAAATTATTTTCTTTTTGCCGGGAAGCTGTGAACCTCCTCATGTGTGTTTTGGTGAAGGTTTGAGGGATTTGCTACTGGAGATAGGAGTTCCTGGGATTGCTCCAGGTCACACAAGGTGCCACCCCTTCTCAACCTGATGGAAATCAGGAAGCATGTTTACTGAATGGAAAGAGCAGGATGTATCCCCCCAGCTCCAATAATTTGGTGTGGAATTAATCCAGCATTCTAGGTTTATTATTTGAAAGCCAAGGTCTTAATAAGTTTTATCCCTCAGATTCACAATAAAAGCCCCTGTGGGTGTGAATCCATGCAATATAAAAGAAAAAAATTGTGACTGTAATTATCTTTTTAATTAAAATATCTGATTGCTATATATCAGGATAGGCCTGAAATGCTACATCCATCTCAGCAGATGCCAAGGCATCTGGATTTCTATCTCCTTTCCCCCTGCTACGAGCTGTACTCCTCTGATGCTATGATGCAAACTTTCATTGCAGATGAATCACAAATAAAAACAGCCAGTGTATACAAACTAAATTTAAAACTGAGTAATATGAAAGGATTCACTGCTTGTTGTTTTCCACTTTGGAAATGAACTCGTACACCTCCATTTTCAAGGTTACCTGAGGCATCATCACAACTACCCCCATTAGGAGCAGGTGGGTGCTGGACCTCACTCCTCTGGATTAGAAGCAGCACCTAAGCCTGCCCATGCTTAAAGCAGATCCCACTTTCAGCTAGCTAGAAGCCAGATCTAGCAAGGTGGGGGCTACACGGTGGGAAAACTGAGGTGGCTCATGGCAGGGACCACACTGATGTGAGATACAGTGGTTGTACTGGCACTCTGGCAGCTCTTTGTCTTTCCAGGGCTAATTTTCAGGCTGATAAACTTCTGTATGAACTCTCAATGAGCTCAGTGAGGAGGAGAAGCTGACTGCTGGGCTAGCAGCACAGCAAAAGGACTGTGGAAATCATGTTGAATAATGCTTGGTGAAGGGTAGAAAGAAAGAAAAAACTTTAAAATGCTGTTACCCTTGCCTGGAGGACCCTGGTGCTCACAAGAGCTCACAATCTGTGTGTACTGAATTTTGAGACACAGAGAGGCAAGAAAAAGCCCCACCATTCACTCCCTGCAGCCTGCACATCTCAAAAACCTCCCTGCAGGATTAACCACTGCAAAGCCCATAAATATACATGGGCCTTAAGTGTTTGAAAGACAGCACAGGTACTAAATAACAGCATCCAGTAAACAGATTGGACTGAATTTTCTAGAAAAAACAGAATGGGTTCAGTTGGAAGGCACCTTTAGAGATCACCTAGTCCAACCCCCTGCCACGGACAAGGACACCTTTCACTAGACCAGTTTTCACAGAGTTGCAACCTAATTGACACTGAACGCTTCTAGGAGTGGGGTATCCACAATTTCTCTGGGCAACGTGTTGCTGAGTCTCACCACCCTCATTGTAAAGAATTCCTTCCTTAAAACCAATCTACCACTACCCTCTTTCAATTTAAATCAGATCATCTTCATGCCCACCCTCTGCACTTTCTCTAACAGGTCCATGTTCTTCCTGTGCTGGGGAACCCAGAGCTGGATGCAGTGTTCCAGGTGGGATCTCATGAGAGCACAGCAGGACAGGATCACCTCCCTCTCCCTGCAGCCTGCCCTGCTTTTGGTGCAGCCCAGGATGGGGCTGTCTCTCTGGGTTGCAAGCTGGGTCATGTTGAGCTGCTCTTCCACAAAGAGCCCCAAGTCTTTTTCCTAGGGCTGCTCTCAGTCCATTCCCTGCCCAGCCTGTATTTGTTCTTGGGATTGCCCTGACCCAGGTGTGGGAGCTTCCACTTGGCCTTGCTGAACCTCAAGAAATTCACACAGGTTCACTCTTCAGACCTGTCAAAGTCCTTCTGGCTGGCATCCTTTCCCTCGAGAATGTCAGTGGCATTACCACAATTTACTCTAGAAGGAAAGGCTGAGTCTCTGTCACCAAAATAGTCTTCTTTTACATGTCAGTCTAGTTGAATGGTTTCAATCTGGCATTTTAAATAACTCATTTTCATTTCTGATGGCAAAATAATGTCAGATTTGTGCTAATCTGGATTTTGGAAAAGTTTCAATTTAGCAGTGATTTATATCTTTGTATAGACATATATTCCAAGCTAAAATGCATTGTTGTCTTTGTATAGACATATATTCCAAGCAAAAACACCAAATGGAATAGCCTGAAATGTTTCAACTGACTCTACCAACAATAAATTAAAAATCCCTCCTCACATTTCTGTGCTGGCAGAGATGGCTCAGCCAGGCCGTGCCACACTGGGGCTGTGGGATGTGCCTGTGCAGCAGCTCCTGGGCAGAGGTGGAGGTGCATGAATTGCACACATTGCAGGGATCCAGGCCAGCTGTCTGCTTCTGCCACAGACTCACTCCCAACATTTCCCCACAGGCATCCTGGGATCCTCGAGACACAAAGAGGAATTCTGTTTTTACCTGCCTTTAGTCTTAAGCAATATAGTCTGTAGACTATTGAGTACTTCAAAGGGAGTTTTAAATCATTTCTGTGGTCTTTAATCCTCCTTTTAGGGCTCCACCGGCTTTTAAACACTTTTATGTGTGGGACAGCATTGATTGCAGCCCCAGGCCATTCCTGCCCTGGACCATTGGGCAGTGCCCACTCTCCAGCTCCACTGCAGGCTTTGGAGAGGCTTTCGCTAAATCCCTCACTGTCTCCAACAGCCAGCCACACCTGGGACACAGACTGTGCTCTTTTTGGGGGCAGCAGTCTGACATCCATCATGTTGCATAAGCCAATCAATAACACTGCAGCAAGGGCATCTGTCAGCAAAATGCAAGCAAGCTTTAAATAAAGCAATGAAAGTCTTTCTAGGAAATCAGCACAGAGAGTAAGCCCAATGCTGATAATTGCTCCCACTGGGAATGCTACAGGCAGCTTGACATCACAGCCCACCTCCAACATGCTTAGCACCCTTTTTGCTTATTTTTTCTCCTAGAAATACATCAATCATCTGCATTGTGACATGTGACTGCTCTTCTGTAGGCACTGTCTCCCCTACACACAGGCACTCCCCTTCACCCAGACAGTGATGTTGAAGACAGGTTCTCAGAAGCCTGTCTTGCCCAAGAGTGACACAGAGGGCCAGCAGCTCCATCCATCATCTCCATCTCTGTGCTGTTGCATGGAGACTGGTGGTCCATGGTGGAGACACAGCCAAATTTAACCTGGCAAGCCAAAACCAGTGCCATTGCTCACAAACCCTGCCCATGAAAGGGGGAGCTGGGAGGGAGTCTGGCCCCCATAACCTCATTTCACCTGGGGAGCTCAGGCTCTGCAGCTCTTGGCTAATTCTGATGCCACAAGCTAATCCATGCTCTGTTCACGCCAAGAGACTGCTATTTTCCAGCATGGTCCTAACCAAAAGAAAAGGAAGAATCTGGAAATATCTGGGCATGGGGATCTTGCAGGAACCCAACCCCTAGCCATCATGACCTAGAGCAGAAAAGCACCAAGAGGTTTTTTGAAAATTATTGAAGTGAGTCTTTAAAATGCTGTTTGTTCAGAGTTCATCAGTAACAGCTACTTCAGAGCTACCAACAGCCATTATTTAAATGCAAACTTTGTCCTTTAAACTATGTCTCCTAAATGATGGCTGACTGCTTTATCATTAGAGATACCAAGCAAGTCCCAATTTGGTAATGACCAAATGTTCTTCTGATGGGCCCAAGCAGTTTTCTTAGCCATAATGTTACACACTGCATGGACAAACAACTCAGAGTGACAGGACAAGAGCACACAGGGCTCCTTCCCCAGCAAAGAGCCACCTGCAGTGCCAGACAGAGCCTTGTATCCTCGTGTTACCTGCAAAAGAACTCACCTCCCTCTACAGAAGATAATTGTTACTTAAAGAGTAGCAATTTTTTTATTTTTTGGTTTTGGTGTTAGCAAGTGAACAAATATCCTTGAACCTACATCTTTCATGGAAGACAAAAAGGCGCTCTGTGCATTATTCTTTTAATACTTCTGATAGAGACTGAAACAATTGTCAGCTGGAGAGGCTGTGTGAAAATCATTATGATATTTATTTAAAATTATCACTGTTCCATTCCTGGTAGATATCTGATTTCTGTCAGAATAAACCATCTCAGAAACTCCTTTTTAAAGAGAGGTATATAAAATGTATGCAAAAAACATCACCTCTTGTTTTCTGTATCCATCTCCAAATTAAACAATGTTCCCACTTACTGCATATGGAAGAAATGAAATGTGAACAGACTGTTAGACAACAAAACACTGTCTCTCATGGTGCTTCATGCTCTCCCAGAAGCCTGGAGGGAGGAAGTCCAGTAGGGTGAGATGGCTTGGCCAGAGGTAACAACAGTGGCTGGGCTAGAAATGCAATGTACACCATGCACCTAACCAGCCACTTCAGTGCAAAGAAACGTCACAAATTATAAAGAATAATGTTAAATGCTAATAAAATATTTGGGGGGGGGGGGGGTAAGCACCTTTTCTTTTTTTTTCTTTTTTTTCCTATCTAAACCATTTCCTACATTTCTCTTTTAGCTCTAGAAGAGTTAAAGGATACACCTGCACCAACATATCACAGAAGCATTTAGATTGAAAAAGATCCTTAAGATCACAAAGTCAAACAAATGTAACAATGGAGACACCACCTGAAGGCAAGAGAGAGTGGAACTGTGTGAAGCAGTTAAAGAACTGCATAAATTCATGCCTTATATTCTCAGTCACAACTGGAGTGCCTCAGTGCCAATATATCTTAATACACCTTCAACATTTTATTTTCATGAATTAGTTAGCATTAAAAACATCTAGCTGAGTAACAGAACATCTTTAGTCACAGATACTCAATTTTGGCACATAGAAATGTTTTAATTTTCACTATTATAAAACTCAGACAACAATAGCCCCATTGTGTTTCTGTGTACCAAAGCAATAAAATTTGGGCAACATGCTCTGGCAGCAAACCTGGCCTGGAGAAGATACACACTAATTACCAAAAGAATGTATATGTACAGTGTAGTTATTCTAAGGGTGCATTTAAAAAAATATTATTCAGTGAATTTTGAAACAGTGAATTTTCACAACACCCAGAAGACATCTCAGCTGTTTTGTGAGACTTGATCACTTACAGCTTGGATTCCCACAGTGCTAACTCAGCCCAGGCAAAACCTGCATGAATGAGACCCACCCAGTGCACCACAAACCTCACCAAAACTGTACACAGGCACAAGACAGCGCTTCAGAGCAGTTTCTTGAAATACAGCATAATGAATTCTGATACCTGCAGATGGAAACCTGTTTATCCACAGCACATCTTCCCCACACTTCCTTACCAGCCCAATTCCAGCTTGAGGAAACAATCAAACCTTCCTGTCCTGCCCTCCCAGGCTGCCAAAGGAGTTCCAATTAGCGTCAATTGGGATAATAGCTCTATTTGCATTTTTAAGCTATTATTAGCAAGTTGTCAGTCAGCCAGTAATTTGTATCACTTTGATATAATGAGTATTTAAATATTTAAAAGGAGAATGTTCCTTTCTACCACCCCCTTCCTTTTTGTGCTAAAATAATAATGGTTTTAATCAAAAGTAATTTGTATTAATATACATTTTGCCCCAGGTGTTAAAGACAGTCTTCAAGAGCAGTGGTGAGAGATGTTAAGTAATACAGTTTATTAATATAGACAATTACTTCTATCCTTGATAGTAGCAAAAATGGAGGCAGTTTTTGCAACCAGAACAACCTAATTCTCCTCTTGTCCCTTATGGTTTATGGATTGAGGTCAGTTCAATTAATTTTAAGTACTCAGTGTTACAATTTTCTAAAGGACTATTTTGGACTCAATTACTCTATCTTCTCCTTGATGAAAATTCATCAGTTAAGCAGTCTGTACCACACGCACACACATGCCCTCCCTTCCCCCCCCCAAAAAAAAAAAAAAAAAGGCAGAAGACCTCTCTCAGAACCTGTCTGGAGTAGGCAAAAGGCTGTGTGTGTTTCCATGCTGCCATTACACCATCTATGATCACTGGGGGATGTTTTTCCTGACAGGGCTTGAGTCTAGATGCTCAGGTGTACACAATTCATCATCACAGAGTTCACAAAACAACTGGATTGACCATTTACATAAACAGGAAATCTTTCCAAATTTATATGATGTACTTCATTCTATAATGCATTTGTATTTTTTAAATAATGCTTTTGAGAAAAAAAGTACTTAAGCCTTTCTGACATGCACCTGTAAAACTTCCCAGTAGCCTTGAGAGGTGGGTCCATGGAGTCCAGCCATGCCAAGGGCAGGGCCTCACACCTGGGTCAGAGCAAGCCCAAGCAGAAATACAGGTTGGGTGGAGGGTGGATTGAGAGCAGAACTGAGGGGAAGGACTTGGGGTGCTGGTGGACAAGCTTGAGCCAGCAGGGTGTGCTCAGAGCCTAGAAAGTTAATGGTTTCCTGGGCTCCACCAAAAGAGGTGCAGCCAGCAGATCGAAGGAGGGGATTCTGCCCCTCTACTCCACTCTGGTGAAACCCCCTGGACTGCTGCACCCACCTCAGCCTGGGAAGGACATGGAGCAGGTGGAGCAAGCCTGGAGGATGCCATGGAGATGATCAGAGAGTGGGTGTACCTCCCCATGAAGACAGACAGTGTTGGGGCTGATCAGCCTGGAAAAGAGAAGAGCTTATAGCACCTTCCAGCACCCCAAGGGAGCCTACAAGAAAGAGATGTTTTACAAGGATATTTAGTGATAGAACAAGGGGAATGGCTTTAAACTGAAAGACAGTAGATTTAGATTAATATAAGGAAGAAATTCTTTACTGTGAGGATGGTGACACATTGGAACAGGTTGTCCAGAGAAGTTGTGGATATCCCATCCCTGGAAGTGTTCAAGGCCAGGTTGGATGGGACTTTGAGCATTCTGGTCTACTGAAAATCTATCCCTGGCAATGGCAGGGAGGTTGGAACTAGGTGATCTCTAAAGTCCCTTCAAACCCAAATTTTTCTATGATTCTATCTTAATGTTCTCTTTGTATGACTATCTGAAATCCTTATGATCCTTATATTAATCATGGAGAAAAAAGGAAAAATGAAAACTCCTAACAACTTCAGAGGTAAAATTAACATTGCTCATTCCCTAGTCTGGTATTGTCTTCTAACTTGCCTAGAAGTGACATTTTATACCTATTCCAACTCACATTACTGATTTTTAATATAACTAGTTTTGAATTACCTCTAAATGGAATATTGAATACCTTCAATACTAATACAATTCAACTCTTAGCTGCCACCTTACCTGCAGCACCAGCACGAGAAGCTCTGCACAACATCTTTTGAGCAAGATAAATTTGAAACCATTTTATGCGTGGCTTTATCCTTATTCTAATCAAGTACTTATTAAATTCCACGAGGCTCACGCACAAATCCCAGTGACAATCGTTTGTAAGGATGATATTAAAAGCAGAGAGAGCAGTAAGGAGCGCATCTTCCCCAGGGATGAGCAGCTCATCCGCACGGATGCGCTAACTGGCGGCTGCCATCTGCCGGCTAGGAAAAGAAAATTTTGTAAAAAATTAGGAAATCATCCCAGAAGCAACTTCCCAATCTGAATTCAAGTTTTGACACTCTTTGTGTCATGCTGGGGGAAACGTGGCTGCCTCTTGGCTTCCCGGGACACAGACAAGGGGCGCAGTCAGCCCTGACTCGCATGGCACAAACACAACGAGTGGGCTCCAGGGTAGCTGCATATCTTCTGTTGTTGCTCATAGGGTGATTAAAAGATCCAAACCTGAGGATAGTGCTGGAAAAAACTGGTTGTCCAGCTCGTTTTCTCCTGTTGAGAGAGTTTCCAGGCAACAAAAAAGTGGCACTACAGAGAGGGATGGGTGAAATATCACTAACAGTTCTTGGAAAGCAGCTGTTAATGTACCACTTCCCCTAGCTACTACCCCTACCAACTTGCAGACAAACACAGCAGCAAAGACCACTTCTATGCCTCATTCTTCTTTGTTCCTTTGCTGGAAACAAGCTTTTTAAATAAAAAAATAAATTACTCCTTTAAATGAAAAGAAATTGAAATTATTCAATTAAAATAAAAATACAATTCTGTGCATTACCTGCATCCAGAGACAGGGTTACACAAAACTAAGACTTTCCAAACTACAGCCATTCTGTCAACCACAATATCGACGTAAATACACAAATAAAAAGCAATAAGGCCCAAAGTTCCAAAATGAGGGACTGTGAAGGCATGATGCAGGTGACTTGTGTGCTTTGGCTATCCCATGGAAAGGCACTGAGGAACACACAGTGTAATTGTTACAGAAGTAAGCAGCCTCTCCCACAATTCAGCTGCTCTCTCCTTTGGAGATACTGTTCCGTAGCCAGCTCAAACAAAGGCTTACCTTGTATCAAATCCTCTTTCCACAACTTCTGTTAATGGGAGCCACAAATTACGTCTCTATCGGAAAAAAAAAATAAGTCCATCCCTCCAAGACTCTAAGACAGGCTGCTTTTACACTTTACTGTGGTTTTAAACAGTTTCAAAAATTTTACATAATTTCAAACCATCCCACATCAAAAAACTGTGACCAATGGACTCAGGGTCCTAAAGTTCTGCCGAGTGCTCTCTGGATCTTACACGCAGGTTTGTACCGGGGAACCTCTCTAGAGAGCCACTGTCAGGAACACTGGGATGTGGCACACCCAGGGAGGCTCCACATAAGCAACCAACAGGAGGCTAAAACAGCACCCAGACTTTATTTAAGAGATGAAGGGCATGGGGAGCACCTTAGGCACCTGGCAGATCTCATACCCTGCAGTGCTCTCTTTGGAACTGTTAACTTCTCATTCCTCAAAAGGAGGAAAGATTGCTGCAAGAATACTATTGAATAACTGAATTGATCCAAATTAAAACAAAACCAAACAAATCCACCCCAAATCAACAAAGAAAACCCTACTTGTTTTTAGCCACTTTGCGAGAACCCTATAGGTTCTTCCTCAGCTCTCATCAGTCCTGCAAGCCAAGCAAATACTCATCCCTGCTTTCCCCATGTGGACCACTAACTTCAATTCCTCATCCTCACCTGACACAATACTCAAACTGTCAGAACCATGCAGATTAATTTTATCCAAACGAAACAGAGTGAGAAAAAGAGGCCACCACAGCAGGAAGAAAGCTAGAGTAAAACTAGACAAGACAGCATTGCACCCTGGATCTGCATCCTGTTACCTCCTGTGACAAACTACAAACATGGCTGCAGCTAGCAAAAGATCCTGAGTAGCTGCATGTTTTTGTCTTAAATTTTCTTTTTTTTTTTTGTTTTGTCCTTTTTTTGCCTCAATTTTTATTTTAAAGGGAAAAAAAGAGAGAAAATATAGTATCACAGAAACCAAAAAGGCTGCAGAATTCCATACATCGAGAAGGAATGAACAGGTTTTACACTCACAAGACCTTTGACAAGGCAGCAAGCAATGTATTCTTCCTGTGCACATTAGCAAAAAGCTAAAATAACTAAATCATCAGTCTAGAATATTGGCCTGATACATAAATCTCCAATGTACTAGGATTTCTTTTTTAAATAGCTGAATTTCCTTGAATGCTGCATTGTTGCAGCAGAAAGTGCATTTGAGCAGTGATCCCAAAATATGTTGAGCCTGTTTTCACTTCAGGCAAATACTGTTTTCTTATCACAGACTTGGAAGTTTACAGTGAGTAGTAAATCTTACCTGTACACATCAGTACCCAGCCATGTACTCTACACTTCCCTCTCGACTCAGAATATTCTTAACTGCTTCAAAGAAATCCAAAAAGACAAGCACATGGCCCTTAAGTAAAGAAGGCTGCAGGAATATATTACAGACAGCTCACAAGTGCTGTGGTGCCACCAAAAGGTTTCAGTATTCTGGGATAGAGACTCAAATGCAGGATTACAATGGAGCAACAAACAGACAACCAGTCGTTTTGTGAAGGTTTTAAATCAGAACAGCTTATATTTAATCTTTTAAATAAAAAATGGCTTTGGTTTCCTAGTCAAGAGGGACAATAAAGAAGACTTGTTTTCATAAAGAGCATGATGCTAATCTTGACCACCCTTATACTTAAGTTACCTTCACAAAAGTAACCCACACAGCTAAGTAGTCAAGAAGAAGTAATCTGGGGTAAAACTTTAGGTGTTTTTTCAGTAGACTATCAGAAGTTCTTGCGATTTCTGAAGTAGTTTTTCCCCCATTTTTCCAAGGAAGGCATCTGATCCCATTGTTGTCAGTGATGCTTTCTCCAACTACAACCTCTAGTTAACAGGTTTGGTTCACCCACACAGCTGGCCACTTGTGGTTCAGCAGCAACACAGCTGACCTTTCTTCATCATGCAGGTGGGAAAAGAATAAATGAAAAATTTGTTAAAATACTTACTCATGCAATTCCCATCAGACTGATACACATCACCCAGTTAACACTCTATTTTTTCAAGAATAATAAATACATTTATAAAAACTGAAGTCTTTGAGTTAGAAACAAAGACATAACTTGGCTTCCCTTATCCATTCTGCTCTTTGATAACAGTCACAATATCTTTCAACTGATGGCATATTTACAGAACAGCCAACTGGTAGCTTCACACTAACAAAAAAGATTGCCGTTCATATAATTAACACCCAGCACCATCTCGATAAACTCTAGAAAGCACCTCTGCATAGCTATGAATATGTAAATACTTTTTGAAAACTAGACCAAGGATTTCAGGATTGTGTAGAAGGATATTCAGAATAGAATAATATAGATACTATCCAAGTCCCAGGAATACAAATCACCAGATAGCTGGAGTCCAACTCCCCTTTGCTCAGAGCCTCAGCAGCAGTTTGCATCAGCCTGATTGAGGTCCTCAAAAGAAAGCTCACAGTAAAATATATGAAATGATTTCAAGGAAAATTAATACAATCAAGGTTACATAAGAAAGAGAGCTGTCAAATACAGTAGTCCCTTAATCCAGAAAGTATTTTCCCATTAATTACAAAGTTTTGGTACAGCAGCATAAGTTTTTAATACTACACTAACAACAGAAAGCTTTCATTTCCAATAGCACTGTCAAAGTACATCTTAAAGATGACTTAAGCTTTAGGTTTGCATAATTTGTTTGATTTTCTTAAAGCACAGTGCACACAAAACACTTGCAGCACTTTTATTTGAGGATTATTGGAACAGTCTATTCTTGGGTAGCTGACTTGTAATGTTTCAATGTGCGTGCAGAAGGATCAGTAGCTTTAACCCATCTTGGCATCCAGTAGTGGGGCAGCCAGCTGCTCCGCCCTGGGTAGTGCTTTTCAAAGATCTGGCGGTAGTAATAACTTTCTTTTGTTTTAGGAGGATTGAAAGGATATTTCTCTGCTGCCTTCTCCAGTAAAAGGTCATCAACCTACAGACAAAAGCAAAACTCAAGTTAAGCTGCAAATATCTTCAACTTTTAAAGACACACATGGATTCACCAACCACTAAACATCCACAGTTTTGGGAAAAAAAAGCCTATTCTAGAGGCACAGGTTTGCAAGGTCAAACAAACCTGTGTCACCAGCTCACTTGATCTTTACAAATACATAAATTTATTTCCTTCCAGTGCTTTTGGTATTTCTCTGCAGGAAATGCAAAGCCCGTTTCTCTGGGACACAACCACCTTTGTTAGTAAGGTCACAGACACTTCTTTCCTACCCTTCCTTTGCTGTGAAAGAAGTACAAAAACTTAGAGCAGTCATTTTGCCATGTAAGTGGCTTCCTAGGCTGTTTTTGTAGCTTGGGGAAGAGTTGGCTGTTATAATCAACACCAACAACCACGCTCTTAGCAACAGAAGCCCTGGGATGCAGAGGCAGACACCTGCAGTTGCTAAGTTGGCTGAGAAAGGAAGGATAAATAGTTGCACCAGTTGAGGCAATTTCAATAAGCAGTTTTGGCTGCCATCATGCTGTTTAAATTTTCATGTCTGTGAAACAGATTTGCTGCTCCTACAGCAGTACAGGCTCAAACAGGCAACAGAACACTGCTGCCTGACCCAACTACCTTCTTGCCTGAGGAACCAGAAAATGGGGAAGAAAGAGTTGGTGGTAGGACAGACAAGCTCCCATCCACAGGCCTGACTACATGTATTTCCATGTAACAGAGCTCTGGTGCAAAGATGGCATTATTCATTCCTCTCCATGATTAAACTACTTCTGCACTCCAGGGAGGATTATCCTTTGTACAGAGTCAAAATGCTGTAAGTCTTCACTGGTTAACAATGCAAGCAGAGGCTTTAAAAAACAAAAAGGCTTAGCTAGGGATGGCTTTGAAAAATGAATGACGCAAACAAGGAAGTACATTATAAGGTCATTATGTTGTTACTCAGCTGCAGAGCAAGTTCATACGAGTGCCTTCAGCTGAAGCAGCTGCTTTGCCCGTAACCCAGAAATTGTGTTTGTTGATATACAATCTAATTTTCAATCCAGACACTTAAATGATGTTCATTTCCTTATAGTCATTTCTGGCAGGGTCTAGCATTTCTAACTAGGATCACAAATGTCTATAATCAACTCAGACATCGAGAAGAACATTGATTAAGGTTTGTCTTACTCCTGCACAAGTTAACTCAAGTTAACTGCTGTATCCAATTTTATTCTCTCAACTAAGCATGTGAGCTACCTCCCACTGGCAACCATATCTAATACACTTAAGTGAGAAAGGAAAAAG
Source organism: Setophaga petechia (assembly GCA_024362935.1). Classification (NCBI taxonomy): domain Eukaryota; kingdom Metazoa; phylum Chordata; class Aves; order Passeriformes; family Parulidae; genus Setophaga; species Setophaga petechia. The sequence goes on from JANCRA010000015.1 coordinate 17,641,546, forward strand.
TGGTATTCTACCTGTTGATCAATGTAGTCCTGAAGAATGGAAAACCAGGATTTCTTTACTGATGCCATACCATCACTGAAAGCTTCTTTGGGTCTCCAGAGAATTTCTTTGGGAAGTAAATTGGAATCCTCAAAGGACAATCTCAAAAGGTATTTTTCAATTCCATTCTGTTTGCAGAACAAAAAAAACAAATGTCAAGAGTCTCAGGAACTGCAGTGTAAAGATCTGGATTTAAACACTTATGAAATGGATTCTTCTCAAAAGCTTTGATCATTAAATGGCTCCCAACAATTCAATAAAATATTTAACAGCATGCTTGACTTTGGGTGGAGGACTTCACCATTGAACTCAGCAATCATGCTTAGAACTTGTATCAGTGAATTTGTAAACTTACATTTGGATCCACCCCTAGTTTTATGTACCTTTGGGATTCGCAGTTCTGCCGGCAGAGATAAATAATAAGAAGTAAACCGATGATCCAAAAATGGGACTCTCAGTTCAAGGCTAAGCAGAGGAAATAAATAGAAAAGATACTGAATTAATCCAACAAGTCATCTACTTACAAATTCCACAGCAGCTAAGCTTTGCCAGTTTTTTATATAAACACCAGGTTTTCTGCTTTTACTTGGAAGAAATTTCACTTGCGCTTTTACAACTACCTGAATTTAATTCACCAACTTGTGAAGTGAGGTGTATGGTCTACACAGACTAAAAAGATGGTTTCTAATGCCATATGCCCTGAATTTACAGACTACAGTCCTATAGGATCTGCAAAAAACATTGCAACATGCATGCAAAAGCACATTCTAAAAAACTCTATTCCTCTCAGAGAACTAACAAGTTGCTCACTAGGATTTGTATCAGCATTTGTAAACATATCATAGAACCACGCAAGGACTTCTGCTGCCATTTCTGAAATCCACATTTGTTTGCATTGTCAAGAAACACCAAAAAGGAGCCCTACAGCATTCACACAAGTTCTCTCCTATACCAGTGGTAGATACACACATACAAAGCCTTCCAGCTTTTGTATACCACAGCTTCTAAGGACACAGAAGACAACAAATAAAATGACAGTAACTGCATCCTCAGCAGAAAGAAACCCTCTTGGTGTGTCTGCTCAAGAGACATTATGCTGTCCAGCTTCACAAATGAAAGGAAATGTTATACTGCATCCTAGTAATTTCATTGTCTCTTTAGCTTCTACTCTGATAAAAAGTTTCAGCTACTTCAGGTAATACCCACCTTACGAAAAAAAAACCAAATTAACCAATACTGAGTACTCAGTAATCAAATACTGAGGGCTCAGTTCCTCCATATAGTAACAAGATTTGCAAGTCTTTCTTTATAGTTATTCTTGTTCCTAACCGATAAGGGTAGTTCCATCCTTTCCTCTTTACTCTTAGTTCTTCTCCCTTTTCTCCATAAATCTGAACTCCTTAAATTCTGTTCTAATTTGTTAATATGAGGGTTCTTTCTTCCTAACAGTGCTGTGCAGCAGGTCCAAAGAAAAACAAAAGTGGCCAGCACGTGATATTAAACAGCCTTCAAAGTGTGGTGAAAATTTTCAGCATAAAACAAATTATAATGCAAATGGCAGGTCTCCTGCACTAGTAAAGAGAAACACAAGAAAATCGAGAAAAGTTGGGCAAGTCATTTTGTGGCAGGATCAATATACAACAAAAGCTTCCCTACAGGTAAGTTGTTTGCTTTGCTAAAGATACCATTTTTTCTTACCTACAGACAGCTTTCCAACATTGTTCTCTGTTTAATTAATGTATTTCTTTCAGTAAAATGCTTCTGTTTAGTATAACAATACTATTTTCTATAGCACTCAATTTGGAGATTCTTCAAGGTATCAGTTACACAGACTGTATCCTAATATCTCTTTATTACAGACACCTACCTAATGCACATACCTCTTTCAGTATGTTGTTTTAGTCCTGACACTCATCAGATTCAAAGATTTCTCTGTCTAAACCTCCAAAGACCTCAAAGTCAAATACAAGTTTTCCTTCCCTCCTTAACTCTGAATATTTCTATTTCTAATTCACTGCTTCTGTAAAGACCAGTACAGTTCTAGACGAAAAATATTTCAGCTGGCAACACAGTGAGCCCTATAGTCACCGATCAGGCTAAATTTGGCAGCTTGATTTGCTGTTGCTCAAATTCCTTAAGCCTACAACTTCATGTTGGCATACAAATCCTCAGTAGTCTTTTCTTGCCTAATCTTCTTTTCCTTTTAAATTACGAGTGCTCAGCATCCAAGGGAATACATTTTACCCATGTGCTGCAGTAGTTCTGTCTGCACGAAGGACATCAAACAGGTAGAGCTCCTTCAGAAGCCTCTCACTCTCTTCTGCAGCTTCCTCAGGAGATGGTGCCTGAAAACAAACACAGCATGGAGCACACAGGTGGAACACAGCTGCACTCAGGCAACCATTGCTGGCTGTCCTGCATTTGAATTGCAGTGATCACCAAGTGATCTCAAAAACAGCAAAAACTACATACAAGAAATAACAATCTCAGGAACCACTGAAGATTAAGAAAGCTATTTTTAGGTGATTAAATCCCTTGGATTTTATGCCACCCCAGAAGAAAAACTCAACAAATATACAGTTATGACAACTCTCAAACATCACACCTCAAGGTATCACAGATGTTCTGCTGAAAGGCAGAAGAAGCAGCTAACTCAAGGGCATTCTGTATAGTGAATATATCTACCTTATGGAAATATATATATCCTTGTGTCAGCTCATCTGATCCTTCTCCTGAAAAAATGACCACACTGTCTGTTTTCTTCCGAATATATTTGGAGACAAGATACATACCTTCAAAAAAAATTATAAAGTTATTAAAGTACATCTACATACATGGTGCTATATGCACCTAGTAGTTTAAAATTTACCATTTAAGAAATTTGTGTCCTACACTTCCTTCTGTAGCAAAAAAATGATGTAAAGTAGCATGTCATTGTTACTCAAAGCCACCAACAGCCACACTAAGTTGGTGCTGCAAATACATCTAAACTGTGTATTTACACTTGGCCCTCAAAATATCAGAAAGATGTGTCTACTTGGGATCCTGGGGACACTGGAGGATCCCCATGGGAACAGAGAGAGGAGTTGCTCTAGCTCCACTTGAAATTAAGTGCATGATTAATTCCAGCACAGTGCTGAAGAAACCCTCTAGCCTTGGGGAAAAGCAGAAGTTGCTGTTTAACTCTCCACCACTCTGAGTTGAACTGAGATGAGCCCTTTTTTCAATTTCTTTTGTAAAGAATTTTTTATAAAACAGAATTATGCCTTTCACTCAATGCATCTTTCTGAATGGGACACTTTTACAACGAAAGTATTACAAATCAAAAGAAAAGAATCTAGTTCGTTATTATACTAAGCAGCAAATTTTAAAAAAAAGGTTTTAGTAAAATGCTTTAATTTTTATAGAAATGCATTCATTATTTCATATTGCTAAATCCCATCTTTATGGAAGAAATTCCACTCAGAGAGTTCAGTTTTGAAAACTGTGTTGCCTATTTGGCTTCATAACTCCTTTATGATGACACAAGATTAACTGGGTAAAATGCTGTCTTGCATTACACAAAAGGTCCCATTGGATTAGGGATTTTCCCCTCTTATCAGGCTGGGACTGCTTTGTTAGAAGCTGCTGCTGACTCCCTTCACTTCTCAGAATCAAGCATACATTATAAGAAACTGTGTAACTAAACCTGTTTTACCAAAAGGCAATAAGAAATATTTCACATTACTATCAAAATTATGCAAGGGAAGGGTAACTGTGATTTGCTCTCAGTACCTCAGAAAAATTGCAAATTTCCCCCTTCCTTCAAGGTACATAGTTACTAGAGCAGAAAACTTGGACCTGCAGATCCAACATTTCTTCCTCATGTAACTATTGCTTTTCATCTCAAAGCTTCAAGAACAGTTCTTGACAGTTGCTTTGTGAGTCAGGGATTTGTAAATAACTGCTTTTGCCTCAGTGTGGTATCACAGATAACTCTGGGTACCAGAATTTTGGAGTCCCAGTCCCCAGATTCTGTGCCAGCTAAGGGATCTAATAGATGACCATGTAAGTTTGCATAAAATTTTATTTGGGTGATATAAATCAAAGATTGCTGTTAAAAATATCTTACCAATAGAAGCTCTTATTGTTGTTATATCGTAGGTTTCCAACGAGAAGATAACCTCCTCTATTGCCTGAATCCCCTCTTCAGTATTAAGTATTACTTCATGATGTTCACTGCCTATATGTGCTGCCACCTGTTTGCAAAAGGTCAAAATAATGCATTACTTTTCAACTAAAACATTTTATAGACATACATTGTGTTTAAAGCAAACACATTCAGTGAAAGCACCAGCTCTCTTCTACTACAATGAAAATTATGACATTAGGCCAAGGAAAGCCATTTCTTAGCAGAGCTCTGACTTGCAGTGGTATGTTCACCAGAGAGAACATAGCCTTCTTAATTACAGTGTTCAATCATGATTGCAACAGACCATCCAGCTGCTTGCCTAAAATGTTAACAAAATCTGTAGAGGCTCTAAATATTCCAGATATCTGCCCTTAGGAGAAAAACCAGCATCACAAAAGTGATGAATGCCTGCTTAATACCCCAGATGCCAAATGGTTTGTACAAAACTGTAACAATTAACTTACAATACTTAACATATATACAAATGCCTTAGTATAGGAACCATAATAGTGAGACCTACCCTAAAACCCAGAGGCAGAACTAAGACAAGTCCAAAGTACTATCCTTGTGACAACAATGCAAGGGGACTCTGTCATGAAAGTTTTCCAAATGCAAGAAAAAACAGGCAAGGTTCCAGTTGCCTCTTTTGTAAGATTAAGCAGCAAGCGTTGTACTAAATTATTTACTGCAAACTGACTTACATCATAGCAATAAATGAATTTTCAGTGTTATTATTAGTGCCATACCACGAAGTTAGCACCATTAATATACACTGTTTAGCATTCAGTAGCTCAGAACAAACTGAAAGCAATGTTTAAGATACCTTTCTGGCAGCAAGTAAGTCAGGACTGTTTTCCATTCCAATTGCAAAGGTTTGTAATGGATAATTGATGTTGATTTCTTTCATCAGTTTCAGAAGAACAGCAGCAACCAAGCTGGAATCTAAGCCCCCTGCCAACAAAACAAATAATCTGATTAGGTGTTTGAATGATGCTTTGCTTCACCCTTAAGGAATCTAGATACTGGAATCCTATGAGTGGGCTTCATTCTTAAGCTGTGTAAATACAAGGTACTTCTCATACAAGTGCACATTTACCTCTGTTAATAAAAGTATCAGGCAACTTTAGTGGAACATTGTCAGTAACAGTTATCAGTACTTTTGGTATCAGAAGCATCAGTGGAACTCCTTATTTAAGATAAACAGGAAGTATACTGAACACATTGTACTACTAGAGAATATGCCCCTTCTCAGCTCTACTAAAATGGGATTTATAGTCTCCATTTTAAAACCACTCCCTATCTTCCTTTTACCTACACATTTGTGACAGTCAACTGATAGGACTATGGATTTTTTTTTGTTTGCTTAAGTAAAATAACAGAATGCTTAGTGTAAGGGTTCCACTCCTCTTCATTCTTTTTTTCCCTCCTCTTCTTTCTAGAGAGGAGAGAAAGGATTTGAATAACAAGCAGAAAATAAAATCAAGAGATGCACAAGCTGCCTAAATGCACTCTAAGAATCCACCTTCTAATTATCATGAGCTATTTCTGCTAATCCTTGTCTAGTTCTGCTTGCTGCTCTCCTATAGAGTACTGAGCAAAACACAGTACCTGTTTGCCCACATCTGCCTGCAGTTCTGACAAGCATGAGGCAAAACCCTTTTCTCTTTATTTCCTATAGTCTGCATGTATTTTTTCAGCTAATTACATGAGCATAAATTCTCACCCTGATCCCCTTTGTGGACATGCTATCTAAAAAAAAATATTTCCTGTCAAAATTACATACAAATTCTGAGTAAAGGAGAGCCCAGAAAGCAGAGTGGTCAGGATGTGGAAATCAGGAAAATAAAAACCCAGGTTTTTCACTGTGACAGTGAAGAATTCCCTCTATTAGAAACAAAAGCAATTCTCTGTGATGTTCCAAGCATACACAAAATTGTGAAGCACTGAGATACTCTGGTATTATTTATACCAGCATGGGCACATAGTTTTGCTTCCTGCATGTGCATCTGAGGAGCTGCTGACTGCCTTCTAATTTGATATTTGAAATTTGGGGTTTAAACAAGATTTTTTACTGCAACTGAGATCTTCCAACTCTATATATTTTCCAGTTTAATTTACCTTCTTCCTACTTTTTATGATTGCATAGTAAAGAAATGGTCCAGCAGTATCTCCTGGTCAGCTATCTCTCATTCAGATGCACATTTAATAGTATTCATGACAAATGAGTGTAATTACTGTTGTAATTAAAGTGAATGCATGAAAAGCATTCCAGAACTCTAACCACAAGTACCAAGTGCCATACAAACACAGGAAATAAAGTGTAAGACCCATGGTTACAGAGCCTTATCTCTATAGAGTACCTCTGTAACACTGAACCATCAGATCACAACAGTGATCAGCTAAGTGAGTGAACAACTTCCTGTACCACAAGCTGTTACCTTATCTGCAAAAGAGTGTAGCAAATAATTTTGGTCCAGATAATTTTGGTCCAGATGGTCTCCTGTAATATCGTAAATTAAGGAAGTTTGGGATGGAGACTAAAGCACAGTTGGCAAGAAAGAATTCTCCTGATTCTGAAACATGCCAAGGCTTTATTCTAGGTTCAACCTCCACAAAGTGAATGTGATAATTAAATTTTCTTTTTCGACCAACCTAAGCATAAATCTCATGTATTTAAGAATATTGAATGATTTCCAACAGGAATACTATATTTATTTTTCTTATTTAAAAATGCTCAGTGTCTCAGTAAACCAAGATCCCAGCCCAGAGTAAACTTAAAAAACACAAGACTTTCAATATACTTGTAAACTGGAAAACTATTCCTAACTAAGAAGTTCTCTGTTGCCTGTTCTAAAAACCAAATGAAGACTCAGATCACTCCAGGTACACTGCAGCAGAACAGCCAATATACTTTCCTTTAACTACTAGAGAATGGGCAAAAGAGAGAAAAGGTACAGAATCACTGTGGTTCTTGCTCCTTACCTGACAGAAGACAACCAATCCTTCTGTGAGCCATCAAACGTTTTCTAACAGCATTTTCAAAGAGAATACGGATGTTGCTTTTCACTGTGTCAATGTCAAAACCTGCTCAGAAAAACGAAAAGGGTAAAAAAGTCCAAAAAGTGTTACTTAGACTTTGCTGGATGATGCTAATTAGGAAACAAAGATATTTGTCTGAATCGCCTTTGATAACAAGGATACTCAAGTCCATCTTTGTAATAACTGCCTACAAAAACAATTCTAAAGTTCCCACATTTTAAAGGTTCTTACAGGTTGTTTTTTTTTTCTTAAATAGTACTTTTTTAAACCAATCAATACAAATTTTACATTCAAAAATTATGGTTTTATCACTTTTAAATTAGAGAAAGTAGAAAAATCTTTGCTGTACTACCTGAAGGCAGAGCTTCCACTGTATCACATGCAACATGGAGTGGTTCATCTTTACAGCTATGAAATTTTACTAATTCCACTGATGCAACCTTGCCAGAGGGCTTTAAGTCCAACACCTCATAATGACCCGGAAGAAATGGCTCCACTTTAGAACATAAGGATGTTGAATGCTTTAAGTTGATAAGTCCTACACATAAAATGGGAAAAAAGAAAAATGTCAGAGTTCTTGACTTAAAATGGTTAAGCTATCCCTCACTCAACAGCCACTCTACTGAAACTATATACAAATATTTTCTCCGGATCCTAAATCTGGTATTAAAAAAAAAAAATCCTTCTGAGTCACCATCAGTCCTGGCTAGAGCATGATTCTGCTTCTGGCAGGATGTACACATAGATCTAAGCCATCTCAAGCTGAGGCAGATAGCAGAGAAAGCAAAGTTTTACTAATTGGTAAATAGCAATTTATCCCTGTGAGCACTAGGAAAAGCACATTTCTAACTGACTACATTACGGCCAGGTCAAAGTATAATATGTTGAGGAGAATTTGAACGGCAATTATTAACTTATTTTGTGTTTAAAATTAAGTATAGTCAAGCTAACAAGGGGTTTGCAATAAAACAAGATCACTGCAGTGATTGCTTATATTTAGTGATTTCAAACTCATTGGTTCTAGACCGATTTACTCCACTGCCAAGGTATAACACTGACAGCCAAACCTCATTTCCATTCCCCCTGTGAAAGAGGATGTTTTACACCTACTGGTCACCTGGATGCCCCTTGAGGACATCCTCGAAAGGGATACCGAGTTGCTGCTAGAGAGAGACTGGTAATTTACTGTGATTGTTAAAGGACACAGTCTACAAAACATTCACTTCCCTTCTCATTTCACAAGCAACAGAAATGGTGCAACACCTAGTATTACTACACAGTACTATTAGAAGAGTCAACCTACATTGGAGTCTGATAATAAAATAGATATACAATATATGGGACAGAAATAATAATGAAAGTCAATTTTAGCCAAAGTGCATTTCAGGCAATACACTCCCTTTTGACACTCTTTGGATTTATTTATGATCACACCAAGACTAGTGATAATTACTTTAAAAGAGAGAGCAATGATGTGTCATCTCAAAGAAAAAAAATCATCATCAAATAAAGTATGTGATTCTGGGAAATTACCCAATGCTGCAGTAAATTTCAGTAGGGTTTCAAAATTCTTGGCTTTTACAGATTAGCAGTTCTTGTGGTATAATTACCTAGGTCACTATGTAACACCAAGATCAAAGTCTAATATTATTTATTGTAGCATAAGTCTAGTCTAAGTCAATAGACTACATTTAACTGTGGCCTAACATAAAACATCTTGAGTTCAGTACTGCTAGGACTCCAGAACTCAAAAAGTTCTAGTTAAATAAGCAAGTTATTTTAGAGATATTAAGGACAATTAAACATCTTGGATGTTTTTATTTTAGTGATGTGTAGTTCTTACGTTAGTAAACATAGCTGATCTATTACTGAACTTACTGTTCATTTTCTCTTCACACTAAGAAGAAAAGCCCAAGAAGTTTGCCTCCCAAAAGAAATACCTAAGATTATCTAGGCACTAAACACAACTGGCTTTACCTTTTGCCTCAGAACAGACACCCAAAAATCCATCATCAGTCAGCACCTTAAACAGTGGTCTGACTCCATAGGTATCTCTCGCCAGAAACACTTTTCTGTTTGCAGTGTCCAGAAGGATGAAAGCAAACACACCATCTAGCATGGATGTTGTTTGTTCTATTCCTCCTCTGTTGTACAGATGAAGGATAACTTCACCATCCACTAAGGTTTGATAGTCAAATCCAAACTGCTTCTGCAGCTAAAAAAAAAAAAAAAAAAAAGAAAAGCATAAATAAACATTTGCAAACATTGGCTGCTTATTAATTGTTCTATAACAATAATCTTCCAAGTAAAATCACAGTTTAAAAGTTATGTAAATATTTCTGCCAAAGAAGGAAACGATACTTTTGTGTTCAAAGTTGTACTGGGTATGCATGGCCTGGCTTTGGTAGCGGAGGGACAAGAAGGGTGGCTGCTCTGAGACACTGCCAGGAGATCTCCTCATGTCTGGCAGAGCCAAAGTCAGGTGGCTGCAGGACAGACCCATCACTGGCCAAGGCCGAGTCAACCAGTCAACCAGACAGTAATGCCTCTGGGGTAACATATTCAAGAATAAAGAAAAGTTATTGTGCAGATGTCATTGTGGCCAGAGAAGAGGGATGTGAGACTGTAAGGAGAGGAACAGCCCTGCAGACACCAAGGTCTGTGGAGAAGGAGGGGCAGGAGGTGCCAGAGCTGGATTCCTCTGCAGTCCATGGTGCAACCCATGGTGAGGTAGCTGTGTCCCACAGCCCACAGAGGATCATGGAGACGCAGAGATCCACCCATAGCCCATGGAGGAGCTCCATGCTGGAGGAGGTGGATGCCTGAGAGGAGGCTGTGAACCCATAGGAGACCCATGCTGGAGCAGGCTCCTGGCAGGGATATGCAGAATGGTGCACAGAGGAGCCCATGCTGGAGCAGGTTTCCTGGGAAGACTCGCAACCCTGTGAGGGGCCTATCCTGGAGCACCCTGTGGCAGAGGGACCCACACTGGAGCAGTCTGTGGAGAACTGCTCCTTTGAGACAGACTCATGCTGCAGCAGTTTGTGGAGGACTGTATTCCATGGGAGAGACACCACACTGAAGCAGAGGAAGAAATCTCCTTTAGCAGTGGCAGGAATACCATGCGATAAATTGACCATAACCCCCATTTCCTGTTTCCCTGCTGGGGAGGAGATGATAGAGCTTGGGAAGGAGGAAGTGGTAGAGGGAAGGTTTCTTTTTTCAAGGCTTATTTTACCTCTCATTACTCTGTTCTGATTTTGTTGGTAATAAATTTAATTTAATCTAATTTCCCCAAGTTCAGTCTGTTTTACCCATGACTGTATTTGGTGAGTGATCTCCCCCAGCCCTTAGCTCATGAAATTTCAGTTGTATTTTCTCTCCCCTGTCCACTTTTTGGAGGGAAGCTTTGGTGGGTGCCTGGCATCCAGCGGGGGCAACACATGACAAAAATTTTACCCAGGATCATCTCTGGCAATGAGACTGACAATGCAGTCTGAAGCAATTAATGTTAAGGCAAGTTTTCAGGGATACACTTCTGAGATGTCAAACTGCAAACCCATGACCCTGGTCTTCCGAAGCACTAGCCAGCCATTGCATAAAAAAAACACTGAACAACTCAAAACACATAGATATGTGCAACATCTCTGCAGAGTAAAGTACTTTGGAAATAAACTTTGGTTTACTTATGCAGTAACTGCAATTCCTCAGCTTTTTTAATGCAGAGAATTTCCTTCTGCCTAATCTTCCTCCATTCCTCAAACTATTCCTTTCACTCTGCCTGGGCATATAAAATGGGAGAGAAAGAAATTAGCTGTCAGGTTTAAGTCAGATCAAATATTCTTCATGTTCTTCTGGTGTTACTCTTAATAGTCTTTTCAATACATACAAAACAGAGGGAAAGAAAGGGTATCACTAAAACTCTAACAAGCAAAAAACACCCACAAAACCAATGCTTTAACATTTTAAGTTCCTTAGTTTTAATTGTGACTTACGGGTAACAATTGGCAGCCTCAGATCAAACTGAGTCTATGTTACAATAATTAAGTCATTGCCCTGAGGAAGGCACCTGTTTCACCAGTGATCCTTTCTTACGTAGGTTTCAGCTACAAGCTTGAAAGAAAAATCTCATTATAAAGAAAGAGGGTACATAATGTAATGACAACAACCAAACAAATTCCTGTAGATGGCAATGCAAGTGTTGCACAATTAAGGTCCCCTCAAGACTATGTGTAGCATGACTGAGAGTAATTCTTACTGCTTTCAACAGCAGAAAAACTACAGTGCAAAACACTGCAAGTAATACAGACTGTTGGTACAATAGATTTCACATGTACTGCAGGACAAAGTGTCACCCTTCAAACAGCCAGATACTTGAAGACTGGGAAAAAAATTGAAATCTCCTGGCTATTCAGTCAAATTCCCAATGACATCACTGAGGTCACAGATGCGACTGACAGCAGCTTGACCTGACTCAAAAAGTGTGACATCAGACATGCTATAAAACTAGCATTAGAAGTACTGTAATATCTCAGATTATTCAAACATTTCTGATGCTAGCACACTTAGTATGGGACACATTTTACACATTGATTCAGCATGATTCAGAATGAGACACAGTTTTAACCTGCTTTTTACATCAAATTCGGATGATCTGAATCATCTTGCCAATAACAGGCAGCATGGACATCTCACACAGGCACTGAGGAACACTGATAGTGTTTAGCAGCAGCATCACATCCATCAGAGACATTTAGCACCTTTAGGAACTATGTAAGAGCTGCTACTTGTTTTGTGCCTAAGAGACTTAGGGGGCTCTCAAAAACCCCACAACAAACCTGACTTCTGCTGCAGACACCTAAGGACTTCTGTGGCATACTGGAAACAACTCTCCAAGGCTTATTGCTTTTATATAAATATGTAAGCATGCATACTATGTATCACTATATCTTAAGGGACATATCCCATCTAGATTGAGAGGCAATAATAAAAATGCAATACCCAACAACTTGGGAGAATGACGACCCAAAACAACTGAAGAGCAAGACAGACTAAAAGCATTTGTATTATGAAGAGGGAAGAAGGGGAGAAAGAGGCATGAAATTCTTCTCCCCAAGAGATAATCAAGAATGTGTCTTAATTTTCAACTGAACAAACCTGAAGATGCAAGTATTTATTGCCCTTCTTGTTAATAAAAATGTGATTTTTCAGTATTAAAGTATGTTGCTAAACAAGCAACTAGATTTACAGCTCACTGAGATAATTTACTTCCTTTTAAATACTAGTTCTTTGCAAACTTTCCCATTTCTTTTCTGATATTCTAGTCCACCACATTTTAAAGATGTTTGAATATCCACTAGTCTTGAAATAAAAAAAAAGAAATAAAATTTTTAAAAATTGCCTTACCATGTGTACAACACTTACCTGTTTGAAATTGTAGATTTCTCCATTGTAACAGAGCCACAGGTATGGGAATTTTTTCACCCGGATAGGCTGCATCCCATATAACTGATCAACAACTGCCAGCCGGTGGAAGCCAAAGCAGCAGTTGGTGAAACCATTGACGTTCTCAAAACGAAACGCATCAGGACCTCTGTGTGCTATCTTCATGGCACTGAGACACTGCACAGAAAGGCATTCATCGCTCCCAAACAGGGCCCAGATCCCACACATGGTGAGGCTCCTGCTCTACCTGCACGTGGAGAACCTGTTCAACAGAGACACGAACACTGTAAGCAGGAGCTGACACTTTGTCCTGGGTCTGGCTGAGAGGGAGTTCATTTTCCCCTCAGAGTGCTGCGTTTTGTGCTGGTATCACAGCAGTTTTGGCTACTGCTGACCAGGGCTCACACAGCATCAATGCAAGCCAACATTTCCCCTTTACCAGAAGGCTGGGAGGAGGCAAGATCTTGGAAGGTAACATAGCCAGGACAGCTGACCTAAACTATCCAAAGGGATATTCCATATCTGATGTCTGCCCAGATAAAAGATTTAAGGGAAAGGAGCATAAAGGCAGAGCAACTACTGTGTGTGCTGAAGCCCTGCTTCCCAGGAAGAGGCTGGACATTGCTTGCTGATGGGAATGAGAAAATAAAATCTTTGTTTTTCCCTTTTGCTTGTGTATGATCTTCACTTTTCCTTAAAAGTAAACTGCCTTTATCTCAACCCATAAGTTTTTTATTTTTCATCATATTTTCTTGACGCTCATTCCATCCTGCTGAACAAGGGAGTGATAAGAGTGCCTCGGTGAGCACCTGACATCCAGCCAAGGTCAACCCACCACACAGCTAAAAACCACAGATAACAGATGTAGGCTATCACTCACTTAACTGCCGAGAGGCCTGATAAAAAGAATAGCAGACTTAACCGACATGAAGTAAAACCTGCTCAAAGTACGATAAGTAAATTTTAGCCAGCAAGGAATTAGGTTTAAGTTTCACCTTTAGATACAGCAAGACTGTCTATGATTTTTTCATTTATAGAGCACAAATAGAACAAATCATTGCTGGTCACAGAGTATGATATGTTGAAGTAACATTAAACATCCTTTCAGTTTGTCGCCTTTACATTTAAAGGGGGTTTGTAACAAAGAGGGACGCTCTTTAGCAAGACCTGTAGTGACAGGACAAGGAGGAATTGTTTCGAACCCAATGTTTAGACTGGAGTTCCCCATCGGCAGTGTGACAGGCCCAGACAGCAGAGGTGTGGCGGGAGCGGAGCTGCAGCTGCCGGAGCGGGGCTGCAGCTGCCCCGAGCTCCCCCGGCCCGCCGCAGCCCCGGTGTCCCCGCAGACACACACAGAGGGGCCTTGCAGCTCCCCGAGCCCGAACTCCAACAGAGCACGTGCGCCCCAGCCGGGCCCTCCCGATCAAGTGATGTCGCTGGAGACATGAGCCCAACGCGGCCTTAGGGCTGCGGTTCGGAGAGCCACACAGCGCACAGCTCCGGGGACACAGGAGATGCAAAAGCGTGCCAAGGGGAGCACGGCACAGCACAACACTGCTTCCCCTCCCACATCTGCCCCATCTGGACATGCGATGGCGCTGCGGACCTCAGCCTCAGCACATGGAGCTGCGCTTTCCCAACATCTGGAGCGTCCTCCTGGTAACCCGCGGTCTCTGGGTGACCGCGGGTACCCGGGGCAGGTTCCGCCCGCGCGCACTCGCTCCCCCCGGGCCCTTCCACACGGCCGCCCCTTCCTCCGGCGGCTGCCGCGCATCCCCCCGGGCCCGCCGCTCCCTCGCCAGCCGGCGGCAGGAGGCCGAGTACAGCAGGAGGCCGAGTACCGCGGCAGCTCCCCGGCCGGCAGCCCCTCCGGCCGGCCCTGCCCGCTACAGCCCCGGGCGCTCCCGCCCCGCTGTCTTACCCGGTGCTGGCCGCCGGCGCACGCAGAGCCGCCGTCCGCGCCGCGCCGGGGAACGGAGGAGGCGGCCCCGGCCGGCCGCGGCTCCGCCCCGCCGGCAGCTGCTGTTGAAACACGCCGCGGAGTTTCATCATGCGCCTCCCCGTCCTGCCCTGCCCTGCCGCTGGCGGGGCGCGGGAGGCACGGCCTGGGCCCCCGGCCGTGGTCGTGTCTCCGTGCGCCGCCGGCCCGGGCTGTCCCGCGGCGGGGCTGGAGCTCGCAGGCCGAGCTCGCAGGCACTTGCCCCGGGCTGCTGTGGGGAAAGCGAGCCCCGGCAGGCACCGCTGGGCGCTCCGGGTGTCGTGGGCTCAGGCAGACGATGTGTAGCTCTCAGAAATCCTGTCCCTGCAGGTGTGCGCCGAGCCCTGCCTTGCGTGGTGTGCAGGGAAAAGAGCTACGGCGTTGCCCTAAAGCTGCTTTATTTGGTCTGGGAGAGGCAAGTCTGTTATAAATAAGAAGCTTGACTAGGCCAATATTCAAGCAGCAATTTATTAATTAATATGGTAAAGTATGAGCAATACAGCACTGGTTACAGTGGGGGAATTACCCCTCCAGCTGCCCACCGATAGTTGAGGCTTACAGGTATTTATAGGGGTACTCAAAAGCTTTCTCAGCAGTTTCTATTCCAATTTTTACTCATCAGGAGTTTCTATTCCCAATTTTTACATCACAATTCTATACACTATTGTGATTTAGTTTTTCTCAGGATGTGTCCCAGAAAGGAGTAACCCCAGATGGTGATGGTCTGTTTTCCGAAAGAAGAAAGATGAATCCCATCTCCAGCTCCCCAGATGTGGGTCCACCTTTTAATTGCAAGGACTATAAATCTCATAACAGTGATGTCCAGCTTCCCTTGGTCAAAACTATAAATCCTTGAGTTGATGTTCATCTTCCTTTCTCAAGCTGCTTTTCTCTGTTTTGTTAAGGCATGAAATAAGCATATTTCCTTTATATATCTTCCAAAGCTATAGTTTCAAGGATACAAGCAATATTCTAAAATTATACTTCAAAAGGTTATTATTGCAAAACTCTTTAAGGCTTAACTACAAGCAAAGAGCAACATCCTTAACACTTTAATTCGAATGTTCCTAAATCAACTAAGGTCAATTGCAAACAAAAGATAGGTTCAAAGGCCTTCTTCCATGCTTTACTTTCCTCAGTTATTATTAGAATTTGTCTTTATAGCTGTCCCATGGTTGATTTCCACACGTATCACAATCACAAATACACACATTTCCTGTATGTACCTGGCATGAAACACAGCTTTGTATTTCACAAGTCCATGCGAAACTCACACCTTTGGAAGCATTTGCCAAGGATGTACAATTTTTCTGTGCAAAACTAAGTTCTGAATCACAGGCACGATGAGTAGAACAGGATTTTGGTGCTTACTTGAACTTCGTTATTGGACAGTTTTGCCTATTTGTCTTTGATAGTGCTAAAGTAAATGAAATTCAAATCTGAATATTAGAATGTGAAGTGTTAAACATAAACCCTAATTCTCCACCAATACTTCAAGAGAGCAATTGGTAATTTGCATGCAGTGTGCTTTCATAGCCAGCTTTAGTGGAGTTACTGTAGAACTGCAGTACTGTGCATAAAGTTCTTCAGGTCAGGCAGTTTGTCAGCAATAAGTCTGGTCTGTGTGTAGAATTTTAAAAGGACCTTTAAACATTTAAAATTTTTAAAAAGCCATTAAAATGATATTTTTAGGCTTCAGAAAGAATGATGTGCTGAAACAACCTGTGCATGAGAAATAGACTCCAGTGCTGATCAGGAACAGATGTAGGATGTTTCTGTTCAGCACAGCTTCACCTGAACACAGGCCTGCAAATGCCATGTGTGCAGCTCCCAGAGCTGTGCACTGCTTGAAAGGGCAGGTTATAAATGTGTGCAATGGCACATGGAGTCACTGCTCACAGAAGAGAAATGGTTGTGGTGAGGAGCACCTTATCTCCTGAGGTTTTTTCCAGAGACCTAAATGTCACTCTTCACTTTGGAAAGCTACAAGAAATAGACAAACCTTGTCTAGAAGTAGACAAACCTTGTACTAGCTTAGGTTGTTGTGGCAGGTTGTTTGTTTGTCAGAAGCTTTTGTAAGCAGCCTTTCTTTACATCTTTACTTCTTTTCTCCATGCAGAAGAGACTTTTCTGATGGGTCTGCTTCGGCTCAAATTGTTGTCTGGGCACTTTCATTGATGGTTCCTAACTGATGAATTCCTGGTTCATAGCTAGAGCTCATAATGTACTTTATGATAGTCACAAACTGTTTGATACAATTAAAATCTTCTAATGGAGAAACTGAAGCAGGGAGACTGAGAAGTGACTTACAGAAAGCTTGGTAAGGCTGAATAGGTACAGCCAGGGTAGAGCAAAACCTCCCAAATCCTCACTAGAGCCTGAATCCTTAGGGTGCACTGGGTAATTTATCCTACCCTTTATTATCATTTCTAAAAACCAGGGATAACTGCTGCATTGAACTGTATCTTGCATGTTTAATGCCCAATTTTAATGAAGTTGATGATGTTATATACGGGACTGTTGGTCAAAATGCTACACACGATCTGATTTTTAATATCAGCAATGTTAGTGTTTGGTAGTTATAAAAGCACAAGAAAAAACTGATATGTCCCTGGCCTTTTCTCTACCATTGTCAAGTAGTTCATTACAGTCTGTTTATATTAAGTCTCTTTCTTCAATATCCAGTCTTTTCTTTCAGCATATCTGCTGACAGTGCTAGATGTAACTACACCTGTGTTCTTCTCAAGGCACATCTTCCCTCTCAGTTTTCTCATTCCTGCAGAGGTCATGTGTAATACTTTCTCCAAAGCATTGTCATCTCCACTCTACTCCTCTAAAGTTGATTTTTCCTTACATTTTTATTGAAGGAAATTTACATTGCATCTGGCTGGGTTGAGAAAGCAGGTGTGCAGGTAAATATTGGGCACCATTAGTAGCTAGGAGACTTTCTGCTTTGTGATATGTACCAGAGAATTACCGCTTGGCCACAGAATAAAGCCATTTAATAATGGTTGGAAAACCTTGTAAGAAAGGTCCTGATTAATGAATTAGGAAGTGCTTGTCTTAGTTTTGTTTCTAATCAGCTGAGATGAAAGGCTAAGAGGTTCCTCTGAGGGCAAGAGGTAAATGAGTAAATAAAAGGTCAAATAAAAGGTTACTAGTTAACCCAAAGCTAACAGGTAAGTGAATACAATGAGGAATGGACTGGTGCAGCTTCATGTCTCACACTGAGCTGGTCACTGTCAGCTCAGCTCTCAGCTGAGCATTGCTCGTAGATGAAGTCTGTGTTCCTTATTTTCTCCCATTAAAGATGAGTAGCTTTGGTGCATCTGTTGAATGTGGTGCCTCCAGCTTGCTTGGAAGACCGGAAATATCAAAGTTCTGTAAGATTAATGGAATGTATTTGTGCAGGAGAGAGAACTGAGGGGAAGGGGAGGACTGGAGACTTGGATTAACAATGGCAAATGGTGAAGGTCTTTTTGCTTTCACAGCAATGACTAACAAATTAACAACCTGTGTCACTGGGGTTTTTACAGGGCATAGTCTCCTGAAGATAGTCCTCAGGAGAGAGCTTTTGCATGAGAGAACACATTTCAGCTGGTTTTGTGATAGTGGCTCTCCCAGCTCTCTAGTACCATCCTTTGCTCTCACTGGAGCTGTGCAGGAAAACAAGATCTGAAGGGGAAAACAATGGCAAGACTTCATTATTAGAGAAGGACCTTCCATTTTCTGCCAGCATCCAATGCACATTCTCTGGAATTTCTCAGGCAGGAGTTCAACACCCTTTGCTGATGGTGAAAGTTGCCACAAGTGGATTCATGGACCAGGTCATTAAGATGGGCAGAACTGTAAAACACCAGAAATTCTGTTTGTGTATCTCAGCACAGACTTACACCAGCCCTTTGCACAGAAATTACTAGAGAAGAGGCATTCTGCACGCTACCAGGCCACCTGCTTAGTCATGGACTGTTTAAAATGCTTCATCACCAACAATTTGAAAGAGAATAATGAAAATGCTGAAACAATTTCTGTTTTTGAAAAAATGGAAGATTTTGGCTCTGGGAAGGATATGTATCTTGTCTACGCTTCTAGGACTCCCTTTGCAACCAGTATTTATTTTTAGCTTGGACCAGCTGCTCTTGATCTGACCTTAAACACATCCTGAATTGTAATAGCAAGACTTGTCTTTTCTTTCTCCCAACTTGTGTAATAATGGAGGTGTGGAAATAGGCAGTTCCAGGTTTCCAGATGCCTCAAATGATCCTTTATTCAGCATTCAGTGACTGAATGTTTCTGGGACAGGGGTTTAGCTTGAAAGGAGAAAGTTGTTCCTCCTAATGGAGCTGCTTAGGAAGATCCAAGTACCACAGTGGCACAACTGAGAGAGATCACTGGTGGGCAGGGCTCAGGGAAAGGTGGAAATCAGTTCCTCCTCCCCACTCACATGGGTTGACATAAACAATGTATCTCATACCTGGCTATCTTTTAAATGTAGAGGCTTGTTGGATACGCCTACATTCACCTGGCAATAGTTGTAGTGGCAGGTGTTCTGCTAACACATCTGACATCTGAAATGTTTGTATGTCAAGAATATGCACAGACAGAGAGCAAAGGGCTGTCCCTATGTTGGCTTTCCTTCCCCAAGAGATAGTAACAGTAAGTGCTCTTGAAGTCTGAATGCTTGCACTCAAAATCTCAGGCAGAACCATACTTTAATTCCTGAGTAGAGAAAAAAATGAACTGTGAAATTCAAAACCTGTTTTAAGATTCATAACTTGAAGTAAGGTAGGCTCCCATTTGTATTATTTAGTCTGGCTTTTACCCAGAGGGACTATATCACATGCCAGCAAGCCTGCAGCTTTTAAATAACTTATCGACCTAACAGAGCTCTTTGTTCCTATAATTTTGAATTTATTTATTTTTCCATGTTTTTTTGTCTGCTCCTTTCTTTTCAAAGACATTTAAAGGACATACAGTCTACTTGTGCCTCCCCCAGACAAAATCTTTTTTCTCATAGTATAAAAAGTAGTTGTCTCTCCCACTGGGAGTTCCTATTGCTATAGTCTCTTATTTAATCCTTTTTCTTTTCTTCCTGCTTAATTATGTTAAGCTTCAAAACAAATAAGACTTGCTCTGACCTCGGACTTAGAGGTCACAGCACTGCTGATTGTTGAAAGAAAATCTTCTCTAGAGCCCAGGCATTCAGGACTTCAGTAAAATACTAGGAAGGCATGGCTAGTGCAGCAGCAAGGGAGAGCACAAAGTAAGGTGATTTGTTATTGCCTGCATAAAAGACTAAGCATTTTTCACCACTGCTGCATCCTTTTTTGAACATCCCAGCCCTTCCATCATCCCCCGTGTTTCTTAGCACAGACAAGAAAGAGTTGTTGAAAGAGCTGTTGGCCATACAGTGCACATGGCAGGCATGGCATATGGCACACCAATGGCTCTATTGTCCAGGCCAGGACCACAGAGGAATGAAACATTGCTGACTTTAACTCAGTAGTGGTCTTGCCTAATGAGAAGGAATCCAGTGTAA
Organism: Setophaga petechia; assembly: GCA_024362935.1. Lineage (NCBI taxonomy): Eukaryota > Metazoa > Chordata > Aves > Passeriformes > Parulidae > Setophaga > Setophaga petechia. The sequence goes on from JANCRA010000015.1 coordinate 17,661,757, forward strand.
TTTATTCTCTTCCTGGAGAGGGGGAGACAGGAACAAACCACAAAACCAAAGCTATATACATATATATGTATACTTTTTTAACCACTGACAGAATAAGAAAGAAAATATAGCTGTCTGTTATGGACTCTGCAACATAAACCAGCATAATTCTCTAGAGTTCTTAGAACCACAATGGTAGAACTATTCAAATTCTGACTCTTTTTCATATAGCAGTAAAGATTAAGTGTCAGCTGAATTAGCATTTAAACTAACTCTTGTAGTCAATACAGTAGGATTAACTGCAAATTACAATCTTCAGTTCACTTTTTCATTGTAATTCACCCATTGTGAAATTTTGCCCCATTCAATAGATGTTTTGTTTAATACAAACAAGATTTCTTTTCACCTAGAATAGAGCTAATATTCAGCTGGTTCGCTGTTAAAAAATTGTAACGGCTAAATTCATACTTGAACATATATAATTGAGTTTTAAAATACACTGATATATATTTTTTCAGCTGGAATAAATTGCCATAATTTTAATAAAAAGTTATTTTGCACCCTCCATTGTGCTGCTTTGGACTTTTAAAGTGTACTTATTCTTGTGATTTGTTTCTGGAAGACAAAAATAAAGGGTTCAGTAAAATGCACTAAATAGGCACAATTATGTTCTGCTAAGCACAGTTAGGAACAACAGAGAAAGAATGATAACAGTTATTGGACACTGCATGAATTTTTTTTTAAAGAAAGTTAGGTGGTCTTTGGTTTACAAAAGATTGAGAAACTATTCTAAAATCTATGAGTGTAGGAGCTCTTTCTCATCACTAGGTCGAGCTATTACCTCAAAATAAGAAGCCATCACCCTGCTAGTACTGTTGTTACCAGAAATAGAGGTGTAGAACAAATACAACAAAGGCCTGCAGTGAAAAAATTAGACTGGCTGATGTAACCTTTGTAGTGTGGAAAATAAACAGCTGCACTACCACACACACTAAGGGAATTATTTCTGTAAAAGAAAAAAAAATTAACAATGAAAGCATTTCCCCCCCCATTTTCTCACTGAAGCACACGCTAAAATAGAGTTCACTTCTCTAAGTTCACTAAGACACAGCATGTCTTATTAATTGTATTAAATCACCAACACTGAAGTCTTCAAAGGTTATTTGGTTATTATAGCTACTTGCACTCGCTTTTAACCAGGAATTGATGCTGAATTCTGTACAGAAGTAAACTTCTATTGTTGTCACATAAACAGTAAAATCTGGTGTCTCTCCTCCAAGTTCTTCCCTAGCTAGAAACTAACAACAGACGTCATAAAAATAGCTTTGTCTTTTTACATATAAAGAGACAAAAGAGAAGTCTTCCTGATTCAAAAGCAAAGAAAACCAATTCTAACGGAGCTCAAATGCAGTAACCATTCAAAAGGATTAAAAGAATTAAATAGCGAATGACTGCAAAGAAGAGTTAGTTCTGCATTGTAATTCTTACTGAACAATATCTCATGTCTTATTGTGGAAGCCTGATAAGAATGTGTTTTCTAGTATAAATGCCAACATTTTTATTTAGCTTTTTTCCCCAAAGAGAGGAAACTTGAGCAAACTAAAATCTTCTGTCAATTCTCATAGAAATACAGTTATATAAGAATTATACTTTATAGCAGCATTACATTGAATCTGGCTTTGGTTAACAGCAACTCTCAGAATCTTTTTACTTTTGCCAGGTACCAGATGGGCAAATAAAAGGATCTATCTGTAAGAGTTGGCTATTCCTCAATCTGTTCTGAAATTCATCTCTTATTAGAGTTTTTATTATTAGAGAACATATTATTTTATTTCTACTGTAGGATCTGACAGATAAAATATTTGCACTTGTCCTAAGTTGTATGTAAAATAAATGTAAAAACACTTACCTATCAGAAATATATCAGCAACAAGAATAAAGAGGGACATGCATTTTTCTCAATTACAAAGCTATTTCCACAAATAAATCAGAGCCAGAATATAAAGTATGGGAGGCTAATTATTAACACACTCATTGGTGTGATCTACGTCCCTGCCAGGTAGTATTTCCTTGATAAAATCTCAGAGCAAGGTAATAAAGTAATGTTTGCCAAGAGTTATTTCTAAAGAGCAATATAGACAAGGATGAGGTTTGGGTCCATCCAGGAGAATCCCAGCAGATTTCCTGACCGTCAGTGGTTCCGTATGCCTGCCCATCATGTTTCACAGCACTAAAAATGAGTGTTGTTTTCTCAGTTTTATGATACAAATATCTCATTCTGATGGGCAACACAGCTTTCAATTTACTCTCAACTGAAAAATTGTGAAATATCTCTGTCAAAGAGCCGTGCCTGGCACTGTTTCATCTTTAGAAACACAACTGTGGAGCGTTTTGAAGTGGGCTTTGGGCCAGGTCTGTAAGCAGGATAGAAACATTGTGACAAGTGCTTTTCTTGCAGAGCCCCCAGAATGAGAGCCAGTTACATTTTGTCTGGTATTTCTAATGAAAATACAAAGACATTTAGTATTTTTTATTTTGATAACAAAAAAGATTCCCTTTACTTCAAACTTTCTAGAAGCGTTCTTTTGAATTTCACATTTTTATCAAGATCCGGTGATTAATTCCTCATTCTGCCACTTGAAATCTACAGCCTGAATTTTTGGCACACACTGTATACTAATCTACACTGAATACCAATCTGGAAGTTCACAATGGCTTGTTTTAAGTCAATTATTCGTAGCAAGGAGATCTGGTCAGCAGGAGTGGCAGCATAGAGCTGGTACAATTGTTTAAATGAAGACAGTACTTCTAACTTCATTGATCAGTAATGTGTGTTATTCCACTCCTGGCAGTTCCACTATTGTTTGTGCAAAAACACAAACAATGGGTAAAGTTCCACAGTGGGTAAAGTTCCATGTCATAACAGGATGTCAGACTTTCAGCCAGCTGCTGTTCTTACTGGTAAAAGGAAGGTGGGGGTGATACACTCCTTCTTTATTATACTTAGATACACTTTATCTCCCACAGTAATCTTACCACAGTAAATAATTTAGTTTTACAGTTCTGTGTATGGTTCTGACGGTTCCTGGACATCCCACCAAATTGCGTCCTGCCCCAGTTCCTGTGGGCAAAGGTGTGGCGGTAAATTGAAACTCCATTCACTTTTCTAAAAGCCTTTGTTCTGTTCTAAAAATTTGGATTGGTATGTGTAATTCTCAAGCTTGATCTGGTCCAGTGTGCCTGCAGTTACAATTTGTGTGTTTGTAAGTGGGCACAGAATGGATAATAGATTTTTTAGAGAGTAAAATGGCCTTACTAAATCTGAATGGTCAAGTGTTCTGGTTTGAAAGCAAAACCAGTGAGAGACTCTGAGTCAGAAATACAATTTATTAGGAAAAGGGTAAAAAAGACAAATCCATGCAATAATACAAAAGGAAAAACACCAACAGAGTCAGAATACAACCTGACACCTTGCTAGTTAGGGTGGTGGCAGCTGTCCAGATGAAATGGTCTTGTTGAAGTAGTGATTCCGTAGAAAAGATCTGATAGCTCTTGTTCTCTGAAAACACTGGTTTCCAGAGAACACTGGTTCTATCCCAAAACCCAGATTATATCCAGGTGGGTATACTTAGCTCCTCCCCACTGGGCGGAACATCTCACAATGGGCTGATGCCGTTCTAAGTCACACGGTGGGTTCTTGATTACCTCATTTCTGATTAAAGAGAAATGGCTCCCAGAGGGAGTTATCTCTGAGTCATGTGCAAGGCATTGATGGGCCCATTAACAGGAGATAAGGAAAAACAATGCCCCTACTGGTTTCAGCAGCTCTTGAGGATGGGAATAGAATACTTCTTTATATTGTAACCTAGGATATCGAGTTAGTGAGATCTTTTATTAATAATATTAAACAAGTAAGGCATTCAATTTAATCTGGCTGTCTGATCAAATAAGAGTAAAAAGAAGATGCAAAAGCAGCTTTCAGTCAAAATGGAAATTACTTATATAATATATATTTTCATGGTCTTGCTAATGACCTGAAAAAGCAATTGCATAAATTGTTACATGTCTTTCAATGATGGATAATCCCATCAATATAAGACTATTTAAAATTAAACAAAATGTTAAGAAAACATCATTCCTTAACAACCATTAGCTTGTAGAAAGCTATCTACAGAAGGCAATCAGTTTCACCACAGATATTTATTAGATACCAATTACATATTGTTTTGGTTTGAAAAAACAGGTGTTTGCTAAGGAAGGCAGGAGCTTTTCTTGAAATGGAAAATATAAACCCCCTCCCTCCGAATTCTTATAATTTTTGAAATTAAGAGGTTCTTAGGTAGAGGTATGGGAATAGGAATGACAGTTCTTTACTAGGAAAATTTAAAAATACAAATGCAATACTACAATCAAAACTACTGACAGAATCAGAATACAACCTGACACCCTCTGGGTCAGGGAGGTGGTAGCAGTCTGGTTGAATGGTGACTGCAGTCCCCCTGCAGTGACAGGTGTGGCTTTGTTGGAGCAGTGATCCTGTAGGTCTGGGAATCCAGTGGAAAAGGCTGTTTCTGTTGTTCTAAATCTCAGATTATATCTAGGTAGGAATGCTTGGTTCTTCTCTCTGGGTGGAGTATCTCGTAATGGGATGATGTAATTATCAGTCATGCAATGACAATCAATGACCCATTAACCAAAGATATCTCCCCAGAAGGAGGATTGGTTGTGGAAGAGAGAAAGTAAACTGCCCAATTAACAGAAGATAACTGCCCTACTTTTAACAGATGGTAATTGAATACACACCCAGCTAAACCTGAGATACATATTTAAATGGTATGTCTGCAGTCAGTGAGTCGCCAAATTGCAGAGCCTCACAGCAGCTGTTGCATTTTGCCTTCTGCCTTAATTTTGTGCGAGCTTTCCTTTTTTGTGTTTCCAGACTCCCCTGCGTGGAAATGGGAGGATTTGAGAGCGGTAGCTGACTTTTGAGTGGGCTTTTATGGAAGGTCCATGCTCCAAAGTGCCCTCCAGAGGGTGCAAGCACTGAAATGCTGAGACAATTATCTCACAGAGACCTCCTTAGTGATGAGCAGAGGGATTAAGGGCCTGCTACTCTGCTTTTGCCCTGCTCAAAAGAGTCTTTATATTGAATATGGCTGGCCCTCCTAGATAGGGGAAGGTCTCATTCCTTGTGTTTACCGATGTGAAGACCAAAGGGATTGATTCCTTTTAAAATTAAAATAGTAGAAGTTTAATTTTCCTTTCATTTGTTCCTAGCCACATGTGCTGGAAGGTAAGTGGTGTGAATCTCCTTGCCATATTACTGATATGGCTGTGTCCCCCAACACTGCTGGGCTTTCTCAGCAGCTGAGGAGAATCTCCCCTAGCAGTGGTACATTTGTGTAGAAAGGGACTGTGGTCATGTAGATCTGCACATCGTGGAAACAAGACAGAGCACCAGCTGCTCCCCCTTCTGCCTCAGAACAAGAGAACAGCTTTTCCCTGGACCATCCACCCAGAGGCAGTGTGTTGAGAAAAGCAGTGCTGCAGAGAAGCTGTGGAAGTGTTTGCCACCATTACACATGCAAGGTAGTCCCTTGGAGGGGTCTGAACCTAACTTCCTCACCCTGAACTGTAAGAGAGACTGCTCATCACTCCCTGAGCAAAAGGTCAACCAAGGAAACCTGCTTATGTATGTGGTATGTAAATATCTCTTAATATATCTAAAAGATTAAACAGCCATTACAGCATTGCCCAACCAGTCACAGTTGTTAAAGCAAACTTTTGGTACCACAATTAATAGGCAAGATGTGGCTTTTGTTAAGTTACAGCAGATTCTACCTTCTCTCTGAAATTCCCTTTTCAAACTAGCCTAACAGAGTGAAACAGCTCAGTGAACATGTCAGTATGAAAAAAGTGTAGCACTTCATGCATAAATTTATAGGTGTGTAATATACGTGGGCCACAGTCCTTGCTAGAACAACTCCTGTGATGCAAGACTAGGGTTTAAAGTTCACTGGGCAAAATGGAAGTCTTGTATTCAACTCAGACATGCTGCATAATCTGTATTATAAAACAGTTTGAAAACTTCACTTAATCTGTTTTAGGAATTTAAAACATGCACTGCACATGGAATGGACTGTAATTCTATCCAAATTTGGTAGGGGTGAAAAAAGGAAAAAAGAAGATAAATACTTTTTTGTTTGTTTTACAGCCTTTGCAATTGCCTGTCTTTGTTATTGTTTATTGTTGGTTTTCTTAAAGCAAATCAAACTTCTGCCCTACAAGAAGCCTGCCCTTTCTTCTGATGAAACTAGTTCAAGAACATACTATTCTCCAAGTTGCTTGTAATTTTAATTCAAACTGGGTAGCAGAGTGGGATGGGGCAGGAATGAGAAACTATGACCCAGAGAAATGTGGGAGCTTCCTAAATTGGTACATTCAGCATCTCCTAAATGACTCAAGGCCACAGTTCAACTGCTGGGTCCAGCTGTGGGTCCCTCACTTCAGGAAAGACATTGAGGTACTGGAGCATGTCCAGAAAACAGCAATGGAGCTGCTGAACAGTCTGGAGAGTTAGTCATATGAGGAGCAGCAGAGAGAGCTGGGGGTGTTTAGCCTGGAGGAAAAAAAGGATCAGGGGAGACCCTATCACCACCAAAGCTGCCTGAAAGGAGGCTGAAGCCAAGGGAGGGCAGTGCTCTTCTCCTGGGCAGCCAGCAACAGGACAAGAAGAAGTGACCTTAAGCTGCACATGGGGAGGCTCAGATTGGACATCATGAAGAATTTCTTCATGGAAGGGTTTGTTGTTAAACATTGGAATGGAGTGCCCAGGAGGTTTGGAGTCACTGTCCCTGGAGGCATTCAGGACATGCCTGGATGTGGCTCTTAGTGCCATGGTCTAGTTGACAAGGTGGTGTTCAGTCATAGGTGAGACTCGGTGATCTTGGAGGTCTTTTCCAGCCTAAATGGTTCTGTGATTCTGTGTGACCCATCGTCCAGAGAAAAAGAAGTAAAAATAGACATGAAGATGGAGATGAAAGGACACACCCCTGAGGTGATAATTGTTTTGGGGAGAGGGGAGACAGAAGGAATACACACAGATCTACAGCTATGATGAGGGAAACCTACAGTTTGGACTGAACCCACAGACAGGCTGGAGGAAGGATGGAGAAGAGCAGGAAAGCCAAGAACAGTGTGTGCAGTGACTTCCATTTACAGAAACACTAATGGCTCTCAGCATCGACCAGTCCTTCTCTGTACAAACCTGCACCCAGTACTTAAAAAACAGCACACTCACACAGGAACTGCCCAAACAAACCACAACACAAACCTTCTATTCTAACTGCAGAGCTCCTTTATCTACCCTATGCTTGTAAAACGCTATTTTTTCAGTTACTCTGTGATGAAAAACACCTCCCAAATCTAAAATTCCTCTTATATGGTCCCATATTATATGGCTTTTGCCTAAGAAAATCACCAACAGATAAACGTCAAGAGCTGTTGGAAAGGTAAGCAGCGTTAGCACAGGGAGATAAGAAGCGATTGCAGAGGGCTCGGTATCCTAGCAACATCCTTGCAGTTGCCTAATGGTATTTTGGAAGAGCAGCGGCTCCAGAGCGGCTGAAGTGAGGGAAATGAGGGGCTGGAGTGCGGCGGAGCTCCGCAGCCCGGCCTGAGCGCCCGGCACTGCCGCTGCCAGGCGGGACCAGGCGGCCGAGAGCGAGGTACCACGGCGGAGGGACGGGGGGCAGCGCTGCCCGGGGCATCTCCCGCCGGCCGTGCCCGCGGAGGCACCGCCGGAGCGCCGCGCCGCTCACCGACTGCCGGGAGCTCCGGGGAGCTGCCGCTCGGCGCTCCTCAGTCCCTCCCGCGCCCTCCCCTTCCCGCCGGGACATTTTTCCCCCTCACCCCTCGAAGTCCGGGCCGAGCGCGGGGCGGACAGGCCGGCCACCGCTCTCGCACTGCGGCTTCGGCCTGGGGCGCCCGCCCTAGCCCACCGCCGCAGCCGGGAGGCGCGGGCGCTACACGCGGCGTGCCCGGCTTCCCGGTGGATGGCGAGGAAGGGCCGGGTTCCCGTGTCCGCGCCGGGGGGCCGGGACGGACCGGCACAGGCGGGGGCGCGCTGCCACGCGGCGGAACGGCGGCCGCGGCGGGAACGGGGTTAAAGCCGCGCGGCCCCGCCCCCGGGCCGCCCACCGGCCAATCAGCGAGCGGGGGGGGGCAGCGTCGCTGCCGCTCCCCGGCCCGCCCCGGGGCGGCGCGCGGCATGGCGCGGGGCGGGCGCGCGATGGGGCCGGCGGCGCGGGGCGGCGGGGCCGGCGGGGGCCCGGGCCGGGGCCTGCCCTGCGCGCGCCCAGCGGGTGCCCGCGCGCTGTCGCGCGGCTGAGCGCGCTCCGGGGCCCCGCGCGGCGGCCCGAGAGGTGAGGGGGGACCGGACCGGGCCGGGCCGGGTCGGGGTTGGGGACAGCGGGGCCGGGGCGCTGCGTGTCCCCCGGCGGTGAGAAGGGCGCCCGCGGCTGCAGGGACGGTGGGTGCCCGGCTACACGCCTGGGAAGGAGAGGCGCCAAAGCAGGGGCATCCCTGGAGCAGCGCGAGTCCCCCGGAGCCCAGCGGAGGCAGCACGGTGCCCGGGAGCCGCCGCGCCCGCCCCCGCCGCGGGGACTTCCTGGGCGGACGCTCGTAGGGAGGGCAGCCCTGGCAGAGGGCTGGGAGCCGTGCTTCGGCCGCGGGCACTTGTTGCCGAAGGACGGCGTCAGCTTTTGGAATGAGGGAGGAGGAGCCAAACCTTCCTTCCAGTTCCCCGGTGCTGTGGATTGTTACACGTCTCGTTTCAGTGTGGTTGTTGGCCTCCTATGCCGACGTAGCTTACTTTGATGGTTTGTATTTTCTGGTAGAACAAGCAGGAATTAATTTGAAAGGAATGCTTATAATATCAGATATTTGAAGTGAAAGGATACGATCTGTGCTTAGTCGATGGGAAACTGCAGAGGCTCACGGAAATCCTAGATGCAGACAGCGTTAGCGAATGCACAACTTGTGCATTTGGCTGCATTTCAGAAGCATACGAATATACTGAGCAACTAGCAATAAATGTGACTTCCGGACAGAAGGTGTGTTTGCACAGCTAGCTACGTTTTTTCCTACATTTTGGTCGAATTATTCTGATGTGTTGCTTGACTGTTAAGGACGTGGTGGTAGAGATCAATTTCATTGCTGATCATGCAGGTCTTAAAGGACATTTACATTGTTTCATCGTGGGGCCTCAGAGCTTCCCCCTTGATTCCTAAGTAAGGGATAGAAGAAAGAATCAGCCCTGTACGTGGGTTTAACTTGATCGAATCTCAAAGTGATTATGAAATGGTAGTGGGATAAACATATTTAAAATTAGAGTTATGTTCTGCGTTCTGTAAATTTCAAAATCCCAGATATGATGATTGTGGAGTTTTTTGGGGCTTTTTCATTGTTATGTTGTTTTGGGTTGGGGTTGGAGTATTTCTGCTTGTTTGTTTGGTATTTTGTTTAATGTGTTTCTGTACGTGGTCCAAGTTTGTCTGAGTTTGTGTAAAAGTATTAATTTTAAAAGTGGTTGAGTTGTTTTCTCTTGGTGGTGGGGTCAAGCTCTATGTACTCATACTGCATGGTTTTCCCTTAAATTTCCATTGGCTTGTGGAAGTGACCCAAAACCCTTATTGGAACAGCAGGGTGAGAGCAGTAATTTAGATGAATATGTTCAAAGGCTCAGCAGCAGGATGCACAGAGGCACAGTGTCATCAGAGGAGTCAGCCCCGGGCTCTGTCACTGCTGAGCCACCAGCCCCACTGCCCAGGTGTGATGTGCAGCAAGAGCAGTCCCCAGGAGGGCTGTCTGGAACAACTCACAAGATCGGGGGATTAACTGCCTAGAGAATATGGGTCACATGGGTTGCAAGAGAAAAGCATCTTGTGACTGCATGAAATTATGGGGTGCTCCTGGGAAGGACTAAAGGAAGGTGGTTTCAGGAGGAACAAGTATGGGGAAATAAAAGGGCCTGGTCAGTCTGTTTGACTGTGTCCTAGGCCAGATTGCCACAGTGTGCCCTCTTTTCTCATTAAGGTGCCTTTCTAGCTGTTCTGCTGGGTGAGAGGTCTCTGTGCCCTATTCTCCTGTGCATACTGAGCTCTAAGTGCCAGTGACTGGAGATGCACAGTAAGTTGTAGGGATCTCTGTGCCAGCAGCTGGAGGGACTGCAGTGAGTGAGGCCCTAATGCCCAGGAGCTGTGAGCCACAGGGGCTCGTGTGCCTGCAGTGCCCATAACGGGGAGAGTGGAGTGTGTGGGCACAGCCTTGGCAAGGATGCCAGCATGTGCTTGCTCGTGAGTATCACACAGGGCCAGGCAGTGAGCAGGATTAAGAGGCTTGGGAGCCAGGCTTTGAGGCAGCTGTAAGCATGGGACAGGTACCAGTGAGATCAGAGGGTCGGTAGTTTGACAAGGAGCAGGGCTCTGGGGAGTCTGAGGATTCAGGCTTGGCTGCTGAATAGGTTGAGGGACTGAGACCAGGTACAGAGGGATCCACATTGTGTGTGTGTGTGTATTCCCCAGCAGCAGGCCTTTGTCCTGGGCAGCTGTGGGGACGAGCAGCATAAGGCCAGGCCATGTTTGTGTCTGCATGAGCACTTGTTTTTATCTGTGCTGATCTCTCTGGTCAGCCATGTGTATTTGCATCTTTGCGTGCACAGCTCTGGGAATACATCCTCAGCCTGGCTGGATCTGGGCACATGGAGTTGCAGCAGCCTTGTTGTCAGTGGGCTGCCAGGTTCAGCAGCCCCTAACACAGGAAAAATAGTTTTTCTGTAAGCTTGAAGATGTAGAAATTGTTGACTCAGGAAACCTAAATTTAGAACCGAATCTTCAATACCTCTTACATTGTGATAGAATTTGAGAGTATTTGTTGTTTTGATTGATGTGGATAGGGCTACCTACATGAATATCTAAATATCTGTATTTATTTAAGCTTCCATGATAGAGCAGTGGAGCATAAATTAAAATCAAACCTAGCCTTTTGTTGTAGGTGTTTTTTAACGTAGTGTATTTTTTAACTCAAGAAGTAAAAATAGACATTTCCTTCTCTAAATGTCATAGACTCGTAGCAACACAAAATGGTTTCAGTTGGAAGGAAGAATGAACCTTTAAAAATCATCCAACTCCTTTTAAAGTCAACCCCCTGCCATGAGCAGGGACACCTCTCATTAGCTCAGGTGGCTCAAAGCCTCATCCAGCCTGGCCTTTATTGTTTTGCTTGTCTTCCCCCAGAATAAATCCATGTGTAGAAGAGAATATCAGCAAGGAGTGGGGATGTTTATCATCTGACAACTGACCTTCCTTTTAGGCATTTTCTGGTTCTTCTAGTGTAACGCTGTAGTGTTATTTTTACTTCAAGTTAAAAGACTCAATTTATGTGAAATATCAAATTTTCATTAAAAATGAAAAATTTCTGTCCTGTTTACTGTTGGAGTTTATAGACATGTGGATATACACCCACATATGTTTATAGTGACCCATTCTTTTGGTATAAAATTTATAGAATGATAAGCAGATTATTTTAGATGGAAAACTGTAATTAGAGGCATTTTGTATCAAATGTGAAATACAGCTACTACCTGCCCCAAGAAATCCTCTTTGTGTGTGAAGTACTGCCAAATCAGCTTCTGATTTCCAATGTGATGGGTGCACTTTTTCCATTTTTCAGCATTTCCAGCACATTTAATTTTTTTTCTATAGAATTCAGTTGTACATAATTTCATACTTAAATGAGCAGCAATTATTTTCAAGTTATTTTCATTTTTTTTCCTCTCCTAGCAAGAGTAATTTTAACAGCTGTTGGAGCAGATAACTGAAATTGTATGGCAGAGAAACACCTAATATTGGAAAGTAGACCAGTGGAAACCTTTTCTTTTAGAAGGTGGTGTAGGTACCCAGTGGGCATGCATGGGTTTGTGTATTTCCCCATTTTGAATGTACCAAAAGAAGGCATTGTTTTATTTTGGCCACCCCCCTGTGTATATTGCAAATTTTGAGGGAACTTTGTGGTGAGAGATGGGGAAAGCAAAAACAAAAAAATTATCTTAGTACAGCAGATCTTTGCATCGTCATAGGCTGCTTGTGTGCATCGGCTTTTTTTTTTTTTTTTGGTACCTGATACAAATATTCATTTTTTCTTCTCAATTTAGTGGTGTACAAGACATTGCAAACAAAGCTGTCAACCAATTAATTTTTTTAAGGTCTGGATCACAAATGATTAGACAGTAAGTTTTTTGCTTTGTGACATGATGTCTAAAGGCAATCATTTGTCTCCACCAAGATGTAGTACTGAATTTAGGGAAGACAATGTGCAATTAAAAAATTGCATATTTGTATTAAATAACTACAGCTCCTTATCAACCACAGCTGTAATATTTTTATATATATATGCCCTGTATATTTCTTGATTTTTATTTTGTGCTTTGAGTTGTGTTTTCAATTTTATTTCCTTTTTCTAGCAGTGTGGAAAGAAAAGCATTACCACATGTAAGAGCTGCTTCACTCTCAAATGTTCTTGATCTGCATGTGTACAGTAAATCTGATGGATTTGTGAAAGTGCCAGCCTAACAAGATGCACACATGTGTTCAGGAGAGCAGAAGAGCAGACAGAAAGCTGGAGTTTGGAGTGTGTGTTGCTGCACAGTGATTGATGCAGCTTGCTTGGGGACAGGCTGTTTGCAATACGTGCCCAGGCAGTGAGAGGAGGGGGTGCAGGCTAAATGAGTTGTTTTGGTGGCTGCAGCTCCTCTCTGATCGATGGTTTTCATTGACACTCTGTGCAGGCAGTAATTTTCTTTTTTGGGCTTGCTCATGAACTAAATTGGGTTCTGCTCACTGTCATTAATAATGATCCTAATGGAGGGAACATCATTGACTTGTTTGTAAGGCTCTGGCTTGCATTCAGTGTTTTTTTAATAGTCAATGTTTTTGTAGTTTAGTCATGAGTTATTAGAAAATAACTTTTTCCCAAGATGAAAAGCCTTCAACAACTTGAAATTGGTTTTAAGTGTTTAATATATTAAAATTCACACTCTTTTTGGATGCATAGAACTCCCTTTATGCAGGCATAGCTGCTGATTTGGGTTAATAAAAATGGTCAGTCCTGTAGTTTAAAATGGAAGTCCTGTAGTTTTTGAGGAGCAAGGGTGTGGCTGATATAAAGGGGTGTTTTTATTACTGGAATACAAAGTTTTTGAAGTGTAGAAAAGGCTTCAAGGCTGATCTACTTGCTTCTTCTCTTCCTTTGAAAGTTTAGTGTTTCTATATGAAAATTCAAATTTTGCCTTACTCTTTTTTCTGAAAGTCAATCCTCAGTAGTTCTTAAAAGTGTAAGGACAACTGCCCTACTTTGGGAGTAGATTTGCTTTTATAACTCTTCAAAATCTGCCTGTGATGGACATATGTTAAGAATTCCTCGAATATACATTTGGCTGGAGTTTTAAGAACATCTTGTGACCATTTTCTATCTTGACCTGTAGATTGCCATTGATCATCATCTCTTAGCTTCATAATAGACATAGACATTACATTTTAAAGTGCAGTTTTGTAGGCTGAAGAGAATAAAAAGTGTATGTGTATTACAGTTTTATAAAGCTACTGCACTTCAGTGTATACATTCTTGTTTAAATGTTGTATAAATGTAATTAATAGGGTTTTTTTTATGTACAGCCACTATCAATGGATGTACAATCTTATATTGATATTTGCATTGCTCTTGGACTTAAATTTCTATGCAAGCCCAAGGCAGCTGAAACTGAGCTAGAACTGAGTTCTCTGCTTTCGGAGATTTAGTCCTTGATTTCTTCCTACAGTTTTAGATTTGGTTACTATGTTAAGTCTAATGTATTTTTCATTTGGTTTTGACAGTGTCTCACCTTCAGGAGATGGCCTCTTCTAAGTCTTTGATGAACCTTCTAACCTTCACTTTTGGCTCAGCAATAGGATTTTTTGTCTGCTATCTTCTGTTTAGCATTATACTAGAAGAGCAGGTTAAGATCCAGCCTCATGTTCTTCACAATGATCCACATGGTCAGCACTCAGCAGATACTGACAACAATCAGCTGCAAGGACAAATGAATTTCAATGCAGATGCTGGACAGCACAAAGGTATTTTGTTACACCTGGCTGGTTAGCAAATGTCCTCTCTTTTCATGCATTGCAAAATGTTGCTTCTTCACTGCCAAGAATTTATATGAATCATTTTTATTCAGTTTCCTCATGTTCAGGTTACATCTAAACAACTTTTTTTCTCCTGAGGTCTACTGAATGGTGGTTTTCTTTGTTTACATTTTTATTACAGTAGTAATTTTTTTTTCCTTAGAGTCCAGCTGTTTGTCCAACTTCTGTATCCAGACTCGTGGAGCAGTAATTTTTCAAATGAACTATTGACACCAAATGGCAGCTTGACTAAGCAGATGTCTTTACTAGCATTGTAGATGTGGCTGGTTTGCTTTTTAGCCTTAAGAAGCTAATTTTGGACAACTTCTAACTTTTGATCTAGCCTCTAGATAAAGCTAAAATACAGTTTTTTAAAAATCACTTTTTGGTATGATTAGTAAAACACAGAATTGGAGCAGGGGGGCAAAGGGAGCCACTGTGGGCATGATTTGCCAAGCTGATTACACAGCAGTACAGGCACAGATTGCTGTTTGCAGTCAAAGCCAGTGAAATTCTCTTGCACTCTGGTTATTTTTATTTTTCCAGGGAAGGTAGACCCTTCCAATACTTCAGGAATACTTTTACACTTTATATATTTCATTAAATGAGTTCATTCTAAATCACAAATACAGAGAGTGTTTGAGTAGGGACAGCTTGGATGAGAAAAATTGTACTGCAATGCATTTGTTGAAGATAAGTAAGTAACTTGTTGTTTAGACATATTTAAACTCCAGATGTTGCAAGATGAGTGTGTGAGTGTTACAGAGAAATCTGATCTATAGTTGCATAAAGTGTAAGCAGGAATATTTTAGTACCAGTTATGCAGATTTCACTGTCCATGAAATATTCTTTTATGTGAGCTAAAATCTTTCTATATGTATCAAGTGAAAATGTTTCTTTAAGAGCACTGAATACTTTGAAAAACATTGTTTCACACCTCTGATAACTGTCTTTATTCTGCTGGATTGGTACAAATAAAAACATGTTATCAACAATAACAATAGTTTCATAGTATCCTAAATTAGTTAATCTGATAAATTATTTCTGGTTTACCGTTTGCTTTATTCTTAAAATACATTTTGCTGTTTTAGAAATAATCATTAGGTTTTTTTAGTTAACATGAATATATATAAAAGAGCTTACTAGCTTTTTGTGTTGTAATAATTAAGTTGTATTCATTGTGAATGGCAAAAATAGTCTGTTTTAAAATTTTCATTAGTCTTCCAAGACCATAAAGAGGTTGCCTGTGAGCAGTTTTTATGTAGAAATCAAGGTTTGCTAAAGCCACACTTCCCTGAACAGACACTCATTTTGATACAACTCTTACACTCTCCTTTATCTTGTGAAATTGAAGTAGCTTTAAGAATTTTAATCTTTGAGAGTCTTGTTTGTTTCCTTCCAGAATCTAGTGTGGAGTTCATTAACTGGTACATTTGGAAGCAAAAGCCTCTTTTCTGTCTGCATGTCCTTTCTATCTAGAAACAGAGTATCTGAGGAGGGAGAGGTTGCTTTTCCTTGTTTGGCAATCATGTCTAATACGGTTTTACAACTTTCCGGTTTTTTTTAGATGAGGATAAAAATATTGCAGAAGGACTGTATCACAAAGTGAAAATTCTGTGCTGGGTCATGACTGGACCTCAAAATCTAGAAAAGAAAGCCAAGCATGTTAAGGCCACTTGGGCCCAACGCTGTAATAAAGTACTTTTTATGAGCTCTGAGGAAAACAAAGACTTCCCAGCTGTGGGCCTAGAAACCAAAGAAGGCAGGGATCAACTGTACTGGAAGACTATTAAAGCTTTTCAATATGTATATGACCATTATTTTGATGATGCTGATTGGTTTATGAAAGCAGATGATGATACATATGTTATATTGGACAATTTGAGATGGCTTCTTTCAAAATACAGTCCTGAACAACCAATATACTTCGGGAGAAGGTTTAAGCCTTATGTGAAACAGGGCTACATGAGCGGAGGAGCAGGATATGTTCTGAGCAAAGAAGCTCTGAAGAGATTTGTTGCTGCATTTAAAACGAACAAATGCACTCACAGTTCCTCTATTGAAGATCTGGCACTAGGAAAATGCATGGAGATCATCAATGTGGAAGCAGGAGATTCTAGGGATACAAGTGGCAGAGAAACCTTTCATCCATTCGTTCCAGAACATCACTTAATCAGAGGATACCTACCAAAAACATTCTGGTACTGGAACTACAATTACTATCCTGCTGTAGAGGTAAGTCCTGAGGAGCCTGGTATCCATTTTGTCAAGTGCATCTTAAGATGTGTGTGAGCGTGTGAGGTGTGAATTAGCATTAGGTGAAAGAATTCAAAAACAGGATTTGGAATTTTTACATATTAAAGCTGAAAAAGAGTCTGGTTCTTCAGTAGATTTTTTTCATTGTAAAGCAGAAATCTATTTTTATACTTGCATTCAGCAGCTAAAGCATTTCTGTAGCTTAAACCAGCTGTATGACACTGTATTAAGTGTGTCAGGAGGCAGCAGCTTTAGCTAAGGCTGCAGTGCCTGGGTGGCTGAGCTGTGGACTTTCCATCTGTACCTGATTCAGAATGGAAATTGCCCGTGTGGTCCTGTCCTGTCCTGCCTGTGCTTGGACAGAGACTACTTCATCTGGTGACAAAGTCAAACTATATTGATCAAACTTCATAAGTATTGAAAGCATGGCAGTTACATAGCAATTGTTCTCTTTGGTGTCTTTAAATATTTAATCTTCGTTCCAGTTGGATTCGAAATATTAGCAACCCTGCAATCAAAGCTGCTGAAAAAAGAAACCCCAAAACTGTGCTCAAGGGAAGTGTTCTCAAACTTGAGCTATACAGTATAAGTTGTGACAAATGTGTTAACAACAATCCTATAGCTCTTAATAATGTCAATGAAATCAAGACATTTAAAACAAAATTCTGCAATTACTTGTTACAGGTTTTTATCAGTAGGAAGTTAGATACTGACAATATTGCCAAACTGTATAATATGTCAACACAAACAGGTGCAGGTACACACACGTTTTGTTTATACATCTGTCTGGATGCTG
The DNA here is from genome assembly GCA_024362935.1 of Setophaga petechia. Lineage (NCBI taxonomy): Eukaryota > Metazoa > Chordata > Aves > Passeriformes > Parulidae > Setophaga > Setophaga petechia. Next base: position 17,679,007 of record JANCRA010000015.1, read on the forward strand.
ACGTAAGTAACAGGCATTTATTGTTTCATATATAAATGTTACTCATTTAGGCCTGCTTGCTGCTTCTTTGTGCTGTTTAAACCCCAGCATCAAAAATTAAAAATGGAAAAGCAGAAAACCTCTGACGTTAATGAAGGCAGCTAGTTTTTTCACTGGCTTGATCACAGGAGCAAGAGACTTTGTCAGCTTCATTTTGGAAAGATGCCTTGGCAGATATGTCTAGTACATTTTGCTTGCCTAACATTAACTTTTGAAGTATACATATGACTGATAGTAGTGGATTTCTTACCATTAAATCAAGTATTTCTTTGAATTCTCCCCAGATCTTTAATCCAGGGCATGCTTGGCAATTCTTGCTGATTGTTTTGCTTTGTTTTGTGTTTCAGGGTCCTGGATGCTGCTCTGATCTAGCAGTTTCATTCCACTATGTTGACTCTGTGACTATGTATCATTTGGAATATTTGATTTATCATCTTCGTCCATATGGGTATTTGTATAGGTACAATCCTGATTCGTCAAAGAATCCAGAAGAACAGAGCAAAAATGAAGCCCTGGAGAATGATCAAAAGCTAAAGCAAAAACCTTCTGAGAGCTAATTGGACTTTGAAAAAACCAAAAAGAAGCCAGTACAATGAGTAAGAGTCTCCTCAAACTTGTGCATGAAGCTTGTGGATTGAAATTACTCCTGGCGATTCTTATTTCAAAAATCAAGTTGGCAGCACTTCCTGTCACCGTGTGTACAATAGAGTCTGGTGCTGGCTCTGACTGCTTGGGATGGTGTGACCTTGCAGCTCTGCCCTCAAAGATTTGGGGCCCTAAAGCTGTGAATTTGGAGGTTGCTCTGCTACAATAATATTTGAGAGAATTTGTATGAAAATCATAGTGGACAGGTTCACAGATGATCATACCCCATTTCTCTTCCTTTTTCTGTTCTCCTCCATTTCCTTTCCATTAAGTCAGTTCTAATATTAGAAATTGGATGCTGCCCAGTCAAACACATCATGATGGCTTTTTGAAGTATTCTCAACCTCTTGAAGTTACTTTCTGTACCTTGCCCTAAAATTAAGACAGAGACATGGAATTAGATTCTCCAGTCTGTTTTGCCTTAACAACAGAGTGGCAGAATTTCACCTACAAGATTATTGTGAATTGTTTGAGAAACAGAATTCACTGCTATGAATTACTTATAAAGTTTTAAATTCTGTTGTGGAAAACAATATCAAGTTTTTGGGGAGGAATGCTCCTCTGGAGAGAAACCAGACACAACTACTGTTTTTTAAATTGCTGAGGTGATGCAAGCTGCTTACATTTGCCTGTGGCTTTTTTTTTCAGTTTTATTAACTTATCCTTTAGGTTGAATGGATATAAAACTTCATCTTAGCATTTCTCAGCCTAAGGTAGATGCTTTTGAAAATAAAAGTCTGTCTTCTCTTCTTTCATCCCACCTGCCACATAAACCAGAAAGAATAGTATCTTAGTGAAGTTGCATTGTAACAACTTGGTTTCAGCCACTATAATAATTAGTTTGTTTCCATTTTATTTTTCACTAGAGGTTAAAATTCTCAGTTACAGAAATGTCCTGTTTTAAAACTGCACCAAAGCCAGTTTATTTGGTTGAAGTACTTAATTTCACTTTTCTGAACATTTTTTTCTTCCACTTTAAAGAATTTTTTCTGTATCTGCTTCTTGTTACCTTTTTCAGCACAAAGTGCTGAAATTATCCTTTTTTCACTGTTTTTGAAGGTGAAGTGCATAGTTATTCAGGTAAGCAGGCCTGAATGCAGGAATCTTTCAAAGTGCATTAACTTTCTCCACTACTTCATAAGTATCTCTGCCTTTTAACTGGGAACACTTTCTTGGTGTGGGACAAAATAGGTGTTTTAATTACTGATTTTTTTTTTCAGAGATCAAATGTATGTTTTACAGAGTTAATATAAAACTTTCTGGTTTTCTTCTTTTCCAATTGAGTGAATAGCAGTATGGGGAATGGGATTAAGCAGGACATGTTGTGTTTTATTCCACACTTGAACAGAAGTTTCTTCATCTTTTTGTTATTTTTCACTTTCATCATATTGATGAATTTGGACATAACCTAATTACCTCCAGTCTTTGTTTTTAAAAGGGCACATAGTGGTAGCAGACAGCCTTATTTACTACTGCTGGTCCTTCAGGATGTTCCTGGAAGATGATGTTACCATAAAGTACTGGATTTTTTTTTTCCCAAAGGTAGTTCTAGTACAGATTGGAGTTCTTTCTGTTGTCCAACAGTAAAGTCATTACTTTCTTTCTGAGCATTGCTCTGCAGCACGATGGTAATAACTGAAACAGCTCATGGTGGTGAAATGCTGCATGCATCTTCTCTGCCTGAATGTAGGCTGAGTTAATCTATCAGGTATTGGTTAAATAGTTCCTGCAGAGTTAAATCTGTTGGTCTTTATGAGCAGCACTGCTTCTGAAGTACTGATAGGGACATGAGCTTTATTTTATGTTAATTGACTTAAGTAGACCATTATAACTGCATTGGTTAAAGAAAGGAAAAAGTCACCAGTCTGCAGTAGTCAGAGGGATGCTTCTCTGGAGGACAGTGGATGTTAATATGCTGAAAGGTGCTTCCTTCTGTGAGCTAAATGTTTATCCCACATGCAGCACAAACCAATTGTATTGTGAAATCCTTATGGAATTGATAACTCCAATGGCATTGTTCAAACAAGCAGTTGAAATATTCAGGAATACTTAAAGAAGTTACAAAATGAAATTGAGATTGCAACCTAATCTCTTTGTAAATTCAGCCCATGTAAAAGATATGTTGAGCTACTGTACAGTTTCTTTATTTCTTTCTTCTTCAGTTCATCCATGGTGATTTAAAGATTTTCTTCCACAACAGGCAGAACTAATCCTGCTTATTTTCTGCAGATTTGTGTCGTATGTTTGCCCTGTGCTGTCCTGTGAAGCATTTCCTCTTCATGTTCCTTACTGCCCTGACTATACTGTCTCTGGCTTTCCAGTTTCATCCAGCCTAAGTCTCAGGTGGATAGGAGGAAGCAGGATATTTGAGCTCCACACAGGTTGTTTGCTGGGATAACAAGGTAAACCAGCCACTGCTGAGCTCAGGGTGAAGCCTTTTCTCAGCAGCAGTTCTAGTTCTTATCTGCTGCCCAGCTGAGGCTTGTGGGTTTAGCAGAGCAGGGTGGGAATATCCCCTTCCACAAAATGTGCAGGACCACAGAGAGACTGGAAAAGTAAAGGAGCAAGTTCCCTTTCTGAAGGCAGTAAGCCTAAGGACATACCACCTTGTGAGAAATGGGTGGCCGGTCTGGAGAAATAAATAGCCTTTTCTTCAAATGTCAGTTGTTTTTTTTTAAAGTGTCCTTGTGCATAGGCCTCTGAATCTATTTCTTTTGCCTTTATAACAGCACTGCAAAGAATTTTTTTCCTTTCCATACAAGCTAGAAAAGTATCAGGTTTTACATTCTGTGATTATAACAGAGACCTGTTGTTCTCTGTTGAATTGTATTGCCATAACCATGAGCTGATACCTCTGAAATAATTGGTTTCTATCTCACTGCCTTCAGAAGCCTCAGTGGACAAGGTTGGAACGTGAACAGTATAATTTTCATGTACAATATTACACTAATATTGGTAGTCTGCTATTTCACTTTCAGGTCTTTGTGCTTTGAGAAAGTATTTACTGAGTCTGAGAATTTTTGCAGCCCAAGGAGACTGTATTTCAGGTGGAGAGACTTCCTGAGACACAGCAACATGGGCTTATTTAGGCCATGCAGATTATTTCTCTGTGGTTTGGTTTCTGAAAGAGGTTTCTTGATTTTCTAAAACCTAAAAGCTTTCCTTGGCACCATAGTGATTTAAATTACCCATCTAAAATTTTTGAACTATTTTCTTGAAATTACTAGGCAGAGGATGTGGGAGTGTCCCCATGTGTGACAGAGTAACATTTTAACCTTATGGTTAAATGTGATTTCACTTAAGAAAGTGGTTAATATGATTTCACTTCAGGAAAGATTGACAATGGCAAGAAGTTCCTTGCTGATCACTAGTCTTAATCAGAGGAGAGTACTAATCTGTGTTTGCAGAAAAAGACCAATTTTAATCTTCTTTTACTCCCAATTAATTTTTGCAGTCTGTGTTATTTAAGAGCTTGCACTCTGGTGATTATACCATCTCATTTTGTGGAAGCTCTTTTCACAGTACTTTTGCCTTTAAGGACACTGTCTTTGCTTTGCTTTGGTGGGAGTGTATATTAAAAATCACTTTTTCTTCAGCTGTTACCATTTGATCTGTCACACTTGCAGAAGTATAAATGTCAGTATTTGAGTAGCTGATAGACCTCTTATAAATGTTTTGTAATCTGAGCAAGGTGTTTGTCTTTGTATGACAGAAAAGTGTGGGTTATTTCTCTGCTGTACCTGTTACCGATGCTGATAGTGCACGCACAGATAAAAATAGACCCCTCAATACAGGACCACTGGGAAAGGCAGTCTTTGTCCTTTTTCTGTCAGGAAATCTGTGGAACTCCAAAAGTGTAATTTGCTTTGTTTTACCATATTGTATTTAAAATACTCCACAAATGTTGTTAATAGTCTAAAAGAATTAAATATTGCTGCTGGACAGTATGCTCCACTTAAAACCTGTGAATGTTTCACTTTGCAATTATAGATACTTGTGTTCCTAATGGCAGATAAAAGTTGGTGATTTGTCTGGAATGGTCACCATATGGATTTGTTTCATAATTACCTTCTTTGAAGTGCCTTTGACCAATTTTTAGCATCAAAATTAAATTGAGAATTGAATAAATAAAATAAGTTATACACAGTTCATGTCTGTCTTCATTTACACCTTCTGCATGCTAGTGGTGTTGCATAGCAGCACAGTCTAGTCTAATAAAAATGTTCTTGCTTTTTCTCTAGGGTGGGTACAGGAAATTCAAAAAGCTTTTCTCACTTGTTATGATTCTATGATTCTATATTTATGCTATTAACAAAATAGCAAGCTACCCAGAAAACAAAGATAGTAGATTCCTAAAGTGTAAAATGATTAAATGCTAGTACCAGATTCACATAAACAGGCAGCTGTTTCTGCATTGTGTTGATTCTTCAGTGTCTCCATATTATTACAGATTCCTGAGGGAACTGACTACAACTGGTATCTTAGAAATAAAGCAAAACTGTCCAAAATTAACCATCTTGTTAAAAAAAATTCTTTCAGTGAACCTCTTATTTCTGAAAAAAAAAAAAAAAAGACCTGTTAAAATTTAAAAGTTGTGCTTTCTAGCCTAAATGCTTGTGCAGAACAGCATTCAGCAGTAAAAGTGCTGGCACTTGGACAACTGGGAGGTGTCTTCACATCTGGAACTCTGGTTGTTGGAGGAGGTGTTGGCAGAAGCACAGTACAGCTGTGTGTCATTACCTTAAGTACTGTAATAGACCCTGCTAATACTATTAACCCGGATTAATTAACTGTTTCATTTCAAAGTGCAGGAAATGGGTGACAACCAGTTTAACTGAGCTCAAAAGCTGGGATATTTAAGAGAACAAGAGCCAATTGAACAGACCATAAAAGCTCCTGTCAAGTTTCAGGCGAAGGTTATGCTTTTATGTGGTGCTGCTGCTGTAACTTACAAATTGTCAGGATCAGACTACATCCAACGCATTGCAGGGCAGTGCAAGTGCTGGAGCAAAGTAAAAGCTGCAGCTGCTGCACTGGATAAAAACTGTTTCATAAGTGTGGGTTTACTTTTCTTGCTTTTTGGATTTTTTAAAATATTAATATATAACAGACTCACCCATTTGATTACCAAAAGTTGCAGGCACAGTGAAATGTCCACAAATGATGGTAAGCTCTCGTAGCCAGCTCACAGAAAGCTTCATTTGCTCAAGGGAATTTTCCTAGAGCTCTTCCCTGTGCACTAGTGCCAACTAAAAAGTAAGTAAACATTTTACACCCAGGAACTGCTAAGTTTGTTCTAAGCTGCAGGGAAGATAAGCCTCTGTGTTGCTCATTCCAGCTCTTGCTCCTGAATGTTTAGCAGCCTGTCTTCCTTTCTGACAATGTTTCACCTTAATGAAGCCCTTCCATGGGTTCCTGAAATTTGGTGGTGAGGAGCTTTTTCTGACTTGTATGAAGAGTAAGTGAGAAAATCAGAGCTCTGCAGTGAACATTTTCACTGTTACACATGTATAGAAATTTAAGACAGGCTTGGGAAAACAGATGGATCGTGGGATCTCACTTCTAGGTTAGGGTGATATTTGGCATTTTTAAAGGGAAAGTGGTTATTTAATTCAGAAATGTAGCCTGAGGTCCTAATTTTTTTCAACTTTCTAATATATAGTCCAAGCCTTCTTCAAATGCCAATAAAAATAAACTGTAAAGATTTTTTTGTCGCTGATTAGTAAAAAGAACGTTGGAGGGAGGCTAATTCTGTGTTTGTTTTTGTTAACACTTTAATTTGGACCTGATGTGGTTTTGAGCTGTGCCCCACACACTCTCTTCTCCTTTTCAGACATCTTCGGCCCCTGTTCTGTTGTGTATAGTGTTGCTCCTTTGTTGTGATACTACAGGACCAGTACAGTCCCTTTTTTTCCTCCTCCCCCAGAAATGTTGTGTCAGCTTTCTTTTATTTAGGGAGGCTGAAGGCTCAGGTTTTAGAGTCTGCACTGTACTGACCAAAGCACCATCCAGGTCTGTGTTACACACCTGTGGGGATAAGAAAATGTTGATTCTTTTGCCATAGCTTAGGTGTTCCCCTCTTTGGAGGTGTGATTTGTCTTTTAAACATTCCTATCCTTTCTCCTTGTTTTTAGTTTCCTTTTTCTGTCAGTGGTTGCACCACCTGATCTGCAAAGTGCTGTTTGAGGAGTACATGGTACCAATGGGAGCTGAAGGCCATGTATGATCCACAGACAGACCTGTCTGCAGTAAACTTACTGACTTACAGCAGGTTTTAAAGTCAGCCTAAAGCAAATCGCTTCAAAGCAAGGGCTGGAGCCAGGTTTTATCACTTAGTGCTTAAAATACTTCTCAGTTTGGTAGGATGGACAGGTGGACTGGCTGGAGATTCCAGCAGTCAGTTGTACTAAAGAAGCATGAAAAATCTTTTCCTTGGGAAGAGGGAATTATTTGTAGCAATGTTGTCTGGAAAGGAACACAAGCTTTCCAACTGTCTTCTGAGCATTGCTGAAGTCACTATCTCATTTTTCACTTTTGCACAGAGGTGAACAGTCTTAGAAAGATGACTACATGAAAATAGAGTTTCAAATTTGTATCTGAATAGAGATGAGAGTTTCACGGGAGTGTTTGTTACATCAAAAGTTTCTGTGAGCAGCTTATTTATTTCATGTAAACTCTGCTTTACTTGAGTAGGTGTGTAAGTTTGCAGTACTGTTCTTCAGTGGTACAACACCAAACTGTGATGTCTGTGAACACACCACTTTGGCATCTTGAAGTCAAAAAGGCTGGTTTGCTTCTTTGAATTTCTAACCTGGCTGCCAGCAACTCCTTGGCACCTTCTCATTCTCCTCCTAGGATAAAATTCTAAGTGGCTGCAAGGAAAGTAGCTCTGTCAATGGCTTCAGTCACCTAAAGAACCGTATCAGCCTTGTGCTGCTACTTCCCAGTTCCACCCTGTGCTTTCAGTGTTCCCCAACAGAGCTGGATCTTGCATGGTCTCAGGGTGTCAAGGTTTTGACTCTTCCTCCTCTGTCAAAGAACTGATAAAAAAGACTTAGGAATTAATGTGCATTCCATGCACCTTTAAAACCTTGGATTTTTTGTTGGGTTTTTTTCTTCCACTGTCCCACATGAGTTCTTAACTGTGAATCACTCAAATGTTGTGCTATTAATGCTGGCTTCCTGCTTCCTGCCCCTAGAGATGGAAAGCATAAGATTTAACATAAATGTTAACTTAGGGCCAAGTGAGTACTTAGCAGAAATCAAAACAAATAGATAGGTCTGTAATTTTTTTAATGCATGTTTTATTCAATCTAGTTACTCTAAATGTGAGAGTACTGTTGAATATCTGTTCTCTGACTATTTCCCAAGTGGAGAATGTGGCTGTAAACTGGAGCCTATATCCTTCCTAGATTTGTAATCCAGTTGAGCACTCTGCAGGGATTAATCCTAAATCAAATGAAAATCACACCTGAGGGCTTGAAATTTTCCCATCACAGAAGAGTGCTTCACCAGCATTTGACCATTTACCAGTGAGAACAGCAGGTTTCACATATTCCACTGTGGGATCTGTTGAAATCATGGCTGAAATATGGTTAATGTTTCAAGGACAAGTAGGGTAATCATGTCTAAACCAAATTTTCAAACATCATTTAGAAAAGCAAACTGCTGTTCAGAAGCTGGCAATGCTTCCCTAGGGACAATGAAGCCTTTGTTCCTAATCCTGACCAATGTTACTCAGGGGTTTTTTTGCAGAGAATAGGCGGTGTCTGTTTACCCAGATTAAAACATCATTTGTCAGTCTAATCAACACCATCCTGCTTTTAAACTATTTCTTTGCCAGCCAGCTTGGGCTCTATGCACTTTATCTTTGCCAGCTTCCAAAGCTGCATTTCATATATCTTGTTCAGACTCATTCAAGGAAATATTTCTCAAAAGACACTGGACATGTCTTCTTTTTGAGGAAGCTTCATGACGTCTAAATGCAGAAATTCTATGTCGTATCAAACATAGAAGTTGTCTTATCAAATGTAGATCTGAAATATGCACAAATTGGTTCCCAGTGAGAGAAGTCTCATGCATGAGCTCTATCTTCTTGCTTTAAACTATAGAAAAGTAGCATTTGAGTCTCATTAGTAATTGTACAACTACTAGTACTTTCTCCGGGAGAATAAGTTAGATTCACAGAGCCTTGATTATTTCATATAAGCCTATTATAATTGCACAAAATTCCCAGTTGTGCCAGACCATGTGTTGGCCAGCACTTCTTGTTCAAGAAGTGTCAGCAATTCCAACTGAGAATCAGAGCCTTACAGATGTGTGGTGGCTCTCTGGGTTGATCTGGTCTTTGCAGCAAACAGTTTCAGTGTTGCTGAATTATTTTTTGTTTGTTTCATTTTGTGAGTCAGAGCTGTAGATTTTACACATCTTTTAAAAGCAAAAACTTTCTAAAAGATCCATAGGTACTGGTGGTGAGCTGCCACCCCGAACTCTCAGTCCTTGGGAGTCTCAAAGAAGTAGAGGGAGCATGAGTTTCTCTTGCATGTAGCATCTCAGAATTTTATTCTTCACTTCAGGGAAAAATGAGGAAACTATTACAAATGTTTAACAGTATGGGAAAAAAACCAAAACATAAAAGAATGGTTGGAAAAAATTTGCTGTGTCGTATTAGCCTCACATATTTGTGGGCTAGATGTCTGGGCCCAGGAGAGACTGAGAAAGCTGTTGCAACATATGAATCAACCAAAAACATTAGGAGGTTTCCTATGGCTTTTGCAGTTAAACAAAGGTTAATTACACACGTTCAGCTGAACCAGCTAGTCCTTTGACTTTTAAATATATAACTGTGTGTGCAGGAGTATTGTTTCTAAGATGAGCATGAGGTAAGAAAACGCTAGTTTGAAGAATGTGTATGTCCCATGCTAGTTATCAGTCAGTACTGGAGAGACTCTAAAAGGACTGAAGAGAGGGCAACCCCTTTTGATTTTACTTTTTTGTAATGTGCTTGGATGGCTGAACTCCAAAATGTTCCAGCAGGAGCACTTCATCAAGGGAACACCTTCACAGTGGGTTTTCTGCACAGCTTCTTGCTTCCTGCTGCCAGTCAGCACATTCTGTATTTAGTACCTGCCTGACCTCTCCCCCTGACTGCCCTCAGGAGCTTTGGACTGTTCAAGAGGGTCAGGTTTGAGGATGAAACTCACTTCCTGAGGAGTTTAGAATCTTGAGTAAGGCAACCTGACCTTGTAGTTGACTTTCCTTTGAGAGGAAATCCTGAATAAACCAGATGATTTCTCTGGTCTTTTCATACCGGAATTTTCCTACAATCCTAAAAATGTCTTGTCAGTTTTGCACATGTTTTGCACCTCCATGTTTTACCTTCAGCTCCTCCATGTATTTTCTTGTTAGTCCCTGCTGCTGCTTTGCATTCATCTCCCTTCTGCTGCCCACAGAGCCCCTGCCTGACCATCAGCAGTGCTGGATCGTGCCCACCTCCCCCTTTGAGCCTTCATGTTGTCCCTTTCCTTCCAGAGCAACAATGGTATTGTGAAAGTTCTGCTTGTCATTCTGAGTAGCACTACACTAAGCATTTCTTTATAGTCCCATATTATAGAAGGGTGGGTAAAATATCTTTTGTGTCTGTGCCATTTCTATTACGTGCAAAAGGAATTGTTCTGTTAGATTGCCTGACTAACTACAGGGTGAGTTTACCTCCTTCCTGTGTTGCGTCCTGGTAAATGCACACTGGGGTTTGTGGGTTTAAAAGTGCTTTTCTCTGTCCCTGTACAATCACCATGCCTATTGTTTGCTGAACAATGATCTTGCATTTCCTTGGCATTGGTAACCCTGGCATTGGCACAGTTCCTTTTTCTGTTACAAAAGCTTCTAATCTCTGAGGAGAGATTAGAAGGAGGTAGCTGCTGTTAAAAATGATGATTATAGGCAACGTGAGAACAGAATCCAAAATGTTTTTTAAGTAATAAAGTGGGGCCAGTGCTGCTTGTAGCACCTGTGCATAACTTAAGCCCAGTGCTTACAAATTATTTGAAATTCTTAAAAAGTGCATGCATAAAGACCAGGAAAAAAATACAACAAGGCAGGAAACACTTTCCCTTGATGTTCATTTAGCATCATGCTGATATTTAGCATTTCACTGCTGTTTCACAAATACATCTGCTCAGTATTAGAGCAGGAAGCAAGATGGTTAAAGAAAGCACAGCCAGCATCCAAAAGCTATATGTTGACACCCACAGGAGGAAATGTCCAAATAAATGGTTGCTACCCTCTGGTAACCAGCTGGCAAGTAGACTGCCTGAGAGTAGGTGGAGATCATGGATTAACAGAATATCCTGAGTTGGCAGGGATCCAAAAGGATCAAAGTCCAACTCCTGGTCCTGCACAGGACCAGCCCCAAGAGTCACGCCAAGTGTCTGAGAGCATTGTCCAAACACTTCCCTGAACTCTGTCAGGCCTGGTGCTGTGACACTTCCCTCAGGGGCCTGTTCCAGTGCCCAACCACCCTCTAGGTGAAGAACCTTTTCCTAATATCCAACCTAAACCTCCCCTGACACAGCTTCAGGCCACTCCCTTGGGTGCTGTCCCTGGTCACCACAGAGAAGATCAGTGTCTGCCCCTTCTTTGCACCTCATGAAGAAGCTGGAGACCAAGGAGTGCTACCAGAATGTCATGGGTATGAAAAGTCAACATTTACCTGAGGGTAAGAATGACCTGATGAGACTGTTTGAATGAATTTTATATAACAAATAACTTCCAGATCTGATAATAATGCTGCCCTCTCCCATTGTAGCTGTGCGATTAAGAGGTAGTGCTGGAGTGGGCTCCCGTGACAGAACAAGATGCTACAGAAGAAAATCTAAGATAAATAAAAGTAAAAATATTTCCCTGTGCAAAATGTACCAATTAAAAAGAAAAAAAAAAGAGAGGAGTTTAGTGAAATGATGTTCTGAATGAAGCATGTTCTCAAGGTTGTAATGTCAGAAAGCTTTGCAGAGAATGGGTGTGCTGGGCCATGACCAGTTTGGGCTGACTGGAGGGGTGGGTTCAGCCTGTGCCCCAGGCTGTATCCAGGAGGGGTCATGCTGGGTGTATCAAGGCACAACCCAAAAGCAGAGTCTGAAATTTTTACTCCTGTTTCAAACTTCCTGCACCACCTTGAACACCAGCTCATGAGCTCTGGAGCCCTTCACTTTTTATTTATTGACTGATAGAATTTTTTTCTTGATTTGCCAGATTCAGCAGTATTGCAATAGTTATGGGTGGCGGGGGTTTCTGCCAGGGGATTCACAATGTGATTATGGGGTGTGCTGCTCTTTGGCTTTCATACTATGGTACAGTGAATACAAGCCCTTTTACAGCTGTGTTCCTCCTTAGTGTAAATACCTTGGCCCTGCAATGCTCAGAATCTGGTTTGTGGAACATCCTGTTTACACAATGTTCAGGTTAAGCCAGTTTTAAGACAACTTACAAATTTGCCAAGGAGACCAAGAAGCAGCTACAGTGGCCTGTAGAAAATGTAAGTTGTGAGATGAATTAAGAGGCAATTTAAGCAGCTTCTGCTGCTGAGCTGAGTTTTGGAAGTTGTTACTTTGATATTCCTTCTAAAAACCTGTTGATGTCTTACTGTTTGTTTTACAGAGGCATTTTGTTGTTTTCCTCCTGGTGGCACTGCAGGATAACACTGTGGTCCTTGGGGCCCTGTACTGCAGCTGCATCATTTAAGATGCTGGGATATCTTCTTGCTGACTCAAGTTCTGTTATGCTTGACTTGAGGTCCAGTACAACACCCTTACTCCATGATAACCTATAACTTATTTGGTGGGACCCATGTTGGATGATATTCTCCTCTTAAAAAAGAAAAAGCTTCAACCAGTTTATGAACTGTAAACAAATCAGACACATCACTGAGAGTGTAAGCAAATCTCAAAAAAGCCTGACATATGACAGCTAAATTCTCAACAAGTCTTCTCAAAGGATGGTATTCACTCAGACACGTTCACTTGTATCCTTTAGAATGTCCAGCAAGAACTGTGACTTTTGGTTGACTATATTGTATGGTTCACATGGAAAAAGAATGGATGATTTCTACTTGAAAACATGATTGTTCCCTTCAGAAAGAACACGGTGCTGCCTCCAGCACTGCCCTCATCAGTATACTTTCCAATTATTACAGATATTGTGTATTTTGGCAGCCTTTGACTCCAGTCACTTATGATGCGTTCAGTTACATGGTGTGCAGACGAAAAACATCCAGCCATAGTTCTTTGAGGGAGCTTGAAATGAAAATATTAATCTTCAAACCCAGATTTTATATGTGAATCTCATTATGTGTTAATTAATTTGAAAATACTGCCTCTCTGGTCAGCAGAAATATACCTTACCTATTAATTTACAATGTAGTTAAGACTGATAGAAACTATCCTTTGAGAAAACATGATGCACTAGGGAGTTGCCCTGAATGAAGTAAGAAGTAGCTGAAATTACCAATTATGTCATGAATGTAATTCAGAAGAATTACTAGCTATTTGCTTTTCATGGAAAAATTTGTCCCCAGCCTCAATCCCCACGCCCATGCCTGTCTGCTCAGCCAGCCCAAGGCACCCCAGGGGCAGCAGGCAGCAACCAGGCCACAAAATCCCTGAAATCCTTCATGCTCTCCAGTGCTGAGCATCTCTCTCCCCTGCAGCCCTGTTGCCCTCATTTTTAAAGATTTTTCTAAGTCTTCTGATGTTTACATTCTTGTCACGAATGTATGAACTTTCTCACACACTTTCTGTAAATAACTTTTTTTTTTACATTCTTTTATAGAGGAAGAGATATTTGATGGACTGTTGGTTTGCCCAGTGTCATTGGAGAGGTGTCACTTTCACCCTCCAATCCACTGTCACTTTAAAAAATCTATAAATGTTGGAGTCAGAAAATAAACTTCCCTTTTTTACCTTGAGAACAGCGGCGTGTGCGTGTTGTGTTATTTCGTGTCTCATAGTGACACAACCCCTCTTCCCAACCTCTGTTTCTGAAGGCACATCCTGGGGGCCTTTCTGATTTGTTGATCAGTTTTTTACTGTTCTGGCAGGGGTTTTTTAAGTGTTCTGAAAGCTTTAAACTGTTGAGACAGGAGCACCAGTCAAAATTCCAGCAGCATTTGGGATTAGCTTAGTTATTTTAAAGCTAATCTAAAACTCTTTGGGGGTTTTACTCACACGTTGAGCTTTTGCTTGCCAGATTTATTCTTTTCAAAGCACTTATTTACCACTCCTTTTATAATAAGAAATGGTTTCTTTGTGCCCCAGGGCTAACCATGCCAGATGTTGGTAATCCCTTTGCCAAACCAATAAAATGCAAAAAATCTCCCTTCTCCCTCCCTGTCCACATGTAGGGAGGCTACAGCTGCTAAAAGCAGGGATTGTGGGACAATGGGCTCTCCTTCTTTTGTCTTACAAATTGGTCTAAAATAGGTCTTACATACATTAGAATGCCAAAATAGAAAATCTTTATGGATTACATTTCAGAGCATTTGACTGAATTTCTACATATTCCTGGTTAGGAAAAAAAGTCCCACTTCAGTAGCATTTGGCTAAAAATTTGAGTTTTATTTACTCCTAAAGCTTAGAACTGATTTTGTCTCATGAAAAAATATAATAATTCTCCCGGAAGTAAAGACCCCTATATTTAAGGCAGTCTCAAGCAAAAAAATCTAGTAACTAAATATAATTTATAATTCATATTTTGTTGTCTATCTACCAAGTATGGCAGCTGAGATGTCTGCTTACATTTGCCTGTGGAATTTCAAAGCCTTGACCTGCTGCAGATTGGCTTCAGCAGCACCTGGAAGAGTTCTACAATTGGGAAGGTAAAATGCCAGCCTAGAGAGACAAAAATGATTCTAAAGAATGATTTATAAGAAGCTGCAGAAGGAATAACAGTAATGTCTAAGATCTCAGTGCTGAACTTATAGTTTCTCATGTGTCAGCAAAAAAATTGCTCTACTTGATGGTAGAGCTGGGGGGTCCCAGGCCACACACCTGCCCATGAGTGCTTTGGCCCTTTCACTGAGGGGTGGAGGAGAAGGAGGAGTTATTTGTTTTGTTAATAACAAAGAATCATCAGGTTACCTATGAGAATATGGTCGTAACTCTGTGCTGTAATGCCCTTGCAAGCTTTGGGAAGGGTGTTCTGTATGTACAAACAGTATCAAAATAGTTCAGAAAGCAACCAAGGAAGTGAGGGAATGTGGCACCAAATCTACACTGTCCATAAAATGTTTTCTTACAAATGGGGATATTGGTCTCAGCCATGCTATCAATAGCATAATTTTTAATTCACCTTTTTCTTCCTCTTTATTTTTCTTTTTCTTTCCATTTTTCCTTTCAGGGAATGTCTTTGATGGCAACTTCCAAATGAGGAAACACGTCAATCAGTTTTCCAAGGACGTTCAAAAGTGCAGTGCAGGAAATGTTGCATATCTTCAGTCAATTTAGGGTAACAGAGAGGAAATTTGAAGATGTAAAAGAAACAGAGGAGTTTCAGACAGCAGACAGCAAGATGGTCAATGCAGAGGCAGTGTTATTAATGTCTGACTGAGTCCTAGGGACAGACAGTGAGTGAACTGGGTTAAGGCAAAAGATTAATTCTGTTCAATAGTTGTGAACAAGAGAGTGGTAGAGCTTCTCAAAGTGAAAAGCTGCTGCTGTTCTTTGCTGAGCAAATGAAACACTATTTTACTGTCAATTTTATGAGTCTTTATCTGAACTCTTAGAATCCAGGATGTCAGAAAAAGAATTTATCTTATAATGATCAGTTCTATAGAAAAGTCTATTATTCACTACTCTTAGCTTTCATGGTTTATAGCATTTGGCCTGGTCTAGCAGAAGGTTTAAGGATTTAAAGATTAAACTATTCTAGCCTTTAAAAGTTCCCTGTGACAAAAATAAAGGGTTTGTTTGCCTGTGAAAACTGTAATTCTCTCAGCAATGATCTTGTCTGATTCTACACTAGTCGGGAATAAACCAGTGGATGTTTGGCAAGCAGGGCCCTCTCCTGGTTCGTTGCCCCATGACAGCCTTGGGAAGGCAGAGCTGCGTGAGGAGACACGGGAGGCAGTGCTGCCAGTCGCTGCTGATGCAGATTTAGGGAAGAGTCCTTTCAGGAGGGACTTACATGCTTTTCCATGGTTTGCTAAAGGTCAGAGCATACATTCAGAGTTTTCAGTCTGGAGCTACACAGAGAGCCCTGAACAGAAAAGGATGTTCATTTGAACAGCATACAACTTTCAAAGCAACCTTATAGCCTTCACTTTTCCCTCTTTGCTACAAAAGGTTTAGTCAACTCTACTAAAGTGGAAAAGTGGAAAAATAAAGCAGTGGTCTTTTGTATAACACTGGTTTAACTGCATTAAAACAAGTCCTTGTATGCATGTTAGAGAATAGCTGCTTGTTTTATACCCTTGTTAAGTAGCAGATGATGTCACTATTTGTACTTACTAAAGCTTGTCAGCTTTACCAGAGAGGTTTTCAGTAAACTTTATAGAAGATATTGCAAACCCATAACCTACATCTTCATATTTATTCCCAAACTCATTGCCCCCAGTATTTCTTAGACAGATGTCTCTCTTTGTCTGGAGATCTGGAGCTGAACACACAGCAATTCCATCCTTGAAGCAACTGCCCAAGCATGAAAGATTAGAGCAGGTTTGAAAGACCTTGCAGATTCCTAATCTCTCTTGCAATTCCAGTGGGCTATGCTGCTGTGAGTTTCCAGGTGAAGCTAAATGTAAAATGTTCCTGGTAGGATTAAGGGGATCTTCACAGAATGCATAGTACAAGATAATATCTTTCAGTTTTACTGTTCCATGTCACACAGAAATTAATTGTGCCCTTGGAGATTTTTTGAATGATCATCATGTTATTTTGAGTGTATTATAATAATTTTAGTTCTGAGTATAAGATTAGGATGTTTTCTGGGGCTGCTCTCAGTTTTTTAAAATAAAGGCCAAATTTTTGGTAAAAAAATTTAAAACTTTAAACTCTACTTCAAGCACAGCTTTCCACAGAATTAGGTTTGCATCCTATTTGCTGCAAAACAAGTTCATTTTGCAAAGTACATCCTGTAATTTATTTACAAATTGTGCAAGTAAGTGTTTGAACATATCAAGAGTTGTCCATACTGCCTGTGTAGATTCTATTCTTTTGTTTACAAAGAAATAATGATGCTTGACTCTTTATCAGGTATTACTTCCCAATTTAATCATATTTGTCATTTTCAGTTTTAACAATGAGCTCATATAGGGTTATGGTTAAAAGTAGAAAGGATATCAGTAAACATTAATACATATCTGTCAGTCCTTTTCCCTTTTTTAGTTTAGTAGCATATATTAGAGTATTAGAGTGAAATAACTCTTTCTTTTTTAACCCAGAGGCCCTGAGAAATTGAAATGTACTGACTAGCTTAAAGGACATGAAGAACCCAGTTTTTAATGTAATTCTAAATGAAATTCCAACCTTTATAATTGAAACTGTTATATTAATGTTAATCCAAGTGTGCTTTAATAATGGAAAAAAACCCTCTCTAATTACCCATAGCTGTGTTACTTACATTCCCAAGAAGAACTCTAATCGATGGAAATCTTTATTCATGTCTCTAAATGCTGTATTAGGAGTGCTAATTTCAGGAACTACTTACCATTGTTTAAACTTAGAGCATATTTTATTCTTCCATGAGACTAAGAGACCTTGGCCATTAAAAACCAAGTGTAAACACTTTTGATATTTTAATCCTAAAAATAGAATCTCATTATTCCCATGTGCAGTAGTATCAACTTACTGTAAATTCAGAGGGAAAAGGTATGTATGTCCCTGTGTGTGTGTATGTGGGACTTCAAGTTATTGCTATGGTGTTGCAGTTAACATACATTATGCAGGAACCTGGTTAATGTGCAGACAGTAGTGGGGAAAGCAATAAAGCACAGCAGTAATAATTTCAAGCTAACACATTATTTTGGATTTTTCTCTGGCAGTTCCTCCTCAGTACACATGAACTTCCAGCTTCAAGAGTTCCCAACAGAAGTAATTTCTAGAATGAATAAGAAATTGTTTAATTTTCCTGAAAAGTTTTGAAAAACATGCTTTGCAGCTCAATAAAATTTTCCAATAGTGAAAGTTGAAATAGAGTATTTAATGCAAGTTATTTGGGATAAGTTATATGGCTTTTGTAAAGGCAGTTATGCAGTACTGATAAGAAACCTCTCTGAAGGCCATGCCATGCTCACTAAACAGATGTATCAATGATAGCCAGTATAGGCTGACTGGATTTCCAAAATGTAAGGTCCTTCCCCAAAGGAAAGTCATAGATTTGAGAGGGACAGCCTTGTAAGTTGTAAGAAGGATAAAACTAAAATTGGGATAAAGAGTCAGTGAGAGATGTCATTGAAAGATGAATGCCACAGTCTGTCCAACTCAAGATAGGTGATCTAAAGAAGTGCGTAAATAGGGTGGTGACAAAGTTGGAGTTGGTGACAATATTGTGTCCCTCTAAAGTAGTAAAGTATCAGTAGTAAAGTAGTAAAGAAAAGGAGTGACTGCAAGAAATTGCAGAAGGACCTTGTGATATTGACTGTACAAGCTATGAGTTGAAAAGGAAAACTGAGTTTTGATTAATGTGAAATAAAACATAAGCAAGAAAAGAGGTGATTAACGGACGACCAGAAGGAGACAACTTACTTATTCATCAATCAACACAGGTTTCTCGACATTCTTTTTCTGTTTCAAATCTATTGTTGGTACCATTACAACCTCCATACCAGAACTGGCCACAAGAATTGCCAGCCTTGTCATAATACCATTTCACCACATAGTTCCAACAATCTCCTGGTTTCATAGGTTCCAAGCACCTTGGATCTGAAAGTGCATCAGTAAAAGTTAACTTGGATTCTGGGAATAAGTTATGTTATCTTAGAAGTGCCTCCTTCAGTAAGAAAAGCACCCCTTTTGTTTTCTTTCTTGTAGTGCCTGGCCAAATTCCACTTCCATTAATGACTTACCTGAACAGGCCTAAAAAAATAAAGGATGAGTTGGAAGCAAGGCTGCCTAAATCCTGATGCAAGAATCAAGCTGCTATTTAAATACCTAAGCATGCAGTTGGTACACAAGGGTATCATCTGAGTCCAAAAATCTGTCTCTGACTGTGTGTGATGTCAGAAACAGAAAAAGTAATAAAATCTAAATTATATTGGAAGAGGGAATGGGGTTTGCTCTGTTTTTTTGGGTTTTTTTTTTTGGTTTTTTGGGGGGTTTTTTTTGTACAGACTTGCTACCCAGAACATGCAGACAGAATTTATTACTCACTTTTTTGGGTTCTTGCTACCTCTGCTTGCCACGCAACTGGCTGGTGATCTTCAGTAGCAGTTCCACCAACAAAAGGATTGACAACTGGGCTCAGGGGTCTGATTTCAGATATGTTATAAACTGGGGGAAGTGTTGATTGTCTGTGAGGAGAGGCGGTCACACTGTGATCCTGAGCAGATGGCAGAGGTTCAGTGTATGCGGATCGCGATGGACTATGCTGCAAAAGGAGTGAAAATCTTAAAATTCTGTCTGGGCATTATGCTATGACAAAAAAAAAGATAGAATTATGCAGGAAACTTTTGCTAAGCAACATGTGAAAAAACACTATTAAAAGCAAATTGGTTACTGTGATGATTTAGTATGCAGCCATAATTTTCTGACCATGAGAGCATAATGAAAAGGGAAAGTAATGCCACTGATTTAGCCACTAAGCTGAAATCATTCAATTTAAGCTAAATTCCAGTCACTACTTAGTCTGCAATACAAATAAAACAAAAAAATGGGAAGAATATTTGGGTAAGTCACTGCTGCTTAACATCCAGTAAACTCATTGGGCATGATCTGACATTTTCAATCTGTCCTATTTCTGGTTTACAGCCAGTTGCTAATCTTTAGAATTTTAGAATTTACCTTGATAGAAGTGTTAAACAGTCAACACTGCTCTTCAAATTGCAACTATTATCTTAAGATTTGCCTACTATTTTAGTATATTCAAGAAGATTTGTAAGGTCCCTAGTACAGTATAGTACAAACAACTGCCTTAATCAGACATTGATTACCTACTGAGAGCAGAAAGAAATTTGATACTATTCAATAACTTCCCATTTACAGGCCACCACTGGCAAAGTCAATTTAAGAAAATTCTTCAGAGTGATTGGAACTCAGTCTAGGTGGAATGTAAAGATGCAGACAATTAATCCAGTCCTTTGAATTTTGCATTTCTTCTCTAGGTCTGCAAAAAGACTGTTTATTTGTGATAGTAATTCAACAGTTTGAAGATTTATCCATAACAACAGCCAGCCAGAACCAAGTGTGTTAGCATCTAGTCCTATCAGAGATATCTATGAACCTACCTAAGAATCCTTTCTGATTCTTATCACACGTTTTATAAAATCAGCATCTATCTAGGTTTACATTTACTTTTCTTAATAATACAGAATGTCAAAACTGACCCTCAGTGTCTCACAGATCTGTCTAGATGTATTATAAGCCCAAAACCTAAATTATTCACACTTACCAAAGGAGCTCTTATTCTTGGAAATTAACCTAGATTTTGAAAGTGAACTATTTAATTATGAATTCTATTATATAAACAATACTACAAGGATTAATAGTGGATAATCCATTGGCTCCTCCACAGGAAGACAGTAATATTTAATTATCTGTAATCTGTATTCAATTAATATTTGAATACCACTATGATGGTCTGTTATATCTATTTCATGCAGCTACAGAGGTTTGTATATCATATATTTTAAACAGTTTATCCATCTGGTTATAAGGGCAAGCAAAGCTCATTTTGTAAAGCACCAAGTTTTTATCGACTATTTTAGGCAAAGCAATAAAAATGCCCTAAAGAGTTGACAAATATCCTAATTGATGCTCCAACAGTGGCTGAAAAATACCAGACACCTAATAAGGGAACTAAGGTGATCCACACCTGCAGAAAATATCATCTATTGCATCAAAGCTCTCCCTGTCCTGTCTGTCTGTGCAGCAGCACTGTTTTGGAGGGAACAACCTCAATGCAGGTCAGGAGAAATGGAAAGCGGGAGAACAAAGAGTAACAAATAAGGACTCCTAGAAGTACAGCCCAATGTGGAAAGTGAAAGAACACCAAAAGATTAATGACTTGGAAAAATGTCTGGGAACAACCTAGAAATTGACCACGACAAGAAGGATTTTACTAATCTAATCAGCTTGCATATAAATAAATGTCTTATCTACTGTTCACCTGCCACAATAGAAATGTAAGAGTTTTAAGTCACTTCTAAGATGAATAAGACCTACAAAAAACATGTAGACTCTCAGAATTTATTGCAACCAAGAGGCAGCATTGCCCTATTTCTTTTGTAAACATTTGTTCTCAACAAATAAATTCACTCTAACTTGAAAAGTTTTTTTCAAACACTTTGGTCTAGTCGAAAAACATGTTATTTGCATATTAAAATGTGAATAATTGGTTAAATAAAGATGGCAAAATATTCGAATTCAAATAAAGACACATTTTAAAAACATTTAACAACTGTTACTTGCTTACTCACTGGGTTACTAGATCCTTCTGTAGGAAGTATATCAATCTCTGAAGTGGTCATTTTAGGTAACAGGCTATTAGCATCTTTCCTGGCAATTTCAGGTTCCGGACTTGGAGAAGGAGATAAAATATTGTAATTTCTGGTGTACACTGCAGACTCGTTCTCACAGATTTTTGTGATCAGTTTATTTTCAAGAACTGAAAAGATTAATGAAATAATGACATTTTTAAGGCGTAGTGAAAAGAAGTCACAATGATTCAGAACAAGCTTTTAGTGCAGTATTAGCCCTAAAGTTTTAATTACAGTGACTCGTGAAAGACCATCTTCTGCAGTTATGTCAAAATGCAAATGATAAGTAATAAATTAATACAGTCTCTGAATTATTTTATTTTATTGTCATGTTGCTCTTTTAAGAAAAAACATATAAAAATATCAAGTCCCTCTAGGAAGTAAAAGTCATAGCAGAAAAGAGAATAACAAGTTAAAAAATGAGGGTGAATGAAAGGAAGTGTTTACACATAAGAAAGAAAAAGAAAAACTGGGCACAGTTTTCTACTTATTTGTAAAACCAAAAAATACCAGGGACTGGGAATATTTTTACGTTGAATGCTGGAGTCTGAGTCAAAGCTTTAAATTTAATCCCAATGAGAACCAGACCTTAGTTTGGATTTTTGTTAATGCCTCCAATCCAGACTTAACTTCATTTACAATATAAGCACAGCAAAATAAGTTGATGCTCAGGAAAAGTATAGGCTGGTCTACAGTTAGTCTAGATCAATGTTCCTTTTTTTTTTATGGATCAGTATAGATTTCATCTGGATTTTCTCCTGATTTCACCCATAGCCACAGATATTTTTCAAGCCACATACATTGAAATATACCATGTCTATCATATCCCATTCCCTTAGTTTGTGGTTTCACCATTTTTTCCCCGAAACTAGGGTGAAAGCACAGGTTTCCTCATGGCTTTCAGAAAAAAAAAAAAAAAAAAAGAGAAAGTGGAGGGATTCCAAGACTTGCAAAACCCAAAAGAAAGAGAGAGTAGAGAGAGTTTGAGATGTTATGTCAAAGTGGAAGGAAACCTGCATCTCTCTAGGATGAATCAATGGCCAAGCACAAAAGGACTGTGAAGCAAGACTGATACAATCTCTCACAGGAGTACCCCAAAGAAGACCTGGGCTTAGAAAACTGATGTTCATTGTGGTTTATTGCCTCTGCAAGAGGTAAAAAATTTGGCAAAGGTTTCATTTGGCCAAAGATGATGCAAAACAAGAGTGAGCTTTATCCAAAAGATAAATAAAAGCTGCCACTCATCAGGCTACCTTGCCTGGCCATGGGAGAGGCCAAAACATGCTTTCTGGCTTCCTCTTACTGAAATAGTTTCTTTTACCTGAAAGCGTTACGAAGTCGTCTATCTGGTAAACATGTTCTTCATCAGGGTCTGTTGCAATGAGCTGCATTTCTTTCAGAAAGTCTTCAAAATGAGGATCAGTCCTCTGTACAATGCCAATGACAAATATCTCAATATTTGTAGCATGGGCCTCTCTTACGATGGTGTCCAGCCGTACTTTATCCCGATTGTCCGCCTGTCCATCCGTTATTACAACGGCCACCTTCCTCACGGCCGGGCGTGCTGCCTGGAATAAGCGGATGGCTTCCTGGATGGCAGAAGCTGTGTACGTGCCTTCTCCTAGGTAGGGCATCTTGTCAACCGCTGATTTCAGGTGCTCTTTGCTGGTGTATTGCTTCAGAGAAGACACCAGGTCCACTCTGTGGCTGAAGTTGATAATGCCAATGCGGGTTGTAGCGTGGTTGGCTGAAACCTTGTCAATGAATGTTTTCATAAAGGTTTTGATAATATTGAAGTTTTCTGGTCCAACGCTTTCTGAACTGTCAATGACGAATACTAGTTCCAGTGGTGTTGTTTTACATTTGATACCACAACCTAGAAGAATAACCACTTCAGACATTTTACGAGACACAACCTTCAAAACATGAATTGGACTCACACATCAGATTTAGCCAGTTAAAACTCAATTAATGAATTAATTTCTAGTTACTGGTACTGATCACAGAAACAGTTCTGGACCAAATTACTTCAGGTATAGTTCTGGCAACATAGTGAGCACTGTTTTCATATCAATGTTATCCTGACACACAAACATGCAGACGAAAAATCCATTCGGTCAATATAAATTCACTGTGTTTTATTAGAACTACATTTTTTTTCCATACTGGAATGCTTACCACATATTTCATGGATAAGTCTGATAACATCTTCTCTCTGGAAAAGAGTATTCATTTGTTGTGTGTTCTAGTGTCAAGAATGCTGAAATATTTATTTATTTACAAAAATGCAGGCAGCGCAATATCTCATAAACAGCCTTGTGTAAGATCACACAACCTTTAAACAATTCTCCCAGATAAATTGCAATTGCTTTAAATAATTTATTTACCTACTTACCGAAAGACCAGGTTCACCTTTTCTTCCCCCAGATCCCTGGAAATGTATAGAGTGAGATATTTAACAAAAGCCAAATTTGCCTATTTTCTACTCTGTAAATTTAAGTAACATGAAAATGTGTTTTACCTTCGGCCCTGGAGGTCCTGGGTCTCCAATCTCTCCTTTGGCACCTTTACTCCCTGTATCACCTTTATCTCCATAGTCTCCCTAATTGAAAACAACTGTATTAAGTACAGTCATAGCTGCAGTTTTGTTGATTGTCAGAGCTGGAACTAAGGTTCAATGAGCTTTAAATACAAATTTTCTCGTTCTTTTGGTTGTTTTTTTACTTAATAATTTCTGCTGTATGTATTATAAGGAGAATATCTCAAAGCAAGCTCTCAGAGAAAGCAAAATGGGCAGTAAAAGCATCTTTAAGAAATTTCTGTGAAAAATTACCTTAGTTCTGAAGGGGGAGTAAAGATATCTGTATGCAAATTGCAAGAAAAGATAATGTTTACTGTTCTTTGATTTTCTTGAAGTCTAAAACAATGTTTATACTGGACCTATGCTAATTTATACTTAAGGAGAGATAACTGCCTCAGATCAGCCACTATACTGAAACTCACACCAGCTCTGCATAAAAGCCAAATAAAAACCTGTGAGCTTTCACAGGACAAAGGAAGAGGCATGCTTGGGCTGTTAAATCCATTGGAAAATACAATGATTCACATTTAGAAGTAAATTTGCAATTTTTCCCTCAACTGACTAGACCTCGAGTTCCAAAAAAAAAAAGTGAGTGGGTTCTGCATTATGAGACAATTTTCCCATAATGCAGGTATGAAATATTGTTCAGCTGTAAGATTCAGCTTCTAAATTAGACCCTTTTTTCAAGAAGAAAATTGTGCAGGACAGACTTTTTTCTTTTCTCTGGAAATTACTAGCCAGCTTACATTTCACTTGAAATTTTAAAGCTTATGAATTTATCTAGATTACTGTCCATTTTGATGTTATTCCTCATCATTGCCCAGCCAATGGAATGACACAGGTAACTCCTGTGTTGTAGCCTTCACTGATGATTGTTATCAGTTTTAAAGAATCTTTTTGACTTTATCAGTCTGATTCTGATCTTATTCGAAGTGGTGTAAATCTGAAAATTGTAAATAGCTTCTCCACAGCATTAAGAAACCAAGTTTCAACTAAGTAAGGTGTTGGAAGAGAGTTCTTATTCTATTTCACAAAATCATAATATCCAGAAAAGGATTTTACTTTCCATTACCTGTCCATGAATTGAATCTAACATCACCAAAGTTAATGTCAGCATTAATAACAACAGGAAAGCAAATATGATTTTCTGGCTGTGATGGTGTTGCTACTTTCTTACACTTAAATATACTAAAACCTGATCTTTTTGGTACATATATAAAATTCCTGCTGAACTAAACCATTCCTTATCATCCGTGTCAAGTCTCCTATATTAATAGCAAACAAAAAAGTGAGTATTTGGAGAGATTTACATTGGGTCACAAAGATTAGTCTATATACAAGATGAATATGACAGTGAAAATATTCCAGTTATTATTATTGTATTGTGGCATTTGGAATGTGAGTGTAAATAGAACTAGGAGGCAGGAATTCGAATCTGTGTGAAAGAGCTTGATATTCACATGAAAGCTCCCAAGCTGTTAGATGTGAATAGCTAAGTGTAGGAAATTCTCACAATTTTTATAACAACACGAAGATATTCAGTAAGGAAAGATTCAAGCTTGGGCTCCAATCATTGTAGAAAAAACCAAGTCAAGTAAAGCAAACCCCTTAAATTATGTTAATCATAAAGCAATTGCTTCCTTTTTTTGTTAGAGCCTGGCAAATTAAAGAACCTGAAAAATACGAAAAATAAATGAATACGTAATTTTAATAACTTAGAATTATTCTCCTGCTAATGGGGATGACCTCATTCTAGATCCTATTTGTAATCTGATCCTTCATGACCATTAGGATTTTCACAGACTTCAAAGCTGACAATGAGTAGTAGGTACCTAGCTCTATAAGGTAAGGTCTTTGTCTTCTGTTTCTCTTCAAAGACCTGTCACACCAAATAACCAATAAAGGAAGAAAACTCCCTTCTCTTTCCTTACTGCAAATCTAGGATTTACCTTTCGTCCAGGAAGGCCAGTTCCTACTGATCCCTTTGGTCCAGGAAAACCTTTGCTTCCTTTTTCTCCCTGAACAAAATATGAAACTTTTGTTTAACTGAAAATTAATGTAAAATCTATGCTGTTTCTATTCACTTTTACACATATGTACTATGCGATGAAGCATACAATTTTCAAGACAGAAGTGGTCTAAGGTTGGAGAAATAAGCAATTGGCTATTATTCAGAATATACAATAAGAATCTTATAAAGTATATAATGAAGAATTTATTCCTAATTAGTTAAATGAAAATTTGACATTCCACTGAAAGAGATGAAAGAGAAAAGTAACTTTTCAGAGGCTCATCCTGTCTAGAAGCAGAAAAATGTGGTCCAAACCAAAGTTTGTCTAGAAATACACATTCATGAGCTCTCCAGAGAAGACTCTTTTTCTGATCTTAAGTAAATGAGAAGACATCTCTACTGTTCACAGTGTGGAAAGCAGAACACCTTTCTGCTGAAAATTCAAAGGACAGTATCTGTCCAGTTACAAAGCTTAAAATTGTTTATAAGGATTGCTACCCATACCCTGCTGCATGTACTTAGACTTAAAAAGCACATCCATGTGTGGGCCCACAATGCTATAAAACACAGCTGTTATATATACACAGAAAATTCTTCATAGCTTCTGGCTTCTGGAAACTTTCTTGCTTTATTTAATAGGGTAACACAAATAATTTTTATAGATCAACTGCTGTATGCATTTTAAACACAGCTAGAAGTGATTATATTTCCTGGTACATAAATGCTTCACAAAAATTCACATTACATACGTAATTCGCATAAAGCAGTGCCTGATGAAGATACCAAAACCAGTCCCAGAGAATGTCAATGAGATCAGGAGCAGTTACCACATGTATCAAACCTAACTATGATCTTTCTGCTATCATCTTTTTTTAATGCTTGTATTGGTGCTCACAAAAGGGTCTAAAGGACAGTCTATTATTGCTCATAATGGACAGAGAAATACGAAAGCATTTCCAAGTTTATCCAGCCTTCACCTAAGGTGCACCAGTGCAGCAGGACTGCTCACTGACTCTTCCTGCTGTGCTGGACAGGGGTTTATGGATTTCTGCAGGCAAGGAAAAAGTTGCACACAGCACACTTAGCCAACCTTCTCTTCCTTGTACCGAGGGCTCCTGGCACCCATGAGCTGGGAATTCACCAGGAGTTAGGTAATGAGATGCAGCTCCTCGAAGACACAAGTCATGTCCATGGATGGTTTTCCCTCTTCAGATTCCAGATCTGACAGAGATCCTGCTGAGATGACAGCTTCTGCTTGCACTGGAGCACTGCTTTCACAGCCCTGCCCTGTGAGTATCTCTTCGTCCACTGGCCCCAACCTGGGGAATGAAGTGCTCTGCTTGCCACCAGGGCTACCTATCCCTGACCTGCTAACCAGTAGCCTCTTGCCTCTGGAAGCAGAATTTCCTCTCTCCCCAGTTTCTGACAGCAGCAGCAGTACAGACAGTATTATGTAGACTGAAAAACAGTGAGTGTATCAAATTCCATAGCTGATCCACTAGTGGGGTTTCCTGTAAATAGGAAATACTCCTAAGGTGATGGGATGCTCAAGGCAATTTATTTTGCACTGTTATAGAAACTCAGAGTGGCTCTTTAATCTAATTTCCTTTAAGTCATTTTTTAGCAGGGTTGTGCTTCTCAGAGCCCTCATTTAGGTATTAATGCAAATGGCTTTTTAACACAGTGAAACAGTGTGCCAGCTTGTTTCAAAGGTTGCTGTTCAGCACTGGGACAGTCTCTCTTTTCCACTCACCATCCCACAGCTTCCTGGTTAACTCCTCTGCAGAGCACATACATATGAATGAAAATGAGGATATGCTGTGTATTCCAGTGGTCTTTCACTGGTAATAAATGTCAGACACAACAAAATGGTAGATTTCTTGCTGTCATTTGTTACTGCCCATTTGATATTGTTATGATAGTGTTCAGGCAATGAAAACTGAATGGGACCTACTGTTCTAAGTAAACTCATACCCATACAGCTGACATTTCTCACAAGCACACATGTGAGTTTCATCCTTTAAAACATCAACCACAGAATCAAATCCACCTTCCTCTACTTGTGCAACAAGTATCAATCAACATTAGAAGAGTTTATCCTAGATTCTATAACTTAGTAAAACCCAAGAAGCTATTTAAAAATATTTATGGCTTTGACAGTTTAATTCATGTACATAATAAATTCAAACCTGACCACCAGTATTACCAAAATGAACTGAGTGCAGATCTAAGAATGTCTAGACTGTGGTTTTGAAAGGGAACCAAGCATTAAAAAAAAAAAAAAAAAACTGTGAATATAGCTGTCAACATAAAGTAACTTGAAACCAACTCATTTTTGGCATTCCATTCTTACCATATGCAGACCAAGATCTCTCTCTTTATATAAAAAAATACTTGGAGTGATATTGATAGCTAAAGTGCAGGATCAGAGTAACTTTATTCTGATGAAGAGTGGGCAAAAAGAATGAAGCTTGATATTGAAGAAATAGAAGGATAAAATAGACAGACAAAAGTCAACAAGCATTAGTGTGCAGAGGAAACTGGCACTACCAGAGCAAGACAGTTGCAAAAGTTGCTCAGAAATAAGCTGTTCCTAAGAATTACATAAAAATAATTATAATTTTTAAAAGCAATTGTTCAGAAAATAGAAATGGCAAGACTGATCGTACCTACATAAGCCATGGAATACCACAAAAACAACAGGAGCTGAGTTTGATCCATCATATCATTACAGTTTTATTTTCAAACCCAAAGACATTTCATAAACAGGACACATTACTTTTCAATATCCCTAAATTTCACAGCTTTGTATTAGAACCATACCTTTGTTTGATGGTGTGTCAGTGAACTGGCAAGTCATGAACAAAATAAATTCTGAAGGAATCTGTGCTTTTCTGGTAAAGCTTATATGAAATAATTCCACAATGGACCAAAAAAAGATTATCCTCTGAATCATTTTGCAATATACAATATACATTTTCATAAATTTGTTTGTTTGTTTCAGAATGTCAGTGTTTTCCAGTGAAGACCTGTTTGCCAGTGAATTCTCTGATGTTTTTAGTATCTACAGCCAAAATCACAGTATGACAAGGCATCTTTTCTAACCAAACTAGAACGTTGCCCCTTTTACTGAATCACTGGTTGTTGACCACTTAGAGTTGGAGACCTGAGCACAACACTCTTGATCCAGGGAATATTCAATCATATGCTCAATTTTCAGCACATTGATTTAAGGAAAATTGGAGAAACTTGGGTTGTTCTCCACTGGAGCCTCCAGTTTTAATAAATTTTCCCATGCATATATGACAAGGCAATTTAACCACTGAATGCTCAGAATATGTTTGTGTGTCTCCTTCTAAGGAGACAACTCGTGGCTGGAACTGAGTGACTAAAAACCCAATTAAGAGTATGTGGGTGACTGCCTAATTTAATTTATATTCCTACATGTGTTTAACTTACTTTGCCACAGTGGGTCTCTGTTACTGCCTTTTATAAGTGCAACCCAGAGAAAACTATGGATCTAAGTAAATCAATAAGATTTACTTAGCAGAGATACGTGGCAGAGATAAGCCTTTTGCCTCCAGGTTAAATATATTTTTAATTGCTAGAACAATAGGAGAGCAATTGGATGCAAACAATACTGCAAATCCAGCAAATAAAGAAAATATTGCATATCTTATGAATACAAAAATTAAGTTGAAAATTACTATTTCCAGGAGTTCACTGATTTGGTGGCAAAGACGGAAAGAAGATAATTAATCTCTTTAAGAAACAGTTTGAGAAGAAACTGAACAGATATCACATTAACCTGAATTACCTTGTCTCCTTGTATGCTGATGCCAGGGGGGCCAGGGGGACCAGGCAAGCCCTCACGTCCCATAATACCCTGTAACAGTCAGCAAAAAAAAAGCAAAAAAAGAATGACTGGGAGGTGAACTCCTGGTAACGCTAAGGAAATAATCCCAAAGTCATTGCAAACAAAAGAAGTAAAACCAGATCAAGGATTCTAGGTCTGATTCTTCTTTGGTTTATGGTTTCTCACTGTGGGTCTTAGTAATCACCCTTGGCAAATTCTCAGGAAAGCAAAGGAACAATTAATTTGAAAATAATCAAAGAATAAAATTTACTCATGGCACATAGTGATATTTTCCTCATTTTTCCCCACATAAAAGACAACAGAAACCATGTTAACAGAACAGCTTCATGCAATCACAAAAGAGAGGCACAACAGCAGAGGCACAAAGGACCAGAGCTGTAAAACCTACTGTAAGTAAATCTGCCAGGTATTTTAGCTAGTCTTTTGGCATTGTGGGCATACGCCAAGCCCCTGAGGTGCCACAGTCTCTAGGAGCACCAGTCATTCAGAAAATCCCAAGTGGCAAGGGATGAGACAAAAGCCAAAGCAGCATGTGCTGATTTCTATCAACACAATCAAAGTCACGTAGAGCCCTTGCGTTTGTAGGCAGGCTAATCTAACATTTCAAAGTGACCAAGTGAAGTGTATCTTTCTGATTACATCAAAACTAAATGATTGATTTTCCTTTTTCTAAAAATTTATTTTTAATTGAAAAACTTTTCAAAATTTGATCAAGCTTCATAAAAGTTTCTGTCAAACTCAGCTGGGACTTTTGATTACTGTCTTATAATAAATATTCACTGTGCTCCAGTACAGTAAGTGGAAATCATTCAGTGGTATGTATATTACCTAGATTTTGTATATGTTGAATATTTAGGCTGAAGTACAAGAAAACTTGGTCATCATGAAATATAAATTTATAGTTTTAAATATTTAACTTCTAGATATTAGTGGTGTTTGAAAAGTCACCATTATCATCTGTGGAGACAAAAAGTTTGTCACAAGTTTTCACAAAATCTCTTGCAAAAAATACTTCCTTCCTAATTCATATATATATATACACACATATACATATGCATATACATATGGATCATCTCAACCACAAAGCCCTCTCTTTGCCCAGCTGAACAATCTCAGTTCTCTCAGCAATCCCTTTCCTTCTCACAGGCTTTGTAGAAAGAGCACATAATGTCACACTAGGATTTTGACACTCAGTCCAAACTTACTCTTTTCAAGCAGGCTAAGCAAGGTAAAATCAGACCCATCCTGAAAAAGTATTCATGCCCTGTTGTTTATTGCAAATCTGGAGTTATAATAGCAATGTTTCTTCATTCAGATACTAGTTTATACAAAATGGCACTGGAGGGTTCTGTTACTTTCTGCTACTATGCAAAAAGTTACAAAGGTGTATCTTTAACTATCAGAAAGTGGAAAAATATACACAATGTTTCTCCTTATTGCCTTTGTAAAACAAATTGATAGCGAAACCCGTAATAAAGAAACCCAGGCAAGTACTGAATTTCTTTTCTTATTAGTATGTCTTTTTTAAATTATAAATCACTCTAATGAAGGGAGAAAAAATTGCCCAGATGTTGCATGCTGGTTGCTTCTAGAATTAACTTTTTGTTTTCGTATTTCTTTCCTAATGGTTTTAATGACGAAATAAATTGGATTTAATTTTATTGAGCAAAAATTGCAAACATAAAATTCACATTTAATATATGCTCCAGCACAAAATAATATCTTGGAAACAGGACAGATACAAGCAGAAGAAATGCATCATTTAGCTAATTTACCCGTCTGATAGCTCTGTTCAATCTCCAGATGTAATCTCATAAAATTTAGCTGCAAATGCAATTTTCATCCCATTAGTATTCTTCCTAATCCAGTTGGTAGAAGTGTATGGTTAGTGACCATGTTTACATACTTGATTTCTCCTGAAGCTGCACCAATGTAAATCAATAACTGATGAAGATTGTTTGGCACCTGAGAGATCAGGGTCTGGCAGCCAGCATCACAAAAGAGCACAAAAAACTTCAGCATGGCATCATACCAACCTTGGGACCCATGTGTCCCCATCCTGGAGGTCCTGGGGGCCCAGGATCACCTTTGATTCCACGGTCTCCCTGAAAATAGTCACAGAAATGTCAGTCCTCACCTAGCAAATGTTACATCTGCCATCCACTAACAAAGCAGTCAAACCACTGAGTTTAAAAAACAAGCCAAACAAATGTTACATAAATAAACAGTTGCTTTATAGATAGGTATTAAAAAAGAAAAAAGAAAAAAGCCCAAAATACAGGCATCCACATCATTTAAGCTCTAGGTGAAGAACATTATTTCCCTAGCAAACATCCATGCAATCAAAATCACCAACAGAGTTAAGACTCTATTTGCAGGCTTATCAGCTACAAAAACAAAATCAAAAAACCAAAAAAGCAAAAAACCAAACAAACAGAAAAAAACCAATCAAACAAAAAAAGCAAACCCATTTGGAAACACCACTGTTTTCCCATCATATTTTGCAGTGATCACATTAGCAGGATGCAGGATGGACAGGGAACTTACTAGTGGAACCAGGATCATGATGCTCTTAACTGATACTGTGCTTGTTCTGACACTAGAGAAATTCATCACTTCCAGAACTGTCAAATTTAGACATTTATGTAAATAGAATGAATTAATAGCATCAATATAGATTATGGCACCCGTTCTTGTTTTTAAAAAGCCCTAATGTACATACATTTAGCTTGATTTCTGAAGGAAATAAGGCTTTAGTGATATACTCTGCCTGTGCTTCTGCTTGTCTGTGTTCGTTCTCTTTTTTTCTTCCAGAGTATTTTGAACTCATTGGTTGATTTCAGCCAAATTGATCAGAAATGTACAGGCCTTGACCATATTAATTTTCAACAGTTTTGGTGATAACTGGAAGCTAGGTAATGGAAACAACTTTTTGACATTGTCAAGTTATGCTTTTACTGAAGAACAAAGAAAATCCAGAGAGAACTCATCCCTCAACCATCGCAGAGAAAAGGTAGCAGCCCTCTTGTAAGGAGAAAATTAAAGTAACAGAGAGCCTGATGCTGCCCCTCGTGCTGCAGACAAACCCAGCAAAGGAGGTGGGGAGTCAGGGGACATAAAGGGAATGCACAGGGACACATGCCCTCTTGTAAGGAGAAAATTAAAGTAACAGAGAGCCTGATGCTGCCCCTCGTGCTGCAGACAAACCCAGCAAAGGAGGTGGGGAGTCAGGGGACATAAAGGGAATGCACAGGGACACATGAGGCAGTTTTGTTTTCCTCAGACCGTGATTGTACAAGTGAGGGAATAGGAACACATTCAACACATGATTACTGGAAAAGTCCCATCCATTCCTTGAAAAGAAAAAAGTAGCCTATAACTAATAAGTTAGAGATGCAGAATATTCCAATTTGTGTTTAACTTGATATTCCTAAACCTATTCATCTGCAGGCAAGTGCAAATATAGAAATGCACTGAGAAGCTGTTGATCATCCAATATATTAAAAACAAAGCAGAAGAAATGGTATTTCTAGACAAAATTAAAAAGAAATCATTATACAAACTCTTAATTGTACTTATTTTTGCGCTTGGAAAAGCTGTAGAAAGGGCTGTGCCTGCAGAGGGAGCATTCGATCTAGGACAGAGGTGCAAGTATAAATCACAAATCACAGATGTCACTTGAGTTGTGGTAAGTGAAATGAAACAACATATCAAACAAATTAAAAAGGAAAAAAAAAACCAGAATCTTCTACTGATTTTCTTTATATTCTGGGAAGAATGTGTGCAGTCATACTGACGGCTTTTAGGTGCAATTTGAAGGTTCAGTCTCCAGTTATGCAAACATACTAGGGCCCAAACTACGCTCAGGTATGAGGGATTTGGAGATGTATGAACTCTGATTACAAAGGCTAAGGCTCAGACTAAGTTTATAATGCTCTTCTTCCTGATGTAACTTTTAGCTTTTGAATTTCTTTCCTGTTTCATCCAAAGCACTAGAGACTGGCCAGTTTGAGTCAGGAGATAGGCATGGTATATGGATGCTCTTAGCTTTAAATTGCTGTGTCAGGGTAATTGGGTAAAACTAAGTGCCATGTTCAGCTGGGAGGAAATTTTTCCCTCAGATGACCTAAGGCATTTTTATCAGATCTTTCTTGCTGATGTAAAGAGCCAAGACATTGGCAATGTATCCATCTCCTACCTAGCACCTTTTATTATCAAAGGAATATTTATTTGTTCTCAGTGTCCCCACAACCTCAATACAATTTTAAGCTGTTTGTGGACTAGCTCTTCATAAGCAGAAGTTGTGCAGAGTATCCAAAGCTTTCCTTGTCCAAGCCTCTCCCTGAAATCTGCCAGAGATGTATGAGCTAAGAAATATAGATATTGCATTAAAAGGTACTTTTTAGGAGATCCTGGAATACTGTGGGCTGTGAAGCAGCCTGTGAGCTGCTGCAGTGGAAACTGAATGGGAGGTTACCAAACATAAATGATTCCTTATGGTCCAGTCCCCAGTACATGTAAAACCTGCTCTTAGACCAGCCCTGACCAAAAACAGTCTAAGGGTGACCTGAAGTCATCTGCCTCTTCCTCCCATGGGTAACACAGTCTTCCACAGGGTCGTTGCAGGTGAAGGATTGAATTTTAGCCTCACATGCTTAGTTAATACCAGATGTGCCATGAAAAGCTCTTTTGTAGAGCTTTATAGTAATCCTCACAGTTTCTGTATTTCTTGGTTTAAAGAAAAAGACTTTTCTTTTGCTTTATGGGTTGTGAAGTGGAGCAGTTCTTTTCCCTAAAGTGTCATACTAAATCGTCCTTCAGGGAATTCAGTTCAAAAACGATTAATACTGTTCTTTGATGAGGTCTAATTTATTTCCTGTATTGTGCTTGTAGACAAGCTTGACACCATCAGTAAAACAGTGAACTAGAAAAACACTGCTGAAGCAAGAAATGAAGAGCTGAGTCAAGACACTGTAAAGTGCAGAATTCCAACGTCTATTCTGTACCTTTTATTAATGAAAAAACCATTAAATGGCCTAATGGTTAACTGAAAAGTAAATCTTGGATTTTCCAATACATATACCTCATTTACTGCGAAGGATGTGTGTTTGATACTGAAACATACAGCAGACAGTGCAATACTCCCTTTAGTGAGAGTTAATGGATATAACAGTATTTGTAAGAATAACATATTTTTTTAAAAGGTATTACATCTCTACTTTCCACATTTTAGTTCAAATACGCAAGCCCCAAGCTGCAAAAGTTGTTTACATTGCAACTGGATCCACCCCAAATGTTCATGCACGAGGGACTTTGCTAAGGATTTCAATAATCTTTCTGCTCTCCAGCTACTTGCTTTATTTCTAGTGCTGGGCTCTTGCTCTTCAATGTCTGTAACTCACCTCCTAGTTGGCAACAGTGCTTTTAAATCAATTTTTTATTATATTCTGACATTATGTGCTTCTGTTTTAATGCTACAGAACATAGGGCTCTGCCAAGACTGAATGCATCCCACATGTTTCAGTTTTGTTTTCATGTGAATTTGACCTCTGATACATAAAATTCCTGTCTAGCAGTGTGCACATATGTGAGCCATTTCTGAAAGCAGAGAGAACAGAGCTCTGATTCAGATGAGTGGAACATTCCTATATAATGATCCTCAAAGGAATTTCAAATTAGCTAGTGTGTAAATTTATGAGCCTCTTTTATCAAATAAATGTTCATTTTTTATATGCAGAAATTGTTGCTGCCCTTTTTTTTTTTTTTGGGGGGGGGGGGGGTGTATATAAGAGGTAGCCAGTGCATTCACATTTCATTTCAGAAAACAGAAGATTTTCCATTTTATGAGCTAAGTTCTAGGGGAATTCTTTCAATTCAAGTGAATTCTTTTTCCTTGTGGCACCTTTATTACCAAGATGTTATGCAAAAATTAAAAAATCAGACTGTAATACGGGAAAAAAAATCAGGGAATGAGAAGAAATGTTTATGTATTTAGTTTCTTGTTTTTTTCGAGTGCACTTTTTACTATGTCTGGTGTGGATAAAGAGAAGTAAATCAGACATGTTACATCTTGTTGGATAATGCTTGCTTTGGTGCTCCACTCATACACTGCAAAAGCTAAAGCTGCTCACTCTGCATAGAACAACAAACATTTCATTCAACATGACTAACACACAAATCTAAGGGTATCATCAAAAAGAAGCCTACTTATTTTAAAGTAAAAAATACTAATTAGTTTTTTTACCAGATGTTTTTAACTCTTGAATTTTTTATTATCTTGACAGAGTGTTAGACAAGCATTACTCTGAGCAGGCAGGTTTGGTGGACAATATCACACTATCACACAAATAAAACATATAGATCCAAGAAAATATTTCATACAAAATTTGGTGTAGGCATGATTTGCCCTAATTGTGTTCTGTTACTTGCAATGACAGCTACTCTGCAGGATTCTGTTTTTCAGTAACTTGGACCTTAGATTCCAACTATCTAATTCTGACAATTTTTGTGACAACAGAGATGACTTGACGGAAATAAGACACTTTTAGTTTACATGGCAACCCTGTTCTGACCTGGAATTGTCAGGAAACACAAGAATAGTGAGAACGATTTATCAGTTTGGTTTTGCCTAAGATAAGAGAATCTATTACTAGACATTCAATTGTACTATTAGTAATATTAAATATAATGAAATTATTAGAACTTCACATCCTGGTCTAGCTATTTCACCTTGACTTAATCAAATCTGGATCACAGTACCACAGGCCTTTTGTCAAATTTATTATTAATTTATAATTTCCACTAACACAACACAGATCATATCCCCTCACAAAAAGGTGCTGCCAATAAACCCCCTTTACTAGCACCATGAACAGAATTCACTCCACACATCTTGAGGAATGGTGATACTTTTTATGCTGTTCATAGCTGGAGAAGGGATCAATAAATAAGGATTTGATGTCTTTATAAAGGAATATGAACAACTCTCTTCAACTGGCAATGATTAACATTACTCAGAGCCAAGTTCATCAAGTTTGAATGCCAACCTGGCAGTAGCACAGTAACCCCACATCCACTGAACAACATCACCCAGTTCCAGATCCAGACACCTCTTAAACACCTCTAGGAATGGTGACTCCACCACTTCCCCAGGCAAACTATCCCAGTGCTTGACCACCCTACCAGTGAAAAACTTTTTTCTAATATCTAATCTGAATCTCCCTGTCTTAGCCCAAGGCAATATAACAGCTAACCTATGATTTAATTAAATATATACATTATTTTATCACAAGATTTACAGTGATTTAAGAATAACTGTGATAAAAAGGTTAGATGCCATGTTCAGCACTGCAAAAAGTGGGCATATTTACTTTTACTTTACACCTTTTACCCCTTCATCCCCAATGCATTTCATGATTCCATATTGTACTTCCATCTTTCATGATCTAGGTTGGAACTTTTCTGATAATTATACAGTTGAAGAGTTTCTTGTCCCAGCAATTACATGAATTCATGGTTGCAAGAATGGAATGGACTTGTGACCCACCTTTGAATCTCTGATATAAAACAGGCACCATTATTTTTCCAAGTATATTTCTGCATAGCTGTATATTTGTGATACTTTTCAGAAACACAGCCACAAACACTGATTTTAAAATTTCCAGTTGTGAGAAATTTCACTGCAATCATTTTAGTGGTTTCCATTCACTTAAAAAAAGGAAATTATTTACTTCCATTTTGGATTTAACTGAAATTTATTTCTATCACTCCCCTCTATTCCCACTGAAGTTGTGATATACACTTCTGGATTTCATAATGCTTCAACCATGGCATCAGAGTGGGAGATCATCTTTTTTGATAATGTGACTTTCCAATTCCTTTTACAGAATGCATTTAGGAAGTAAGGAACAATTCAGATGTAATGATACCCCTAGACATCCTGAAGTCATAAGTTAAGTCTTTATCAATATCTGCCTTGATAATTTCATACTAGATTCTAGGATTTTAATGAAATGTTCTATGGTATCAAGAATCATGTATTATAAGACTACATTATAGCAAACCTGATATTTCTATTTGGAAAGATACAGTCTCATGCAGAAAAATCTAATTAGTTTAGCCAATTTTTGTAAATTTATATTGAATAACATAACTGAAATCACTTTTAGTTCTTGCATTACTTGATGTGAAATGCCTTGTATTGATAGGCATTAATTCAAAAGAGAAGCATAAAGCCAAGTTTCCCAGATCCCACTGCCATTGGGACCATCCTGTGATAATTCTAAAGTAAAGTCATTCTAAGAATAAATGTCCTTCAATTCTTCCTTTATTGTGGTTGTTTTTGAGAGGTTATTGCAGTTTATTTTAAATGTAAATTCTCCTGTTTAGAGAACTGAAGTTGAAAGTTCCTTCTGTTTGGAAAAAACTTGTTTGGGCAATATTTCTTTCACCTCCTTCTGCAACAGGCTGCCTGTTTCTTATTTCACATGTGCAATGAGGAAATCATTAATAAAACCACTCTGGGATATTTTAAAGCAACTTGTTGTACGAATCTAGTCTTAAGTCTCTTTTTCTGACTTTTTGCAACATAACGATTACCATGTGACTTTTTAGCTGATGTACCTACTGCTTATAGTTTCATAAGACTTTAGCTATTCTGTGCCTTATGGAAAACCTTGGAAGAGTTTCAGTGTTGTACTTCAAATACCTTTCTCAGCTTTTTAGTTGTTTGGGATTTTTTGTGAGTTTTGCCTCTAAACAAATAAACAAATTATTTTAGATAAAGGTTTATACTCTTCTCTTAGGAATCCAACTTAAAAGATATCTCAGTACTTCCATGTAATCCTTAACTCATTTTTTGGCCTCATCCCTCACACTTCTGCCAAGGAAAGGAAGGGCATAATTATTAGGCAATACTGTGCTTGTGTTGGATCCTGACTTCCACCAGCATCTAGAAGCTTCCTTGGTTTGGATGTATGGAAAACCTGCAAATTTGTATCCAGTCTGAGGATAAAGTGAGAACTAGTTTCTGTCACATCAGAAAAGTCTATCACAAGCTTTTCTTCTAACAGAAATGATAAGTGGGAGATGACAATGCAGCATTTTGTCATATATTGTTCTTATCCAATGCATTTTTTGGAAGATGTCTACCTTGTTTACAAGTCAGATGCATTGGTCTACCATTGGACAAATACCTTTGGTCCAGCATCTCCCACGCCTTTTGGTCCTTCTGGTCCTGCAGGGCCTGCTGGTCCTGGAGGTCCCTGGTACAGCAGAAAAATAAAGCATGTGTCAGTAGTTGTCTTAAGGTACTTGTGTTTTTCAACAAAGAAGAGAATTTCTTCACAAATTTTTTTTAGGGAAACTTAAAAAGACTCAGATTGGTGGAAAAAAGTTCAACTCTTGACTTAAGAACATTGTTCTCAGCTCAAGGAAAACAGTGGGAAAGCAGACATTGCTCCATGATTCATATGCTGCAAGCATTAGACAACTGAAATACCAGAGCTAACCCATCTAAATTTAGGGGTTAGGTAACCCTAACATATTTCTGTGTACTTGTGTTTGGCTCTCCTGACCACCCCACTCAATTCATCTGTCCCTTCAGCTGCCTTTCATACTGCTGGAGGCATTCCCAGGCTCCCTTTCAGCATTCGTAGGGCAGATGGCTTTGACCCACCTTCTCAGGGCCTTTCTGGGTCACTGAGACCCCAAGATTGTTAAAAGTCTCTTTTCCCAGCCCAGGCGCTTGAAGAATGAGTCGGAGTTCTTCAGTTCTTGGTCTCAAGGTTGTTTATTGCATCTTATCTATAAAAAATTTTCTCCTGCCCTGTCGAGGTCCGCCCAGCAGGACTGTTCCAAGCACACGACCTGCCCCTGGGGCAGTGTTATGTCTTAATACTAAAAACTACATATACAATGTTTACAATTACGTTCCCATACCTATCACCTATGTTAGACAGTGAGCTTCTACTCTAGACCAATCCAAAAGTGCCAACATCACAGCAGAAGATGGTGGCCAAGAAGAAGAAGAAGGAAAAAGGCTGGACACACCCAGTTCCCTCCATCTTGCCTCCTGAACCCCCATACCAAAAACCCTAAAATTTGCTTTTCTGCTCCGTGATAACTTCACTAATATTCTTCTTAAACTGTTGTGGTTTGCTGATCCTCATATAAGGTTGGTAATTTGCTCCACAGGTCATAATCAAAACCAGAGGTGTTTGGGGCTCTGTGCCAGGGCTTCTGAGCCCCCTGGCAGGGATCCCGGCCATCCTGGACAGCCAGAGGGATGTTCTGGGTTCCCATGCCACCCTGCTACCTACTTAGCCACATAAATCTTGTCCAAGTCTGAGAGTGCTTTATGAAGTTGGTCTTTCCAGCTCATGGGGCACAGAATGGCAGGGGAAAGATGTTACCATGAGACAGCACAACAGAGCCTTTGCACATTACACAACATGAAATGTGTCAGGTACATGGCATTACACCAGGAGTTCTGAGTGAATGCCTCATGTAACAATTCCAATCCCAAAGGACCTTCTCAGCATCAGTTTGAATGATAGGAAATTGGAGCTGAGTAGGAATTTGGAAGCACTCAGGTCCCACCTCAGTGCATTTGGGAGTGCTTGGGAGGGTTGTAGTTTGAAATAAAGCTGGATTAGACACATACAGAAAATAGTGCTAGGGGAAGTTTGACATGTGGTGGTTGAAGGACGGCAACAGTATTTCCACTTTCTAGTGGAAGAGAGAGAGGCTGGTCAGACATGTCTATGTGGTTTTGGGTTACTGAAATTTAGGATGATATGTCCTTGTAATTGAATGTGCCAGCTGGAAAACTCAGATATTAATTCCTTCTGAAGCCAACCATCAGAAAAGCAAGAGGTGAAAAATCTTCAAACTAGAGGATTTAACTGCCCAGTATGAAAAACAGCTGAAAATCCAAGGAACTGGAGCTGCAAAATTTGGTCAAGCAGATGGTATTAAAAATCTTGATCAGAGAAGAGTAAAGAAAAGGGAGGCAGAAAATGAATTCAAAACAGTGATTACATTTAAACCCATATGAGCAGCATAAAGATTTTTATGGAAATACATGGTATCCCTTTCATGGCAATGAAATGAGAACCATTTATATCCACTTCCAACTGCTTGTACAACTGCTACTGTATCTAGAAAAGGGCTTCAAAATATCCATGATACATTTAAATTAGCTAAAGGGTAATTAACTGCACTTAGTTAGGTAACTAAATCTAAGCAACTAAATATTGCGCTACCCCATAGTAATTTCGTTGGGTTTTTTTTGTTGTTGTTGTTGTTTGGTTGGTTTGGGTTTTTTGAACACAAAGTACAGAATTAAAACTCTACTTACAGCTTCACCTTTGTCACCTTTGTCAGCTTTTGGTCCTTCGGGTCCAGGTGGTCCAGGTAGTCCTCGGTGCCCCTAAACACAAAACAGGAAGTCAGAAATCGTGCCACTACCTGGACTATCACAGTGTAAAGAATATTAACAAATATGTGAGGAAACTGTTTAAAATCTTTTTGGAAACATAGAATAGCAGTTACAAGCTCTTAAAATTCATTCACAAAGTTCAGGAATTGCTATGCTTTTTTTATTGTGGTTTCAATTGAATTAATTAAGATTTTAGAAGAATAAGAATTCTTATTAGGAAATTGTTAATTTCTGGATTTATTGTTGCAGAGAGAAATTTCCAGAGCACTGACTTTGCATTCAGCCCATACAAAGTTAAATTTATTTTCAAAACCAAACTTTTTATCATTTTAGGGGTAAGTCTGAGCAATAA
Source organism: Setophaga petechia (assembly GCA_024362935.1). NCBI lineage: Eukaryota > Metazoa > Chordata > Aves > Passeriformes > Parulidae > Setophaga > Setophaga petechia. The sequence goes on from JANCRA010000015.1 coordinate 17,720,635, forward strand.
GAACTAAATTTAGAATACTGAAACGTGATATGCCAGTCTTAAGTTATATGTACACATTTTGCACTTCCAAGTAATCACATTGGTTCTCTCATACAGTAAAGCAAAACTTCATTCTGCAAGGGAAAGTAGGAAAAGAAAGAAATACAACAGTTATGAGAAAAAGAGCAGTCTAAAATGCTCTCTTATCAAAAGACAATCACTCCTTCTGTTGACCCTTCCACTGACTCCCACTAAAGGTTTGTGCATCTGCAAAACCTCAATGCTTCCTTTCATGGCCAGACAAGAAGCAAATAGCAAACTTTTCCTCTTTCCTCACTCCAGTGAGAGTTTTCCTGACCTTTTTTGAGAAAATTAGCTGAGCTTGAAATAGACTGTTCACAGAACCCAGGAAGAAAACATGTTGCTTTGAAGCATCTCTGAGGGTATGCTGCTGGTCTGTACTGTAGATGCACCAGCAATGGGAAATCCTCATGGATGTGTGTAGGTCCCTCTGAGCACAGTATGGATATTGTGGCTGTACAGAGACAGCTGCACACCCTTTGCTCTGTCCCACAGAACCAAGAAATGTTGATACACTCTATGAAAGAGTGCTGCAGAGAGCTGTCAACAACTTCTTGAGTGTTGTTAATGTACATAGGTACAACATATCCTCAAGAATAATTACACACAAATATATTAATATTTCCCTGTCTAGTCCAGCAAAAGGAAATAACAAGGAAAATAAAACTACAAGGGACAGAAAACTGTTGTTTCATTGTGCATTGTGCCTGTAAATTTCTACAATAATATAATACTTCAAGAAATCAAGAAGAGAGACCAGTTAGCAGCTCAGACCTCAGCACCTGGTCTGTCTGAATACAATGTCCATGTCTGGACAACAAACCAGCTTGTATTTTAGTTGGATATACAACTAAAACAAACTTTTGGCCAAAATCACCTGTCCCATGAATGTCTCTACCATAGACACAAATAATATATTTTTATTAACAAATTAAGTCCTATCAGAAAAATGGAAGAGATGCTTTGGGTCTCCTAAAGTAATACATCGTAGGTTTAGGCTAGCAGGTAGGTAAATGAAGAAAGACAAGGTAGACTCAATGTTCTGGGTAAGATGAAACCCTGAAATTACTTTAAATGAAATATGTGGATAGTGATCCAAGCATGCCTTATGCCTAAGTAAAATTTATATACTAGGTCATTCCTTTATGTATCACATCCATTCTTGAATCCAATGGGAGAGTTTCACTGACAGACTTCAAACAGATGCTGACGACGAGATTCAAACTGTGTCAGCTCTTGAAGATGTCTCCTAATTTTCAAATGATGGAATTTTGATGCACCTCTGTAAAAATTTAAACAACAAGCATGCTTCTAGATCATAAATAGTTTTATAACGGAAAGTCAGTTTTACCTCTTCCTGATTCTTAATATCCATAGATCTTAAACTGTGGATAAAATGAAAAATGTTTCAGAAATGTTTGATAACATTTAAGAAAGGAAAACATAAATCATGGGTTCATATCTGTTTTTGCTTCTAATCTCATTACAGTAAAAAATAGCCAAACAGATGTTTTCATTTAATCCCAGCAGGCCACTGTAAATACCAAATACATACTAGCACATTCTCTTCTGTGAGAATTGGGATTTTGTCATGTGTCTGGGCTAGCTATTAGTAGCATAACCATAAATGCTATAAATCTACTTAGGTCAAATCTACGGCCAAATCTTATATAAGAAACAGTTCTCCAGTCCAGATTATTTTGTTGGGGCTTTTTAAACAGTCACACAAGAGATGGCCTAGGAGCAATTCTGGGATTACTGCTTCCCACAGTTTTGTGATGTCTGGAAGAGAAAATCACAGTGGCTCTCTCTAAGTCAGTGCGCTGGTTAGAGAGTAAATGCCCCTGATGCCACAGATAGTCTGCTAAATGAATTCATCTGCTTTTCCAGCCTTTCCAGGGCAGGTTCTAAAGTGTAGCAGTGTGGTAAAATGGATGGTGTTTGCTGCTACCTTCCTGAAAGCATCTTCTGAGAAAGCCACTTGGGCAAGTACAGTCACTCAATCCACACTCACACCACAGCTAGGTCGGCAAAAGAGGAGGGAAAGGGTCTCTGTGTCGAGCTCCAGCGAGGTTTATCAAAGAGTCATGCTGAAGGAGTCCAGGGACAAAATGCAAACAAACAGGGCAGGGTCCTGGTTTAAGTATGGGGTCACAGCCAATCATCTGGGGACACAGGGGTAGTACAAAGGGCAGGGCAAGGCAGTGACCTATGGGGAAAAGGCAGATTAACATAATACTGCAGAGCATCATGGGAGAGGCCCCTTTTCACTCGCACTAAGGAGTGTGGCATTCTTCAAGGCAGTGGTAAATTCTTCTGGGGCAATGTCCTAGAAGTTTCCCTAATACAGCAGGGCTTCCACACTAAATCAGTTTTCCAAAATAATAATATGAAGATAGTTGCTTCTACACCCTTTCAAAACAACCACAAAAAATGTATATAAATGTAAATCTTGCATCCATGGTGATTAAAAATGAAATAAAACAGCTATTATAATCAAAACCTAATTGATGACTGCACAACTAAGTCATGTTCATCACTCCTTTTTCTAAGAATAATAGAGTGAAGTAATTCCTATATTATAGACAAAGGAAATTTGGGGTTTTCAAAAATCAGAAATAAAAGTTTCTGAATGGTTCAATGTGCTATTCAGCATCCTCTGGTAGAGGTGCTGGTAGAACTGTGTCAAGCCAGGAGTAAACACCATTACTGGTAAAACATTATCATGCAAAATCTATTGAATTATGTGGCTTTATTTTGAGCTACATTGTGTTAGGTAGGCATACACTAATTGATTTCTGAATTTGGGTCTATTGTCTATAGTTCCACAAAGTGAAGTGATGGAATTGAGCAGAATATTTTATCTGCAGACATGGTAAAGGAAACAAAAATGTTTCTGAAGAAGGTTCCCAATTTTAGTCTGGAAAAGAGACCATAAGAATGGTACCTTTCCCTGAAATATTCCCTTATCAGAAGCAGCAGAAATCTTAAAGAAAGTTGCAGCCCAGATGAAAAGTGACAGAAGTACAATATGATATAAAGTGTGTTAGAGGGGAAGAGGTGATTTTGAAGATCTGTGTTCCTGATGAAGACTTCCTATGGGAAATTGTAGGGTGAGGTAGACTGGACTAGTTATCTATACAATTTTGTGTTTCTTCTTTGTAAAGATAAGAAGTTTATTTTTAAAATAGACATAACATGGAATGATGGAAAAGTTGAAGAATTAGTGAATTCCTTTACTTAAAAGGTTCAAGTGGTGTCTATATTTTCACAGGAGTTTTGCATACATCTCACACTTATTTGCTTTTTATTTCTTGTCTAAAAACTCCTACCGTTGGTCCCATTATTGAATTTCCAGGACGTCCATCATCTCCCGGTGGTCCCTGGTATCCTGGATCCCCCTATGCAAAAAGAAACATATTCAGAATTATATCAACTATATTCAGTTTTAACTTCAAAAGTTTTACAGAGAAGAACAATTATTCAGTCGTTTCTTACAGAGACAATTTTTGAGCTAGGTAACATGAAACCAGTATTTCTAGAGGAAGGTTTCACTACCTTGATTCTGACCTCTTTCACATTTCTGCTTCTCCCCAGCTGTGTAAAAGAGTTTGTTCTACCTTGACAAATAAATTGATGGCTTTAGTTTTCAGATAAAGGTTGAATGTCATAATTCACTTTGAGAGGCCAGATGCACCTGTGGCTCCTGCCTGCTTTTGCCCACAAGCAGGCTGCACAACCTTGTTTCTGTCAGAACGCAAAGAGAACAACAAGGAAATTCAAAGACAAGTGCTGAGCCAGAGTATGTTTAGGAAGCCTGATGCAATGGCACAGCACTTCAAAATTGCAAGTTCCATAGTCTGAAGTCTCAGGGAGAAACTCGAGTTTTCCACAAGTATTACACAGCTCGGCTCTTTGGTAACAGCTCTGTCAGTGGCTTTCTGGCAAAGCAATCAGGCTTAGAACTCACATTCCTTATGTTAACTCTTCATGGAATAGAATTTGGCTCCTTCCGGTGTTTCAACTTTGGAAACAGATGTTTCACTTTACATTAAGGAACTTATTAAGAAAATCTAAATTTGCAATGAAACACTTGCAATTTCTCAGTGAGAAGAACATGCAGTATTTCAGGAAATATTCACTAGGGAATGCAATTAAATGCTCTAATGCTCTAAACCACTGAGCAGTTGTAACCATGACAAAGAAATATTAGAAAAAACAGCTTTCTAATGTCACTGTCCCCATATTAGTAACGGCATAATGATTGCTAAGGGAAATAAAACTCTAGTCCTCAAATGTGAGTGTAGCTTAAAAGAAATAAACTCCCAATGGACACAACCATGGATGCCCAGGAGGTAAGACCTCTAGCAATCACTAATCACCACCTCAGATACTTAGAGATGTCCCAAAAAGACCTCAGACTCCCAGAAATAACTCCAAGCTTTGAGAAACATTCTCTGCATTAGAAATTTATCATGTCTGTCTTCTCAATTGCTGACACCAGGATGTTTTAGGAACAAAATCAATAGTTATCATTGTACTTTTTGCAGCTGAAAGATAAAACAGACCTGTGTAGTCTGTTACATTATTGATCAACTGTCCAAAATATAGTAGATATTTGTTTAAATCAAAGAAGTTATGATGGAACTGAAGAGACAAAGTTTTTTATATTTTTGAAAAATCAACTTGCATTTTATAATTAGCTACATACTTGTGATTTATTTTTCCACCAGCTACTGCCCACATAAGCCCTGCTCTACAATTTAATAAAGAATTTCAAAAGACTCCTACAGACTTCATTGGATATTGGATAATGACCCATCTGCTATGAAAGTTGTATGAACTGTACTGAACAGAATAAAATCATAGGTAAAAAGACAAGAAACTCTACAAAATTATTTTTCAGCATGAATTTATTAATGAATAAGCTTGACTCCCTTATTTGTCTATTTAAAAATGCCACAGTAACTGGAAAAACACGAAGAAGGGAGACTGATTTAATGAAACTTGTCCTCATACAAATTGTGCCTTTTAGCATGTCACCTGTATTCTCCTCACATAAAGTTTGTCACATTATTATGGCTTGAAACTAATATAGGAGATATGGGCACCTCACAATTTTCTTTTTTTCTTCTATGTGGTTATATTTTTACTCTAGGAATACCCTGAACATTTTGCATTTTTGTCTTTTTTCCTCCTCCATGCACAAGCAAGTCCAAAACTTATAATATCCATCTGTCATGTTCTATTGCCAGACTGTATATGTCATATATATTGTATATACCATACATATATATACCATATATATTTTTAAGGAAGAAGAAAAATCAGGATGATATTGCTTCAGAACGATACGATATGCATTCGTGATTCCCTGACTCTAAAAACTAACACCAAAGGTGAAAAGTATCAACTAAAGTTGAAGTTACCTGACATATTATAACAAGAATTATTAAGGTAACAAGAGTACTTTATTATTTAAATATCACTGAATTTTATAACAAGAATAATTTAAGTAACAAAAGTACTTCATAATTCAAATATCACTGAATTTTCAAATATTTTAAAACCTTCAAAGTTGTTTGTTTTTTTTTTTTTGTGAATCCACCTATTTTACTCAACAGGACAAGTCCCAGATATTTCAAGTACATTTTTCCCGTAGAGAAAATGAGATGGATGAAGCCCCAGCTATCTTGCACATGACATTTCATTTCAAGTAGGACATACAGGCCAGCTATTCATTTGGAAGTGACATACAAACACTCATCTCAAAAAAACTCAGGATATAACACCCTAGAACTATACATAAACATATTCTTGCAGGAGTTTAATGCCATATTTTATGAAGCAAAAAGCATGGCAAATTTGGGAAAAAAACCCTTCAAACTAATTAATTTCACATGAGGGACCCAACCAAAACAGAAATCTAATAAGTTTTTGGGTTTTTTTAAACAAACGGCTTCAGGAAGAAATCATTATGTACCAAGTTCAGCATGCTATTAAAGGTCCTGGCCTCTAACACTGACTGTTAATTTTTAACACTTTTCAGACCTTATTTCTGAAATTCAGTATTTTTGTTCCTACAACAAGGAATTTTAAGTTCCTTAAACCAGATTCTTTTAATTTTGACAGAAATGTACACTAGAAATTTCCAATCTCTGGTCTCTAGGAACTATGTATCAGATAGTCACCTTTGGTCCAGGAGGTCCCCAAACAGATGATCCAGGTACACCACGGGGTCCTGTCTCTCCACGATCACCCTGTTACACAATGGTATAATGTAGACTTAAATAGAGAGTTTGACTTTCTGAACTAAAAAGAGCTACAATATAGATGTACCTGCAAAACAAGCAATACTGTAAAAAGTACTTAAATCAACATATTGTTCTTATGAAAGCTGGTCTAAATTTAATGTTTTAAATAACTATTGGTTGAACTGTGTATTTGAATTTTTTTAAATTTTAATTAATTTTTTTGTCTGGCTTACAATCCAATGGAATAACAAGAACACATATTATTTCGATTTCCTTATAATTCATTCAGAGCAACACTTAAAAATATTATAACAGAAAGTTAATGATTCAAGGTAAAAATTTTGGAAATACTCATGGTTAGAATCACTTGGACAACTTTAGTTTAGCTTATTAGTGCCCATGCATAACAATATGTAATTACATCTCTATTCTTTTTCTCCTTGAGACTGCTGTGTCATTTAGGATAGATGATGGAAATATTTCTGCTTTCCCTTTGTTAAGTCTATAATCATCAGATGCTTGAGAAACTTTTACACTGCATAAGCTTCATAGCTTTTTAAATAAAATATAAAGAGAAGCGTTACCATGGAAGAACAAGCTTACTTTTGGTCCAGCTGGGCCTGTTAGTCCTGTAGGACCAATCATTCCTTTGGATCCTTTTTCTCCAGGGTCACCCTGAAGAAAACAAACTCTTTTTTCAGTCACAGCAAAGATTCATTCACAGCTGCAGCTACAGAAATACCCCAAACCACAACAATAATTATTAACCCATAGAGACATTTAGATGTTCCACTCCAAAGGAAATCCTGCTCATTTCTAGAATGTAACCCAAATCTCCCAAATTATATGAAATGGGAGATAAAAGTTGTCTCTCTACTAATACCTCTTTACAGACTTTTAATTTCATATTAAGTTATCTAACTATTCTCCTAATTTCTCAAAGTTTCTCTCTCTCTATCAACACACTAAGCTAATCTGTCACTTCTGAACTTTAATGAAAATTCTTTAGTTAATGTTTAGGAAATCTCTACTGCCCTATTAACTTTAGTCTCTGTGTTTAGGGTCTGATTTTGCTGCACTTGTCCAGGCTACACTACACATCGCTCTCTCTCTTCAACCCTTTTAAATCATCAGCTAAAATAGAATTGATACTTACGATATAATGAATGAAAAGGTAGGTCAGAATCCAAACTCTTACAAAAGTCTGTAGTATTTCCCCAGCATGCCCATCAAGTCATACCTTTTGACCTAAAAGTCCTTTGCCAGGGGGTCCTTCTGGGCCTCTTAGACCTTCATCTCCCTTTTCCCCCTAACAGAGATTAAATTATTAATTACTTTTCACGTAGTTAATTTTATTGATAGAATGATGAGAAACAATGCTTGCATAAATACTTTCCCCAAAAATGTCAGTAAATGTCTGGTTAATTTTTTTTCCTACAAAGAATAAAGTATTCTGTCTCTTAAAGCCTTGCAATCTCCTACATTCATAGTCTTTATTTTCCCAGACATTTGTAATAGTGTCATTTGCAACTACATCAATATTTTGTAGGAAGAATTCCATGCATATACTTATAAGAGGAAGAGAAATGCTTGCAAACTTAACAGAAAATGTCTTGATGGACCAATTCTGAGAAGTAATTTTAGACCAATGTATAACCAGTGGCAAATCCAGGCTGAAAATATTTGCCAGGAACATTACATTAAATAACTCAAAAACAGCCCACACAAAACATTCTGTAAAGAACATTATCTACAAAACATTTATGCATAATACAAGTCAGATTAGTATATAGGGGACACCTGTAGGTAATTTAGAGAGTGAAAGGTAGATTAAAATGAGGTTAAAATCCGTTTCTGATTGGAACTGTTGATGAAAGTGATATTACAGAGCCTGTTGTTGACAGGCATCGGTCTGGATCCCACTGTGGTGAGACACTGTCACACCTGCAAATAACTGCTGTAATATCACTATGCTACTTACTGCAGGCATCCAGCTGTTCAGTGCACTGCCCTGAATACCCAGGGTAGCTGCTCAGTACTACTATTTTTACCTTCAAAGGCTTGCAACAAGAAAGGTGACAACAGAATTAATCATCAGAGTAAAGACAATATGCAAGAGGAAAGACCAAAAACCCAGCATGACTATGTGTAACTTTAACCCAATATTTACTCTTAATGCTGATGCACTTCTGATACACTGGAATCTTACTTTTTGAGCAGGGGATGATACAAATTTTAAAAATATAATTAAGTCACAGCAGAAATGCCACATATTTTCTCCCAGTGGAAGGCTTACCACTTCAGGCTGGAGCTTTTCTGACTGGCATTGCACATTTAGGTGACCAAAATGTGAAGTTGCACTCTTAATAGTAATATTCATTACTATTCAAATATTTTCTGATTTAAAGCCCACAGTCAAAAATGCTGATTTGCTTACTCCAAATTATGCTTAGTTTATAAATTCTGCATGTCAGCCAGCTGCTACCCTCTTGTAAAAGCTGCACAGTAGCTGCCTGGAGGCACCTGGATCCTCAGCAGAATTAAAAATGCAAAGCACTGACTTTTGCTTACTCAGCGGCTCATTCATTTTGGAAAGAGTACAATTAAAAGCTTTCATTTAATTTGCTCTAAATTTACTATTTTGGCCACTCTGCTTTGCACATCTCTAAATTACTGTCCGCCATTTTGAAATTTATGCTTCTTTTTCCAAATGTGGTGGAGTTTCTCCTAGATCCTCAGAGTTTCCCTTGAGAACAAAAGCCCTGGGTTCAGCTGTTTGTGCGGGGTCCTGCACCACAGCTGGCAGCTTGCAGCCACAGCTCAGCACCCTGTGAGATGCCCCAAGTGCCACTGATGCAGCATTACTCCTCAGAGTCAGGAAAGACTGAAACAGGCCACGAAGAACAGGCTAAAGCCATGAGCTGTCTGCTCTCCAAGGAGATTGTGACATGTGACAGTAGTCAATTGCACACAAAAGCCAGGGTTGCTTGCCAGTAGCTCATTTGCTCATTCAGGTGGTAACCACTGTAAGTAGAGTTTGTTGGACACATCTCACCCAGTTCCTTATCCCTGGCAAAAGTATTGTCATATGCTTTCCTCAAGGATGAACTCCACTGAACTGTTCTTCCTTCATCACCCTTTTTGTACACCTTTTACATATGGTAAAATGTATTTCCTTACCTTTTGCCCTGGCAACCCTTTCTCTCCCTTCATCCCCTTCTCTCCTGGGGTTCCTGGAAGACCTGTAGCTCCCTTAAGGAAGGGAAAATTGTTACATCTGCCTATTTAAAAACATCATTTATTTTGTAAAATGGATTCAACAGTTTGTGAAAATATTAATTAAAGATAAATAATATTTTTCCTCAAATGAAGGTTGTTATTTCCAGTAAGTTAAATACTATATAAAGACATTAATTTTTAATACCCATAAAGTAAGCATTTGAAATTTCTCTCCAAGTTCCCCACCTATTTTGTAAGTCTTGGACTTGTATTAAATAAATTTGTATTTATTCAGTGAATAAAAGCATGACTGAATGCTGTTTGTTAGTCTGTGCACAATAACAATGTTACATTAATACAATTTACTTGCTAAGTCAAACATCTGGAACTTAAAGGATGATCAACCAAAAATGTCCAATAATTGACTGGACACTAACCCCTCTTCATTTGGACAGACTGACCAAGGCATTACTTTTAACATTTACCAGAAAAAGTTAGAATTCATAAGAAGCAGTCCTTCCAAGAATTTCATTCATGATCCAAGAAAAATATCATTAAAAGTAAGACGTCTGTGTCACCTTACGTGATTTTGGAAGCCCTACTTAAGTCATTAAAGATATGGTTAACAGTCTTCAAAATGGCATCTGAAGCCAAAGCTTTAAGTTTTTTACATCTCTTCCAACACACAGGCAGTAACATTGACAACCCTATCACACAGACTGACTTTTTTCCCATCAGAAAAAACAGGGGGACAGAGTTAGCAACTTTTCTAACAGGCCCTGGAAAGACCCCACTAATTTAGAAAAGATTAGGGGAAAACTTTGTTCCAGTTATGGTAGTGGCAATGCTTTTACGACCCTCACTGAAATTCCTTCTTATTTTAACCACAGTTCATTTATACCAAAAAATCTTCTACTTGGTTTACCAGCAAGTACTGGAAGAATTAAAAGACCATGTAAAGAACAATTAAAAATAAAATCAGGCTCACTTTAAGTCCTGATGAGCTAATTCCTGGAAGTCCTGGTTCTCCTTTTTGTCCAGCGGTACCTGGTTCACCCTAGCAACAAAAAGTCTTTAGTATAATAGAGAAACACAGTTTGGCTTCATTGATTTTTGCACAATTTAATTAGCTGATTACACAGAGAGGAGGATGTGATGACATTCTACAATTCTATGATCCTAAGTGGTCAAGATTTCAACTGGAAAATTATGTTCTTTAAAATGCCCTGTAACTTGTAGGACTGCATCTATTTTATTTAACCCTGCAGTGGGCAGAAAGTCAAAGTGAATCACTCCAACTTTATTCCTTATGCTTCAACGCATTTTATTTTTTACTTTACAGGACTAACTTAAAAACTCTTTGGTCCCTGAATGAAAAATGAGTCCAAATAAAGAAAAATCAGAGGTCCTGCTTAAGAGAAAGTTTTAGCCTCCTAATTATTTCCTCCTGTAGTTCTAAAACAGTTAAAGAGATAGCAATTCCATTTTTCAATTTTGCTTTATCACCTGAAGAGAACTGGTTTACCACATAACATGTTTCACAGGTACCTATTTTTCTCTACATTAATATTAAATATTGCTGCTTTAACTGCTGCTTACATGTGAAATTACCCAGAATAAAATGACTGGTTTTCTCATGCTTTTTCTACACTGACTAATATCTTTCCTTCAAAAATCAAGGTGATTACTAAAAACACTTCTGATTTACAGTTCATCAGTTCATTCCATTTGGTCATGTCATATTTCAGCAACTCCCCTTTCCTCGTCTGACAGTGTTCCCCTGACACTGTACCACTAGAGGCCTGGGCTTTGACAGCAATAGTTTTCCTAACTTTTGTGTTCTCTTCTGGCTTTCCCTCCTTCTGCAGTGCAGGGTCAGCTAAGTACGCCTTATTTCTTTTTTCTGTCCTAGTCTTTCTGTCTTTGGTTTTGGTTCTTTCTCACGATGACCATTGCAAGCTGAAGGCCAGGCTGAAGGTGTGGTGGGATTAGCCTGAAGTCTCAAAACCATCACTGAACTAAAGCTAAACTGTTTGGTAAAATGATTTACTTGAATACAGCATATATGTGGCACCAAACTCATTGGACACAAAGATGTCTGAAATATCCTCTTAAAAGTATGTGTTCCTTTAGAAAGAGAAGTTCATATTCACAAAGGCTAAGGGCTAATTCTAAGCAGGTAGAAGCCATATATTCCATTTGGGGAAGATCTTGATAACATGGATGGCTTTCTTTCTAAGATTCAAAAGGAATTATTATCTCCAATAGAGCTACATTTTCTTCTCATCAAACACATTTTTGAAAAGCCTGGAAAAGATACTTACTGTTTTGTGACAGTGCTGCTTTTGAAAAATAATGTCTGAACCATTACCTTTTGTCCTGGCAAACCAAAACCTCGAGAGCCTTTTGCCCCAGGGTTTCCTGGTGGACCCTGTGCACCCTATAAAGCAAAATAAGCGAGTTTTAGTGCATTACACTCTTCCACATCTGAAAATCACCACATGTCCATCTTTCAGTTAATAACAATTTTATCTTCTCTTTATAAGAAATCTTCCTTCCAAAATTAACAGAACCCAGAAGATCTTTTGGAATGTTTCAGTTTATCAACTGCTAATGGGTGTGTTCAAGTTTCAAAGGGCTTGACATTCAGAACTGATAGGTACTTAGCCTTGTAAAATTCTTATGTATATCACTGCCAAAACAATGCTATCTGATTTACCTACTATGAAAATTATTATGCAGATTAGACCAAGTTTACATTTGCTTGATTCTGAGACAATTCAAATCAGTCAAAACCAGTTGTATTTACAAGCTTTGCTTAAAAATTAGTTTGATACTTTTGAAAATAAAAAATCACTATGAGTTTTTTAATGTCTTTACATCAAAATTAGAGCTCTGATAAAATATAAAATGAAAACTTTATGCCAATGCTCATTACATGTTCAAAATGTAGACTTACCTGCCTTCCTTGATGGCTTGGTCCTGGTGGTCCTGGTGGCCCCTGTGGTCCTACCTGGCCTTGGTCACCCTATAGAAAAGGTATTCCCAAGAACTAAATTGCAAAAGTCCATGCTATCTGATTAACATATTTAAACCAAACACAGAGTAGCAGGCTTCAAGCTATATTATCTTGAAGTCTGCTGCTTCTATCAGAATTAAACGGAACTCTGGAATTCTGCCTATGAAAACTGTTCTAACAAAAATAATGCCCCTTCTTCCCTACAAACTCTATCTTGTTTATGACATTAGATGACCACACCTGTAATTTTATTATTAGAAGGATCCATAGTTCATCTTTACATACTGAGATCAATTTTAAAGATTTTCTTGTACAGAAATATAGACAGCTTCTTGCACAACACTCCGAAGAAAAACTCACAAATGTAAACACAGCAGCTGCAGAGTATATCAAAAACCTGAAAATATCAGTGTTTCTTTGCCTGTTCCAGACCCATTAGATTAGATGCAGGGATTTTTGCATTTTAAAATATTTATTTAAAAATTAAAATATTTTAACTAGGATATTTCTGAAATTATTTTGGGAGAAAAAAAAGTACATTTCTTCCCTCATACTCCCAGCTGCATAGAATAGAGTCATTGGTGCTCTAATTTAACATTGACAGGCTCAGCTACTTTCATTGGTGGAGTTGCATGGAGCAGTGTAACATAGCTGCTCAGATTCAGGTAAAATATACCTTTGTATAGTTGTGATATTGTAAAAAATTAATTGTAATTGAACTATAAATATAATTGATTATACATACAATTATAAGTATACTCTATGCCTCACCTTGTCACCTTTGACTTGGTCACCTTTTGGTCCAGCAGGACCAGGGGCACCGTCAGAGCCTTTTTCACCCTAGAAATCGATGACAGTTTTGAAACTCGTATTGAGGAACTTATAAAGAACACTTTCTTAGACAAACTGGTCATCACCATGTGGATAATGAGGAAAAATGTATTCCTTTACAAACAAACTAGAAAAATAATCAGTGGAATTACCAAATTAGAGAAAAGAAATTATAACATACTTCATCTGCACTCGTGTTTTTGAACATAGGACTTCAAAAGGAGAAAATTAAATACTAGGAGGAAGGAAGTTACATTTTGAAAACATGACAATATGCTCACTAGTCAAAGAGATCAGTTCAGAACTGAGTGCAAGGATGTGACTGATGCCTTTTCCATAAAAGGAAGAAAAATCTCAGCTTAGTAATTCAAGGCTCTAGAGAATCTTGAAGCCACTAAGACAGAGGGGTGTATTTTGATGGAAAACCCAGTTATGATTTATTAATAAATTTTTTATTGTTTGTACATATTTTTTAAGAAGTTGACATGTATTAATGTAGCAAACGCCCTAAATGAGATAACTGTCCACAGAGACTCATAGAACTCATCTTTCAGTTTCCCAAAATGGTCAGGCAAAATGAAAGCAGTTGCTGAATATCTTCTTCCAACACAGAACATAAATAGCTCAGTAGCTTCTTGGAAGACAGTTTGTCTCACTAAGGCTATCAAAAGAAGTTCTCTTATTAAACACATAAATAAGAGAATCATTAACTTACTACTGGTAGAGGTGAACTGTACAAATTTTTTTGTAGTTACCTGGATAGAATTTCTGAAATCAGTGGGATATTCTGGGAGCACAGTGATTCAGAAATCCAAGATCCATCATCCGGAATTTTATACCAATGGAACTATCAGAGGCCTTAAATAACTTAGACACTACTTCAAATTTGGTCCACAATGTTAAAGAAAGTAATTTCCATAAAACTACCTTATCTCCTTGAATGCCCTGTCCTGTCGAACCTTTTTCACCTGGTGATCCAGGAGGGCCAGGTGGTCCCTGAAAGAAAAACAAATATATATTCAAACTATACCAGCAGTTCAATTTTTTATAGAAATTTTGTGTAATTTGCTAGTAAGGATTTTGCAACACTTATGACACTGGTAAGAGAAAATCCTTCCACAATATCTGTGAGCCCCAGCAATTAAAATGAACTGTAGCAACCATTAGTTGGGTCATATGGAATAGAATAAGCCAATGCTGAATTCATGTGAATTACATAATTAATGTCTAAAGACTGTACTCTTACAACTCAAATGAATCTGCAAATTTATTTATAAAAGGATTAGTATTACAGTGAAATGTATTCCCTAAAATTTCACATAATTTCATTATTTTCACAATGAAAATCATCAATTTGAACATATTTTTTGTACATAATGACAGGTTATATAGGCAACACTAGAGAATGCTAATTTTGATTTAAACAAATACAGAAATAAGTATTTTTCTAACACTTTCTGTCCTCTTGCAAAACTGAGCTAAATTTCAATTTTTAAAGCTAGTAAGTATTTTTTAAGGATAATCTTGATTAAACAAAAAGTTTTCCACATATTTTTGTGAGAAAAATAGTCTTTCACAAATGAAAGTAACTTTCAAAAACACTAGAATTAATCTAACACCCATCTACATTTGTGGCTTCATATGAACAAGAAAACCATACATTTTATACATTTCAGAAAGAAAAAGCAGACATTGAGTATTAAATCAAGAGCTTGCCAAAATTCTGTAATTCAGAAAATAAAGATATAATTAAAAGCATGTAATTTGGGTCCTTGTTCTTGATGGGATCCAAATTACACATAAAAGTTAAGGGATGTTTCATCTCTTTTATTTTCATCTTCTAAAAATTTTAATGTAGACAATTTTTAAAGATTATCATCAACTTAAACAAGTAGAAGTACATATATATATATGTGTGTGTGTGTGTGTGTGTGTGTATGTGTATATATATATATCTATATATATATCGAAACTGACTTGGATGTGGTTTTATTCTCCTGCTTGGACAAGCCTCATGCAGCTACTGATGTATTGGGCTGGAATAGCTTGTGCTGCTCCAGGCTAAGTACTAGTTATGGAATCAGTATCCTATACAACTACTGACAATCAATTACACTCACTAAGAGTTATTTTGTTGCATTTAAATTCCCAATGCATATATCACTGACTTACAGGTAATCCTGGCTCACCAATTCCAGGAGGTCCTCGCAATCCAATTCTGCCTTCTCGACCTTCAGCACCCTTGTGAAAAAGAAAATTAGAAAGTTCAATCCTAATTCAACTTGGTACTTTTGAAGAGCATAACATTTATATATAGGCGATTTAATGGCATCACCACAAAGGCTTGAACTCTAATGTGCAACTTCCCCTAAGGAAAAAAAAAAAACATACATGATGTTCTAGAAATATTAGAAAGTACCTTTCTCTTAATACTTGAAACACAAGATTGCATCCAAGCACACAGGATTTCAGCACTGAAGACATAGGAGTAACTGCTTAAAATTGCAAAGTCTAAGAGATGAAATGGATGAGGGAGTTAACTCGGACTAAATTTGGCTGCAGCACCAAAGCAGGAATGCTCAGGTGTGAGGGATGCTCACTGTAGCCTCTATCTAGGTACTTGAACTGAAGCCTGCTTCACTGGAATATGGGATTGCATGGGAACTCCAGGAGCTGTACAGTTTCTGCATCTACTACTTACAAGGCGTCATAATCTTCACAATTTCCCCAGTTTACTGAGGACTGTGTGCTTCAAGGATAAGGGCAAAGAGATTTTTATCTTTCTACAAAGGAGTAAAGAGATGGGGTGACATTTCTTCTCCATAAACTATTTTCCCTTCTGGAAGGACCAAGTGTTGCTCCTTTTACATGGTAAAATACTGGTTTCTGAGCTCATAAACCCTCTCTGTGTTCTGGGGTCTGCACTACTGCACAGGAAATATACAGGAATTCAATGAATGTACAAATTAGAGCCCTAAAAGCGAAAAAGTATAAGTCCGTTAGATGGTGTCTTTTGGATCCAAACCATAGGGAAAAGATGGAGAAAGCTACACCAGAGACTCAGCACCAGAACTAGAGTGAAGTTTAGTTCTGCCTAATTTGCATTTCTTGCCTGACTCTGAAATGCAGGTCTCTGACAAAACTTGTAAACTAAGGAGTCATGTTTCCTATGCAGATGCTTTTGTAGATTTCCATGAGAAGATCTGACTGGCCAGCATAGGCAGACATGACTTTTCCAAAACTGGATTCCACCTTCTAGTCTTTTGCAGTAAAATGAGATGGAGGAATGAAATGTTGTGTGAGAGAATCTTGTAAGAACATCTGTTCCCTAGTGAATGACAAGGCAAATCTCTCACTTGGCCATATATCACAGTGACTGAGATGTGTTTCTATACCTGGAAATGTAGTTTACTCATTAGTGCAAGCATCTGCTAGTGCTTGAAAATTATCTCACACAGGTAACCCTCATTTAAATGGCATTGTTTCTGACTTCTATCAATAGGATCATCATAAAATTCAAGAGTTGTTGGAAAAGCAGGTCTTTTATCTCTATCCTTTGTGAATACAAAAACCTGTCAATCAGTGATAAGATTTTGACTTTGATAAAATTGTAGGTGAGAAATTTGATTCAAAACAATGACTACCCAGAGCTATCATTTAAGAAACACATTTCTGAGAGTTACCTTGGGTCCTGGCTCTCCAATGCCAGAGGGTCCTGCAGGACCATAGGGACCTGGAGGGCCTTGTTCTCCCTAAAGAGAAAAAATGGAAAGAAACTATCAGTATGAATAAAAGTTTAAGCAAATTCTGACAGAGTGTCATTCCAAAGCCTCATTTAGGGCTAGAGAAATACATTTTTCAAGTAAAAAACAAATACACAAAACAAAACAATCTAAACTTGTCTTGAAGAAATATGTTTAGATTAGAAGCAGGGCCAATATCCTGGCCATACAAGATATAATAATTTTATAAAGGCACTCTTTCATATGCATCATGAAAGATTAAAAAAACCCACCTTTTTCCTTTTTTTTTTTTTTTTTTGTCCTATCTTTGGTCCTGACTTCATCCATTATTTTGGTGGTTCCACAGACTTTTTTTGATAGAAAGATTGTATTTAGAAATGAAGCAGTGCTTAAGCTTTCAACATTGCACTCAAGGTTCTTGTTGTTACAGCAAATGCACACACAGCATGACTGTTGTTCCTACTGCTGTCTTTGACTGCAGCTCCTTCTTCTCATTCTCTCTCCAGTATACTGTGTTCATAACAAAGCCAACACAGCCACATAGTTACTAATTTTCTTTTTACCAAAATGTGTTTGTTTTGTGGGAAGGTGTTCATTTTTTGGGATTGAAACTTTTATTTACTTATAAATGCTATATGCTGAGTTCTGCAACCTTTCAATGAGAATTTTGCACTTGGGAAGTCAATAGAAATATAAAAAATTACATTTCCTCACAAAATCAACCAGTTTTTAATCAGCCAAAGAATGAAGCTAAGATGCATATAAGTAAAGATACAGCAGAGGTAAATAAACAGACTATTATTGAAGCTTCATTTCTGATAACTATGCACTTGTAGTGCTACTGCTGCAGCTTTAGATCTACAATAACATGGAACTTGATGCCCAGACTTAAATTAATTACACTACAGAACTGTATAATAATTTGGAAACAGCTATGGAATTTAAGACATTCAAAATGCAAGATTTGCTGGCGCATGTTCATAATCTAATAAATCAATACAGCACCAGGAGAAGTTATGTTTTAAAAGGCACAAAGAAAACTGTTTTCACTCAGTGGAATAGCATATCTCCCATAGGACACTGACAGGGTATTAACAACAATTGATATTGTGTTAATGTGGATTCTGTGCATGCAGCTATTGTAAAAATACAGAACATAGCTAAAAGGTTGACTGTCTTCCTAGACAGAACTTATTGTTTGGGTTTCCTTATAATATTTTCATTAAACCTTTGGACCAGAGTCAAAATTCCTTTCATTTGTATACGGATTATCATAAATAATGCAATTTTTACTGATATAAGTCCAATTGAAAATTTACCAGTTTTCCTCATACCTATGTTTTTCCTGATGTGTTCGTTTGAAACTGATCAAACAACAACAACAACAAAAATTCCTCAAACAACCTATCTTCTATGCTTTCTACACTGGTGCCTATGAAGTTTTGCCTTTCAGCCCATAGGCTTCCTTGCCTCAGCACCAACTCTGGCTTCAGTACCTTTCCACTTGACAAGCCACATTAACAGGCTCAGCCCCGTGCAGCTTCAGGGCCTGGAGAGAGTTTAGGATGGACAGGAATGGATGCAAGAGGTGCCAGAGACAGAGAGGAACAGGCACAGGTTGCTGTAAGGCAAAGCAGTATGCTAAGCATTAGCTGCTCCAATTCACAATCCTTGTTTCCTCAATGGAGAAGGCAGGGTGAAATTTCTGTCGTGCCAGGATGTATGAACATGGTCCACAGAATGAATCCAAAAAATAAGTGAAGTTGAAAATGTATTTTAAAAAATATCCATGAGGTAAAAAAAAATATTTCAGCTGTACACAGCACCACTATGCCCTGTGCATGGCAAATGCCACTCAGCACATTGCCTCCAGCTGATAAAACAAAACTTCTGAAATGGTGTAGGAACTTGTTGCATGCTGAAAAATGGTATTTGATAAATACAGGTTCATCCCTTAGCTGAAACAATAAGCCAACACCCTTCATTGTGCTTGGAAAGTGCTCTCCAATTTTTTTCCCTGTCACCCAAAAGGACATTGCATTTTCTGTCTATGTTGACAGTCCCTAACAGAATTTCCCAAGGACAGTAACTCTGAGGGATGCTTCCTATCACAAATAATTCATTTCTTTGCAAACTCACCCACATGATAGAGCCATGTCTTGAATGCAGATGGGAGTCCTGCTGAAGTCAATATTTTTCCAAAAGCTCTATTTTTTAACCATGATAAAAACATTACAGAGTTTTCCTTCCGATAACTGGTGTCATGTGCCTTGCAAGAGCTGTTGCTGTAGGTATGGTACTGTTAGGTGATGGGGTAGGGAGAGTAAGAAGCCTTGTGATAAAAGTCATGTAGGGTAATATGAAAATATTGCTCTGTGACACACCTTTTTATGGATAGAAGAGGATGCCTGAATATTAATTGAGAAAGAAATTCAAACTTCTAGCAGACAATATGCAAAACTTGGAAACTTAAATGATTCAGTCTTTTTTAAAGACAGAATATTTCAAACTTCAAATGGCTATTAACAAATCTGTGTTTCATCTTCTGTGGTCTTGGTGCAACAGGTAATGTGGAATTTATGAAAACCATGAAGTTCTGGCAATAATATCACATTATGTCTACACGTAAAAAGAAAATTCTGCTCTTTCAAAAAGGTTTTTGGTAATAATTGTCTTTGTTTAATGCTTTGCTCGCATTCTTTCTTCTCCCCTTATTGGGATTTTCCTTCAGGTGGCATGTAGTATCATCTTGAGCAATGGGAAGGAAAATTACACTTGATGAGAGCTTAATGTTTCTACATATTGAAATTGTACCATTTAAAGCCTGGAACATACCTAACAGTCTAACCCAAAAGCCTCACCATCCACTCCCCCTCACTGTTCATTATGTTAGGATGAGCTCCAGTTAGTGCCAGCATAAATAATTTATTTCCTTTTTAGAAAGCCCATGCATACTGTAAGGAATACAAACACACTGGATTTCAGTCTACAATGTGATAATGATTAAGCAACGGTAAAAAAAAATCTTTCAAATTTAATGATTTTTTCTTTAAAGTGAATTGGCAACAACAATGCAAATAGATTTAGATATTTTAACAGATATTCTTGATATTTTGTATTTCTTAGTTGAGACATCTAGGAACTAAACTTGTTCATAGGAAAATTGGACTTTTTCCCAGTCTTCTGGGAAAGTTGTAACTTGCCACATAAGTGAGGAAAGAATTCATATGTCATCAGAGAAGAAGCAGATCCCATAGCAGCTTGTTCTGGGAAATGTATTTAGGAAAATATGCAATGATGGATTTTTTACAGAATTGTCCCAGGATAATTTTATGGGAAAAACTGCTTTGAATATCCACATTCAAACTTAACCTTTTCCTTAGAAGTTTGAATATATGTCTGTTCATAAAACTTTAGCCTTTAATTGAAAATCTTACTATGCAAATCAAATTTTCCTTACAACAGCAGTGGATTCTAAGAACATCATTCTCACCCTTCCCATAAATGTATGGTGATTCCTAGAAACATGCACTTTGTATCTAGTAGCTGGTTCAAGATTTAAATAAATCCAATGTCAATTCTGAAACAATAACCATAAGTACTCTCTGCTCATCACTTTTTTATGAGTGGAACACAGGTCATAAATGGATTTCATGCCTCAATTTTATAATCTGTAACTATATAATTCAGTTTGTAATTTATCCACTGAAATTTGTTAATAGTCACTATTATTATCCTCACTAAAAAATAAAAAATCTTCAAAAATTACCTTGAATTTACTCTTATGGAACCTTACTGGTGCTATAGCATAGAATACATTGTTGTTGGCTTCAGTTTTTTGAAATAAATATTAGTTAAGCATCTGAAAATAAATTATAAACAGACAAAAAAATGTCAACTAGTCTGAGTAAATCAATAGATATATGCATGTCTAAAATAATTTTTTTATCCAACACTGAGAATACTAGGGGACCCCAATTTAGCTTTGCAAAAATGATATATTGATTACTAGAACTCTGTTTTCCATTAAAATCATGATGATTCTGTTTCTTTCCTGGAGAGGAAATCAAGATGAATTAAGTCCTTTTGTCTTAGAATGTTGGATTTTTCTGGGGTTGTATTGCTATTGAAGGGCAAAGCTGTATTTTAATGAGAACACAACAATATGTTGGCAAATCCAGCAAAAGACATGAAGTAACCAGTTCAGATGCTTTTTCATTGTATTAACCAACTGAGTTAAGAGATATGTAGAACCTAAGTAAGAAAATGAAAATCAGACAGAAATAATTTATTTTATCCAAGGCTATAATAAATACCTGCCACTTTTCAGAGATATTGTATTATGTGTCATGAAAGCTAATTTTAAAAGAGCACTTTAATAATCCTTCTGTGAGGACAAAAAATATTGGAAAGACTGCTATGTGTCTGAACCAAAAAAGGCCTTGACCTTTACCAGCTGAATGGCTGTTTATTAATCTGAAAACAACCACTGATTATCTGTACTGACCATTAAAACAGTTTTCACTCATCTCAAATAAGCTCCAAAATGCCAAAGGTTAGCTTTGGCATTAGGTATGGACAAGAAAAAACCCCTAAACATATTATTCTTCCATGCTCTTTAAATATAATTATCTAAGTATATTAGCTAAACTTGTCTGGCAGTATTTTTATTATTATAGATGTTTGAGCATAGAAAAATCTTGACTACAGACTTTAAATAGCAGGCTGGCAAGCTGAAAGCTGATAAGAGAACGAAGTTTCTCATTCTTACTGAAAATCTGCAGCTAAAGCCTGACAAGAGACCATAAATACTGTATCCATATAGATGGCTTCTAGAGAAAGATGTATATATTTTACAGCCATGAAAATATGTGAAGGGACTGACAGGAGGACATACAAGATTCAACAAATATGGTTTTGTATATAATAGAAGTATCTGGTTCTACTGTCTTGGACTCATCAGCATGAAATGACAGATAAAAAAAATTACTGTCATTTGCTGTGCTGAAGTTAGAGAGAGACATGATTTTTCCACCACATGGATGAATACTTTCTTTCAAACTTCATCCTATTTCTTTTTCCACTTCTAAAGTATTCTGCAGCAGCTTTCCCAATCAAACAATTTTTTGAGAAGATGAAGAAATGAGAAGTTTGAAAAAGCATTTGTCAGGAGGAGGAAAATCATGATACATGACAATATTCCAAAATTTTAATAATAAATGTTTTCCATATCTAAATTTATTTCCGTGAATTTTCTAATTAAATTGTTGCCTAAGAAACAAAACATGAGTGCTTATATAGTGCATCTTTTACAAAGCAGCTTTGTATTAATTAATTTGTCTTGTATAACTTAGGTTGTTATCCAGGCGACCAATGATCCTGTTGTAGAAAGTCTTTGTATCAAACTGATAAATGGAAGATCTTTCTTTACCAAACTTTGATGTTAATAACTCTCCCATGGGCAAGACAACCGTATTCACATAAAGCAATTTCCCAAAGTTTTGCAAACCAGAAAACTTCCTAAATTAATCACACACTTTATCCAACTGATTTTGCTTGACAAGGTGTAGCCATTAACTCTAAATGATCCATTTTAAATATCACTCAGGTATTAGTTGTCATAAAATCTCATACCTTGACCAACTTCAAAGTTGTTCTGAGTTTTTACAGCACACAAGCAATTAAAAATTATTACAAATAAACAGTCTCAAGGTTTTAACCTTCATCTAGACATACTTAAAATCTTTAAACACAGGCATTGTAAGCAAAAACATTCTAGAAAGAAAGCTTCCCAAGTGATGGTGAAAGTCAAGACATATTCAGGTGACTGAAGCTCTGACATAAGTGCTGTGGCTCTAGGGAGGTCCTTGGTAGCATCCTATTGTGGATGCTCTTGGAGAAATGTTTTTACAAAATGTTCTTGGAGACCCAGATAAGAAAGCAGGAGCATGTGCCAACAATACCAAGCCTTCATCACATGATGGTGCACCACCCATGTGAGGACATTATTGCTGTGCAAATAACACCACCAGTAAAAAAGCTACTGAAAAAAAGGATGGCAGACTATAAAGGTTCTACAGAATTTCTGCAGTCTCTCTCCCTATATAAATAACACATTCAATTACACATACACAGCTACATTTTACCTTGTTTCCTTGGATGCCTTTTGGGCCTTGCTGACCTGGATCTCCCCTGATACCCTACAAAAAAGTCAAAGCAAAGAATGAGCTGCCTTTGAAGACACATATAAATGTTAGAGTTTTATTTCCCCTGAATGGAGTACATTATAATATAGCAAAATTCTAAGCTCTCAAGGACAAGAGTTTTCTGCATCATATCCTGTGAAATGCCCAATACATTGAATATTGTTAATATTTAAGAACCAGTGCCAGCAGAAAAACATGGCTGTTTTTCAGAGAATTAACAGCTTTTAAGCAGAAGAACCTTACAAATTATAGTCTTTCCTTTTTATTTAGTAGCTTTTAGTTCCCTTACCTGAGGTCCCCGAGGTCCCATAGGGCCCACAGAGCCCTGCAAACCCTGAGGAAAAAATAGATTCAATTACCAGATTAAAAGGAAATTTCAAATTGCTTTCAAATGTCAAGCATTTGACATGTACATGTAATGGCTCAAATCTCTATTCAAGCACTTTCTAAAGACTTTATCCTCTCACCAGAGTGCTGCTGCTCTCATACTGTGCTCAGTAATTGTCTACTACATTCCCTCAATATTTGGATAAAACACTTTTCATATACAACAAGCATAGTGAATGTCTAATTAACATCTTAGTTATTTGATTAAAAAGTGTTTATTTGATACAGTTCTTAAAATTTAATTCCTAGAAGCATATTAGATACAGAATTCTTAATAAAAATGCTGCAATGTCTATACCAGAATAACTTCAGATAAATTTGTCTCACTAACTCAAACTGCTGATGAATCAGATTAATCACTTGCCTGGCAGAATCACACTAAAAGTTCACAAAATCCATTAAAAATGCATCCAAAAAGTTCTGATATACAGCACTAAAACTATTGATTCAATCTGATTAGTGAGATTGGAAAGTGGTAGTGGATAAATGTAACACTTTCAAATTGGACTCCCAATCATGCTTCAATATCCATCACCTCAGGTAAAGATCAACCTCAGAATACTGGATTTGCTTCTCATACAACTGGCTATCTGTGTTCTTTGTCTGGTTTTGTCTAGCCTAGGATGTTTTCTTTAAAAACAAAGCCATAACTTTGTTCTGTCTTCAGGATTTGTGAATTGAAGGTGGGAATTCTGGAAGTGACTGATCTGCATTAGAGGACAAAGTTTTTTTCATCACTGTCCTCAACAGAAATGAAGCAAGCAGATTTTTGGCAGCCCTGGCATGTTTTCTATATCCAGATTTCTGGGTTGCTTTGATTATGTTCTTTGCCAGCTTCTGAACATCTTCCTTTTACCTTAGTAGATGTTTCACATGTCATTCTATTTCTCACACGCCTGGATAAAATGGTATGATCTTTCTTTATTCCTCTGAGAGATACAGCTCTCTCCTTTTCCATTGATGTGTCAGACTTTTCTGATTCACTGAAGTCTGAAATTTGCTGCCATTTTGAACCACAGTATCCCACAAGATATTCTCAGTATTTAGATTTTCATTACTGTACAATGCCTTTTTTTCTTTGCAATAAATACTTCTGGAATTAATATTTATTAATTCCTATTTGAAATTAATCATAAAATAGCAGCTTCCAGGAAATCAAAAACTTTTCAAGGTGGTCTTTGATTAAGATAAACAAAATATGGGTGTTAAAAATGAAGAAATGTGCTTTAATAGAAGGATAAGTGCAATCTAACTGGTAGTTCTTAGCTATTTGAACTATAAATCAGTGGTTTGCATGACTCATACAAATCTGCTTGTATGAACTCAAGACACATGATTATCTCACTTAGCAGTCTGTTATCCTTCCATCTTTCAGATTGTAAACAAACCAGGTAAAAATCTGTATTCACTTGCAACACTACCACACTCTAAAAAAGAAAGGAGAACAGGATAGAAGTGTGAATTCATATCAATCAGCACAGATGGGCTTGTAGACCTGAAAGCTGTTCATGTTGGGTAAGAACCTGCTTTTATTGCAATATACACTCACACTGAAATTAAACTTTTAAGGAAATAAACTGGGTGCTCTCAGTAAGATGCTCAGTCCTGTGTAAGCAAGGCTTGGCAGTGGTCTGGGCAGCTTCTATTTTAGGTAAGGATTTGCATTTCTTAGGCAAAATGGAAAAAAATAATGTGGTGAACAGTTGATTCAGTTTTTACAAATCATTGTTCTACTATGAATGTATCTCTACCACCAGGGAATTATAAGGTATTCCAGATTTACAATACTCTTTTCAAGTTGTGTTTATTAATATGTTATATGATTTTCTGGTATCTTCATCAACATGAAACAGTTCAAATAAAAATTATACTTACTATTTCTCCTTTTGGTCCTGGGGCTCCACATTCTCCTCTTTCACCCTTTATAAGAAATCAAAGGGTTCACAGCTATACAGGATTATTTGATTATGTTACAGGCATTAAAGACTCTGCAAGCAGTATCACAAGAGGTTTAGTTGACTCTGAGGTCTTAGAAGTTGCATCATTATATACGGTCTGTAGAAGATAAGATCTGCTCTACTCAATATAGGTTGTTCCTCAAAATGCCTGCAAAATATCCAACTTCTATCAGAGGATAATACATTTAATGTCTAATAAGTTTTGCTGCTGTTTTCCACCTCACTGCACTGTCTCCAGAGATCCTTTCCATGCTCTGATTTCATTACTGTGATGTCTGAGATTTTCCTGAGTAACAATTGTGATATAGCACATATGGAATGAAGAAAGAATTAAGTCTTTCACTGATGATTTAACATATCTATAGAAACATGAAAAGCAGACCTATGAGTCTACTGTTCCCATTTTCATGAAATCTTATCACAAAATCGACGGAACCATTTTACTAGTAAATACTAAGATTCATAGAGGCACTGCTTTTATTAACAATGTGGAGATATAAGTGTCAAATGAAGAAAAGTCAAAATGGAATTATCTCTGTTTCATTTTTGACTATGATGGTCCACTTTGCAATTCATCTCCAGCATCCTCCAAGTCACTGAAATGCATAGCTTTTTTATCTTCTTGGAGAGACTATATTGAAAATTTTCTTGATCGAGCATTAGCCCTTGCAAATTATAAACAGGTTAAAAGTAAACTTCCTTCTGCTGTTTTTTCAAAAGAAGCTGATGGCTGTCACATTGCGTTTGAAGTAAGCATTTTCTCTTTCTTTCTACTTAACCTCTTATTCAACCCACAACTTCCTTTTCCTTCCAAAAACTCTTCTTCTGGTCATTGACACTTTTCTTTTTTTATCTTTAGATTACAGTCTCTGATTTTGTGTGGTTTTTGTTTTATTTCCAGCATTCCAGTCTGTAAGCATTTACATAAATTTTGAATTTACTTCTGGGGATTGTATCAGGAGCTTTCATGACAAAAAGACAAGACAAGCTTTTTTTCATTTTTTCACATACACTGTCAGCATTGACTATTTATTTTCAGACTACTTCTATAAAAAACTTACCTTGTCTCCCTTGTAGCCAGGAGCTCCCTATTCAAAAATTGAAAAAAGGAAAAAAAATCATAAAAGAGAAAGCAAAGGCCTAACATACTGCTAATTTAAGTAGAAAAAGCCCCAATTCCACCCCCCCCATTGTAAAGAACTATGTTTCAGAAGTTTAACTATTCACTACAATAAAATATCTCTCTGAAATTGCTTAACATGTAATTTTTTGCAAATCTAGATGTGTATTTTTTACTCATATATTAGCTGTAAATATGCCACTCAGTTTGCCACCTCCTAGCAGATACATGCTGCAATTTAAATGGGACTTTTAAACTGAGTTATTCTTATACAAGGAGTAGTGTTAATCTTTCTCCAGTGAATCAACAAGAAGTCTGAGGATTACTAGGTGTTAGAAGCCACCAAAGAACCACGCAGTATTTTTATCAGGTCTCTCTTTGGGAATAAGTCTAATGCAAGTCAATTCAAAATCACACAGCTTCAATTCTTTCTCCCAGCAGCATCTCATCTCTATATTTAAGCACATGGTTAGACTGTTTCTTTCAGTATACATACTTCTGTAAACAAAGCCTAAGTGTAGGTGCTTTCAACAGTTGAATAAAGTAGACACATAAAAAATGAAAATAACATTTTCAGTTCAGAAAATGTTCAGAAAAGACAAAATATGAGTTAGCACTGTAGTAGTCACGTACCTCTTCCCCTTTCTCTCCATGATCTCCTTTTTGAGCATCACCCTATTGGAAACAAAGAATACAACTGAAATATGTATTTCACTAAAACTAAGAACACTGTTAAACAAGCATGACTGTTTTTTCCTATTTATTCACACTTCTTCCTTCCACAATCAAAGATACACATTTCCTGATCAGTAATATAGAAAACTGAACTATTGTCATTAGATGACTGAAATCTTAGGAGTGAGCCACTCTGATCAAGAGATCTGTGTACTGTTAGAAAGTTCTCAGGAAAGAGCGTTCAGCTATATTTGGAGACATCTGCTGTCAGAGAAAAACTGGAATGATAGGCAGTGTTATCTTGATAGCAGTTTAGTTTTAAATTTTTATCTCACACTTCTAAAGCAGCTAACTATAAACTGGCAAACCTCAACATTTAGAACTTCTTTTAACATACATTTCCTTCGCTATATTGACATCTGTGGTTTGAATAGCTGGATAGAAATTTGCTTTATTTCTTTTAAATTCACATTACCTTGTTTCCTTTTGGTCCTGGGTCACATTACCTTGTTTCCTTTTGGTCCTGGGTCACCTTTATCCCCTTTGCTGCCGTCGTTGCCCTGAAACACAGCAGGAAAATGTTATTATCATTATGAGCATAAAATTCTCCAGCTTATCTAAGACTATATTTTAGTCCAAAATCAGCCTGGAATAAGCTTTGGTTCAAACCTTATAAGCTCTGATTCAAGCATGGTACATGTGACACAATATTCATTTAGCTAAACCCACTCTGGTATTATAAGGTATCTACAAATATTTTTTTAAACAGTTTTGAATGATAAAAAAATTTTCTACAGAGCATCTGAAAAATCTAATCAGGAAGGCATTACAGAGAACAAACACAGTTCTTCCTTCCCATTTCTCAATTAATCACCACTATCTCATCTTCTCTGCTTAGAAAAAACCTGTACAGAACAGTTTAGGGTCAATATTCAGCAGCCCTAAGGAAAAAATGGCTACACCATTTTTTGTTACTCTTTGGAGGATCATTGATGGGATTGACGGGAGACAAGCACATCTGATGATGATCAACAAGTCTCAGATTTATTGATTAACAGGCGCGCTTTTGTAATCACAGTAATAAGGTTCATACATATTGCAAAAGTAAAGCTCATTATTGGTCCGCTATAAAAAGTCAGTCCCACCTCTCTCAGGATGTTTGTGGCTTCTTTTTACATAAGAAAAATGTGTTATCACATATCACAAAATATGTTATCACATATTTTCTTGAACAGCTTCTTGCTTAAGGAAACTGTGTCCTCGAATTAGGCAGCTGTTGCTTTGCTAGCTGTATATCTTCATGTGATTTTCCCATGTTTCAACAAAACTCTCTACAGATCATGATGGTTGGGACTAGAAAGTTTGGTGTATACACATCTGTATAACAGGTTATGTCTAAAAATTTGGGATACAATAACTTAAAAATTCTTGGATCTAAAATTTTAAATTGCAAACAGAGGTTCTGGTGCACACTATCCAGATGCACATTATCCAAAAAGATTGAATGATAGGCCCTGGTGTCATAGCCTGCTAATGGTATGGCTGACCCATTAGAGAATAGGGAGAAAGGAAAAAAACTTCTGAATGTAACTTGATTATCTCTGGGGGAACTATTAAAGACAGAAAAATGGTCAGAGAGGTCACCCACTGTCTGAACTCACACTTTTCTGTTCCTTACTAGAGCCAAGAAATATGTGCTGAAGTGTCACAAGAGAAAAGAGTGTTTGAGGCAGAGTTTTAGACCTTTCCTCATATATCCATTACCCTCAGACTTTTGAACCTTTACCCCTTACAAAAATAGAAGTTGGTGGTGGGTGAAAACCTTTGTCTAATGGACCTTTCCTTCCCCTTTCCTTGCAAGATTCAAGAAGAACTTTTGTATTTGGGCTCCAAAATCAGCTATTTATCCACAGTGTTTTATTACCCAATAATAAAAATATATTTTCAAGATATTATCTGACTATGGATCTGACCTCTTTTAACAGTAGCCTTTCACTACGAACATGACATGCTAAAAATCAATCTTTTTGCAATGCGTGCACAGCTAATGTCTTGTTCACATAGTAACCAATTAAAGTACAGTGCGGTTTTGATCTTTATTAAAATTCAAATTCTTGAGGCTACTCAAATAAACGCATACTTACTTTTTCACCTTTGTCTCCTTTTTCTCCCTTTTCACACTCACAGGTCTTATGCGCACACTGGAAGGTTAATGGAAAGATAAAGGAGGATGTTTTTCAAATATATTATTTCAAAATTTTAAAGCAAAAAATTTTGGTTTTGCCTAATCACAGATGAAATAATAGTGGAATAATAGGAAATAAATGATATTCTAATTTATTTATTTCTCACATAGTCAACATTAAACTTCCATTTGAAGCAATGAAAATCCATTATTTGATTTATTTATAACAAAAATAAATCTCTTACTCTAGTGACTGTAGTCACTGTAATAATTAGAAATGCTTAAGATAGCATATACATAGTAAACAGTACTGCAAAACCTTACATAAATTTTGAACCATTTTAACATTGCTATTGTTTACTAACAAGACCACAAATTAATTTGCATATCTTGCATTAGACCTATTTTACTCTTGTAGGAGGAGTTCTTTATGTCTTTCTGTTGATACTACTCACTAATGAGCTAACATCATAGATTTCTCAGGAGAAAGAACAGAAGAAATGCAGGAAAGTTTAAAAAAAAGTAATCATGGTCAGAAAATTTAACTAGAGATGGAAGGTTGATTAATCCTCAAGTATTGTTTTGTTATAGAAGAAGCAGACTTTGGGAAGTCTAATGGCAATAAGAGTAACCAAACACAGAGCTCAAAAACCCTACCTGCTTCTGTAGCAAGGCTTCCTGGAAACGAAATAAAATAAAAATATTACTTTAATATAGATATGATTTCATTTAACAGAGTACTAACTTTCCCTCTCCAGTTTATAGACTCCCCGAGGTGAATGGTAGAGATGATGAATACTTTCATCCTCCATTCCATCCTCAAAGGGGAGAGAACCAGTCTGTGGAACTACTCTACACAGAAAGGAGTTCCTGGTAGGAAGAGAGGGTTATTCCAAGTGACACACAGTGATTTGTCAAGACATGAGAATTATTGGGATAGCTAAACAGACAGTATTAAGTCACAGTGCTAACAACAGGGATTGTGAAAAGACTTCCTAATCAGAGACCTTCTTTTAGAAGGCCCTACAAACAAAATATGTAGGGGAAGGTCTCAGTGATTATGCGTGAGACCAAGCTACCTTCTAAAGTATTTTCATATGCTCAGAAACATACTCTGTGTGCTGGGATAGGTGATCAGAACAGCTGAGCTATTATTATCCAAGCACACTATTCTCCAACTCCTTGGAGAGTGGCTGGCAGAAGGAAGCTCCATCTGCCCTGACCCCTGCTGCAGCAGAGAAGGCACCGCAAAACCCTCTGCACTGTCTTCAGGGCTTACCTTATCAAAATTAAATTAAATCTGCCAAGGATAGACACATGACAAGATTACCATCAGCATAACTTACCAGTTCCAATGCTACATCAACTACCAGATTCTGATCATCCAGGCACAGGACACGTTTAGAGGACGAATCACCAGATATCATGCGCAATTTTCCTTCTTGGACTGCTTTCTTAGAAAGGCCAATGGTAACAAAATGTATCCCAAGACTTCTAGCTGTTGTGGCTATACCCTGGACATTAGGGCTGTTTGGGTGATCCACACCATCAGTCATCAAAAAAGCCACTTTCACACTTCTCTTACGACTTTCAGTTTTAAACAGATGAGTGGCATTTGAAACTGCATAATAGGAATAAGTGCCTTGGCCAATAAAGCCCAGAGAATTGATTTTTTCCTTAAAATTCTGGACATTTTTCCAGGCTGTAAAGGGATGATCAATGATGACTGTGCTGCTGAACTGCATACTTGCTAGTTTGACACTATACATGTGGGACGTAACTGGCTTCATCTGGAAAATGCTGTCAGTTATGTTTTGAACAAAATTCTTCTGTATATCAAACAACTGATTTTTGGCACTTTCTGAACTGTCTATGATAAAGAGTATATCAATGAGACACATATCACCTGTAAGGAAACAAGAAAGTTACATCTATGAATGATGGGAACACCTGCACAACAGATTTCAGATAATTCTCTGCAAAAAATAATTTTCCTAAAGATTCTTCTGTCTTCCCTGTAAAAATTCTAGGGATAAATTCCACTGTAAAAATCCAAAAAATTCTAATGAAAACTGTTAAGTTAGGGTCGTGATGGGATTGTTTTGGTATTTTAGTTGACTTTGCCAAGAAAATCTACCACATTTAAATTCAAACAAAAAATCAGGTTTCTTGTAATTTCTCTTAAGAGATATGCATGTCCATGAAAATCATTGATCAAACTGGAATCCATGTCCAAATAGTCAAAAAGCTCTCATAATCAAAATAAATCACATTTTACATATTCACATGAAAGTTATCAATTACTAAATAATTATGCTAAAATGCATGGATACATGAAACATAGTCAATTAGAAATTTTAAGAAAATGGTTTTACCGTCATCTTTTGGCACAGGAGAGTAAATATTCTTTCCTCTTTTTCTGTTTTGCCCATGTACTATCTGGTTTGTTATCACAGCCAGAAGTATAGAGCAAAAGAAAAAACATTTTTTCCTCATTTTTTTGACTTTCATCCCAAATAGACAACTTTTCTTTCCTGTTAAAAGTAAAAAGCCACCTGTGAATACCTCATTAATAGAAGTAAATAAATAAATACAGATACTTTAAGTACATATTTGTGGGAACCATACTTCTAGAGAAAATATATAAAAAAACACTTGTAAAAAGTCATCGTATAGGTAGTTTAAGCACAGTAACCAGCAATACTTCAACTGTAGCTCACATGGATAGCAGAACCTGTTTATTACAGATGAAATATGGGTACAGCACTGCCTTGTCTTTCTTAACAAAAAGCCTGAAGCATGAGTATGATCAACTTATTCTTCTAAGAAGCAGTGGCTTAATAATGAAATTCAATAATTGAATATATTATTAATATTACATGGATGTTACAGAATATGTGCAGTAATTTTCATAAGGATTCTATTCTATTATAATGACAATATATTGATAAAATTAAAATTAGAATATTTAAATAAGTGAATCAACATATTTTTAGAGAATACTGAACTAAATTAAACACTGATTTAAAACTGATTTACACAAAGAAGCATGTGAGTTACCAAAATTAATTCTTAAATATCTTTAATAATGAAGACAATATGTTAAATGAAAAAATTCTTCCTAAATCTTCTTTTCAAGTCCATCAAGCAGTTACATATACAGAAACCATAAGTGCAGTCCTCTAAAACTAGAGAGGAAATAACAAAGTCTCTTACCTTTGAAGGCACCCAGAAAGCAAATTGTGGATTAAAAAGTTTTCAGTGTAGAAAATATGTCCTGTAGGTCATACTGGAAAATACCATTTGTTAACCAAAATAAAGCAATCTACAAATAAATAGCCTATCCACTTGTAAGTTATCTTTTATTGCTGCTGTTTAGTTGGCCAAAGTTTAAATGAAGACAGTTGGGCACTTGGCCAGTGCTGAGCCAGAGACCGACCCATTTCATTAAAGGGACAATGTCAGTCTGGGAGCACAAGGGTTTTCCCACTTCCAGTAACTGTACTTTTAAATTTAAAAACCCAACTCAAACAACCTACATCTTTACCTTTCGCTCTGCCAGTCCCATGTCTTCAGCTTGTCTGTGTTAATGTTGCAGCACTGGCTAGATCAGAAATGTGAGAGCAGTACATCACTTCCAGGCTTGAACTGAAGTCTGACCTGATGGTTTGAGAGTTTGACAGGACTGCAGGACTCAAAGGTGGTAACTAAAGTAGCAATTACAATAATAAAAGACAACTTAAAAAAAGAAAAAAATTCTTTTTGAGCTGTCTTCCTCAGAAATTCTTCCTACTTTTAAAATCCTCTGAGGAATCAGATGCAGACATGGTATCTAAAAGGTGGTCATGCAGGCAGCTTTCAGAATGTTGCATGGAAATTATATTTGCTCTATCTACTGGCAGGCTTCAGAGTAAAACTGTGTTATCACAGTGTTAAGTAAAAAAATGGAGTGAGAGAAAGCATGCCAATGATAAGCCTCAAGGAATCAAAACATTGCCCAAGCGAGTTAAGTGCAAATGCCCAGCAGAAGGTAGCAGATGTCCTCCAGACAAGCATTGCCTACCAGGCAAGACATCCCTCAGAACCCTGGTCACAGGGCAGAATCACAGAATACCCTGAGTTGTTAGGGACCCACAAGAATGTAGTCCAACTCCTAGCCCTGCACAGGCCAACATCAAAAATTACACCATGTGCCAAAGGAGTTGTCCAAATGTTTCTTGAACCGTTACAGGCTTGGGGTGTGACCACTTTCCTGGGGAGCCTACTCCAGAGCCTGTTCCTGGCTGCCAGGACACACTGTCAACTCATGCTCACCTTACCATCACCCAGGACCTCTAGAGCCCTTTCCAGCCTCTTGTTCCCCAGTCTGTCCTTACATGCAAAGTTATCCTGTCTCAGGTGCTGAATCTGGGACTTCATGTTAAGCTATATACAAATGGTGATTGCTGAGCCCTCTAATTTGTCAAGGTCTCTCTGCAGGGCCTCTCTGATGGAGTCAACAGCTCCTCCCAATTTAGTAACATCAGCAAATTTACTTCGTATACCTTACAGACCTGTGTCCCAGTCATTTATAAAAATGTTGAAGAGCACAGGGCTGAAGATAGAGTCTGCAGAACCCCACTAGTGACTGGTCACCAGGTTTGATGTCACCTCATTCACTATAATCCTGTGTCTGACCTCTGAGTCAGTTGCTCACCCATCACATGATGTGTTTATCCAGTTGTGTGATTGATATTTTGTCCAAAACCATCCTGTGAGAGACAATATAAAAAACTTTAATGAATCAAAAAATATTGTATCAACTGGCTTCCTTTGATCGGTTAGGTGGGCTACTTTGTCATAAAAGGAAATCAACTTAGACAAGCAGGACATTTCCTTCATGAAGCCATGCTGGCTGTGACCAGTGATGACTGTATTGTCCTTCAGGAGTATTTCACTACTTTCTAGAATAATCTTATCCATAATTTTACCAGGCACTGACGTGAGACTGACAGACCTGTAGTTACCAGAGTCATTGAAATTTTCTTGAAAATTTGGCCAACATTTGCCAGCTTCCAGACAACTGAAACCTCTCCAGATTCCCAAGACCATTGAAAAATCATTGCGTGAAGTCTCACAAGGACATCATTCCTTTGAGTATCATGGAATGAATCCCACCAGGCCCTATACACTTAGCAGAATCCAGCTGCAGCAGTAAATACCACACTAATTCAGGGTTGGCAGAGATTTATTGACTAGGAGCTTGTAAGTAAGCCAAGTACATTAAGCTTTTACATAAGCAGAGGACATTTCCTGCTGATTTTAAAAAATATGGGTGAAAGGGAAAGAATAGGGAGGAAAAGAATAAGGCATAACTGACCAGTGAACATAAAGAAAGCATCTGTCTTCTTTAAGGTCAATAGAAACATCCTTCATGTAGCCTGGGTGCATATTCTATCGATAGACTAAACATTTCCCTAAGCACTCCCTTTCTGCTTCTCCAAGACTATATCCCTTTACAGAGATCTTCAGCTAGAAATACATCTTTGCCAGCACCATTGTCTATTTGTGTGTGCTATGAGCCATGAGTATCATACCATATATATCTTTAAGTAAATTAAAGGGTGAGACACCTATGAAGGAATTTAAAGAGATCTTAGTCTTAGCAAAGATGGAAATAACTCTAATCTGTTTCTGCTGCTGATTTTGGCTGGGGTAGAGTTGATTTTCTCCACAGTAGCTGGTATGGGGATGTTTTGGATTCATGCTGGAAACAGTGCTGAAAATTCAGGGATATTTCAGCTGTTGCTGAGTAGTGCTTATGCAGGGTCAAGGCCTTTTCTCCTCATCTCACCCCAGCAGGGAGTGGGCTGTGGATGCACAAGGAGTTGGCAGTGGACACAGCCAGGACAGCTGACCCCAGCTGAACCAAGGGATATCCCAGACCATATGCTATCACAATCAGGATATAAAGCTGGAGGAAAGTTGCTTGAGGAGCCAAGGTTCAGTGACTGGCTGGGCATGTGCTAGCTGGTGGTGAGCAATTGTTTTTATTTGCTCCAATTTTGTGGTTTTGTTTCTCTTTGCTATTTTCCTTTTCATTACAATATTATTATTGTTATTGGTTCAAAAATAATTAATAGGTTAATTAGTTGGAAAAAATCAACAAACTGTTATTTTCTCAACCCATGTGTTTTCTTATTTTTACCCTTCCAGTTGCATTCCTCCCATCCTGATGAGGGCAGAGAGTAAGCAAGAGGCTGTGCAGTGCTTAGCTGCTGGCTGGGGTTAAGCCATGACAGGTTGCATGTGAGAGTACCTTTGCCCTATGACTGTACACGGTACCATTCCCACACAGATTTGTCAGTCTGTTCATGCTCTGTTAACATGGAATGTACTGAAGGAACATGCTGCTAACAGAACAAAATCCTACCTGCCACCACTGCTCACCCTCCTCACCCAGTTCAAGTGAGGAAGGATTGGCTGGCCCAGCAGCTGCAGCCTCATCCTAAAGGGCTTCCTTCCTAGAAACCTCTACATCCTCTCCTGTCAAATATGAGTCATCTTTATTGAGGCTAATTTTCCTCATTAAGTAAATGTTGCCTTCATTACACTGAGAAAACAAAGATTTTCAATGGAAGACAATATTTTACACTGAATATCTGTTAGTGCAACAAATGATAATTGTTGTTAGCACCCAGCATCTGTTGTAGTAGAGACACTGGTGATGATCAAACATTTCATTAGCAACAAATTAGTCACACAGATCACTCATACTGTTTACACACTTATTCTTACCCTTATGTATGCTCAGATCAAGACTGCAAACAGCCTATCACATCAACAGCTATGGAAAAAAAATGTTTTTTCCAGCGAGCTTTATCTGCACTATGTGTTAAAACAGAATTGAATGAATGGACTTCCAGATGTGTTCAAAGATTTCTCACGTTTTTGGAGGACCTGCGAACATGAGTTTCATCTGGCAGAGATCAGAAAATGTTAATACTTACAATTTTTAGACACAAGAATTTGACTAGTCAAATTTACATGTACCCTGGTGGAAGAACATGCTATATTTGGACAGTAATGGGGTCAAGTTTGGTTGCATTTCTCAGTCTAGAACATCCGTAAATCTGTTACACGTTAGTCTGTAACTGGTCTCTGGGATCAGCCTAAGCTCTTCTTCACTTCTTACTGTGTTTTGGAAGTACAGTAAGAATCTTGACAGTAACACAACAGGGTTATTTATTTACAGTTCAGAGCTTTTTAAATTTTTTTCACTAGTGTTTGTAGTAGTTTCATAGCTTTGTATTTACTTAGAATTCAAATTTGATGGAAGTAATGCCTCCAGATTTACAGCACTGATTTAACATTAATGCTTCCTGCAAAGCTTGTCAGTACAGCAGTGTTCCAAAGGCTGCCCTGAACCACATGCTCCGAAACAGATGCTCAGCATATTCAGCTGCCAGCACTACTGAATCCGTCTAAATGCACTCATTACACGACCATACTAAATTCTAGTCCACAATACAAAATTTTATCTGTACAACTCATTTTGTGTTGCTGGTGAATTTCAAGTAAAAAGCCTTCAGTACCTGCATACATGCTAAGTCATCTCTTCTACTGGAAAAAAAAAGTATAGCTTTTGTTCCTGGTACATACCTGCACTCCTTGAATACTTCCTGCTATTCTCATTACTGAAACTCAAAAGATGGTAAAGGAGAAATAAAAAGAGAGAGTTGACAAAGATAAGAAAGAGTTTCTGTATGAAGACAGACAAAGTAAATTATGATTCTGTTGCTTGAAAAGTCACAATGGAATGCCAATGTGATACAATCTATACAATATGAAAGAAGGTGAGTATTCTAGAGTACATGAATGAAAAATATCAGAGGAGCTATACTATGGGTCAGTTGGTTTGATGGTATCAGTCAAAACTCACTGCCTTAAATTTATATTTTTTGCCCTGGCATGCTCCTCACTCAATAAGAATGACAATAATTACTATAAAGAATAGTAGATATTTTGTTCTCTGGTTAGGAGACATCACTAGTAGGTACAACTTGAAATAAATATTTTAAAGAGTTTTTTAAAATCACTGTTCCTAATACTAGCTATATATTGACTCAGTGTTGTTACTTGTACACTGTGCAAGCAAAGTTGTGATTACTTGCCTTCTTAAAACCAGATTGCAATAAGTGTGTCAAAAGGATCACTTAGTTGCTGAATATTTAAGCTATGAAGACATTTATGCTATTTAAATCCTGCCCTCTGGTGTATCTACATGATAATGCATAATGATAGTAATGATAATACTTCATACTGGGTGTCTCATTCAGCATTTAATCATTTATACACACCTAGTAAAGGAGGCTACTGTCTGGGCAAGACATTTGTGCCCTTGTAATAGAAGGTGGAAGCTAAAGACCAAGATACTAAAAGACTGAGAAACAGCACTTTCAGGAGGGAGGACATGTCCTGAAGAACTGGTTTTACTCATTAGCTCCTACCTGATCCTGAGATTCTAAATACCCATTTCACACATTCCTCTCTTTCAGATACCCAGGTTAAAAGCACCAGTACATCACATGGATCTCCTGAGTACTCTAAAGATAATGAAACCTAAACGTGAAAGTATTGGCAAAGCAGTATCAACTGCTGAAGTAAGTACAGTTCTAGGTTGCCAGAGAAGTGAAATTACAGTCTTGTTGTGTCTCTTACAGAGCACTGGCCTGAGAAGTGCTTTGCATTAGTAATAAGGTAAATTATTACTTATATTTGTTAGAAAACAGAGCATGGATCAAAATGGTAACTGTTTACAACAGATTCACTTTACTTCCTGGTAGTCCCGTTTCTGAAATTCCACAGTTTCCATTTGGATCAGGCTCTCTTTGTTTTCCCTAAAGAAATGACAAACACATAGCCCCCAGTGCCCACAACAGAAAAAAAAAAAAAAAACAAACCCAAACCAAACCAAAAACCACAACACCAAAAACCATCGAAAATTCCAATTTATAATTATCTGTGTAAATGTTTTACTTCACTAACAGCTTAAAGCAAAGATGGCCAAATGTGTTGCTATTGCAGCATCCATTGTGTTGTCACTTTGTGGCTACGAAAAACTGTAGGTTTGAATAAGGGCTTTGGTCAGACTCGGCAATGTGGAATATTGTTAAAAACCAGCATATTTCATTTTCAAATTCTTTAAACAACCTTTGTAAATCCTCTATGTTTCTGCTTATCAACATATGATAGAGCTCAAGCTGAGCTCTCTAACAGCCTACAGTGATCAAAACTGAAAAGTTACCTTTTATTTCATAAGTTTTCCTAGAAGACTACGAGCTCTGATATATGAAAAGCCTTGTCCTCTGTCACATATATCCCCCTCTCTATCTTTGTACAATCAGTTCCACAGATCAGTTTTCCAGCTAATAAAATGCAGTAGTTATCTTCAAAAGAAAATAAATGTACCTGTGAAATTCTTGCTGTATTTATTCCAATTCCCCTTCCTCACATTTCTATGCATCCGACTGAATTACAAGTACAGCAACCACCAGTAACATTAATGGAGTAAGTGAAGCCAAGAGTTTTGAACTTGTCCAAGCCTGTGCAGCCGACAAAGGCCATTCTGCCCTCAAAAGAAGAGTCACCTTCCTTACTTAAAAGGAAGAATATTTTATTAATATTATTTAGAATACCTCAATTAATGAATGACCAAGGTGAAAGATCTGGTAGACCAACTGGACCTACTGGATCCTCTGAATCTTTTTCATCCCAAAAATATATGGTTTTTGGATACAGTAATTTGCATTATGTTTTTAACCTGAAATTGCATAAAATTAAGTGATAATCTCAACATATACAAAGAAAGAATGATCTGTGCAAACGAATTTTCAGTAGAATACTAAAGCTTGGAGGAAACAGTCTTGCAACTCATGCCTATAATTTCAGCAATCATGCTGCTAAATTTGTGTAATTTGGAATCTTTATAAAGAGACATACATTTTACATAGACTGAGAGATTTGAACTCCAGCTTCAAGCTCCCTTTTTCTCTTACCAAAAATCAGATAAAGCAATACTACCAGGTATGCCTCATGGCATGGAGAAGTACAACACTATATGTGAAACAGTTTGCTAGGCTCCATCAAGCTTCTGCAAGTTTAAGTAATCAAAACCCAAACCAGCAGTAATGTTAAAAATAGCAGTGACAGAATATATACTTCTTCTGTAAAGGGAAAAGCAGCAGTAGACTTAGATAACTAAATTAATAATTGACATGTCTTTAAAGTCAGCACTAACATTGCATTGAAATATACAAAACTCCGGCAGTACTAAGGTGTTTCTGTGTTCCTGAAATGATTTAGCTATTTTGGCTAGACATGACACAAACATAACAAATCTCAAACATTAACATAAACAAAACAAAAAGCCAGCCTTCCAGGAATCAAATATGAAAAAGCACAACAAAGCTGTAGGAAAAAAAAGCTTCCACTTAATACTAAAAAAAAATATTAACTAACCTTGGTATACCTTGACCTCTTATGAATTTTAATGTATCTTTAAAGAAGAAGATAAGTCAAAATGGAGTTTCACTGTACAAGTCTCCACAGTATTAAAAATTCTTAAAGAACTCAGAGATTTGTACATAGAGCCAACTTGGAATACTCTGCAGTCAGAGAAAGGAAAAAAAAATATACATCATCCATAAAGAGAAATTGTTGAAAATAGTTTGAGATACTACGGCATAAAAACAATTGTTACATATAAATTCACATTAGAAAAAAGAAGATCTTACAAAGAATATAACAGGGACTGATCATAAGTGCCAGCACCATTTGAGAGGCCAAAAAATGTAGGAGTAAAATGAGACTTGATGAAAGTCAAGCTGAATTAGATCCTTTATGATTTGGGGTTTTAAATGTGTAAGTTTATTTAACTATATGAATTACAAAAAACAATGAAATATAAAAATCACTTGTTATGCAGTGGTGATGAAGAGATTAATAATCACCTAGGTACAACCTCAAAATGAAACAAATATTCTATATTATTTACAAATAAAGATGGTGCTAATGGACAAAGATGCAAATGTGGAGACAGCTAGATGCAAACTAAAAGGTAAATCAGGGCATGGAAAGCAGAAGCAAAGATCCAAGAGTTTAAAAGGTTCAG
This sequence comes from Setophaga petechia, assembly GCA_024362935.1. Lineage (NCBI taxonomy): Eukaryota > Metazoa > Chordata > Aves > Passeriformes > Parulidae > Setophaga > Setophaga petechia. The sequence goes on from JANCRA010000015.1 coordinate 17,761,444, forward strand.
AAACCTTAGAGGAATTCACAACCTCACTAATGAAATACTGCTTCAGTATTTATTTAGAGATCAGCACAGGAAACATAACCTCTGCATGTGGTAGAATGATCAAATATAAAATATCTACGTCCCAACAGTTCATGTAACAGTTCTAGTAACTGTGACACAGTGATCCCTCAGGTGGTAACATTCTTTTGCATCTTGAAACACCAAATAGCTCTTATGTTTCTATTAATTTACTTTGTACCTGTCATCGTACTATGAGCAGCTACTGCTTAAAAATGCCATCTTTCATTTTTAACCTCTCCGAATCTCTCTTGTGCCAAAGACACAGGAAACAGCTCTTCTGCAGCTTGTGCATTTATTAGCAGTTTATTCAGATCATCATTAGGACTCAAGAAATGAGCAGGATGTCAGACAGTCAAGCTGCTGATTCCCTAGGACCTGAAAACTTACCCTTAGAATCAAAGTTAGATGATGTGATTATTGCAAGTATTGCCTACATTTATAAACTGAACTCCCATACTTTGCCATGGAAAAATGTTATGAATACATCATCTGAATTTCATCTTTGTTAGAAAAAGAACCACCAGTGATTCTTGGAAATCTTGGTGATTTTTAGAAACCGATGTGAAAAAGTCACTATGTTCCACTTCAACAGCTGCAGAGGAAATGGAATAATGAAAATGAAACAGATAAACATGAAAATCCAGTCTGCCAATTTTGCCTTTGATATATGATAGATTACTTAATCTGAATTACTTTTGTATTTTCCCACAGGGTTTGGTCTATTTAATTTATCAAAACTGGTGAGCTCTTAAAGATTTCTGTTATTAAGGAAAAAACCAGCTTGTTTTATGAAGAAAAGTGCTTTTTAAATGGAAGGAATATTGCAACAAAATCTAAAACAACTAGTTGTTGCAGCACTAAATGACATTTGTGGCTTAAATTAATGAACCCTGTGAAAAATTAACAAATAAAATGTTGTTTGTTATGGAAAGTCTCCACTATGCTTAGAGACAAGAAAAAAAGACAACAGACATTAACACAAATGATGTCCAAAGCCACTCCATACACATTTTTAAAGTAAAGGCATTGAATATATGCAGATTATTGAAAAGATGGATGAACAATGACTTATCATACATTTTCTTAAAAACATTTTGCTAACTTATAAAAACATTGGAAAGGCCATTGAAAATTAAATGCTATAATTTAAAAAAATTAAGTAGGAAAATATTTAATAAGGAAACCAAAATATATTAATTTCCTTTCTTTTACAAAAAAGGAAGTAAGAAAACCAGCTAAAGTAAGGAGCTAATGTCCTGACCCTAACAGTGCTGAAGAAAACTTTATAAATGTGATGTTTAAATATTTCCAGGCGAAATATCACTGCTTCTATATGAAGGAAGCTACTTGAGCGACTCTGAAATTGTTGAATTAGTACTTCAGTTTATAACTTTTATTAAGACAATTTTAAAGAGCATTGAAAACAAAAGGAAAAAGGTAACAGTTCACATTTCGATGGCTTGCAGAAAAACAAGTTAAAATCCTAAGAATATAGAAGTGAGGAAATATGTTTTTGATTTTTTTCCAGGTAATTTATATCTATGAAAACTTTATCACTGTGTCATCAAGTAATGGGAAAAGTTGCCCAGAGATGGCACATAGTCCCCAGCCCCTGTGCTTTGTATGTTTGCAGGTCCTCAGAAAGAAGAGACAGAGTGAGACTGGATATGTGTGAGAAACTGTTTGCTGTGAGGGTGGTGAGGCAGTGGCACAGGCTGCCCAGAGAAGCAGGGATGTCCCATCCTTGGAAGTGTTCAAGGCCAGGCTGGACAGGGCTCTGAGCAACGGGGTACACTAGGAGCCGTCCTTGGCAGGCATGTTGGAATTGATACCTTAAATTTCAGCTTTTACATATTTCATGTATTTGTAATTCTGCAATTCTTTAGTGTATAACTCTAAACTCCATATAGAGTGTGAGCAATAAGAAACGTAAACAAAAGTGAGGGGGGTGAGAAAACTTAGTTAATGACTTCATTACCTGAAGCTGTAATTGGAAGATTAACCCCCAATATGCAAAGGGATCAAACTTACTAAAGTATGAAAACCTGTGACCTGTGGTCCATTTCTGGGCGCAGCCCCTTGGGGAGCTTCGTCTGCCTTTAAAGTACATGGAGACCCTTTAATGAATACAACCGCTTTTTATTCTCGTAGTTTTGTCTGGTCTCTGTTTTTAGGTAATCTCAAAAGGCATCAGACTGAGATGCTCCTTGCGGGCAGAGAATGCTTCAGGCTGGAAGGGGCGGCAGTGGGCGCTCTGGTCCAACCCCCCTGCTCCAGCAGGGCCATCCTGGGGCCCATTGCCAGGAGTCTCGAGGGCTCCCGACTCTCTTCAGCCCGGGGCCCTGCCCGCTCCCAGCCCGGCCCGTCCCGGCCCGCTCCGCGCGGAGCCGCTGAGGGAGAGGGCGGACCGCGGCCGGAAGCGCGCACGAGGGCGGCGCTTCCGCTTCCCCGACGCGCCGGAAGCGCCGCGGCCGCCGCCGGAAGCCCTGGTGTGCTTCCCGTTCCCCTGCGCGGGCGGCGGGGCCGCTGGCGGCGGCCGGGCTGGAGCCTCCCGCGGGCTGGGTGAGCGCTGGAAGCGCCCGGGAACGGACGGACGGGACGGACGTTGGGTGGCAGGGTGGCGTTCTCCCGACTCCGGTGCGCTCTTGCGGCCCGTCCGCGCTTCGCGTCTCCTGCCGGGAACGGGCGGCGGGCGGAGGTGGGGGTGACCTGCAGGCACACAGGGGCGGTCCAAGCGTGGTAAATAATGCTGCTTTTTCATACTTCCCGATCTTGCCTGTCTTTTCCACAGTAATAGCAGAGATGTGTAGGATCTGTGGGGTCTGTTTGCGTGTAGGCACGTGTAGCTGCCCCATGTGTAAAGAGAGCTTTTGCAGTTATGTGCCTTTTTGAATGTTGCTGGACCAGATACGAACCGAGACGGGGTAACATGGAGGCAGGTGGTGGGATTGGGAACTGTTCAATAAGATGACAATTTGAATTTATGTTGAAGTCTTCCAAGACAGGAAGCCTTTCTAGCCTATGGAGCAGGCTTTAGATAAAACTGCCAGACTCTAATTTTTGTCACTTAGTGCTTTTTAATTAGGCAGGGACCTTCTCTTGTAGATGTTTGAGGGCGTGGCTCTTTCCCAGCAGCACACCCACGTATCCTGCCACAGCGCATCGTGGGTAATGTCTTCTTGCTTAATACTGGTGTGGAGTTTGTAAACACAACAAATCCCGTTGTCATCAGTTTGTAGGTGGCCATGTTGGTTCTGCCTTGGTACATACATATCAGCAGAAACAACAAGTGTTGTGAGGAGAATGCTTTATGATTTGGCCTGAAATGTGTTATGAGGTAAACTCTTGGGCTAAAAATTATTTGGTTTTGTTTGTTTAATGATGATTTCAGATCTTCAAAGGGCTTGGGTTTTGATAACGTTCCTACAAATTGTTTTCTCAACAGTTTCCGTATGCATGGATGTCACCTGAATCTTCTTAGCAGACCTTAAATTGTGTGTCAGCTTACTCTAGCCATGAGTGGCTCCAAACCTGATATCCTGTGGGCCCCACACCACGTTGACAGATTTGTTGTGTGTGATTCAGAGCTGAGCCTTTATCACATTGACTCTGCTGTAAGCTCGGAGCTCAAGGCAGGGTCCTTGCGCTTGTCGGAGGAAACTACGGCTACGCTGCTGTCAATAAACTCGGATACACCCTACATGAAATGTGTGGCTTGGTATCCCAAGTATGATCCTGAGTGTCTCCTCGCCGTTGGACAGGCCAATGGCCGAGTGGTGCTTACCAGCCTCGGGCAAGATCACAACTCAAAATCCAAAGATTTGATAGGCAAAGAGTTTGTTCCCAAGCATGCTCGGCAGTGCAATACCCTGGCCTGGAACCCCCTGGACAGCAATTGGCTTGCTGCTGGGCTGGATAAACATCGGGCTGACTTTTCCGTACTGATCTGGGATATCAGCAGCAAATACGCCCCAGAGACTGCAGTTGCTGCAGAGAAAGTGAGGCTTTCAGCAGGAGATGCGGAGGCAGGCCTGGTAGTTACAAAACCACTGTATGAATTAGGGCAGAATGATGCTTGTCTCTCTCTCTGTTGGCTTCCACGGGATCAGAAACTGCTGTTAGCTGGAATGCATCGAAATCTGGCTATCTTTGATCTTAGGAACACAAGCCAAAAAATATTTGTAAACACCAAGGCTGTCCAAGGAGTGACTGTTGATCCCTATTTCCATGATCGTGTTGCTTCCTTCTATGAAGGTCAGGTTGCCATATGGGATTTAAGAAAGTTTGAAAAGCCTGTTTTGACCCTGACAGAGCAACCAAAACCCTTAACAAAAGTTGCATGGTGTCCAACAAGGACTGGACTGTTAGCTACTTTAACAAGGGATAGTAACATCATTAGACTGTATGACATGCAGCATACTCCCACCCCTATTGGAGATGAAACTGAGCCGACAATAATTGAGAGAAGTGTCCAGCCATGTGAAAATTACATTGCTTCATTTGCCTGGCATCCCACAAGTCAGAACCGAATGGTAGTAGTTACTCCCAACAGGACTATGTCTGACTTCACCGTTTTTGAAAGAATTTCTCTTGCGTGGAGCCCAGTGACATCCTTAATGTGGGCTTGTGGGCGACATTTGTATGAGTGTACAGAAGAGGGAAAGGCTAGCTCCTTGGAAAAAGACATAGCAACCAAAATGCGCCTCAGAGCTCTCTCAAGGTATGGTCTTGATACTGAACAAGTTTGGAGAAATCACCTTCTAGCTGGAAATGAAGATCCTCAGCTGAAGTCCCTTTGGTACACTCTGCATTATATCCTTTATTTTATTGTAGTCTTTGTCCTAAGGAAGTAATATACCTTTATATGTAAACAACTTACATAAAATGCATTAAAATCTTTAAGTACAATGCAACATCCTGTAAATACTTTGTATATGTTAACAGGATGTGACTTAAAATTTTTAAAAACATTTTTTTTGTGAAAAATTAAGCTTCCTATATATGAAAATACTTATGAAGCAGTATACTGAAGATATGGATCAAAAACTTACAGGAAACAAAGGTCCCTTAGTTTACACGGGCATTAAATCAATTGTGAAGTCATCTTTGGGTAAGAATGTTCTAACTTTGCTAAGTATTGTTGTAGTATGTTTGCAGAATGATGAACTCATGAGTTTGTCTTTGGCAGTTGTTCAAAGAGACTATTCAAAAATATAAAAACAAAGTATTTCTGTTTGTGTTTTAATAATGTAAGTTAACAGTAATTTCCAGAGTTTTCAGTGTGACTGGAAAGTCAGTAATTGTAGAAGCATAGTATTCCTCAGAAGTAAATCTTTGAACTGTTTCAAAGATTTGAGTTTTGACTATGGCACTAAGAATTCTTTCTCCCTGCATATTATACTTTTTTGCATACTGTTATATTGCCTGCAGTATATTATATTTTTCAAGGCTCCACATCAGGGTGTGGTTCTAGAAAGGTGACTTTGCTGTTGTCACTGCTGTTGTATTAAGTACATTTGTATGACTATGTTTAAATAAGCTGACCTATCATCACATTCTGCCTCTCATGCTGGCTGAAATCTTTCATAGATTTCAAATCTTTCATACAATATTTGAATACTTCTTTCTTTCTTCAGTATATGTCTTATTAATAACTATGCTTCTTGGAGCAGAAAATGAGTCTTCAGTGGTGGGAAAGCTTCTGACACGTTGATGCTGGCTGAGAGCTGGTAGAGCAGGTGCTTGATAGTGTATTATGTATTTTCAATTTGAACATATGAGAGCTCCTGTCAAATGTAACAAGTGGTAGAAGAAAGAAAAAAGACTGAGAAATATGTGTCAAGCTTAGGTGCATAATTTTTAGTAGATCAAAATAATTTTGTGCATGCTACTCCTTGCATGGAGTTGTAAGCAATTTTAAAATACTAAAATGCAATACTCAGCTTTTGTACCCTGCTTTATGATTGAAATCAAAGCCTTGTGTTGTGATTGCAATTGAAACTGTCATTTAAGCATAATTTAACTTATTTCCCATTTCTAGGAACAACAGAGAACCTCAGGCACAGCAGGAGTGGATCTGATAGACAGGCAGATATTATTCAATATCTGAGTGAGGAGAGATCTTTGGCGTTGCAGCTCTGTGGGTGGATAAAGAAGGGAACAGACTTAGATGTGGAGCCTTTCCTAAGTTCATTGGAACAGGAGGGAGACTGGGAGCGAGCTGCTGCTGTAGCACTTTTCAACTTGGACATACGGCGAGCAATTCAAATTCTGAATAAAGGGGCTTCCTCAGGAAAAGGTGTGTATTGTGTTTAGCTTTAAATTTTGGCACTATGTCACATTAGTAGATTTTTTCTATTAACAGAATTATGGAAGATAGTATGGAAGAGATGCCTGTTGTGTTGTAAAATTGTTACTTGAAACACTTGTATTGGAGCTTGACAAATCCTGGTATTTCACTCATCAGACTACCATATGCCATACTGTCTATTTAAAATAGATCACATGTTTCAGAATTTCCTTCCTCATAAAAGCCCCAGAAAGGCTTATGTTTAGAACTAGTGGAATTCTTTTTGCTTTATTGGAACTGTTGGAGGAGAGTGTGTCTGTGCTTTCCACAGGGAGGGTTCAGACTGGAGATGTGCTGTTTTCAAATTCAAGAATAAAATTGAGCTTTCTGACAGAATGAATGTTTAGATTCAATAGTTTTTGTGTTTTTAGGAAACTTTTGTATAAAATTGTCATCCTCCAGCTAGATCTGTTGGATCTGGCTGGATATACAATCTTGCCTTTTCACTTCTTATGGATATGACTTATGATAATGACAATCTTTTGTGATAGCTATTTCAAAATACTACAAGTAGTGTGATGTTATTTAAAGAGGTTGTCATGCATGTAGATGGTAATTTACCTGAACAAAGGCATTTAAAGCGGAAGCTACTATACATGGTAGTGTATGCACAATAATTTAGGTAGTGTTAATTCTACTGCATTTTATGTTGCATTCTGAAAAAACATTGTGTTTCAAATGAATGTTTTCATTTACAGTTTTAACTGGAGCTTTTTTAAGTTCTTAACTTGAATATTATTCTTTCACTTCTCATAAATCAGGTGATCTGAACCTTAATGTCGTAGCAATGGCTCTATCAGGCTACACAGATGAGAAGAACTCACTTTGGAGAGAAATGTGCAGTACTCTGAGACTGCAGTTGAACAATCCCTACTTGTGTGCTATGTTTGCTTTCCTGACGAGTGAGTCTGGTTCATATGATGGTGTTTTGGTGAGTAAATTTCTGTGTTAGGTTAAAATTTCTTTATGCAGTAGGAGCCTGTAGATACATGCACTTATGTAGTGGGAGTCCTATATACTCCAAGAATTAATCAAATTTAAACCTATTCTTTTATCCTGGTGCTGGCAAATAGCATATCTGTCTGCAGAAGAGACATCTCATGTTAGTGAATAAGTCATGCATGAATGGCCAAAATAAAGATCAAAGTTAACACGTCGCAATAGGATATAAAGAACACAAGCTCACACCGCTGTTCTCAAGGTGAAGAAAAAGGGAAGTTTATTTTCTGACTCCAACATTTATAATTTTCTAAGAGTGACAGTGGATTGGAGGGTGACAGTGCCACCTCTCCAATGACACTGGACAAACCAACAATCTATTAACTTTGTCTTCCTCCACAAAGGAATGCAAAACAATGAGTTATTTACAGAAAGTGCGTGAGAAAGTTAACTAGAAGAATGTCAACATCAGAAGGCTTAGAAAATCTTAAAAAGCTACGGTGACATTAACACATTTTTAGAGGAATTTTATTTTTAGCATGGAGTTATTAAACCTCTAGAAATATATTATCAAAGTAATGTAGGCAGTGGGAAGCAACAGAAGAGAGATTAATAATGCAATTGCAAAAAGCAGACTAAATGCAGGGGAGTTTGCAGAACTTTCATCAAGCTACATTTGCAATGAAGTGTATTTTATTTTCCCTTGCTTACTTGTTAAAATAATTTCACTTTGTTGAAACAGTAAATAGAGTAGTTCCAGGGCTTCTGAAGGTGATACAGACATGCCATTTAAAGGGCAAACTAAATCTTTAATTATGAGAGACTTTGAGCCTTTGAAGGAGTTAATGTATTTGATTCCTGGTTAGAGAACAGTAGAAATACCTGATTCAGTAGGAATTATTCAGCCTAGGGGAGGACTGCTGTGGTGCAGCCGAGTAATTGGCCCAAAGCTGTTGAAAGTGAAGTTGCGATAATTTGATGCTCTTAGGGTAATGAAAAATAAAAATGGCTATAATCCCAGAGGAGAGAAACCTGATTCTTTTTTTTTTCCTTTCTTTCTGTCTGTCTTTGAGAGAGAGTATTGTTGTTCTCTGGATGTTGGGTAGTACTTTTATAGATTTCCTTTACTGATGAACTGGCAACTCACACATGATAAGGTGCTGTTTGTTTGGATTTAATTTTAATTTTTCCTTCAGTGAGACCTGTTGATGTCTGCATGAAAGATTTTGCCAAGCACATCTTGTTTTGGCAGTGTCAGTCACAATTTCTAATCTGAGAATATCAGAGGGAAAAATATGGGCATAGCGAAGTGTGAGAATTGATATAGAGAAGTATTTTTTTTCTGCAGTGTCACATCTAGTAAAATGAATAAAAAGCAGAAAGTAAATACTGATAGACTGCTGTACCTCAAGTGTTAACACACTTCTGAGAAATTAATTCTGGATGTTTAGTTTTTGTTTGCTTAGGGTGTTTTGTTTGCTTTGTTAACTTTTGTTTGCAATTTAAGGAAGGAGTGAGTGGTTAAGCTAGTTATTATGTAAATACAGTAAGCAGAACTTGGTTTGTTTTTCTTCTGCCTGTGACTTGGTGGGACATCTGGCTGTACATGCTGGAAGCACTAAGTCCTCTACAGGACTTGCATAGTTTATTTTTGTAGAGTTTCATAAACCATGTAGGATGTGTTGTACCAGACTTTCTGGGTGGATTGTTCCCATACCCACAGCCTTCCTCTGATATCTGTATCTGAGTACAAACAAGTAAGCTGATATTTAGAGTTAGCCTTCTCCAGATGTCACATTTTCTTTGTACACAATCAATTTCATTGTATTAGTTATACAGCAGTGCAAGTGTTCTGGTTTTTACAATGTGTTGGAAAAATAGAAACATATATCTGATGTTACTAATTCCCATTTTTCTCTCTGAAGTATGAAAATAACGTAGCTGTACGAGACAGAGTGGCATTTGCTTGCAAGTTCCTCAATGATGCTCAGGTAAGTTTGTGGTTGCACATTTAATCAAACTTGTAAACTGGGCTTTATTCAGTGGCAGAAGATACTCCAGGGTAGAGGGGTGCCCAGTGGAAATAATGAGTCATGAGTGATTTGTTTTTTCTTATCACAGTAATATATAAGGTATGGTATCATCTGGTTTTTAGTTTGTACTTCCAGGTTAATTTCAGATTCGGTTTTTGGTTGGTTGATTTGGAGGCTTCACTGGTTTTGTGGTTTTGGAGGTTTTTGTGAGTATTCATTACCTGGTAGTTCAGATGCAGTTTCATTAATTGTCCTTAATTGTCCACATGTTTTACTGGAGAATATTTCTATTTCTTTAGTGTTTATTTCCAGGTGTTAATGTTCTCTCAAATTATGGTTTGGTTTTGCAGCAGAAATGTTCTATTTGAAATACATAACCTCTCTCCTTGCATTTTCTGTCAGGAAGCCTGAAGTTTGTTTATAAACGCTTGATTTCATGCAGTTTCATATGATATAGTAATGTAACTTTTTCTGTGTAACATCCAGCAATGCATTCTGTTAGCTGCAGATGCTGTTTTTTACATGCATTTATATATTCCTTCATATATTTTTTTATAGCTCAACAGGTTTATTGAAAAGCTGACAAATGAAATGAAAGAGGCTGGGAATTTGGAAGGAATACTGTTAACAGGGCTGACAAAAGATGGAGTTGACTTGATGGAAAGTTATGTTGACAGAACTGGAGATGTCCAGACAGCTAGCTATTGCATGCTACAGGTTAGTGTTTCACTCCAAAATAAATTTTATGGAGGAAAACTATGCTTAGTTTCTTTATCAGGATAGTGTAGAATCTTGTGAACTAAAAAGTTTTTTCTGTATTAAATTGGGACAGTTGGTTGTTTGGTTGTTTTTGTGGAGTCATCTGAAAAACTCAGTGTTAACTGGTTAAGTATGTGTCTTCACACTCTCTGGTTGAGGTAGCTTGAGGAGATAGTAGAGGAAAGAGGCAAAAGAAAATCGTAATCCTTTTCACAGCTGAACTGGGAAAACCCATTTATCTGCTTATTGCTGATGTGTTTCCTGACATTTTCAGGAATTTTTTTTTTTTTTTGCTTTCAGGATTTTGATAGGGAACAAAAATGAGGTTTTTTGTTTGCTTGTAGGCTTTGAGTTTGTTTTTTTTAAAATAATGGATTTACCTTGGCCCATACACAGTAGCAGCTATTGCCAGCAGTGTATTTAACTGCATATGCAGTTATGACAGATTGTGAAACTTGACAGAACTTTCAAATCCTTCATCTCATAGACATGAGTTCTTAGGAGGACGTGGCAGCACAAGTATTTTCAACCAGACAGAAACTGAAGAAAACATTTATCAAACTCACATTACAATTTCACTGAAAATTCATCTTTTTGGGATAAATGCCATTGTATTATTTCTTATATCTTGTAGTACACTTTGTAAAGGCTTTTGAAAAAGTGAGTAATATGTATTGTGTGTCTTTAATGTAAGTCTGACATTTTTTTCTTGCCTACTTTAGGGTTCTCCATCAGATGTACTTAAGGATGAAAGGGTTCAGTACTGGATTGAGAACTACAGGAATCTTTTAGATGCCTGGAGGTTTTGGCATAAACGTGCAGAATTTGATATTCATAGGAGTAAGCTGGATCCCAGCTCAAAGCCTTTAGCCCAGGTAAATATAAATCCTATATGAAATATGACCAGTCCAGAAAGGAACATGGCATGGTAATTCTTTAAAAAAAACCTTGCTACTCATATCTTGGTTTTCATGATGACTTATGTACAAAAGAAAGACTTCAGCTTAGCCTGCCCTAAAAAACAGTAGGGGTCACTTTTTTTTCAAATAATAGGTCTTTCAGAAACTGTAACCTATCAACACTTTTCTTCTGATAAAACTGGAAACTCATTTGATTTTTTTCTCTCACATGCTGAAAAATGAGATCAGAGATGTATCACCCAGCTGAATTCAGTGTCAGAGTGAGACTGATGCTGAAACCATGGAACTAGTTCAAATTGCTTTTTTTTGAATTGAAAAAAAACTTCAAAGCTGTTTTGAAGCCCTTGGACCTGAAACTAAAGTGAACAGCAGCAACTTTCAATATCAGTTCTGAACATACACTGACCTAAAAACTAACGCCCTGCCCAAATGCTATCTTCTTAACATCTGGTGGCAGTTTCAGCCAGCATGGTCTTACAATGGCACCTTTTACTCTATCATGTCTGCTAAGTATGTTCATTATGAGCCTTAGGGCCTGAGAGTTTCTGAGGAAAGCTGGTTTTGAATTAATTTATCAGTCATAGCTGTTTAGGCAGAGTTGTTCCAAGTGGGAGGGAGTTGAGTTTACTGCTCCTTCCTTTTGTTGTTTAAGATAAATAGCCCTAAAGAATTTGAAATATGTGCTCCTTGGTATCAAGTCACAGCCTGTGACACAAGGGATGTAGATAAATAATATTAGGATAATCTTTATGTTGGGGATTGTAGTGTGAGTCATCTGACCAAAAGGAGGGAGAGACCAAACTTTATATAGTAAGTAGAATAAACCTAATTTCTTCAATTACTTCTGTAAGTAATACTTACTGTATCTTCAAGATACAGCTTTTATTACACTAAATAATATCTTTCAAAGTTTTAGCAATTGTGCATGTTTTTATGTGCTTTTGAAGCTAGTGAGCATCATTAAGGTCTACTCCTCAGGGCTGTGTGCCTCATCTATAAGCCAAGATGTTAAGAACTCCTTCACAAGTAGGCTTGGCTTTCCAGAGCACTCTCTAGAATGTCTGGTAAATAAATGTTAATTACCTTGAATGGATTCACTCACAGGTATAGCAAAAGTGGAACCAAACCAAAAAATTAATGGGCATCTGTTCTTTTTAGGTGTTTGTGAGTTGCAATTTCTGTGGAAAATCAATCTCTTACAGCTGCTCAGCTATTCCTCATCAGGGGCGAGGTTTTAGCCAATATGGAGTCAGCGGTTCACCCACCAAGTCCAAAGTTACGAGCTGTCCTGGGTGCCGTAAACCCCTTCCCCGCTGTGCACTTTGCCTGATAAATATGGGAACACCAGTTTCCAGCTGTCCAGGTATGACACAGTGGGTTTTAGTTAATCAGCTGCAGTACTAGTTGGAGGCCAAATTAGCAGCCTATTGAAAGATCTTCTGTTGCACTTTTTTCTTCTTTTTGTCCTTATACTGTAAATACTCAAAATTTTGAAGGGAGAAAGACCATAATTTTTATTTACCTCTTCTCATTTTTTCACTGATCTTTGTTATGACTTCTATATTGAACTTTTTCCAATTTATAACTTAGATTTTGTTGATTTTTTCTCTAAAGCAGAAGATTTCATGTGCAGCAGAACAGGCCCATAATTCAATGGATTATAAATCAATCATAAGGCATAAATCACCATTGAACAAGATTCCATCTGTAAAACTTCTTTAATAGGCTAGTTTAGCATATCTATAAGATAAGCAACAGTTTAGCAGTCTAATTCTTTTTTGGCATTCTTCCAGCTCTTAATATTTTTACTGACTTCTATTTTAAAATCACAATGCTTTTTCATATAATGTTCCTTATGTCAAAATAATTTTAATGGTGTTTCTGGGACTGAAATGTAAATGAAGTGTAATGATTAACAGCCATATTTGTGGGGGTGGGTTTGCCTCTGGACAGGAGGATCCAAGTCAGATGAAAAAGTGGATCTTAGCAAAGACAAGAAGTTAGCCCAGTTCAACAACTGGTTTACTTGGTGTCATAACTGTAGGCATGGTGGACACGCTGGACATATGCTGAGCTGGTTCAGGTAAGTTGATGTTAAAATTTTGTTATTTCACGTGTGTGTTCTTCACTGAGTAGAACATGTCTGCTTCCCTGTATCTATCATTATAAAGTTTAAATAATAAAACTGAACTATGATACTGAGTTCTTCTGAGATGCTATACCTCTGCACATAGTTAAATGTATAATTGCATTATAATTACAATTTTACAATTATAAATGCAATATTATTTTAGCTGTTTTTTCTTTTTTTGACTGTTGCTATTTAGGGACCATACTGAGTGCCCAGTTTCTGCCTGCTCTTGTAAGTGTATGCAGCTGGATACAACAGGGAATCTCGTGCCAGCAGAGACTGTCCAGGCATAAATACTGTTAGAAAATGTGTGGCTCTCTAATGGATGTTCATCACAGTCCAAGCAGATATTTTAGACAAAGGCAATTTGTGACTTACTGTGAAAAAATAAATTGCTTTCAAAGTAGTAAAATGATGTGTGTATGACTGTGCTTGGTAGAAACAGGTATTCCTGAAGTGAGCCTATAGGTACAGTGCATGGCCCTTATTCAGAGGACTGAAGAAAAGTGCTCCTGGAATTGTGGACTCTTTGAATTTGCTAAAATGCAAAGAAGACCTTTATTTAAAAAGTTTTCAGGATAATGCTGATTGGTCCAAAGCTGAGTTTATATGCTGTGAAAGCAGACCTTCAAAATAAACACTTGAAAAGAAGATGGCAAAGTAATGCTGTGGATTCCTCTGTTCATTGTTTGATCACTGTCTTGTATGCAAATGTTCGTTTGTTTCCTTGTAAGTTTATTCAAAATGCCACTGCTAACTGCCTTCTAAACATTTTTATTTTAAAGAAAAATCTTTTTCTTTCTGTTCCCAGGTTTTGTTGCTAGTAAAGCAATGTCTTTACAATTCAAGTTCTTACTTAACTAGGCTACATATCTAGCTGATGCAAATTTTAATGCTGAAGAATTTGGGGGTTTTCTCTCCTAGTGATGACTGTATCTTAGAGAAGAGATCCCTGTGAAGTCATGTGACTGTTTCAGTGTAGAGTGCAGGTAAACTATATGAGGTTGTATCTGATACATTTTTTACTTAGTACTGTGAAGATCTGAAATCTCAAGAGCTGGAGACTTGTAAATATGTAAGTTTTAAACTACATACAGTTTTGACTACAAAAATATTTGAAGACTTTGAGATAATCAGCATTTCCCTGTACTTCTGAAATATATTAGGAAGTGTGGAATCAACCTGTATAAATCCTGCTTCTGGTCACTAGTGGACACCTGTGTGCTCCCAGTTTTGAGTAATTGATCAGAGTACGTCTAGATGTGTTACCAGCTGGAATTAAGATTATTTATTAACTTGAGAGAACATCAATGATATTTTGCTAATACTGGTGCTGGGAGCTAATTGGTATTGTTGTCCTTGACTTTGTAGGCAACATTCACACAAATTAGGGAAAAAAAACAAACCTGTTTTAAGGTATGTGATAATAACATCAGTTTACTTGGTGTGTGTTTATTTACAGTATATGAGTTACTCAACACTTGTGTGCTATGAAATACGAAATGGAATGCTAGCAATAAACTGGTACTGTTTGCCAGGACTGTGAAAATTGGTGTTTCAAAGAGAATATATTGTAATATGCCACTAGTTCTATGTGCTCTAGTGTAGTTTCAAGAAGATAAAATGTGGAAATGTACAAGATGTACATGTACTGTGGATGTACAAGATTACATTCAGGACTTTGGGTTATATTTTCTGGGTTAGCATTAATGTTGTAACACATCTGCTGCGTTTATTTTGATCTAAAATTGGCAAAGATAATTTTTTAAGTTAAAAATCTAAGAGGTACTTGATATTTCTAGGCATGGGAGAGCAGTTCCCTTTTTTTTCTTTTTAGAATATTTATTTCTCATTCTACTGTTTTTGCACACTTCACATTGCTTTTGAAGAGCTCTTCAAAATGTTCTCCATTTATAAATGTAAAGTGGGGCTTACTGTATGATACCCTATTTATATAAATACAGGCAATAAAGGTTTTGGTTTATGTAAATGAGGATTGGTAAGTGTCAAGAGTTTGTTTTTTATTCTTGTGTAGTAACATATAGTAAATTTCTCTGATAATTTCCATGCAACTACCAACATGCAGTGTCTCATTTTCTCATGTAAAGAAAACTAACCTATAACATTTTCACCTCGATTATAACTGTGTCTGTCAAATTCTATCACTAAGTTAAATTACATGCTCACTCTAATACTCATGTCTTTGCAGTGTTTTGGATTATGAATGTGTATATTCTGGCACTGTGGGTTTTGGTTGTTGCAATTAATAATCAGGCTTTCAGGTCAGTAGTTACACGATTTGAAAAATTTACAAAGCTAAAGTTCTCTCTTTTTAATTGCGAGATTTTTTCCTTGTTTTGTTTTTAAATTAATAGATCTGTCACTTTTGGGGTGATTTCTTGTTTTATAACAAAAATATAGCTACACCCATTTTATTAGCTGCAGTTATTTGTTTATTGTTGCCTAGTAAATCTCAGCTCAACTCTGCTGAAGGTGTCCTTGCATGCTAAAATGTTGTGATCCTGTGGCTCGTGCTGATTACATTCCATTGTTGTAATTTTGATAGATGTTCCAGCCTTGCAGCCATTCCTTGATTAAGCACAAGCACTTTATCATCACACAGGCTCCTTGCTCATGAGCTTCACAGGAACTGTGAATACGTCCATGCCCAAGCCAGGACAGCAGAGCAGACAAGCAGGGTCAGCCAAGAGCCCAGCAAAAAGGTACCAAGTCTCAGAAGTCAGTCATGAATGTAGTGGGAGTAGTCCTGTTCCAAATAGCATGAACTTCTAGAAGTCTGCTCCAGTTACAGCATTCACTTCCTATGCCCCTTCTCCTCTGCCAGGCTCCCACCATGCACCAGCCTCTTATCCTCCCAAAGAAGCCACCAGCTCCTCTTCATGCCTTCCATTGCTGCTCCATTACTGGCTTTGGTGACATCCCTGTCTGGTGTTTCTGATTCAGTTGCCCTGGTGCCTCCCCTTTGGTCAGTGTCCCAGGAAGCCCCTACTTCCCATTTTATTATCTATGAGGGCTGGCAGTTTCTCACCTTTCATTGTGTGTGGTGTCTGGGGCTCTGCTAACCATCAGGCCTCTATGGCATGTTTGTGTCTTTCCCTTGGTATTTAAAGCAGCAGGCAGTTTTCAACATGGCAATGTAGGAAATTATGCTGATAAATGCATACATGACCTGAGCACTACTCTAGTACCAGGAATGTTTTACAGCTCCTTGTATTGCTATGTGATTTGTACAGCCATGAAGCCAGGGTAGGCCATTTATTCACACAGACTGATGGTCTGTAGAGAAGCAGACAAATGAAAAGCATGTAAGGGAAACTTTTAGTGTGTACAGCTTGGCCAGCCACCTTTCAGTGCTGCAGGACAACGAGGAGAGTCTTGACTGACAAAGGGAAACCAGCATTTCCCACTTGGTGTGTTCAAACTTTCCCTCACCAGACCTCGCACCCCAGGCTGGTCTCTGAAGTGCTAAAGCCATCTAGTGGCAGGCTGCTCCCCTGGGCATGGCTGCTCTGGGTAACTGTACATAACATTTTACAGAGTATATGTACACACACAAAATACCAATTTTCTAAAGCAGAATAGAACAAAATAGTTTTAAATGCTAGGAAAACATGCATACAGTTATTAAGAATGACATTTGATTCTACTGAATACTTTAAATAGAGTGATGATAGGGCATGGTATCGTGCCACCTGGACCTTGTGTTGTTTCCTGTAGGAGACTGATTGCTACTTCAGAAGACCTCCTTCCCAGTCAGAGTAACTGTGTATCTGTAACAGAGTATCCATCTTCTAGGTGGGGAGGGAGAAAGAATAGATTTTCTGTTAACTTGTTCATCCCTCCAGTTTGTAGTGAGTTCAAAGTGTCAGTTTTTGAAACATATTCCTTGACTAGAAAAAGAGATGTCTATAAATTAGCACAAAGCTGTCATCAGTCTTATTAAGGCACTAAATCTAACTACTAAAGCTGAAACGTGTTTGTACAAAAGTTCAAAGAAGATGGCTACAGTTTACTTAAAATACTTTTGAAATACTTTATTAATTCCCAGAAAATATTTCCAAAGTTCAATTTTACTTTAAATGTGTTACCTCAAGTGATGCAAAAATTTTGCCAAGTGTTGTAAGTAGCCTGGATAGTAACAAAATTGGGGACTGTTGGAAGTTCCTATGGTTAGTCACCATGACAAGCTGGCTGAATCCTGGTACTGCTGCTGAGACTCCAACCAAGAATGAAGGCTGTTAAATGAAAATCCCCAAGCCTAATTTGACATCTTCCAAGTCATCCTACAAAGGCAAGAACCTTGCACTCCACTTTGTTAAATTTAACTGTGTCAGGTCAAATAGAACAGGAGTCGCCACATATCACTGAGAATAGCACTCTAACATTTAATGCTGACACAAATGGCTAAATGCAGTCAGGCTTTTTATTGGTGAAGATAGCATTTTCAAGATGCCAAATACCCCTTCCATACAATAAATTTGTATCAAAGCAAATTAAATCAAAAATCTTTATATTGAAACCCCCACGAATTTTTTCCATACAAGTTTCCTGTAACGTATCCTAGAACCTCTACCAACTAGAAAAGGATGCTTACAAAATTTCAGTTTCTGACAAGTCTAATCTTGCAAGAGAATGCTCCTCATAGATGCAAAAGGTGTAAATATATAGAGTGAGTGAGACATTCACATTTGTTTTCCTTGCTGAATAAATACATTTTCAAAGAAAATACTCTTCATAGGCAACACTTAGCACATGTAACAGTGTCTTTTCAGTATATCTATTGAAAATAAATGCAACTGTTACCATGCTGTCAGGCAAGAAACCACAGTACTGTAGTCCCCTCTGAAGCTCTAAATATATGTTAATAAAAATCAAGTGTTCCTCCCAGTACCAAACGGGTAGTATTCAGGGAATTCATGAATAATTTTTAGTGCTTCACTGTAGAGTTCCAGATCTGAAAATGAGCAAAGAAAATAGTTATAATGCATAAGTCCAATTCCCCACAAGTCACTGACAACATTCAAGCACTGCTTATTTTAAAGAAGTACTGTTGAGAGATCCCAGTCTCCCTCAAGCTCCTGTTTTCCCAAGGCAGGAACACTCATTGCTTGTTTTCTGCAGGGTTCCTTGTTGGCTTGTTTTCTGGAGGGTTACTTTTAGGCCTGCTAGCTGCAAAACCACACAAGGTCTAGGGCAAGGTGAGAACCACGTGCTCAGGAGGGGGAGAACAATGAGGCCACAGCAATGATCTAGACTGGCTCCAGCATTGAGTCACTTCCTACAGTTTAACTGTAAACCACTGTATTTGGTACAGAACTTCTGTCATGACACTTTTCTACACCCTGTACTTTATCTGGCAGCTTAAAGAAAGACCTTGTCTGTTAAAAAAAGGTAACTAGGCTTTCCCTTCTTATTTACTGAAGACAAGATCAGAACTCAAATGAATATGCCATAATGTATATTCTTACTTACCAAATGAACTTTTATCTTCTCTGAACTGGACATATGATGCACACATGATGGTTGCCTGATTTGTTACTCTTCCCACCACTTCAATAACTCCTGAAATCTCCTCATCCAGCTAGAAAACACACCAAAGATGAAATTAGTAACACTAAATAGCTGCTGTCTTTACTGGACAGTTAGGAACTCTCCACAGCTGATGGTTTGCTCATGACAGATTCTGTTCCATGTCAAACAATACAGTAGTACTGGACAGCCTGGTCACCCTCCCCCCAAAAACCCCACAAAAACCTTGATCCACTTAGAGATTTTTTTACAGGTTTTGTAATAGCCAATTCAATACCAACAAGAAAAAATATGAAGATGTGTCTGAAGAAAGATACTGGTTCATAAGTATATAAAACTGTGTCATTTCATCACTGAACAGAGACTAATCTAGGACACAGAGAACAATTATGATTTTAATGCACTGCATTCAAACCTGTGTCAATTATAGAACTCTGTAAGAGTTAAGGTGGTGTCACACATTCCAGAGAGCAGTTCCAGTGTTCCACATTCAGAAGGCATATCTGTAAATAATTTCTTAAGTAATCTGTCAGTAAGTGTTCAGAATACAAAGATACTGTCACTAATAAGCCTTTGGCGGAACAAAGGAAAAAAAGGCTAAAAATTATATCTTATGCCAAAATAATACAGCTTGCATGTTTTCTTTGTTTTTTAAGATACAAATTCTAACAGTGCAGTACTATTTTGGTGATGGTCTTCTAATATATGTCTCAGTTTTTACTTTCTAGTAAGTCTTCTGGAAAAATTTCCTCCCCATAATTTTGGGGTCCTCTGTTGAAAAAGGGAACTAGACATACACAAAGAGTGAAACATATTGAAAGGGAAAAAAGTTAGAAAGCATTTTGATTAGCAAATCTATTAAGTTTCCCCACTGACACTGGGTGAACTGGAGAGATAAACCTGGCCTCGTTTTTTTGCACACAGTAGTTTCTCCCAAGGCAGTGGGATACAGACTGAAGTGCCCAGCACTACAGCTTTGCATTTACAGAGTTCAACCACTTACACTGTTAGAGAAAATATTATAGATGCTAATCACATTGGTTAGATGCTAACATCTGAATTTTTAACAACTAAGGCAGGAAATGTTTTCAGAAACTCAAGGAAAAGGTAAGAGACATTTTCTTGCAGTTTGATGTCAGCAATTTTCACATTTATAAGACAAAACTCTGCCAGATTAAACTGCATTTTTCATCATCAAGGACAGACTCTTGTCTTGAAAGAGAGAGTACCATATGCAATTATTTCCCATGGAAATGGCAAAGTTTCTCAGCATTTAACAACTCATTCAGAGAAAAAGATGT
Organism: Setophaga petechia; assembly: GCA_024362935.1. Lineage (NCBI taxonomy): Eukaryota > Metazoa > Chordata > Aves > Passeriformes > Parulidae > Setophaga > Setophaga petechia. The sequence goes on from JANCRA010000015.1 coordinate 17,781,486, forward strand.
AAATATACACATGCACTGAATCAAGGTGGAGCATTTGCCATCACAATTAAAATGATTCTTTAATTACACCATTTCTTTGTGGAAAAACATACTTAGAAGAGAATGCTGGATTATTATTACTTCAGTGGTAGGTGATAAGAAAAGAGGCAGTATTTTTGTTCAATAGTTCTAATTATATCTTATACCTGTTGCATTGATTGCTTGGGGGTTTTTTTAAGAAAGAATCTTCAAGCTAACTATGGAGTTTACTGAAACGCTATGACAAGTGTTCTAAGAGGATGCAGCAATGTTAACTCAAAAAACTCTTGAAAACACCATGTTTGTTACCATAAGAAAATGGGAAGAAAGAATGAAATTAAAATAAAGCTAATAAACGAACTAATAGAGTAAGATGAAATAGCCAGACAGGGATGTGTCTGACAAAGAATGAGTTCTCTCTTAACCCCAGCTGAAAATTGATCAAGACCAAGACAGCTCATGGGTAAGAAGACTGACTACAGGTTAGCGGAAAGATGCAAGAAAGAGGCAATGAAATACAGGTGGAATAGCTCAAAACATGGAAGGCATGTACGGGTTTCAGAAGAGACAAAACCTCCGGAATCCACAAGAGGCGGCGTCAAGTATTTCCAAAGCACTCCTTAACTTACAGGCTCGCTCAGCTCCACAGTCGTGTGCTTTCCGAGTCCATCCGTAAGCACGATGAGCTTCCCGCTAGAATGAATCTACAAAAGAATATTTGATTCTAGAAAAAAGGCCTGTGCGCTCCAAAGGCGGCCGGGAGCGTCACAGCCTTGGCCGCCTCAGCCAGGTCTTTCCCGCAGAGCCGCGTCCGCCTCCCGCCCCGCTCCCAGGCCGCCTGGAGCCGCCGGGCTGCCCCAGGGACGGCGCCAGCCTCTCCCCGCAGAGCCCCGGGCAGCCCCGTCCCCGCTCCCGGAGCCCGCCCAGCGCCCCGCGCACCTTCTCGACGCGCCCCACGAAGCAGACGGGCTGCCCGATGTGCTGCGCCAGCTGCGCCGTGGCGATGCGCGGCCGCGGCACCTCGTGGATGTCGCCCATCGCCGGCGCTGCTTCCCGCCTTCCGCAGAGGGAGGGACGCGGCCCCGGGACCGCGGCGGTCGGGGCGGGACTTCCCTTCCGCCCGAGGCGACCCGGAAGCGGAGGCGGAGGCCGGTGAGAGCGGCGGCGGCGGCCGCGGGAGGGTGGGTGATGGAGAGGCGGCTGTCGATGCTGCCGCGGCGGGGAGGGCGGCGGGGCCGCGCCTCGGGGAGGCCGGGGGAGCCGGCCGTCAGCTTCCAGCTCTGTCCTGTCATTGAATCCTTTGAAATGGCCCCATATTTCCCCTCCCCGGCGTTTTCCCTCTCCCTTCAGGTGCTGGTTCCGCTTAGGTGTATTTTGGCAGCGTGCCCTGGCAGCCAAGAGGGCAAGGGGCGGCCTGGGGTGCATCAAGCACGGTGCAAACAGAGGAGGCTGTCCCGCTGCAGTCAGCGGGGATGTGGCCTCACCTGGAATATTGTGTAGTTCTGGGCTCTGCAGCTACATCCAGAGGAGGGAATCAAAGCTGGTGAAGGCAGTGGCCTATGCGAACCAGCTAAGGACTTCGGGTTTGCCTGGTTTGGAGAAAAGGAGGCTGAGGGTTATTCTCATCACTCTACGGCTTCTTGAGGAGGGGAAGTGGAGACACGAGATGCTGATCTCTTCTCCCTGGTATCCAGTGGATATCCCAGGGTTTGTGGCAATGATTCAAAGCTGCACCAGAAGAAGTTTAGGTTGAACATGAGGAAGGATTTCTCTTCTGAGAGGGTAGTCAAACACTGGAAGAGGCTTTCTAGAGAGGTGGTCCATGCCCCAAGCCTGTCAGTGTTTAAGAGGCATTTGGAAAATGCCGTTAATACATGCTTTAGCTTCTCATCGTCCCTGAAGTGACCAGGCAGTTGGACCAGACAATCACTGTAGATTCTTTCCAACTGAGCTATTCTATTCTATTTCATTTTATTTCATCACTGAAATTGAGCTGGTGCTTAATCCCCAAGTTTAGAACAACAGATGGATGTAGGACAGATATAGCATCTGGACATGGCACTTGCATGCATCTTGTCTTTTTCCGTGTGTTTTCCCGATTTTGATCCCTGGCATGGAGAGGTTCCTCCCAATTGCTCTTGTGGCAAAGATGACTCATATATCCCAATCTGCATTTGACGTGGTGTTGCCAGCAGGTGGAGGGAGCTGCTGCTTCCCCTCTGCTGTGCACTGGTGGGGCACCAGAGTGCTGCGTGCGAGGGCACACGTGGAGATACTGGTGAGAGGCCAGAGAAGGGTCACAGCAATGATTGAGACTGAACCAGCTTAAATATGAGGAAAGACTGAGAGAGCTGCAACTGTTTAGCCTAGAGAAGAGAAGGCTCAGAGGGCTGTTATTAATAAATATAAATACCTCAAGAAAAGGTGCACAGGGGACAGTCAGGCTTTATTCAGTCATGCCCAGTGAAAGGAACAGGGGCAAAAGGAACAAACTGAAACACAGGAGGTTTCTGAGGGAACATCAAGGAACACTTTTGTCACCACAAGAGTGACCAAGCTGGTACAGGTTGTCCAGAGAGGTTGTGGGGTCTCCATCCTTGGAGGTACTCAAAAGCCACATGGATATGGTCCTGAACAACCAGCTCTAAGATGGATCTCCTTAAATAGGGGGTAGGACAAGGTGGCCCCTGAAGGTCCTTTCCAATTGCACCTGTTCTGTGGCTGTGATTTCCTTTTCCAGGACTGGTGTTTCAGGAAATACTTGGGAAAATCTAACTCTGCTCTGGCTTAAAAGGGCAATCACAAAACTGTGTGTCTGTGTGCCGACTGTCTCTTGTAACCAGGCATGGGCCAGTTCAGCTTGCTAACCAGTACCAAGTGCTTTTGTTAGTTGGCTGGGGTAGTGTTGTTATATGGTAGTACCTTGTGTCAGCTTTCCAAGGAAGCAAGCTGCTGCCAGAAGCTGTGCAGAGCCAGCATGTGACCAGGGAGTGCTCTGGACTTAAATCTTATATGAGATTTAGCTGCTTGCCATCCCCTCAGTGTCACTGTGACACTCACCTGTTCAGTATTCAATTTGCTAGAGAATATCCTCACCTCCCTAGCATATCTTCAGATATTTGAAAGGAGAGATCTCATCACTGGAGGTGTTGGAGCGAGGTGCAGCAGGCTGCTGCACATTGGCCCTTCTAGGGCTGAAGAGTTTGAAGGGCCAGCGTCCAGAAAAACATGTTGTACAAGTTCTTACAAATGCGTGTCTGTATCACACTTAGCAGCTGTTGAAGGTTTGCATTCAAAAGAAAATTGTTTGAAGGGAAAACAGTATGCTTCAGCCTGTCGAGTATTGTGTTTCATTAACACCTAGCTTTCTCTTTTTGCATTTCCTGTCTTCTGGGTTTTGAATGTTTACAACAGTTCAAGTGCTGTTATTTCACTCCTGGGTTTGTTTTTGTCACCTGTGATTTTATTGTCTGACTTGGTTGTGGCTGATTTTTTATGATTCAGCCTCTTCAAGTGTTTTTATATTATGGTAATTTGGGTTGTATAGTTCTTGTATTTCTGCTTTCCTTAAATTTTATAAAAAACATTAAAAAGATATACTAACATTTTATGTAATACAGAAAAAAAATCTTTGTTAATGTTTCATTATACATATATCCCTTTAAAAAAATGTGTTTCTTGTGGTACTTTCTATTCTTCTGTTTTCAAGCAATACAAGCTAAAGAACCATGACTAATGTTATATGCCAGAGAAAAGAAATTATATGGCTTTTTTTTTCCTTCATGTAGTAACTTAGACTAGGCCAAAAGCTTTTAAACTGTTCTTTTGGTGTCACAGAGAATATTTTCAACACACATATTCTTGACTCTTAAATTGGTTGTTTTCATGATAAGAAGGATTGCACAGGGCTGTAAACATCTTGCTCTTTTTCTGATTGCTGCTTTATTGGTGAATCACAGCAGATGGTAGTATGGAAGTGAGAATTGCTCTGATGCTCTGTTTTCTTTTTCCATAGATTGTCTATCTTAAGCTGCTAGATGTGAAAGTATTCCAGTTCTTTCTTTAAGGTCAGTTTTTTGTTTTCTTCTGTCCTGATTTCATCATTTATGTAATTACTGGCAGTGCCACTGCAATTCTGCTTTGCTGTATTACTAGGCTTTGTCTCTTCATCTTAGTCTGCTTCTTCGGTGCTTTTAACATTAAATTATGTTTCTCTTCTAGTTTTGTGAATATTCAGAAAAGGCTGAAAACTAATAGTAAATATACTAAGATCTTTGTTGTATAGAAAAATTTTATTGGATTTAACATATTGGTTTGGCTAAAAGGTCGCCTATAGTTCTTGTTAAAGGAGACTGACAAAATGCAGGAGGAATAAATTAACCCCTTTGTGCAGCTCTGTAACTCATCTTTGTCCAGTGCCATGTATGTTCTCAGAGCCTCATAGAAAGACAAAATATTTTTTGCAGCCTCACAGAATTGCTGTAGCTCAGAGCTTATTATTTGCTAATGACTGAAGCTGTGCCAAAAGCATTATTCTTAACTATCAGCGATTGTGTTCACTTTTTTTTGTGAGAGAGAAACATGAGGAGGAAGGGAATTGCATATTCCTACCAAGGGAGATTTTTATCTTTAGGCAGTGAATTCAATTTCAGGTCTCCCATAGAAATAAAATTAATCCCATCTGGAAGGGGAGAGTGCTGTGCTATATAGGAGAAATGACTGCAGGAATGTGGTACTATCTCTGAATGGTGGGTGTATTTTCTGTGAATTTGTGCTGACAGCTTTTTAAAAAAGCCCCACAACTAAGTGCTTTTTTTTTCAAGTCTGTGTGACCATGCATTCAGGTCTCCAAACTTCCAGTTTAATTTTTACTCTGAAATGAAACTTGTATGAAACTGGTTGTTCTGAGCTTTCATTACCTGAAACCTCATCTTATCTACAAGTAGTAAAACTGCAGCCTGATTCTGCAAGAGCCTAAACTGTGTCCTTATCTTCAAGAGCACGAGTGTTTCCATTCAGCTCTGTGTTTCTTTGTTGGATAGGGGCTTTGTTCTGTTTTTAACATGTGATTCAAGAAATTTAGTGGTTGCATTTCCCCGTTGCTGGGGAGATTTATGTTTACTTTTGAAGTAGCACAGTTGATAAGATTCTTAAAAGAGCATCACAAATGCATTGCCTGTCTGCAGTCTTTCCCTTACCCATGCTGTACTGTATGTAGCTCTATTTTTTGTTTCTGTACCAGCTGTATTTTTTGTTTCTGTGCCCCCCCTCTGTTTTTTCAGTCATTCTTTGTTTTTTAGTTTATACTTAATGGTGTGTTCAACAAAGCTACCAAAAAGCTGAAAGTAATAGTTGGTGAACTCTTCCTTCAACAAGGAAATCTACAAGCACAGCTTTTGTTTCTAAGAGGCTCTTAGAGAAGGAAACACTACTTTTAGTCTTTTTAATATGTGGTTTTTATACTGCCTCCCCACATTCACAGTCACAAAATACAGCAGGTACTGTTTTCTTAGTGCTGGACTGATGGTTTTATCAGCATAAGGACTTGAGGCCTGAGCTTAGGATGTACTTTCGTTAGTTTCACTTGGTTTTCTGCTTCAGGCAAACCTATATGTGGGTTTTGATTGTAATTTTGTTTGGTTTTGGTTTTTTGTTTTCTGTTAGAGAAATACTGCTGGCAGTGGAATTAAGCTACTTCAGAAACAGAAAATTACAAAATGAAGATCAACACTTATGTATGTAGATAAGATGAATCCTGTGGGTTTTAGAAAAAAATGGAATAGTGTCAAAGAAAGTAAAAAATCTAGTCTGTGAAAGTGCTTGTAACCTTAATTTGGCTAGATCAAATTGTCCTGATTGCTAATTTACTCTGAATTTAAATGCCTATTATCTTTTAAGCAGTGACGTTTAGGTATGTTAAGTATGGAGGATTTAAAAGACTAGAAGTGCATGGTTCCCTACGCAAGTCTTTTGTGCCATGTATATACTGATTAAGACGCTTTTCTTTGTGCGAGAAAGAAGGGAAGGGGGACATTAAATGATAGAGCTGAAAACTGTACAATAATGCAGATCTCAAAAGAGGAAAAAAATGTGATTGGAGCAGCTGCAGCTCTGGCACCTCAAGTGACTGATTGGAATCTGAGCCTTTACCAAACTATCTGTAAGATTTTGCACATCAAGTTGATTTTGCTTCTTGTTGTTGCACACTTAGGATGAAGGTAAAATTGCATTTTAAACTGTTCCACAACTGCCTCTCCTTCATACATCATTGGAGCAGAAACCTGACTCTCAAGCATTACAGCACAGGTTTTTACCACTTGAGCTATGGGACTGACAACTCTAATTGGTAGCAGGAGAAGACTTATTCCCTCAGGGCTGAAAAAGGAATATGCTGCTGGCGCCATGTGTTGAGCCTGGGTGTGGGGGGTGGTAAGGAATAAATGAGATAATTAGGATTTTCTACTGTGTAATCTCCATGGAACTGGAAATATCAGTATTTCTCTTGCTAAGGTAGGGAAACAAGTGAAAAGGAATAAAGTGCTGTAAAATAGCATTTTTTAAAAATAACTGTATTCCTGGGATTGGATCACAGAATAGTTTGTTCTGTTTTTGTGCACATTAATGTAATTTATTTGGTGGCCAGAAGTTGTACTGTGTCAGCATAAGCAAGCAGGCCAGGCTGTGGGCTATTCAGTCTTCAAGTCTCAGGTATCAGGCCACAGTTTGGATAGTTGCTGCTTTTGCCATGATCTATTTATACACTGTTCCAGGCCAGTGCTTAAACTTCACATAGGACTTTCTGGAGTGTACAATTGCTTGTAACAGCAGGATTTTAGGCAGTTTATATGAATAGTTAGTACTGAGCTGCCACAGGTCCCCAGCCAGGGCAAAGAAAATCTTGTTTATGGTATCATGAATATTTGGGTGGAGAATCAAGAATTCCATCAAGTAGTTTATCCAGATCCAGGATTCTTATCTTTCTTTCTTTTTTTTTTTTTTTTAATCTATACATTGCACAGTAGCACTCTTCACTCTTTCCCACATTCTAAAGATTCTTCTTTGTTAAATTCAGTGTGAAATAATGTTACTGAAACTTCACTCTGTATTCCTCTTTAATTCTTTACCCTGGAGTCCTTTCCTCTGTTGGAGGTGTATATTAGATGTTGCTATTGATTTGTTAGTCCCTTCTCTGTAGCATGTTGATGTCTGCAAAATAAACCAGAATTTTGCTTCTCCAACTCTGCTTCAAGGTTGAAATTACATTATTCCACTTTTCCCAATTTTATATTTGTATTTTATTAGAGAAGATCTTTGCATGCCTTTATTTAAGCCTTCCTCTTTGTGTTCAGCACATAATGTGTTTCAGCCAGACCACAGGCTGCTCCATGGATTGGTGTTGTCCAGGGGTCCAAGTAAAGCCTTTGAGGGACCCTCATGGGTCCCTTCATGGGTTTTTAGTATTTTTGTCCTATTTAAGTTATTCATAATTGCTTCTATGTAATCTTCCAGTTCTGAGAGAGGGGATACTGAGCATTTTCTTCTGCAGTCCATGGTTTTATCCCAATTGTTTGTTTCCTTGTTTTGTTCTAGCAGTGGAGCTGCTTTGGAAGATTCTTTTAATCAATTATTGTTGCAAAAAATTTGTTACAAATGATTTTGCTGCTTTTTCTTTTAAGGAAATCATTGGTAACTGTTAGTCAAACATACTCAACTGTTAGGCTGTCTTTAAGTTTGCTAACTGGGAAACTGAAAACAGTCACTGCCCTCTTTGAAGAGAAAGCTTGTCTAATCACAATACAAAGTAGCAGAAAAATATGAAAACATGCTGGATAAATGCTGAAAGGAGTTTCCATCTTTCATTTTAATTGAGAAAAGTTGAAGTTTTGTTAGTTTGTTGTTTTTGGTGTTTTTTTTTTTTTGATGATTCCTTTCCATTCATAACTTTGTGTAAAAGCCTTTTGTGCTTCACTCTGCTCTTGCCTCTTGAAGTAAGTTGCTGCATCAACAAGGTAATCTGTCTGACACAAAAACGCCTGATATTTCAAATTGGGTAATAAAGATTAGGTATGTGGCCTTACTACATACAAATGTATGTAGTGTATGATCTCAAGTGCATGATCACTTGTACAGCAGAATTTTAGGCAGTTTATATGAATAGTCAGTACTGAGTTGCCACAGTTCCTCATCAGGACCAAAGAAGTCTTGGTTGTGGTATCTGTTGGTGAACTATCTATGGTGTCTGTTATGTGAACTTCCTGTAAGTTCTGTTATCATATGTTTATTTAACATATTTTGTCTTCATTTTAGATAACACCTTAGAAGACAAAAAGAACCCAAAGAGACTATGTTCAGCTTCTTCCGAAAGAGTCAAGATTCAAAGAAGGTCACAGTGCCAGAGAGAGAAGCAGATGGATTTGTTATTGTGGGTAAGTGGTGCTTCTGTATAAAGTGATTCTTTCATTTTTGGAATTTTGATCTTGAAGTTTCTTTGAGATGCTTAGGCTAAATGAAATGTTAAGAGAAGGTATGATAAAAATTGTTCAGTATTCTTACTTTTCCCGACAAAGTTAATTTTCCCAGTCTGCTCATTTGGACTAAATAGCTGAAGTTTTATTTACATAGGTCTGAACTCATATTCAGGACCACTGAAAATGTAGTTTCTTGTTTTCCTTTCATGCCAAGTGGGGAGAAGTTACATCCTTACAAAACAGTGAAGGTCAAAGTTTAGGCTTCTAGCTTTATGATTAGAGTTGTGGGAAGGGAATATCTTACTGCAGTTTTTAAAGGACTGGCTTTTATTCAGGTTCCTTCCTTTTCATTTTACCCCTGGATTTTTATGTTAGAAGCCAAGAAGTGCTTATGCATTTCTGGTCATGGTGAATGTAGATGCTCTGTCTCAGAACCTGACTCTTTAGTTTGATAAGAATTAAGCAGTTTAGGGTTTTCAAAGTCTTCTTATTATTTAAAAAGTAATCTGAAGTATACGCACCTGTGAATTGGTTAAATTTGGAGCTTTGATCAAGCTCTTACAGTTTTGCAGGTAAGTGTGCAGAACAGAAAAAAATATTGCTGAAATTATGCTGAAACTGCTTATTTTCTTTTTTCTCTTTTGATAATTTGTTTTCCTCCTTGTGAATCTGTCATTATTAATATTCAGCTTCTGCTGCTCTGATTTACTGACTCATTCTTATCAGGAATCTTACAGTGTTTAAGTCTGTTTAAGTGTTAATTCTTCCTGAGCATTTTCAAGTCAGAGAAGCCCTTAGATTTTTGAAGTCTACAGTATGAAAGACTATTGGAACCCTTTCTGAGAACTTAGATTTTTGGCAAAAGTTTTCCATTAAAACAAATCTGTTTCACCTCTGTGACTGTTGTCATGCTTAATGGCTGCCTTCCACTAGATTTTGTTCACCTGCAGCACTTCTGATGGCTACATCAAGTCACTCCAGCATTTGCATTGTGGAAGGGTCAAAGGAGACACATCATCATCCCCAAAATGTCTGGAGACCATTTAGCATTTCAGTTTCTGTAATAGGCAGAATTCTGCACCCAAATGTTGCTATGTCCCACAGTTGCTGGTCCTGATTGTGCATTCAATTTAGCTTCATTCCTTTTTCCTGAAATGCTGTCAGTGACTATTGAAACTTTGTTCACATAAATTCACATAAAATTAATCTGCTAAATATGAACTTAAGAGCAATAAATTTTATTTGAGTCTTCTTTGTTTTTATTTTTTGCTCAGACAGAAGTTAATTTTGCTGTCTGCAATGAAAGGGACTGCACTGGCAGAAGAGCTGCCATCAGCCTTATCAGTGAAGCATATCGCTGTCTTGCAAGACAAATGTAGTTGCAGAATTATGGGTCAGGACTTAAGTAGTTGTTTATCTGGAAGGGGTGTTCTTGTCTAGGAACAGTGTCAGTGGGAAAAAAAACCCCAAACCAACACTTAGCCATTCTGTTAGTTACTAGTTTGGTACTCAGATGGAATGTTCTGAAGCTTTTCTAAACTGGTGTAAAATATTCTGGAAATCCAATAGTAAATATCTTTAACACATCTCAGTAGCAGATTTCTAGGACTATTAGTGTGAATACTACTGTAGGCAGTGAACACTCTTGGAGGGAGTGAGAATTTAATTTCTGACATTTTAAGTTGGTTCTTAAACCCGGTCTTCAATTCAGAGCATATAAGAACAAAAAGCCTAGTTCACCAATCTACTGTGGACATGGGAGGAATCTTTCTGTATTGGTTGATATTTGAAAAAGTGAGAAGAAAATTCAGTGCTTTACTGAGAAAGCTCCATCACAGCTATTGCCATGTCAAATCCTGAGAATGATTTTTTCTTTTCTTTTCATAACTTCTCCAAGTCTTGTTATAAATTGCTATATTTGAAATCTATCTTTTCCTTGTAAAGTATCAATGCATTTGGGAATTCAGTGTCTGACTAGAAAGGTGATTCATAAAAACAGCAGAATCAACAAAACCAACTTTGCAGCCTAGCAGCTGAAAGAAATTCTCTATTTTAGCTTTTGGGGTAAATATTGCATGTGTGGGAGTCAAGCAAAAATAATTTGTAATTCTCTTTCTACAAAATAAATATAAAATATCATTTCCTACCAGAGACTAAAACATTTTTATGTCTAACTACCAGTTCACTTATTTTCTGGGTACTGGTCATCTCATCTGCTCATGAAGCTGTAAAAATGGTACTTGTTCTATAACAAGCAGAACTGTTACTCTGAAAAGGGAAAAGAGGGTTATGAAATAGACACAACTCATGCAGTTGTTTTTGATGAGTGAATCAAATGCAGAAATATGGAAAAATGTTTCAGAGGCTTTCCTGATCATCACAAATTGTTTTTAATGTTAACATTCTGAAAGCCAGAATTAAGAAAACAAGTAATTTTCAGTTAGCTTGGGAATATTGGAGAGTAGTAGTTCTTTCGGAATTCCTCACGTTTTATGGCTTTCGTAATATAAAATGAATTCCAACCAACCATTCATTGCTAGCCTTAAAGAAAAATACAGTTTTAATGCAATTTTGGTTTGGCACACAACTAAAAATCTCCCAGCAGTCTTAAAGATCCAAATGTCTTGTAGTCCTAATCTCAGTCTAAGATCAGGAACTGACAAACTGAGACAGCAATGCTGCTTCCCATGTGTGTTTGGCAAGACAGTCAGAAACTCTGCAAAATCCCCATGGTGCTGATGGTGCAACTGGGGTGGGTGGTTTTTGCTTGAAGCAACTGAAAGATCATAGAATCATAGAATGGTTTGGGTTGGAAGGCACTTTTAAAGATCATTTAGTCCAACCTGCCTCCATGGGCATGAACATCCTTCAATAAACCTTGTTGTTCAAAGCTCTGTGCAGCCTGACTTTGAACACCACTTTTCTGGGCAACCTATTCCAGTGTCTCATCACCCTCATCATTAAAAAAATCATATAAATAACTAAAATAATTTAGAATATTGTTCTCTGAGTCCTCTTTCAAAAGGACTGAGAGAAGTTAATTTTGGCTTTAGGTGTGGTTTAAGAGCCCGATATGCAGGGTCTTGTTTACTTTTCCAGACAGAATTGCAGTGAGCCAGAGGGAGGGAGCACCAAATGCTGATGGCTGCAGCAGGCAGCTGAGCCTGCAGCCCAGCCAGGGGTGCAGGGGCTCGGGCACAGACCTCACTGAGGAGCAGGGCAGTGTCACACTGCCTGGACAAGGACACCACAGCTCCGGGGACAGTGACTGGGGCCAGCCAAGACCCCGGTGCCAGACTTCTGCAGGGATCAGACACATCTGAGGCCAGGCCAGGAAGTTGGGTCTGAGCATTGTGGTCACCCAGGTTCCCAGGCATCCCTGCAGGCTGCTTTGGCAAGGACCAAGGAATGAGGCTTCTCCCAGAGCTCTCTGCCTGGCCCTGCTGGATGTGCTCAGGCTGCATGGTGTCTGTGCTGGCCATGGGCACAGAGAGACAGAGCCCTGGCACTGGGAAGGGGCTGCTGAGCCCTGTGCTGTGCTCAGGGCTGGATAGCCAGGAGGGTTGTGTTGTCTCCCACTGTGTCTGCAGGCAGCACAGTTCTCTGAGGAACTCTTGATCTGGTCCTTTGACCACACCTGAGCTCAAGGCTTTGTTTACTTTTGACTTGTGATTTAAAGGGAAATTTGTTCCATGGATTTAAGAGTTTTATGTTTTTATGTTGGGTATTGGAATTGACTAAATGGTTTGGAGAAGCAGCTCAGTTATAGGTGCTGTCAAACCTGATTTTTAAACATATTTAACTTCTGTTTTCTTTCCTGAACCTAGGACAGATTTCACTTTCATTTTTTAATACGTAAATTAACATGGGCTGTCATTTCAGAGCTCTGCTCTCAGCTTCAGGAGCAGACTTGTTAACAAGTAGTAGGATGTATTGGTACTTACAGAGAGCACTTAAGTGTCACCTAAAGGTCATTTTCTGAGATTGAGAAATTTTGTAATGAAGTTTTTCAGTGAGGAAGTACCTAAGGAAAAGTGAACAAGCACAGGATTCTCATCAGAGTAGAGTGATTGTCACAGTCACAGGGAGGCTGTGGCCATAATAAGACAGTTTGGAGGAATTTTGTACTAAATATACACTTCTGCGCTGTGAACCTCCATACTTCCTGCTGGGCTTTCCTAGAGCTATCTAGGACAGCCATCTAGAATTTATGAGCAATTTTTGGTTTAATGCTTTTTGTTAATATTTATCCCTAATGGAGTAAGCATGATTTTTGCCTGTCAGGTTTCCTGTCAATAGAAAATAGTCACAGACATAAGAAATTAAAGGTTTTGAAATCTTTTCCAAATAAATAGAAGGATCTATGGTATTTAAATGGGTGTTGGATTTGTTCAATTAATCAGTGTCCCTTCTGTTTCAATGATGATATCTAAAGAGAAGAAACTCTACAGAGCAAATGTGTTCAACCTTGCATCAGCATCTAAAATGTAACAGAAAAGGAGGTGGGAACTACTGTTTCTCATGCTGTGAGATCAAATACAGTATAAGGCAATTATTTCTTCCTTATTAAAAATACAGAAAAGAACTGGTACTAATACCAGTTGACAGGTAAAAAATTTGGGAACTTTTTGTGAGAAGTGGGATGTTGTTGGTTTCATGATTACAAATTACAAATTACATTATGACAAAGTCAGGAACATAATGGGCTGAAAAAAGAATACATGGGGAATTTGATAAATTATGGTGGATGATAACAGGTATACTTACCTTAAAATTTTGGTGGTCAGGTATGACTTACTGTTTTAAGTTAATCTCAGCAAGGCATTTGAACTTTGTCTTATTTCAAATGAGGTACTTGAACCTTCTTCTGATGTATTCAGTACCTATATTGTTGAGTTAAATCAGCATTATAATTCCTTCTTACGGGATCATCCTCATCTGTAGGCAGGAGTATCCTCACTCCTCTGTGAACCTGTGAAAAGTATGATTTACATCCAGATGAAAGCTTCCCTTTGTCAACTGCAGTTATATTGCAGAAGAACATCCTTAACAAATGGGAAATCTTCTGTACTGAAGACACCAAAAAGTAAAATAATAAGCCCAAGTCAGCTTTTAGTTTTGGAAATCTAGGCTGTTTTTCCAAAGAACAATTTTATGAACATTTGTTCCTATCCAAATTGCAGTTTCTGTTTTGCCATGAATTGCAGGTAGGTAGTTTTTTGGAGTACTTTGGATAAGTGCATATTTGAATTAAGCGACACCCCCAGTGTTGCCCAACATGGAAAAAGGCCGTACAATAGGATCCTTACAATTTCCTTATTGATCTTAGTCGTAGAGATCTCTACATATATTTTTTTAAGAACCCCTTAAATGTTTGCCTCTGAGAGAAATGTATATATGTATAAATTTTCTGGAGTGAATCTGTTATTAAATGGAAATTTAATATATTGATACTCCTGAAACAAAGGAGTACGCCCATACTAGTTCATTACTGCAAAGCAAATACTTTTTCTGCTTTCTTCCCTCTGCATACACACCTCAAAGATTAAATGCATCAAGAGATTTGTAAAATCTTAATGTTACTGCTGCTGTTTGTTTTCCAGGAGTTAGTAGTAATGTGTAGTAAGTCCCTGTAAATATCTACTTTGCTTTTTCATTAATATTTAAGGACCTTTTGAGTGGTGTTAGTAAGGAAGGTAGGGCTGCAGTGTTTTAAAATATACTGTTACACTAAAGAAATGTACAAGGCATTGTGCCAGTTGGAAAAAAGCAGTGTCTCAATGTCCTTTCATTTTCTGCATCAATGGACTTACATTACCTATTTTTTTATATAACAGGAAGCACTTGTGTAGTTACTTCCAACCTTATAGTTTTTGAATAACCAAGCTACTGGTTTTTTATGGGTTTTGAGGTTAAAATATTTAATACTAACTTTATATTAATCTGAGATTTGGGGATATCTGTTAATACTTTTATCTAAAGAATACTTTATATGTGTCAGCCTGTGCCACTGTAAGTGAGCCCTTTTGATGCACACTAAGAAGTTACAGTATTTGAAGTAACCTTTTTCCTGAAGTGCTGCTTTATGGTTTTTATACTTAAAAACCACGATAGTTCATCTGGGCATTGAATTTTGCAGCCAGGGTTGATTGAAAAGGGAAGAGGAGGAATTCAGAAGAAACAGTCCTCTCCTGTTACCGATCCTTAGTTGCATAAGGAGGTAATGTCTCCACTTCATTCAGTGATGAAGTCAAACTAATCCTCTTTGGGACTAATTTTGCACAAAAACAACCTGCGCTTTTCAGTGGTGCCGCTAGATGGGGATTTCCCTCGGATTCAGGGCTCCCAGGGCTTTGCTCTCCCCCTTTCACACACAAAAGTGCAGTAGTAGTAATTATCAGTGCACCATTTGATTAGACTGTAGGTTTTCAAGAGATTTATAAAAAGCTTTTTAAAGCCTAATATCAAATCTATAATGACATTCCAACCTAATAAAAACAATGAAGCTTGAAATGTTGACAGCATGTATCTAGATGTTGGCTTGTAATTCGTTCCAAACAGATCTGTTGAGGCCCATGTGGGACCTAAATAACACAAAGAAGTAAATTTGCATATTTTACAGCAGGGGGAAAAAACAGAATGCAAAAACATGAATAATTAGGAGCACAAGCTTCATGCTATATTAATACTGTTGAAAAGCATGTGTTGATTGTATTCTGAAAGCCAGTAGTGATTTGGTTGAGTGAACTCAGTCAGCATCTCTTATGCAGATTAAAGGATCTGGGTTACAGAACAACTGAAATTCATTGTTTTGCTGTATAAGGAGGTATATTTCTTAAAGGAAATGCTTTTTTTTCCTCTTGGATTTTATTTACAGCAGAAGGAGTCTTTCTCTTTAATGTATCATCAAAGAATGTTTTTGTTCACAAATGACTGTGCATTTCTTCATTTATTTGTACACCTCTAGATTTTAAAAACACTTCTCTCAGCCACAAATCAGATGTTAGTATATTTGGCACTTTAGTATACATGACCTACTTACTTTTCATTCTGCATAATTTCTCTTTCTTTTGCTTTCTAGGGCTTGAGCCCCTGGAACATACTTATGATGCTTTCATGCTAAGAATTTATTATTTTTAAATTTGCAGCAAAAGCCCTTCTCAAAATATTAGCATACAGGCCAGTTTTGAATCTGAATATTGTGAATGGTTGTGTTGGCTTCTGTTGATTGTAACATAAATGTGTAGTATACTTTTTATGAAAGAAAAGGTTATTTACGTAAAAATGGTAAATAGTATCAAAAGTGATTTATTGTTTGCTTTGGCTGAATATTGTCTTGGCCCCTTAACTCACAACTATCTTTAAGAGTTACCTGGTTTTGACCATGGACTCAAGGGAGAAGAAAAGAAAGAAGATGAAGACTTCTTGTTTAACTTGTTTTAATGCTGGCAAGAAAGAATTATGTGCTGCTGTAGCAAGCAGCTTTATTTTGGGGCTTTAAGAGACAAAACTGCACAGAACCAAACACTTGCATTCTGTCTAGTAAGCACATCTTCTTCATCTGCATAACCAAAGGAAGAAAATGGTAAAATGTACCCTGCTTTTTAGAAGTTGATGTAATTGTAAGAGGTTAAAGAGGCATCTGGCAAAAGGTTGTTTTGAGGTCACACATGCATCTGGCAGTTTGCTGCCAGTCCTCTAAGAAAATATTGGTTGGGGTTGCATTCCTGTTTTTCATATTAACTGCCTTCAGACTTGATGTATAATAGTCACTTTCTACAATCCAGGTCTCCAAAGTGCTCCTCAGAGGTTTGGTCCTACTGATTTTAATTTTTGCAAATACCGATGGAAGCAGATTATGCTTAAGTAAGAAAATCCTTTTTTTGCTAGAAATTTTTTCTTAGAAAAGATGAAGACTTTTTTTGGACATGACTGGTCTACAATGATGTGTTTACATGGCTGAGATTGTATTCTTTAACCTTTCTTATTACTAGGGCGATCACATTTGACACCTGGCTTCTGACAGTTTTACTCCCCTATGTAGAAGTTCACTCTCTAGTAGCAGCACTATAGTCTATTGGCCCATATAGCATTCTTTAAGCAATTTGAAGTTGAAATATACAAAAGGAAAATAGCTATTGCCTATTGTAAAACGGAGTAAAACCAGTAAAATATAGTATAAAAGTATGGATTTTCAAATGCTGGTTGTAAACTTTGTTTCCCAGAACATGCTGGTCATTAAATCAATTTTAGAATTAAAAGTTTGCTTTATAATGCAAAGAAAATAGTTCAGGGTATGAGAACATGTTTTTAGGCCAAGTCTGATTTGCCTTTATGCAGTGGACTCACAGCTACAGCTAACTGAAAAATAAGAGTTGAAAAGCGTGTTGCAGGAGCACAAGTTGATGTTCTGGCAAGTGATAAATTCAGGTTGAAGTCCCTCTTTCAGCAATTTACAGCATCCTTACATGATCATTCCTTGCAAAGAGGGCCCTAGTCATTAGCTCATGCAATCACTGCCTGTCTGGTTGGAGTCATTCATACTTCTACAGATGTTAATCAGTGTTCATTTTCTCAGAAGGAAATGTTATGTTGAACTGATTTTACACACACCCCTTGCTGTCTCTGGCAAATAAATGTTTTTGTACTTTTTTTTCCAATGGAAGAAGAAAAATTAAAATTACTTTCCCAAAGATAGACTGTCTTCATTATTTTTAATTAGATATTATAAAGAAACTCAAGGAGGTTTTGTTCTGTGTTTTACAAGTGCTTCAAATCAGTCATATCATAGGCCTCAAGGTGAAATAGTAACATAAGTGTAAGGCTTTTCCTTAAAAATGAAAGGTGGCTTGTCACCTTGGCCAGAAAGATGTGGGTTTTTTAGCTGCTCCTTCTTGCTATACTAGTTGAGTACATATTCAGTACATTTCAGGAAAAATAAGTTAAAGGATATAGGGGACTTACCCATTCAGTTATTTTGCATTTCAGTGCTATTTCATCTGGTTTTGCACACGTCTTTGGAAGTTACCAAAAATATAATGTGCTTTCTGATGTCTGCTCACAGAGCTGAAGGATCTTCAGCTTTTACATAGTGCTTTCCTCCATAAATGAGGGTTCTGTGGATAAAAATGAAATTTACTCTCTTCCTTCTGTCAAAAAGAAGCATTTGCACACAACATTGACTGTAGCTTGCTGGGGAAATTAATCATTATGTTCTGACATAATAATTTAACTTTGTACTTTTTATATCTTTTAGGAAATCTCCACAAATTTTAGTAAATTAGTGCTATTTCCATTGTCATGGGGATATCCTACATGACAGTAAAAAATAAGGAAGACTGCAACTACCTCCTAGAACTAGTGGGCTGGTTCCTTAGTGCAGTTTGTTTTTCTTTTAGCACACCCCCTGCTGTTAGTAGCTACCCATCTACACTACAGGATATAATCCCAGCCTTAATTCTGTATATTGTTTCCTCAATTTACACATATTTGCTATAAAAACCGTGTTAAGGGCAAAAATTATAATGGACAGAAAATACTTCAAAAACTTAAGTTGATTTAACTCAGAATGTTGGTACAGTGTGTTTCTCTCTCTTTCCTCTTCCCAGCAATTGACATAAATGTGCGACTTCAAATTCATTCAGTGGATGAATACAATCTGTTCTTTTCCTTCTTGTTTTTGCCAGGGTGGCTAGGTGAAGTTAGGGGGACATGGCTTAGGTGGATATGGATTTGGTATTTTGTCTATAAGAATACAGGTACAAACTCTAGGGAAATCTCACAGCTGGAAGTATTATTGAGTTGTCAATGGTGAGGCTCATTGTCAGAAGAATGGTAAGGCTCATTTGTTTTGGTGCTTTGGTTTCTTGTGGCATTTTTTGTGGGTTTTGTTTGTTTTTCTCTTTCAGTTACCTCCAGATTAAAGATAAGGTTTTTGCCTATAACTGCCATGTGCAATATACATTTTTTTTCAGTTAAATTGGGCGAGCTTCCTTAAAATGATCCAAAGTCTGACCTTTCCTGGAACAAAACAAAGCAAACCAGAAAAGATTCTTGCTGCTAGACTGCATAATTTAAAGTATCTTTTTGCTGAGATCTGTCTGGAGCAGCAGTATACTGCAGTTGTTCAGGATTTAAGCTCACAATTCTCATACTCCCAGGTGAATAAGGGAGAGCAACAATTCAAAACCCATGATATTCATTTGTGTCCTTATTTCAGTTAGTTTGAAACTTCAGGGTTTTATGAGAGGGATGGAATGAAACTGGCTATTTCTTTGCCATTTTATTTTTCAATGGGAACTTGCCTACCTGATTACTTCTGAATTATTTCACCCATAGGTCTTGCAGAAGGGCAGGACTACAGAAGGTTCACTTTACGAAAACATTAGAAAAGGTATTGGAGCAGAAAGCATTCAATATTATCTTTAAAAGATTCTTATTAAACACACATACCAGTGCGCCCTTCATTAGGAGGCAAATTTGTGGAGAGGATTTTTTTGGTTGGAACTGTTTTCTTTTATTAACCCACAAGTTATGTCAACACGCTTATAAAAAGATGCACGAGAAGCTTTTCATTAGATCTAAATACTGACTCCAGTTGAATATAAACTTCAGGTGGATATACCAGCTCGTATGAAAATTTACTTCTGCTTTACCACTGAGCAATCCAAAGGTGAGACCTAGTACAGAACAAGTAGCGTTTTTCAACTCATGTATTGTGTTTTTAAAAAGTAGGAAAGATTGAACCAAGAAGTAGAATTAAGCATCTCTGAAATTTAGTTTACAAAATCTGTTTAGAGCATATGGCCTACTGGAAAAAGCAGAGACCAGCAATAGGCTTGAATGCTTGGTATGCTCCAGAGTGGAAGTGTCTGAATCACGGCACTATACCTCAAGCACATCTGTCCACTTGACTGAAGACCTAAAGCTGAAGTTACAGCATGTTCTTCTTGAAATATGTTTGGTGTGTATTTGTGCTTATTCAAGCATTCATCTGAGAAGCAGGAGACCTCAGCTCGAGTCTCTGCATAGGCTGAGCACTGTCAGATGCACATCTTCCAGCATTAAGGTCTAAAAGTCCAGTGAGAGGACTCCCAGTGTTTATACTGGCTGCAGAGTGGTTCTACTTCAATAATGCAAGACATAGGAGCTTCTCTGATACTGCATGAGTCATTGAACTTCAGTGACCTGTGAGTATGAAAATGGGAGTATTGATTTCTGCTCCCTGGCCCATGTGTGTGGTGCTTTTTTTATTTCTTAAAATGAAATGACTAAAGCTTTTGAAAAAAATTTTCAGCACAAAGGGACAGAATGTATTGCCAGCTTCTAGAGATCAGGCTCAGACTTGTTCTGATTTGTTTTACTTCTGTCCCAGGCAACCTTTCCTTTTTGGGTGAACCAGGTCCAGCTTCCAAAGAAAGGAGAGAAAGGTTCCCAAGGCAATTAAAGTGTAGCTGACAGAGAGAGCTCCCTGTGGCAGCCAGGAGTTTGAATATCAGCAGACTACAGGGACCAGATTTCAGATCCATTGTTTCTTGAGTAGGCTGGTTTAGAGAGTGAGGGTAAAAGCAGTATTTGCTCTCCTTTTCCCTGGAAATTGAAACAAGGGGAATGTGCCCATCATACCTGAAACATTCAGTGGGAAATATGAGGAGAGACATGAGTTAAGCTGCTTCCCAGTCAGATCCAGGACACTGGTGCAGAAGTGACAGCTACTGAATTTAGGTTCCAATGCATTTTGTGGCTTTTAGGACAGCTGCTTTCTTAGATTATTGTTTCAAGTATTCCTTTGTAGGCTTCCTACCACTTCTAATCTTGTTGATAGCAAAATATGCATACTGTGTGAAGATAATGAGTTGTGCTTTGTTATAATGTGCTTTTCATTTAAAGTAGCATTAACAGCAGTCAAATTCTATACATGCAACTCCTTGCTATTGCACTACCTTTTTAGGAGTATTAAGAAACTTTTAAAACAAAGAAGGGAGCAAAATAATTGAGCATCATACTTGTGGGGGATATTCAACTTGTGACAGCCATGAATGCATTCATTAGCTGTCAAAATTTGATTTTCAAAAGCCCTACTTTGTTGCTGGACAGTGCGTGCAGGCACAGCTGTTTGGTGGAAGAGGGTGCATTTTGTTTGTGCGTATTCCTTCTGCTGGCTTTGTGATCCATTGGGCAGGGGCTCCCAGCCCTCATGGGGGGCTGACAGTGCTGGTAAAAGAAATGGGATCTTGTTCTGTGTAATATAATAGTATCACAGGGTATGCTGAGTTGGAAGAGAGGCACAAAGATCAAGTCCAACTCCTCATCCTGCACAGAGTTGCACCATATGCCTGAGAGCGTTGTCCAAAAACTTCTTGAACTGTATAAGCCATGGTGCTGTGACCACTTCCCTGGGGAGCCTGTTCCAGAGCCCAGCCACCCTCTGGGTGAAGAACCTTTGTCTAATATCCAGCCTAAACCACCCCTATCACAAGTTCAGGCCATTCCCTCTAGTTCTGTCACTGGTCACCCAGAGAAGAGATCAGGATCTGTCCCTTCTTTTTCCCTCATGAGGAAGTTGTAACTGCAGTGAGGTTTCCCCTCAGTCTCTTCTTCTCCAGACTGGACAGACCAAGTGACCTCAGCCACTCCTGATATGGCTTCCCCTCAAGGCCCTTCACCATCTTTGCTGCCCTCCTTTGGGCACTCTCTAATAGCTCAATGTCTTTTTTATGTTGTGGCACCCAAAGCTGCACACATTATTCAAGGGGAGGCTGCCCCAGGTCAGAGCAGAGCAGGACAATCCTCTCCCTTGCCTGGCTGGTGATGCTGTGCCTGATGCCCCCAGGACACGGGTGGCCCTCCTGGCTGTCAGGGCACTGCTGACTCACATTTAACATTCTGTAAACCAGGACTCCCAGGTCCCTTTCTGTGGTATTGCTCTCCAGCCTCTCATTCCCCAGTCTGTCTGTACATCCAGGGTTGCCCCATCCCAGGTGCAAAATTTGACACTTCCGCTTGTTAAATTCGTACAGTTGGTGATTGCCCTGTTCTCTAATTTGTTGAGGTCTCTCTGCAGGGCCTCCCTGCCTTTGAGGGGTCAACAGCTCCTCCCAGTTTTGTATCATCTGCAAACTTGCTGAGTATCCTTTCAAGTCTTGTGTCCAGGTCTTCAATAAAGATGTTGAAGAGCACAGGGCCAAGGGTGGAGCCTGCAGAACCCCACTAGTGACAGGTCACCAGTCTGATGTCACCCTGTTCCCTGTAACTCTTTGTGCCCGACCCCTGAGCCAGCTGTTCACGCATTGCATGATGTGTTAATCCAGCTTAATGCTGGACATTTTCTCCAGAAGGATCCTGTGGAGACAGTATTGAAAACTTTTCTGGAATCCAAAAAGTTACATCAACTGGCTTCCCTTCCCTGATCAACTAGGTAAAGTAAAACTTTACAGTAAAAAAAGTAAAACTATAGTGCAGTAAAAGCTGCCCAGCACATTCTGATTTCAAGTTTGATTATAAGAAGTCATTAAGAACTTCAGATTAAATGTTCTTAAAATTTTACTTAGTTGCATATTGCTTTTTTGAGGTTTTTAAACCTGTAGCACTCAGTACTGCTGTGGAAGTTGGTCTAAATTTGTTCAGGGCCATAGTCCAATAGTGTTTGTCTTGTCTTTATCCTTATACTCCTGAGCTAATTTGTCTTGCAATGTTTGGGTTTTTCTGCAGTCTTCTATTTTAACACAGAAAGGCAATACTTTTTTTTATACTTTTCTTTAAAGACTCCCCTCCCCCTCAATTTCTCATTATATCTTTTACTGGTTGAGCAGTACAGGCTCATACCTGCTTAATGTCAGCAGGTATCTTTCAGCTGCACATCTTGCATACTGACCTTTGTAACAGATACTCTTGAGCAAGAAACGTTTTCTTTTCTGTTTGATAAATCAGATATAAATGGAAGGATGTCTGTGTTATTCTTCTGTTTTCTTATTTCAGAAGGTGTCATATCTGTAAGTGGTCTTGTCTACTACTTCCTTTCTCTCTTTTTTCCTGCCCTTTCCCTTGGGTCCAGTGAAACTTCTGAATTCTCTGGGTTTATATTTCTTTAAGTCTTCAGCACATTCCTGGCAGCATAAGCCATCTGTTTGCTTACATTCTGTAGCTAAAGTCAATGAACTTCTTGTGCAGGGAATGAATTATGAAGTTAAGACATTTCTGGTGAGAACATGTCTAGGCACTTTTGATCTTGACTCTGGAGATCCGGCTTAACACAGGCTACAAATGAACAAACTCTAAGAGGCTCTTGTTTTAAACCTTCTATTTCCATTCTATTCCTGCTATTTCCATTCTACTACTGATGACTTTCCTCATGTAGACCCCCTGTTACCTTTGCCAACTGGAGAGTGACCAACCCTTAATCTTGTTATCTGTCTGTGTGACTTTAAGTGGTGTAAGTGCTCTGATGTGATACCTGCAGTGTTAAGGACCAGCTGATTGATGTAGTGTTTCAGGAGTCCAGTGTATTCTGCCCTTTTGAGAGGACTGAACCATGAACCATGCAAGCAGATGGTGTTGGCTGACGTACTGTGAGGATATTCATTGACTTTTGCTTTATGTCTGGTAGGCTTTTTATTACAGTGAAACCACCCAAAAGAGCAGAACTCATGTTGAAAAAAGCTGACGGTTTCTCAGTTCAGGATTTTAAGTGCATTATTTAAGATAACTAAATAGATAAATGCTATATAAACTGCCTCCAGAAATCATCTGAAGGTCAGGACAAAATGTTATAAAATGTCCTCATCCTTCTTTCTTTCTTTCAAAACAGCAGTTTCCAACTAGAACTGATATTCTGAATTATAAATTGAATGATGTGTATGAAACCTAGTTATGAAGTACAACGTGCAGGTAAACAGGATAAGTAATGTGACCTTACTTGCTTTAGAAACATGCTGAAATGCTAGTCAAGCAAAAGCAGAAATCCCCTGAAGTGTATTTATTTTGGCCATTTGTTAAAATCCTGTCTACCTTTAGATATTCCTTACTTCTGACATATTCATTATCAAAAGACATAAGATTTTCAGCTTGTTCACTTGATGGACAAAGAGGTATCCAAGAGCTTTCTATACTCTTAGACTCCCCATACTCTAGTAAAAAGTTATTTTAGCTCTTAAATAAAAACATCTTATTTGTACACATTACTGCACACCCCGAGGATAACCATCTAAGAGATGCGGTGAAGCAGCTCAGGGACAGTTTGTAGATTCCCATTAAACCTTTAGGATGAGTTTACTTGGGGCTGTGTCTGTGGCCCCAGGAAGAGTTTGTAGATTCCCATTAAGCCTTTAGGATGAGTTTACTTGGGGCTGTGTCTGTGACCTTCCTACTTTTTCAAGGTGGATTTATGTACAGTTATTTTTGTTGGTAAACCTGAGGTTTGCTTGCTGGTGAGCATAATTCATGCTACAGTCAAGGTGGACGTGTTTGGATGTTTTGCATGTAAATTTTGTAGATAGATCAAATAAATACAGTTTGAAGGAAGAGCATTGCAGATGGGGAGGCTTTGTTATATTTTACCTCATTGTGAACTGAATGTCTGGTTACCATTTTTCCCCCTGTAAGTTCCATCTGTATTTTAGCATGGGAGGGTCATGTTGTCTTTTTCCCCCCTGCTTACACAACGGAGCATACATACTAACAGTGATATTGACTCTTACAGAACACTACTAAAACTTTACTGCATGTACACCACCTGCTTCTGAACAAAATATTTCTAGCAATCCATGTGTATATTCGTTTCTCTTACCACTTAATTGCTTTTTAAACAGTGAACTGAAAGAATAGCTTCAATTAAAATAAGTGCGTGCAGCGGAAATAAATTTGGTGTAATATTAAAGGGGAAAAGATTCAAAGATAGATGTGGAAGTAATAAATGAAGTGGAGCTCCACAGTTCTTGACCATGCCCTGTGATGTCTTCTAAGGGGAGGATTCTCAGGCAGTCAAATAACAGGAAAACGGTGAGAAAAAGACTGAATAACTGGTTTGGTCTCAAAGCACCATTTAACTCTTGTGTCCTGCTATTCTTCTTCAATGAGAAAATACCAGGACAGAGTCAGGTGTGTCAGCATCTTCCATGATGATGCTCTCTGACAAAGAGAATTTCAAGATGTTAAACATTGTGTATTATGGAACCGTTGCAACTAAATCTGCTGTTAATGGCTTAGAACATGAGAGGAAATGGGAGGGGCACCAAATATGTCTTTGATTTACCTTTAAGCTAACTGATTTCAGGTGGCCAGTCTAATATGTTTGTCCATGTAAATTAGAGTGCTCTTTTCGCCCCAAAGGTAACAAATTTTAAAATGAAGAGGTAGACACACAGGAAAAGCCTATCTTACAAAGATATGGTAGAAAGTAGTAGCTATCCCTACTCAAAATTCAACTTCTATTGTTCATAAGAGTTACATCTCATGGAGACCAATAGCTTTTGGCCAGTTTCCAGACACATGGGGGAAACTTTAGGTTATAATTGTGCTTTACAGCTTCTTTTAATTAAAAAAAAAATAGAAACAACTTAATGTTTACCACAATTTACTTGTGCCTAAGTGTTTTCATGAAAATAAATACTGTACCGATGTGAAAATTTGGTTCTTAAGAAAGTGAGCTTAATCTTCAGGAGTTCTTTTATGTGAATGCATTTCACAGAGGTATATGATTATCTGTTCAAATTCTTGGTTTCAAGATTTGACCACAGTAAAGTTTTCTTTCTCTGTGTAAACTGAAAGCAATGATAGTCTACTCAGGAGTGTGTTTACCTGTTACTTTTTTCATTGAATGAAAGCTGAAAGTTGATGACATGTATTTTATGTGCAGCTGTCTGTGCATTTTCAGTATAGGAGGAAATAAAATCAGTTCAGCATGACTGAATTCTATAAATAGTGCTAGAAAATACCTTCATTTCCTCTCCACATTTATTTTTGTCATATGCCTTACTGACTGTAACACATAATGTAACCAGTAGTTGAGTGTTATATTTTTATTTTAAAAATGCAACATTAAAACACAGAGTGGTGTCTGTATTTGAGAAACAGAACTGTAAAACAGAGCCCATCTTATGAAAACATTTGGGCCTGTTTTGCTCTTTTTTTTTTTTTAGGGAGGTAAGAAATTTAATAATTGCAGATAATACTGATGAAAGCAAGAATGCAATAAATTTTTGTGCTAAAACCACAAAAAGTTATTTTGGGAGCTAAGTGGTACATTTCTGCATTAATAGGAAAAATTAAAGGTTTCAGTCCTCAGTTTTGTCCTTCTAGTGGAAGCTAATTAGAGAAAAATTATTTTACAGTAGTTCTAACTTAATATTCTTTCTTAGTTGAAAAGTGGAAACTTTAAAGAGGGTGGTTATGTTTTCTATGTATCATCATCTGCTAAACTAGTGTGATTTTCTGGCTTCTGACTAGGTATAAAAATTATGCATTTATCAGTCAGATAAGTGCAGGCTGCAGTAACACACCATGCATAACATGTCTGAAAGGAAAAGCACCTCCAAAAGGACTCATTCCATTACAAGCAAACCCCATAAAGCCTGCTCTCCCATGGCTCTACTGCTCACTAGCCTTAGCCCTGCTCCTTACCCTCCTTCAGTCCCATCCCTTCTCCCACAAATCTCTCCTTTCATGGTTGGCAAGGAATGGCATTTCCAGGACTAGCTGGGCTGCTGGCCCAGCACACGGTGCCACCCCAGATAAACCTAATGCAGCACTTGCCTCTGCCTCTGATGGGTAGCAGCTGACTCCACAGCCTGCTCACAGCCCTCTAACCCTTGGTTGAGCTGATGAGGCTTAGCAGCTCTGGTTTAGGGACTTGGTTGAAGCTTAATTGACACAGACCAATGATCACAAAAGTTATTAATGAATAACAAATGGAAACACATAGGCCATCCAACTAAAAAAGTCTTTAAAATAAAAAAAAAGTTTTAGTTGTGTACTGCTTGGTTTTATAAAGAGTAGTCAAGTCTATAATTGCCTCTTTGTTACTAAGAAAGTAACTTTCAGGAGACCTGCAAAAAGGTGACTTATGTGAAAAACTTTAGCACCAATTTTGTGGAAAACATTAGCACTGATTGTTCCCAGGGACTTGATTCTCAGTGTTCTACATGGCAAGTAGGTTTTCCATCATTTGTGCCTGTGCCAGGGGAAGATGACAAGCCATTTAGGCATATAAAAGCTGGATGTTAAGGGGTGTGCCTTCCTGTTATGAAACTTGCTGCAATTCTGAAATTCAAAGTAGATGAGAATGCATGCAAGGCATTGAGAACAATGGAACAAGAGAGTAGGCACTGAAATAAATATGCTGGAATGTGGATTCATCAGGTTGACTTTCTGATTAAATATAGCTGGACCTTTGCTGTCCCTAAAGTCATGTTATTAAGTGAGTTCTAAGCCTGTCACTAGTGAGCTTACTTATATGAGTAGAAACAACTATAGTAAACCTGTCTGAGAGCAACCATATGCCAGAAGTTGACCTAAGAGTATGATGAACCAATGATGTTTCATGGATGTATCTTTCAAAAAAAAACCCCAAAAAACAAAAAACAAACAAACAAAAAAAATACCCCAAGAACCAAAACAAAAAACCCAACCAACCAACAAAAACCCAAAACAAACCCCCAAAAAAACCTAAAACAAAAACACAGGGGAAAAAACCAAACAGTTGTTTGCTTTTGTAAATATTTACACTAACTAGATACCTGAATGGTTTGATAGTTCAAATGGAGTCCTTTAAAGGAGGAAAGACAAATATACAAGAAAAACCTTTAAAAAAAACCTTGAAACCAAACCAAAAAGCATGTTTTTTAAAAATCCTCTAAGCTATGAGCAGGATGCCACTGCATTGTTCCTGAGAACAGAAATTCCCACTTAGGATTATCGTGAAGGTGATTGAGAATAGATGGATGATGTGTGATGCATAGAAGAAAGAAGTCAAGTCTGCAGAGGTATTGCTTGATAACTTCAGAGCCATCTAATTTTAAAGCCAAGTGAAATCTAAAGAAAGTAGATCCCTTAGTCCAAGGGCATTGTTGGAGAAAGTACTGACATAATGCTTTTATGTCATTATGCTTTTAAATATACAGATGCATTTTTCCACAATTATTTTAGTACTGTGTCCCACAGTAAATTCAGTTTGGAGGAGGTTGGAAAATGTACTCCAATGCTAGCATGAAAAATGTCTGATTATCAACAGATTCAGGTGAAGTTAGAACACTTTGTAAGTCTGCAAAAAAACCCTGTTAGTCATCGTGTGTATTTCTACTCCATGTGTGGACTCATCTTTTTTCTCCTTCCTTCCTGTTGAACAAGATAGCTTTCACTAAGAATTTCAAAGTCTCAATATGATTAAGTGGTTTTTAGAATGTGTAACAATTTCCTATAATTGACACATTAAGATAAGTTGGTTAATATTTCCTATAGACAGTACCTTCAAATTTATTTTTAGTAAAATGTAAGTATTTAAAAATTCCCAAGTGGTGAACAAGCAGATGTCACCCTGAATGTTTACAGCGGAGAGTTTTAGCTTTTACCAAGTGACTGGGGAGAAGACCTTCCTTTCAGTTTCTGTTCACAACAGTGACTTGTGAGAATGAAACAGTGCAGTCGGTAGAACTGGTTTGATATCAAAACAGTTCATCCATGTACTTTGTCTATATTGCTGTATTCCTTTCCCTGTGTAAACTGTGCTAAATTTGGGAGACCTAGAAAATAATAGAATAGAATAGCTGAGTAAGGGCAGAGCAGATCCCAAACAATTACCCATTTCCTGAAATCTGTGTACAGAATTTGGAGGCAAAGCAATTCAAGGAAATGCTCAGTATAAAAATGAGAGAGCTGCAATAATTCATGAGATGGATTTGTTGAGTGGGTCTAGAAGGTTGAGTGTAGGTCTGGCATGGAGAGCTTCTGTTGGCTCTGCTGACTGAAGCTTAATTTTAGTGTCAGTCGAGAAAAGGTTGATTGACTTGTCTTTCCCTTTGGTTTTGCACTTCAGTTGATACTAACATTTGGAGAATGGTGAGAGTATGGTGTTTGGCATCTTTAAAGAATGTGAGAAAGTCTCTTAGGCATTCTGGGTCTCTACACTCTCATGTGTTACTCGTCCGGATTGCACATGATAGGTCTTTAGTAATTACAGGTAGTCTTTCATACCTTATTCCATTTCATCCTGTCTGAGTACAAAATGAGCTCTTGCTCTGCTTTCTATTGCACAGCAGGAAAGTAGAAGACATCTGTGTATATAAATTAAAATAATTGGAGTTTTTAAATGTTCAGTGAGTTGCAGAGCAAGAGAGCTACACTTGCCTATTTGGCCATATGCTGGCCACACTGGTGTCTCAGAACATCTCAGGTGAGGATTTCCTAATAACTGGAAGACAAATGGAGTTGTGTTGGTATCCTAGAGGGTGAACTTCTAGTGGAGCTGTTCTAGGTGGAGTAGTTTCCTCTCTGTGTACACAGTCCACCAGAAGGAGATGAGCACCAGAGCTGGCGGGAAGAGGAGCGATTTGTGCCAGCAGAGGTTTGCCTAGGCCTGCCTTTTGCACCTGAGAGTACAATACCATGTCAACACCTTTGTGTGTCAAGATCAAGACTGGAGTGGTGGGTGGCTTCTTGTACTCATGAGTGGAGATCAAGGCCATCACTGTATTTTGAACTTTTTGCTGCTATACCATTGCCTTAGTAAAACCTTGTAGAAAAGAGAATGGTAGTGATATTCCTATGGGTTTTCTTAAACCTTTCTGCCTGGCTGACCTTTGGATTTTGCGATTGATTTAACTTTAGGCATATCCTCAGTATGTCTGGTCTGTATCTATGAGTCCAGACAGATTTCTAGGTCATTTTGCCTGAATTTGGTAGGCTGTCTGGACATGGTACTTCTGCACTTTTTGATATGCACCAGTGCTGAGCTGTGCCTGAGCTGCTGAGCGGGCTGGGAGGCGAGGCTTGGTTGCCGTGCTGAGCGCCGCGGTAAATGGAGCTCCATTGTCTGGGCTGGCTCCTGCCAGCGCAGAGGGCTTGGCAGAGGAGCTTGTTTGTCAGCACGGAGCTATAGCAGCACATCCTCGGTCTCAAGGGCAAGTGTGTTACTCATTCCTGTCTGGAAACTGATTGATTTAAAAGACTCTTGAGATGAGGTGGTTCTTTAGGTTCAAGAGCCAAATAGAAGTGAAAAAAAAAATTATTTTTGACTAGTGTCTGCTACAGATATTGTACTGTAACTTTCTTTACAGTGTCAGTCCAATAAAATGTAACACAGAGAGACGGTATTTCAACTAAGATCATATATCATAAGTCTTCTGAGCATTTTAATGAAAAGGAAGTCCTATTAAATGCCTTTTTTGGGCATCAGTCTTGTTCCAAACCTGTTAACTTAGTAAGTTTCCTTAAATGTCTTGTCAACTGGTATAATTTTCTCAGAAATGAAGATTTTTATCAATCCTTTTAATTGAAATTAAAAAAAATTAGTTTAAAAAAATTTTAAAAATTAGTTTTCCATAAAGTTTAGGATTTAATTCACACAATTTAAAGAGTTCATCTTTCTTAAGTGGCACATGTCATGACAAACTTTCTTTCTTCAGTTATGTATTCCATCTTTATTATCTGAAAGCAGAATTGTGTTTTTGAGTGGTTTTTAAATTATTTTATTTTATCTTATAATTAATCAAATGATTAGAACACAGAATTTGGTTTTTAGTAATCATATTTAACCATTTGTTCCTATGCATTAGTAAACAGAAGAAATGGGGAAAAACTACTTAGATGTAGACTCCAGCTCATTATAGATCTCTGCTTTAATGGCAGATCCTGCACATTATCCAGGCACACCTCAGTGTCTTGAACAGTAGACTATCTGTGTGTCTTTCCCTGTTCTTATTTGTTTACCTGGAATCTTCTGGTTTTATATTAACAATGTCAACAGTTCAAGCCCAATCTTCAAATCTATAGATTGTCCAGAATAGAACAGAAATTAGCATCTGATGATGTACAGACTTGCCAATGAAATAAATTGTTGATTTTTCTTTGAGGATACATTTAGCATTTCCTTAAAAAAAAAATCACAGGTTTTATAGCTGAATATACTGGATATGGAAACTACCTTGATTGAAAGAACTGGAAAAGACTGGGCTTCTCCTGCTCTGTGATTCTTATATTGGGGTACAGCAATGCTCAGTTTAGACAGATGTGACCCTGCTATTCAAAATAGGAGTATTTTGCCACAGATGCTGTCATGTTCTTTAAAATTTATTTTAACACTGTTAACATTAAGACTAATTAATTTCGATTTTATCTTGGTCTAAAGGTGTTTCATATTAATAACTAACAGGAAAAAAAAATCATGTTTAATGTGACTGTGTTAACATAGCACAGCAAAATTAGCCAGGTTGGCAGGGCTTGATGAAGAGGACTTATGAGAAGTTTTCCATTAACTGAAAAGGCTTGTAAACATAAACTTTAAAAATCAAATATTAAAGTTGAATAAAACATGTTGAAAATAGTTGTCAGGTGTATTTACATTTGATTTTTGCCATGGCATTTCTGGTCAGCTGCTGACTTTAGGAGAACCACTAAAATTGCAGATGTGGAATATTTTGAAATACTTATTTGGGGTTTGAATTTTTTTTTTCTCAGTTTGCCCAAGAGATATGTTCTTTAACAAATAGCACGGATCTGCTCTAGTTTATCTGTAATTGTGAAATTTGGGGTTGCTAAATATCTTGATTCTTTGCTATTTATTTGACATCAAGGACCATGTTTATTAGTTTGGAAGGTGCGGGGGAATCCAGGCTCTCACCACCATTTGTTTCTCTCTTAGACTTACATCCCAATTAGTGAGTTTTATGTTTGTGGGTTTCTTTTATTATAAATTTATATTGTAAACTATGTTAGTTTTTATATCCTGTGATAGGTACGTTTAGCTAGCAAAAATCCCCATCCTTGATCTTTCTCTTTCACTTTTGTGTTCAGCTGCTCCTGAATAACATACTAAAAATAAACTAACTTTACTGAGGTAGTTTGTTGACATTTATATTCAATGAGTCATTGTAGTGTGTTGCTATATGATTAAGATCTATTTTGGCTTTTAATCATACATCGATGTGGTATACTGTTGAAAACAAGTAGTTGAATGTTGAAAATTCTGATTTCTGTCATAGCAATTTAATGATGTCCAGTTCAACACTTGTATTAGCAATAAAACAGATAGCTTAAATGACCCAGTGCAGACTCCATAATAGACTAAACAGGAATTTGTGTGACAATAAGGGACACTTTACATACTTTATGAGAATAAGACATCTAGAATGTAGACTTCAGCTACTTAATTTCAAATGAAGCAAATGAGACATCTGTCGTAAGACGTGGGTCTTTTTAGTAAGATTTTTGTCCATGAAATGTCAAACTTTTTGTAAAAGGCTTGTAGGGCTGATAGAGAGGTTAAATAAAGAAAATCAATATTTCCCAAATAGCATGTATGACAATTAAGATAAATTTATATATAGCATTTGATATTTTCTATGACATTTGCTGTCTTGCATGTTGTTTTGGGATAGTTTTTTTCAGTCCATAGTTCTGTGGTTATCTATCTATATGGGCATCCTCTGGAAAGTGGCAGCCACATGCATTTCATGTGCCAACATTGCTGGTGTGGCTGCACACAAGTTGGATCTGGGAACTGATCAATTAATCAGGTACACACTGAGTGTCTGGCCTGAAGGTGATGATGCAGCCTGGCTGGGGTGAGATGCAGAGGGGATTTCAACTGCAGCTTGCACTTAATGTTGGTTAAATTGATTGTGAAACCAGCCCTTAAGGTAAGCCTGTAGACCATGTGTGTCCTTACTACATTTTTGTAAACAAACATGCAGTGAAGAAAATCCAGTGCTTCTTATAAAATAATTATTAGAGTTGTGTGAATTTTCACAGTACAAGTTGCTCTTTTTCACAAGTGTGAATCAGAAAATGTGTGTGGGCAAAAATGCGAGGGAGAGTTGTTTTCAGTAGTACTCCTTTTTCTGTAAAGTAATCACTTTTTAAAAAACATTTAAAAAGTAACTAGTGACATATTGTTGAATTAAGTGGACAACATACTTAAAATAAATGAAAAATCAGTTTAAGTTAGTGTATCTTGGCTGTGTTGATTCCACTAATATAGTTATTCAGTACTTAGCTCTGTTATGTGGCTTGCTATTACCCAGCTGTATGTGTCAGGTTAAAGCAGTGAGGAGGTAGGGATCTCAGAATTTACAGTAGGTGCAGAATTCTGTCCTGGCGTGGGTTAAGGCAAATGTGAACCCTGGTTTCTTAGTAAGGAACAT
This sequence comes from Setophaga petechia, assembly GCA_024362935.1. Taxonomy (NCBI): domain Eukaryota; kingdom Metazoa; phylum Chordata; class Aves; order Passeriformes; family Parulidae; genus Setophaga; species Setophaga petechia. Next base: position 17,814,322 of record JANCRA010000015.1, read on the forward strand.
ATTTTAAGCAGCTGCAAAATTCTTGGTAGGAAACCAGAAGTTTTTATTCCGCAAAAAAATCATGCCAGCTGAAATGTCCAGAGTCATTAATTTATGGTTCACTTTGTCAATTTATGGATGCTTAAGTAATGGTGGTTTTCCTGCAGTATCTTTTCTTGTTGGTTTTGTAGGGGCTTTTGTGTTGGTTTTTGCTTGTTTGTTTTGGTGTTTTGTTTTTGTTATTCTTAGTTTTTTCTTTTGGTTTGGTTTTTTTGGGGGGATTTTGGTTGTTTTGTTTTTTTGTTTGTTTAGGTTTTTTGGTTTGTTTTGCTTATTAGTTCTTCTTTTAGTGTTCCAGTCAAGTGTCACCAAACTGGGTACATTCTTTCCTTCAGAACTGTTCTTCTTCCTATGTTGGTTAACTGTAAAGATTTCAAGCAGTTACAGTAAACAGTTTAAAACTGGGACAATACTGCTTCATAGTAAGTCTTGCAAAATTCGGGAGCTACATGTATGAAAATCCAAATTAAAACTACCTGATTCCTTGCACCATGCTACAACATCTCTCAAGGTAACCAAAAATAGTGCAGGTACAGGATTTATGTACATTTCCATGTCTGCATGCAGGAGGATCATCTCCATCTCAGCTATAAGCGCTGCTGCTCTGTGGTACTAGTGGAGTAATTGAATTGCTTTTTAAATTTTCTGCATATAAAATTTACTGCATGAAGTCAGTTTTGGGCACATTTCTTCAAATCAAATCTTAATCATATATTTGTACTTTGCAGCTTTGTTTAGTATTACAAAAATGAAGCAGATTCTTAAGTGTCAATGAAGATGCATGTATAAATACACTTTTTTTATGCATGGTAGTATACTTTTGTTTACAGTGACAGTAGGAATGTTTTGAAGAATGTAAAATAAATATTTTGGGATTCTTTTAAACTGAAAAATACTGTCTCACTTGTCTGGTTAGTTGATTGCAGCTTCCTGCTAAATGACAGATTGTTTCCAAATCTGTTTTTACCAAAAAGTTCTTTTAAACACAACAAAAATAATTTACTCCTTAAAACTGAAAAAGCAGATTTTTTTTTTCTAGCTATTTGACACATATAGAATGTAGGGTTTTAATTGAACAATGTAAAGATTGGGACTTTAATCTAGCCTTACATATGAAATGTCAGCATTCACAAAGCTCTGATCAGAGAGCAGGGGACTAGGTGCATGGCAGATAGCATTTCTCACTTGTCACTGCTCACCAATCTAAAGAAGCCATGCAGATATGGACACTGTAGTTTTAATCTTGTGCAGACATGCCTTAAAAAACTGTATCAGTTTGTCAAGAATGAAATCTCACTTTGAGAAATACGTGTTTATTACAAGTCTGTAACCAGTTCCACTTTCAAGCAGTGTGCAAGTAGCAAATAAAGGAAACTGCAGAATGAAAGAAAAATCACCTCTACTTTACTGAATAAACAATGTTCTCATAGAGCATTGCTCAAGTAGTAAATCTTTGTATTTACCAAAGTTTTGTGTAGTAGAAATAGATGTCCAGCTGATAAGGGTTTGTTTTTTATAGCTCCATTTATGGCCCTATCACTATCCACAGGACTTGGAATGTAATAAATGACTCCAAGTAGATCAACTAAATTACAGTTTCATGCAATATTGTTGGGTATAGTGGAGGAGTGATTATACTGTTTCTGAACACTCCTGGCTAGTCATCAGAGGAAGGGATATTGGATTATTTTCTGTGCATCTAGTTCTGAAGTCCCTGCTGAAGCAAAATGCTTTTTTTTTGGGTGGGAGGGGGATGAGGGTTTGTGCAGGGACTAAAGCTTGAAAAGAAACATTCCATTACAGGGAAATACAAGGTAATAAACTGATTTAATTCTTCCTTTAGACATGAGCATGTTGAAGGCCAAAGCAAGACATTTTTCACTTTAGGAATGAAATTAAAGAAGTTGTATGTGGCCTTCAGAAAATTAAAGCTGCAGTTACTTACTGTTCTTTTTCATCCCATCCTTTTAGTCTTTGTAATAAAATTTCACCTCTGATTTAAACAATATCATTGCATAGTAGTAATTCCTGTTTGATAATAACTTTGTTTTGTCAGGTAGCCAACTTTATGATGCAGTTATTATGGAAAGCGTCCCTGTTCCAAAATTTGTCATCTGACAGGTTAAGAATTGCACAAATCAGGAAAAATATGAAAGATTTTGGAGGGATTTTTTTTCTTTCCTAAAAATAAAATTTGTGTGGTTGTTGCTAAGTGGCAACCTGGTGTACATGTTCCAGAGAGCAGAATTATGGGAATTGTCTTGAAAACTCTTAAGGTTTTTTTTTTTTTGTAATTTTTCCTACCCATAACTAGTTATTACTAATTTTCCTGCAAGTCATAATCACAGTATTTTCTACAGCAAATAGGCCTAACATTTTGCTTTGAAATGAGATGAAGAACATCAGTAGGGATTCTTCTGCTGGCTCTTCTTTAGGGTTGGTGACTACCAGCACTCAGGAGGGGGGCTGCTGGTGTCACATACCCTTACTGCAATAGTATGCAAGGCTCTAGTTGAGGTTTTGACCAGATGGTGTCAGTTATGGAAAGCAACCTCAGGAAATACAGAAGTTAAGGCTTGATTAACACTGTGTTAACTGTTTATCCATACACATCGTATTAACAGCTGTAATTAATGACAACAGCCTTTTCTAAAATAGGAATGTCTAAGATGTGACTGTACTTTGTTTTCTGTGTTTAAAAATTATCTTTGCCTTATGCTATGGAATCTTTGCTCTAATGTCTTTGAACTTAAAATTGCAGAAATTTAATTGAATTTGCCTTGTGTTTCAAAAGTAGATTAGTCTTTGAATTTTTGGTTCAGATTTCTCTTGCTAAACAGTATTTGAGGACATACATGTTATATTGAAAGCCTCTGTATTCCTTCTCTGCTTCTCAAAGGAAATGTTGAACAGTTGTTACTCTCAGGTAACTTGATCTCAGTAACTGGTATAGAGTTTGTCTTTTTGGCTTTTTGTTCATATATGTTTTGCTTTATGTACTTTGTATGCTTGTTTGGTAAAATGCCTTTAGGCAGAACTTCCATAGGCAGATGTAATATCTCCTACTAAACATGAGTATCATTAAACAAACTAGACTATTCTGGTTCCACACCATGTGTGGGAATGTCAAGAAGGCACCTTGGATATTTCCCCCTGTACTCTTTCTTAACCACCATTTTACATTTAGCACAATCTGCTATTTGGGTTCTCCAGCAGGTTAGGCTCCTTATTTTTGTGAGATAAATAGACATAATTGTTATTATCCCAAAGATGGATCCATTGTATTACTGCCCCCAAAACAAAACATGCCCTTACACTGGCAGGTTGAGCTTATTTAAAGTGCCGGCCCAATTTAACTTTTCTTGCACTCCCACTAAATGCAGCACTTGTATTTCTGTGTTGCTTCTGAGCCAATTATTCGCATACGTTTAAAAAGCAATCAGATCTGGTCTGTTAGGTCAAGATAATATGAACATAAATGCACATTCTTACAAATAAGCTGCCCTAAAACATAAAGGAGGAAAACAAATGTAGTGTGAAATGCTAGGGAAAATTCAGGCAAGGCATAATTAGCAAAGGACAGTAGAAATGCTGTTTCGTTAGGACTTGAACAGTAACAGTCAATTAAGTTCTCACAACAGGAAACAGCAAAGCATTTAACAAAGAAACATCATCTCTCTCTACAGCATAAAGTCTATACAAAGAATCACAAAACTGAGGCAATTAATAGATCAGAAGTCATGAGTTACAAAACCAAAGGGGACTGACTTAATATTTCTTTGCAAAGAAATCTATCTCTGTATATTGCAATAATTAATAGACTTAATTTTCTAATATAGTATTTGAACGATGGTATTTTATATAAAACAAGCACATATACAAAGCATGGCTGGGGATGTATGTTTTGGTAGATAATATGTAATATGTAATTGTAGGTTTGACAACCAAGGCATAGCCATCATTACTCAAACTAACTATAAAAAACTCAGATTATTAGTTCAAAGTTAGCTAGTAAGGATATGATTAAGGTTTCTTCCCTTCCTTTTCCTCAGTACCAGAATAATGGAAGTGATCTAAGATGGATAAACAGAGGGGCACAGCAGCATTGTGTTAGATGCAAAGAGAAAGAAGTTATAAGCAAATCAAGAGCTCAAACTCTTGTAATAAATTTCAAACTTACACTGAAAAATTTAGCATTTCTACTTAAGTACCTTGAATAGCCCCCAGAAAGCTTTGGTGACCATACAAATGCACCAGGCTCCAATTCAGGTACTTTCATTGAATTTCTTGTATGACATCATGTGGATGTCTGTAATAAACTGATTTTCAGTATATAAACAGTAGAGGCTTTCTCCTGCTATAGTATGATCTTGCCTACGAAAGGTAATTGCTTTTCTTAGGACCAGAATCAAGCCCCATGAGAGGATACAAGGATATTTCAAGGGTAACACAATTAAGGGAAGAAATAACATTATCTGGAAATGTTCTGTTATCTGGAATTTCTGGCTTACTTCTCTGAAGCTTTTCCAAACATCACGTGTCAGGGCAGTTCAGAAAGGTACAATTTTCCATTTAGTTCCCCAGAGCATGCAGGGATCTGCTTAGCAATTTTTTGAAATGGGGTTATTTTGAGAAGGGCTGATGCCAGATAGATATCCAGTGGATTTTTAATAGCTGTGCTAAGTTGGCTAGTGATGCCATGGGTTTTGATTGTGCTGCTTTTACTTTTGTTTACTTAGTATTTTGAATGCCTGATTACAAAACATATGTAACCTGGTGTTACTCCCCTGCTTATTTGGAAAAAAACTCTCTATTCCTTCCCTCTTCTCTCTCCCCACCCAAAAAGTTTAAAAAAAGAAAAGGGGCTGGGGGTGGAGGGAAGGAAGGAAAATATTTAGCCTTATTTAAAACAGAAAGAAGAAGGCTAATGTAAATCAATTCCAGAAACAGTGGATAAGGAGGGGACAGGGAGAGGGGGAACACAACTTGACTCTGCTTTGCCTCTTTTACCCACAGAGGAATGTTGCCAACAGGAATATGGACTTGTTGGAAAATAAATAAAGTGACCCTACTCAGAGCACAAAAAAAGTAAGATAGATGTGTCTGAGTAGGTGTTTTTTTCAATTTTTTTTATACTTACTTCTGGGCCGATGCAACAGCACCATGTTCATTAGACAGAGCAATGCAGTCCAAGAGTCATACACGGAGTGAAATGTGCTTAATGTGGTGCTGCTGCAGCCCAGGACGTGCATGCAGATGTTGTCCAGCAGTTAATGATGTTTAACTTCACTGCTTTGCCTTGGGTTTGCATGTTTCCAAGTGTGTTTTTTCTTCTGCAGAGTTTTAAGACATTTGTCCACTGTAGAAGTACTTTAAATGTAATAAAGAGAAGCAGTGGCAGCATCTTGGAAATTCTGAATACTCCAAAACGCTTGGTAATAAAAGGCTGAAAAAGTACTGGTGTCTTGAGACACTATAGAGTCAAAGGCAAATGAAATTTAGCGTATGTGACATTTTGTACTAAATCCCAGACTGCAATTTGAAAAAGTAATTTGGATTCTATTGGACATGAATAAAGTGTTTGGATTTTTTTTTTAAATTCCCCTGCTCCGCTTTGAGCAGAGCTCTAAGAGTTGGGTTTTTTTTTTCTTTTTGCTCTGCTATGGCAGCCAGAAGCTTCTACTGCTGAGAATTTTAAAGAAATATTCTACCTGTGGATAATTTCAGAACCAGAGGAAAAAGTTTAAAACAAACCTTCATTATATGCCCCTGGAGATACCCATCACAAATATTTAATATAAAATAGCTGATTTCAACTGCCAAAGACATGATGCTTCTTGATTGGTATGTTTTCATATTAAAACCTAATGCAATAAACAGTATTGCATTCTGTGTCATAAGTGATGAAATTCTAGAGCTCAGTGAATTGCTAATTTTTAGCTGATCTGCAATAAATGTCCATCAGTGTTCACACACACTCCTCTGAGGCACAGTCTAGAACCAGCTTCAAGGGCCATTCTTATAACATCCTTCTGTTTAAAAAAACAGGACAGATAATTTATGTTTAATGGGAGAATAATCTTATGGGGCTTTGCCCAAGAGACATCCACTTCAGGTGCAGATAGGGCTGACAAGTTCATTTAACATATCACTGCCACTGCAAGGGGCTGGCTGCTTGTCTCCTGCACTTGACTCAGTGTAGCCATTTGTCTGATTTCTTGATGGTTTGATTCATTTCACTAAGCTGGTGAAAAACAACTCACCCACCCACACCCACCCACATTTTGGGGTTTCCTGCCTGCTTAATAATCTGAACAGTCTCACTGAAGTGTCAGATGAGCAGCACAGGCAGTCTGAAGGACCAGCCAGCCCCCTTAGAGAAATGTCACTGTGGCATAGCTGTCCTAAAGCTACAGGCTACAAACGACTGCGTGGTACATGATTTATAAGAAACTGAATTCTGTTACTTCAGGTAAATACTCTGTAAAACCAGCTGGAGATACCATTCAGAGGTCATGTGTCTTGAGTTGCCGTAAAAACACAAAGATTTTCTACTGTTGGACAAATATTTTAGCAAAGATGGCAAGTACTAAGGAGAGTGTAAAAAGGAAGTGGTGTAACTGGAGGATAACAATGCATAGACGAGATCAATTAAGAGCAAAACAAGACAGAAGGCATTGAATGAAAGGGTGGCTTTTTTTGTCATTCTTGCAATAGCCATCAAAGACAAATATTACCATCAAGAGTAGCCTATTTAAGCTGTATCTCATAGTCCAAAGTTATAGCATTCCCAAATGATGGGAATGCTATAATTTTGGACTATGAGATACAGCTTAAACTTACTCAACTTTTGCATGGGACCGGGCAGAAATGTTGTACATTCTGCTGCTGTACCATAAATATAGAAGTATTTTTAAAAAGCATTTTGCCCTTTCAAATATGGCAGCCTCATATTTGCATTGCCTCATTAAACTGAGGAGACTTAAAACATAAATTGATTACTGAACAAATGTTTTATCAGTTCAATGGGAGCTTGCAGGCACTACTTTGCTGACTCTATGTACTAGTTGCTTCACTTCTCTGATCTCTAAAACGTAACTGTGGTAAGACCAGCCCTTGCCAATTCTGTGAAATGCTGCAGATTTAGGGAGAAATATATATGAAAGTGTGCAGAAGCCACTTGCCACTAATCTAATGCTGGAGGAGGGAGGCCACTGTGCAAACAGTGTGAGGTGATGAGTGTCTGTGAAATTTGGAAGTGGAACCCTGTCCAGGATGGTGACTCACATAACACAGACAAAGTCTTCACATGCAAGCTGTCTTCCAAAGGCACTGTGCTTTTGCTTTTCTCTGCTTCCCTGGTATGTCAGTGAGCTCAGCCTCTTGATGTTGTCTTTCAGCTCTTTAACTTGCCACTTGCAGAGCATACTTTTAGACTTACTCACCTATTCAGAACAAATGTGTGTAAATACTGTGTGGAAAAAACCCACCCAACTCTATCACCTTACCATTAAACAATGTGGAAAATGTTCCCATTGCACTGAGAAGAAACTGGTGATCCTTTGTTATGTATATCCACTTATTGATAATATTCGTGTTGTACTACTGAAGCTTATCTATGGCCTCTTGAAACTACCTCTTTTAGTTGTCCACACTGAAAAGGACTTTTTTGTAAGAGGTTTGTAATGGAAAACCATGTTGTAGCTTTTGAATCTGGTGGTATTATACTCTTTCAAATATCAGTATCAGCATTGCCACTTTCAAATTAATGGAAGTAGATGACTGAGAACAAAGGGCTCATGTGATTTCACTGGTTTTAATCCTGGATTATTCTGTCAGAACTTGACCTTAAAATATAGTAATACCAAGTGGGAGGAAAATGCTTGGAATTTTACTGCTTTTCATAGGAAATTATAATGTATCTAACTTTAAAAAAATGTTTATCTAGATTTACTTCTTAACAAAGGTTATGAGAGTATCCAGTTGATTCCATTAATACCAGGGTATTTTATCAAAATGGGAATTGGATCCAAACACTTCTGTTTGCCTCTTGAAGTACTGCTAGGATTGCTTATTTCTGATTCTGATCTTATTTTTGATTTCGACTTTGTAGGTTGTGCCTTGCACTTTGTCACAAAATCCCTGTCAATCTTAAATAGTTGAGATTTCAGAGCAGGTATTTAATGTCCTTGTGATGCCCAGTACAACCTTTCAGACCCTGCTAAAAGCCTAACAATGACTGCTGTATATGCCAAGTGCATTTTGATATTTCTGAAAGAATATTGACTGGGATTAGTTTTTATTTTGCACATCTAAATGTCTCTGTTTGCTTCCTTGAGAGCAACTATTATGAAGATTGTATATTTGAGAATGTTGCTTCAAAAGAGTTTTGAGGTTTCACTTAGATTTTTGACTTTAATTCACTAGCTCCTTACTAGCTTTCTTTTGAGCTCTTAAAGAATGTCACCTGATTTATCTTACTCACATTGCTGCAGTAGTAGGTCTCTCATCTGAAGACTTTTTCATTAAAAATTTATTTGCTACCCCACACCCTCTTCCCTGATGAATTCATGTGAACCTTTTCCATGCCCATACAAGGTCTAGTCCTTTCCATGACTGAAAAAAAGGATTCAAAATAGGGGAACTGCCAGCAAATAAGTAACTTTGCCTCTGTAAAATTACTGGAGGGCTTGGAGGAGGCAATGATCCTAGAACTTTTCCAAGTAGAGAATTATTAAGAGATCTAGTGCAATTAGGAATTATTAAGAAACTTAAAAAAAAAAAAAAAGGGAGAATGTAGGCCCAATATAGTCCCTCCTTCCTCTCTCCCTGCTCCTTGTATGTTAGTTATTCTAAAAAATAAAGAAAAAAAAGAGTTACTGAGAGCAGGAGCTACACGGCTGTTTCTGAGAGGGCTGGAATTATTGTAGTCCTGACTTCTAGAGATTTTTCTTATGATTTATTGTAAAATCTGGCTGAAAGGTTTTTTTTAGTCAGAACATGAATTCTTGTCTGCCTCATTGCCTTGTTCATGACGTCTGTGAAGATGTAATCGTATTTGAGACTTCTGTCCTTGTGTCATTTGGTTGAAATATGTTGGTTGCTCTTCTTAGAAGACCAGCCTGAAAGAGAGACTGTTGTGTGTTGAGCCTGGTTTGGTTCACATATCTTCTTCTTAATCTGGCCTGAAGATTGCAGGAAGCTGGGGGAAGTTATCTCTTACGTGGGCTAGTGTTGAAAGAAGTGCATATAACTCTGCAAACACCTGAATCCCAGAAACATTTTCATGTCAGAGGAGGGGCTGTGGGACATTGGTATATCGGATCCATTGACCTGGATTTGATGGGTGCAGTAACAAATTGCAGACTTTTTCTTGCCATGTGACTTCTCTGTTCTCAAACAGCAAAATTGAAAGCTGGAAGCCCAGCAAAAATCAAATGTAGATTCAAGCTGTTAAATTTTGCTCCTAGAAGTATGAATTTTCAATTCTTATGCTATCTTATATGCAATCTTACCAAAGTGAACATAACCTGGTGAGGTACTAAGGAGTAACCTGCAAAATGAAACAAATAGTTTTGCTTCAGGAAGCTGGAGAGTTGTGCTGAATTCAACTGCCTCGAAGATTTGAAAAAAAAGAAACAAAACAAACCCAAAAGCCAAACAGCTTGGAAGCAACACAATAATTCTGTGACAGGAACCAGGACTTGTCTAAAGAAAAACAAAACAAAGCCAAATAAACAAAACAAACAAAACCACAATTAAAGAAGCCCCAAGCAAATCAGTTCTGTACTGTGAAATATAAAGTTTTGAAAGTGAAAGTAGTGTTCCCATTGAAATCACTAAGTAAAATTTGCAGATAAACATTTACTTGGTCTCATCTTTATGGGTGCCTTTTTTTTGTTTACATAACCAACTTTAAAAAATCCTGTAAAATAATTTACAAATCTGTTAACCATTTCATATAGAGTGTCTTGACTTGTAAAGTCAAATCTATCAAGTTCTTAAAATACTGAGATATTTTTAAAGATATACTCTAAAGTTGTACAGTCTTATTAGATCATTACTCTGAGTTGTTACTTCATTTAAAAAATCCAACAAATGCATAAAATTTGCTTGTAATCATTCTAAAAATATTGCAGTGATATGTGTAGCCTTAAACACTCACTAACCTTAAAGCTGTCATTCGTTTGCAACACAAGATCAAATAGTTTCCCGCTTCTAAAATTAGAATGAATTGGTAGACTAAATTTTGGAGTTTTACTCTTTTTACAAGCTAAAAATTATAATATAGTGAAGCCTTGTGTAATGTGTGGTCTATCCTTAGCCTGGTGTTTCTAATCTAGGTCAAATACAATATGAATAAAGGCAAAATAAATGAAATCGTCATAGGAAAACATCAGACAATATTTTAAAGAAAAATCCCCAAGGCGACTCAAGTTTTTTTTCCATTCCTGGGAAACGATTGAATTTAAACAGCTTGGAGGACTTGGTTCTCCATTTTGCATCAGTCAGTCACCATTAGCTTGAGGAAAAAAACTGCCAAATATGTTCATTTCAGCAAAATAGGAACTCTTTTTAGCTACATCCAATTTATTTCTGGCCAGGACATCAAATAACTTTAATGTAGAAAAATAACTAAACCCCAAAATCTGATTAAAAATTCACAATCGCTGAAGTATAAAATTTAACTGAGGTGCAAAGTGTTTCCTGGCCTGACCACCAAGAAAATGTTATTAGGATATTGTAGGAAACCTATATAATGGTTTTGATTTTGATATTTTCATTAGAGTGGTTTCAATACAGAAGCAAAAAAATTTTATTTCAGATTTTCTGTAAGTATGTTTTGGGTGTCTTATTGGGTTTTTTGTCATCAACAAATACATTTTCTTGTCATTACCTAAAAAATGAGTTGACACATACAGAGGTTGTGCATCGTAAGTTGTACTAAACCCAGTTTATATTCAAAAAACATATTGCAACTTCATTTGCTGCACCTTCACTGGAATACAGTTGTTTTATTTCATATTTTGTAGAGAAGTGTATGTTCTTGGAGAGGAAGTGATCAGGAATTGATTGGTAATTTGTCTTTATGAAACAAATTGCAATTTTTTATAATTGTGTTTATGTATATCAAAAATAATATTTTTGTTGTTATTATTGTTATTTTTATTTCCATTCCTTATCCTGTCATTGAATATCATATTTAACAGCATCAGTATTGATCAATCAATGAGCAGTAACTTGGGTTGTTGGGGTTTTTTTTTAAAGTTAAGCGTTGCAATTTCTCTTCAATACATCAGCAGACTTGCTGTAGATGGTCATTAAAAGCATCTCCAGGAAGCCGTGTGGTGTGTGCATGCCTGGGGGAGGGGTTGGCTTTAGTTTTGTTTTTTATTCATAGAGGAACATTGATGTAGAAATCAAAAGCTCTAAGTAAAAAGAAAACACTTGTTTCCAGAATAGTGAAGACTTTTTTTTCTTTTTTTCCCCCCAGTCTTTTAAAATTTGGAAGTAGTGTGGTTTGTTTTTATTGTGGAAACTCTCAGGAAGAACAATTCAGAGTCGGTGCCATTCTTCCCAGCTGAATGGCGCCTGGTTTGTGAAATGGAGCAGCTGCGGTAGTTTCAGCTTGGCTCACAAAACCATTTGCTTTTTAATCAAGAACTTCAGATTCTGTGATGGTTGTTCATGATGGAGATGGCCAGCTCTGCCCTGAGAGACAGCTGTAGTATAATTGAGACAGACTATGTGAAGCAAATATAAATGCTGGATGGATGTCTTAAAAGCAGCATATTCACTAAACTGTAACTGAATTTTTAAAAGGATGAGAAGCTTTTATACGGGCAAGAATTTACTACATGATGAAACATTTTATGTATAGTGATGTTCTTGCATATATTGCATAAACCAGGATTTAAATCTTCAGCATTAACATTCAAGTTATAGAGTACAGTAATCCAAGTTTTGGTGAAGTGTGTCTATAACTGCATAATGAGAAATGCCACAATTTTCCAAAAACATCATTGCAAATGTAGTTGAGGTCTCTTTCTTAAATTTGTCTGGGACATGTTGTTTGTCAAAATGCAGATATGCATGTCACACATTCATACAGATGCTTGTTCTAAGAAATAAAGATGCTTGCATTTTATCAAAAGGAATAGGAGGCCACTGGAGGCACAGAGAGAAGTCATTAATCTTTGGTGTCAGTTACACATTTAGAAAAACTTGTTCAAGCAGGTAAGTATTGTGAAAATAAGTGCTCCATCTTGTATAATGTAAAACCTCAGACTGACAGTTTGTTTTAGAAGGGATTTTTCTAAATAGCAGTTTGACTAAGTCAAAAATATCTTGTTTCAAACAAGAAATCAAAAAGTGCTGCCCATATGTTAAAAAAAAGTTTTAACATTTTGTAGTAATTTTATAGTCACAGTTAATAACTATTTTGAACTTGGAGTGGGCAGTTGTATGTTTCATGCTGAACTATGCACTTTTCATTTACATGACAAGTTTGTTACGGATTTATTATACCTATCAGAATTTTTCACTTTTTTTCAGACAGGCTATTTCATTTCCTTACTGCTTTTAAAATAAATCTTAGCTTAACTTTTAAACAAACCCTATTCCCAAGCAATATGACAATAAGGGGCCTTGTGGCAGAATATGATGTTGCTCCTAGATGTCCTCCTTTGTTTTCAAACACTTTGTCCCATTTTATGTTTCCAGTGTGTGCAGTCTCAAACCTCTTTGATGCTGACTAATTGGGGGGGGTGGGAAGACAATGTAAAAGGGTTAATCCGTTACACTGGTATTAATGAGTCAGCTGGATCCCTGCCATTCTCTCCTTTCTGGTTCACTTAGCAGCGATTAGCACAAATGACACTTAGTTCTGTGGGAAGCAAGCTATGAGGATTGTAGGTAATGCAGATCTTGGAGGAGAACAGCCTGGTCTCAGGTTAATACAGGTAGATAAATCCATGCCATGTGGGCTGAGATCAGAAATAATCCTGTTTTCCTACTGGACCCGTGAGAACACTGGGAGCAGTGGTAGGGATGTTTTAAGCTCACACGTGATAGATCAAAAGGTGGTCAGGTTGTTTTCTGAACTCCTTTCTCTGGTGTGCTGCTGGGGATTTCAGCTTTGGATATATTCACCTGACACCCAGGCATTGGAAGTGAGATGGTGAAAGAAAGTAATTACAGGAACGTCTGTGCAACTGAGAGCCCCTTTTTTAAATGCCAGAACTCTTGTGACAAAGTTTTGAAAATGTTTGATTGACTATTTATACCGTGGTAATGTTTCTTTGGTCTGTCCTGAGCTTTTAATTTGGGATTCCGGGACAGTAATAAAGATACACTAATTCAAAGTTATATTGTATTTTCATTACTTTTGATTACAACTGCAACTGTAAATTGATTATAGAAGCAGGTACGGAAAAGGAAATTATCCTTCAGGGTACACTTGTATGCCAGTTACTTTTTACAATGTTTTTACAATTGTTTTTTTACAAATTTTACAATTCCAGCAAGACAAACTCAGAATACTTCTCTTCCCTTTTCTTCTTTCCCAAATCTCTGCAGTTGCTGGGGTGATCTTAGAGGCATGCTCAATGCCATATCTGAAACTTCAAATTGTAGCAGAGCTTTTCTTCTGATGGCAACCTTTCAGAATAGCTGCCTAGGTTTAGTGTACCCTTTGTGTTGGAGGATGGTGTAGAAATCATGGATTAGGTTGTTTGTAGGAGTGTTTGACTTCAAATGTCTTCATCTGAGATCAATTCTTCCAATTTCTCACTGCATGGAAAGATGCTTCCCTGCATACTGAGCGGGTGTTTAGCACAGGTGCCTCCTGGTCACCTTTTGGGAAACTTTGCTAGAAATACCTGTGTGGGGAGCCTGATCTCCTAAATTAGAGATCTATGTTACAGCTATACCCATTTCACAAAAAGTTAGCCCCAAAACTTTCTCCACATTTGTACACTACATCTGCATTTTGACAAACAACAGGCACAGTCTTTTAACCTCCAAGTTGCTTAGAAAGTTTGAGACTGGATGTTTTTTATGCCTTTGTTCCTATTTAATCCCTTTGGGGCAGAACAGTAACACAAAGGATTTTTTCCTAACCACAAAGTTTTAAAGTTAAGTAGTGTGGGGTGTCTCAAAGGCAAAATCCTATATGTTGTCTTCTCCTATTTCTGATCTTACTCATTTAGGAGTTTTTTGGCCAGTAGTGGTTTTTCAGGTGAGGATAATCTAGATTTTATCAGCTCACCGCTACCCAAAAGCAAAGGTGCTACTTTCCTCCACTTCAGTGAATCTTGCTTTGCTCCAGCTCTGATGTTTGCTGGACTTAGTCAATTGGCTCAATTCCCAGAAGAAAATGGGTTCATAAGCAGAAATTTCATTTTTTGTCAGTCAGTGCAAGGGAAAGGCCTTTGAGTGAGGGGAACAGAAATTCCCTTTCTTAATGGTGGTGAGTGATTAGATGAGCTCTTGTGGTCTCGCACAACATCACCTTTATTCAGGCAACAATTAAACATGACTGATCATATTGCATGCAAAAATAGTTGCTCTGTTTGGAAAATCACCCTGTCTTAGGCTAGCTCTGTATGTAGCTGGGCTGATCTTTTGTCATCCTGAAGGAGGGCCAGTCCCCTTGTCCTGCTACAGACTCTACTCTTCTGCTATTTAATTTTTCTGCAATTTTGTGAACTTTCTTCTGGGTTATTGTTATGCTGTTCTAGGAAGGTGAATGGGTTCAAAGGGCTTGAGTGACAGAGCAGGTATGGCAGGAGGGAAGACAGAAGTGGGAGGTATGAATGGAGATGCATCCTTGGTTTTTGGTGCTGCTCAATTGCCTCTTAGTGTCTCATTGCTCACATATCTGATAGGGATCCAGATCTGGAACCAGGACTAAGGTGTGAGCAAATTCAGCCAGCAGCAACAGTTCTTGTGGTTTGGAGAGAGGAGGGGACACCCTAAGGAGCCTACCCTCAGACTACCCTAAGACTACCCTCAGACATCCTAAGACTACCCTCAGAATGGATGAAGGGAACAGCAGGAGCAAACAGCTCAGAGTGGAGAGGAAAGACAGGTGACAAATTTTGGCAGCATTTGGCAGCCATATGTATTTTCTGTCCTGTTGCAGTTTTTGTGTGTGTAAAATTCCAGACATGAAATCTGTTGTCTTCACCTTAGAGGAGGTATGAAAGAGATACAAAGGAAGATATGAAATCAGTTGTCTTCCAGACAGAAGCTGTGTCTTTGGGGAAGCAAAGGGTGCCATGTTGTTTATGGCTCTGGATTCTTTTCCTTCTAGTTTTTTCTACCTATCAGGCTGCATGATGATTGTGGGCAAATTGCAGTGTGATCTGTATATAGGACATGTTCCTGAGTAGAGCACACATAAAGCAGTAACTGCATCATGGAAACTTAATTCTCTTTTGTTTTGTGAAAAATCGCTAATGTACCGCAGCAGCTGCCTATCAGATACAGAAGTGCAGGTCTTTGTGACCTAGAATTTCATTTGCCAGCTTGCAGCCAGTTGAATCAGTATGTGGTAACACTGCCCTTTGTGCAGAGGATGGGTTGGTTCATTGGTTTTGTACGGAGATATCAGGGTGATGTTGTTGGTCTGTGCTTTTCTCTGAGTACTGAGTTCAAGTAGGAAGTGATAAGGAGCATGGCTAGCAATGGGAAAGAATATCAATATGACTGTTTCAGGCCTCATCTTCACAAAATTCCTCATGTTCAGGGTTCAGGTCAGTGCATCTTAAACAGAATTTACAAAAATTGTATGACCTCACCTACTTTGTTAATACCTGAAAGAAATTAAAATACTTCAATGGATTCTTTGCATTGGCCAAGCCAGATTTTAGATTTTTCATAAAATTGCTTTATCCATGGTATTTTTTCAAGCCAGTCTATGGAAGTAGCTAAAGAGCTGTCATCCAGACTAATACTGTTTGCATCCACAGAGGGCTCCTTCGACACAGTAGTGCAGCATTGTGTAGTAAGTGCTCACTTGTCTGATTCCTTGGGCCTGATGGAGTGAAAATGAATGCAGCTTTCTCATGAGAAGAAAGCTAAAGAGAGAAAGTTGCACTGTTGAACCCTTGAAGAAAAGGAAATATGTATTAATCTTTAGTTTCCTACGGACTACCGATAATAATAAAAATGAGCATTTCCTAATATAATAACTTGTTTGGGATTTTTTTCCTATGTTTAAGAACGTCTTCATGTTTTTGATATGTGAGGTCTAGCACACCTCTGAAACTTTCCATGTTGATTCGTCTTACATGTGGAGTGAAGAATTACATTTAGATCTGAAATACCTTGCTTTTTCATGGTGGAAGGCAAGACTGATTCTTTGATAGGGTATGCTTCTGCAAGGCAGCTTGACTGTCTGAAGAAAGGGTAACTGCTTCTTGCTCCTGGCAGCAGGATTACTTTCCATCACCCATGTGCCAGCTCTGCCAGCTCATTTGATGTCTCTCATTTAGCTCACAAAACCAGCAGAAAACTAACCCAGCAAAAAAGGGAGTATGTGTTTATCTTTTTGTTAGCCAGTTCAGTGAGCTCAGGTGGCTCACAAGTACCTGGGAGAATTTGGTGGCCACTACAAAAGAAAGAGCTGGAGCACCCATGCTGAGAGAAGAGGCAGGACTGCTCCTGTTGGCAGAGCTGAGCTGTTAGCCTGACTCAGCCATGTTGTGAAAGCTCACCCTTAGGTAATAATGTTCACACTACAGGTTGACTGACAGTTCTTCAAATAGTAGCCAGAAGGGAGTTACCAGCTGTACCCAGTTTGTTTTTGTAGGGTGGCCTTGTCTGTTTTCAGTGTGCTGTGTTTTGAAACAGATACTTATTCTATTCTAATCGTGTTATTGCATGAAGAAGTTCTGCAGAAAAATTACATGTGCAGGGCGGACCTGTCTGGGAACTTGGTATTGAGCAAGTGGATAAGGAGCCACAGAACCTGGAAAACTTTGTACTTTGGTTTCTGGGACAATTTGCCTGTTGGATTTGGAGGGACTCAGAAACCCTTGTACTTCTATTCTGCTGAGTGTTGCCAGCCTGAAAGCCTGAGGCAGAGTGTGGTCCTTCATCTTTGAACATTGTGAAGTTTTTATCAGAAGATCTGGTAGCCCCTGTTAATGTAGTTTACCAATTATCACCATGGATCTCAAGTGTCCCTAAGCCTGGAGTTCCATTGAAACCTTGGCTGCAGAGTTTGAAACCCACCATGGCTCACCCCTTCAGCCCCCCAGGGCCTCTGCAGAAGTGGTGGGTGGTTGCCATCTCAGGAAAAAAGAAATGCTCTTTTTTTTGAAAGCTGACCATCTGCCTTTCTGCTCTTGAAGCTGGCATGAATCCTATGTGGGTGTTTTGGTTTTGTTTTTCTTACAAATTGAAATGTTTAATATTCAGCTGGAAAAATCCATTTCAATGCACAGTTTAGGGAAGGCACTGATTTACAGTGTAGGCATAACTTAACACAAGCATTTCTAGCCCTCAGTTTCACACCATGAACAGCTGATAATAAAACAGCTGCTCTGACCTTTCTTCATTTTCTCCACATATAAAAAGAATATGGTACAAAGTCCCAGCAGATTTTTCTTTAAAATGAATTATTCAAGTACTGCACAATGATGTTTTTTTTCTCTTTGCTTTGTGAGTAGTGTTAATGTCACTTTTTGGTGTACATGCAAACATTTGGGCATTTCACTGAATAATACAGGAAAAAACATATCAGCTGGACTTTTACATCTGTTGCTCTTGTATCTTTGTAAATGGATATTTTAAAGGCTTTTTTAGACTTTGTAAAGCAAATTCCTTTGTTCAGGAATTTTTATTCATCTCTTTTTCTCCTCTCCAAAATAACTTCTGCCCTGCTCTTTGGATACTTTAAAAGCATTATTCTAGTTCTTTTTTCTGCTGATAATTATTTTTTTTTCTAACAGATCTACACTACTATGTTTGTGTAATGCAAAAATGCAATTGAATAGTTAGAAAAGTTTTAAAGTAATGAAGCCAGACATACTAAAAATCTGTGAATATTTAATACTATTTATGTTGTTGCCATTAAAACCAAGGAATCTAGCAGTAATATGTTGAAATGAACATTTTCATTTTGTTTACACACTAGTCAAGAGTAATCCAGAAGTTCTGTGGTATAGTTTCTTCTACAAAGCTGGATTTAGAATAAAGTTCCTAGAAATACTAAACCAGCTTAAAGCACAAAAATAATCAGAAAATAACACTTTAATCCTAGTTAATCCACATTATTGACCTATGTGCTCTAAATAAATAAATAAAATTAGGTAGTCCTTTAATCATCAGTGTGGAGCTGGTTATTCATGACAGAGGTATGATCCAAAATTCAGCTACTATGCAGGTTTTTGTCCTTTCTGAGGACATGTTAAATGGATTTATGTTTTAGTTTGTGAGGAGACATGGTTGATTCATTTTAGATCCCTTTGTAAGTCTGAGATCAGAAGATGTTACTAATACAACAGAATTAACAGTGTAACCCAAAAGTAGTTTTTCAAGGAGTTACGGAAGCAGAGATACTTTGCTATTGAATAATCCATTGAGATTGCTTTTGGATGTAGGTTTTCCTTTTAAAAAATACTCAAAACCTCTCTGTACCAATTTTAGGTATGTTTATAAAGTTGTGCTTGTCACTACAAAAAATGCAGAGAATTTATGCTTTTTAGAGAAAAAACCCCATACTGTTCAGAAGTAGTCTGCAAGCATATTTCAGAAATGCAAAAGCAGCAGAGGATGTACCATAAGGTTTTCTGCTCAGAATTGACATTATATAGTCACAGTGACATAAGGTTTCCAGGCTGATGTCTAGAAAATAACTTCAAAAAAAAAAAGTAGGGAGGGAATTTTTTTTGAACGACAGTATTTGTAAGCCTTCTAGTAGAATCTTAGGTATTATGATATAACTTTCTGCATCAGTTATATTGTGCCTGTATGGCATGCAGACATTTAAGTGTCTTTCAGGCTATCTCTATAACTTTGTGAGTGGTCTTTATGTTTTAAATTAATTCTGCTTAACTTTATTTCAAAATTAGTGGGGTTTCCATGCCTCTGAGAGGATAGTAGCATTTGGGTATGAAATGATTACTTTGGAGATTTCTCATAACTATGCTGCATAAAAGTTAAATTAAATGAGTGTTCTGTCCTATTATCAGTTTTCTCCCACGAAGTATTAACTCAACCTTCTGGTACTTTCAGAGTTTCTAGACAACATGACAAAAGGTTTATAACAAGTAATGTGAATGTTGTAGGCAGCTGCTCACTTGAAGGCTGGTTATTGGCATAAGGCTGTCTGTGATCATGAGTTCATCTCAGTGCTTCTTGGGACAAAGATATAAGTGGCCCTAATATGAGCTGACTGATTTGTAAAAATTTACAAATTTTTAGGTGGGACTTTTCCTCTCTTCCTCTTTATAAAAAGAGTATTTCTTGTTTCAAATAGCTGAAATGCTGTCAAGAGAATAAAACACAGCGTTCCCTGGAATAGTTTATCAAGGATCTCCTTTAAGATTTCCTAGTCCTTCTACCTTGCTAGAACTGCCCTGAGCATTTCCCTGCATTATTACAGTGGCCTCCCTTGTCTTCCCTTCATTCACAGTCACCAACCACAGCAGTATTTGTCAATTGACCAAGCAGGCCAAGAATAACAGAGCAATGGGTTTTTCCTTCAGCTGGGACATTATTCCTAGTCTCTTTTTACTATCCAGCTGTAGATGGTTATATTCTGTAAATTCTAAATATCTCCAAATCTTCTGTGCCGGTTTCAACCACATTTGACAATGTTTTCCTATGTTATCAAGGACAGAAGACTGGTCATGTAAATCTAATTCCATAGGAAACCAGCTTAAATTTGCATTGTTTGTTTTCTAATATAATTTACATTTATGTAACAAGCTTCATATGCAAATATCAGGCTATCAGCACCTCAGTTTTTGACAGGCAAATAAATTCAATGCGTGTTGGACCTACTGAAATGCAAGTTGCGCAGGGTAACCAAGACACTGAACAGGCAGACCACACAGCAGGTTTTTAAGTGCTAGGAAAATCTCTGTCCTCATCAGTGGGCTTCAGCGTGTGCTGTTTGCTTTCTGGACAGGATTGCCCTTAGAACCACATAATGAATAAAGCAGGAGGAAGAGAGTCCTAATGTCGTAGTTAAGTGAGGATACTGAAATAATATTAATTTCATAGTGGAAAGTGGAATGTTACAGTATATATATACCTTTGAGAAACAACTGAGCCTGTAATCTGGGATAGGTTTTATAGGTTGGATTAACTAGTGACAAGGAAATGATGCTGCTAAAGCATGTTAAAGGGGAGGTTCCTTGCCAACACTACTCTGTGTGAGCTGTACTATTGTCTTCCTCTGAGTTTGTTGTTATTACTGATGTTTTCCCAAAGCCTTTTACCATTCATCAGGGACTGAAGAGGTAAAGACTTCTATTGTTTTGAGATTAAACTTTCTATCATCCTCACAAGCAAAATAAGAAAACGCAGGAAGGATTGTGAAGATTGTGACTGTCATATTCTCTCAAAGGTAAACAAGAGAAAGTTAGGCAAGAGAAATAGAACAAATAAAAGGAAACAATGTTGTCTTTATCTCCGTCCCTTGGAAAAGCAAAAAGGATCTAGTGGGAGACTGTAATCCTGGAAGAAAATTAAGCTTGCAAACTGAGGCTTCTTTTGCACTTGTTGCATACCAGCCAATTGATACAGCACAGTTGGATTATGTGAAGTGTAGACATCTTCCAGGAAGCAGATTTGAGAGTGAAGTGGAAAGAGATTATGTGAATTAACGCTAAACTGTTCCAAATATCTAAAAATGTAAGGGACTTTTTGATTTTTTTCTAGTCTTAAAAACAATGCACTTGTTCTGTGGGATGATTCAGCTGGTCTAGCTGACCGTGACAATCAGGTATCACTGAGTCTAAAATAAAAAGAGAACAAATCAGTTTATAAAACTTTTCAAAAAAGTAGATTAAATGGTCTGCTTCCCCAGAAAAGTGTGATTCACTTGGCCTTGGAAGGTTACATTTGTTTTGATATGGAGTGGCTTAACACTCCATACCAACAGCTGGAGTGAGTGACAGGAAGATTTAGAGGTTCTCTAGGAATGTCAAGAACTGTGACTTAGTGCATGAAGAGACTGGCCTATGGCATCTGATCTATACCTTCTAGGCAGATTTGCTGATTTTTTTTTAGGGCCAATATTCATGATAAATACCAACCTGCAATAGATATGCTGGCGGCTTGTCCACACAGTATCAGCTGAACATCAGAAGAGCAGTGAATACTTTTGAGGTTTCCCTGAGGCAGTGGCACAAACACACAGATAAGCACAAATCTTGGGTCAGAAGACTTAGAAGATGTACGTTTATCTTGTTTAGCTTTCTCTTTCAACTTTTTCCTTAAAAATGACTGAACATGTCATAAGCACTTACTTGGATCTATGCTGTTGATTGCTTCAGTCCTAAGGTTGTATTGAGTAGCTGGTAAGTCCCATCACTTGCTCATTCTGATAGCACAATTTGATAAGAAAGGTGTGGCAGTGTCTAAGGTAATGAAGTCTAGAATAGCATTTCCAAATAGCAAAATGAAAAAACAAGATCTCTGGAAAGATATGCTGTGGTGAGGGAGTTCAGTGTTTTGGTGGGCTACTGAGAAAGGCTGGCATGCACATATAAGGGATGAAAATTACTTTCATGAATGCATCACACCAGAGAATCAGAGTGAGATTAATTCCTGGCATTTCTTTATGCTTGACATGAAAGTCTCATAACCTAAAACTAAAGAAAAATAGCATTTCATCATGAGGATTGTGGCTCATGGACTAATTAATTCTACAGCTTGCTTTGAATGTGACTGTGAACCTGAATGTAACAAACAGTAGAGGGATAGATAAAACTGAATGATGAGAGATGCTGAGGAAGCTCCTTCTTTGGAGCCTCAAAATTCAGCTGAACAACCTGAGGTACATAGTTTCTTTCACTTTGAAGTTAGCCCTGCACTGAAGTGGAGATTGGACTGGTGTGATCTCCAGGATTCCTTCCAACCAAAATTTTGCTACAAAACTTTGGCTTTGGATTCCTCAGCTTTCTGGAAGAGTTGGGCACCTCTTAAAAGAGAGCCTGTTCAATGGGGGTCAGAGGAGTTGGAATGATTTAGCCTCAGTTAAGTGGTTAGAGATGGAGTTAGAGCTAAACTCTAAGAGTCCTTTGTTTCAGGATTCAGGAAAGCTTTGAAAGAAGTGAAACTTTTAAGTAGTTGGAAATATAGAAAAGCACAGAAATAAAACACTTTTTGCAAATTTAAAAATATGTAGATCTAGAATATGGAAACTACAGGAGCCTCTAATCCTCTTATATTGTTTCTCTATTGCTATCTTCTGAAAAGATTTTGTTTGGAGAAACAAAATATTTTTCACAGGGAAGTTTTTAATCTATGGTTTCAGTGTGATCTTGATAATGGGAGCAGGTTGAGGACACCCTGACAGAATTGTTTAGGAAAATGGAGACTCTACATTAAGAATGCTTGCAGAGGGATGGGATACCAAAATCAGACTGGGTGGCAATGTGGAGTGCCACTCCCATAATCTCCAATGGCATGTACTGTAGCTGGGTTTGCTATTCTTCTTAATTGGGAAAGGACTTAACCTTGTTGCTTCATGTCTGCAAATGCAAAACCATTCAGGGTAATGTTTACCTTGTTACAGTTTTCCCCCTGCCTTTTACAAGTTTGAGGAAATCAGTTTCAGGATTCTCATTGTGGGGTTTATATAGATTTTTCTCGTGGTTCATCAGGAGAATTAGAGAAGATTTTGGTTAAGTTCTACCCCCTATCAAAAATTTATTTGTAGGACCACTTAATACACTATTGAAACTCAATGTAAGGCTGCCAAACACTTGCCAGACCTCTGCCTCAGCATGGACTTAGCCAGACTTCCTTCTCACTCACCCTTATGCAGCATAAACTCTTAAACTCTTGTTTTGCTGGAAGTTGCAGCTGTGGAGAATCTTTCTGCTGATATGTTGGGTTTTTTTAGGGGATATTATTAGCTTGTTGAAATGAAACTGCTGTTGATATGAAAAGCTTTAATATGAAACCAGGATGAGGTGACCTGAAACTAGGATGACTTCATTGTTTTGCCAACTAGATATATATTCTTATAAGGCTATAATGTCTTGGCCATGTACACGTGGATGATAATGAAGATTGATGATAATGATGATGAAGATTAATATGTAGTTTTATAGCACTAATACTAGACAGAGTGATAGTCCCACTTTTAAGAAAATGGAGGAACCAACTATTCAATGTCCCATCTGTGCCATTGAAGAGGACAGCACTGGCCAGTGCCTTACTTGATTCAGGTGGATCACTGAATGATCTGTTGACCACCAATTATTGTGTGCAATCCATTCAGGGCAGGTGGAATAGATGATCTTTAAAGTTCCTTTCCAGTCCAAACCATTCAGTGCTTCTATGCTCATTAGCAGAGATTTCTAAGGGTCTTCCCTCTCTCTTCCCTGTCTTGTGTTAGTTGCTTTGATCCCATAAAATCAGCACAATTCTGTGTTTGGGGTACTGCCATCGAGGTTCCCTGGCACCACACCAGTGCAGTCCCCAGCTCACTCACTGGGTAGAAACTGGCTGGTAAGTGGAAGATGTGAGACCCTGGAAGTGAATGCTGGAGAACCAAGCAGGGCTGGAAGAGACTGAGCAGAAACACATTTCATCCCTGCTGAAAGACCTGGAGGCAGAGAGGAGAGAAGGACTTGAAAAAGTGGTGCTATCTACCCCCTTTGCATGGAAGTGCCATTGCAGGGACTCCTGAGATGCAGATGTTCAGAGGAAATTACAGTACTTCTTAAATACCTCCTGAGATTGAAAGCACTGTCAGTATTGATGGGCTGAAGCCTGAAGTTCTGCTAGTTTATCCTGGAGCAGGGTAACTTAAAATTGCTGTGTATGACCTTTCTTCCTTATCTCAGAGAGAGAGGGGAAGATTTATGAGTAAGAAAGAAGGAAAAGAAACTGCAGCAAAACTTTGATGCTTCCACAGAGTCAATCTCTCCTGTTTTCAGATCTTACTAATCGTCTCTTAAAACTTTTTGTCTTTTTGCTGCCAAGTAGAAGCCAGAATATTCTATATTCTTACCATCTCTATGCAGGACACAGAAGATAATGACAGGCAACAAAGAGTTAAGCAACTAACTAAAGTATAATGGAAAATAGCTGTCTTCCTTTTGAGGCTGAAGGTGACATTTGAAAATCCATGTATTTGGTAGCTAGTTACTGCTTGCTGTGTTGTACGTGCTTCAGTGTCTCACAGGAGTTTTACACAGACCAGGACAAATGGCAGTCTGCATTATAAAGTACATTTACAATTGGTTTTAATTTATTAAACTGAGGGTGGGCTAGGCTTTTAAATGTTGTCTGTTGATCAAGAGACTACACAGCTTGAGGTTAACAAAATGCTGGAGAGGAAAGAGTATAAATAGAAACACCACTTCCTTGTTGAGTAGAAGCCAAACTTCTTGTGGGTGAACCTTTCTATATGAGAGTTTTCTGAGGTCCAGATAGGCAGCTGAATGCAGATTTCTGAAGACACCAAAACCTCTGAGTTCTGAGGGAGGATATACATAGTATATGCTGAGGACTGAACTAGGTATTTCTTTCCTGTGGAACACCTGGCTGCAGTTCTTAGAAAAAGATACCAGTGGAACTTGGAGAATGTTGGTGAAAATCCAGCATCAGCTAAGTGAAAGGAGAAATGTATTTGTGATCTTTCAGTGGAACACTGATTATTTGGGCCTGGAAAAGGCTTAATATAACTGAAAAACAGCCTCCCAAGACTGAGGATTTGAAACACAAGCTTATCTGGACAGTAGGATAAATACGCCTACTACTTTCTTCTCAAACTTTAAATATTTTCCCATCGGTAAGGAAGGGAATATTTTACAGCAATAAGCATGATTGGTTTTTTCCTGATAAATTTTCCCAGTAAAGTACTGCATATTACAGATTATGCTGCTGATATTTAAACCGTATTACATTTCATGAAGTGCCCTCTATTTCTAATTCTTATAGACTTTAAACAGTATACATCATTTTTTGATATATGACTTAGATTTATTTTCGAGAGGAGTTTTATGACTGAAATTTACACAATGCTTAAACCAAGGAATATATGAGCCAGAATCTAAATGTTTTTTTAAATAAGTAATTTTGTCTTTTATCCCCTGATTAAAATACAGCTTTAAAGTTGCTCTAGTTCAAACAAATTATTCAAGCAATCTTATGGCCTTTATTTTTACAGGAGTTTAGGCTAGATGATTACCATGGTCCTTCTGCCCTTATCTGTGAACATATTTGCAGTTCTGATGAATTTCAGTTTTGATGAAAGACTTTATGGGGGCGCTTTCCACTAAGGTCATGTATTTGTGATCTTTTTTCAGAGCCAGATTTCCGTTGCTTAGTTTGGCAAAAATATGCTGATATACCTATTTACATCAAGAATGTGTAAGAGAACTTGTTTGAGTTTGTTTGGGGGGGTTTTCTCCCAGGTTTGGAGGGGTGAGTGGCTTGGTTGTTTGGGGTTTTTCCCCAGTCAAAAGCTATCAACTAAAATGTTTGAAGTGCTCAAAAGGACCCACATAGTTCCTGCACCCAAAAGTCTGTGTTCTCATGGATGTCTGTCTGTTTGGTGTTTGGCATCTTCCCCCTTCCTCACATAGGTGGGTAGTAAGAGGAGATCGCAGGGTTGCAGAGGAAAAGAGGAAAACCCAGAGCAGAGAAAAGCATTTTAAAGGCTGAGCCTGAAGAGGAAAGACAAACTATGATTTCCACTTAAGGAAAGAGATTAGACTGTAAGTCAATGAAAAACCAAGGCAAGCTAAACAAAAAAACCAAAACCAAAACAAAAAGAAAAAAACCAAACAAAAAAACACCACAAAAAAAATTGTGGGTGGCTAAACATGATGAGTCAGCTACGGCAAGCTAGATAGGGTTGCAAATTGATAGAGTGGGGAGGTATGTCACAGTTAATTAATTATTTGGGCCAGTAGAAATAAGGATGACGAATTACTTGAATATTTGAGATAGGAACCAGTGAAAGAAGTACACTGAAAATACCAATTTACCTGGAAAAATATTCCATCCTGCTGGATGTCTTAGACAGTTTGGTGTATTTGGCAGCTGCCTATCACTGCTTCAGCTCCATTAGGTCAATAAAAGTCTGTACAGAGTCATGGCTTATCCTTGCAGGACCATATGCCTGAAAATTTGGCAAGATGTTTCCCCATTTTATTTTTTTTTTTAACAAAGAAAAATTCTGATTGAAGTGCAGTTTCACAAAGGCACTTTGAATTGTGAAATAATACAGGTATTCCTATACTGAGCTTGTGAATTTTGGGAGCTGGATGACATTGTTCTAAGTAAAAAATTTCATTTCTCTCTAAATGAGTTGTTCTTATTCTTCCTTTCTTATTATTATTTATGACCTTTTGGTCCTGATTACAAGCCAAGACTCTTTTCATCTTAAGGAAAACTAATCGCAGGGAAAAAAGTATATTCTGGGTAGCATTAACACGTATGCATTGGGTTTTCTTAATGTGTGGTTTCATACAAAATCTTTGGAATGCTTTCTCAGGAATGATTTGTAAAGACAAGGAGTAGAATGTTGGTTCCTGTGTTTATTGAATCCCTGCTGTAACTTTTTTCACTATGTTTATGGAAACAAACCCAACTTCACCCAGTGTGTCCCATTGGTAGTGGCTGCCCACCCAGCTCTGCCCTTACAGGCTTGGTGAACGTTTCCAGCTCACTGCAGTCTCCCAGCACCTTCCCAAGGCTTCATCACACACCTAAACTCCCTGATCTAGGGACAGGGTATCCTGTGGAGTCTTTTCTCCTGCGTTGATCAGGAATGTCGGACTAGAAGGGAACACAGAAAGGGAACACAGAAAGGGAACACAGAAAGGCCATTCATCTTCCTTATCATGGAATTATTGAAACCATTCTCAACAGATGTTTCTTCAACCCATCTCTGAAGCCCTTTGGAGATTAGCCACTCTTAAGAGAAACCATTTTGTTAAGTTGTTCAAAGTGCTTAAATAACCTTACTCCTGGAGAAACTGATCTAGCCTAAATTTGGTACAGTTTAAATCTGTTTGCAGCAAGTGTACCAAAAATACACCTTACTGCCCTCTTTCTGTATCTGTTAAACACTTTTACACCTCCCTGAGGCAGGGTGCATTTACAAAGCTTATAATAATTTTTGTTTGCAGGTCTCTACTTCATTACAAATGTAAAATAATTGTTTAACATTCATGATTTTCATAATTGTTACTTACCTTGTTATCTTATAGGTGCTTACAAATTGTGTTTTTCAAGGTACTGGGAGTGAAATGGAAGATTAACTGAATCCCCATCTCCTTCGTTCTCCCACACCCCTTTTCTTTAATAGCTCTTGTGAATGCAAGTGCTTTGGAGTATTTTATGTAGAGAATTACTAGTTTACTAAGAAGCATCTTTCAGCTCCAGAAAAGGCCTTGGAAAGTGTAGACATTAATGAAATTAATAGGCATCAAAGACCCATGACAAAAGAAGATGATGATGATTCTCTGCATACTCTGTTAGGAATAATACTTGGGTATTAAAAGCAGACACAAAAATTAGATATTAGTGCTTGTTTTCATAAAAAAACTACCAAATATTGCATTGTGCTTGAGGGATCTGACCAGTTGGACCTGAGGGGCCATGGCAGTATGGAACAAACATGCATGGACCTGAGTGCCATTGGCTTTTCAGCCTAGCTGGGCATGGGCAGAAGCTGGCTGCTGTTTCCAAAGGCTTCTGCCTGATGCATTGGCTCTAAGTAAACCTCTGAAAAAAATGGAATAGGAGAGCCAGAACCACTGATTTAGCAAAGTTAAACTACAGTAACTTGAACCCTTTTATTTTGAATTGCTGCTGCAGGACTCTTTAAAGATACAGACTTCCAAAATACGCCATTACAGAAAGCAGTATGAATTCAAATAAAAATAAAATTATGTAACTAAATCTTTAATCTTTCTCAGTTGTCTGCTCTTACAAACTATTTACTTACTAGTTCTAACAGCAGAAGGACATAATCTACAAAATCTTTACAGCTTCTGGTACACTCTTCCATTGACAAAAAATTGGAGAAGATAGGATAGGTAGATGTTTGTTTTGCAACATCTGAGAAACAAATTCTGGTTTTGTTTTGGTTTGGTTTGGGGTTTTTTTTGCTACCTCTACCTTTTTAATAAAATTGACAATGTACCTTCTATCTTAAACATTAATGTGAAAATAATCAGTCTCTAGTTTATTGCTGTGATCTGCTCATCTTTAGATCAGTACCAGCTGCAGCTTTTGGGATAGACTGAGTTGTGTCTTCTTGGTAAAGTCCTGGGCAGAGGTAGCCCCTGTAATGGGAGAAGATTAGTACCCAGCCTGCCAAGCAGTCTTTGTCCCCATGCAGTCAAAACCAGGCCATTTCTCAGAGTGCTTTGTCTCTGCACTCATGCACAGATATCAACCGTGTGGAAAGGAGGCTACAAATGAGGATAGAGTAACAGTGCTTCTAGCCCGACCCTGGATTGGGATGGGATGGTTGTGCACCTGGTATCTCCCTTCCACTACATAGTCACACTGCTGTGTACCATTTGCCAGTTGTTAGAACCTAATGGTCCTAAAGTATGCAAAAATAGGGCCCCTGCTGTTTTCTTTTCTCCCCTTTTTCCTCAAGAATTTTTTCCTGTAAATAATTGATGCAGGTTTGTTCCTGGGTTTTGCAGATCGTTTCTCAATGTTTTTTGTCTTTATGTTCAAAATTTCTCAGTTCTTTCATTTTCTCTCATGTTCAAAATTTTAAATATAAATGTGGCAAAAAATGAGTTCCCTTTCTCAGGGTATAATTTGGTTTTAGGAAGACTGAAGAGGTTTTCTTAATTTATTTAAAATATGAAGGATTTCAGTGATTTAAAAGGTTTTTTTTTTAACTTTGGTAGGTGACACAGCTGATGATCAAAGTAGAGACTCAAAGGATAAAACTTCATTTCCAGAGACCAGACCGAGGTACAGTCAACCTTCAGAGGTAGGAGACTTTTTCCTTATGCACACATGGTGAAATTTCCATAGCAGCTCAGTTAAGAAGCATGAATGTCCTGCAGAAGATGGTTTCACCACATTCACATCTTCCATTGGCGAGTCACTCTCAGCCCTCCTCATCATCTGTCATAAAAGCAGCACTGCTATTAATTAGATGGCAAGAATATGAAGCCCACTGCTGTGGATTTGAAATCATAGAAATCTGGGCTGTATGGTATTGCCGGATATATTATTTTTATACTTGAGTTGTGCAAGCATGAAACTGTAGCTAGAATGTTAATGAATTGCATAGAAGCATTAGTGTGGTGAGTAGTTATGGCAAATGTCACACATTTACATAAACCATCTATTTCCACAACTACCATTATGAGCAACATGTAAACACGTGAGTGTAATAGACTGTCTTTATTATGTGTTTCCTTTCTGTTTCTCTGCTGTGTGGCTGTAAATCTGAACTTCTTTTTCTTTGGTGTATTTGATATTTGATACATGTTCACAGGCAAGGGCTTTCAGAATATTTCTGCATATGCTGTACATCTTCTCCACATACTCTGAAAATGTTTTTGTATCAAGCTTGGGCCTGTTTTCCATTGCCGTGTAGTTTTAGACATTTGCAAGGTGACTGAAAATGTTTGGCTTGGACTTTTTGTGCTTTTGTGATGGTTCATTTATTTTGCTTAACCTATCCTGTCTCTTTTTCCCATATCTCACCTTGGTACTAACAGTGTCTGTCTGTCTCTTTTCAATGCTGTTTCACTATTTGTTATTGCTAAGTCCCTTGGTATAATAGAGGTGTGTGCGACAATTTTCCACCTCTTAAGAGTGGTTTGTGTGTATGTGTGGCCTGTAGTCTTCTTTTCTAAAAAAAAATTTAAAACTGTGTCCTGTACAGAAATCTTTAATTCATCATAAGTAATGAGTAGTTTGCCTTCTGATAATGTTAAGTATTAATTAGTTCCAACCAACTGCAAAATTTTAGTCTGACTTTTAGATCCACCTCTGAGCCAGGATGTTTTGCAACTGAAGTCCTGCAGATCTGGGCAGTATAAATAATTGATGTTGTAGTTATCTACTGGACAAATGTAGTTTCCCTTAATGTGATGTCCTTGCTGGGGATGGTGAATTGCCAGTTACTGCAGCCTCAGTGGTTTGTTCAGTTCTGTGAAATTTCAGGAAAAGAGGAATGTGTATTGATTTTAAGTTTTATGAGTTAGAGAGAAGAAGCAAAGCTTTCAAAACAAAATAGCAGATATTCCAGTGAAAATGAAACAAAGATATATTTTCACCTTTCTATTAAAATACCTACATGTCACAAAAATACAATACACAAAAATACAAAAATATGAACTGGCTTGTGACAGAATCAGTTAAATTAAGATCCAGCATTATTTAGGCAATTCTTTCCAGTCTAGATTTCAGTGTTTGGACTTCACATTTACTCAAAGGAATTCTCAAGTTCTCAAATTAAGTAGCATAATTGTGAATCATGGAAATTAAATGGATAATTCTGGCCATTAGGAAAGTAATGTTCCTCCTTACAATGGTGAGTATATTTTTGTAAATTAGTGGGAGAATTTACCAATTTAGAGAAACTGGAAAAGCATTGTATTACATATTCAATATGTCATGGAGACATAGCACATCAATTGAAATAATAACCTTGTTAGTATAAAAACACAAATTCTTGATAAACATAGAACAGTATGCTAAAATGTAGTTGTTACTGCAAAGTGGCATCTGATATTTATCATGCAGAACTGAACAAAAGAACATTTAGTTCATCAACTGCTTCATCATTTCAGTTGCTGGAAACCTGCTTTTATTTTTAAGTATAAAGTTTTTCACTACCTATTAGATATAAACCTTGTAGAACATGAAAAGTGCTTTTGGAAATGTGATTTAAAGAAGAATGATGTAATACTTTGTTCATGGATTTTCAAAGGGGAAATGAGGTTGAGTTTGATTTTTTGAAGAAGTTATTTTCTGTGGTGTTTTTTGGTAATGGCCATCATCTTTGGAATTTCCAATTTCCTTAGGTACTATTGGATTTGCTTGCTGTACAATCACTGAGTTGTCAAGTTCGTATATTTGTATCATCTTGTATAAATTATTTAAACCAATGCACAAATAAAAGTTTACATCAAGATGATCTTGCTGCCACTAGGAACGTGTAACAGAACCTCTTGCAAGCCCTGCCATACCTCAGCTGGGGTTGTTTTCAGCTGTTTGGACATTGCATGCACGTTAGGGGAATTGCAGGTCGTTAGATAATCCTTGGAGGAAGGAGTTCTCAAAGGCCAACTTAAGCCCAAACATTTTGTCTTGCTTTGAACAAGCTCCATATGGAATGTCCTCTCCATCTCCACTAGGATGGACAGGGGGTTGGGAGGGTCATCTCCTGGTGCTGGTCAGTCCTAGGGGGTGTGTTGTTGTCCAGCAGGGTAATGAGTGCTTTAGGTCTAATCAGGCATGTCTGATCCCTCTGAAGTTGCTTCAGGCTCAGGAGCTAAAAGTCACACACACATTTAAGTGCTTCTCTGGATTGGGTCCAAAATGTTTAGTGCTCTGCAGGGCTGAGAACTTAGATTAGTCCTATTAGTGACTAAATTGGTGAATTAGTGACCATGAAATACAAAGCTAATTTTAACTGCAACACAATCATAATAGAAAGAGACACTATGGTTCTATTTTTTTTTATGCTTGTGATTTTTCCATTATTACTGTACAATTTCCAGATAATTCAATCTTTATCTGCTTTCATTGGGAATTTGAGGTTATAGAAAATAGCAAATGGGAAGGTTAGTTTTGATGTATGAAGAGTGCTAGAGACCCCAGTAATGTGATGGGGTTATTTTTGATAATGAGCTCTTCAATTGGTAAAGCAAATTAGTACAACCATGTATTTTTGCCCTACTGTGAGAGCAATTATGTAGCCTATCTATTAGGAGACATAAAAAATATTTTTGACAGATGGTATGGCTTTGAATTAGGATTTATGAAGATTATTGTATGTCTGGTGTCCAGGACACCTGGGATTATTACATTGATGTAAGAAACAACAACAAAAAAAATTCCATTTCTGGTAATCGCTGCAGTATTTTGTGTCTCCCTACTGTCACCTTAAAAAGCAGTTCATGTTTATTTGATCTTGCACTTCTGGATAATCTGACATGTGCCCTTTAGCCAACAGATGTCAGCAGATTTAATGGGGGAAAACTGGACCAGTAAGTGTATTAAAATAAACTACTAAAATTGAAAGCCATCTTTAGATTTTAAATTAGGATTTTTATCTTGCTGTGTCTTTTTTTTTTTTTTTCCTTATAGTCCTACTTCTCCCTCAAACATTTAATAGTTATTGCCTTCTATCTAAGGAGCTTGTTATATGTTTTCTAGGGCAAGAGAGAATCCCCCAAGGGATTGCTTAATCCATAATTATCTAATTTATATGTTGGTGTTATAGCCACTCTAATTATATACCTTGCTGTGATTCTTATCATCTTAGGACTCTGTTTTCTTTATGAATTGTAATAGTTCTGCTATGATTCTTATGGCCTTTCTTTTCATAATTTGCTGTTAAAAGCTGAGAACACAGCAGATAGAAGTACCTGAAGTAAATTTTAAATTATCTGTGATTTTATGCATATAGAAATAGGTATACACCATTTTAGGCAAGTATCTAAATAAATTAGGATTTTTTTTTTTATGTTTTAATTGGCATTGACTCATTAAAGTCATCCTTTATACAGCTGCTGTGTAAAGGACTCTGCATGTATGTAAATAACAGTTTCCTAGACATCTGGTATGGGGATGTATCAGTCATTTTATATGATATATAAAATATATCATAGTATTTAGATATATATAGTATAAGAGATATATAGTAAAGAGATAATTACAGTTGAGAATCCACAGAGTAGTAGAGAAATAATTTAGGGGTTTTTTTACCCTTCTAGTGAAATTAACAGGTATTGCTGAAGCTGATAGACTTTTAGGATATCCTTTAGAGCAGATCAGGTGATATAATTCCAGGGCATGAACAATATTACAGTTATCTTGTTTTCTTTTTTTTTTTTTCAATTCAAATGAATTGCTTCTATCAGACCTATTTTGTGGTGCTCTTTTCCTTAAGTTTGTCTGTCTGGATTATTTTCACAAGTTACTGGAAAAGGAGTTATTACTGATCATGTCTCTGTTCACTTACTGACTCTTGGTTTATGGTTCAGGGGGTCCCATATTTAAAATCACAAGAAGGGTGTTCTGACCTAGATTTGTTACATCAGTTTAAATTCCCTACATTTACTTTAGAGAAAGCAGTTTATATTTCAAATTTATTGTGATCACATTATTTGTGATTGGTGTGCTCTCTTTTGACAAAATCCAGAATCTATTAAAAATGTTGTTGCTTAGCTTGGCTTTTTTTTTTTTTTTAGAAGCTCTTATAAGGTAGAATTCTAGTCATGGCGTGGTTAGACTAATTGCTTGTCATATGTCATATTAACTCTGAGATCTTCTTTTTCATATATAAAACCTGTAAAGCATGTTGATCCATATTTTCTCTCTTCTTAATTGCATATGTAAGCAATAATCACTTAATGAAATTATCCACTCTTAGAAGGGACTGGAATAAGACTGTCTGCAGCAAGTAATCAAGCATATACTTTTCTCTTAAAAGAGAAGCTGGTACCATCAGAAGAAAGATGTTATGTTTGACTCAACTATCATGCATGATCATAAGCTGTAAGAAGTGAAGTTTTAACATTATCTTTAAATAAGAATGACTTGTGTGCAGCCTTGGCAGCTGCAATGGACATCACCTTTCTTAGCTTCCTCCATCCTTTGTGTGTATGGTAAATAGCTGGGACTTCATTGGGGAATCCATGTGCAGCCACAGATGGAAAGTGCATATGAAGTAGAGCTGGCATATGATAAGAAAGGCACAGTATATGCTTGGGATTTTACTGAGAACAAAGGTAAATAGCCCATTCAGCCAAAAAAAAGTCAAATATTGCATATTACAGCTATTACATTTTACAACTATTACATGTTACAACTATTAGTGTGCAATAACATATTTACTTTGTAAAGCTTTATTATATCATAATCTTCCTATTACTATCTGTTAGATAATTTACCAAAATATTTAGGAGGTCTTTTCAATCTAGGAAAATCTCCAGAACATGTAGACAAGTGGGCTTTTGTCTGCCCTTCCTGGACAGCAACTGGACAACTCAGGGAGAAGGGGAGGGTTTATATACACATTATGTATAAATGTATTAGGTATATGTACATATATGAGAAAGTCTGCTCCTCATGTCACAAAGGATTAGTTGCAGTGGCCACACAAACAGCTTTTTATAAACTGTGATTTGTGCAAGCTACTGACCCAGGGTCAACCCAAGGTGTCTTGCAAGACTGTCACCTTGTAGGGTTTTTCTCAATTCTAAGGTGAGTAGCTGGACTTAGGATATCCAGCTGGGGTCATTCAGATACTTACTAATCACAGCAGCATCATTAATGCTATGTCCATTGTCTTTTTTTTAAAGGAAAGCATTATATTTTTAGATATAGGGAACTTGAGTGGGAATTGAGAGATGTGAATTGACGTGGTTGTCACCAACTTCCTCTCTGAACTTAGGAAACAGTTCATTTAAAAAAACATAATGCAGCGCTGTCTTTCACTTTTCTATAGCACTTTGCAGGTGTGAAATGCTGTTAAACCCTTTGTGTAACTTCAGCTGAGATTTCAGTACAAGAACTGAGGAAGCCTTACAGTCTTCCAAGGTGGAGCATGAATATTTTATCTGGCCAGCAAATACATGTGAGCACAGCAAATGGATTGGAGCAGCCCCCTCTCCCACAGCCCTGCCTGTGGAGCCCAGAGTCAGTGCTGCAGTCAGATTGCACAATTTGTGAGGTTTGAGCAACAGAAGACAAAATGACATCCTGTAGGGAAAGAACGACACACAGGTGTGGTATATTTTCATAATTCAATGCCTGTAGATAGCAAAGTGTATTCCCACACATAAAAAGTTCATAAAATAGTATAGTTGGCCTGATTTTCAGACATATACACCAAGTGGTGATCAAGGCACATGTATGCAGAAGCACACTATGCATAATTCCCTGTTTAGCTTGGGCAGAGACTCACTGTATGTTTGGTTTAATTGCTTGCTTATTCAGTTACATCGATTGGTTATTTGTAGCAAGAGATGCCCAAACTAGGTGCCCAGATGTTCCCATCACAATTTTTAGCCTTTCTCTAATTTTGGGATCTTCTGACTGGCTAATCCCAGATAAAACTACTGATTATCCTGTATCTCTTGCCCAAGTACATGTGGTTAGACTAAAAGCCAGTAATGCTGGTTCACTTTGCTGCTGTCAACAAATTGATCAGTTAGTCATCCTGCCTCTCAGAGCAAACCTTCTGGGCTTTCCCAGTATTAAAATTGATCTAAAATGCAATGTAGATCATACATCACTGGATGAGACTGTGTGTGAATATGGTACAGTGATATTTACAAGGTGGTGCATTAGCATAAAATGGTGGGTGAAAGACTGTAGGGTAGGGCAGCTCGTTAACAATTACTCTAAACAGCAAGTAAGGGAAACAACAATGTGTTTAGCTTAGTGGCACTGCCACTTTCAGAGGGAAAATAATCAAACATTAAACTCACCACACATGGCAGTGGGCAGTCCATTTTAATGAAAGAAAACATGACATGGAAATTGTCCCATTTCGGCCCAGAATGCTAATATTGGTAAGACAGGAATATGTTTTTCTGTACTTTCCATCAGTGTTGTTTGATCTTTTTGCTACAATGTAGTTCTGCTGTAACTTTTGCCTTGGAAGAAACAAAACTGGAACTTCACTGCTCCTGTTCTTCTTGTGAGAGACTGTGCATTGGGAAGAACATATTCAAATTTTGTTCTAAAGCACTTTTGAAAAATGCAAAATAAAATGTAAGTTATTTGTTTACAGTTTTATTTTCTTTGCTTACACAGTACTACAAATTTTAAGAATACGTTTCTGCTGTTTTAATGTGATTAACAGTACTGCTAGATAAAATCAGACCTATCTTAAAAACAAAAGGTACCCTTCTTCCTTTTCATTGTGATCCAATTATTTTCCATCCATAGAGAACAAGGAGAGTCAAAGAGGCCACCTTATTTAAAAGAGGTGGACCAGTATTAGTTCCTTTAAAATTAATTAATTAATTAATTAATTAGGTTTTGGCTGCTTTTAGAGTCATGACACTTTTATTACTGCATCTGGAAAACCTGCTCAGTCAGTGCTGAGGACAACTCAGTCTTGTTGCTGTTTGTAGTCTGGAGCTTTTACAAACTCTGGCTGCTGGTAACCTGTTTACAAAAGGTGGTGTTGACAAGTGTTCCAGTAACAGACTGTTTATGGAGGAAATTAAAGTCAAATACTCATCCTTCCTTTCTCTTATTGACTCAAATTTCTATGGAGAAAGCAGGTGGAAAGTTGTGAGAAGATACTTGCTTAATTCTTTGGGTTTCTTTGGCCATTAAAATATTTTAAGTTTCTAAACAGGACATATTGCTAGTCTTGCCCCGTGCTTGGAATGTAAGCAGCATGATAAAAACCTCAGAACATAGCATTTGGTACAGCAGTTTTTGTTCATGCATCTGTGTAAGAATCCTTTTAAGATCCAGGCATTTAATTACTTAACAAAACTCTTGAAAGGACAGCTGAGGATGTTGTTCCCAGGTATCACTGGAGGAAGATTGACCTGAGTTCAGACTAGTAATTCTCTTCTGTTCCCTCTACTTCTTTTCTGAAAGTCAAATCCAAGATAATTTTCTTTCCCTTTCCTCTGATAGAAATTGTTACCCCTCTGTTTTTTTCCTCTCATTGATATTGACAATCTAGGGAGATATTTCATTGATGTTGCTGACTCCCTCAGTTACTCAAGGAAAGATTTCCTTTCCTTAAAAAACCCCAAAACCAACAACAAAACAACCTTCTGATCTATACTTTTCGCAGTTGCTCTAGTTTGCTGGAAAATATATTAGCTTTATTTTTGTGTGCAACTATGTTTGCTAAATATTTTCTTACTGTTTTTCTTTTTGTTTAATTGTCAAAATTCTTTTTTTTTTCTTTCGTAGACAGCTCTCTTTTGCATTCAAATCCTAGGATTTTCAGACAGTTAGTACAGTAATGAGAGAATGCAGTGTTGGGCCTCATTTCAGAGGTTCTGCTCCATGGGCATCTGCTGTATCAGAGAAGCTGTCATCTTTTTCCTACCATAGCAGGTTACCCCGTTGGAGCTTCTACAGTAGCAGGGGGTGGGAACAAGAGACAGAGAGACATGAATGCAGAGACCCAGTTAGTCTAAGTTTCTGCTGTTCAGGAGATCAACCTCCCAAAAGTCTTTAGGATCTTTTTTTTGCTTGAGGCAGTAGAGAAAATACCACATCTTGTTGTCACTAAGTACACTGACGAAATGTAATTTAATTTTTTTTTGTTTAATTATGCTGTTAAAGTTTTATATTAAATTAATGTCTTCGTCTATTCTCTGGCTACATTTGAAGTCAGTTATCTGAATTTTGCATTACGTCATGAATGAAGGTAGCAGCAAAATAAATGTAAAAATGCTTTGTGCTTCTGGATGATACTGAAGTTACAAAACAAATCCATTATCAGCATTTATCAGACTTGCCTGTTCATTTTGCAATATATTGAGTTGTCCTTCACTTCTGATTTGTTGTTGTGGAATGCAGTGCTGGATGTCTAGAGCTGTGTGCATTTTCAATTACTCAAATTCTTCTGGCTTGCATTTCACTTACTATAGTAATTTTCATTAACTTTTTAATCTTCCAGCACACATGCTTTAGAAAAAAGAAAAAAAAAAAAAATCTGGCCTTGTTAGTACAATTTCCTGGCATTAGCAGAAGCACAATATACTAAATATTGTTCATGTTGGTTATTATGTTGAGATCTTTGCTATTAATAGCTTGCATAGTACTTTGAAGGAACAGAGGATCTAGATAAACTGTTCCTTGTTGAACCCACACCCCTGTCTTTCTTCTAAGATATTTTTGTTACAATAATTGTGTTGCAGAGGGGACTGCACTGTAAAGATGGTGCCCTAAAACTCAGGGGCCTCTGGAGAGGAACAGGGAGGCAGCAAGGAAAGGAACCCTGATTTTGAGGGGGCACAAGGGTTGATACAGGTCTTCAATTATCAGAACCAACAGTGGTGAAATTGGTTTGGATAGAAGGAAAGATAAGAGCATAATTACTTTACTTAATGATGGGAAATTAGGCCTTATTATTTTGAATAAAGCTTTAGAACCTTTTTTTTTAATAGTTTCCCATTATAGATGCCCACATTTGAGATGTTTTGGTTCTCTGTACTTCAAGAAATTACTGACTGAAATAAATAATAGGAGTTAGGAATAAAGGAATAAAAACAGGAATTTGAAATAAAAATATCATTATACAATTTTGGTTATATTAAATTCAATATATTTATAAATATACATAAATTTATCACTAACCCCCCTCAAAATATTTCCTTTGATATATTGTTATAGGGAATTGAGTAAAACCAGGACCTTCATCTTGTACTGGTTTGAGTTTGCAAAATTGGTAACAAAGAAAATATTTTTTTCCTAGGATGAAAAAATGAGGTAGTTGGTTTAGACACTAGATTTGAAGTCTTTTGTGGTACTTTAGAGTACTTTTCAGGGTAGAATTACATTCTATAAGTTCTCATAAATAAAACTCACAGGCATCTCTAGTATTTACTAGGATTATTAAGAAAAATAGGTCTGTTTCTGGAAAAAAAATTCTTTTTGACAGAAAGCGTATTTTTTTTACATTAATGCTCTGTAACCATGGAACATTCTGAGTATCCAGAGTTCAAGTGATGACCTTGCAGTTCTCCCTCTCTACAGAGATTAACAGTTTTATGGCTGTTTGAGAGGGTAATAATCATATCCAATTACAGCAAGTTTACTCTGCATTTACACTATAGAGTTATTCTAGTAATTGCACTTTTCCAATTGCTTTAATGCCAATAAGGATTCAGAAATTTGCATCAGTATTGATACTGAAAGTGTGGTTTAGCAAAACTTTCCCTGCTGTTCTTTGCAGGCCAAGATACTACATGAGGAGCTTTGCAAGAAAAACTATAGAATGTCAGAGCCTCTTTTCATTGTTTCTTTAGAATTTTTTTCTTTAAGATTTCAGCGACATTCCTGACCTTGATTCCATTCTAGTTAAGAAACACCTGAAAAGCATGCTCTAGAGGAGAAAAAAAACCCCCTAAAATGTATGTAAAAAATTATTTTAAATATTCTTAAACTCTTTATTTTAAAAATTGGTTCTATTTTACTCTGAATAGCAGTATTGATAAACTTCTACAGGTAGCAGGAGCTCTTTAAGAAAGACAAATTGCTGCATTACAAAATAAGTTTCATAAGAAGCTTGGAAACAAGAGCCCAAAGCAAATGGGAAAGCTGATTTCCACTGAGAACCATTCTTGCTTTTAAAAGGACTCAGTGTTAGCCCAAACCTTTCAGCCTGTAGGTCTGCCCTCCTGCAGCCCCTGAAAGCACCAGTCCTGGGCCACTGCTACAATCCCAGACGCTGCAATTCTGCTAAGAAAGCAAGCAAGCAACCGGAAGAAATTTGGATATAGCAAGAAGATACTGCAAGGTCTCCAGAACTTCTTACATCTAATTTTGCTCTCCCAGCTAAGAGCAGCTTTTCTCTTGAGTCTCTGAACAGGAAGGCTGATTACAATTTTGAATGAACCTTGAAAGAATAGCATCTCTCATTATTCACATGTGGTTTTCTGAAACCACAGGGCATCTGTATAGTGCTTGTCCAGGTGGGTTTGCTTGTTTCTTACAGTCCTGTAAGGATGCAGGTCACATACTTACCTGTATGTTGGGCTGGTTTTGTGTTAATATTTTGGGTTGGGGGTTTTGTGGTACTTGAAAATGATCATGTTGTGCACTTTCCCCACCGGCAGCAAGGTTTTACTGATCCTACATGGACATCAGAAAGAATTTCTTCACAGAAGGGGTTTTTAAAATTGGGATGGACTGCCCAGAGAGGTCATGGAGTCACAATCTCTGGAGGTGTTTAAGGAAATCCTGGATGTGGCTCTCAGTGCCATGGTCTGGTTGACAAGGTGGTGTTTGGTGATAGGTTGGACTCAGCGATCCTTGAGGTCTTTTTCAATCTTATTGATTCTGTGATCATGTTCCCCTAGGTTAAATTTTTGAATGCAAACCTTGTGAGTATTTTTTCTTTTCTCCTCTGTTCATCTTTGCCATTACCATTTTTATTTGAAAAGTGAATTGTTGTCAGCAAAGGAGATACTCATTCTGGAGTTCCCACAAATTTTCTAAGGACATCCAGCGAGTACCCTAAAGCATCAACCAAAACACATTGGAGGAACAATCCCATATGACAATTCCCGTTTCTAGATACAGCAGTAACTATTGCATAGTATTCTAGATACCTTATGATTCACTATTTCCAGAAATACCATGGAGTTGCCTGAAATAAAGATAATTCTTTACCACCAGTCACATAGCAAGTGTTTGTCATAAGTATCATATTGCTGGATATTTACTAAATATTCTGGAAGACTGAAGGTCCTGTTTCTTTCTTGAGGCTGGTTTTAAATAAAAATAGGTCTGTTTCTGGAAAAAAATCCATCTTTTTTACAGAACATGTTATTTTTTTTAATTAATCATTTTTGATAGAAAACCTTGTTCAAGGGTTTGGATAATAATAATGCTGGCACTAATCTTTGATTCTCCTTCAGAGCACTGTAAATACAGCTTCTCTAGTACATTGTAAAATGTATGGTTTTTCTTCCTTATGAGACTCTTGGTAAACTTTATGGTTAATACAAAGACATGCAGCAAATTGGATGTTTTTTAAAACAGCTGAGAAACATCTTTTAACAAAGATAAAAAAATGAATGATCTACTTTAGAGAGTAGTTTTATACTTTGTTTGTTTCAAAATAACATTGTTTTCAAAGCGCAATTAGTATCTGGTGGCCAGCTACTATATATATTTACATAGTGTTTCTTTTCTCCTGTTCTTTTGGATTGCAAACCAAGAATACAGAAGACACTGTGCTTATTTGAATTAAATGTTATTGCCATGCCTTATGTAATTTTTACTAATTTTTCGACTCCTTGGTGTATGGTGAAATGTAAATCAGTGATCTTCTCTGTCCACTCAATTAATATTTCTCACAACAGGATTGTTTGTCATAGCATTTGGCAGTGCTCAGTTTAGCAAATGTCCAGATAATGTGCTCTGAATGCTCTGTACTCTGGCTAAGTAAGTTAGGCATTTCAGTAGAAACCAGTGTGACTAATGTGCAATATCAAATTCTCTAGGACTTGCAGTTCTATATGTGCTTGAAGAATGCATGCATAAAGCATAAGCCATTTCATAACCTTGACCTGGGTTGCATCACAGCATTCTGTGCTGCTGTTTGTGCTGGAAGTGACCCTGGCACCCATGGGTGACTGATGTTGTCCACCAGAGTGTCCAGTTCTTCATCACATTACCTGAAAGCCTGCTGGGGAGCTTGGCTTCAAATGGGTTTAAATGGGTTAAGATGTATTTCATTCATATTCACCATATGAATGAAATACATCTTAGCCCATTTAAAGGATATCTTCACGTTTTGGAAGCACAGAAACATGTCTGGTTTGATAGGGTCTTGCACAGGAGGCCAACATCTAAATATCACTACAGGAATGCTCAGAAACAGTTCTGCATAGCAAAGGGCAGTGACTGCCTGTGGTGACTGCTCTAGGCAGAACTGAAAATTTTCTTCTTGTTACCTGAATTCTTCAGGACAGGAACTTTTTTCTTCATATAGTGAAGTAATATAAAATGTGATTTCTTATAAATGAAAAACTTTTAAAGATCATTAAAAATAACTGTTTTCATGGGAGAGACAGTAGTGGATTAAATGTGAAACTGAAATAGAAAATCTAGACTCCTTTTTCATTTGTTTTGTGAATGCATCTTGTCATATTAGGCCCAAGACCTTCTCATGAGGGGTTGAGTAAACTAAGACCCAAAGACCACTGGAATTCAGATAAGATCATGGCATTTGTTAAATTGACCTGACATTTTCCATTGTTTCTTACCAGTACTATATTTATGTCAACCATTTTCTTTCTGATACTATTTTG
Source organism: Setophaga petechia (assembly GCA_024362935.1). NCBI lineage: Eukaryota > Metazoa > Chordata > Aves > Passeriformes > Parulidae > Setophaga > Setophaga petechia. Next base: position 17,856,750 of record JANCRA010000015.1, read on the forward strand.
ACTATTCAAATAGAATCATAACCTATTAAGACTATTAAGAAGCTCACTGACAATATGCAGAGATTGAGTTTGGTAAAATGATACTTTCACAGTAAAATGATTCTAACATAATTCATCCTCCCTTGCTGCAATCTTGCTTTCAACTATGGAGTGGGACTTGGGAGTTTGCAAAGCTGGTCCTTGCTCCATTACTGTCAGTATATTGTCTCTGCTGTGTACAGAAAGGGCTTAAATTTCTGGGTCTGCCCACTTAGCACCATTTTAACAAATGTAAGATTTATGGAGGAAAAAATATCCAAGATGCTTTGTTCTTGCTCTGACATTTTTTCCCCTCTTTGAAGTTAGTTTTGCTATGTGATGGTCTAATTTGCATTGTAAATTGTCTTCACCCAGCTTGGGGGACAATTGAGATATAAACAGGTGCTCATAAAAGTATAATTTGCCAATCAAAATAAACATTAGATTCTAGGGATTTCTGATTATCATCTGAATGATGGGAATATGAGAGTGAGTGAGGGATCATTTTCCCCTGAATATGGGAGGGGAGGGAGGCAGAAAGGTCTTTGAAGATCTAGTTTAATTGATTCCTAGATGTAACCCAGTTTTTCAGCTGGGGCTTTCTGGCTTCCCTTCAGAATATGGGAATGATAAACGACAAGCAAATACCAGCACCTCAATAAATGATCCACAAGTTCTTTCTTTCAAGAAGGAATGTAATAAATTCCTGCCAAGTAGAAATTAAGAGAAGTTTTTAAGTTTAAAGCAGCAACAAATTTAAGGACTCACCTGAAGTGTTGTGGGGCTTTCTTTCAGATGAATATTAACATAAATAAATGTTCTGTGTGTTTGGCAGTGTTCTTAGCAAGAGAATATGTGTGTACCAGAAGATGTTTATGACTTCTATTCTAATGCATACCTTGGGCCCTGGAAAGAAGGAAGACTTCTCTCAAAATGTTAGCAATGAGCAGCCATAGAAGCTAATACCTCTTAAAGGGAGAGCTCATTGGAGATAACTGTGCTGATGAGAAATGGAAAGTACAAGAGGCTTTAGTGTTTTTCCTGAACTTACAGACTTCCAGTACTATTACCCATGGTTTTTTTTTTTTCTCACAGCTTGGAAAGTTGGAATAGAACTATGGAATAGAACTATCTTCCTGGCTTCTCTGCTAGCTTTTCTATTTTCCCTGTCCTCTAAAGGTACCAGAATCAGTAAGGAAAGCCAAAATAAATCTTTTCTATCAACTGTTGCCTCTGCTGTTGCATGTAGCTTTCTGAAGAGCTGTTAACTACATCTAAAAATGGAGAACTGAGAAAAGGAAAGACAGGGAAAATAAAGACATATCTGTAAACTGTAGCTGTAGGAATTCTGTAGTAACAGCCATACCAGTATTACAGTAGCATGGGGAATGTTGTTGTGTATTAGATCATAACCAGTAAGGTTAGTAGCTGTATGTAGCAGTCACTCCTTTTAATAAACTTCTTAACCTTCAGAAAATTTCCATTATTATCCTGTGACATGATAGTAACAGATCTTGGGAAGTTTATCTTAACCTTAGGTTTCAAATCATTGTGAGTATGAACAAAAGCATCCAATTGAGGGCCCCTTTCAGTGCAGCACCACTCACTAACCCTTGTGTCACTCTTGACTTGCTGTTGGCAGGTTAATAGAAGGTTTAGTGTTGGTTTATCTGTCCTACCAGATGAAATGCTGGATTGTGTAAGGAATGACTAGTGCTCAGGCAGTGTTTGAGGCAAAGCCAGTCGTTTCTTTGGGAAGAAGATGGAGTATCTTTTCCCTGGGCTAAATGCTCTGGGCAAGAAAACAAAGCACCCACCACCACCCCACCACCCAAACTGTTCTTCTGTCAGACAGCAACGCCCTCAGGTTCTCTGGAAGAGCTGTGGTCTGGGATATTCAACTTTAGTACAGGTCAGATACTGGGCAGCACAACACCCCTAAAAATCATGGGTGCAGGCAACCTCCATGTGACTGGACTCATTTCACTCTTAAGATCAAGTGAATGCCAAATTAGTGTTTCAAGCTTTCAGTGCTCTTCCTTCCCTAATAGCTGTGTAAGCTTTGGAGTTTTCTGGCTGCATGTTGAATATGGGAGGTTGAAAGGAAGAAGTCTGGACTTCATCAAAGTCAGAAATTCCTGTCTGTGTTCATGGCTCTGACATGACTTGTTAAGCACTTTCAAACACATTACTGAATATCTCTGTATGTATGCTGATACAAAGTAGAAATCCTTACCACAAACATCTCGCTCCTAGAGATCACAGAATCATTGAGTGGTTTGGGTTTGAAGGAACCTTAAAGATCATCTCCAAGTCCCAACTCCCCTGCCATTACCAGGGACACCTTCCACTAGACCAGGTTGCTCAGAGCCTGTTATCAGGAACATCATTATGGGTGCCTAATGAGAGGTATTGGTTTGTATATAATTTTATTGCTATAAACAATAAAAAAACTTACATTTGATTTCTAGAGGCAGAGTAAATAGTATTTTCTTTGCTCTTCAAATGGCCAAAGTGTCAGGATAGTAAGTGTCACTTATTAAGATCATATTGGTAGGTCAGGATCAAAGTTTGCAAGTCTATTGTGTCCAACATTATTCTCTAAATTTTGTTGACTACTTCTGTATGGCAAGTTTTTATATTTGCTTGTTGGTTTTGTTTCTTGGGTTTTTGGTGTTTTTTTAAGTTTTAACTTTGTTTTTCTATAAAGAATATATTTGGTACTGCATATATTTCCCTATATAATAGAACTTACCAGCCAGTCATACAATTCTATTTCACACTGGCAAGCAACATCATTAATCCTTTGAAATAACTGGAATAGGACAGTTCTTAATCACTTAAAGTCATGCTTTTCTTGGACAACTTCTGGAAAGGCACAGGGGGAACAAAAGATGGAGCTTCATCAGTTAATGAAAGGAATGAAGTAATTTCCCCTAAACAAGACTGAACATGACAAAAAGTCCCATAAGCCTTATGGGTTTCATAAATGCAGAGTAATTTTGGGTAGCCAGTCTGAGTTCAAGAAGTGTTTGGACAACATTCTCAGGCACATGGTGTGACTCTTGGGGTGTTCTGTGCAGGGTTAGGAGTTGGATTCAATGATCCTAATTTCCCTCCCAACTCAGCATATTCTGTGTTTCTGTGATCTCAGTAATCATTACAAAGAGTCTTATTTTTTGTTTTAGCCTTAATTCTGGTGGACCTGAGCCAAATAATTATATCAACGTGTATTAAGAACTGCTATTTTAGATCTACCTAAACTGAACTCTGAAATTGCTTTTATTTATTTGTTTGAGTTTTTTTTTGTTTCCCTTTGTTAGTAGGTCCTTGTGGTTCTAAGCAAAAAGCCATAGCTGCCTGATTTGTAGTGTGTAAATTTCTGTTCCTCTGTTCTCCTTAGATAAATACGGGGCAGCGGTCACAGTTGACTGTATCAAGCACAGAGATGGGAAATCAAAGGAGCCAGGCTTTGGAGAGCAGCCCTTTCATGTCAGAGCTCCTGAGCGATGTCCCCTTTGCCCTGGCGCCACATGTGTTAGCAGTGCAGGGCACCCACGGTGACGTTCCTGACCGGCTGCTCACCTACGACATCAATGATAATTTATCAAGGTTTTGGTATGACTTTACACTTGAAAATTCTGTGCTTTGTGATCCGTAATGTTTTCTATTTTTTCTGCCTCTGTCAAGGAACAAGTCTTAAACTGAAGATAAAGACTTACTTTAATTGACTTACTATTTGGGGGCTTGCCGCTGGTATATCAAAGGGGTTATTATTCACAACTGTGATATATTTCTTAGCTTTAAGGGAACTATAACTTAGTACATTAAATATTGCATTTATTTCCAAAGAAATCAAGCCTCAGTAGGAGACTGGCTGCTGGTATCTACTTCCAGTAGGTAGGCTGCAGCCACAAACATTTGACTTTAAGAGGAAGTCTATGTCTCAACTGCTTTGTTATTTCAATTAGTTACAAAACACATAGATCCTGTTACACATATTAAGATCACCTCTTGATTTTGTACAGATAGAAACCAATATTAAATGCTAAAGCAATGCTGCTCTGCACTACGGGACAGAGAGCTTTTCAGTAAAACCAAGTTTTAAAACTCAGAGGTTATTACAAGCCCTTAAGTAATCATTAAGACTTAATAGAATTGGTTAAACTTACCAATTTCAAAGTGAAAATCAGTTGCTTCCTTCCCTTTTCCAGTAGATGGTATTTTGTCTGTCTCATTTTGTGCCTGCCTGGAGAAGTTGTCCCCGCCTGCCTGTTGGCTGCTGTTTGTTCTCATTACCACATGTGTTCCTGATTTATATACAGATCAGCTTTTCCATTTTAACCTCTTTGCCCCCTGAAGAAGGAAATCTCAGGACACGTACTTTTAATGGTCACACCCTTCTTTTTTTAATTTGTGTGCCAGAGGTACAGATGGCAATGTTTAACAACAGGAAAACATTACATTGTTTCTTATCCAACTAAATTAAACTGCTAAATGCCTAAACACACATTCTCACAGACCACTGCGTCCCCACTCACAAGCTTTGAGCATGTTTTTACCAACTAAGACCAGAGCTGCTGTTCCACCAGCAACAGCTCTCTGATGTCACATCACAGTTTGTGATGGATGTGTGACCTGTGGCACACACTTGTTTTCTCTCTTGGGGTACAATATATAGATTGTGCTAAATGTTGGTGGATGTTTTCCTGTATTTTTTATGCTCTTACACTCTTGTGATAGCTTAAAGTACATATATTTTCAGACTTGGGTCCTCTTACAGTATTTGAGATAAATACTGTAAAATAATGAAGAAATTACATTGTGGATATTTCTTAGGTTGTTAAATATTAATGGTTTAGAATTTTTTTAAATGTGCATATTTTATATTTTTGACAGCTGTGTTCTTAAATGTTTTGAAGGTATTGTTTCAAGGGGAGTATCTGTGCTGCACTCAAATAAAAAAGCCAAGTAATAATGAGTTGTTTTTTATATGTGAGAGTTATTATGTGGTTTCACCTGTATTGTTTACTACAGCTCTGACCATTCAGCTTTCATGGGAACTTGAACTTGGAAATTCAGTTTGAAAATCTTTTCAGTGTCATTTTACAATTAGTGTCCTTCTAATAAAATATATCACACTCTCATCTGATGGATTCTGTGTGCTGTGTTGGTGACTTGCAGTGGTTTAGGTGGCATCCATGACACTGCTTGGAGAATAGTGTGGCTGGGAGCTGGGAAGTACTCAGGCACTCAGGCCTCGTAGAAGGAAGCATTAATTTTATGAAGTTGTTCAGAACTGTTTTGTTTTCTGAGTTTTTTAGTTAACGCATACTCAAAGCACTAAAACAATTTTAATTATTATTTTATATCCAGCAGTTAAAAAAATGATCATTCTACAAATAGCATGTTTCCATTCAAGCTGTCCATTTTGAATCTGAAATGTTTCTGCAGCTGAGCTGGTCTAGAAGCAGAGCTGTAAAGCACCGTTGAAGACCAAACAAACTCACAATACTGGTTCTTTATTTGCTAGCTGACTTGGTATGTAATTTTTTGCAATAATTTTTTGCCTAAAGTTAGACAGTTTATCTAAAATAATTACATCTTGTCAGATTTGAGCTCTGTTGCACTCACAGGTGTCCTTTCAAAAGGAAAGGTGCAGCAAAGGAGAGTAGGGAGGAGATTTTGTATTTACCATGATGAGAAATGTGGACAGTAGGTTTAAACATTTGGTCTTCATCCTTAATTGTCTTCTGTAAAGGGTAAAATTTACACCCAACAAAGCACCACTAATGAGCAAGGGTACTGGGAATGTGTCTCCTGACTGCCCTCCCTTTAGCAGAGGCTGGGACTCAAACCTCTCCCTTGCTTGAGAATGTCCCTAAAATTGGATTGGTGCCTTGTGGCACGTGTTCAAAGGTAAATCAAAGAACAAAGAACTGCATCCAAAGCAGCCTGTCAGAAGGCTTACTGGGAGATGGTCCCTACAGACAACTCCCTGCTGACAAAGTCAGAGATGGAACCAGACAATGTTGTGTCCAGCAGGTCAGTCAAGGTGGTGGTTACAGATCTGGTTTCTGCTGTTTCTGTACAGTGTGATCCAAACCCTGATATGACAGTCAGCAAATACACACTTGTGTGGTCACAGAGGAGAGGGCTTCACCCTAGAGCACCTAAAGGAGAAATGCAAAGAGCATGTTCACCATAGCAATTACAGTATCTCAAAATAACACACAGTTTATTGCATTTTTAGCTGGAGAACCTGTTATGTTCACAAAAGCACTAAAGCAGCCTCCTGGGCAAGATGAGTGGGTTGTTCTGAACAATAGCATGAAACTGCAGCTTGAGAAACTGCCCTCCTGCCCACAGCCACCCTTCTGTTATGACATGATAATTCATCTTGCTTTGGGTTTTCTCTGCTCAGCCTAGTGACTAGGGAGAGGAACCAGAAGTGCAACTCCTGGGGGTAACTCCTTCCCTTCCTGAGTAACTGCAACTCTTCTACTGATGACAGGGCCATTCCAGATTAACCAGATTTCTTTTTGAAGCCAGAGACTGTACAACAACAAAGAAGCAGAATATCCTCCTTAAATTCCAAAGGTAGACTCCTGTTTGGTGCTGTAGCAAGACAAAGGTTTAGTAAGCCAAGCTGAGTTCATTCAGCCTACCCTGCTGTGCTGCAACTTTTCATCAACATTAAGCCTGACTTTCTTGTAACGAGCTCACAAAATCAGGAAGCATGTGTGTTAGGCCAGACTTCTTCCCATCAATAGGCCAGACTTCTTCTCATCAATATGTCAAATTCCTTAAATGAAGAAAAAATTTTAACTTCTTGTATGCTCCATTGAAACTGTGTTCTTTCTTTACCAGTAGATATTTTTGTATTTTGAGTCTCCTAGAGAACTACTACCTCTTCTTCTCAATGCCCTTCTGAGACATGAGTTCCCAGAGACCCTTTCTTAGCTGTCCTGCCTGAACCACAGCCCGGGAAACTGAATGAATTGCAGATGGTAAGAATATGATGACACTATCATACTGGTGATCTGAATCAGGACACAAATCAGTATCATGTCCCACATGTGTCCTTTTTGTGCAGATGTATTAGCACAGTAGTGCCTAATGCCTCTGTACATTACCATAAGTAATGGGAGATTATCAGTGGATCACATATTGTTTGAACATTTTAGAACAGATCCTTCTTTTTAGTCTTCAGCCTTCCATGCAGAATTCTTTCTAAATTGTGTTTTGCTCAAAAAACAGTCATTGAATATTCAAAGTTTACTTTCTGATGCTGTGTCAGAGTAGCTCAAAGAGCTTTGTTGTATCACAGCTCAGTATTTTCTCCCTTCTACAGAAGCAAAAGTCTGGCTGTATGGTTCATAAAATAAACCAGAAGTTGTAAAGATTTCAGCAGGTTATGATGAGATGTTGGAGAAGCCTTTTTTTAATTCTGTAGCAAAACAGAGTATCTAGTGTTGGAAGTGGAAGTTACGGTGACCCCAGAAGGATGCAGCAGCTGTAGACCAGAGACAAGAGAGGGCTTAGTTCTGCTAGCCAATTCAATTCACTTTTCCTTGCTGAAAAGATAAAATAAACTCTTGAGATCAAAGATCTAATTTACAAGGCTGTCCTCTCAAGTCAGTTGACACATGTACTTCAATAACAGAACATGAAAGAAACTGCTCACAAGCAAACAAAAAAAAAAAGATGAGCCTTGATTATAAACATCCTTCATTCAACTCTTTGTGGCTATCAGCATCATGGTTAGAGTAGCCTCTCACATCCAAATGTTCATGTAAGTGTTCTGGGAGGTCAGCTTTGAGCATCCATCTAAATCTCTCTGGAAAAGAAGCAGATGGGCTCAGAAAACAAAGCCCCAGGTGGAATAGCCCATCACAGAGGTGGGAGTTACTTATTTAAAGCAACTGCTACTAGTAGAACTTTAGTCTGACCTTGTGCCAGCCTTTTTATGAAGAGTTCTGCTATTTGTCTGTTTTCCTTTAGAAAATAAAGCAACATGTGACATATTGTGAGCTGTAGTGTAATTTCCTTTTCCAGCTGTTTTTTAAAACTACTGGTGCATCTGCTTGGCTTATTCTGCTCTTAAAGACACTTTTAGATTCCTGCATTTTGTTCCTTTAGATTCCTTTGAGTTTGTCTATGATATGTTTAGATAGGGCTTATGTAGAATACTTAATACCTGTATTATCAATTTATTCAAAGGATCTTTTTGTTCTTGTTGGTTTTGTTATTATGTCTTCTGCAGTTTGCCTAGTTCTCCTTCAGTTGTCTCTCAAATAAAAAACATCTACACTTCTCCCTCTATTTGTCAGGGTGGAATAGAACATATGCATTAAATTTATCCCAGAAAAGACTGCCAAATTTTTTTCAAGTAATAGTACAGTACTTGCAGGTATTACATATGAATGATAGTATAATTATGGCTAAAAGTGGACACATGGGGTTAATGTTTGCTATCTTTTAATGTAGTTTAATTCACGTTGTAATTGGACTTCTGTTTTGGGGGCAAAGTAGGAAAGTGTTGTAATGGCAATTGACACTGGTTTAATAGAGGAATTTAAAACTTCCTTTTTACCAGATGTAGTTGGCAGTATATGCAACTACCCAATGATCAAGTTAAAATAACTGCTTCAAAACTGCTTAGAAGTTGCCATCCTGTTAAGTAATGGCATCAATAAAGAAGCCATTGATTGAGAAATGGAAATGTAGTGTTTTCCTGTACATCTTTCAAATGGTTTACAGTACAAGTCAGTATTAAAATTAATCTTGAATCTTAATATCATACATTGAAGACAAATTATTTAATCTAGGACAGCTGTAAAAAACAGTGAGTGAACAAAGATGGCTGACATATTTTGGTTTACTTAGAGGCTAGCTAGCTAAATTATTTCATGTCACAGTTATGCACATCAGAAATTTTGTGTAACACTGTTGTTATAGGTATTTATTTGTACAAATCTGAGGGAAACCGTAGAAATGAAGACATTGTTCAGGTTTTGTCCAAAACTGTTCACCTTCATAATTAAGACTTCTGAGTCTTCTCAAACTCAGAGACTTCACCACCACCTCTGATGGCTGTCTCTTCTTCTGAAGAAAGCTTTACCCTATTTTAGAAACATCAGTATCTGGGAGATCCTCTGCTCCTTCCAGCTGGGACTGACAGATGATTTCCAGCATGGGGCATATCCTGGTAGACAGACATCTCCAGGGTGATAGTGTTTAAAGAAAAGGATGTTGTACGTAGATACCCTGTGGGTAAAAGGAGTGCAGAGCTGACCAATTTCCACTGCTGTCTCCTACATGACCAGCCACATGATCACAGATACCTGACACAGCTCCTCTAAGCATGAGAGGTGCTGCTGAAGTCAAACTCTGTCTTCTTGGAAAACAATTTGCCTTTTTTTAAACCTAGCAAATTCATCTTCTGTGATCTGCCAGTCTTGGCAGTTTGCCTGTGCCACTTCACCCTGCCTAAACCAGGAGGGGAGATTTCAGATGTGAAGCTAAAGGCTGAATGCTAGGACAGGAAGTCACTCCAAGACTGGTCTGCTCACACAGATATCAAAAAGAAGTCAGATAAGATTTGCTCTGCAAGGATCTCCTGTAGCAATGGAAGTCTCTGGCTGTTTATAAGACTACTTGCACAGTGTCTCAAAACATTACTTCTTGGTATTAGATTGGGTTTTATAATCTTAACGGCACAGAGCAAGAAAAATGTTCCCAGTGTGTCCTTGGCAACAGCAATTTAGCTGTACAAAGATTATTTTCTCCTATATAGTTAGGAAGAATCAAAATCATCTACTACACCCTTCTCAAACAGATGAGGTAATTCAACTGAAGGATAAAATCTTACTTGGAAATTTGCAAATAGGTTATTCTGGTTTTAGATAAATTAACTGAACAAGGTCTTTCTGGCACCTTCTGCCTCATCTTGCTTCAAAGAGTTTTTCTGGCTTGTGCACAAACTCATATTGTGCTCTCCCAAAGAAACGATGAAGATAACGCTGAAAAAGTTCTCCTTTGAAACATCATCCATTTCTGATATATCACTGTAGCCTGGAGATCACTTCTGATAATATCACTGCTGTCTGGAGATCATGGCCAGTAATTTGTCTATTTTAGAGGACTTCCACTGAAATTGGTATCAAAACAGGTGATGTGTGCAGAGCAATCTCAGCAAACTGGATCAGTGTAGGCCTGGCCTGAGCAATACAAGAGGAGAGAAGGCATCCCCACTGTGAGATTTAGTGTGGAGCACTGGTGGCATTGGAAATTAGAATATCCTAAGCTTTTGATCGGGGGTGTGGGGGAAGGTTACAATTTGGCAGTCTGCTCTTATATTTAAAAGTATTGAGGGTCTAATAGCTGACAGAAATGCTTTTGACAACAGAGTAACAAAGCAACACTTGGCTTGCTTTTCCCTTGGCTTGCTCTATTTACCTTTTCCCCTTGTATGTATCTATTGACCATAAAACTCCTCTGGCCTAGAGAAAGCCCCTTCCACAGTGTTTATTATTAAGTAATGTTTATTACATTATTAAGATGATGAAATTTGAGGTAAATAGGGAGAATGATTCTTATCTGAGGATTTCCTCCCTTGAGCCTTTTGTCCCAGATCCATCCAACCTGGCCTTGTAGGTGCCTTTCCTAAGTACCTGGTGGTGTGCTGGCCCAGGCCAGGCCAGAAAGTCTGAGCGGGGAATTTCTCAGACACAAATCTTCTCTCTTCTCTGCTTCCTCCATGCTGATGTGCCTAATTACAATCCCAGTCATCCTAGTTTCCATCTGCTGGGAGGAGGGATGGGAAAGAGGAGCTCTTTGTCCACAATTAAGATGAGAATAAACCTCTGGCTTGTCCTCTCTCCCTTTGGCTGTCTATGCAGGGAGCCAGCTGCTGCCAGAGACAGCTCCAGCAGCATGCCTGGAACAGGACAAAGTTATCTATTTCAGCTTTTTGTTCTTCTTGTCTCCCTATGGATTATATCTGCAGAGATCAGAACTGTCACCAGCAGTGGAAGGCTGTATTATAAATGGGAATTAATTTACTTTTAAATAAGTATTTTGATTTGTTCACAGTGTTTAAAACCCGATGATGTGGTCTGGGGAAGATTCAGTGGGCTGTTTCTCGGCTCCAAATATAATGAAAGAGCTGGTCTGTTGCCAGCCATGGAGGAGGGAGGAGGAGGAAATTAGAATATGCAGCATTTAAGGAAAAAGTCAGATAAAAATAAAACTTAATTCTGTAGATACAGTTTTACTCATGAATTGAACTGCAGTTCAGAGAAGGGAGATCTAGAGGAAGTTAATTTATAATGACCACACACATCCTAAAATGGACTGAGATGGATTTCAGAACATACTGCTTAGTTGTAGGCCAGCAATCAAAGTTTTTCAATCTGCTGCTTCCTCCAAATGTGTGAAAAAACAGCCTTGTGGGTTCACATAACTGCTCAGTTGCCAGTTGGTGCCTACATCTTGCCCTCAGCACAGTGATATTTTATGCACAGACAAAAAAAAAGCAGTTCTAGAAATGAAAATAGATTTTTATATGAACTTGTATTTCAGCAAAGTTATATCTTATACCATCATAACTAAGAACAGGGTTTGTCCTAAAGATCATAGCAAAATTAATGTAAAGGGTACATATATGTACAGAGATTGTGGATATATGTTACATATATGTCTGTATAAGTAGGTATGGATAGACATACAAGGTGATTGTTCACAAAGAGTGAATTCCATATGGAGTGACACTGGTCAGAAGTATCTTCAGAAACATTTTGTATGTATTTTAATTGAGTTGTTAGAGGCCTCATATGGCTCTGCTGGCTGAAAACCTGTGTTGTTTTGCCATATCTTCTGTTAATAGCAGGTACCAGACAGTCCACATGAAAAAAATACCGGAGTCTTTTTTTTAATGCCCGTACAAAATAGTACTTGAAATTTTCCTAGTTGTAATTTGTGTGAAGGGGCAAAGAGACTATTTACACAGACAAAGCTGCAGTTTCCAGACCTGAATCTTTGCTCATTCCATGTGAACCATGTGCCTTTAAAAACTGCTCTCTATCCTCATAATTCCTTATTATAGGAAATTGCAGTTGGCAGCAATCAGGTTAAGTATTTAAATATTTTTTATTTAATTGAGGGGATTAAATTCACATTTACAATTTAAAATATTTTCCCATCCTAACTACAAAACCTGGTTCCATGTTTTAAAGCTTTTAAAAAATGTCAATACTGACTTAATGTGAAAACACATTACTATCTTTTTCTTGTCATTTAAAGACAGACTCATTCTCTAGCAGGCACAAAATAATGTACTATTTTGATTCTTCAGTCCCCTTTTCTATCCCTTTCCCCATGGCTGACTTTATGTCATATGTGGAAAAAATCCTCATAAGGAAATTGCTGGCAGAATCTGGTCAAGAACAGTGATCCTTCTTGGTAGAGGATCAAGTCCAACTCTTTTTCTGTAGTCTACATTTTGTTTTTAATTTTTTTTAGTCTAAATGACTTAGATATTTCCAAGTACAAGGCTCAGAGAAAAGGAATTGTGCTGACCTCTTCTTTGAAGTAAGATTAAAAAAAGGACAGGGAGAAAGTCTATTAAAATGTGGCTGTCTTCCATGCTTTTTAAAAATGTGCTGTTTGTGTGTACAATGCCTGCCAAGGAGTCTGTCTGCATCTTGTGTGTTCCAGTCAACAGTGCACGCCCTTCAATTGCATCTCATCTCCATTTTCGGGCAACTCCATCTCACCTTTTCTGTTCTCTTAGGAAATATCTGAGAATTTCATCAGTACAGTCATCTGTGCCTTTTTCATAGTGGTTTCAACTCTCAGGCTGCTGGGACCACTGAACAGTCACTGAACCCCAGTTCACTGAACCCCAGTGCTGTTGGTAGCCCAGGTGGGGTGGCACTCGGAGCCAGTGGGATGGATTCTGGGGCAAGAGCTGCATTCAGGTTGTCCTGAGGTTGACTTACTTTTTAAAATCTAGACCATTAAAGCCATTTCATTCTAATCTAAAAGAGCATGAATATTGCAATGCTAAGCATAGCATGGGAGTTCTACTTCTTTGTGGGGGAATATTCTCCTTGTGGAGTATTTCCAGAAGCTCAGCAGAGTGGCAGTTACCTGGGGTTCCTAAAAGGCAGCCAGTGCAGGAGCTGTGCTTTGTAGGCCAGTACATTCTGCTAATTGCCAGCTTCACTGGCATAGATTGGAGCCTGCAGCCCCTCACTGGGGTCACCTGCTGATCCTGCAGACTGAAGGATCATTGATCTCAGTGGAAGCAAGGAGATCAATTGGGAATCAAGAGTTTTTTTTGATTACTAAGGCAGAATTTTTCTCCCATGACTGTCTCCCATTTCCAAGCTCCTGCTGGATCTGAGCTCTGCTTCTCGTGGACACAGACTCCTAACTCACAATTACTAGTAATTATGCATCTTATTCAGGGGTCTGAAAGACTTCTTTTCTGAGACACACACCCAAATTTTATCCTGGGTGCGCATCAAGATGAGGCCGTGGCATCTGCTGTTTTTTCCCCTACTTTGCCTTTATTTGGAAGGAGAGTGTGCAGCTAGAGGAGGAGTTGTTCTGCATTTTGTTAAGTCCCCACCTGAACCATCAGAGATCCATGCCTTAGGACACAGCTTCCTACATCCCAGAGCATCCCTTCCCAAAGTTCACACTCAGTGGCAGACTGATGCCTTTCAATGAGGGGCTCTTCATCCTCAGGGTTAAATCCTCACCTTCCTCCTCTGTTTAAACAGAAGGATATGTATTCCACCTTTATATAACTGGTTATAAAAAAATGAAGGTTTTAAGAAAAACAACCCAAGCAAGATCATTTTAGTACAGTCTGTTTATAGCCAAATACCATTAGAGAACAAATGTTTCCAGGTGTTGCTTGGAGTGAAGGATGAAGTAAGCCTGATGGCATGGGCAAACAAGTTCTGCACGCTTGGGTTCACCACAGCAGACCTGCGGCTCCCTCCGCGCCTCAGGCAGCCCAGAGCAATCTCCATGTGAGGTGGAAGTGCCACTCCTGGGCTGGAGGTGCTTGGCAATTGTCCCATCCCAGTGGGACCAATGCCTTTGGGCACTTGGACAGCAGCAGAGCAAACTTCACATCAACCTGCTGCTCACTCGGGGCTGCCTCTGGGTGGTCATGGTGTAATGGCAGTTCCTTAACCTACAGAACAAGGATGCAGTGGGAGCAGCAAGCAATGGAATTGCTGGCTTTGAAATTCATGCAGGAGGGCTGCATCTTTGGAGGATGGGAGGTTTTCAGAAAATTCGGAGCCCTATCCATCCTCTTAAATAGAGGTCAGTTTAAGATGACACTTTGTTATTATTTAGAGTAGTAATGCTTCTCACTAGCCGTGTCAATATTACAGCAAGTAATGCTGCCCAAGGGGAATGGATCTATAGAGTAAAAATCCCAAGGCTGAAGGCTTAACACCCACTCTCACACATATTTCTAGTTTAGACTGCTGTTGCTCTTGCCCTACGGGCTGAATGTCCTCTGGATTCCACATCACATATCGTGGTTTAGTTCCACCCAAAGGGAAACCAGCTTTCCTGCCCTGAGATGACTTTGGGATTGAAATGGAAATATGGTAAGTCGGAATTTCCTGGAGCCAAAGTCCCAAGCTGAAATGCTGACATGTACTCATCCCTACTGTCTAAACCTTAGGACTTCACTGTGAGAGCTCAGCAAGCTCAGACTCGAGCTCAGGAGATGCTGAAGTTGTTCTTGTGAAATCATAAACCAGGGATTTATTATGGCAATTACATAATAATTATGTAATTGCTACAAAAGTGAGATTTGTCATAAAATCAGTTATCCTCTTAGCTTCTCGATGCAGATCAGATAACAATAATATTATTCAAGAATATTCTCTAGTTTCCTACCTTATTTCATTCCCTGGATATAATGAAACACTATAACAGATTATTCTGAAATTGCTCTTTTTTCTCCATACTTTGCCTTTTATACAAAAGTAAATGTAAATGTTGTGGAGACAGATGTTGAATTTTTTGACAATTTTGTAAAATTACTATTCCAAATAGAAAGGAAACAATCTCAACATGGAGTGAAACATAAAATAGGTCACTGCTGGGTTTACATTACTTAAAACTTTAAAATAATGTGACATGTTTTTTCCACTTTTAATATTATTTTTTGGCAAAGTAATTTTGAAAACAACAAAACATTTAAAGTTATTTTTAATGACAAACTACTCTTTCCCCTACTAGTTAAAAGTTACCAGAATAGTAAAGCATGTGAAGAGTTTAGATTTTGATGATTATTGACTTTCCAGTGGAAAATATTCTCAGTAAACTGATTAGTTGCTTCTTTAAAAGCAAGGAAGAAGATAAAAAATATTTAGTTGGAAAAAATCTTAGCTATCCAATAGGCAAAGCAACTATAAAGTTTTTAAAACCTCCTCCAGGTCCTTCACCATCACTATCTGAGATAACCTTATAATTATGACTGCCACCATTTGGGAGCTTTGTGATGGGAATTTTTTAACTGAAAAAATAATTAGGAATGTGAATTGTGTTTTGTGTATGAGACACATGCTTTTATAACTTTTTCCCTAATAACACCATGAGATGTAACACAGCCTGGTAGTACCTACTAAGGGTTTTGGTCCAAAGAAGAAGCAATTTTCTCTATACAGCCTTCAGAAGTAACTTTTTGGATTTCTGTATTGATATATGCAGCTTTATATGACTCCTGTATTTTTATGCCTTCTATATTGAGGGGCTTTATATTTCTCCTGTAAACAGTCACCTCCCCTAATCCATACTGTATGGAACAATTCGAAAATAACATTATTAACGGGAAGGTAGTCATCCATAAAAGTATATTCACATTTGATTTTAGAAAATAACAATAAGCTGAGCGTGCTGCCTGGATCTCACTTGCCTATCTCCCTTTTACAAAAGATATTTGGGCTATAGATAATTTATAAACAAATAGTATTATATTATTGATCCCTAATCTCCATGGTTACTGGGATTCTCAGTTGCATGAGTAAAGCAGCATGAGCCAGAGAGGGCTGGAAATGTGGGAATCATTCTAAAGGACAAAGAGGGTAATTTCCTTTATTTTACACATTGGCCTAAGTGGCAAAGCTGTTTTATCTTTGCATGAGGACTTGGTGCAGAAAAAGCAATGTTGCACTCAAACACCATAAAGCAGGTGTGCTGGTCAGACTTAGATCCTGATCTTTGTCCATGGTGTTGTTATAGACTTTTCTGGAACTTTCCATTTGTCATAGTAGGATCTGTGAGAACACCACCAGCTCAGGAGTCACTCTCTTATAATGTCTCTTTAAATTACTGATAAACACTCAGCCTTGTACAGTCAAGTTTTTAAACATTTTTTTTCCTCTTGCTGTATGAAAGACCCAGACAACCAACTGGAATGTTACTGTTATTATTATTATTAAAAATATAAAGCATGAAAATATCCTACACATAAGTGCCCTAAAATTGAGCTTTCCCACACCACTACCTTCATTTTTCAGTTCCAGTAATCTCAGACAGTTCTTGGAGCAAGTGTGGAAAACTTTAAAGCAAACTTTGGTGAAGTTTACTTTTTTAACAAACTTGTTTTTAATACCCTTCTATGTCACCTTTGAACCAATCAGAAGCAGCTTAATCCTCTTCTAGATACCTTGAGTAACTACTTTAAAGTGCAAGTAGAAATTAGTGGAGGAAGTTTTGCCTCTTGACTGAAATAACTTGGAAGAAAAAACCTTTATTAGTCTCCACACACCGATTATTCTTTGACTTTTCCTTATCAGGTTCTTTTCCATTTACTTTTAGTTTCCCTATTTCTGAATGCAATTTGCCCTAGCCTCATCTTTGTGGAATATTTATCCGGCCATAAGCTATTCCCCAAGGCTGTGGATATCTGCTTTCCAATCTAGCTGCAGAGGTAACAGCTCTGAAGGACATGGTCACCTTTTCCATGGGCTCACCAACTGCTCCTTCTCCTTGCATTCCTGCATATTTTTTAAACAGTAAGATACTGCCCGTTAGCCTAGTCAATATTTTAATCCTCTCTGGCCACTCTCCTCTCTGTCTTTTTATTAAAAGGCACTTTTAAGATTCCTTCCCAAATAAAGCATGTTAATGATTTTTTAATTCTTTTTCCACTGTAAGTTTACTCCCAAATATGGTATTTTTGGCATGTGTTGTATCTCTCAAGGCTCCTAGTGGAGTGGATACTTACAACTAGGAGTAGATATTAAAAAACAAAAATGGGATTTACAAAGAATGTTCTTTCACATAATGGATTTCAGAAAAAGTAGCAGAAATGAAAGCATTTAAATACACAAGAGCCATAAAGTTGTTAAACCAAGATGCTTAGGTACTACTGTAGCCACGGAAGGACCATAAGCAATAAAAAGATCCACTTTTGGACCACAAAGTGTATAAAAGACTATAGAAAACAAGTAATTCAGCATATGGAAAAAGGATTTGTGGCTGTTTCTGGCTACAGGAAATCTCAAAAGTTGACAATAGGAGTCATTCCAGAATGACACTTCCATAAAAAACAGTAAAGCAACAATACACTTCTATCTACGTTTCTGCGTAATTGCATCATTCCCTGCCCCAGATGTCTAATTCCCTGAAAAACTCCATCTTCAAAAGGAAAACAGCGGCCACGCATCAAGATGAAATGAACCCACAAGTGAGAACTGAAAACTGGGGTTTGCAAAGTCAGTCTTTGGAAAATTACCACAAGATGTATATATGAAAAATAATTAAAAATGGCTCCAGAAATCAGAAAGACTCGTTTTGTCTCCACTCCTTCCTAAATAAGAATAATAAATTTCAAAATATGCAAGGCTAGATCACATTAGAGAATTCTCATAAATTATATATTACATAGTTGGACATTAAACTGTTAATCCAGGAAAGCTTCAGAGTAGGGGTTTCCAATTTCCACTTTATGAATTTTTGTCAGCACAGCTTCCTGTGGTCAGATGATGTATCCTGTCAGTGCCAGGCTTTTTTTTCCCCCAAATACTTAATTGAATTTTAATGACGTGCAGAATCTCACACACCGGTGCTTTGTTGAAAGGCAGTGCTAGAGACCATTCCCATTTTTTGCTCCTGATTGCACCTTTGTGATTTCTTACTATATTAATTCTTGTAAGCATGTCTAATTTTCTCACCAAAGACTTGAACACGTGAGCCTTAATTAAACACATTAGTAGTCATGGAACAATTAACGTAAGTCTTGCACAGAAAGAATTGGTCTGCAGGGAAGAGGAGTCGAACAGTGAGTGCACTGTGTGCTAGCACTTTATTTACAGACAAAACCCCAAATCAAATCAATATCAGTTTGCCTAAAGAAGAAACTATCATGCTTCATGGACTGAAACACTAAAGTCTTCTTCTCGCCTATTTTTCTTAATGCACGGCCGCTGTCCTGGAGCTTAATCAGAATTCATGAAGCTGCTGAAGTCGAGAAAGATTATTGATCTTATTAAAGATGTAACAGCACCAGACTGAGAAGAGGGAGCCTCCAGAGGAAAGAGAGGATGGGAGCCTGTGGAAGAAGCTGAAGCAGCTACACTTCACTCTGTGTTTAGCTCACACTGCCATGAAAAACCAGAGGCATTTTTCTTTCACAGATCAAGAGCTTAAAGCCAGGGCACAACTGCCTCATGTTGAGCACTTACATCTCTCCACCTACAGCTGCCAAGTATGCCTTCCTGGTCATCATCAACAATGTTTTAATTAACTTTGGAGGCTTAATTCCTTCTTCACTTAATCCCATTTAATGCTACTGGAAACAAAGGAGTGGCATAGGTGTAGCTGGATGGGAATTTAGAAATTGTAGGTTACAAGGATGTTACAGATGGCCTAACTTGACTGACACAGCTGGTACTAACACAGAGAGAACTCATCTAGGTATACTTTTGTATCCTAGGGTTTTTTCTGTACCGACTTCAGAGTGCAAATTAATTGCTACTAATTAGGGGCCTTTTGTTTAGACTGACCCAAAATTTTTTTTTCATTTTTTTCATGAGGAACAGAAAACCTGCAGAATTCAGATAAGCTGTTCGTTTGACAGGAAATTGCTTATTTTATTCAAAAGTAACTAGAACAAGAGGAATCAAAGCACTCAGTTCACAGAAATTTAGAGGTGGGGGTACCCCCTGCTGAACACCTGCATGGTTATGCTGCTTCACTCACTGAGATGTGAGAAACTGGGTTAAATTTGGAGGGATCCTTCAGTCTCAAGGACCAGGATATTTGGAGCTGACTCTCACTCAGTCTATCCTGCTATAGCTCTTCCTGTAATATAACTAATCCTCCCTCTATATAAAATGCATAATAAATATTAGGTCAGTCAGAGCCCATCCCTAAGACACAAACTCCTTACTTCTGCTCCTCATAATTTTTTTTCCCACTGCCAAATGGATGGAAAGAATGATGGCAGAGAAGGAGAGTCACTGGCTCTTGCCTCCCTTCCAGTCTGAGCAGGGCAGAGGAGTGTGCAGCTGGACACTTCCAAGGTGATGACCTTGAGCACCTCCTCCCCTTTCCTGTGCCCTGCCCTTAGAGGTGCTGCTCCACCCTCATGTTTACTCACATGCACAAAATATACCAGTATCAGGAACACGGACAGGAGACCTCATCTCAGGAAGGAATATAACATGGTAATTAAAGGACTAATTGAAATAGGAAATTAAAATGTTCAATTCAAATAATCTCATGAAGAGGAAGGTCTTGGTCGTACATCTCCCAAGTTCTGCATTATTCAAGTGCCAAGTATTGCATCAAAGGAGGCACAAATCCTTTTGTTTCCTCCTCCAGCTTTATTTATCTAGGTAAAAAAGCCAGCTGAAACTATTTGGCAAATCTGATGCAGATTAAAGTGGGGGGAAACTAAACCCAGTACTTTTGATAATTACTGTAGTCATCTAAAACATTTACCCAGCTGAACAGCACAGTGGTATTCTTACAGCACACCTGCGCGGGCAGGATTGTCAAGCTAAACTGGAATTCGTTTTATCTCTCCACTGCAGGTGAAAATTAAAAGTTAAAACCAGAAAGAAGCAACACAGGTCTTCTGGCTAGCAACCACTCTCTTGATAAAAGATGATATGCAGCTGCTCTTATCAGGGTAAAAGCTGCTGCCAGAGAGGTAGGAAAGAATTTTTAGATTCATTTCCAATGCAAAAGGAATGGAATCAGCTGGGTGAGCTGTGTGGCTTGGAGGAACACTTTCTGACTCCCTACTCTTTTCAGAAATGACCCTTTCTAGTGTGGTGTGTCCTTACATTTTAGCCCAGCCCAGCCTTACATTTCAGCCCATTCTTTGGTTGGTGAGGGGGAGCCCTGTCCTCCAGCAGGGAGAGAGAAGCCCAGGCATTGCTCCCTGTGCTTGTCCTCCAGGAATGCTGGGCAATGGTGGAGCCGTGAGCTGGACCACAGCGCTTATGTGCTGTGCAAAGGGCTCTGCTGTGCTTGAATTTCATGTCAGTGATATATTTCCCAAAAACCATGGAGCAGGTTAATCCTGCAGTTCCACTGTGTTATTCAGGGAGTATCATAAATAATCTTTTCACTTACAATGTGTAGATTATTATCCAACTTATTTGAGAGTTAATTGTGAAAAGGAGACAAAGCTTCATCAAGAAAATCATTAGAAAAAGGTCATCTCAATATTAACAAGTAATTATGGAGCATGCCCCATGGCAAAGATGAATTTTGTTCTGATTTTCCTACATTGGAAAAGCAAACTTTTGCCTCTTGCAACACTCCTCTGAAATGAGCCTTGATAGTTTCTGTGCAGTGAGGTCTAACCTTGTCTTGCAGCTGTGGATCCACGTGTGCCAACCCGCATATGTCATGAACGTTTTAAGCAAATAATTGCATGCAAAATGTTTTAAGACTGAAACATTGTTCCAGGACAGGTAGTATAGGAGTGAGGCCAGGTGGGTGGACCTTTGAAGGACTTTTTCCAAGGCAAGGAAGGGACCATGATAAAGCTCTCTCTGATCCTGTAGGTGTGATTGTAAAAAGACCAATGAAGAGAGAGATGACTCTAAGATACAGCAAACACTGTGTTCTCATTAATGGGAATAAACCATGCTAGCCTACTGTGTGTTGAGCAGTATTTGTCTTGCACAAAAAGTGCGAAATAATCTCAATATATTGTCTGAGAGACAGGAAATGCCTGTTCAGAAAAAAAAAAAAAAAAAAAAGAAAAAAAGGTAGTGGGACAACTATAGAGTATGTACTATCAGCAATAAGTATACTCAAAAATAAACCTTCAAAAGGCCAGAATTGCCCTTGTGGGACTTCCTTGGGACTTCCTTGTCTTTCCAGAATAAACATACCAGTACCACTATAAATAGACATCTTCTAAGAAATCATATATACTTTGAACCATTTAGGATTGATTTGGGAAAACATGAAAAAGCATCTCATAGAAAGTCCATTGACATGTTTCATTGGTGTGAATAGCTACACATTTTCTCTGTGTATGTCACACACTCAGTAACTCAGGAAGAAAATAAATTATGTGGGTACAAAAATTATCCCATAATTCTGACTCTCATTATCCAATTAACTTCTTGTAGATATTTGTTTCTCAAATCAGACATGGACCGCACCAGACTTTTTAAGTACCATTATTTTTATTTATAGGACAGCAGTATGATTGAAATCAAGGTTTCTCTTTCCAAAGATATATATGCTGATACATAACAAAATTTGGCACATTTACTAACTTCTTTGTTTTTCTTAAAAGCCTGTCATGTAGATACAATAAGCAAATCCTTTTCTCTCCTGAATCTTTATGAATTTGTAATAGTGTCCTTATATAATCAATATTTTTCTCCTAAAGGGTCAGGTTTCCTTGTTTGGCAGAATAGTTTTAATTAAGGCACACCCATAAACACTGGAATGTTGGAGGATGATGTTTTTTGGAGCTGCTGCTGCGTGCTTGTGAGTATGCTACACATCTTGAAAGAAAATGGTAGTTTCAAGATAAACCTAAATGTCTTATAACAGCTTTTTCTGTACTTTTAATTTATGCTGCTTTTGAACATGTTAAATTTTAGTTTATATGTAGGCTCAGCCCAGTACTTTTCTACCAAGTGCGTAGGGGAGTGATGCACTACAGGCTGTAATTTAGGGGCAGGTTGGAACTGCCTGAAATATGCATATCTTCGTAATTTATTCCTAAAATGCTATTATTACCTGAACTCTCTGTAGTTTCAGCACTAAATATCCTTTCCTTCCCTCTGCACTGGGGTGGAAAGGCAGTGGGAGGGAAGCAAAGTTATTTTTACTTCTGCGGCTGCCAAGCTGCGTGCCAGAGGCTCCAGGAGCCCACGCAAGCTGGGGGATAGAGCTGGGCTGCCAAGGGCTCTGCTAGCTCTGGGCAAAGCAGGGATTTTCCAAACACTAAGCCATCCTCACAGAGATGGTGTTGGACTGTGGGCACACTCAAAGCCAATACACAAAAAGTAAAAGCCTATCAGCCTAATGTAAACATTTAAAGGTGAGAGGTGTGTATTAACCTGGGGCTCAGATGTCACAGCAATGTCCATTCCATGCATTGAATCCAATGCCTGCATCGAAGGACCAAAGTGATCCCACCCATGTATGTATTACTCTTTCTAAACACATTACTATTGCAAAAGCTCAGCCTTTGGGATCTTTGCTCTCATGGTAACCATAAACTTTATGGTTACTTTTACATGGTGGCAAAGTCCCTCCTGTACAGCTATTTAAGTTCTTGAGTGTTTCTATGAGACTGATGCCAATTAACAGTCTTTATTTGCATATAATAAAGTGGGATATTTTAGTGTTGTTTAGCATAGCTAGCTTGTATATAGGGCAAATAGCAACAAAATAAAGAAATTGAAATGTAATGAACTGTTTGAGGGGAACTTGTTAACGAGAATTCTTCCTTGGAAAGCTTGCTGCTTGAAAGAAGGAAAGCTGATTTATCTGGGAACTTAAACTTCCACTGGATGATATGTTCCAGATTTTCAGACTATTGGATAGATAAGGCAAGCTTCTAAATCTTCCCTACTCCATGTGTTTGATCATGTCACTGCTAAAATTAGGCAGCACAAAGCTTAATTTATAGTAATGTAAGAATTATAAGCAGATAATGACATTTACACAGCAGTTATGGGCTGTTTATCCACAGGACTATTGAGGGAATGGGGAAATAAATGCCTGGGTGTTGGCAAAACACTAACAGCAGAAGTGGGCTTCCACTTGCATAGAGCACAGGTATAGGATTTCTGATTTTATTTTCAAAATCCCTTTGTGTAAATTCAATTATTACTATTGACAGGGAGCAATAATTTTGAAAATGTCATCTTCTTTTAATCTACACAGACATGTATTTCCTCAGCGGTAGAAGAAAAAAATGACCTCTCTGAAAGTTGCTTGAAAAGTAATCAGTTCCTACACAAATTCAAGATAATTGAATTTTTGGTCACTGTACAAGGATCTGAGTCTTATTTACACTTCGGACATGAGACTGGAAACAGTTTTAAAATTTTTACATATCTGTCACATTGATTCAAATTACACAAGAAATTTTTATATCTGTCATATTGATTGAATTGATGTAATAGTTTCTCCATCTTTAAAACCTAAAAGTATGTTTAATTTATAAATACAAACATTTAATTTAAATAATGCTCTCCTGTAATCAGCTTCACACACCTCTACCTCTTCTTATCCATGTTATCAGTTCCTTCTTTTTCAAGAGAAGATCTAATTAACAAAACCATGTTCTTTCTCCTTTCATTCACTCCCCCACTTTCTTCTCTCATTCCCAACCTCCTGGCAATTCTTATCAGATGATTTTTATTTTACCCCTCCTTTACCAGTAATCCTGTAATTTCCATTTGTAGGGTTTCTTTCCTTGTTTGTTGTAACTCTTCAGAAATATCCCAGTATACATACCTGTCTCCATATTTTACTAAATCCAACATTTGAACTAATTTTCCTCTCATATTTCTGCTGAATTTTCCTCCTGTCTATAAGTTTTAAAATAAAATAATGCATTGCCTGAAACAATGACCCCAGATGGCTTTCTGACAACTTCACCTTTTCCCAAGTTATCTTTAATTTCAGCTGCATACACCCCACTCAGCTCTTTCGAGGTCATCACATCAAAGTGATGTGACCAAATCTCAGGACTCCTTCCACCTCCACAGCCTGTGATGTTATTGCTCATGCTGGGACTCGGAAATACTGTCCTCTCTTGACTCACCATTGAAAAGATGGAAAGGGTTTTTTTTTCTTTTCTTGTTTTATTTTTCAAATTATTGCCAATTCCTTAACGTTTCTTTCAGCTGTGGGAGATGTCCATCCTGAATTTCAACAGATACCTCACCAGGCTCTCTTTTTAACTCTTAGTATTCTACTTGTGGGTTTTTCAAAATTTCTTCCAATTTTGTCAATGCAACTGTCATATCTAGAATGCAACTTCTCCACTTTTCATTACCCGTGCCTGATTTCCCCTTGAGCCTAAAACACTGAAGTAAAGATAACCTTCCTGAATTTTCTCTCTGATTTTATCAGCCTCTCTCTGTATCCTTTCCTGGCACTCATTTCCCTTCAGTGCCTTTTGAATAGAAGTTAGGAGCATCCATTGGGTACTCACCTGTAATCTTATCTCGTATCTTACTGTGCAGTTTGTTGTTCCAGGCTGACAATGCCATTTTCAGTTGCCCTTACATCTTTTGTCTCTCAGAAGTTCTTTCATATATGTATTTCAGAAAACATATATGTATTTCTATATCTTTCATATATGTATTTCTTCTAGAAAACTATGCCCAAAATAAACTTTAAAAAAGACTATGAAGCCTTCCTTCAAAGTTATCTCAAATCCCACTACTTTCATGATGCATTCAGGAAACAGAATTGATACCAGGCTGTGGCATTTTCAGTGGGGAGTGATTGTTTTAATTTATTTGTAGATTTTAAAAAATACTGTGTGCTACATTTTACAGCCTAAATATCTAGACTACACTAAATACATACTCTTCCTCTCTTGCTCCCATCTTAAGGGCTTTTTTCTTCAGTTTCTCTTATAAATATTGCAAGGGGGTTTTTTTGCTTTAAAAACCATGCTTTTTTGGGCATGCACAGTAATGAGTATCATATCCCATGACATGACAAATAATACTAACTTAATTTTTTTTAGCTCTACTCACATGATACTGATAAGACTTCACAAAGCACTTGCTCTGCCCAGACACTTGTAGTAGCACATGCACAACAATAAGACTCAGTGCTAAATTATGTGATGGCGAAAAAGTAATTAAGTTTGAATATGTCAGATGGTTTGATACATTAATATTGTCAACTTACTTCAAAGCACTGAAGTACTGTAAAAATGTAGCTTGAAAGCAAATCTTTGTGTGTTTTCAAACAAACACTTCTATCAATATCTTTTCACAATTGTGATTTCACCCCTATTTTTAGGATAGTGATGTATATAGAGATTCCCATTGCTGCCAGCCAGAACTGTCCATATCGGGGCAGAATAAGAGGATGAAGAAGTATTTATTTTCTGTGTATGTACAATGCCAGACATAATAGCATCACAAGTAACTAACAGGTAAGAAACAGTTGAAATAAAGTTGGTTAGCAAATATTTTTAATTTAATTTCTTAAAGGTCTGAATCTCAGACCATTTCTGATCAGCATATTCTAATTCTATAAACAAAAAAAATACTAAATACACAAAGGTCAAGCCCACTGGATTACATAACCTGTAAATCACTTCAAGAGAGTTAAGTGTGAAAGCTGATATGAAAGTGTGAGTTGCTAACCACGGTCACAGCTGACTGAGCGTTTTGTTTATTCTCTAACCAGATTCTGCTTCAGGAGTCTGTACCACAACTAATTAACCATAATGCTTTATAATTGTATAAACAGAATATATAACAGATCTTTATGATATATAATTAATTCTGCCCGTAAGGAAAGCTTTTATAAGTCAAACCATGTGCTGTTGGAGAACTGCCTCTTTATGTTCTCCCTTACAAGTCATGAATATTTCCCTGCCAGCAGAGCTCTGGGAACATTCTAGAAAATAATGTTCGTTAAGGCCTGCCAGGTGTTTTCTCACAGACTGACTACTGGGAGCTCCATCTCTGAAGCTGAGGCGGTTGCAGCTGTCTCTGCTCCTTCCTTTATGCAGACTGCACTGAAGAAAGGCAGTTTGGTACAGAAAATTTTCTGGTTTTAAAGATCAAACTCACGTGCTGTTTTCATGCATTAGTTATTTGTTTAATCTTGAGTTTTGTCAGCCTTACTTTTCTGTATTTTTTTGTGTATTAAATTCCAGGCTGAACTCAGTCATTGCTGCAAGACCAGAACAAGAACCCAGACAAACACAATTTGTTTTTGGACTATGACCCATGAACAAGCACCACTCAATACGGTTAGAGGATGGTCATTCTCCCATCTGCTGTTTGATTTGCTTGTCCTTCCTGTGGAAAACAAACCAACAACAAACATGCATGAGTTCAGGAGACCTGGGAGATCAGACACCTGATTTCACTGTATGAAGACCTTTTTCTTGAAGTGACAGAAAAGACAGCATCCATCTCTAAAGCCTGCTCAATCAAAGGGGTGAGTCACCCTTACATCAGGAGCTTTGTGTGTCCCAGGCCAGAGCTGCTAGCAAAATCTTGAAACAGCAGGCTTAGGAGAGCTGAAAGTACCCTGAAAGACTCCACCAGACTGTTTGCAGAGAAACCCTATCTTTGTAAAATGCTAATCAGAGCCAGCAAATTTCCAAGCATCCCAAGATGAGAAACTCATCCACCTAGTACTCTGCTGATGGTCTAGCAGGAGATCCATTTCTAAGGACCACTGTGCCTTAGGACATTGGCTCACTCTTAGGACGTCTTAAATGTACATAATAAAAGAAGTTAGTATGAAGATAAGTTGTTTGCTGGAAGAAAAAAAAAAGGGGGGAAAGAAAGAGAAGAAACAAAAGAAAGAGTGAGCAAAAAGTAGAAGCCTCCTTGATCTAGCCATCACTTGGCTGAATGGGAGGCACAGGTTCACATTACACTCCTTTGGAATGATAATCACACCCTTCTTTGAGGCTGACACACCACTGGGAGGATTATCTTTGCAGGGCAGCCCAGATCCTTCTCACTGATAAAGCTGCTGTATCTGAAAAGTATTTGGCAGAACTGTCACCACACACACAAACAGAGGAGCTGACTCTCCTAACCTCAGAGGCTTGGTATGGGGAGGTGTCTGCATCAGCTCCTGTGCCCTCCAGATCAACTCTACAGATCACCTATGCAGCTTGGAGAAGAAAACACGGTTTCCCTGGGGAGCTTTGAGGTGGTTTTATTAATGGTTTCCAAATCTTTTGAGGTAACATTTTCAAGGTAACAAGCCTTTTCTTCACCCATTGCTTTCCCACCCTTTTTCTCCTTGTGGGCTAAGAAGTCACCAAAAAAAAAAAATTCTTTTTTGCTTTTCTTTCCAAAATTAGAAGATACTGCTTCTTCTGCCCTTGCATGATCAATTGCACTTATTACTCCCTTTTTCTAGACTCTTTATGAGTTATGTCACATATCATCATTGTCCCAGACACATTTTCTGTTTAACGTTCCTGTTTATTGGTAGAGCCAAAGCCATAACTCAGTACTATAGGGGAAGGTCTTCCCCTTGAGACCTTTCATCATGGGTGTATAAAAACTGAGCAATTACATCAAAGAGTTTGGTTTCTGCATGATGGCACTGATTCCCACTGTTTATTGCAATGCTCCACCTTCACCAGCAGCGGTTACATCGTTTCTCAAGCATCATGGAAATAATGCCTGTCTACATCTACTTCGCTGACAATTAGAAGTTTGAATTTCAAGTCACATGTGTGCTTTTTTTAATTTAGGACTGAAAAGAATCTGAAGAAATTATCCAGTAGATGTGCTTCATTGGAACTGCTCTGATCTCTCAGAGAAAGAACTCTCTTTATGGCCAAATAATGCTTATGGATAGATTTGCCAAACAATGCTTTTCTTTCCAAGGACCCATAAATTTCAGAGTACTTTTGAGAGTAATAAATGTTGCAATAATGTTGTTCTTGATTACAGGCAAGACTATAACAGCTCTGACTGGTAGTGATTCCATAATTACGTTTGATTACAGACAGGCTCTGTGCAATGCAAGGGGGTTATTTGTTGCCTTCTATCTGTCCTGGATTCCACTGGAGACCAAGAGCACACCATGCCACATACACAGCTTACTCAGCTGCCTTCCTCAGAGCTTTGTCACTAAAGCAAAGCATTCAATAGCAGGAGCTGTGATAGTTGGGTGTGCAAAACCTTTTATGGAACTGTAATTAAACCACTATGTAGCTACACCAAGTGAGGGCCACTGCCTAAGAGGATCCTGAATTTCAGCAGCCCTTGAGGACCTGATCTTGCATACTTCATAGTGTGCAGGGGCTAAAGTTACTTGTGCCTTTATTACAAGGACAGTAAGGGCCAAAGTGACAATGAGAAATAAACTGTATCTCTAACATTGTCCACACTTCCTATTACTAAAGAATTTTTTAAAAGGAAAAGCTCCATGAAGTCAAATAGCCCTCCCTCTGTCAATGAACAATAAAAAAAAATCATGCCTTACAATTTATTCTCCAGTGCTTTGTTTATTCGGTATTAAATGACTCATGGAATAAGGTTTCCACCTCTCCCCGTGGGAGATTATTCCAGCTGCTGAGGGCCTACTAGCAGCTCCTTTCTTTCTTCTCTCCTTTAATGATGCTGAAGTTTTGCATTATATTTTCGTTTGGGATGTAAAAGAGACAAAGGAAATTCACATCCCCAAACTTGCTTTAAAATGCAATTAAAGCTGTTGACATGGACTCAGAAATCCAAGGAAACATGCAATTAAAACAGAAATCCATCATATATTTCACTTAAATACTGTGCCACCTCAACCCACCTCAACTGAACACTTTTAAGCTAACTGCACACTTGCTTGCCTTTACAGGTTTGTTCCTTACTGTCATGCAAATGCACTTTTATTGCATTTAGCATAATGTATTGTAAATTAGCATTAGGCAAACTCCTAAAGCCTGTTTTATAGCTGTCACACCAACAAACCACATTTACAAATAAATATTTGTTTCTACAGGTGAGTATACTGCCTACTTGGAAATTATAATTATTTCCAGCATGTTGACTCAGTGCTGTGCTTCTGCTGTGGTCCCACAACCTGTCATATGCAAAGAACGGAACATTCTTACAAAGAACACTTTGCTTATAGAGTAGCATGCCCTAAAATTCTTTAAATGTGCCTCTCTAATGTATTTTATTGTTATTATTTTCACCAGGCACTGCAAAATCTGTTTTAAAAGAGAATATTCTCCTGCTTTGAAAATTCATAGCGTGTTTACCTCCCAGTAATAGTTGTGGAGTCCACCATGTCACTCAACAGGATCCCATTTGGCTGGTAAAGGAACAGTGATGATAAGTTCCAAATAAAATTGAGTCCTGTTTGTTGTGCCTAGAGAGAAAGGTCGTGGTGAACAAGGCTTTATTTGTCAGAAACAGTGAAGGAGGATAACTAGAAGGGTAGAAGAAACCCAGAAAAGGACTCTCTGAAATGAAGGTTGAAGTTCCCTAACCCTCAGATTTGCCTTTTAAACCAGTATTGTCAAAATGTATACCTTTATTAACACCAGCACTAATCTGATAGCTAGGACACTGGTGTGGTAGGGGCATTCATGCTTAATGCAGTCCAAAAAATACAACACAAAACCAGATACAGACCAAATGAAGAAATCTTATTACAAAGATGTCAGGGACTCTACTATCAGACACTTATTACTGTTTTAATGGATCACAATGGCTTCAAATCTACCTCGTTAGGGGATGCTGCTCATTTAAAAAAGTTTAATATCATATAAATCAAAGTACTATACAGTACCTTTGTGCTTTCCTAATATCCTTAGCAAGGTAGCTGCTCACATGAAATGGTGCTTCTCCTTTCTTTTATTATATTGGTGTAAATTGTAATAGATATAACAATATGATTATATTGAAATTGCTACTGGCATTTGCTTACTCTTTCTACCTTTTTCATTAAAGATACTACTGCTGTGCATAATAGACACTACCTAAGTACTCTGAAAACATTTTTTCCCCTCATAGATGGTTCTATGATGCAGCATGAAGCTATTTTAAGGGATAATCACTTTTGTTATGTCAACATGAAGTGTTGCATTATTTTGCTATTATTATTGATATCTTTTAGATAGGGGACTGGTAAGGGAAATTATAGTAAAGAACTGCTAGAAGTGTCCATTACATTTAACATGGCAGGTTATCAGAATACCAGCCATTTTACCTGTGTTTCAATCAGTTTCACTTTGGAGAATAGCAACCACACATATTTGTTCAAAAGTGTCCTCACACCAAATGCCTAAAAATGGAAAAGAGGGAAAATAAACCTGCAAGATCCCTCAGCTCCTCATTTGAAGAACCTGGACTTAGACCCAGCTGTGCAAATCAGACTTTTTTCGCAAATTATGAGCAAGGGGAAGGGAGATGGAGATGGTGGTTGAGTCAAGCAACAAAACTCAGAATAGAAATGTAGGGCAGGATTGCTGTCTGCAGGAAACTCAGCTTCCCATGGGACATGGTCTGACATGGTCAACTTGCCAGTAAAGGAAAGCCTTGAACAGAGTTACCTGTACCAATGAACAGAAAGAAAAACTTCAGACTAAATGCAGAGCTAGAAGGAAGGTTTGGTGATTTTAGCTGTGTGTTAAATGTTTGCCTTTATGTCAAAGCAGATGCCTAAGGAATACATAATTCAAAAGTCCAAAGTGGTTGGCCTATTTTCCTGAAGAGAAGAGAATGTAGTAGTAGGTCTGATTCCAGATGAGATAAGACTTTGTTATAACAAACGTAATGTTAATGGCCAGGTTCTGGTTTAAGTGAGTTATTCAGTATCACAAAAAGACTTCTGACAGATAGGAAAAAAAAAGACAATTATCCAAAATGGTATTCAATTTTCTTAAGGGAAAATCTTACAGCTGGCTCTTATCCTGTAGTTTCCTGGCTTGTTCATTATGCAGTCCTCACTCCTAGTGACAATCCTTTGCACTGAATGAAATAATGTTAACAATAGCATATGACTAAAAAGAAAGTACTATAATACCTTCTGGCTGAAATTTGACTGTAAACTTGATTCTGAAATTTGCTGAAGTTTGTGAGTATTCCTAAATATTAAATTTGACCTAGTAAAAATACTGTTGGACCATAGGTCTAACAGCCCTTTACTTAATGCATTTTCCCCATATCCAGGGAAAAAAAGACATGAGAAAAAGAAACCTAACACTTGACCACATGCTTGATGCTAAATTGGATGATCAGAAGTGTTAAGGTAAGTCCTTAGTAGTGGGTTTCCTTTTGTTGTTGGAAGATAACTTGAACATGTAGAGACTTGAAAGTGATCATGATTTGGAAGTCTCATCCCCAACTTGTACCAGCAAAGCCAGCAGGGGGGATAATGATGTTGTATCAGCGGCCCTGGAGAATTCAAGGGCTCAAATGCAAGGTAATTCCCAAGAGGCTTGGGGATAGAGAGTGCATGGCTGATCTGAGGAGATCATATCTGTGCCACTGAACATTTGGGAGCAGTGAGAAGATGGAGTGTAGTTGATGAAGGCAGTGTCTGTCTATCAAAAATCCTTGTAATAAAAATAATTCTATATATATTTTTCCCCATTACTGTCTTATTCTAGCTAGAACTTTGTTTGAAGGCAAAAAAAAACAGGCCAAAATTGAAACCAACATCTCCACAGCTTGAGACACATATTTTCTAGGAAAATGGGCCACTGCTGCTTCAGCAGAGCTGCTCAGCTCCACACAGCAGTTGCATTTCACACAGGGGCCCTTACTACAGGTGATGCTCCCATTCCTGCCTAGGGATGCTCCAAGGTCACAGAGGCAAGCCTGTTTCAGCCCCAGTTTTGTCATTTGAGAGCTAGAGTTTGGGTCATTAGGGGTTGTTCTAGTTTTTGGCCACAGATAATGCCTCCTGGCCATAATCTCTTTCAGAATATTACTGGGAAGTAAGTACTTCTTCTTGTTATGTTTCTCTTCCCAAATGTAATATTCCCAATTGTGTATTCATTACAAATAAGAGAAAGACAGGGAATGGACCTGAACATACATGAAGATAAATGCACCCTTTCTCATTACTGTCTTGTGTAAGGTGCTGTATGAATACCTCAGAGACACTCACAAGGGACTTGATTACAAGTGGAATGGGGAAAGGGCAGCAAAGAAAACATAGAGGGAGATAAGAGACACATTAAACTGATGAAACAAGCAGGTAGATACACTGGGACCAGAGTATTAAGCCCTGGTAAGAGCATAGAAACAAAAGTTATGTCCAGATTTGAAGTGTTTGCCCTCTCTAGGAACAAAATAAGGATTAGGATTGCATAAAGTCTAATGGCTGCTTAAAACTTCTCAGTTTTCATGGCTCATGGCACTCATGTAAATCTGTTTCTGACCTCAAGAGATGAACCCATTATCAATCAATAATAGTAGGAGAGATGTGAGTCATTTTGTTTCACTCTTGCCTGTCACTGCCCTGCTCCTAGAGTTCACTCCCTTGCTGTTGTGCTCTTGCTGTGACGTATAATTTCCACTTGCTCTCAGGATGCCTCTCTCAGAAGCTGTGTTAAGGATCTCCTTGTCTCCCAGGAGGATTTAAGATTCAGAAATACCTGTTACCTCCAGTAGAAACTCCCTTAAGCACATGCCAGCTGGCAAGTTCCTTAAAGTGGTAAAGAGAAGCAAAAAATGCCTTTAACACGGCTTTTGAAAAGTTGAAAAGGGTATTTAAGGCAATTGTGGGTTTTTGAAAGATATGAAAATTCTGATAGGACCTCAGCTTTTACTTCATTTTCCCTGTAATATCTTCTTGGTTTTATACAGCAGTGGTATTCCCTGAGGGCACTACTCTGGAAGCTAGATGAAAAACAGTGAAAACTTCAACAGTTGGTATCCTGCTTTAAAATACTTTCTTCTAGAAGAATACTCTCTTCATCTTTTCCGAAATCACATTTTCCTAGGCACATGGCATGGTGCTGTAACATGTATGCTAACTCTAGTTTAGAAGGAATTAGGATGGAAATAACTTTTGGGGAGCAAAGTCTCCCCAGTACAGCTGTTGATGTGCCTGGTAACAGTTTGGCTGGAAGCAGTCCCAGTGGATCTTTTCTTCTCTGGTTGCTGGGAAGGCAAGTGAAATGGTGATTCAGTTTGGACTCTAAGGCTGTGGCATGGTCCTCAGCTTGTTTGGAAAGGAAGACTTGCTCTCTAACATGCCCTGTGGGGTGTGTGTGGGTGTTCTTGTTTTGGGGCTGATGGGATTTTATTTGTCAGACATTTACCTTGTCTTTACACATCTATTCTTCCTGTCCAAGTACCTTGCTTGTTCGATGTGCAAGAATATGGAAATTGTAAAATTTAGCCATTGTAAAATAGTATTAAACAGACAAATTCAAGAGTTACATTAGTTCATCCTTTTTTTAGTCTGACATAACCCTCAGCATTGGCAATAGCTGGAATTTGTCAGCTATTGTTAGTCAAAGGTGCACTTTCTTTCTCAGCTGACACCAGATGATTTTTGGTAAGACATAACAGTATCAGCAATGTCATCTGACAAAGGTACAGATGTAGGAAAATGTGCTTACTTCTTAAAACGCTGCTGATATTACTGTTTGGCAGATGGCTACTACAGGTGAATGCTTTCCAGTCATTTTAAGCCCAGTGCAGTGAAGCAGAAAAAAATTAAACTGGACGGACTTCATAGCTGTGATTAAGTGCAAAATCCTTGGGGGAAAAAGCCTCTACAGCCCAGTTTTACATACAAATTTGGCTCATGCTAGCAGAAAACAAAAAGACCAGACTAGTGGAAAAACACATGGTTGCTGATTTTTGTTAAAATGAATTTATAGGAGTGGCTTTGTTGGCTGAGCACGTTCACGTGGATGTGTGGTGTATTATTCCAACCCTTTCTGAAACATAACCACGGTGACTGTGTCACATGGTGCCAGTGCAAACAAAGTCTTGCTAACAGCCCATGAATAGGAGCATTTTCCGAGAATACGGTTTCTCATTGGGACTATCAACTGATTCCTGTGCTACCAAGGGAGAAGGATAGCTGTGGACAGCTTTGGAGGTATAGAAGTGCAGTCATCTGAAGCATGCAAAATAAAAATGAGTGTCTGTTATCTAATCAGCAAATGGTACATGGGATATAGTTAATTCTGTGACACTTAATGATTCCTGCTTGGTAGGTAGTGTCTAAAATAAGCGAGGGTATCTTGTTAAACATGCTACTTCTATGTATATTCCATGTCCTTTTTGTTCTCCTAATGTTTGAATCTGAGAGGCCATCACTGATCTGATTTCCTCCACATAGCAAGACTCCCTGCATTTTCCCTTCTCCTCCATTAGCATCCTATTTGCATCAGGTCCAAAATAAGCTCTGTTTTCTTGACAGACTCAGCTCAACTTATCTTTCTGATCTCACAGCCATTTATTTTCTTAGCTATTAAGCTACTCAGCCTAACCCTCATTTTGTTTCTCATCGTTTCAGGTTATGAATTCATCTAATGGCAGCTCTTTTTCCTAGAACAAAAGCACTTTCTATAAATATCACTGTAAAACTTTTGCTTTTCCTCTTGACGTTCTCCAAAAAGTGTTTTTGGACACATATGAGGAAAAACAGAGTAATACTCTAGATACACTTATAGGAAATGATGAAACCACACTTATTTAGACTTTGAAGAACATCTTGATTTTTTTAACGAAAGTAGGACTATCAAGGTTTGATGGACGTGAACAGACTTTGTTGCGAGAAATTCTGGCTGTTTCTGAGCCTTCCCCGCATGGGAGCGGAGTAAGCGTGAGGAGGCCGACAGTCCCCTGGGAACAGGGACAGCGCAAGACTTGGTACGGAGCACTGCCTCTCCTCAGTCAGTGTTAAGCCGGCATCCCGTAAAGTCCACTTTGAACTGAGAAGCTCATCCCGACACCTTACCCAGCAGCAACCAGGGCTGCTCTCCCGCCGTTCCCCCGACGGGCTCCGCATCCCAGCGAGAGCTAGCGCTAGCCCGAGCCCGCCCCTGCCGCCGCCGCCGCCACATCCCACTTCCCCCGGCCCGCCTCTCCGCCGCCCGCCACACCCCCGTCGCGCCGCCCGCTCCCACTGGCTGAGAGCGACGAGCGACAGGGCCCCTGGCCAATGAGGTCCGCGCTGGTGCCGCGCTGGTGCCCAATGGGCTCGCGCGCCCACCACCCCTGCCCGTCGCAGCCGGGCGCTGGGGCTGCGCGGTGCCATTCGGAGGGCGGGCGGCGTTGGGAGCGGATGGTGCTGGTAGCGGCTCCCGGGCGCCGGCGGGGGCAGGAGCAAGAGCTGGCTGCGAGCGCCTCCCCCCATCCCCATCCTTCCCGCTCCGGCTGCGTGTCCCCTCGTCGTGCTCTGCCGCCGACCGCCCTGAGCCGGCAGCGCTGTACGATGTGAGCGGCCGTTGGGCTCGGCAGCGCCCCCGGTGCTCTCGACGCTGGGGCGGGCAGCGATGGCCAGAGCCTGGCGTGGAAGCAGCAGCCGCCGTCGCCGATAGGAAGCGCCGGGGGCAGCTGGGCAGGCGGCGCGGAGACTCCCCAGGGCCGTGCAGCGGTTGTCCCGCCCCGCCCCCTCCCTCCTTCCCTCCCCTCCTCCTCCTCTCCCCGCGGCCGGTGCATGCGGGGCGCTGGGGGCCGAGCTCGGGTCCCCCGCAGCCACCGGAGCGAGTGACCCGCGGGGGTCTTGCGCATCCCCGCTATGTCCTCGTCCAGCTCCTCGCAAACCCCCCCGTCCCACCACCAGCCCCCGCCGCAGAGGATGAGGCGCGGCGCCGCCGGGTCCCCCACCGCCGGTACGGCCGGGGGCCCCGGTAACGGCGCCGGGGGAGGCTCGGCGGGGACCAGCCGGCTGCTCCAGCCTATCCGAGCGACCGTCCCGTACCAGCTCCTGCGGGGCAACCAGCACAGCCCGACCCGCTCCCCATCCGCCTCGGTGGGCAGCAACACGGGCCCGGGGGGCGGCGGGGGTCGCGGCGGAGGCAGCCCCCCACCGCCGCCCAGCGCGACGCCGCCGCTGGCGGCGGGCGGTGGAGGGGAGACGGGCAGGGTGAAGGGCAGGCAGCGGCGGTCGCCGGAGAGCGGCGGCAGCAGGAGGAGCAGCTCACCTGAGAGACGGAGCCCCAGTTCCCCGGTGTACAGAGGTAAAGCACCGGGAGAATGCCGGTCTCGCTTCCCTGCCCCGCGGAGGTGCTGGCCGGGCTGGGGCCGCCCAGGCTCCGGGCACCCCGGGCTCTGCTTTCCGCTGCTGGGCTGCGCCCTGCCTTCCCCCCGGGCCAGCGGGGGTGGGACACCGGGGGACTCCTGGCCCGACGGGAAGAGCCCCGCTGGTGCCTCAGGGAGCGGGTCGGGGAGCGAGGGTGAGCCTTAAA
This sequence comes from Setophaga petechia, assembly GCA_024362935.1. Lineage (NCBI taxonomy): Eukaryota > Metazoa > Chordata > Aves > Passeriformes > Parulidae > Setophaga > Setophaga petechia. The sequence continues at coordinate 17,893,363 of JANCRA010000015.1, forward strand.
TCCCCCGCCCCCGGGGCAGGTGTCGTGTCCGGGTTTGCTTTGCCAGGAAGCGGGGGGAAAAGCGCTTCGTCCCGCTGCCCTGCTCCGCGATGGGGGGAGGCGACGCCTGAAATGTCATCCTCGTCTCGGGCAAGGTGAGAATCCTGCCTAGGAAAAACACCCCCGCGGCGGGGGCGAGCCCGGGGCCGGCGGCGGCTCCGCTCCGCTCCCCTCCCCGGGCGGAGGAGCAGCGGGGGCTCCGATGGAGCTGCACTTGCTGCTTCTACCCTTGGCCTCGGGCTCTGGCAGCGGAGGTGTGCAACAGGGAAACGAGCCTAAAATTAACCCGCTTCTCTGTCTCCAGCTGTAACTATCTAGTAGGGGTGATTATGAGTTAGATTTAATCAGGGGTGTCACAACCCAGTTCTGAAGTGTGTGTTAAAACCAAACCTCAAATGCTCTTCCTTTCTGCGGAGCTCGGTTTCCTAAAAGACTTGCATTTTTGTAAGATCATAGGTTAAAAGATAGGATGTTTCCAAGCACTGGCTCAAAACCAAGGAAATTCCCATACTGGGGTGCTTAAAAACAGGTCTGTCCCTTGTGAACTGGTACTGAATCCTTGGGACTGTAAAAATACCTCATCCAGACAAAACCCACTAGAACCAACCCCCGTGTAGCCAAAATAGGCCTGTAAAGTAAAATGTAAAATTGATTCCCAGCAGATCCAACTTAACCTGTGTCAGGTTGTCTTTTAAATTACTGAATGTGTTAAAGTGGCAGTGGCCATCTTACCTCCCCCGCTCCCTTCTGCCTTCCCCCATCACTTGAGCAGTTGAATGAATTGGTCTAAATGCACTTTTTATGTTGTGCTGCTGTAGCTATCAGGTATCGCACATCATCTCTTTCTGGGAATGCTTTCTGTGGTTCGATCCTACTTGCTTTTTCTGTCCCTTCCATAAGTCTTAACTGTGTGTGATTTCTGTGGCAAATTGTGGTCTGTGTTGGATGCCAGCGTGTGTTGTAGCAGTGAAATCTTACCTTCTTTCCCCTTCAGTTTTTATGTGTAGTAAACCCTTGTTGTCTGTAGTATTTGCAACTTGGGCAATCTGTCATAGGAATTGTCCTACATTGGGGCAGCATTTTACAAATGAGCAAAATGTCACTGCCAGTTACAAATGGACTTAATTTGCCCTATGCATCTGCTTATGCAGATGACCTAATTGATTGTCTTATAATCAGACCAGGGATACTTTGTAATGTATTTTTCAAGAAGAGTCTATTTCTGCGGACGGTTTTGCGTGCTTGAAAATGGAACTGAGCTTCTGTGGTTTTGATTCATTCAAGCTCTATTTAAAATTTTAAAGATCATATTTTTCTGACTGTATGGAGCACTAAATGTCGATTTCCCTTTTGCCTCCTAAACCTTTGGAAAATGCTAATGGAAAACTAGGAAAAACCAAAGTATCTGTGTGTATGAGTAGTGATAGTGCTGATGATGAGCAGTAAATTATTTAATTATGGGAACCCGGAGGAAAACATTGTAGTGGTGCAGTGTATAAAGCCTACGCTTAAGGTGTATTGGAGAGGGAGGAATATGGGCAGTTACCTGCAAGCCAGAAAAATACTGCAAAGCTGTGAAGCACTTCATTAATGTGTATGATTGTTTTGTTGGAGGGGAAATTTTAATTTTAGAAAGTGGTTTCAGTCTTCATCTGTGGGCTATTTTAGCCTTAATAAATCAGACTATAAATTAGTACTGAATGACTTTTCTGTCATTAGACTTGTTTGAGCTTGCCTCCTGGTGAACTGCGTCACAGAGCTTGATTTGGTTTAATGAGTGCAGTGTATAAAATCATAAACGGTCCGTCGAGAAATGCACCCTGTAATCTGTATGCACTCCAAAGAATTCGTTCCCCCTCCTCCAGGTCAAGCCAGCTGCTGCTGCAGAAGCTGACATCCTTTAGCAAATCCTGAATGAATGAATGAAAACAACGTGATCGCCCTAATAATGACCACAATTGCACACGTCAACAGCTTTATTTTACTGAAATACAGGCACCATTTTCTAGCGGGCGAGAGTAATAAGATACTCTATTTCTTCAGTCTTGCAAATAAAAAAAAGGTTACCAAACCTCCCCTTCGACTGCCCCTCCACCCCCCACCCAAAGCTAGAGGTGTTTTTACACAATTTGGAACATAGCTCCATGCCATGGGACAGTATTTTGTCTTTGTTTCTCTGCTTGTTCTCAGCATTTTAGTAAATGATGTGTGGACACTAAAAGCATGTTTGTATTCTATGTGGTGATAATAGTATATAGAAATTTGATTACTTAGCTGGAGGACTACTGCAGTAATAATGGAGGACTTGAAAAAAAAATTAAATGTTCCATTTTCAGACATGGACCATTTTGCTGTGGCTTGTTAAACAATGCTACTCCAGCTATTTATAGTTGTTATCAGTATGCAAGTCTTGGGGAAGTGGCTTGATTAAGTTTTTTTGTCAGTTTTTCAAAGCCATTTCCCACTGCTGTAAAATGTGAGCTTAGGCTCGAGGTTTAATCCTGTTGTTTTTCTCACCAGTGCAGGAGATGTGTTTGTCTTTGGCTCTGCAGTCTGACTTGGATGCTTGTTCTGGAAACTGCTTATGATTCTGATGGATAGATGTTACTCTCTTAAGACACCTGTCCCTTCCCCACCTCCTTTAAGCCTTTTTCAGTATAGATGCCTTGAACTGGCGATCCTGCTAAGCCATTTTGTGTGGATATTTTAGTGATTTGCTAGAGGTTCCTTTATGAAGGAGATTTCTGTGCAAACACTCCAGCTTTGAGCCTCTACAGGTCAGAGCAGCTACCACTGCAGGCGCTGACATCACTACTACATGAATGAAAGCAGCAGGGTCTGTTTTTTCTCCCATCATCATGTTTTCTACTCCTTCTTTCTAGTATACTGTAAAGGTTTTTGTTCTGTAGCAACACCCTGTGTTTTTCGGACTGAAACTTTCAATAATACGATATTTTCTTTTAAGCAAATTTGAGGACTTTTAGTTGTTAGGAAGCCATCAATGCCAGTAGCAGTATTTGGTTAGTACTGTTGCTGTATGGGTGAGAAATCATGAATGCTAGATATATATTTTTAAGGTGCTAAAAAAAGAGGGAAAAAGAGGGGAAAACCTTATATCATAGGATGAATCTGCAATGTGCAAGTCTACATCTTTCCTCTTTCTTGAAATGTGTTTATTCCTTACTAGTAGATATTTTTTATAGTGTGTGTTCATGTTTTGGAGATCTGGCAGTGGAAAAAGTGTCTGGTTGAATGTAACAACATGTGGTTTTCTTAGAGGGAATATATCTGTTAGATCTCTGAGTGCATAAAAGTAATGTCAACAGAATCTGAAGCTGTGTGGTTTATGACAAAGGATATTCTGGTAATAATCCAAAAAAGCCAAACCCTTGGACATGTCAAATAAAACTTGCTATTTGCCTGTGGACACATCTTTTAAAGAAAGAAGCAACTTGTTTTCCTCCTTGCCTTACCTGGATAAAATCAGCAGTGTCTCCTGTTACGTAAAGTAGCTTGTATAAATATGAGAGTGGGTTTCCTGTTTAGTTTCTTTTTTTCATGATACATTAATATTTTGTATACAAGAAGGGTGTAAATTACTTCTGTGATTCAAAATCAGCTCTGCTCTCACCAAATGCTTTGATTTTAGTTTTAACTCTAGTGGTACTGTAATATTATGCCTCATATTTTTCTAACTTTCACTTACACATTTTGTAGAACAAACTTTTTGCCATTCCATTTCCAAATATTAAAGATAAATGTTCGTTTTAAGGACATATGAAAATACTGTGATCAGTTTGGCTGTTAAAGTGTCTTTTATTTCCCAAAATAACTCCTGAAGATTTGCCAACATGAGTGAGAGAAAGGAATTACAAAGAATGCAAAACAATTGCATAACCCAGTTCAGTGTAAGAAGTATGTATATCTGGTTTTAGGCAAGTGGAATTAGGAGTGGAGTAAAACACACAATATTGTTGATCTCTAGACTTGTAAGGGATATCAATATTAAAAAAAAATCCAAAATTTGTACTTCAAAAGGTAGAACTATTTTAATATCCTGGATTCAAACCATCCAATATTTTGGCATCATAAGCATTTATACCAGAGATGAAGAAGGTCTTGCCTTTATTTCTAGCAAATGTAGGTAAGGAAGTAATTTTTGTGATGCTTCCTATTTCCTGATCCCTCAATAATGCAGTATTCCCATAATTGTATGGCCAAAAGAGTTTTGCTCCAGCTTCATCCCTCTCACTTCCCAAAATAGCTTTCATTGGAATATAATATGATGACATAAAAGACCCTGGCTAAATTTGATCAAGTTGTCCTGAACTCAGAGCCTTTTTAGTTACATGTTTTAACATGACTGTAAATGGGAATGGTGTATTAAATGTCTTTAATAAATAATGCTTTATAAAACAAATTAATTGAGCTTCTTTCAGGTGTTGAACTGCAGGAAGAAAAAATAGGAAGTTGTTTTCTCTGTTGAACTTGAATAGTGCTGTAGCAAAGCATTAACTTTGAAGACAGAACCTCCCTGTTTCATGCAAAAAATAAACTAATTTTAAAAGTGTATGATTATACCTGTTTTAAATCACTACTTGAGCTTTGTTTCTTATTCTTTGGACATAAGCAAGTATTTGTGTGTTACATATGGCCAAACTGAAGTTACTTTCCAACATCTGTGCATAGTAACACAGTGGCAAATACTGAAATTTGGTTTCTGAAATTCATGGTTTCTGTGTTTTGTTGTTTTCTTTCCCATGGTGGTGGGGTGAATGGAGGTTCTTAAAATGTATTTTAAAATGCAGGGAGGGTAGATCAGTGGAATGTATCTTAGAATCTTACAAAAAAGGCAGTGTTCACCAAGTCTAGACTACTGTATTGCAAAAATTCATAGTGGAAACCCAGTTATTTTTAAAATGGGTTTTGTGCTACTACTCTATATCATGAAAAAAGTAATAAAAATAACTGATGCAGTAATTTTGAAGTTTCAGTTATGTCTAGACTTGAAAGCAGTAGTTGAAGCTATGCAAATGGATTTGAAATAGAGTATATGGTTCTCAGTGTTTCAGTATAAATGAACACAATACATTTTAAATGTGACTTTACCCATTGATTAATTATCTTCATCTGAAGAAGATAATATTTTTATAACCTGCAGTAAAAAATGGAAGTTAGTGCTTAAATCAGTTGACAGTTGCTTCAGTAGAGAACAGTGCTGCCAACACTTGACAAAATAGGTAGTTCTTAATGGAACATGTTCTTGGGAGGTTGTTAAAATAGTAGAGTTTAAACATCAACTAGCATTTTTTAATCAGTATCTTTTATTGATGAAAAAAATGACCTTGTATTAAACATACATAACTGGAAAATTGTGCTCAAGTATTTAACTGTCAATGATCATCCTCTTGCTTTAGTCTTAGTATTTCAATGGATGTTTGTGTTAGTCTTTCAGTGCTGCCTCCTTTTGTAGTGCTTAAACAATGGCTTAAGGCATTTTCAGGCAAGTAAAATATTATTTACATCTTATCATTAGAATACATTACAGCAACTTGTCAGCCTGAGATTATTACCTTTTCCTTTGTGTCACCATTTTTAAGGTTTGGGTCATTGCAAAATGAGGAGCATTGGAGATCGGGTGAAGGAAAATGGGCGTTTGTACTTAATAATCAAATTCTGAATAACGATTTTGAATGTATATTCACTTCCCTGAAATTAGATAGTCTTTCAGTTATGCTTTAATTTTTTCCCATCTGATGTGACTCTGAAGCTCATCCCTACCATACAACTAGTTTTGAGTTGGAGCTGAATTGCTGAGGTGCAGAAAGGGATCAGAGACTTGTGCAGTATGGATAGCACACAGAGTACCATGACCCAGGGTGTAATAGTGATCCTTTGGAATGGTGAGTCGGGCTCTGCAGTTCTTACCTTCCTGAAGCTGAGATGGTATCCATGGAAGCCTTCATCCATGGCTGAAACTGAAAAGCATGTGCTTTCAGGAACTCTTCCCTGCTCTCCCAGCTGTGTGAGTCTGGGCTTAGGACCAGAGCTGTTCTGTTACATGGCCCCCTTGGACTGTCTGGTGCTAACTCTGCTCCCACAATGTGTCCTGGTAGTAGGACAGAGGAAGGCATGTAGCTCCTGGAAGTCTGTCTTGGAAGGAAGCACAGGCAGGCCAGGTGTGGCTGTGTTGAGGAGTGCCCTCACTCAGCCTGCTGTCTCAGGCCCTGCAATATCATCTCTGCCCTGGGTGTGTTCATTTCACCTCTCCTCCTTTGGTATATGCACTTCCTAGCTGCTGCTGCTGATTCCTGCCAAACTATTCACCCTGTTAGATTAGTTTTCTCTGACAGGGAGAAAAAGCATCCAGAAGGTGTGTCTGCACTCAAGCTGAACAGTTTTCTGCACAAAAAAACTTGTAAATGGGGGATTAACCTAAACAGTGTGTTTTAGGTCAGTGAAGATAGTTGTGATGGGAGGTTTTCATTTTTTGTAGTAGTAGATCTCTTAATTAGCTTTCCATATTAGATATTGTTGCTTTTCAGATTGTATATACTTCCCAGGAGGTCATGAAATGTTACAAGCTTGAGTTTGGAAACCTTAATGCAAAGTACTGTATGGTTAGGCTTCCTTATTTAGTGTTGCATATGCCCTGGTGATAAATGATGCCGCTGATGTTGGTGTTTATAGGACTTGACTTTCACTGTTGCTGGTGTTAAATTGAGGAGTAGCTGTTTGCAATGCATGTTGTTCTCACATGAGTGAATAACAGCATTGGTTCTTACATGCTGTTTATTTTGCACAACTTGAAACTAGCTTTACCCAAACTATGCATCGTTTCCTCTTTAGGAAGAAAGTGTCTCATATTTTGCTCACAAGAGCAGTAGGTAGTAGTTGTGTCATGGTGTTTGAATAATCTAATATCCTCTCTAGAATATTTTCTTCTCAGTCTGCTGAGAGATAGCCAAAGCAAGAATAGTAATTTAAGTGTCTCATTCCTTGAACAATGCTGGTCACCTGTTTGGAGAAGGCCTCAGCCTCCTTTCCTGTGCCCTTACCACCAGGCATCAAGCAGTGTTGTAAACACATTTCTGAACTTCAGGAATTAATACTTATTGCTGATTGTCAGGTCATTGCAAGATGACTGACATTCAGACTTGAATTTGAAACTAATTTCTGTAGCTAAATCAATTTTAATGTTATATAGTAAGTGTAAATCTGTCTTCTAGAAATGTTTTGTGTAACAGTAGTTACTCAGTTGTGAACTAATTAAATGTATGGCAATGTGGGTATTGTTATATTATGTGCCTTTTAATCTCAGGTGTTTTGATGTACAGTCCCTCTTCTGCAGTTCTCAAAGAAAGTAAAGGTTGGCTAGCTGGATTACCTGGGTGTCTGTTACATTTTTTAAAAGTCTTCATAGTTAGAAAAGAACCCCAAACATTTTAATATAGATGCTTAGGCTGCAGTACAAAAATGAAAAAAAAATCAAAACTCTAATAATTGTTTGACATTTGTCAGCATTTGGAGACCAACGTGTTCTTACCAGGAAACAAGTTTTTGTTATTCAGTGTTCAATTAGTAGCTAATTCTATTAACTTAGTCTGTAAATACAAGCCCCGCTTCAAATTATGCCATGAAGTCAGAAGTTGGCTGTTAGGGAGCAGATTACCTAAGTGCAAATATACATTCCCAGGTTTGTGAACATGTAGCTCTTGGGGACAACAGTGCAGTTGCTTTTCGTAGATGAAGTGCTGTATCCATGCTGGATCAGAAATGTTGCTGGATAAACCTTGAAAATTTTGTGCTGTGTTCCCATAACTCAGGCTACAGAGAGACAGCACAGAGGAGCCAGCTCTACAAGAGCTGTGAATTTCTGTAGGTATTTAACACGATCCCAGTAGCACTCCTTCTGGATGCCATGGTAGAGCTCCCTAGCCCAGTAGGACTAGAAGATGGTGGTGGCTGTAGTAGGTGCCTCAGTGGTGCTGTCTGTGCTCTGGAAAGGTTGGGTGAGTCCAGCGCTCACACATGGAGTCCAGTTCAGCGCTGAGTGTCAGCTAGTCAGTCTTTCTGGAATCTGGAGCCCTGGAAAGTACATTATGAAAACCAAGTGGCTTTGCAACTTTGACTCTGTGAGCTAGGTGTTACACCTCCGTATTCAGCATATATTATTCTAAATCTTTGTTATATGTGGTATCTTAACTTTCTGCTTTTCAAAGCAATGAAGAGTTGAGCTGCTCGCTGAAAGTTAAACCCAGATTTACGCTGTGTCCCGGAACAGACTTTGACCAGTGTGACTCTAAAAATACCAGCTAACTGCTGAAGAATGCAGAATGAGACTTAGGTTTACACAGTAGCTGGGAAGCTGCCAGGTTAAAGGAGAAGCTGTCTTCACAGAAGTAAATTTCTGTTCAAGGTCTTAAAATCTTCATTCTTAACTGATAGTTGTGTTTGCTTAATTGTGGCAATTGATAGTGGAATACCACACTTCCTTTCTCTCATACTCTGATTCCTCTGCTATTTCACCTTCAGTGGCTCCTTTGTTATAACTGATAACCTGCCTGGAATAATTATCTTTGCAATGTTTTCTTCACCCACAACGAAATCATAAAAGTACATTTGAAATACTTTCTGTTCTTTTCAAAGGGAGCAAGGAAAAGGCCTAATCTGGAAGAGAAGAATTTCTCATGGGCAAAAATGTGATTAACTCATGTATGTTTAAAAGTAATGTGTATTTGAGAAATGTCCATACAAGGAACTGACTGCAGACACATACTCAGTGTAGAATATTGTCCACGTGGAAGATCCAAATAAACTTTGATGTTGCTGTAGAAAGAGAGGCTCATTCTTTCAAAACAAGTTGTTTAGCAAAGTGTGCAGTCCATATATTATTTAAAATATTTTGTAAATCTGTTGTATAGACCTACCTTAATTTCTTCCAAAGAAGGAACTATGCTATTCAGATGATTGGAGGGGCATGATTTTTCTTTAGTTGTGTGTATAGCCTTTAATATGAAGTTGAAGGATACAGGGAGATATTTTGACTGCAAGATTTATAGTAGAAACTTAGAGTGGCCACATTGAAGATAGGAATTACCAACTGTGACAACTCAAAATTTTGGAGAAGCAGAAGAAATGGGCGTGCTGATGCTGTACATGAAAGAAATGTTAGATCTAGCCTTTGTTGAGTCATGCAAATTTATGTGTATGTACAACAAAAGAAGAAAATCCTACATAGAGGTTTGTTTAAAACTCATGCATCTGGAGTAAAGTTTTGGATTTCAGAAGGAAGTAGTTTGAAAATTTGTCTAAATGGGGTTGCTCTGCTTTGAATAATAGAGAGTCTGTTTTATTGAAGAATATTTATACTATTGGAATCTTTCAGACATCAGAAAAGTTCAGGGATGTGATATGATTGCATGGACACTTACCTTGAAAAGGTTGCTAGGAATAAGCAGAACACTTTCAAGAAACAGCAGGAAAAACTGAGGAAAGAATGTCATGTTACCAATCAAAAGGTGAACCTTAGCTGAGAGTTGTTAAAACATGAACAGGCTTGGACTTTGTGTGCTTTAAGAGAGATAATAGAAACATGTAGATGGAAAAATGAGGAAAAGCTTGTAACCATTTGGTATGAAGAAAAAAAGACCTGAGAATGATCTGACGCTGATCTGCTAGAATGTATGGTTTCAAAGTCAGCTCCAAGGAATAGTAGCTACAGTCACAGAGGAAATAGCACAGATATTCAATCCTTTGCACTCACCAGAAAAAAGTAAGAAATCACTTTCCATAGGAACAGTGATTTTTAACCTAGAAAGATTAAAAAAACCTAAATCGCAAGGCACAAGGATAATTTGGAATTAGGAATTACCAAGACTGTGATAAATACAGATTGCATATTTCAGTAAAGTAATTTCAAAGATCTCCATTGCAGGATTCTAGAAAAGCCTACTCAGAAATTGACATTTACCTTCAAATTTCTGAGGCAGTCTTGTTAGTAAAAGTGACATCATTAGAGAATAGATACTTCCTGAGTATAGCAGGTACATCAGCAATGCTGGTGTTTTGAAAATGTTGTGTCCAGTTCTAAAGTATGGAGAACTATTGGTGGAACTTCAGAAGAAATTGGAAATCAGGGAGAAATGGTAAAGTGCAAAATGAACTTTCCAAGTGGTGTCATGCTAACCTGGTTGTTTTGATAAGAAAACTGATCTCCTAGATGGGAAGTAGATCTTATCTGTTTAGGCAAATTTTGAAGTTAGGGTGATGAAACCATTGATGAATATTGAGAAGTTTAATTAGTACACAGGAATATTATGCAAGAAGAGTTTAAGAGCCATGGGAATTGAAGTAATAATTTTAAAAAATTAGATTTAAAAGTAAAAAGTGGAAGTTAATGTGCGTGGGGTTGTACTCAATCAGAGTATCTTTTCCTCACAGGAGGAGCGTCTCATTTGGAAATTCTGGAGGGTGGAGTTGGGTGATGGTGAGGTCTCTGAACTGCCAACATGAAGTAACTGAAAAACTTCTGGGCACACGTCCGGTCTTATATGAAAAGCACTTGGCTACACAGGGGCTGCTGAGGCATTAAATGGTGTATTGCACACTCTCTTCATGCTCCACAGTTCAAGAAAGGTAAAGCCAAACTGGAACTGACTCAGAGAAGGACTCACAGGTTAGGAGTTTAACTGTGTGATTCTAAAAAAATCGGAATAAAAATACAGTTGCTTCGTCAGAATCCAGGTGAGCAAGGAAGGGTATGAGTGGGTGGATTGGATTGACAGCGTAAATATTTATGTAATAAACTGTAAGAAGGCCTGAAACCATCAGGAAAAGAAAAGTTCCTGGCTTTTTTTCCCAGCAGGAGTTGTGATGACAAATAGCTGCTGTAAGACTGACTGTACTCTGTTTTGAAGTGATTATGTGTTTTGTCAGTGGTAGCTGCAAAGTGGGCTCCAGATTTAGGAAGTTGTTTCTAGTCTTTGTTTCTATGTCTTAACTGATAATGAAAAGATAATTTATTTAATCATCAAAGTTGAGTACTCTCATTTAGGCAATCAATTTTTATCTGGTTTTACATTTCTATTTTCAGTTTTTTTCCCCAGAAAAATATATTATTGTTGTTTAGTATCATTTGCTCTAGCAAGGAGAATGCTTTCTATCTCTAATAATTGGTGATCATTATGATGGTATTGTATAGCATCTATGCATTGATTACAGTTCTTTGTGAATTTTGATTATGGAAATGGTGAGTTGTGCCTTCTGATTTGTTTTATTCATTATTGTGTCCAGCTGCATTTTGATAGAAAGAAGAATTAGATTAAAGGTTTACAAAACCCTCACTTTCTACATCTTGTTAAATTTTAAGTGTTGTCTTTATAACAACAACAACAAAAAATCCCTTCAGAGTCAAATTTATTTGAAAAAACTGTTCTTCAATTACTGAATCAATTACATGTGTTTATATTGACCCCAAGAACACCAAGCTTTAGCGCTGTTCTTGGTTCCCAGTTTGGCTCTCAGTATTGGATACATAGAGTATAAGATTCAGCAGATCTAAATTAATGAACTAAAAGGAAGGAAATTCTCTGTATCTGCTAAGTGTCCAACAGTTAATGGATGGTTGTTTCAGTGTGCTTTTTCCCAACTACTTAGCTGCTGAGCTCCCATCAAATTTGTCTTAACTTTATAGTACAAACACTTTATTGAATGATACTAAGTTTAGGTATTTGTGTAATATTAAAATTTGAAATAATAATCTTTCAAAGAAAAATATATTCTAAAAACGTGAAATACATAAAAATGTGAAGGTTTGGAATTAGTACTTTTTACTTACATGTCATCCTGCTAGAAGAGTGCAAGTGTGTAGGCTACATCTGTTGAACAAAGCAGGCTTTTGTGCCATGAAATCCTACAGGTTCTATGCATGCCAGCAGTAATCCTTGTTAGAAGAATAGTTTAGCTTTAGCGGGCTGAAACTTTCTGCCATATGGTTTGTTTACTTTTCTTACAGAGATTAGAGCGTTCTTTCTGTGTTTGATCTCTGAGGATAATGTTGATTTTAAACAGGGGAGTTTTGCTGTGGACAAAATCTGACTTCTGAAATATATTCATAGTCACGTTTTACCTGTACCTCTGGTTGGGGGGAATAAAGGACATGAGGCAGAGACCTTGCTTCAACATACATGCAAAGGCAACCAGGGCTTTCAGTCAACTGTAGGTCCAGTGAAATTTGCCTACAAATTCAACCATGTGTTCTGCTTCCCCTGGTTTCCATACTAGCCCTGCCACTGTGTGATCCTGTGTGGCTGGGTGTCCTTGAGAGTCTTGCATGAAACCTCTATTATGGAAGGAAATGCCTTAATTTATGGGTTGGATTCAGTGACTAACCAGAAGATCTCTTCACTTTTTAGATGACTTAGTGATACCTATAGAAGAAAGCTTAATGTAGTGGATTCCTAAATCCCCTACTGTGGGTCAATGTGTTGTACAATTTTCCTTTGAAGGAACATGCTGGTTTTGTCTTAGGTTGTTTTCCCAGTATAGGTGATGTCCTGTCTTGATAGACTTCTGTTTCTTGCAGTTCAGTCTGAATTCTCATAAGTCTTGTCAGGTACAAAACCAAATTGGCCCTGGCCACCAGACTGTAAAATGATCTGTGTGGAAGACTGGCTCCCCTCTATTTTTTTTTTTCTCCCTGAAGAATTCTGGATGTAGAAAGCATATGATTCATGGACCAGGATCTCTGAAAAAATCTTCACTCTCAAGAAGTAGCCTGCTTTCTGCTTGTTCAGTTTTGGTTGTTGGAGCCTTGGTTAGATTATGGTGCTGCTCTGTGCTGCCTTTTTTTTCCCCTTCAGTTAGCATGATGAGAGGAAGTTAGAGTGGATTTTGTTTGTCTCTTTAGGGTAGTAACTTCAGAATGTCAGCCCTTTTCATTTTTAGTCATTCTCTCTTGTGATTTTTAAAGATAGGAACCGGGGGATAATTTCTGAGGTTGATACAACTGAACCAAAACCAGTGTGGTGCACATAATGAAAACAAGTTTTAAGGAGCTGAAATGTAAAGTACTTTAGAGATGTATCGGAAGGTAACTTGAAAAGACTGTCTCTTCTCATATTCTCTTAGAATTATAGTTTTGGTAGCAAAGCATGGTACTACCTTTTAAATGTTTAAAAATGCTAGTATTTTGTTTTGTTTTAAGCTATTAAAGAGATTAGGCTATTTAATTTGAAATTATGAAGGAAGAGTGCAATAATTTAATGCTTTTTTCTTTTCAATTACATAAAAGTGTGCTGTGGGTTTTTTAAAGATCCTATTTAAAATCCCATTTTTTGTTACTTTCCATGAGCAGTACATGGCAAACAGCATGCTCTTTGTTGCTCTGCACCTTTCTGAACAGTTAATGCAGTCATGCAGACATGTAGCAGATTGGGTCAGAAATAAGTCCGTCAGTCACTGGCAACTGGGAAATGTCTTTTGAGCCAATAGATCTCTTTACTTCTCTGGAGTAAAACTTCAGGGGACCCCAAATCCCTTGTTAATCTTTTTCATGAGAGATTTTGGCTCCAATTACAAGAGAAAAGCCTTCTTGAGAATGAAGATAGAAATATTTTTTTAGAGTGGCCTCTAAATCCCCATTATTCAGTCTTTTTCCTGGCAAAGTCATAGAGACAAGTTCTGCAAATTAAACATGCACCAGTTTGACCATCTACCTACATAATCAGAGCAGGAGAGACCAATCACATACACATTCAGGTGTCAGTACCCTGTCACTATATACATGCTTAAAAAGCAAGCAAAAAAACCCCAAACAAACCTCTCCTGACCAGACTCTTGAGAGAGAGTTCTCTTGAATCCAGAAGTCTGCTTTTATAGTACTCGGGGAATCACTGTCCAAAGTAAGCAAGAGCAAAGGTATTCCTTTTTCATGCTTTTACAAGGTGTAACGGGAGAGGAGACTTTTAATTAGGTGTAGGACAGTCATCAGTAGCTGCTGTGGGAAATGTGACTTAAGTGATGCCAGGCATCATTCACTGTGGGTCACCATTCCTCAATATTCAACTTTCCATTTCTAGTTTTTGATTTCCTAGACTGCATTCCCACATAATTCATTATTTAAGAAGCACTCACGCATCTCCTTGGGTTAGTAGATTGTTACAAATTTCTTGTCAGATCTGATAGGAATGTCCTAGAAATATGTGATACTATTTTATGTTGGTGTACGCAGTCTCTGAATAGCCTTTGGGCCAGACTATTTGAACTCTGACTTTGTGGCTCTTGCAAAGAGTCTTAAGTAGACTGGGATATCCATCATAGTGAGTCTTCCCAAGAGTATTTTTTGAGAAAATTCTTTTGAAGTTAGTATTTATTTCCTAGATAAAATCTGAAATTCTTCAGGAATGGATGAGTCCTAAGCTTGGGACTCATTTCGTGAGTAGCTTGTGACCAGAGGGTTGTGCAGGGTGCTAGCAACTAAACTGAAGAGAAACAACATCTCATGAAAATTATTGGGAAATTTAGATTGATATTTCATGGTCTCAGATTAATAGTTTCAGTTAAAGAACTCTCAAGAAAAGAAATTAGGAAATAACTGCGAGAATATTGTCTAATCTTTTGGCACGACAGTGTCACAATTAGCTGACAACAAAAGTGAGATGACAATACTCCTAGTTTTGGAGAAGAATGAATTTTTATTTTGTATTTTTCACTCAGTTTGAGAGGAGTTTGTGTTACCTGACATTCTCAGGATAATTTTAGTCCTTTAAAATCAGTTCTATCTATGCAAGTATATGAGTGGAAAAGTTCTGGCCAAATTTGAACTGGATTTGCTAACTGTTGAAAGAAACATGGGAAGAAAAGATGTTGACAGATGAGATCTGGTGGATTGAGCTGAACCAGTTTTTTTACTGCTGTCAATGCTAGCTGTCAGTCTTGCTGTTCTATTGCAGGTGATTTTCCTCCTTGCACATGTGGCACAAAGCTATTTAAGCTAAAAATGGACTGTGAACATGGCTTTCAGATTATGTGCAGGTTAGCTTCCTCTATCCTAGATGGGAATGCAAGCTCTTCATTTTAGATCTGCAGCAGATGGTTTTATTTGAGCCCCCTGTCCTTTTCAAATGAGCTGTCGTGTTAGGCTCTTACTGAATTACATTTTGCTGTCAGAGAAATGGAAGCTTTTTTTCAGTCAGTCTAGGTGGTATACCTAGAATTCTCTTTGCTCTCAATGCAGCATGTAGAATCATGATTTCATGCAGGTTATTTTAGTTGATTCCTGCTGGGAGGTAGGATCACACCAAATTTTGCCAGCTGTAGTATTCAGGTGGACCATTGTGTCACTTTGTGGAACATTCATAACTAGAATGGTGTAGCAATTTGTCCTAAATACATGCCATTAAAACTTGTGGCATACTTTAAATAACATGACTTTATGACTTTAGGGGGTACACTTTAATTTTCATTATGTTTAACTCGGTGAATTATTTTGCCGGGTGGATTCACACATCTGTCTGTGCATGCCATCTCAAAAGAGATGGAAGGAGCACAGACAGCAGTGGAAATAGGGATGACATTAAATTAGCATTAACTTGAATTGGTTTATGCAGTTGAGAAATGGTTTATTTGCTTAATTCAGAGAAACATTGAGGAATAGTAGGGACTTTGGAAAACACATCTTGAACTTTTTCTTCTCTCATCTTTAAGGCTTGACAGTGTCTTTCAGTCCACTTCCAAGATGCCCATGGAAAAACAAAATTTTGGTGGTGTTGATTTCTCTTCAGTTTTAACAGCATTATTTTAGTTATTAATGTTGGGATTTCTGTTGCCTTTCCTCTGGGTGTAGAACAAGTTGCAAACTTTAGCTAATTGTCTGGTTGTATATATTTTTTTGTGTCTTTTGGGCTTGTGTTTTCTTGAGTTTAGTCCTTACTTCCTCATCTTCAAACATTATCTTGTGCATTGTTTCTGACTTGTTTTAAAAGGTGTTTTTTGAGAAACTTTCAAAACTTGGGCTGAGAGAGTAGCATAGTGGTATAGCATGACAGGGAAGGTTGGAAGAATTCTTTGTGGCTTTTACCAGTCAGGTACACTTGTGTTTCAGTGCAAATGTAAACACTACTTTAGTTTTTGAAGTTTGTTATCTCTGTTTTGGATTTCAGAATCCAAAATTTTAATTTATTTTCAATAGTTCAAGGATTTATTTTAATAGTTCAAGGATCTTTCTTAAAATGCAGGTTTGTCACAATTGGAATCCTATAAGGATAGATCTGTTAGAAATGGTAGAGATTTGATTTATAGATAAGGCAGTCAGAATAATTATAGTATAAAAGTCAGCTTGATACATTACATCATGTCCAATTCACAGCATTATTTAGAACCCTTCACCTAAAATGAGTAGCTAATGCAATGTTTCGGCAAGTCTATATATTTGTCTAAAATGGTCTGGTTTTACAGTGTCTTCATCTATCATACTAAAACCATACTGTATTAGTGCAAGCTATACCCTAATTGTGCTGAATGCTGTATATCACATTGATGATGGACTCTGCCTTTTGAGATCCATCAGTCCTAGGTAATACACAAATAGAAAATACTTGTGAAGGCCAGTGGCCATGTTTGGACTCCGAAGTGTGCCAGCAGGTCTGCTCTGTTCTGAGCAGTCAGTAAGCTTTTGGTGGGTCAGATCACTGCATGGCACGTGATTAACTTGGAAGTTATCTCACTTGTGAGATAGTAGGGGTGAGCAGAACACACAGTAGCTGCCATGTAGGGCTTAGGTTGGCCAATGTGAAGTCTAGAAAATGAGTATATGAAGTAATCTTGCCTAAAGGACGAAGCAGACAAAGATAATCCAGAGAGCATGCCATAAAATTTTGTTCTTTCCCACATCAGTCTTGTGAATTACCCTGCACTTTGCTCTCCAAATGAAATGCAAGAAAAAGTGTTCCATGATCTGGTTGTATGGTGAGAAAAGTGCAGGGAGGAGTAGAGGACTGCCAGCACAATGATGAGTGAAAACAAACAAGGCAGCTACTCTGACCAGCACTCTGTCAGAGGGAAAAATGGAATCACACTCTCAGCTTGCTAAGGCCTGCAGTAGGATCTTGTAAATAATATGGAAAAGAGGATAAATCGGATATGCATCCTCTTAACAACCACGATTTTTCTCATGATTTGTATTTTAGTATTTAGAAGGCTAAGTAAGCTGACTTAAAAAGTGCTATGCTGTATTTTCTATTTCTGCATGTCTGGCTTTCCTGAGTTGCATCATCACTGTATTTAAATTTGCTTGGTGTTTTTTGCTGATGAAAATACATAGCATAAGTAGCCCAGTTCTTGGCAGATACGAGCACCTTAAGCATTGAGGTTTTTGTAACTGTTACATTTTCCCTTTTCTGTTTATTTTTCTTTTTTGTCTGATGTATTTGCTTTGATGTGATGGCATTCTTTTCAGCTTGGCATTTAGACAAAGGTT
Organism: Setophaga petechia; assembly: GCA_024362935.1. NCBI lineage: Eukaryota > Metazoa > Chordata > Aves > Passeriformes > Parulidae > Setophaga > Setophaga petechia. The sequence continues at coordinate 17,910,881 of JANCRA010000015.1, forward strand.
TCTGATGTGTTCTTGCCATTGTGTGTCATAGCTAGCTTTTAACATTTCACATCAAATTTAGCCTGACTTTTTTGTTGATTTTCTGGTTTTCTACAGTGGACAGGCCAAAATCCCAGCAAATCAGAACTTCTGGTACCATAAGGCGAACTTCTTCTTTGGACACAATAACAGGACCTTACCTCACAGGACAGTGGCCACGTGATCCCCATGTACACTACCCTTCATGTATGAAAGATAAATCTACTCAGGTAAAAGCAGTAAAACAAGACAACAGAGATGTTTCATATAATTGATGTCTACTCAATTTAATTCTGAAGAAATGTGGATTCACTTAATTTTATTAGAAATATGAAATCCTAAAATAAGTTACAGTAGTTTTTTTTAATCTTTGCCTATGCAATAACATCGTATGCAAGGATAGTATTTTTATCGTTTTAGAAAACAGTTGTAAAAATAATTTTCTCAGTGTGGGGAGATCTATTGAGGCTAAATAAGCAGATATCTATCTCAGCCTTGTATCTGGTTTATTCTGAAGCTGCTAAATGCAAAATTGTGCTGAGTGTTATTTAAGAAAAAGTGTCCATGTCACAGTGGCTGACAAACTAAAAGATTTTACTAAATCATGATAATAAATCTGTCAGTCTCAAAAACTGTGTATTTGTCTGTGTGTGTGGGACTGAGGGAAGGCCACTGAGGTTATTCATGGCCTGATACTCTTGTGATAGCCTTGGATTCTCTTCAGGGCTCTGTCCTTATTAGGACCCTCTGGCAGGTGGGTTGCTGGGGCCTTCTACTGCTCCAGTGCTCTTTGACTAGAAAGGTGAATGTTCTTTCTTGCCTGCTTCCTCCTTGTGCTGGAGCTTGTTCCCTGCAAAGATAATCACTGTCAGACAGATTAAAAATACATAATTCTAACCACCCCATCCCAATTATTATCAAAGGAGCTGCATTGTTTTTTCCAGTAGTGCTTTTAAGGTTTTGAATAAGTCGTCTGAGTTTGTCTTCCAAACTAAATTGGAAACTAGAAGAAACTAGCTCTCTTTAGTTCTAGTTTCAATTTAACAGGTCATGTAGGTTTGGTTGTTAAATCAGTTGTTTATCTCTTGTGCCACAGTTCTGATCCATAGTTATCATGGGTCTTGAAATAGATTCTATGATTCTAGTATTTTGTGTAATACTGAATTTCTCAGGACAAGTTAGAATGTATGTAGAAGTTTCCTCATCTCTAAAATACGGTGTTATGCAGCACAGGAAGCCCTTTGATGGGGTAAAGATAAGTACAAAATACTTAGAAAAGAAAAAAAAGGGTCTGTATGTTTCAGAAATCTTACTTAATGAATTTGAGAACCTGATTAATAAAATGTTCCAAGAAAATTTTTAGAAACTGCAGTGAGGACCCTTTGGAGAAGACTGTCTTCATGTCCTGCTTAGTTTGAAATGAGACAGTAAGTTTTAGCCAAAAAACAGCAGTCATATTTACAGTCACAAAAGATATACTTAAAAAGCCCTTAATCCTGGATTTGTTTTCAAGATGCCTTCTTTTCACAATACTATGACTTTAAAGTCTTTCTGTTTTGAAAGCTTTGTAGTTACTGTATTTCTCATCCCCTCTCTTAAAATGCATATCCATATAAATCTTTACAAATACCCTTATGAATAGAAAATTTAGAATATTTAAACATTCAGAAACAAACATTTTCACTAGTTACATAAAAGATAAACAAACTGTTCTATAAATATTTCAGCTCCAAGTATTTGGCAGCAAAATTGCTTTCCTAGTGAGCTCAAGTAAGTCTTCAGGTTGTGTGAACGTTTGACTGCCTCCCTTTGCCTCATTCAGAAACTAAAAATGAAATTTTACCTTTTCAGCATAAATAAGTATAAAAGAGAGGAAAAGTATACTGTTGTCGTTACAAAATGAAGCATTATTTCAAAGGGGTAGGAGCTGGGGGATCTCAAGGTTTGCATTTGTGGATATTTCACAGCATGGAATTCTATTAGCTGTGTTTTTATTCAAATTGTGCCAGACTCAACCATTTATCAGTGCTTAAGTTGAGTCACTACTTGGGACTGTGAATATGTAAAATGGAACAAATGTGTTGAGATGCACAGTGATTTCCAGCTGGAGGCCTTTTTTGTTTGGTGGGTTTTTTTTTGTTTGGTTGTTTTTATGTTTTTGGGGGTGGGGGTTTGGGTGGGTTTTTTGTTGTTGGTTTTTTGTTGTTGTTTTTGTTTTGTTTGTTTGGTTTTTTTTTCCCAAATGCTCACTAGGGAGGCTTGTAGGTGGTCATAAAACACTGTCTTATGTTTTGGTGTGTGTCTGGGTTTTTGTTGTTTGAGCTCTGTGTACTTTGAAGTATATCTAATTTCAAGAACTGAGGATGAGTTCCAAGTTTTTGATAGGATGCATGCATAGCAAATTAAGTTAAATAAAAAGAAATTAATGAAAATCAAGAAACCATTTTTCTGTATGAGCATGTTTCATTGGAGAATAAGTTATCTCTTGTTTTACTTCTAAATTCAAGAACAATGCTGTCAATATAACTACATTGTAGGTGGCATAATTATTTCTCTTTCAAGAGTATATTTTGTTTCTAATTAAATGTTAACCTGAAATCCAAATTTTGTTCAGTTTTGTTAAGGTGGTGATTATGGCTGTTCCAAGTTTCGTAGAATTCTTGTTTTTTAAAGAAGAGAGAGTTTCTGGTCTTCATGGTGATCAGATGAACCTTTAATGAGCTTTATTCCAAGTCCTTGTTTCCACTTAAATTTTCTCAACTTGTATAATACTCATGAATAAAATGTTTCTTCATAATAATAGAAGGGAGGGAACAGAATTTTCCTTGGTTTTGTCATATCTTGGAGAATAGAAACTACAGTTCATATTTCTGTGTCCCTCTCACTTACCCCAAGTGTTTTGACTGAAAGTACAGAAGAGAAGGGAAATGGTTGTTTGCTTTTGGAAAAATGCCCTGTAACACTGCATTGTGGTATTTGTACAAGTCAGTGTTTCTCAGAATTCTGTGTGTACGTTTGTGTGTGTATATGTGCACATGCATGCATCTGGCTATCTTTAAGGAGCAGCACATTTTGGATAACCAGAGGTATGCAATTTTATTTAGTCGTGTTCTAAGTATTTCAGAAATGCAGGTAAACTTCCTATTATAAGAAGTTACTTGTGTTGATATACTTTGTGATCCCCTTCCTGAGTTCCTCCACTGTCCTACTTTCCTCTCCTTTTGTAAAATCTGAACTTTTCATTAAGGCCATTTAAAACTCAGTATAATTTCTTTCCCCATTTTTTCTGTGTCTTTTGGGAGCACTGATGGAACAATTTTGTACACCACTTCTTTATGCTGCATCATTTAAGTATCTCCCCCTTCATAGTGTAAAGAACAACTCAATGTTGAAATGGCTGTGTCTAGCCTGCGAATCTTCTGAAACATTTGGATAATTGTCAGAGTTAATAAATATAATTATTTGGCAGTAGCCAAGTAATTTAAAAGATAATTATAAAATTTAAAAAGAGAGATTAAAAAGAAACATGATGTTGGTGTCATAACAAAATAACAAAAATATTGTCAGTTAAAGTTTGTCATGGAGTCTTTCTCAATCTAAGTAATAAAAAGAAATGAACAAATGGCCTAGTGGCATTTTATTATCCAGTGATTTCCAGTTGACGACTTAGGCACATCCAGCAATATTGGAATCCAGTTTTTCTCATTGTATATGGCAATTAGGTATGGAACAAATGAAACTGAAGAAAGTTTGCAAAATGCCTTTCAGAATTTTTATTTCTCTCTAACTTAGAGAATAATGCAGAGTTTCTAGGCTAAAATACGTTTTTCTTATGGGTAGATCAAGGCTGTAATATAGCTAGCTGTCATTAGACACTTTTTTTTTCTTCTGGGTAGATTTTTTTTTTTCTGTAATATTAATAGACATAAACAAAGAGGCTCAATTCCATGAAGCTTTTTTACTGATGTATTAGTTATAATTGATTTTTGTGGGACATTTTAATGATGTATATTGGCAGAAAGGACAGGGAATAAGATATGTCATAGAGCTGTGAATTTGTCATTATGACTTAACCTGTCTGATGTTTAAGAGTGATCATCTGCAGTCAAATTGTCTTCTAACTAGGCAATTTCTCTTTGTAAAGTTTCTAGATGGCCTTTGAATGCTTTAGAAATACCTGAAAACACATCAGTTTTTATCTTCTAGTGCTGCCATTGGGTTTCTTTTGAATGTGGCAGTTCTTCAAAAACATGTTCCTTCCCCTGTAAAGCATAGACATATGTAGATATTCTAGAATGCAGGCTGGATATAGTAATTGGAGTGAAGGGCTGGCAATAAATATGAGATACTTAAGGTAACACAGTATTATTTTAGGTTTGGGTAGGTTGGTATGCTATGCAGTCATTCTGATCTAAGTGGAAAGAATGTAGGTGTATGTCCCTGGCATGGATGGAAAAGCAAGGCAGGGTTACCAAACATGTTGGAAGAAGAGCTGATCTCCACCAGGTTGGGAGAATTAGAACTGTGTAATTGTGATTTACATGAAGACTGAAGAGAACAAACATATGTGGCATTCTGAGCATGTCTGTCCTTGTGTCAGCTGAAATGGACCACAGACCTTAACATCTTGAAAACAAGGGGTCTGTGTCTTGCAGGTGCAGCATGCATGATCCAGTGTTTTCAAGGATCTCCCCCTAAAATCTTAGTTTCTTAATGTGACCTTGCAGGACTAATCGTTTGTCATGAAATTCAGTGCATCACTTCTGTGATGCTCTGAAATGTTTCCAGTTTCAGAGGTAGTGCCTGACATCTCTTACTGTGGAAGATACTCTCACCCTCTCTCTGACTTGAAGTGCAGCAGCTGTGGTTTTGTTTGTGATTCAGAAATTTTTCTTTTAATACAATTCTGAATTACATTCTGGCTTTAATATTATTTGTTTCATATGTTTAATACTTCAGGAGTACACTTGCAGCTTCAAATGAAGGCTTCCATTGATAAGCTTGTTTTGTGGAAGTTGTAAATAAGATGAGAAAACAATTTCCATGAAATGTAACAGATTGTGGGTGCTACACACCCCCATCTTATTTGTGATCTAAATGACAGCATTTAAGTGAGATATAAGGTGTTCATGCATAAGCTAAACTTAGAAAAGCAGAATTTCTGTTCGAATACAAGTCTGAGGTGTTTCTGTTTGTTTTTTAAAAGTTTTTGCTTGAGTACAAAGATTTGTTGTTACAAACTCAATTATTCTTCATTTAATGTGCATTACACCATATCGCAAGCAGCAATTTCCAGGCTTTGAAGAAGACTACCTTGTAATAATATTCTAGTAACCACTTATGTTGTATTATTTTTGTAAAGCTTTTTCTTTTTTAAATTTGCCTCTAAATAGTCCATAAATGTAACACTGTCCGACTTCAGTACTGTGCTAGGAGCACCATACAATGTTTGTAATCTAATACTGCAGGTAAAATGGGGTTCACAGATAGTCTGCCCCCTGTATACTGTGTGTGTATCCTTTGCAGGTTGTGTCTTGACTCAGTTTACCAGGAGCTGAAAGCATCCATGTAGTGCTTGTCTCAAGGGGGATGCTATTTCAGTGGAAGAGAATGTCAAAGCATTCTTGAACAAGTACAAAATTTAGTATTAAGTGAATAGATATTTCCTGATTTTTATTTTTGATTTCTGAGTAGATCCTCTGTGCTATAAGGATTCCCACCTCTCCTAGCAGTCGGTGGTGTAGATGAAGGTCTTTAGGGGTTGATCTTAGTTTGTGTTTTGTCCTTGCTATCTGGATCAATATCTGTTTATTAAGAATACGATCAGGCTTGTGTGTTCTACATATTTGTTTTTCTTTTTAACAGTTTACTTCTCTGTATTGAGAAAGTCAGTTTGGCTTTTTAGATTCTTGATATCTTTTCAATTTATTAAGCTGTAGTTGAAAGGATATGAGCTTATAGTGATCCCTGGTACACCCTTCTGCACTACAGGTAAGTATTTAAGCCTCCAGACTGCCTGGTTCTACTCCATCCTGCTGTTCCCCAAGTGGTGGAGCAGTGCTGTATTCAGAAGACGCTCTTCAGAAGATAAATTTTCTTGGAATTGCCTTTTTATTGCTGGTGTGCTGTGAGGATATGGTTCCAGCTGTACTTGGGATATAGTAAAATATTGTAAGAACAATTTAAATTGCAAAGTAAATTGTAACAGCCTCTGATTTGAAAAAAGTAAAAAATTTTCCCAATTTTTACTAGTTTAGTAGGAATCTGCAAGCTACTTCAATATTTTTTAAAAAAACAACATTTAAACCCATCAGGATGTCTCCCACACAAATTTCAGGGAGATGAATCTGCAAAACCAAGTAATTATTTAGAAGTAATTATTTATTTTGCTCTGTTAAAATGCAGAGCAAGCAGATGCACATATACAGATAGCACATGCATATGGCAGAGGCTCTGCTTTGGGTCAGGAGAGTTAAGTGCTGCCTGGCTATGAGGATTTACATTTGATTTTATTCTTTTTTTCATAACGACATTATCTTCTGGTTTCTTCTCCAGACCCAAACAGAAGGGGGTATTTCATAACAGAGCCATGTAATAAGTACACCGAACTCTTAACTTTTCATATAGGGATTTACTTTTTCTTTTCTGGGAACATGAAAAGAAAGTTTTTTTTCATGACTAAAAAAACTGCAAGACTGACTTTTTCCATTTGGTTTTCTAGTCACCCACACAGCTTGCTGGACCTTTGGTTGAAATATTACTGGTGGTGTAAAAATAACAGAGAAAAAGCCCCACCAAAACCATGGAAAGTGCAGGGGTGGCAGAAAACACAGGAGGGTTCTGTAGGCCTGTGCACACAGAGACAGAGCAGATGAAATGTTAGCACTGATGGGTTAGGTGCTGGGCTGTAGGCTCTATAACACCATAGCAGTGTGGTGGTTGTGAAGGTGCAGCCCATGCTCTGAAGTTACAGTTCTGAGCTCGATAGTTCCATGGCTGGCCTGGCCCTGGGGGCTGCTCCCAGCTCCCCTTGCAGGGCAGGGACCAGCTGAAGGGGTTGGTTTGATGGTGTTCTCCAGAGTGGTGCCCAGCCTCCTCCCTGAGCCAAACAAACTGTCTCTGGCATCCATGTGGGTACTACAAAAGCTTCCGGATCCTAGATGGGAAGCAAGAGTAAGGGAAGCTGTGGAGGAGCAGGGTTTCCATGCATGAGAATAAGTCCCACAGGCATGTGGATCCTATATCCTATTTGTCTTGTGGGCTGGGGTTTTGTCTCCCTAGAAGTGTTAGCAGTGGTTCCCTCCCTTAAAAACCCCATGGACAAATTGTTATTTTCAGTGGTACAGTTTTATTTCTTGTGTACTTACTGTGAAAGAGTCAGCTAATACTAGTAGCAGTTGTCGGGAAAAAAAATCCCAACATAAGCAGATTGATATTTATGTGCCAATAGCACTGAGTTTCATATAGTTCATATCCCAAACTCTTCCTGAATTTTAGATGTTTCCATTGTTCCTGTGACTCTCTTGTTCAGTAATTCTGATGGATAACCTCAATTTTCATTATAGCCTTGTGGCAAATAAGCATAGTGGTTGAGAGTTTGGGCTTTCTGATGCTTCTCAGTCTTTGGGGTTTAATTTTAGCTCCTACATTTAAGGACAGTCACCAGACTTACAGGCTTTGAGATATGGCTGGGAAAGGCCTGCTTGTTACTGTGCTGTTCATGGAAATTGGTGCCAGAAATAATAAATGGTGTATAGAACTCTTATCATGTCAGAGTTAGCAAGAAAGGACTGGTTCTGTGGTCCAGTGGTTAGGAAGACAGGTGGGAGAAGTGAATCCTGGCTTGAGTTTGTTCTATAGTTCTTTTAAGGATGTGGATTTCTAAAAACTGTCCACTAAGTGAAATGTAGACATGGATGCCAAAGCACAGTGGGAGCAGCCAGGTGAGGTTTTTTTGTCAGGCCTCTGATTCCTTCTTCAGTAATGTGCATTGTTATCATCCTTTGTAAGTGCAGGTTTACAAAGCTTTGTTTTCTATATTGCTTTTTTATTTATTATAGAGATTATTAGTGCTGCATATCAGATTCTGAAATTTACTCACATAACTCTGACACTGCCTAAAGAGTAAGGCAGTAATTTGTGCCAGAAGTTTTTCTCACCTGGAGAACTCAGTACAGCATATTTTCTTTTTTTTTCCCCTTGTAGACACCCATCTGTTGGGCCGAAGAGGGAGCAGAAAAGAGATCCCATCAGCGCTCAGCATCGTGGGGAAGTGCTGATCAGCTGAAAGAGGTGAGAAGTTTTGCACAGTGGAGCCTTTCAAGTTTTGATAAGCCCAAGACATTCTTTAAACCCTGTCTGGAGTCCAGGAAACTGCATCCTTGAAGCAGGTTTTACCCCCAGTCTAAGAGCTGTTTGAAGAGTGATTGTTATTTTATGCTTGTTGGGCTTCCTCCCTGAATACTGTGAAGTGTTGATTGTGAAAGAGTGGCCAGAGTGAGCATTGAGGAACCAGCTTCTTTTTCAATATTAGTTAGCTTTTCTGACCTTTAATATTGCTCTCCTGGAAGAGGCAAGTGTCAGGTGGTATGTTCACATATCCTTGCCTAGAAATTTTGTTCAGATTTTAGGTTGGAGATGGAGAGGACACCACTTCCACAAAAAAGTGTTGATACAGTAATGCTATGAGTACTTGAAATGGTATTTAATCATAAATGTTTTGCTGTAGACTACAATTGCAACTAGAAAGAATCTACAGAAAATGGATTTGCATGATGAGAAACTTGATACATTAAAATGGTCTCCAGCTCAGCTGAAATGACAGTATCTCAGTTTTTGTCCCAGTCACCCCCATGTTGTCCAGAGTTTGTCAGAGTAACTAAATCTGTCCAGAACCTAATAAGGGGCTACATTCAGCCTCATGCCTCTGTCAGGAAGAGTGTGTCCTCTCTTCAAGAACTGCACTTTTCTTTTAGAAAAATGAATCTTGCAGCATGTTTCCATGATGGAGCTGTTCCCTCATACTCTGGGCTTTTTGCGTGCTCTTTCCTGACTCGCTGTTGAATAGGGCCTTCAAAAATGAGAAGTAATGTATAGGTTATCTAAGGAGAAGAAGTTAAAAGGCAGTATATATTCTTCTTCTGGACAGCCATTGATAGAATAATTGTCAGAACGAGTGGTGCAAGTTTAATGACTCAAATTTTAAAATCACATTTGACAAATACAGAATAATCTTGCAATCCATTGGTGGCAATAGCCTCATTTGTAAAGGTGAGGTCCTGGGCCAAAGATAGGTTGATCAAAAGGGGATTTTCTGTTCTCGTCTCACAGAATACATCTAATGAAACCTTGATGTATTGGAACATGGGCCTTGAGTTGCTTGGATGACTTCACCTGGAGCTGTGAGGAAGCATTCACAGTCACAGATTAAGTGACCAGAAATAAGTGCAGAAGGAGTTTTGTGTCTGAGAAGTTTTGGCTTAAACCTTACCTACCAGCACAAAGAAATGGTCATACAGACAGGAGTAGCATCTGTTTCTCTAGGATAATGTTTCCTTGCTTTTACTGAGACGCTATCCTTCATACTCTGGCAGTTTCCTATCAGTTTGTGCAACAAGAAGCTCTTCTTCACCACAGGCCTGTGGCTGTCAGTGATAGTGAACCCTTCAGCATGTAAGCAAGTCTCTGCCATTTGATAACAGTGATCCATTGTGCTGGGTTGCCACCCTCTTGGTGTACTGACCACAAGAAGATAAGAAATGTGTGGTCAATGTGCTTCACAGTTCCTTTTTTTGCTAGAATGCCTTAGTAGACAAAATTGGTTCTGTGGAAGAGAGTTGTTTGGATAGAAACTTTGCAATGGTTCTTAACCCCAAAACCTACCCTTTTCTTCTTCAGCATACAGTTCTTCCCCTTCCTCTGTTTTCCTTTCTCCAGCTACTCAGGCCAATTTTCTTACCTTTCTAGTTCCTTGGGTTCATAACCCATGTCATACTTCATGCATCATCCAGCCACTATTCATCTACCCTGTTTGAGCTCTTGTTCTCTTGACTTCAAGCTCATTGTTAGTTCTGGCTATCCATTGTTTGGCTTCTATTTTATCTCTTTCTTTTTCCTTTTCCTCAGTGTCAACCTGTGTGGCGGGTATTAAGTGTTTGTTCAGTACCAGCAGTGTCTGTGCATTTAGTTTCTTTGTGCCACATTAATCTGCAGTTCCTGGAAGGAGAAATTCCCTGATGTGGTTCTACTCCAAATGTAAAGCCCATGAGAGACAGAATTGTTAACAAGTATAGCTGCCAGTTCCAGATATCTTTCTTGCACATGTGCAAACTGAATTTTTTGCCAAAGCTTCACCAAATGAAAAGATTCTTCCAGGGGACTAGAGGAGCACATTTGCAGCATAAAGGACCCTCAGGCAAATGTTTGGCTTTTTCATCCAGAACAGTGGAGAACAGAACCATGCAGGTAAAAAGCTTAAAGTAGTGTGCTTTGGCACATAAAATGGTAAAATCTCTTCCACCCTCCCTTTCATTTTAAACCACATTCTTAAACAACCCTAGCACTTCTACTGAAGTCTCTGATGGGAAGGAGATAGAGTAGAGTGTTGCATGGTAGACATCTGACAAAGCTATGGGCAGCTGAAAGCAAGAGCATAAGTAATGAAAATATTACCTTCTCCTGGGTAACTGCATTTCTTATGTGTAGTATAGGTAACATTGTTCTGCTCAGAATTTTGAATTGTTTTTTACAATATTTGACAGTAAACAAGTAGATAGATAGCTGTTGGCAGTTTCCATGACTTGTTTTAGCAATTTGTATTCATGTTTTCTTACTTCAGAAATTATTGTAATGATTTCTAGCATTTTTTTGAATATATTGTTAGTGTAAACTAGCTAAACACTTGTGTGATAGTTACTGGTTTTGATAAAATAAGATTGTGCATTTAAGTTCAAAAAATAGTTTTTTCCTTGGTTAATTTGAGTACTATTAAAATTAAATAAATTTCTTTAATACGGCTAACTCTTTTTTAAAGATTTTAAAATGAAAAGCAAGTGTATAGGTTTAACATCCCAAGCAAGCAAATGAATTCAGAATTGCCCTTACAAAAAGGATTTCAGTTTGGGTAGTGAAATTTATTTGCCCTTAATTGAAATAGCTGTGTGTCAGGATTAAGTCTGTCTAGCACTAAAATAGAGCTATATCTGCTTTCTTGTTGTGAGCCTGTTAGAAATTTAGAAGTCCTTAGCTCTCAATATGAACATTCTTTTAATCATTTCATAACATAATCTACTTCTAAAGAATTTGTTTATTTGGAAGGGCTCTACTACTTGATTTTAAGAAGTCTTAAGTCTAACTTGTCTAAGATGATGTCACACTGCTTTAACATTGTTTCAGTAGATACATGTCTTGACTGGGACATAAAGATTGCTGTCAGTCTTTATCCTGGACACTCTTCACTCTTTTTTTTTTCCCTTTTCGACCTGAATTATTAGTTTGAAATTCTTGTGTCATTGTTCAGGGACAATTTTAGTTATATCTTACTCTGAACTGGAATTTACCCAGAACTGGGAAAAACCCTTTATTTAAAACTATTAGTTTTTGCTTTGTATAGGTTTTTAAAGGCATATTTCAGACAGCTGATTTTTCACTTCCCTTAAGCAGCGCTCTGTGCTGTGTCTGTTACACAGACAGCAGCAGCCCCCCATTGGAAGGTCCCTTTTGCTCTAACAGAGTACTTGAAAAGGACTTAGGAATAAAAGAGAATTGAATATGAGAGCTTGCATGTTTAATGTGCTTTCATATAGCAATTGAAAAATTGTATTGAAAGGTTTAGGGTGAATTTCTAATGCTTGTTTTGCTCTTTGACCTACTGGTTAACTTGTTTATTAACAAACATTTAATGAATGAGATGGAGCTCACTCATTAACAAGAAGTGTGTGGCTTGATCAGCAATAGGAAGTTACCATGATGTGTTACAGCCTAGTGACTGGTAAATATTAGTGAGCATTTGAGAGGTATGGTGGGATGTGTCAGGTTCCTTCATATTAGTCTGCATCTAGGTCCCTTCAAAAGGGAAAAATTACCAGGATATTTAGATTATCCCAGTGTTGTAAAGAACTGACCTAATTTGGTTATTTCTCAATTTTGTGCCATTAGTTACATTAGACTGGATGCATGTCACAAGTGGCATAGAGAAAATTCATATTATTCATTGTACAGCTTTGAGCTATAGAAATAACTTCGCAAGCAAGAAATGTATTTATAGGAGGTTTTCCTGACTTGTTTGTTCAGTAATCCTGGATGGTCATCTTACCTTTGGCTGACAGTAAACCATGAAGAACTTTGTGCCCCAAATGACTTTGTTTAGGTTTCTGATGCGCTGCTCTTTGTGTTTTCTCAGTGTTTTCTGTTGGGGGGGGGGTTTATAGATTACTTTAAAATAGGTGGAGAAAAGAGTCTTTCCACTGCATCAGCAGCATTGCAGACTACAGTCACTTGGAAGAGCAAAGTCTAAAATTTTCGTAATTTCTTTTGAAATGTGCACAGATCTGTGCTGTGTTTTCCCTCTCCATGCAGTCACATGAGAGTACTTGCCAAATGTGAATTAAAATACATTTTTTTAAATTTACTACCATATATGTTTGCACATGGAAATATAGCAAAACAGTTTCAGATAACAAATGGCATTCAAACATTGGAAATAGCATTCAAATTGAGTTTACTCCTTGATGAATTCCTTGATTTTTTTTTTTTGGCTGTGTTTTACTTTCGGCTGTATCCTCTAAGAAAATAGCTGTATTTTCTAAGGAGAATCTTCTGACCATCTTCAAGTTAGTTAGGCAGGGAGAGCATTTGAATTGGTAAACAAAAATAATGCAGATTTAATGGATCTAAGGGCACATATGTGCAAGGCTAAGGCTTAAATATCTCCAACAAGTGGGTGCTTTAGGATACAGATTAGATGTTTTTGTGATGATTTGCTCATGTTCCTTAATATGACTGTGTATACCCCAGTCACATTAATGCTCAGTTGTATTAGACTGCATGCAGTTGGGCGTGTGGGGGAAGTGGTGTCCCAAACCCTTTCTGTTCTCAGCTGCTTGGTGAAAATGGAGGGTTTTGTTACTGCCCTTTGGTTTCCTCAGTGCAGCACATGGTTCCTTTCCTGCCACTTCCTTGTCACCATTTTCTTTGCACAGATCTGGTGTAATGCTGGATCTTCAAATGCCTGTTTTCCTGATACCACTCACTTGTCACCATTTTCTTTGCACAGTCTCCCTAGCTCATATTCACTGCATCAGTTGAGTACCCAGGAGACAGGATCTGCTGCATATTTGAGATAATTGGTTAAACAGGTGCCATCAAGGCATATGTTTCAGATTCTTCTCTTACTCCATGTTTATATTTGTTTAGCAAGAATTAGAGTAGCTCATATTGTAGATGGTTGTGCTTGTTTGGTGCTCTGATGGTGCTTCTCTGCTGCCTGAGAAGAAGGTGTAGATAAACTTGGAGGAAGCTAGTACAGCTGTCTATTTCCTGTTAGTAGCAGTGCCTTTATTTCAGCTTGAGACAGAAAATAATTGGTAATTAAAAGATGATCTTGTAGAAGAAAAAAAGCTATTACAGTTTCAGGATTAGCAAGTGGTAGAATCACTGTGGACTCCCCTTGGTGAAGAGATGGAGCATCATTCAGTTCAGCAGATTTGGTGTACTCATTGACACTGCCTGCTTGCTGGTTGTCTGTGCCAGCAAGCCTCTGTCTCCCAGGTAGATAGGAAATGGCAGATTCCTTTTTACAAGCCCATTGTTACTTTCTCATTTTCTTGTCCAGAAGTAACTACAACATCATGGACAGCTCAGGTCCTGCAAGTTCAGGGCTAAGGATATATGATCTAAGAAGGCACATCTGTTTCTTCACTGCATTGCTTGTTTGGCTTAAGAGATTGTATCAGCTCCAGATACAAAGTCAAATCAACAATTTTCCATCTTCTGTTTCTCCTCAGTGACCCAAGCACTCTTTCCTTTGTTAGTGTCAAGAACCTACTGATTGCCACAATACACATAGTCTTGAGGTGGCTGAGAGAACCCTAAATTCCAGGGATCCATTGATTCCTTTCACAGTATCAGAGCTTCAAGGTTTTTGGCTAGCCTAGAGACATACCACCCTATCAACACTCTCTCATTTAGAGTTTTCACTATGCAAATTGTGCAGTGAGAGGCTATGTGTCAAAGATTTGCAAGCTTATTTGTGACAGAAATCAGTCAGTCAGATCTCTGAAGTGGTATTGTGTAGATATTTTCTTTTCATAGTGTGCTCTTGTGGAAAGCTCAGAAACTGTATTTCATCTAAATTAAACAAAATTGTGTATTTAACTTTTTGACTTAGGAAGAAGTGCACAGAGTCAAGGAGTGACAGTAAAAATGAAATTTTTATATGCAGCACTCTCCTTACTTTCTGATTATTCTTATAGCCAGCCATCTCTGTCCACAGCTGTCTTCTGATCCAGGCATCATTTTTCTCCTCTGTTTTTAAAGGGGAAGATGAAGATTATTTCCCAGTTCTCCCCATTCTTCAATATTCCAATGTGAGACATAAATATTTGTAATGTGTGTATATTTACCAGAGTAGTTACCTGCATGTTTTTTCATCTATGGAGTTAGATTTCCTAACTCCTGCAAGGAGAAGGGGAAATTTCTAGACAAATGGATTTATTTTTTTTAGACATGAAATACCTCTTCAGACTGCAAAGTTTCTTGCAATATGGTGCTTGAGTTGTACCTTTGATCAAGAGTTTAGTGTCCCAGTTCTCTAAGTGTAAGTAATGCAGTTGTATTAGGGCTCTGGTTTTCTGGATATATTCAACACACAGACCCTTTCAGAACTCTTGAACTGTTTGTGTTGTTTAAAGATCAAAGTATTCAGCCATTTCTGAGTAGCAGTTCTCTAAATATGGGTAATGAGCTGTGGCAAAACTTGATGTGAAGCCTTAAAGATAGATTGTTCTTCTGTGAGTGCTACCAGAAACAGCACAAAGAAGAGTTCACAGCCTGCAGCAGAGCTCCATCCAGACCTCTTCACCAAGCACTGTCATCTCTGACACTGTGAGGAATGATGTGAAGTGATTCTTTGACATGGAGTTGCTTTGCAAGAGTACCAGTGATATATTTAACTACATGGAAATAACCACAGAGTGCATGTACTTGTGGGTTGTCACTCAGAAAGAGAGGTTAGTTTCCAGCTGGTGTATGAATTCCATGTGCATTCATTCTCCTTACTTGCCCTTCAGGTTTTTAAAAATTGTGTCTCTAGCTGAGTTAAAAATGGAATGGGGCCATGCATGGCCTTGTATTCCAGTGTGCTGAGCATGAGGAACAGTGAGATTTGAGCCTAAGGGAGCAAATTATCTAGTTTTAAGGAAGTGTCTGTACCTGTTGTGTGAATTTGCACATAGTCTAAACTTCTGAGACAATGTTTATAGAGGTAAGTACTCTCTTTCATGTAGAAGTTTCCCAGGAGGAATAAGTAAGTAGAGGAATCTCAAAATGAAATTCTTTGGTTTCTTGTTAAGGAGCAGGTCAAATGGATAATGGCTTTAGTTGCATTTGACATTTAAAATGTAACTTTTGATTATACATCTTTGCATCAGACAGCAGGAAAGATAATTCCATCTGCCTGAAGGAGTCTGTGGTAATATTGCCTGCAGGGAAGTGCTATTAAATGTATTAAATAAGTACTCCAAGATGAACAGGGCATTTTGAGTGCCAGTTGTTTGTGGAGGTTCTTTACTTTTATGATGAGTTATCACGAAAAAACTCTATTTTGGTGTAAGATCAAACAAGTTAAACTGTAGGCTTTAAAGTCCCCAGTTTAAACAGTTACAGTTTAGAAGATGCTACAAATTGTCATTCTGACTGCTTTTATTTGCATCACATCTTACAGTGCTTGTGGGTAAATGAGGAAATTCAATAAATAAACTAAGCCTGTTGTCATATTCAGGTTGGTGAATGGGGCAGATACTTTGGAGTAAGTATCTGATAAGCAGAAAGAAGCTTTAATGCTCATACTTCAAGGAAAAGCAATCCTATATGCCTGTAAAATCCTCCAAAGAGGATTAAAATGTCCATGATTCACTTCATATGTGAAGATTTGAACAGGTACCCATTAGGTAACTCATTCTCACACCAGTGAACTTCTCTCCAGCAGATTGCCAAGCTGAGGCAGCAGCTGCAGCGCAGCAAGCAGAGCAGCCGGCACAGCAAAGAGAAGGAACGTCAGTCACCTCTCCATGGCAACCACATAGCAATCAGTCAGACTCAGGTAAGGGGGCAGCTCCTTACATCAACAGCCTCCCACCTTAGCAGGCTTGGCTGAATAGCCTGCTGAGCCTTCCCATCTGTCCTGTGTTTGCTTTCTGGTGTGGTACATCAAATGCTTACAGTCTGATACTGCTGTGCCTTCACTGGAGTTTATCTGATGGTCGTCATATAATAAAGGAAGGGTTGCACCATGATAGCAACTGTAATACATTATGATGCTGTAAAAGTTATGGGCATGGCCAGATAAGGCTGTGCTTCCAGGGATACATACTTGCTTCCAAAACTATTTTTTTTGTGGTAAACTTTTAAAGCTCCTCTGGAAGGTATTTGCTTATCAATTTTGCAGCCTAATTCCATCTAGGCTAGTTAAAAAATACAAATAGAAAATAAAGAAGAAGAAAGTACCAAAGCAGGGTGCAGTGGAGGATACCCAAAGCAGTCATGATCTGGTCACTACAACCTGTCGGTAAAATTGAAACCCAATTACAGTTCCAAAGCTCAGGTGAGGTTCAGCCAATATTTGTAAATCTTAAGGCATTTGTAGAAAGCATTTAACCACGGCTTATTTGAGAGTGCAGATATTTGAGTCCTGATTAAATTTTACCTGTAGTACATCCTTAACTTGGACTCCCTGTTACAAACAGGCCACTCTTTGAACATCTGAAATGTTGGTTCTATCATGGAATTTCCTGAGTACATTTTTAACTGCCTGGTGTTCTATAGCAGCTAGTTACAGCACCTGGTTGAGCTGTGGTGGCTGATTCCTTACATTCCTTCTATGGGGATAAAATCTTGTGGTCAGATCCTAATGCAGGAAGACAGTAGGAATTTGATGCTCTTCCTGACCGTGTTAGCTTTTATAACAAAGGATCCTACTACATTTGACATAGAAAAGGGTTTTGGTTTACATCTCTAAGTAAGCTGTTGCAAGTACTTGTGCCATTATAGTCACATAGCAGATGTCTATGACACAGATTGAAACCCACCTAGAACATGTGCTGTGGAGAAACATTGTTTAGTACTTGGAGCTCACTTTGTCATTGCTCATGTGACATTTTGGTTTCTCAGGAAGATGTTCTCTGATAAAGCCATTCTGCGGGCTGTGTGTTCTGGCAGTCAGAGAATGCTTGCAGGCAGATGACTTTCACCTTGGGAGCTGCACATTGTGCAAGATGCACTTGATAAGAACTCAAAAAATGTTTACATTTTGTCTTAAGCATCCTGTGATTCTGTGAGGAGGAGGAGGAGAACAAGTTGATTGACACATGAGACTGTTCATGGCTGTCTGTGTAGCTGTTGCCAAGGTGAAGCTTTTAAGGTTGAGTGTGCAAGACTCAGTGCACTCTCAGGAATGTTTCCTGTTGGTAACAGAGCTCCACTCAACAGCCTTTTCTGAAAATCATATTTGTACTCACTTAGATGCTTGTTTCTTAAACTCAAGATGATTTCTTTTAAGACCTTTAACATAAAGTTCTGAAAACGTATTAGCTAATGAAATTAAAGGTTCTGAATGAATGTTTTATTTTGCATTCACTAAAACCAACCAAAAGAGAGTAAAAGTGCATTAGGTGAATATTTTAGTTGAGTCATTAAGCTTTAGGAATGTTATGAAAGGCCTTTTGGATCCCAGTTAGCATGCACTCCCCATCCTCCTGCAGTGTAAACCTTAGTCTGTGCCTCTAGAAAGTACATACACCTGTCTACTAACTACCAAGTGAAATCATAGAGTGTTTTGGTTATACAACTCTTCTTTGATTTAAGGAGAAATTATTTTATTGGCTTTTGATTTATACAGGCATTTGTTTTTATTTAAATTCACCAAGTAAAGATGATCTTCTAAATGGCAAAATTAATACGCACCTTCTTAAGCTTTTAGTTTTGGTCTCAGATTTCTACCTTTATTCTGTTTTCCATCTTTAAATCATGTTGCTGTTTGCCTTCTAGGCCTGTATTTCCAGATCTATCCCTATGCCACTGTCAAGCATTTCAGTGCCAAAATCAACTGCTTCACGTGTGCCGTGTAATGTAGAAGGAATAAGCCCTGAACTGGAAAAAGTATTCATTAAGGAGAACAGTGGAAAAGAAGAGGTATCCAAGGTAAGCATATAGTAACATGTTTATGGTTGTTATCTCTTTGTAATCTATAAACACAGGGAAAACCTTCCTCTTGAGGAACCTTCATTGTGGCTGAAATTACAAATAATTTTCTTCAAAGAACTGTTTGTTTGAAAACTCTGTTTCAGTGTTTTAGCATGGTGGGTTTTTGTTTTTGAGTTTTCTCTTTTATTTTTAAAGGGCTTCTGGCCAAACCTACTTTGTTAAGAATGCCTTTTCTGTAGAGAACTTGCAAGTTTTTGTGAGAGATAGAAGTGTTAGAACATTCAGACACTTTAGGCTGCAGTAATAAGTAATTAGAGATCAGGAGATTGTTATATTTGCTTCATTTTGCACTCTTTTTCTTGAGCAAGATGTAAGTTTCCAGTACATTGCTCTCCTTTTTGGTTTTAGTGCTTTTTTTCCATGGACTTAATGTGGACCATTTTACTGCCATGAAACCTCTGTGGTCTGTCATGGGAGATGTCTGTATGGGAAATACTGACAAACGGGGCAGCTTTGCTTTGGAGCATTGGACTTTTCATTGAGGAATTTCATGACACTGAAAATGTGGATACTTGGTTTACAGCCACTGTTTCCTGAACAGCCAGTGAAAATTTTCTGCTGTGGAATAAAGTACTCCACATTTTTTTTCCTAATCTCCAAGTTGTAGGTGCTTTTTTCATGAATGGTCATATAATAGCAATTCAGTATACAAGTCAAGCTATAAAACTTCCCATCAGAGGTTTAAGATTCTGAAACCTTATATTTGCAGTTCTTCATATCAGTAGTAAACTTAATTTTTTTGGAGTAGTCTTGCCTTCTCCAGACCCCTAGTTGTGTGGACAAAGCAATCTTAAGAATGTAGTAATAGTTCTATGCTAAGTTTTCTTTCCTAAGTCTGTCTTATCCCTTTAAAGAGGTGTGTATTGTGCCAGGGGAATAAGGAAAAAAAACCAAACATGCAGCCTGAATGCCCAGCTCTACAAGCCTTGTTGCAGCATCTCCAAGGAGTACAAAAAAGTGTGTATTGCAGTGCCACCATTGAAGTTGCTATGGCTGGGGTTGTTATCTCCTGTAGTTGGAGGATATTTCATTTATCTATCAGACAAATCATCCTTGTGAATGTTGTCCTTGGGTTTTAACAGCTTATTGCTTGGGATGCAGAGCTCTCCTGTGTTACTGAATGTACTGACTCTGATCCAGCAAACCAGTTAAGCACATACTTAAGTGCATTGTTGGATTTGGGCCAGAGGTGCTCGGAGTTTACGCAACCAAGGCAATCGTGAACCCTTCCTCCAAACATTCAGCTGGCAAGAGCTTCAGACACAAAAGAAAGTCATAAATCAGACATTGCCCTTGAAGTCAAGTCCATCTTTGTGGGCAGAGGGTTGTTTCCTGCTATGTAACTGTTAATTTCTGTGAACTCTGGTCTTGTGGGACCTAGAATGGGACTCCTAGCACTGTCTGTGAGATTACAAGATCTCAGTTTGCTTATGGAAGATCATAATTTACTTAAATCTTACTGCCGGTGAACTTTCTCCTAATACAACAACTTAGACTGGGGGACTGGGGGCAGCTGGGTGGTTAAAGGTTAGGAACCACTGAACAAAAGGTAAACCATAGGAAACCAAACTCTAGTGATCCTGTTCATTTTTCTTTCAGTTTTCTGCCATTTTTTCTCACTGTAACATTTTGTATTTTTAGAAACTCTTTTAAAAGCACAGTCAAAGATAGTTTGTTGCTTTGGAATATGTCTTCTGTCTTAACTAACACTGATTTAGTTCTGTTACTTCTCTGAAACATTTAAAAAAATTTTTGTTTTAGCATCTTAATGATGGTTGAAATTGTAGTTATAAAAGCAAAAATAACCAAACCACTCTTGTATTGTTCAGTTATTTTTGAATTTCATAAATATAGTTGAGGATTAGTAATGTCTTTGTGTCATTGCAGTCAATAGGATTTTTAAAAGGTAAAGTTTAGAGAGATTGCATAGTGGTCAAAATACTCAAAAATTTTCATTCTTTGCGGTTTAGCCATAGCTGTATTTTTTCACATAATTCATCTTGCTTAATTAGCTGAAGGTATTCCCTTTTTGCTTTCATAAAATGAATTTGTCCTTTTTGAGCCACTTCTTAATCACCTCTTTCTCCTCAAATTTATGAATAAACTTCTAATTAATGTTCTAATGCATTTATTAAAAATTCTTGGATATGTTTTCCTTCCTTCCTTCTTTTTATAACTTGTTGATTAACTCTGACAAAGTGTGATGGTGTGTCTCTGTTCTCACCATAACTTGTAAGATGGGATCAGTTTTTTGTGAAGTTGTTGCAGGCTTTTGTTCTTTGTCCCATTGTAATTCCACAACACCATCATTGGAGACTCAGGTGCAAAAAGATGATGGGCTTTTTGTAGGGATTAGGGGATAAGAGGTGTTCCTTCTTCTGGAATACAATAGTGTAAATTATGAAAAGTGGCCTGTAGCAGAGCACAGACACATTCATAGGCCTCTTGTTAGGAGAAGCATTCTACTGGAACTATCAAGTATACAGAAGTAATTAGAAATAAATAAATTTTGATGGATTATCAGACAGTGTAAGTAAACTGATTACTGTGTCCCTTGTTTGATTTCTAAAGCTTCTGGAAGGAGATGGCAAGGTGGTTTTATGTACCTATCTCGAAACTTAATCCTTTAATAAAATGACTTCTTTTATTTTGCACAGATGCAGAGGATCCTTACTTAACTCCTCATAGCCTTCATCTGAAAATCATTTTTTTCCTAAGTGTTCCTTCCTAGGGTACATTATGGTTTTTGCACTTGCACCTTATAAAGTACATTGATGGCTTCACTGATGCCAGCAGGAAGAAGCACTTTCCTATGTTGGCCTTTGTGTTCCAGTCTAGAGGAAAGTTTCTCAATCAATAGCATTGAATGCTTTGCTCTGAAGAAGTTGCCTCCCAAATAGATGTACAGCTTGTGAGGAGGCTCCCATTGGTAATGCTGTTACAGACTGGTGGCATTCCTGATTCTTCTAAGTGGAGTGTTGTTGAGGTTTTTTCCAGCAAAAGGATTGATACTGGAAACAAATTGGTGAATGTTAACAGTGTATTGAGAAATGCATACTTGTTGTCAAATGCAGCTTTTTTCCTACCTTTGCTGGGAGATGAGAGCAGTATGTAACTGTGTCCAAGAACACACATCCAATAGGGCTGGACAAGTGTCCTGTCAGAGGGCATTTGGCATAAGGTTAATACATGACTGGACATACTTGGAGAAAGCCCCTCAAGAAGTAGCACATAGAATGCAGTAATTTCTAGTTGTTTTCCATGCATTGGGCATTATGGGAAGTAATAGCAGCTGTACCAAATTAGTTACCCTCTTTCTTATCTTGTAAGGTTGTGAGAACTTCAGTTTTAGAATAGTTCAGGCATGACTCATAGAAAGTAACTTCAGCAGTGGTTTTTTCCATTGATCAGGTTTGATATTTAAAGTTTTTAACAAGCTAGATACTTCTAGTTGATATTTTCATGGTGATTTTTCTACTTGTCAGCAATGAGGGAAAGATAAACACAAGAACACAGCAATCTGAGATATTAACTGGCATTTTTTATGCCTAATAAATGTTACTGCACTTGTAAAGAATGATAAATATTTAGCTTTTTCTGCTTGTGTGTATATTTAGATATGTGTTTAAAAATATGGATTATTTTTGTACCTCAGACTTTAGTTCAGGGGAGATTGAAATACATGATGTGGGATATACTTTCTGACTGCCTGAGACTACATTGTTCTTCCAGGTGTGGAAGAACATCTGTGTTATCCTGAAGTCTTTAATTATGTGATCACTTGCTGGTTTTTTCCCCTCCCTGGAATCCTTGTTTTACCTGTTACATAGACCATAGTGTATGCCCTTAATGAGCAGCTGTTTGGTGTTTTTCCCTTCTCCTCTTTAGATTTGTGTCCTCATGCTTACTGTTACACCTTGCTTTGAAGTCAGAAATCTGAATTTATGCCTGAGATTTTGCTTCTTTATAATAGAAGCATGTCTGAAATTTTGTTCGCTTTACATCACAGTTATGTGAGAAGAAAGATGATTTTTACACTTTATGGATGGGGAAACATAAATCCATCAGGGTTGTGTAGTGTGGTTGTTCATGTAATTCAGGATGTTACATTCCATTTTAGGAGTTCAAAAGCAGCTCCTGTAGTCTCCTTCTGCATCTGTTAATGCAGAGGACTTGCGAAAAATCAGACCTGTATAAACTGGGCATCCAGAAGAGATACTACAGAAGACAGTTCAGTTGATTCCCTGACATCTCACGGAATTTTTGTGGCAGAGAGAGAAATTAAAATTCTGTTTTGTATGGCAGGTTTTTTGGTGGGTTTTTTGGGGGTATTTTTTGGTAGGTTTTTTTGTTGTTTTTTTTTTTTTTTTTTTGTGTGTGATCTTTTTTTCTTTGTTGGTTTGGTTATAATAATTATGAGACTCCTTCTGCAGCTTCAGTTTTGTTTTCTCTCTTCTGTCTTTGTAACAAATGCTACAGAGCTGCAGGTCTGTGCATTGAATGAGTCAGGGCCTGTTGGGGTGATGGGAATGGAACACAAGTCGTGTTGTAACGCATATGCAATGGGAACTGAGCTGTTGGAGCAGACCACACAGCTGTGCCCAAACCTTACGGCGTTTGATGGAGCAACTGTAATGTTCCCTTTAGTGTGTTTCTTTGCTCTTACTTGAAATACAAAATGGTATTAACTGGAAGACTCATAAGAAGAAAATTATCTTCCTGCTCTGCTCTGTCTGCTTCTTTGTGTAATATGTGGTGGTTTTCTGGATAGACTGTTGCTGAAAAAGGGAGAATGTGATACTCAGCCAATAGGTGTCATGTCCTCGTTGCTAGCAAAATTGTTGGGTTGAATTTTAGGCTCTGGAACAAGCTGTTACAGTTTTGGAATATATGCGGAAGAGAGGCAATAAAATAAAAATGTTCACTTGAAGTGAGAAGGAAAAAGACATTAATTTTTTGTAGCTAGAACATTTAAGCTCTTCTTTATGGTTTGGACACAGTTCTCACTGAAGCGAGAATAAAAAGTTTTTAAGTCTTGCGGACATTTTTTCCCCTTTGTGTCTAAGCAAGACTAATTCTCACTTGGTTTCTTACATTTAAAGCAGCACTGTCTTTATTAAAAACTAATTTTCCATTGGGAAGGACAAATAAGTAGAGCATGCCAATCTACTGCTGTGAACATGTCTATGCAGTATGTTGCAGAATGGGATGCAGCACCACTCTGGGCAGTGCCAGCTAGGCTGATACAGGCAGGTAGAGCTTACTGGCTTTGGTTCAAGACAAAGCTTGTGAGCCTTGTTACAAGCCTGCATGTGTGCATCATCTGTAAGGATGGAATGTAGGGCTGTGCTGGAGAATTGCAACTTACTAGCAAAACGTGGATGGTTTCCTTTTATAATTGTAATTTGGTTGGTTGTTATGGCAATAGAGTGCCATTGTATTTGACATTTTCTACTTTCCCTTTTATCAAAATGTGGTCTCTGTTGGGGTACTTGTTTTTGTATTTTAATAGCGGTCACCTTTATTGAAAATTGTAGTACTACATATAATTAGGGAGGTTTGCTTTTTTAACTACTATAAAAGCCATAAAAACACAACACTGGCATGTGTTGAATTGTGGATGTTAACTTTGCATTGGAGCGTGTGCACGTTGCCCCAGTAGTCCATGTATGTTGTATCCATTGTACACTGCATTATTTTCTTACCTGAGATATCCCTGTTCTTTCTAAAATGCCATGTTTGTTCTTCTTAAGGCCTTTGCTGATGGGTGCTGCAGGCTGGCATTGCTTGTGAGTTTGATCTTTTCTGGGTAACTGCTTGTTTCTCTTGCAGCCTTTGGACATCCCTGACGGGCGGCGGGCGCCGCTGCCCGCTCACTACCGCAGCAGCAGCACGCGGAGCATTGACACGCAGACTCCCTCGGTGCAGGAGCGCAGCAGCAGCTGCAGCAGCCACTCACCCTGTGTCTCTCCCTTTTGCCCTCCTGAATCTCAGGATGGCAGTCCCTGTTCAACAGAAGATTTGCTCTATGACCGTGATAAAGGTGAGAGTAGAATGGCCTGCCTTTACCTATGGGAGGCATGTGATGTCATGCTTTTACAACTACCTTCATTTTACTCATTACATCAGTTTTTGTTTTTGTTTGATGGTTGTGGAGGGATTGAGAATTTATCTGAAAATTGGTTTTGTTTGTTTACATATCTTTTTCCCTCTTGTTTGTGAAACTTCACAAACATCTTCCATAAATACGTCAGAGGAGCACAGCAAACAGTTACCTATTTATGAAGATTATAATGTGGAGAATTCAGACTGTAACATTTACCTTTAAGAAAGGTTTCAGGAAGGTTTGTGGTAGACTGTCTATTTATTGTAGGTGAGTTGCTTGCTGTTGAAAATGGTGATGAAGTTTTTGATTGCTTTTAAAAGAACTCTGCTTCTGAACTCTTACATTCTACTAGGAGCTGTTTGGTGAGGAACTCAGATACCTGTTTGAACAACCTGGTGGAGGGTAATTACTTCTCTGTGTATGCTGCATAACAGCTCAAAAATTCTGAATAATTTATGCATTTATCAATATCCTACGTATTTTTCAAAGTCTGTAAAATGTTTTTGGTTTTATAGTGGGAGTACAACTGGAGTTTCAGGACTTAAGGATTACTGACAGACTGTGGAGTATGAGTATATGGGCACCAGTGTAAAAAGGACTGTGACAACTGTTTACTAATAAAATTACCCTTGTGCTTCTGGTCAGCTAGCTGAAGCATGGACTCAGTATGGAGGATGTAGGATTTGGGTAAATCATGCAAGCTAAGAGAAGTAAGTTTCACAGAGGAAATGAAAACTTCTAAGATTTAGCATATATTTGTCTACCAGTGAGCTAAAGATAGCAAAGTTTTGAGGTTGTAAGTAAGGTTAAGTGCTTGTTTTTGTAAATACTGTCTGTTTATTAAGAGTTAAAGTAATTTGGGACTAGGCTTGGGGAAGTCAACAGGAGAAACACTTTCCTTGATTTCTGAAAAGTATTTTTTTTCCACATCTTGAATTTAAAAGGAAATAGTGGAAAACAAATCCATCTGCCCAAATCCTGAACTGGGGGTGGGTGTGTGCAAGTGTGCAAGTTAACCACATTAAAGTAAAAGTCTTACCTCAAAATGGGAGTTGGCTATGCTCCAAAAATAACAGTGTTATTAGCTTGCCCCCACCATACTCCTCTTTCTTATACTATGCATCTGAATTTCAATATGTTGTTGAGACTGAATCACTATAGAAACATCTACTAAAGTATTAGCACACAAAAAGCATCTTGAAAGGTAAATTGATTCATACATGTCCTGATAACAAATATAAGTTAAAAAGCAAGGAAATGAATAATTCCTTTTGCAGTCAGTACTCTGTTATCACAGTAATGGGAATTTTCACTTGTACATTATTGGCAGTAGTGAGTGAAGACAGTTTGAAATAGTGCATCTAATTTTTTTAATGCTTTTCAAGGCTTTTTATCTCTTGCCTTGGATTTTTTTGAACAGCTGACTGAGTGAAATTTATGAATAGATACTTATTTATGGATTTTGGTTTTAAGACTGGCTTTAATGCTAGGCTTGCCTCAATAGTCTTGTCCAGGAGAAACGTGTAGGTGATGATGGTAAACAGCCAGTTTTTTAAGTCATCATAGTGGCATTTTCAACTTTAAGGTACATAATACTGTGCATATGAAAGATAAAACCTTGAACTTCTCATCAGAACTTAAGTTTTTAAGGGCAAGGTAGAAACTAGGAAAACATGTAGCAATTTTCCAAGAGAACGTAATTTCTTCAGAGGTTGCAATAGTATAGTCAATAAGGTGCTTTTTGCTCTCATATCATCCAGATACTACAGGCCAGTTGTTCTGAATTAGAATATTGCTTCAAAATCATTAAATTATGGATAAATGAGGGATGTGGCTGGAAATTACAACAGAATAGCAAGTTTGAGGGACAGTTTATTACATTTGTTGTGGCTGTTAACTGCTCTTTACAATAAAAACTTGGGAAGGTTTTCACACCTTCATTTTAAAGCTTCATTTTAAAAGCTTTTGTGAGCTAGAATAAAACGATGAACTAGTTTTTGTGAGGCCTGTTAAGTTTGGAAATATGCATTGTGTAACCAAGCGTAGATGTTTTGTTGACCTTTTCTTGTTACTTTTCTAAAGGCTTAGTTTTTCTCTTGATGAAAATAACTTGTATTTACCATTAAAAAGTGGAGTTACTGGTGTTACTAATGGTTGTGGGGCGTGTTGTTGAATAGCAAAGGAAGGTTAGTTTGACTAAGAGACTGAGCAGTGAGAGGAGCCAATGTTCTGTACAGACACAGCACTACTTTACATTCCTAAAGCATCTTTTACTTTTTGTGCAAAGCTGTGCTTTGGCCTGAGGCCCTCCCAGCTGCCCTTTGGACTCTATCAACTGGTGGGTTTACCTTTCTGCAAGCAGCTGTGAAATAATCAAATTTTTCAAAAGCGAGTGAAATCTAATTTTCAGAAGAGGCTCACAGTATTACTCTGGACAGAGCAGTGATACTACACAGTGTTGATTAGAGCAGACAAGGAAGGGTTGGTTCATGGCACCTGGATTTTGTATTAAAACTACTGTTTTCACTAGATCTGTTTTGTGATACTCTGGTCCAAGAAACTGTAATTCAGAGGCCTACGTAGTAGCATCCTCAGCAGCTGTGACAGAAGTGAAATTCAAAGGCATCTGAAGGTACAAGCAGATGAAATCTGGAGGGGTTTCTTTGTACAAATATAAATTGTATACCCTGTTTTTCAGGGATTTTGATTTAGGCAGCGTTTAGTAGTCCCACTGTTGCTAACAGGCTCTTCCAGGTAACATGTTCGTGAAGATGCTTGTTAAATTCTGGGCATCTGATTCATAGCTCTTTAAAGGAAAGTTGTTAGTGGAGTCTTTGGATAGTCTTATTAGTCATTTTTGAACCTATCAAAAGTAATCCCAAGGCTCACTGGCAGTTTCTTGTTAAAAGTATAGTCACTCAAAAAACTGCTCTACAGATTGTTTTTTAGTTACCCTCTTTTGTTGTTCTAATACATACAAGATATGATTTCCTGTATTAAGGTTAAAATACTATCGATAGTGCTTTAATTACAGTCTTAAAATGTTTTCTAGATAACAGAATATATGTGTTTTAATTATGTGTCCATAAACTCCATGTGATAAGCCTCCATATTGTCTGCTGTGCGTTTGTGGCAGAGAAACTCCCTTTAGAGATTCCAGGATCAGTCACTGTCGATGGGATGGGATGGGATGGGATGGAATGGAGCGGGATGGGATGGGATGGGATGGGATGGGATGGAATGGAGCAGGATGGGATGGGATGGGATGGGTGGGCTGGGTCACGCCGGCAGGCGCCCCCTGCTGGAGGAAGCCGAGGGCTCGGCCTTGCGGCCTCGGGGAGCAGCGGGCGCGCACATCAAACCCGGGACAGCGCGCATGGATGTGCCGTGTCGGCAGGGATTAATGATGGGACAGTTCAGTGCTGCAGAGCCCACAGGATACACAAGTGGAGTCTGGCTTAAGCTGTGAATTCCACCTCTTGCCACTTAACTGGTGTCCTGTGTTCCCAGTCCCTTCTGCTCTCGCCTATGCCCGGCTTGTACGTGTGAGTCTCCTTACAGCCGCACGTGTTCTCCAACAGCGCGTGCCCTGTACTCGGGCAAAATGAAAATCCAACAACTTCACAAGCTTTAAAAGCAGGGAGGGTAAAGAGAAATACTTGTTTAGCAGCTGTCTCACGTAGAAAGTTTCAGCCAGGCAGGGCTAACTAAACCAAAACCTTGATTGAAAGCTGAACTGGCTAGTAGACAAGACTGTTAAATCTTCCAAGAACTGACTTAGCTTTGAAATCTGTTTGATTCTTCCCTTGGATGTACTGCCATGGTTTTCCACTATTCAGTGGAATGAACAGTAGTACATTTTATGTCTCTAATTTTTTAAATAGAAACTTGGATGTTCAATTTTAAATATTAACAGGAGGAAACAAACTGTCTGGGTTCTGTTAATGATTTCTGTGTTTGGAATGAGTGGTGTGGGCCAACAGTGGAAAGATGCCAACAGGACCATCATGCTCCCAACTTGGCAAATATCTGTATCGTCTCTAAGCATTTTCTGCCTTCGTAGTTAACACCAAAAATTCTGTAAATAGAAGTTCTGTATTCACTCTACAGCAGGAAAGAACTGAATAATCAATATGCTACTGAGGTTCACTTCAACATTATTTTTTATCTCATATCTTTCATAATAAATCTTCAAAGGGAAGTGTGACATTTGAGTTGATTTGTTTCTTCTGGTAAGAGGAAGTAGAAATGTTTCAAAACATCCAATGATTAGCCTTAGTATTTGAGTCATGGTAATATAATAGTTTGTGTAGTTACTCTTTGCAAGCTGTTAAAGACAAATCTGTCCACTTTGGTGAAGTTAGATTGTAGTGCTTTGGATAGCTGAAAAAACAACACACATGCACAACAGGGAAGTAAACAAAGGCTATAAACTTGAGTTAAAAATAATGTACCCCACATGAATGGAAAGACTTGAAAAGTCTGGCTAAAGGAAGAGCAGCTATTTCTCCCCAGTTAAGGTATATTTGTAAGTTGGTGGGTCCTCATTAATTTTGCTATTTTGTTTTTTAATTGAAATCCTAAGCAGGAAATAGGGAACCAATAATACTACCCTGGGAGATGTGTTGCATTTTGAAAAGGTAGAAGCCACTGGAGAAAGCTAATTTTCTGTGGATAGCTATTTCTGTACCTACTTTATTTCCTTAATGCATTTACTATCATGTTGTCAGCATGACTGTTTAAAGTGAACCCTTTCATAATCTAAAGATGTGAACCTTCTGTGCTTCTATCATTACCAGACTTGAGCCTTCTCATACTTTCTGAGAAGTACAAATAAATCTGCCTGTTGCCTTTTGTCCTAGATCTTCTCACCTTTAATTCTAGGTGTGTCTGGCTAAAATACACACAGGCAGCTGGAGTTATGAAGAATACCTGTATTATTTAGCCAGTAGTGTTGAGAGAATTAAACTATAGAAGTTTTATTCTAGATTCTAAAGCAACTTCACAACTGTGAAGCAAGTAAGATAAGACATTGTAATGATAAGGTAGCAGTACCTGTGTTACA
The DNA here is from genome assembly GCA_024362935.1 of Setophaga petechia. Lineage (NCBI taxonomy): Eukaryota > Metazoa > Chordata > Aves > Passeriformes > Parulidae > Setophaga > Setophaga petechia. Next base: position 17,940,547 of record JANCRA010000015.1, read on the forward strand.
AATATGTTTTGTTTAGTTCTGGCTTCTGAGCTGTGCATGAGGCTAATGAGGTCAACATTCAGTGAAGAATTATGTTTTAAAATAAGATACAGGCTGTCTACACTGTTTATACAGTGAGAAGGTGTTTTATCATTACTACTCATAATTCTTCTGCATGTATTATGCATATTACCTTGTTCATTTATGGTTTTTGAACTGTGTAATAAAGAATATATTTGTTTTCAGGATCACAGCTCTGCTTTGTTCCAGTTGCAGTGTTCTGGATAAAAATATCCTCCTGTTACGTGTTGTTATACAATAGATTGCTGCTGCACCGAAGCTGTTACTCAGAAGAAATGTGCTATACAAGGGTGTTAGAAGTAGCCTGCAATAAAGGAAGCGTTGTGGTAGAAGCAAACCAGCATAGTGGCTGAATTGTGCAAAAAGGCATCTTGTTTGGAAATCGAATTTAATTAAAAAGCACTCTCAATCTCTAGTAATATAACTGCTTTAAATTTTCAGACAGTGGGAGTAGCTCACCGTTGCCCAAGTATGCCTCATCTCCCAAACCAAACAACAGCTACATGTTCAAACGAGAGCCCCCAGAGGGATGTGAGCGAGTGAAGGTCTTTGAGGAAATGTCGTAAGTAATGCCTTTTATATCAGCTGGTATCTGCAAAGCAGTAAACCTGTTTACTGAGCCTATTCAACTGCAGATTAATAAACTATTCCAGCTGATGGGTTTTGCAGGAGCAAACTATTCTTATAGTTTGTGCAAGAGAGAAGTTCAAGTGTTTACATTGATGTGAAGACAAAATGGAGTCTTTTACCTCTTTTTGTGCGTTTACAAAAGGCAACAAAAATCCAAGCAGGAAAGATAAGGTACATTAATTTCCTAAGCATTTATATAAAACTCTTTCCTTGTATTTTTTTAACATTTTAAATTTTCATGGCTTAAGCAAAAACTCCCCTCGTCATAATTACCCATTTCAAACATAGGTTGCATTCTGATATGTATAAAACATAGAAAATGGAATGAAACATACTAAAAGTGTTTGTTGATGGTAGTATGCTTATGGCATAGACTTTGCTCAATATTTTTGCTGAGCAAGAAATTGGAAATTAAACTCTTGGACATCATGTCTTTTTTCCCTAGACCCAGCAGTATTTGAGCACAGCACATGCTGTTGAGGTTGCATGCTAAGCTCCTGTGGATGAAAGAATTAAGGAGGGAATGTTTCTTGCTCTAGCAGCATTCGTTGCCTTCTGGGTGGTAAAGGGAGCAATGTTGGATTGTGGAAAAAGCCTCCAGACAAATTATGGAATATGGGAAATGAGAGGTCTGTTTTGTGGAGGTCCTCAAAGGAATTTAAAATGATTAAATGTGTTGGTGCTGCATTGCTTATCAAAGAAGAATTTGTGCCATTCAAAATTAATCATGGCATTTTTTCATGTGCATATGTACTGCAGATTTTTTGTGCTGGAAGTTGCATGTTTGTCCAGTAATTACCAAGTCATTTTTTGTGATGGTACTATTTTTAATGCTGTGGATCAGTTAGCTGACTACCAATATGGAAGATGTTTGCCCCTCTGTCCAATTAATCCCATTCCTTGTCATTCACATTTTAGCAATGTATAGAACCACAAAGTTCATGATGTGAAGAGCATCTCAGCTGGCCAGATATATAATCTTTTTTCTCGTTGTAGGTCTCGTCAGCCTGTCTCAGCCCCTCTCTTTTCATGTCCTGACAAAAACAAGGTTAATTTCATCCCAACCGGATCAGCTTTCTGTCCTGTAAAACTCCTGGGCCCCCTCCTTCCCGCTTCAGACCTGACGCTGAAGAACTCTCCAAACTCTGCTCAAAGCACAGGTCTGAGCACCCTGACTGTTGAGCAGCTTTCGTCCCGGGTCTCTTTCTCATCTCTGTCAGATGACACCAGCACAATGGACTCCCCGGAGACCCCGGTACAGCCGTGCCAGCAGCAGCAGGAGATTCAGACTGAAGAGCATTCCTCTCCTCAGAGCTACGTGTTGATCTAGAGCAAGGTGGAGCAGGCCTCTGCCCCAGACAAGGAGGGAGGAGATCCTAGTTCAGATACATCTGCATGAGGTGGCAACCTTTCAGAACACCACAGAATACTTAGCAGCATTCAAAAAATATCTCAACACTGTTCTTGGCAGGGACAGAATCCATATTTGGCATTTTTTTGTGAGAAAGCAGTAATGCCGGCAGAATCCATATTACATGAAATGTTTTAAGTGGAGACTATGCATTTCATAGTATGTTTGACCAGATTAGTACTGTGTCCTGTGTTCTGTTTCAAATTCTACAGTATAAATAAGCTCTCTCTATATATAAAAAAAATGTTGCCTGTCTGAATAGAAAATGTCTTGCTGTGTTGTGTCCTATGGAAAATACTGTACTTCAGGATTATGTTTACAATTGATCCAGGTGTTTATGTTTCTAACTTCTGTAATACACACAATGCAAAAAAAAAAAAAAAATGGCCACAGCAGTTGCACAGTGCCCACCCTATGGCCTAGCTTCAGGTACTTCTCTTGAAGTGTAAACTCAGGTAACTTGGAATGTATATCATATTGGAATATAAAATATTTTACAGCTACAAAGCTAAAGAGGGAACATCACTCTTTTGCCTTTCCTTGTTTTATGCATTATATTTCCTCATTACATTCCACTTTCTTGGAATAAGTGCATTCAGATCCAGGTGAATGATGACCCTGGACATGGGTGAACATGAGGAGAACCAGCAAATCTGTGATGTATATCACTTTGTCATGTGCTTACAAGTAAAACAACTGTTACATTTACTGTCATTTCAATAGATGTAAAATTGTGGCATTTAAAGGTTTCAGGTGTTGCTCAGTTAATGACTGTTAAACTGTTGCAAATAAAGTGTTCAGTACTAGGCTGTACATGAGAAACATTCCACATTGTGTGTGAGAGGATTTTGAAAGACAAGAATGTTTTTGTTAAAGGACAGAAATTCTTTTAGGTTTCACGGGGTGGGGGGGTGATTGGGGATTTCCTCTCATGGTTTTTGTTGGCAGTTAAGGATGTGAAATGCTACTGTTACCATCTAAAAGTCAAATTAATGTTTAGTTTCTCTTTTGGAAATGTTCATTCATTTGCTGGTTGGAAATAGGTTTTCAGATTTTGTTGAGCAGTGTTAGATGAGCGGCGTTTTATTTATGTAGTGAGTAATTGTGTTTGGATGAAAGTCCAGAAGTAGCAAGTGGGTGTTCTAAGAGGGGTGGGGAAAACGGTAGTTTTAAGTTCATGTTACTTAAAGCTTTTCCCATAACTTTCAGTTACTTAAGCTGTGTGTGTAAAAGTGTGTTTTCCCCCCTCCTTAAGTGTAAATAAAAGAAAAATCCATGTAAAATAATCCTGGTTTTACAGGCTGGACACTGTCTCAAAATAGTACATGGCAAGATTGGGTTTGTGACACTTTCTATTGTACTAGAAAAAGAGGAGCATTGCTTTCAGAGATAATTTCCTGTGATACCAAGAGGACCCCAAAGGCAAAATAAACTTGATGTTCTTGCTCCATTGCTTTCAGCTCGGTGGAACTGCGTCTATGCTGTCTGCTCCTAAGAGAATAAGGTTCACCATTTCCAGGAATTGAAGAGATTAGTAGCCTGCAGCTACTAGGAGCATTTAAACATGCTCTTTTATGTTTTTTTCTGCTTTGGAAGATGAGATTGGAGGGGGATGAGAGTGAGCCACCAGTAACTACTCACTAGATATGTGCTTTTTTTTGGAAATAAAGCATTGCTTCCTTTTTATTACTGAGTTTTTGTTAACGCTGTCTTACAAGGTGGAATTCACAGCCTATAAAGCGTCCACTGTTTTTGACTCCCCTTGCAGAAAACGTAGTAGAGAGGTCTGTCTCTTAACCATTTTCATGTGAAAAAGCTTGTTGAAACACAGCAGCCATCTTTAACCCTACTAATCTCAGGCCTAGGTGAAAACACTATATATTTTATAGACGGAAGATAAAGGGGAGGAAATACTCGTGATGTAAGTATTGATTCCTTTTAATATTTTTCTTTCTAGACTAACATTGCAGTATGATGACCTTTTTATGCTCTGGCTATGTCCAGATATGAAATTGTAGTCTCAGTTATTGGTGTTAGGTTACCAGGGGATATGATGAGTGGTTTTTAGATCAGTGCTGAACTCTGTACAATATTTGCAATGCCATTACATGTTCTTTATATTTTTTCCATGAGAAACTAAATATTAATTAAAATGCACATTTGTTCTTAGCAGAGTTGAAGGTTTTGAACCAAATGTGTTAAAGCTAATGCTTTGCCATGTAAATTTCCCAGCAGTTGTTTATCTCAATTGTATTCTACATCCAGCTGTAGAAATTTGTCAAATATTGTTTAAAGTTTTGTACATAGTTGTACTGTTATTTCTAGCCACTGTGCTGAACAGTATTCAAGTTATCACACAATATTGCTTTACACAAGGAAATGTGTGGCTTTTGTTTTGTATTTTTTTTCGGTATAGAAGTTCCTGTGTCTTATTTAAATAAAAATTATAGTTAAAAAAAAAAGTGGTGGGGACAACACACAAAAGCAGTGGTTCATTTCTTTGTTTTGGAAACTACGTAGAACACCATAGAAGGAGATTAAATTTTAATATTGTTCCATATTTACATCTAGAATAATGTAACCATGTATGACTAGTGTGCTGTGTCTTCTAGAACAAGATAATCTTTTATCTATTGATTTTTGCATAATGCTGTACTCAGGAGCAGGGAAAACCCCTTAAAATAGCTGAATGTTTAAATATACTTTAAATAGCATACTCTATTTCAACATAGCACAGGAAAAAAAAAATCAGTTAAGAGTTGTTTGAAACTGTGTATCTGCTGCTGTTTTTGTGGTATGGCTAATTTCAGGTTATCTGTTGAAAATTATGAAAGCCATTAGATGTTTCACTATGTGAAACTAAACTAAACTCCTAAAGGATGTGGTATAAATCTACTGACAGTCTTGGTTTCATGTTGTTTTCTGTGACTCAAATGATTGTCATTCGACTTGCAGAATAATTCTTTCCAGATGGGGGTGGGGGATAAGGAGGAAGAAAGAAGGATAGTATTTAAATACATGTAAATCCTCCAAAGTCAGTGTTTACTGAAGAGTACTATGGCAATAACTATCAAGAACGGATTAATGCTTGTTGTCGTCAGTCAGTGGAAATTTTAAGTTTTCAGCATCCGAAAGATTACAAAGTTTTTATGTGACTGTGTTAAAAACATTAACTGGAACTTAAGTAAAAGTCCAGGGCCAGAAGCTGGACTTCAATGACCCTTGTGGGTCCCTTCCAACATAGGATATTCTGTGGTTCTGTGATCCCACCCACGTATGGGAATGCTTGGTGTCCTTCAGTCAGAAATGGCTTCATTTCAGCCTTTTCATCACCAGCTTGAAGGGGTTCCTAGGAGTAACTTTGTGACCATCCTGTCCCCTAAATGGATTTGGCTGCAGCAGTTTCAAGCTGTCTTTGGGTGGGAGGGTGTTTTCTCAGGAAATACTTTGACAAAAGCCTGTAGCTTGCCCTGCAGAGATTTGATGCAGTTTGTGTCCCAGGGAGCTTTTAAGCATCCCCATGAACCTAGGCCTTGCCTGGTTAGTCACATTTTGGATTTTTTTCCATATGAGCCACATTTTGTGAACTGTGTGTAACTCACTGACTGTCTTCCCCAAAGCCAAAACAAGGAGTCTGAAAAGCACTCAGAGTAGAGAGCTAATGAAAAAATTTTGCCTTGAGTCCCTGTTTTGTGAATATAAGATCTTAGCTTAAGCATGTATTTTTCTAATAATTTGTGGCTCTGGCAGTGAATGCTTCAGAGGCTGGAGGTCCGTGTAAGGAGAGCCCTTGGCTGTGTGTGCTGGGGTAGGGAACAATAGATAGTGAGTGACCTGCTGCTTTTAGGAAACAGGGTGCTGTCTGGGAAGTGATTTTTGGCTTCCTGACAAATTAGCTCTTGGGAAGGGCCAGGTACTGGCACAAGGATAGAATCTCAGAATCTTCACAGTATGCAAGTGTAAGGAGTAACACAAATGAGAAATGGTGATGTCAGCCAACATCTCTTAATTTATTCAGTTGTAAGCAAACGCCGTGGAGGCTTAGGAAAACCAGCTCCTCCTACCCTGGTCTTCCTCCAGGGTACTGGATTGGGACCTTCAGACATTACTTGAGGTACAAGCCAAGCAGTTTGGAAATGACAGATAACTAGTAGAAGTTTACATCAATTACTGTTGTAAAACAGCCTGCCTTGCTGTGCAAAATACAGCCATGAAGACACAGATTTGAGGTAACTCAGCTCTGGGAGGAAATAGCCAAAGTTCCTACTCTGTATGTCCAGAACCTAAATGAAAGGAAAAAGTGAATTAAAGCTGGGAAAGCACACGCATTACACGTACAGTAATCCATACTTGGTACTTGGCTGAAGGAAGTTGTTTGATGAAAGATGGACATGCAGTTAAAATATGTGTATCTTGTTTCTGTTTGCATTAGTGTAAACAGTCCTGGAAAACTCTGGTTTGGGAGAGACTGTAAAAGGCTCAGGAAGAGCTATAGGAATAAAGTACTGGAAAAACTCGAAGGTGGATGTGTAGGAGCTCAACATGATTAACTTGATGGTTGAAGAGTGACTTAATTTCAGTTAGTAAATACCTACACATAGGAAATACTTACTAATGAGCCTTAAAGTTTAGCAGATGTGGAATATTAAGCAGTAAGAAAATGAAGGTAGATGACTTCATATTAAAAATGTGGATTTGTTTTAGCACTAAGTATAATTAATTACTAGGCCAATATGCAAGGAAAGATTTTTTTCCCAAGTATTGATATGTTTAAAATGAGATGACTTTACAAAGGATGTGTTCAAATATGGTTTTTATAAGCCTTACTAACTTGTGATTATTTGGGGCATTTTATATTTCAATTGATGGTTAAGAGGGGAAATTTTTTAACTACCCTAGCAATTCTTGCCTCACTAAAGAAGCACATGCTGCAGTATTTTCAGCTAGGGTGTTAACACATCTTTTAAACTGTCTGGAATAGGGTTTTGAGGGTAACTTTTGGCTTCTGGGACTTTTTGGTCTGTCAAACATGAATGAGGTCTCCAGTAAAGTAGATGTAGTTGAGTAGCTTTATTAGTTCTTTTGATTTTGGCACCTCCTCTATAGCAGCATAATTATGGAGAGGTGGTAAGAAACTGGAGAGTAGGAGTTGTCTTTTTGGAGGGCAACAGGTCCCAGAAATAATGTGTTACTCAAGTGGGGCTGAGAGGAGGTAGGGAGTTCCCTCAGTAAAGGCCACGTTGGAAGTGAGTGAACATATAAGTCAAACTGCAAATTCAGCTGATGACAAGAAAAAAGAGCAATTAGATGAAGCTGGATAGAGAGCTGACCCCATTTTTAAGAATAGTTGAAATTTTATCTGAGGTTGTAAGAAGTTCTGGTGGGAAATTTTTAGGCTGACTTGATCTGTAGCCTGGAAAGCTCAGAGGCAGAGGAGCTGAAAGTCTGGGAGAAGATTGTGTAATCTCTTCCCCCCATTGAATTAGAGACTGAGCTTCATAACAAAGCACAGTTAGGCTAAGAACTGCCTGTAGGAAAGTAAGGGTGTGTGTGTGTGAGATTTATTTTTGTGTATGTGCACAGCAAAGTGTGTGGTTAAACTTTTCAGTGCTTTTTTGCAGCCGTTGGTTGAAAATAGGGTTTGCTCAGGGCAGTAGTAATACCCGTGGTAATCTATTTCTTCTACCTTTGTTTTTAATTTTTACTTCTGCAAATAAGTAGTAAGTAGCATCATCTAACATGACAGGTGTTAGCCCTGTTAACTAAAACCGGGTGTCCACCTGCTTTCTGCCGGTGAGATCCGAGTGCTCTGAGATTTTTATGGACAGAGGTTCTTTCTCCAAGGAGGACAAAGCTGAAAGAGACTTTCTGTTAAAGTTTGTTGCCAAAAGTCTGGCTGATGCAATTACTCCTGTTCTGAGTTTTATTTGGATAAGAATTTCTAGATGTACCCTATCTTTGTGATGCAGAGGTTTCTCAGAGTAGCAGCTTCCCTTTCCATAAGGTTGGTGCTATCCTTGGGCTTGTTACACAGGGAAGTAAGAACTCATTCTTGTGAAAGATTTAAAGAGGGTGTTGCCTTTGGAAACTAAATACTGTTATTAGGAAATGGGAGGTGGTGGGGAGAAGCACTTAAATTTGCCTTTGTGATCCCTTTGGATTCTAGTTCATTGTACATCCTGAGAATGCTGAGGTCCATTCATTTTGAGGTGAGTTGCTGAAAATTGTAGCTTTCCATCTCTGACAGTACAGAGATGGTACCACACTACCTACTTTCACTGCATGGTTATATTTTGGATGGGGCACATAGGTGTATTTTAAGGATTGTCACTTCATTCAGGGGCTCTTGTTCATTAAATGAGTTTGGGTACAATGGTGGATCTGGTTTTGGTTCTAGTGGAGAATTCCAAGGAGATTGTTCAAATACCTCCTGAATTGAGTACCTAAGAAATCTGTTCTCTTCTAGGGAGGATTTTCTGGTTTTCCTCTTCTGCAGGAGAATATTAAACCTTTGGGGGTAGGAGAGTGAGGAAGATGGGAGCAGTAGGTCTTGCACTTTCTAAACAATGGGAAAGCAAAGACAGCCTAGGCCCCTGATTTGGAGGGCAACCTTGTATATCTGTATTGGTACATACAGGATGTTCCTTGGGTTAGGAACACAGCAGATGCCTTAATACTCCAGAGGAGTATTAGCCTGGATAAATGTCATTTGTTCTATAAATCAGGCCATCTGTAGATTGCAATCTGTCCCTTTGGTTGCATCCTGGCTGAAAGGCTGTGAATGCTGCTCTGTATCATGATTTGCCTTTGTATTCAGTGAGAAAATGTACCTCCAGACTGGACAAGAAACTGGGACCTCTGTCAGGTGCAGGGGCTTCGTTGCACTGGCTCTGTCCTGTGGGTGCAGGTCTGCCAGAGCAGGAGCTGTTGTCCATCTCCCAGCCTTCCCCATTGTGGAAGTTTCTATTTCCCACCATGGTACATGCAGGCTCTGCTGGCCCCTCCTGCATGGGAGTCTCATTTCCACCATTTCTGGTGACTGGGAGATGTTGTCCCCTTGTTGCAAACCAGGGGGAAAACCTGCAGACCTGGACTCCTGCAGCTGTTGGGCGTCCTGGCAGCACCGTGGTGGTGTTGGACACTGGCACAGGAACATTGCCTGAGTCATGGTAAAAATGGCCCCAAGCTACTTGATGCTCTGTGGCTCAGAGGTTTGTTTTTGTTTTGTTTTTTTCTGATAGGCCCTGGTGCAGAAACTTAAGCACCTTGATGGAGATTTTGAGATTGCTGATGGTGTATATATTGGATTAATCTTCCCTGAAGAAAGACACTTCATTTTGGCAGTTAGCTCCTGTAGAAAGGAATTTGGTTTGTATTGGTGCTGCTACACAACAGGACTTACTTTGGGCCTATAAAAGCATTTTCTTGTATCTTGAAACACTTGCCTTTTTTCACTTGGATAACAACCACTAAAGAAAACATTACATACCTCAACCTTGGTTAAGTCCCGCATTAAATACTTCATATGTTTATGGGGAACAGAAAGGGAACCCAAACCACTTATACACAAGCTGCACTGTTCATTAAAAACCACCCCAGGACAAACAGTTCAATCTGCTCCTCCAAATCTCAAGCAGGAGAATGACCTTTATGGATTTTTAGTGTTTTTAAATTGCTTTTAGTATTTGCTACAGGATGGACTGATAAAATGGATGGGGGCAAGAGAGGGGCTGTAAAGCAGTGTCAGTGCAGCCCTTCTTCCTGAATGCTTCTGTTTGCTTTTTAATCTTATTTCCTTTTATGCTTTGTTTCTGCAACATTCCCATGGCTTAAACTGCAAGCAGTGAGGTAGACTGCACACTCTGAGGTTTAGCCAGGCTTTGAAGCACAGCAGTAGTAACTTATGAACATTACAAAGGCTGCTGAAAAGCCAAGAGGTCCCCTGCCTCCAAGGAGACCTGGGTCACTTCCCTTAAAAATGAAAGCAAAAGTTGCAAAGTGCTCAGTGCTGCAGGGGGGGAGGGAAGGTTAACAATTCACAAAAGCAAGATTTTGTTCAAGTAAGGTGTCTTGTAATCATTCCCCTACGTGAAGAGCAGCAATAGCTGTGAGTATCTTGCATGTGAGCTTGGCTGTGGTTTGGTGACAAGTAGAGGTGACCACAGGTCTTGCCTGAGGGCTGTACAGGGTAGTGCTGCTGGCATCTCCCTGCTGTGCAGCCTCACACTCTTCTGTGCCCTCTGATGCCTCAATTTTTCTTTTTGGGGGGAGTTGGGGGAGGGTGGCAAGTTTTCAGCCAGATCAGTGCCATTGCAGGCTCTTTTCCGGCTGGAGATGACCTGCTAGGACAGTGGTGGCCCATGTTTGGATGGGTTTGGGATGCTCACAGCCTTGGGCAGGCTTCTGTGGCTTCCAGAGCACAGACTGGCTCTTGGGAGAAGAGCCTTGCTCCTGTGCCTTGGGCTCTTGCAACCTTGGCTGCTGACTCCAAATCCAGGGAAAACCTTGCAGAAAAGGCTGGATCAGCCTGAGACCCAGCTGAACCGCAGATCAGAAAAGTCCCCCATGGGCTTGTCTCATGTTCTGTGCTGTCTTCTAAAAATCAAACTCAATGAGGGCTGCTCTCTGCTGTCAGGCTTTGGTGTTCTGAAGCTCTGGTGCTCAAGTTCAAGGCAGAGATGGTCATGGGAGCACCACACAGACTGCCAAAACAGTCCAGAAAAACAGGCAGCTGTAACAGCAAAGTGGCTCATGATTTCAATTCCTGTATTTTACGTGTCAAGGTTTATTCTGAGGATTGTACTTGGAGTAACAGGAGTTTGGGCTTCTTCCTTGTCACATCCTGCTCCTGTTACATTCAGCATGCTTGTTTCCTGCAGCCAGCTATTATCCACCCACCTAGATGGAGACAGGGTCAGATGATTTAATTGTGTAGGACTTTTAAAGTTGTTTTTTACCTTGCTCCAGCTTAGTGATGAAACAAGCATATGGCTTCCAACACCTGTCCTCAGGCCTTTCCTACTGCCAATATAGGTGTGGAAGTCTAAAATAAAAGCAGACAGCAAAATAAGCTTCTGGGATAGATGAAAGATTTTACTGGCTGTAACTTCTTTAACAGCTTAGGTAGGTCTGCTATCTCTTCTGAAATTGCTTATCTACTTTTTTCCTCATATTTTTGGGTATTCCCAATCCCAAAAAGGATTTCAACAGCAACCAGTCTAAATAGCTGTCAGGTAGTATCAGCCAGACTTTCACCTCCAAGCTACAGCATGCTTCTCTTGATTTAAATGTTGTAACTTTTTCCAAGCAGCTGAAACTTCAAACCCACTATGGATTAATTACAAGGCTGGGCCCATCAAGCTTTTGCTATGGTAGAACAGAGTTAGAAGTTGATGCAGCTGCTGGGAGCTGAACGCTGCTGTCTGGCAAACAGTGACCTCCTTGCTTGGTCACAGACTCACAGAATGATTTGTATTGACAGGGACCTCTAAAGGTCTAGTTCAATGCCTCTGCCATGGACACTTTTTTATGAGATGAGGTTCTTCATGGTCCCATTGAACCAGACCTTGAACATTTCCAGGGCTGGGGCATCACTCACTTTCCTGGCCAAACAGTACCAATCTCTTATATGCAATCTAAACCCTACACTCTCAGTAAAAACCTGCCTCTTAGGTCCCAGTAGCATCTTTCTCAATCTTTCTTACAATCTGTATGTATTGAAAAGAAAGCCTCACAGTAAAGTCCCCCCCCAGAGACTTTTGCATCCCAGGCTGAAGAACCCCAGCTCTCTCAGCCTTTCTTCACAGGACAGCTGCTCCAGCCCTCGTTTCATGGCCCTCCTCTGGACCCAGTCCGGCAGGGAGAGCTCCTGTGCTGGCAAACACTTTGACTGACTTGGAGGGAGGGTCACACTTTAGCCCTTGGGGTTTGTAATTAGTAAGTGAGGGGAAAAGCCAATTTTATGCCTGGGAGAGCGCTGTTAATGAATGGCCAGGTACTGCTCTGACTGACTGCAAGGCCAGTCCACCTTGGTGCTGGAGGCTGGCTGGGTACCCAAGGCCAGACTGGCTGGACCTGCAGGGCCTGTTTGGCCACGGTGCCCTTGTTTGCTGTCCCAGCAGAGGCTCTGTGCCTGTGCACTCCATGTGTGTGCACTGAGCACAGCAGAGGGGGATGGCAGCCCCCGCTGCTCTGCTGTGCTTGGTTGGCCAGTGAGGTGCTACATCATCTCAGCATTTCTGCTGCTCAGCTGAGGCAAAGCCTGGTGGTTGCTCTGCTTCCTGCCTCCCCCATATGGTGGCTTGTTTAAAAATAAGATAAAAGGAACAGAAGTTGTAAAAGTAGGCTAACTAGAGGGGGATTTACAGTAAGTGCTTGGAAGGAAGCTTGAAGAAGTGAGGAGGGACCAATACTGGCAGCTGCACCTGTACCATGTTTATTCTTGCTGCTGCTCTGACATTTGAGCAACTTTGGGAACTTCACTGAGAGAAGACAGGATGTTCCAGCTGCCCTTCCTGTGTTCTGGGGCTATTTGACTCCACATACCCTCAACACCAGAACTGCACAGTAACCCACCATTCAGTCCTTGATGCTGCTCATCCAGTCTCCCCTGGCACTCACAGAGGGATGTGGCTGGAAGGATGCAGACAGCAGTTTAGAGGCCCCAGGAAAAGGCAGCATGATGCCAGCACCTGGGTACTGTGTCCTCACACCAGCCTCCTACTCTACTGAGCCATTCCAGGCTCAGATGCTGTCAGGACTTGTAGCCCATGACATTTCCTGTATTCCCACTTGGAGCAAAGCTGCTTGCTGGTCACCTTGTTGCTCAGGTGGTCCCACTTTTTCCTAGCACGTGCAGCCCCTAATGTTTGAAAGGAATTTAAAAGGATGCTTGGGGAAGCCAGGTGGCTGCTTGTGGCCAAGTGGTCCTGCTTCAAAGTACATCAGTGACATGCCCATGCACTGTTGGATATGGAAACAGCAGAAAGGAACAAAGTAAGTCCTATTCTACCCTGTAAATCATGGTCATTTCAGAAGGTCAGAAAAGTTACTTTAAAACGTTACTTGTTAGTTTTCTCTATGAGCTGTTCAATTGCCAAGGCTCACAGTCCAATTCCTCTGAAGCAGCTGCTCTGAGATTTGTAGAAACCTTGAATCATAAGAATCAATTACATCAAATTTAATAAACTTCACAAAAAGGACAGTTAATCAATTGCCACTGTTTTCATCTGCCATAGGGGCTCTGCAGCTGTTTTTATTTTAAAACAATCCACTACTGAATCAGAATATTCAACTGGAATGAAGCATATTAAATCAAGATGAACATTATGTGTGTAGAAAATCAATCTGTAATTTTACCAGGATGATGAACTGCCCTGCTGTCCCAAGCCTGAAAGCACAGCACAGTCCTCTCAGTGGCCTGGGAGTGACTCCACAGCCCAGGCTGCTGACAAGCATGTGCCAGACACTTCTTTATTAGTAGGGAAGGGTTGTTTGTAGCTCTGTACTTTACATTAACAATGTGTATTTGCAGGATTTGTAGCTTTCTGCTCTGTTTTTCAACTTCACTAAATCTTTATGATGATAATGCATTGTACACAGGGTATTCAATTGCTTTTCTTTAAGCAAAATCAATTTCATTTTAAATACCTCTGGCTTGTTTTTTGTTTTTTTTTTTCTTTTTTTTATCTGAAAGTGTGAAAAAAATTGCATTGTAAATGATTCAAAGCTTAAGTAATTTCAAAAATTATATATTACAAGAAACCAATGCTTAATATGAACTACTTGGTAGCACAGTTTATGTGAGGAGGACGGAAAAGAAAAAACCCTGCACCTGTGGTTTGCCTTGTGTGAAAGGGAAGATGATTCTGATACTTTCCTACCTAAAAACAGAATAAGAACATCATTAGCTGAACCTCTGGAATGCTCTAATTGTCTCAATCAAGACACTAGTTTGGTTTTTTGTGCCTTGTTTTGATTGTTTTGGCGGTGTTTGTTTTTTTTTTTTGTTTTTTAATCCTGCAAGTCTAGAATCTGTGACCTACAGAACAAACATTTTTTGAGCCTTTAAGAACAGTTAATTGGCTGTTTTGAACTCAGTACAGCCTCCTCTCTGCTTTACACCTAACTGCTTCAGCTACTAAAAAATGCTGGAGTGGATTGTCCACAAGTGTTTTAGAAACTATCCAGACAAATGTAATCCACAGCAAATTTAGCAACCACAGACTTGCTTCAAGTTGCAAGAATCTGCTTAATGGTTTTGTGGTAACCCAGCTGGGCTGAAGAGCAGCCTGGATCTCCCTCTAGCTCCTGACACTAACATTTTTGTCATTGCAGATAATTAGAGTTTGGCATGGAGAGGATTTCAGGCAAACAGTATCAGTTTTGAGTACAAACTAGCACCCCTAAGTGTAAGTGCACCCCAGTGTAAACCTTAGGTACTTCCCAGTTAATCCCCTTTGTAGATAGATCTCTTATTTACTGCCAGAACTGCAGCCCAAAGTTGTGAATTCAGGCCCCTCTCAGTGCTCAAGAAAGTCACAGAGTGCAGAAAGGGCAGCTCACTGAGCAAGGAACTGCCAGTACCAAAGAGCAGCAAATATGATGAAGGGAACCAAGTTTTACCTTTACAAGGAGTACAGCTCTGGCATCAGATTCCAGGTCTTACATGCCTCAGGGCCCCAGCTGGGCTGGGGACTGTGCAAAGAGATGATCAGACCATCTTTAACCATTAGACATGAAAATCCACTCCTAAGCATCTGAAGAACTTCTGGGAACAACCGAAGCACTTTGACGCTTCCAGGTTATGGGATGGGATGGGATGATGAACATGATAGTTTGAACAGGGATGTTTAAAGCTTGCTGAGGGTTGAGTCTGATGAACTCTGGTCAGTCCAACCTCACACCCACTGCTAGCATGTGGCTTTTTAGATAGGAGGCACCAAAACCACATTACTGCTGCTCAGTGCACACATCCAACAATGTTCTGCTGCAGTCAAGAAGTTGGCCAATTCAGTGAGCTTGTACATTTATATAGTTATTTTCAGGTACTTAGTTACCTATTAGACCATGAAACAGGGATTAACTGAGTGTACAGGTTGTGAAAACACTTCACCAATGTAGAGGGAAAATCAAGCAAATTAAAAAAGGCTGAATATAATAAATTGTAAAGTGGGTCCTGTACAGTACATAGAGCTTGTGATCTTTACTGGCTAGTGACACATCCTCAGGGTGCACCAGGGGATGTCCAGGTTGGACATATGAAACAATTTCTTCTCTGAAGAGGAGGGTCAGGCATTGGGATGGGCTGCCCAGGAAGGTGGTGGTGTGACTGGAAGTGTTCAAAACACAACCAGACATGGCACTGAGTGCTGTGGTTTAGTTGGCAGAGGAACGGTTTGTTCCAAGGTTGGATTCAGTAGTCTTGGAGGCCATTTCCAACCTTTATGATTCTATGAGCCTTTTCCCCTTCTTTTGAGGGGAAGCAAAGGGACACCACATTGATTTCATATCTTCTCACTGTCCTTCCTTCAGGATTACTATTCAGAAACAAAGGGTTGGGTACTGTCTACAAACTGGTCATCTTTTATCTTCAGATGTTTGCTAAGTATCAGTTCAACAGCACACCAGTATTCTAGTGGGAATAAAGTTGTGGTTTTTGTCAAAATCATTTTATTAAAGAGTTAATGTCACAACAAGCTTAAAGTAACACATGCTTCAGAAATAAAACTAGATGAAAAATTCTCAGAACAGAAACAGAAATGGATTGAAGGCATGGCAAAGCATCCGTTCCAAGAAACTTCTGCAAACAAGTGCGAATTCTGTTGGTGCAATGGAGAAAAAACTCAGAAAAAGAAGCCTCCTGGGCATGACTTCTCTTTATGTTTATGTAGTGCAGTTTGTCAAATAAGTTAGATTGGAAAGGGCACAATTCCGATGGCTGCACAGACCCAAATTTACTTCTTCAATATTTAGCTCCAGCACAGGTTCTTAAACTGTGACTACTAACAAAACAAATTTAGTTGACATCTTAACATAGCAGTAATAGATATTTTATATACATGATAGATGTTTGACTCATGCAGCCTCTTCAGTTACATGATTTTGTTTTAATTTACTCAAGAAACATTATAAAAAAATAGGTTTGCAATTTGTATTTCACTTCGGTGTTAGCTCCACATCACCCCAGGCAAAGACAGTGTTTCAGCAGACAATCTAATTTGGCAAGAAATCTGCCCTAATTCGTAACCTCATTTTTGTAAGTCCACATAGAAAATAAATGCGAACTCTTTATACAAAACAAGAGCAAATAACTGTACCTATAGAAAAGGGGATTAATTCCCTTTAGTTTTATTATCATGGCACATACTTTATACAGTTTCACAACAGCATACTAATTTTCATTTAATTTTTTTAAACTCCAAAATAGTGTTGATGAAGGGAAGAATATAAGTTACCAGAGGCAGCTGACTCATGCATTAAGCAATTCATGTTCTTTATCAGTTTTCCCAACAGCATCAGGATTGGATAATGGGTCAAGGTCAGCAAAGAGACTGAACCAAGCAGTCAAGTCTTTAGGATTCTTTGTAGATTCTGGAAAGAAAAAGAAAAAAAGAAAGAAAAAAGAAATGCACAGACTTGTCAGCTATTTTAAAACAAAACTGACTGAATGTTTGACTGAGGTCAAAAAAATGCCATGTTACTTTTTAATTTATTACTAAGGGTACTTCTGACAAGAAAATAAGAGTGAGAGATTGCATTTTAAAGCACTATCTTTTTCAGAATATAGAACTTTGGTAAGAATGAGTGTTTTACATGTCTGCTATGTATTTTATATGGCTCTTGCCATGATAAGTACAGGAACATTTTAACTAGAAATGGAAACAATCTCACTCTGTCTAGCTTTGTTTCATAAAAGGTATTTGAGTGTGCCTCTGCATGCCTGCAAACAAGCAAAAGGAAAGTGAAGGCGAATTTTACTTTCAAGCTTTCTTAGAGGACTAAATTCCTTTGCCTAAATCCAATTCATGTGACTGTTCTGTCTCCCCTGTATGCAACCAACAAGGCCATTACTCATCTGGAATGAAGTTTTAATGGGAAGGCACAGGCTGGAGAGAGAAAGAGAGGGGTTATATTTGATAGACAGTCCTCAGTACAGCTTCTAGTTAAATTCTGATGGATATAGACAAAAAGTGAATAGGGAATGCATACAATAGCAGATGGACTATTGCATCTCTGTGTCCACATTGATATATGTATTTCACAGAAGTCATCTGCCTGCTTTTATTCCAACTGGGCAGATGTTCAGCTTAAAGCAGTAACAACTTTGGCTGCTATGAAGAAGGTACATCTCCACTTGCTTTTTTTTTGTGGCCCTATGCCCAACATGTATTATACTGATAGTGAAATAAGATATGCTCTTCTCTCAGAGAGATAATGGCACATGAAAGCTTTCTTTGTGACACAAAGAATTTACAGACTCTGCTTGGCATGACACTCTTGGTACCTGCCACTTTCAGAACCACAGATTTCCAAGTAGCTGAAGGCCATTCCTTTTGCTGGTGCCTGTCCTGTGGCTGCATAATCACACTGATTTCCAAAACAGTTTCCAAAACACCTTAATCCTCTTTTTTGTTTATTCTGCTGAGCTGAAAAATCTCAGGGGAAGGAAAACATATCACCCCTTTCTTCTGTATCATTAAATGTAAATGCACAGAATTGGCTATAAACTGGCAACAGAATTCAATGTAATTCTGTTCACTTATGCAGGAAATCCTAGTCAAAAATCAGCAGGCCATTGTCTCAATAGATGGCAGGACTATGCACTCTTGGCTCAGTTGCAACAACTGAATTAAGTTTTACACAGATGATTACTGATATCATGTATGTTTATCAAAAAAATTTGCAATTAGGGCTCTTCTGCCTTATCAGCAGACTGTATTTTAGCCACAATGCTAAATCTTAGAGCTTAAAAACATTGTTTAGCTCAAAGTGCATGCAGATGCTATTCTGTGTGAGTCTAAATTAAAGTAGGTAAAAGAAACTGTAGCTGCAATTCCTTTGTTATAAATTACTCTTCTGACATGCGATTAGCACTAAGCCTACCAAAAATATACATACACAACATATCATGCACCTAATCAAGGTGAAACAGAGTGATCAGGGAGCACAAGATCGAGCTGTAGCTACTACAAAAATAAGTTTTGTTACCACAGTAACTGGGAAGACATGAGACATTATACAAGATACAAGAGCTAAAAAGGAAAAGCCAAGTATCACCTTTCACAGGCGTCTTGTCATCACTCACATTCAGGCTGTGTGGTTTCTGTGCTGGCTGTGGTATTGATGGTGGGCTCACACTGCTGGCTGCCCATCCTACAATTCAGTAATAGAGCAGCATTAGCATGAGGAGTTACTTTGTTAGCTCCAACCCCCAGTGTCTGGCAGCATCAGACAGAGGAGCAGAGTATTCATTTAAGGCCATTTGTGTCTGTCCTTGTACACACAAAGTCAGCAGTCAGACCTGCACAGGAGCAACACCCTTTACAAGAGAGTATCTCTAGATCACTTTCATCATCTCCAGCTTCAGGCAACTATACTCTTTCCAAACCTTTCACCTGGCTAGAAAATATTTTTGTTTCTCTTATTGAATCACAGTTAATACTCATTTACAGAAAAGCCAGTTCAGTAATCAGGTCAAACACATCTTTAGGGAAAAGAATAATTTACATTTGGATAGAAATACCACCACAAATAATAAACTTTTTTTCTAAGTCCAAAGACTGTCATTTCATCCATTGTTCCAGACAAAACCTTATTGAGAGACCCTAAATTTTTTAGTTCATTTTGAAGTAATTCTGGAAAAAAAAGATAACTCACTGCAAAACACTGAAGAATTAAATTCAAAATTAATTACTTTAAGTTAATTTAAAACTACATTTTACTGGACTATTTATTTTTTATCTTTATTTGAAAGGAGATTCTCAGCAAGAAGAGAGCAACTATGCAGGAAAAAGTGAGATAGTTTTTTTGTTCTTACATGCATATTCCTAATCCACAAAAGAGTAATGATAAATAAGTTAGTAAGGCCAGATAAACAGGCTGTCAAAATGAACTAGGGGTAGTATACTGCAGAAACATATTAGAAAAAAAAAATGGTTTTGTCCCTTACTTAAGGTATCTAAATTCGTGTGCTTTATTACATTTAGAGGACTGGAGATAGTATTTCTAATTTAATTAATTTATCCTTTAAGTTTGGCCTGGTCAATTATCCATCTAATTTGGCAGTATCACAAACAGGATGATCAGCTATGCACCCACCTACTGTTTCCTTATTCAGTCTCTTTTTTTCTACAAGTGCCTGCTTTCACATCCTTTATTACTCTTTTTCTCCTTCCTCCCCTAACTTTCTGCTCTTTTGGGAGCCCTGTCAGATTTTGGCACCCAGCATCCTGACAGGTAATGCAACAACCACATCAGTCACATCAACCCTTTCTCTCTCAGTCGATTACTCTCATCACTCTCTGATCTTACCTTGCCTATAAAAGGTCTAAAACCCAAGCTATGTTATAAAAAGAGGCAAGATATGTTTTTCTGTAAAATCACATGAATTAGGAAGGAAATTTAAAGCCACAAACATCCTCTGTATCTATCTCTAAGGAAACTAACCAAAAACTTCTTCAAAATCTGGATGCAGAGTGCTCACATGTATTTGCTCTAGACAAAGGTGATAAAGGCTTGTGAGCCAGCTTCTGCCTTCTGAAAGTGAGGTCTTAGAGTTTAATCTTTCAAATAAGCAAATCTGAATGATAATAATGGAAAGCATGGCATTACCCCTGCAGAATGACATACTTTTCAGGCATTTTCTCTGTTTGTGTTACAAACAAGAATGGCAGAGGACATTATACACAATACAGTAGACTGCAAGGCTTTTGTGTGCCTGGAGATGCTTTGTGAGAAAGTGTTTGATATGGCAATGAATGACAACAGGTAAATTCAGCTGCTTAAACAAAGAGGACCTAATCTGATAGAAATGAATGGGAGCTCTGCCAGAAACTTTCTGTGCAAGTCCCAGTGACTTCAGAAAAATCAGAACTGGGTCCCATCGACATCACTGATGTTCCTGTACACTGGTGTGCTTGGCAGGTCAGAGAGCAAAACACTTCAGACAGTGAAATCCTTTGGAGCCCTCCCTCTTTTTGAGTCCCTGGACTAAGGCCTGGTAGGCAGCACATCCATGAGATGCTGTGGCCTGGCTGCCATTTAATGAAACACAGGTAGCTTGCTCAGAAAACAAGAACCACCTAACAACAGCAACTAAATATCCAACCAAATACACTCCAAAAAATATGTGATGCTTTCATAATGAAATTACTGATTTATGGAGGTACTGGGAAAGACTGATGCAGAATTTGTATGAAATACTTTAATGAATTAAATTTTCAGTGAGCTACAGAGAACAACTCTGCCTTTCAGTACCAAACCACAGCCTATCAGTTTGAAAGCAGTTGTTGGCCCTAAGCCTGTTTTGGCTTGCCTGTTCACAGGATGGCTTTGTAATGTGACCAGACAAAAGGTTATTGCCAAGACAGCAAGGAAACCAAACAGCTTGCTGTTCAGCAAGCATCTTCACCAACACTGCACTGATTAAATTTAGAAAAGGAAATGGTGAGCTGTGCATTTTCTTATGAACTAGAATACATGCACATGTAGGGAAGACAAAGAGGGGCCCTTAATGGTACAAGTGAGTAAGTAAATGAGGCCATAAACATCATGAAAAGAGAAAGCCAACACTCCCTTTGAAAAAGGAGAAAAGCAACTGAACTACAGAGCTGTATCTGGAGGAGAATCTAAAAGATATATTGGGAGCATGCTTTGTTTCTATTATACACACACGCACACACACACGCACACACACACACACACACTAATTTATATGTACTTTAAACCAGCACCTGGTAGCCCCATAGCAATTCAGAGTCCCATTGTGCTGGATCCTGCCTATAAATACAGCCAGAGAAAACTCTGAGCTGGGAATTCCTGACCCTAACAGTTTATAACCTGCATAGCATTCTGCCTGTTTTACAGATTAAGATCTGAAGCACAGAGAAAACAAAGCCCCAAAGATTTATGAGCGTGCTTAACATAAAATAAGTAAGTAATCCCACTGAAGTTAATAGAAAAGTTAATGTGCTTAAAGTTAAGCATGTGAGTTTTAAGAATCTTTATGGTCTTAAGGCCAAATTCACACAGGAAGTATGCAACATTGAGGCTCCAGTGTAGCACCTCACACTGAATAATTATTAAGCAATCCTACCAGTTAGGGAAATAAATGCAGGAGATGTATCACAAGTCCTCAGTAAAAATATAATTCATACATTCTAATACTTCCAATTTTCATGCCTGGATATGTTTATACTCCAGTTAGTAGTTAAAAAAAAAATCCTCTCTTCCCATATTTAATGATAAGGTCAAATTCTGAAAGAAAAGTTGTGAAGTGAAATGAAATGCAGTTTAAGATTAAAGCTGAGTTTTTACAAGATATAAAATGGACCAAATTTCATCTTCTCTCAAAAAATAAGAAACAAAGTCTTGGAAATATTTAGAAAGCTAAAACAAGAAACAAAACATTTAGAAATACTATTTTCAGATACAATCACTCAGCTGATTAACCCTGACTTTTCAAGTGCTGGTACCTAAATTACCACAATCTTCTGCCAAAACCTTGGAAACCCATTTGAAAACATCCACATATTTTATGCTTTCTTATTTTTTTTACTCAAAAAGATTTTGGAATACCATGTTGACTGGAATGGATTTTCCATTTCTATTATTCCTTGAATGCAACATTACTGAACTCTGATTTTGAAGTCTCTAACACTGTACCCAATGCCAGTGCAAATGAAACTTAACATTCACATCAGAAAGGATGTACAACTCTGCTTGCTATTTATGCCTAAAAAATGCTTTTCCGTTAAAAACACATTTACATTTAAAAATGGAAATTGTACTTTAATGTAAAATATATTTAAAAACATGTAAAGCTGTGGAAAAAAATCCATCTCATAATATTTCTGTTGCTATTTTTAGAAATTTGCTTAAAAACCATGTACCTTATAAAACTACATCTAAACCTGTGCATCATTACAAATGTCATTCTCCCATTTTCATCTAAGTAATGAAGCCAATGAACCGAGGTATCTTGCTTCAGGGGTACTGGTAGTAATTGTATTAATTATAAAGTAAATCTGACTTTCTAATTCCTGCCAAAATGTCACAGGTCATTTTACCTCATGTATGACTCTTCCAGTTACAAAGGTTCCAAGAAATAGACTCTAGGATAGGATCAGCCTGCTACTGTTTCCAATATTTCTCTTCCCCAAGTGAGATTTAAATGACTTGGCAAAGAGCCCAAAAAGGCAAGGTCCTCTCCAGCTTGCAAAGCCCTGCAGAAGATCCAGCCAGACTGCAAGGAGCACAAAGGTGGGTGCTGCTGGCTGTTTATCACCAGCCTGCCTTCCTCCCTCTCTTCCTTCCTCAAGGCCAGAAGAGCAGTAGGAAACCTCTGCCCTAGTTCCCCTCTTTTATTTTCCCCAGTAGTAGCTCGGAAAAGTGGAGAGAATTAACAGCACAGAAGAAAGAGGAGGGAGAGAGAGTTGCATCAGTAACCAGCCTGCAAGAGAAATCCACCTGTATGGCAGGATGAGACAACCCATTCTACCTGACCCATATCCCTACATCAATGTATAGGATGCTTGAGGGAAAAAAAAAAAAAGCAACTGATTTTCACTTCATGGTTTAAAAATAGTATCCCCAGACAAAATAATTATTTTTGGTTCCTTGGCCCCTTAATAGAGACAGCAGTTGTGATTAAATCAGAAAAACCCACTTGAACATATTTTCTGTTTCAGGAATAAAAAAATATCTCAAGGTTCTAAAGATCTCAAAGAAGATTTCAAAAAATTAAATTAAAACATTCATGACAGTAATCTTGACTTTAGGTTTTGAGTACTTCATTCAAACACTGAATGAGAAGGGCTAAAAAAACCAAATAAGTTACTCCTGTGTTTTGTCTCTAGGCCATACTCTGCTTTAATTTCAGATACAATTTCTGCAGCCATGGCACAATATAAACTTTCACCACACTTCTACATACCAGAAATCCACACTCCAAGCCCTAACCTGAACATACTGACAGAACAAGATGAGCTCTCACCATGTAAGGATGACTGCAAGTCATTCATGTTTTGGTCTAGCAGCTGTGAGGGTAAGTACCCCGATGGTGCTGGTACTGCAGATGATGAGATGCTCTCCCCATCTCTAGCTGAAGAGTTCATGGTGAGATCAGCAGCCTGGCCAAAAACAGCTGTCCACTCTTTGCTGAATTCCCCCTCATCCAGGGAGGAGGCGTTGAGGATCTCATTTAGTAATACCATGTCATCCTTATCACCAAGTTCTGGCTCCAAGGATCTCACAAACTTTTCCTTTGAAGCTGTCTCAGAACAAGAGAGTCAAGATAAATATTTTTTTTTAGACAAAGTAAATAAGAAACTTTTCAAAACATAGCCAATCTAGGCTAGGTATGTTAAGGGAGATGGAATATTTTTGCATGAATATTTATTTTCCTTTTTAGACTCAATTCTCTTGGACATCTGGGTTTATACCTTATGCAACAAATAATTTCTTCATTATCTTAGATAACCTCACTGCTGTTAACACTTGCTTCTCATTGAAAATAATACAAGTGTGCTTAAAAATCTATTAAACACACCAAAATCATTACACAGTCTAATATTTAAATAATTGGAAAGTACTACTTTTATGTTGCTTCTTGAAACACTATATGAAAGTCTCAAAAAAACCCACAGATTGGTATAAACTAAAAAAAAGTAAGACTTGGGGACTTAAGATCTCCCTTATGACCTTCTGATCTATGCTTGAATTATTGGGGTACTTCCCCATCAAAAAGGTTAGTCTATCACACAGAGTTAGATTTCTATGCTGACCAACACTGTAGTACTTTTTTTCTTCTCATAAGCTGCTGAAAAATAATTGGGGCTCATTTTCCTTCTGATTCCCTGTGCTAGTTTTTCCAGCAACAGAACTGCAGCTGAAGAAGCTCTTAGATCACTTGAGCCACTGCTCCTCAAAACCAATTTTTTCCTATTTTAGAAATGGTAAATAGTTACACAAAATACATGAAACTGGTAACCATTATTACCAGGATCATTATTGTTTCCCAAAACATTCTGAGAGTTAAAGGACTATCAAGGACCCCCAAGTGTTATTTTACTTGGAAGCATTTGGAGCACCATTTGGAAGCATTTGGAGCTCCACTGTGGAAATCTGCAGATGACAAAAATGGTGGTTAACAAGGCTGATAATGTTACATTCCTGAAATCCAGATCAGCTTATCTTAATTATGCTTGTTTCAAACTTGTGGTAAGGCACAGAAGCAACTTCAGTTTTCCAAAGTTTTGGTAGATCAGCTGAACTCTCCAATTTGCATTCAACTTACAAAATGCTTTTAACCCTTTTGGGCTGGGATAAAAGACTGACAGTAGCGAGTGTCTGCAACAGGCCATTTTACTGAAACTCAACAGCCTTCTCAGAAAAGTTTCCTGGCAACAGCTGTAATAATTTATAATTAAATGGTTGAAGTTGAGTCAGAGGAGGAAAAAAGCACAAAACTGTGTTTTAAAATAGGCTCATGCGTCAGCGCACACACCTACGTACTAAGAAACAAATAAACCAACACAAAATTATTTTATTCATTACTGAAGTCAGCTGTAAGAATCAAGTCCTTTCTAACTCACATTTTGATATACCTCTGTACTCCCTGACAGGGCCTAAAAATTAGAAACAGAAACATTAGAAAGACGTCAATTCTCCTGATGTTCTCCCTAGATTATAACTAAAATACCACAGAAAACAATTTGTTCTTAAGAATTTTCAGGCTGTTTTCCCATCTTCAGATAAAGAGCAAAGAATATTAACATTGTCCAAGTACCTCCAATTGCCCCAAGTTACTCAGCAGGTAAGACAGAGGGGTAAATCCTCCCACAGGGGAAACACACCTGCTATTTCAAAGGCCCTTAAGAACTCTGAGGTCCATGGGGCATCACCACCTCAAAGTTGCTCTCAGGAAGCCCCTTCATGAACTTGCAGGGGGAGATGCAAAGGGAGCAGCATTTGTAGCAGACCTGCTACGACACAGCACCAACCCCACAGGTAACCACAAGCGCCCTGAACGGAACAAATGCAGCAGCACAGTTCAGAGCCAAGCTCTGCTCCATTTGGGGAACCATTGCAGGAGACCCATCTTGACTTTAGCAGCAAGTACAACATAAAGCTTTACATGTGAAGAGCAGCCAGGTCTTGCTGCAGGGTGTACAGCCACCAGAAATCTAAGGAGTGACACATTTTGTGGCTCAGCAATTTTCCTGATCTTCCTGTGGGGACTGTGCAGCCGTGGCAGGGCAGGATAGGGGGTGTTCAGGCTCAGGCTGCTCTGAGTAAGCAGCAGCAGCAGTTTCACTCTTGTTTGCAATAAAGGTTATCTAGAAACCAACCTTGCTTACCGAGATATTACTCATGTGGTATCTCTGCTAGATTACTAGAATGATAGGGACTTTCTCACTTTACCCGTAAATCTTCTATTACTTCTTTTCCTGTTTCTGTTTTCACTGGCCATTTTCAGTCAAAATCCTTTTTTCTGTCTGCACATGCAGCCCTTATACATGCCCGTGGAAAAAATCCAAACCTTCCACTAAAACACTGAAAGAACAATGTGACTATATTCTTTCTGTTCTGTTTGAACAAGCCTGTAGCAATGCTCACAATTCCTTTGTAAACTTACCTCGTTTTGTTGCTGTTAAACAAAAAAGTGAAGAGAAACTAAAAATATTTACAACAGTACATGATTGGCAACACATGATAAAGACTTCCTCCTGAAACACATGTGAAGGAGTACCTCTACCTATACTGCTCCACTTAAAATAGTACAATATTCATTAGCCTAAAACTAGCTAATGTGTAAAATTAGGGCGAATGGCTGCTATTGTAACAGTGCCGTAGCCAACTTTAGCCAATGATGCCACCTCACAGAAGTTTTTGCATTATTTCCACTGCTTAAGTAAAGAAAAAAGTGTTCTAAGTGACAGAGCTAAGCTTGTATGAGCAATAATTTAATGTATTATCTGTATCTCCACTAGGAAGGCCCAACAAGGAATGGAACTGAGTAAGAAGAAAACCAGAAGAAAAAAAATGCCGCTATCAGACACACACTGATCTTTTTATTAATCCCAGAAAAGAAGTCATTGTTACCTTATCTATTCACAGATTAGGGCTGCTTCTGCAGACAGCTGAGGAACTTTCCTGGTGCCGGCCTTCATGGGCGATTCTCCACATGGATAATTTCCCCCCCAGTGGAAGACACTGCCCGTGGCAAATCCAAAGCTAAGGTGTTTGCAAATGTCCTTACCAACCACGAAGACAGTGCTTTAAACACCCCAAATGCTCTCAGTCTGACTGACTAAACCACACAAAGGGATTTTTTTCTTTGCTTCATTTGCTTTTTGAGTTGCCACAATTGTTTTGGTTGTTGAAGTTTTTTAAACTCATTCTTCTGAGATGTATGAGTGAAAAGCAATTGAAAAATTACAGACAACACTCTAACTTCTTAGGAAAACTTGTAAAATTTTAACCCAGATATTTCATGTGTTATCTAGTAAAACAGCACATCCCCTTGAGCTGCCAGGGATCTCACAGAAGTAGAAGGACAACACCGTGGATTTAATTAACTCTCTGTCTGAAAGAAGTCACCAGTTCTTACATGGTTTTAAGAAGACTATATTATTTGTTTCTGATATGTACATTTTCAACACAAAATCTTGTGGTTACTAGTGTATTGCCAAGAGTTGTAGCACAACAACTAAAAAGCCAAAATGCAAAATTTGTGAAATATTATAGGAGGGGTAAGGTTTACAATGGAACCTACTTCAGTTGGCAAATAGGATATAGTCCAGTCTACCTAATCTTGGTACAAACATTTTATCCCCAATAAGGTTTACTTTAGTAACATTAGAATAGTGTCTCTGCTGAGTTTACTTTAACACTATTTAAATACTGCAGCTGAATAATTTCATTCTACCTTTCAGATTGTGAAATAAATTAAGATCTAAACTTAAAAGTACACTTGGCTACTATGATTGAAAAGCAAATGAAACAGATGAAACTGACATGCACAATCATATCATACCATTTTCTTCAGGTTGCAAGTCTAATAACTCATCTATAGCACCTAAAAAAAAAAAAAGAAGAAACACAGAAAAATTAAAAGCCACAAAGGAAGACCTGCAGTACACTGACAGTCAGTAGGTAAACATGTAAAGATAGCCTTCTGAAGTGTCTTCACCTGAGTTCTGCTCGTGGTTACAATGTCCTTGCAATGTGGAGATGACATCCTTGCCATCATCAGCTGTAATTGAGATCCATAAATATGTCAAATTGCACTTGGCAGGAGACCATGCCTATAAACAACACCACTACAGGATCAACATGCAATGGTTGCTGGGATTCACATTTTAAGTGAGTCATGTTTAAAATGAGCCTGGTCACAATGAATGAAAGATCCAAGGTACAAGCATTTCAAAGTGAGGTAAATTTCTGAATAATAACCTGAGGGAGATCTTCCTTTGAGTCCCTGCCTGCTACACTACCCTCTCCAGGCTGAGTGCACCCAACTAAGGCAGCTGGAACAATCGGTCCTCCAGAAGCAGAGAAATTTATTTTAGAGACTTGTACTTAGGCCAGAAGAGTGCAAAAAAGTGCCAGGATCTTATCACTCTCTAAACTGCCTTCCTTACAATGTGTTCTTCCTCATGACACAAACTCTGGGAACAGGGAGAAGGAATCTTCACCCAAGGCACCCCAAGTCAGGATATAAGTAACAGCACTTCCTCCGCAGGGAAACAAATGGACTAAGACCAACAGGGATTAAAACGTAGAGCTGAGATTTATAGGCTATTAGAGGTGACAAAACACAGCTTAAATTCTCAGCAAGCTTCTTGGATGACACATGAAACCAAAACAATTATCTAGATTCTGTTTATCAGTGAAGAGAAAGATACCTCCCTCAGGTGATTAACCCCATTTAAGACATGTAGTAAAACATGAAGGATGAGTTAACTGCTGAATATACCCTTTTCTCCCTCATTAACTGTTGAGGAAATCTAGCTCCTAGACAATCAAGTCTTTATCTCTAAGGACAAAGGAAGGGCTTGGCCACAGCATTGCTAGAACTGGAAGGCCCATCTGCTGGAACCTCACACAAGAGGCTGGAAAAGTGAAATAGAATTCTCTACTATGAAATAAAAACTGAATCCCAAACTCTTTCAAGAGAGTTGCCAATCCCTTCCAAGAGAAACTTCAATGTGTGTTCAGAACAAAAGGAAATAGAACAGCTTGCTGTTTGTATCATTATCTTCATAAGGCTTTGCTAGGACAGAAATGTACTCCAAGCACAAGAATCAGCTGGTCATTAAAGAACCCATGAGCACATCTGATTACACTCTATATAGACATAGACAGTAGACGGATAAAAACATATGAACTAATATATACATGATATTTTCATAAAAGCACAATGCACGAAGTTAAAGGGGAAAATCCCAACCCTAAACTGTCTGGCAGAGGGGAAAAGAAACTCAGAAAGAAAAGTTCATGACAGGTGGGATATGGATGGCCAAAATTCTGTAATGAAAAAGGTAAAACTGTTGCCCAAAGCCTGCCTTAGCTAAGTGGTAAACATGATGGAGCCAATCTTAAAGGCATCTGTAGCATAGTAAGGGAAAATGCAGAGTAAATGATAAAAAAATGAAGTTATGAAGTAAAAGTAGTTGGTGAGGAAAACTAAGAAGCAACACAGCTCCCTCACTAGAAGCACTGTATCTGTATGACTTTAGAATATAGAGGGTGATTCAAGAAAAAAAATCTCAGCAATGGCACAGACCTGCTGGTTTATGAAGATGGAAAAATTTAGAAGACCAGTTAGAAATATTTCAAAACACTTCAGTTCCTTTTAGGGGTGATGAAGAAAGAGACAGAACAAGGTATTATATTATGGTGAAATATTTTGCAGTCCCTAAGCAACTGAGGTTCTAGAAAACATCTGCTAAGAAAATATAAGTCAGATTTTGTACCCATATATATTAAAATATCTTGTCAGAGATATATCTGATCTAATTAATTGCAAAATGTGTGAAACCTCAAAACACTGGAAAAGTCCTAATATAGTGTCTTTATTACAAAAATACACCCAAAGAACCATAATTAAACAGAGTGACTATGGGCTGGTAGATCACCATTACTCCCAGTTAAAAGATTAATGGAAAGCCATTCAGTATGGCATCCAGCAAAAGAATGTGAGCATAATAAATGCTCCTCTCATAATTTACTGTTGATTTCATGGAAAGCAGACCTAGTTGAAAAAAAAAAGCTAATTTAATTCTTCGATAAAACTATGAGCTTTTTTCAGTAAAGATATTGCTTAGAAACAACTTGACTTTGCACTGCACAGCCTTCCAGCTGAAAAGTTAGCACTGTGTAACATCTATAACGAACATATTGAATAGATTAGGAATGTGACAACTAACAGATGTCAAAACACGTTGTTAGGAGGAGTAATTGCAAAGCAGAAGTGTTTCTAGTTTAGATCTGCAAGGCTTACTGTTTTATCCATTGCTAGTCAATGGGTTTAGCAGTCATCTGGAAGTAAATACAAAATCACTCTAGAAAAAAAATGTGCAACCAAGTAACAGACTATTAGAGGTGGTCAGTCTGTCTACTCATTTGGTTTTGGTAGTCAGAGCTAGGAGAATTCAACACCACCAAACTGTAAGTTACATCTCCAGGACTAAGAACATAAGCCATGCTGTAGAAAGAACAAATGAATCCTGGAAAGCTATGGCTAAAAGGAACTCAGTCTTCATAAATAATGAATTCAGGTATCAGCTTCAAATTTGATGTTGCAGCAAAATGGGATGTTCTTCTTGGATACAGAAACAGTAATGTGATTTCACCTTCTAGAAATATGACAGGTGAGAACAACATCAGTAATCTCTTGTCTAGCTATGTATTTCATATTTGAAAAGGGATGTTGTAAAGCGGAGTGGAAACAAAAATTTCAAAAATAAAGATGAGATGATGAGTTCAAGACATCAATACAACTAACTCACTGAAATAAGGATTTGAGAGTAGTCTTGACTTTCATGTTGTACTTTATAAGTATCTTAATGAAGGATAAAATATAACATATTAAAATTATTCTCCATTAATTTAATATAAAAAGTTAAGATCATCTTGAAGAATTCCATGGATGAAGATTCCACTTTTTACAGTACTTCACTACCCACACTGCAAGCATTTGCTTCTTAGTACATACTCAGAATTTCCCTTTTTATCACTAGTATCTATTCCCTGCTTTCTTTCTCAGTGCAATTCCAATTGGAGCCTGGCTGTGTCACTGGGAAATAACAACACATAAGGTCATTGGCAGCAGCTGAGTATGATCTTGCCTGGCTTTTGGGCAGAAGTTCCACTGAACTCATCAAGTTTCTCACAGACTACAGTTTAATGACTGGAACAAACTAGTGAGCTAAGTGGCACACTTCTCTTGTCTCACCTACTAACCTGCAGATCCCTTTCTTGAAGGGTACATGCCCCATGTAAGAATTAGGCTCTGGAACACAAGCTATTTGACTTAGAATGACTGAATGAAATGCAGTGGGATGTAACATGCAAGGGATTAACAGTTTCTCCTGTCCTTTGGTTTTATGCATTTGTAGGGATTTGCTGGGTGAAGCTGATACAGGAAATAAACCAAACCAAATAAAAACCCGACGTATTACAGCACTTATGGAGTTATGAAAACATGAAATATAGTACCTGAATAGTTTGATTCCTTGGTATGGCTCTCGTCATCTAATGAAATCAACCTTAATTTGAAAGAATAAGAAAAAAATTGGGAAAATAATACCAAGGCTTTAAAATAACAATACATTTTCCTCTTTTTGGTCATATCATTACAGATTCATATCATTAACAAATAAACTGTAATAACAGATGGACTCTTGCATTTGCTGGTCTATTGTTAGCTTTCATTGTTTCATTGGCAGGTCTGCTGAAAATGAAAATTAGATCGAACTAGCAAATCCTATCAGCTTCCATTTTTAGTCTGACTCAACCTCTACTGAAAAGTATTGTGCATTCTGCCTTTGCACATTTGGTCTTTCATAGCTATCATGAAGGAGCTACAACAGTTCTCCAGCCCCCTCCCCCCCTCCTTCTCCCCCAAAATGGCAACCAACCACTCTGTGCTTCTCTTGTTAACAGTTACTAATTAAAAATCAACAGTCAGGACAGTTTTGCCCCATGTCAGCAGATTTCTAAAATAACAGATCAGCAGCGTTGATGAAAAAAGCTCTCAACAGAGACAAAAAGAAAGGTGCAGTTATGTGGAACTCTTAAACAAAGGTGATTTCTTCAATGAAGAATACACACTTTCCAATTTACTATTTGCTATTACTTTGTGGAAAGCCATTCAGGGAGTAGGGACTGAAGCAGCCACAGGGCTGATGTGGTGGTGAAAAGGACTGTGTGGGCACATTCCTCCTACCCTCTAGTGACAGGACAGAAAAAGGCACCTCCCCTGCCCACTCTGGGGTAGGGCTGTGGTAGAGGAAAATTAGATTCAGGCCAAATTCTAGTATAATGAATGTTTACTGTGAATGGAAAATTCGTGAGGATTTAAAAAGTTTTGTCTTGTGTAATTTCTCTCGAATCTTAGATGTTTGTTTATGGTTTTAGACAGCAAAAGGGTGACATATTTTGTCCCTCACTTTTATGCCAGACAAGGACAAAGATAACCCATAAATAAACACAAATACAACCACTAAATGGCATCTGATGCATTTCCTGGTAGGTGTTAATGCACACATCTTGCATAAATCACACATTCATTCTAGAACTTCATATTCAACACTGAGGAGAGAGCTATTTATTATACTCTATTACTGTCATGTGAAATGACACAGAGGGAAGTAGGTGCTGTGGAGATAACCACCTACCAAATGGTACTTAAGTCAAGTCAGTCCCTTCTAAAATAAACAGCACCAAATCTGACCAATTTATAAAGTGGAACTGGCCAGTGGTTCTCAATCTGAACCAGAAAAATGACTGAAAACCTGAACTCCTTAAAAATCCATTATTATAAATAGCCAAGCAAAATCTACTAATCAGTCAAGCTGTTCTCTGCTTTTTGACAACTGATCCTTTGCTGGGTGCTTCATTTAAGCAGGGATAGTCAAAACAACAGGTGGCAGCAGGATTGTATCAACATTGCATCTCCTGGCAACCGAATCCTGATGGTCAGGTAGGGGAAGGATCGCATCTCTTTCTCCTCTTCTCCTCTCCCCACAGCAGCCCATTCATAAGTCTGTCTCAGCTCAGAGCTACAGGTAACTCAAAACTTGACAGCATCAGCTCACTTAGATGTACTTTATACTAAGTACCTACTGCTTCACTGGATTGCTAACTGATGCTGTATACATTACAAAAACTAATCGCTACTCGGAGCAATCAGTAATCTATATCCTATTTCCAGGTGAAAGGAGATGCTGCTGAAAGGAGAAATACAATGCTCATATATCTTCTCCTATGTATAGCTGTTTACCATTTCTTTTAATAAAGAAAAAATGAAGCAAAAGCTGAAAAAAATAAAAAGAAGACCAGAAAAGATGAAAAACATATAAGGGTTTTGTGGGCTTTTTAAAATCTCTTAATTTCACCATAAAGTTTATTAGTTCTGATGTACACATTACAACATTTCAGGAATTTTTGTATTGAGGTAACCAGTAGAATTAGACTAGCTGTGTCTATATCTCTACTTATGTTTGGTGACTTTAGCAACCAGGAAGCAGATTATAGACAAAAATACTTATTATTTTGGTATACAGGATATGTGACTTACTGACTCTGCTGATCTTCCACTGAGTTGGTGCTCTCAATCTGCTGGTCCTCCTTTTCTGCTTTTTCTGTTAGTTTATTCACAGGATCTTGCAAGCTCTAGATCATAAGCATAATATAAATGTAAAGAAGAAAACCAATTAGAAGCAGGGAAGCTAAAGTGTCATTTGAGAACAAACCTGACTCTAGATCAAGACAAATCAAGGAAGAATGGTTTTATACTATATCAAAACAGTATCTGACTCAAGCAGAATTAAAGTGTTAGAAGATATTCATTCAAATTGAGTCTGTGAACACACTTTATATAAGAAGATGGCATGTGGTAACTTCTAAACTCATGTTCTCTTTCTAATATTTCTAAATGATTACTTCTAGGTAAATATTTTCAATATTTCTAAGTAAATCTATCTATACCATGTGCAAATCAGGCCAGATGGCATGTTTCTTTGCCATTTTGGGGATTTGCTTATTTCTTCCTTATTTTCTTTTATTTAAGATGAGAAAAATAAATTCTTTACATCTGTTTGTTCCTCATATACTGTTTCTTTTCTTATTTATTCTTTTTGTCTTTTCCACAATTGTTTACACAAACTTGGCAACTGCAGTGGTAGTGGGAAGATACTGCTTGTATCCTGAATCTGAAAACAAGGGTTAAAATCTTGGATCATAGTTGATGAAGGGCAGGTGTGGCATTATGAAACCCCACTGCCCCTTTGCAGTCTGAAAGGCTGTGCTACAAGATAACAATGTGCAGTCATTCAGCATTTTTTTAACCAAAATTTGGAGATGAGAACAAGCCAACACAAGCATTATAGACTGACTCTGAAGTGATAAATATACTACTAGTTGTCACTCTTATGTATCAATTAGAAATTTTGTCTAAAAAATGAAATAAAGGAACACAGAGATTAGGTAAAACAGATGTTAGCAATGTAAATATTTCCATCTCTATCAAAGAGTTTTGCTGTGAAGGTAAAAGAATTTCCTCTTTCTAAAGTCCAACTCAGTTTCTGAAAAATTAAACCATGTTACACGTGAATAGTCTTGACCAATTCTAATTAAATTTATTAATGTTGAACTGACAGTAACAGTAGTGCATCTCACCCCAACTTATCCTCATTCCCCACCCCCCGCAAAAAAAAAAAAAAGAAAAGCTAATGGCAAAACAGAGAAGTCACCTTCTATACAAACTTAAAACCCACAAAAATGTAGCGGTTTTGCATCTGGAATTTGAACAAAATATGAATGTGTTTCATGAGAAAAGTAAAATGAAAAACCACAGCCTAATTGACTGAATAAATTAGGGTGTCCAACCCATCTGTCACAACAAAAGCATTCCCAGACATGCTGCAGGTCTTGTTTCCACTGCCCTGTTAACCAGGACAGAGGAGTTCCCAGAAGGAACATTCCAGTTTCTGCTTGGTTCAGTATTTGTCTGTATAAGGAATCTACACTTCAGTATTTTAGAAACTAAAGTTCTAGATTTGTCATGCGCTGCATAGGCTTTTTCCCCCCCTCTCAATAAGCTAATTCTGCATAGAACTTCTGATTAATTTGTCATAAGCAGCCTCAGCACTGCAGACATGGTCAAAAGATGAAGGTCACAAAAATAGCAATAATAAAAAAGGCCTTAAATAAATGAACTTTATTCTGTGGTTGCCACTCTTTTATTTGACACTGCTGCTACCCAGAATCACATGTAAGTGTGGTTCTTCTCAGATGCTGAATAAGGACACCAGCCAGTTCAGCTAGATAACCTATGTATGGATGTCACCCTTTACCTGCATGTGCACTGAGTATTGATTAGACTGCACTTCTTGTGCTATTAAAATTGATGGGAATTATTCCACTGACTCCAAGAAGTCCTGGACTAGAGTTCAAGAACCAACTATACTTGCACAAAAGTGCAGTGTAGAGAAAGAAAGCAGCTCTGCATTATGGGGACTGTGCTGCTTTGGGCACTTGAACCACTTGGACATCTTCACAACAGGACACAGAGCCCACTGAATCAGGAGGTGATGGTCAAACAGTTGTGGTGCTCTGCCTGCCACCAAGTATAGCACCTCAGAGCTTGCTCCAAAAGGGTTGTAAAGGTTTTAGACAAAAACCAGAATTACTCTGACCACTGCCTAACTATTCAAGTTAAAGAAAATTATTAGAAGTAAATCCTGCATATTCACAAAAAAACACCCAAACAAACAAAAACTAAAAACCCAGGGAAATAATCATCCTTCTTTAAGGATCTATATTTTAAGAAGCTTCCTTCGTCAGTGTTTCAGGAAATCCGTATTTAAGGGACTGTGATCAAACCACGGAAACAGCATATAGAAATGGAGTTCACAAGTACCTTGGGAAGGAAACAGCATGATAATAATGGCAGTTACTATTTCCTGTATCAGAAAAATAAACATAGCTCTGAAATACACCTTTGGTTTCAATGGCAATTATTATAAAAATTGTTGATAATCAGAAGCTGTATTTTGATGGAATAAATCTACGTAGCAACTTTATTTGGACTCAAAATTGGATACCAAATAATGAAATTATTTTCCTTTACTCTGCATTCTGAGGTTCACTCCAAACTGAGGCATCTTTTCAAAAAGATTTAAAAAAGGTAGAGAATGGGTATGAAATGAAACTGAATGTTCAAAAGGTCACAGTCAACCATTTCCTAAACAGAAACTCACAGTAATATGATCACTACTGTCAGCAGGCATAGAAATAAAACCATTATATTCCCTTAATTGTTTTAGGT
Organism: Setophaga petechia; assembly: GCA_024362935.1. Lineage (NCBI taxonomy): Eukaryota > Metazoa > Chordata > Aves > Passeriformes > Parulidae > Setophaga > Setophaga petechia. The sequence goes on from JANCRA010000015.1 coordinate 17,976,426, forward strand.
TACATTGGAAGGAAGGGAAGAAGCCTCACCATCTAGAAAGTGCAGTGATTAAACAGAATTAAGACAACACAGACTGAGTGCAGACCAAAGAGAACGCATTTCATCTGGACATAGCCCTGACTTGGCTGCTCAGAGCACACAGATGTGTAACTTCACAGCACTCTTCTGGCTGCTCATGTGGGCTAGAATAGATTTTGTTGTGAGCTACACCACATTTGTGGCTTCAAGTAGGATCCTTGCATATTTAGAAACCTATCTTCCTAGCTTCTTAGATCTCTCTTTTACTACAAAAGTCAGAGTAAGACCTTACACACTAGCAGAGCAAGTTCACAATCATTCAATCTGCCTGGTGTGTCCACCTCTAACACCAGAAGTCACCCAGTGATATTTCACCTGCTCCCAGAACTCAGACTAAGTATCCAAGCTGACAAGAGATTCCTCCACTGTAGAGTTAACTCTGGTTCCAGTTCAGGCTCCATTTGACTGCTACTCACTCACTAAATTCCTTTACCTGCATCTGGGCTGCTTTCAAGTCAAGCCAAGATCAGCTGGATTGCACCTCAAATCTGCCCTCTGCAGTTAACTCAGCAGTGTTGACATTGTACTCAGCTCACCCACAGCTCCTCCCAAGTGCCTTGGACAACTATTGCACTTCTTGACAGAGAAAGAATCAAAGCAACACAGCTAAGAGCAGTTTCAGGAGCAGGCATGCATTTCAAGATGCAACAACGTTTATGAAAAAGTGCAACAGCACTGAGGAGACAAAAACTTGAACATATTCATTTGGAGGGAGAACTGAAGAGGAAAAGCAGGTTGTCTCAGAATTTCCTTCCATCAAGAAAAGAAATACCACACCTTCCCAAAACCCTTAGAGATGCAAAATCATAGGCAATTTTGTCTATGAGTAAAGAAGCAAGAGAGGATACCAGACTACAGCAGAGGTCAGCAGTGTGCACTGAGTGCTGTAGTACCTGTCTGGACAGAGTACTCCAAGGGAGTACTCCATGTAAGGAGCTCAGGCAGTAGTATTTCACTTATCACAGAAATAAATAGATGCACTGAGATTTCTGCCTTTTGACTCTCTTACCAGTGCAGCTACTATTTCTAAGTTAATACAAACTGTTCTGAAACTTTGGTATTCTAGCATTTAAATTTAAAGAATGCAACTAAATATTATTTAAGTAACTAGGGCAAATAAACAGTAACCGAAATTAGAAAATGGTATTATTCATGAAAAGTAGCCCCTGAAATAAACTTGAATTAATTTGCTATATGTTAATTTCAAGACAATGAAACCTTAACAGCTTTACCAAAACAGCAGCCCATCATCTGTAATAGTAAAGTGATGGATACAGTACCAGATACTTTTACATCACTATACATAGAGCTATTAGCACACTAATAATCATCTTTCATCAAGCACAAAACTCAAGAGTTACAAAATACAGCTGCAACAGCACAATTATACTGCTCTCTGCACATACCCTGAAGCAAAGAAAACAAATGGCTGCTTTTCATTAAGGGAGTTTGGCAAACATCCCTAAAGACAATGTTTTCTTTCCAGAAACAGTCCCGAGAGGCATTTCAGAGTCTCTTTCCAGAGGCAAACCTGGTACACAAATATATATTTATACTACAAAATACAAAGAGCAGTTTTCTAGTACATAGCACCTCTTAATTTTTCAGTAAAACAATCCATGTCTAAGTCAAATATTAACTTGCATTAGTTTCTTGTTTTAAAGTAGAACATTAATCCTACATTCACATATCATTAGTTGAATGCAGTTTCATTTGTATGAACAAGATTTTGTCTTTCATGGGATCATAAAAGACAACAATTATTTGCAAGCATCAAATTCAAAATTTCCATTTAAGAAAGACCCCTTTTTGGTATCAGGCAAGGGAAAATAGTCTAAAAGAAGTAACTTCCAGTTAAATGTAGAGATAGGCACACGGAAATATTTTGTGTATAGTTTAATCCAGTATATATTCAGATTATAGATTTTAATACATAAAGTCAACAACAGACAAGGCATCTCCATTGGGTACATCTTTAGACCAAAAGCTTCTCCATCAGAAACTACACTACCTTAGCTATAGCTATACCTCAGCTATAGCTATCTACCTATCTAGCTATTTCATTAAAAAATAATACCTCATAATCTCAATGTAAAATTAGTTTGCAGCTCCTTTTTAATATATAGTTAGTCTGGCATGAACATATGATATGACTGGTAGGGATCAGTTCCCTAACCATAATCACCTATTGTTATTCCACACCCAGGTGTAGCAGAGGTGAGATGGGACTCACCACACCCTCCAGAAGTGACAAGCAGAGGTCACTTACCCTGGCAGTAAGAGCAGACATCTATTCCCTTAGGCAACACAATCTCACCTGATGCAATCACCAGATTTTGATTTAATCACCTTAGCAATCATTTAATGCAAACAATCAGAAACTAATTGCTGGGGACAAGAGATCATGGAGAAGACTTTGGTATAGAAAATAATCCCACACTCCAGAGACTGAAAGAAAAAAACCCCTGATACTAAAAGCCAGTAAGGCAGTCTTACTCCCAAGCAGCTGTTTTCTGAAAGCACAGAATTACATAAAATCCTAGAGTTTTAAACTATCTCCTGATTAGCATCATTTATCAGCATACATATCAGTGGAAAAGCACATTTTTCAGTGCAGGAGGTGAGCAATATAATTGGTTAAGATTTTCATAACAAAGGCTGCATCCTAAACACACTACAATATTCCCAACCATTTTTACAATTAGGCTTCGCTTCAAGGATTGCTTTGCTACATGTGTGGGCTCAATACAGATGGCATTTCTTTATCATAGATTCCCAATCTAATTTCAAATTTAAATAATGGTGAAATGTTTCACAGGAGGAAGTTCAAAAGGTACAAAGCATCCCCAAATGTCCCTCCTCCTCCATCACATGGGTACACCAAAGCAGGTGCATTTTCTTTCCAAGTTCCTCTCCAAGGTGTCTAAATGTTATTAGATATCTTGAAACATCCTATTTGTTGTTCAAATAATCAAACTTTTAGATACAAAAGAGCATGAAGAATAAATATCCAGCAACAATACAAGCTACCTACACGAATTAGACTGAAATTGTTTTGGATCAAAGCAAAGATAAAAACATCTTCAGAAATCTTTTAACATCAGGAAGGTAAGAGTAGAGCCCACCAGCATGTCTGGTTAGAAGGACATTAAACAGAAAACCTGTATTTAAATGAAAAGACAAAACAGGGATAAAAGTGTCACAAAATATATGGAAAGAATATCAACATATGTTTTCTACACCGTTGTATGATCTCTTACTGGTTATCACTGGGCAAACATATATACCTATATATTCCTTACCTTTAACATAGTGAATTCATATGGCTGATAACCTTTGAAACTTTCATGGATAGCTGCCATTGTGTGTGAAGTTTTTTCCCAAAAATGAAGCAGTGTTGTCTGTAAGACAGGGTAAAATTTCAGTGCCAATGTTAACACAAATCTGTTTTCAGTGCAAATTTCACATCTTCCCTCCAACACTAGCTACATATTCTTACGGTTGAATATTGCCATGGTAACCTCTTAAAAAGCCACATTAACAGGAAAACATTCTTTCAGAGGTCAACGTTTTCCTCGGATACCTGATATGTTGTTAACACATGAGAAAGGAGGTTGCATCTGCTGGCTCCCAGAAGATCCACTTTTTGACAGACATCAGTCTTCAGTTTGTCAAAGTTGAGTTTTGCGTGTCGCACTTGTGCTTGAACCTTCACACAAAAGGACAATTGTTTATGGAGTGATTTTTTTTCTCTATTTTTAAGGAAAGCACAAACTAATACCACCTCTAGGGAAATCAGAAAACTGAACAGGCTCAATTACAGTTTTATTTTCATCAATCCCACTGAAATTAAAGTAAACTGGCTGATAAATGGTACTCTTACTATCTTCTCTGTTACTGCTTTTTGTAATGGATCCAGGGAAGAATTTTTGTTTCCCAACCCCTGTTTTGTAAGACGGATATTAGTATAAAACATACACTGAGAAGAACTGGAAAAGATACTTATATTGGTATCTCTTTCAAGAAAGACAAATTCAAAGCCCAAGCAACAAATTTGGAGCTAAAAGTTTACAACACAATATACAGGTGCACAGTCAGAGACATTTCCATGTACCTATAGCAAGAGACAAATGACACTGACAAAGTTTAAAGTCTGTCTGCAATGATATAGTACATCAATATCTTTGGATTCCCATGAAAATTTCACTCATTAAAGTTCTCCTTCGAAAATGGGAATGCCTCTTCTGTTAACTGCTATCAGAAAAACATCAAGCCCCCTTTTTCTAGAAACTAACAATTTCAGTCCAAGGGGTTTTATTTTTTCAAATTCTTTTTCTATCATCTATTAAGTACATATACCTGTAAGTTAAGTACATATACAACATCCTGTTCCACAAACTGCACATGCTTGACAGCAACAATGACATGATCTGGTATCAGGGTAGAAGGTAGATGTACCCATTTAGTATCCAGGATTTTCCATTTTTGTGACAGCTTTGCACACCACCAAAATATTGTATTAATATTTGTTTAAATTCTGTAAACAAGTCTTGTTATCATTTTCTTCCAATGGAATGGGAAACAATCAAACCACAAAGTATAATGAACCTCCTATAACTCTTTCATAGTTAAAATAAAATATTTACCCAAAAAAATAACATGTTTCACAATGAAAACAAACTACTGAAGTAAATCATACATTTCTTTCTTTTTCTGGCCTAACTTGGAGAGTAAACCTATTTTGTTCAGAATACCCAAACTCAGTCAAAGATTTGTCCAACTTTCATGCTCCTGATCTTCAGAAGTGAATCCGGAACTTTGCAGCAAGAACAAATACAGACATCTCATAATGCCATCTGAAATGTTATGTTTACAGAACTTCTGCTCTTATTTTCCCAAACTCAGAGTATACAAGACCTTTAACCATGTAGAAAATGAGATCTGTATCACAAATTCATCAGGTGACCTACTCATACCAATTGTGGGGTTCCTGGATTTCTGGATATGTGGCAACTTTGTTTTACTGATCAGATCAGTTCTGCTCAAGCAATACTGCTCATCAGCCTCATCTGTTCATATGGAAGAAACTACCACAATTCAAAATCTGTCACAAATGCATAATCTTACAGGTGAGATTTAGAAAAAGATGATGCCAAATGAAAAAAAGCAAACACTTTTTCTTTTCTTAGTAAAGAGCAGTGCTACTCTACCTTTACAAAATACCTCTGTGGTTACTGTGTTCATCCAAAAGAGGAAGTCTTCCAGGGTAACTCCACCAAACTATCAGTGAACAAATCCTGAGTTCTAGTAATAACAAAGACAACTGAAACGTCTGACTGGATCCAGTGGTCTAAGCACGAGTAAAACATCTTACTGATGACTTACTTGCCGTCTTTGCATGTTGGAGAGTGTGAAAAAAACAGAGGCGTCTTCAGAAGAAGGAAGACTACTCAGGTAGTTAGGAGATGTTTTAGTGAGGTAGAGACAAGATTTGATTTTCCTCAGGAAGGAGGAAATGGCTCCAATTTCTCAGGCAAGCATGACAAATGCTAAGCTATGATATAGAAAGCAAGGAGCAGCTACAGCCAAGATATCTACTATAAGGTATGGAATGTTACGAAAAGCCCCACCCAGTCAGAGTTTCACTGGCATGAGCTGAGGCTGCTTACTAGTTTGGGATTGCTACACTTCAAGCTTGTGCCTGATAGAAGCCCAAGCAAGGCACCGTGCTATGCATGCCAGGAGTGCCATCCCAGGCACATCAGTCTAGTCCAAACAGCACCTGGTTAAAGAGCTTATGGACCTCCAAATCTGAGCAGCAATGGAGGAAGCTAGGAGCAGTGGCAGGAGAAGTGCAGAAGCTTTATCCAGTGCTGGATAAAGACATTTGTCTTGTGTTAGGTCCTCAAATCCTTTATTTGTTTTAGCTGCCAAGTGCCTGAGAGCACAGTTACAACTTCAGTGTGAAAAGTAGAGTTGTGAAGAAAGTCATGTGCCTGTGCAAAAAGGAACTTCTAACTGAAATCCAAATATGGGATTACACTCATCTTTTGCCACAAAGAATTGCTACAATGGGTAGGGAATTAAGTAAGAGATGTTGTCGGGCTTTGAAAAAACTAATCTCAGTTACAGCCATGAAAATCCAGAGAAATTCAACTGATGTAAATGGAAATGTGTCACATATATATTTCACAGTGGTGCAGCGGAGAACAGAATCCCTTTCCTACTTGGTATATCACAGCACTGGTAAAAGCACAGCAAGAAAAGCTGTGGCTTTGTAGACTGAAAGTCCAAGTAAGCAAACCATGTGAATTCTGGGGACTATAAATACTCTGCCAGTGATGGTGAGCCACAATTTAAAAAAAAAAAAGGAAGTACTACTAAATGGAATTATGAATTCCTATCCAACTCCTTAAGATAAGGAGAAAACAAATCCGTAAAACAAAAGCACCTGTATAGTTTGAGTTGCAGTCTTCCTGCACACATTCTTCAGGGACATTTAGCAAAGAACAAGTTTGGCATTTATCTTAACTGAACATGTAATTAGTGTCTCCTTTAAAAACTAAAGCACTCATAAGGAGAAAGAGGTGATCCACAATACAATGTGGAATACAAACCCTTTTGTTTATCACACTCATACAGATGATTCAAGATACTTAATGCTGCCTTACCAAATGCTACACATTCCTCTTGCCAACCAGGAAAATATGGTATTATGAAAACTATTAAATTAAGCAAGCTTTTAGGTTTTTTGATATATTGAAAGTTTATTGAGCAGAAGAATTCTTTTTTCAGCAGCAGTGCAGGACAACTAAGAACACCACACACTACATCAGCATGACCTTTTGCTTTTTATCTGTGCCAATAAATGCATTTTCAATTGAAATTATTATTATTATTAGACATCTTTTAAGATTACTTGTTGGCTTCAGGAATTAGGTATTAAACCTTAGTGCTTACAAAGCATAATCTACTTAATACCACACAAGTCATCAGAATGAACCTTTGGTTCTCCACTCAGGGGAAAGCTGATATAATACATACTAATCTTCTTCTCCTTTCTCTGCAAGTACTCTCTAAGACATGAGAAACAGAACCTCGTTGTGGTCTCAGTACTGCAAATTTTTATTCATATATTTAAATTTATTAATGCTGAACATACAATATTTGTTGAAAAACCTGGTCTGAAAACTGTCAGGATTTTACTGACCCTAGGAGAACCGCCTTGATGCAAACAAAACCTGAGCATTTTATGATGAATGAGATTCTAAGCATCTGAAACTACAGGTGCTAGACGTGAGATTATATCATACAAGAAAATCTTACAGTGCTCTTGGCATAAAAAAGATTATTACTCTTTTTCTAAGCAGCAACCTGGCACAACCTGCTTTTAATTTCCCAATGCAAACACTTAAGTACAATATTCAAAAAGAGCACACAAGAAAACAAAATTGGAAAGCAGTATCTTATTCAATCAACAGTTTGATAAACTATAAGATGCCAGACAAATCTGAAATAATTTCAAAGGACGGAAATGCTACAATCCTAAATCTTGGGGGCTCAAACTCAGATTCTAGAATGCTTGATTGTAAGGGCAAATACTTGCTAACACAGTTTCCTAAACAGCATCCCAAAATGGATCAGGTTGGAAGGCACCACAGTAGATCCCTCTGGTTCAACCTCTCTGCTCAAGCAGGGCCATCCCAGAGCACACAGCACAGGACTGTATCCAGACAGTTCTTGAGTATCTCCAGTGACAGAGACCCCACAGCCTCTCCGGGCAACTTGCTCCAGTACAAGGCCATGCTCACAGTGAAGAATTTCTTCCTCATGTTCAGGTGGAATTTCCTGTGCGTCAGTTTCTGCCCAGTCCCTGTTGTCCTGTTGCTTGGCACCACTGAGAAGAACCTGGTCCATCCTTCTGGCACCCTCCCTTCAGGCACTTGGAGACATTGACTAGGTCCTTTCTCAGTCACCTCTTCCAGCGTCTGAACAGGCCCAGCTACCTCAGCCTTTCCTCATAAGAGATGCTCCAGTCCCTTAATCATCTTTGTCACTCTCCACTGAACCCAGTTCAGGAGCTTCCTCAGCTTTTTCACTGAGGAGCCCAGAACTGGACACAGCTCTCCAGGTGTGGCCTCACTAGGGCAGAGTAAAGGGGCAGGATCATCCCTCTCAAGCTGTTGTCCATGCTTTTCCTAGTGAACACCAGGATACCGTTGGCCTTTTTGGTCACAAGGGCATTGCTGGCTCATGAACCTCTTGTTATCCACCAGTACCCCCAGGTGCTTCTCCACAGAGCTGCTTTCCAGCAAGAATGATGAAAACCTTTACTCAAACAGAAAAATTCTAATCTTCAAGCATGCTAACATTAAAAAAAAAAAAAAAAAATCCTCAGACCCGGTTAAAAAACTCTATTCAATATGTTTAGTTACTAACATACAGATTGGCTATGTACTTTCGAGGAGTCTTTATGTTGCCTACAGTACATCTGTGCTATACTTTCTTTCAGTCTACTATAAAAAGCAAAATGTATTTTCAGTAGTAGCCTAATTTCAGCGACAATTCAGCTAGTGAAGCATCATCTCCAAAATTATGTTGGATAAATGTACTAACTCACTTTATGTAAAGTATATTTTTGTCTCTGCATTTCCAGCATAGAAGGAGAAACAGATGCTTTTAGTCTAATTTGTCACCCATCCTCTCACTTACTCGATCTGAAAAGCATGCACAGTGTGTGTACAGGTTGGAAGGAGGGGATAAGTAAATTGAGGGGGGAAAACACCTGGAATATAGCAAAACTTCCTGTTTGGGGCTCTGGGTAAACCCTGTCAGCAGATGGAATAAGTGCAAATCTTTGCATTAAATAAGTATAGCACCTTCTGGCATACCTGATCGTTGTAAAGACTACATGAAAATGAAATCAAACTGTAGTTTGAGGACCAAGTGTTTACAATAGAGCACAACTTACAGCATTTCTGCATACGGCACAGAAAACATAAGGAACTAGATTCTCAGTTCCCACAAACTGTAGTAATTTCATAGTTTGAGTGGTGTTTTGATGAGGAGCACCCATCACACTTTCACATGAGTATAACTAACTACTTGCTGGTTTATTTTTCCCCTTCTATTCAATTCAAGATTGATGATGTGCAGTCAGAGAGCAGAAAAGGCAATGTTTTATACAAAATAATGCCTGTAACTCTTCCACAGGCAAGGTACAGACTTCCAATGCCTTGCACAGTATGAAGCCTGATTTCCATATGCTTTGGTATATTCTACATTTTGCAGACTACACTTTGATTCAACTGTTCCCTTGGGTTGGAAGAGTATTTATTGCATTCATTAATCTCTGCTCCATCATTTTTTAAGAATAACACATAAAAACACTAGTTAAAGAAGAGTGGGCATACTTCTGTTCATCTGCTTCAACCCTGGTTGTTAAAATCTTCATTTATGGTCTGATGAGAAACATTGGTAGAAATTAATTTGAGGAGACAAAATTTTTAAAGCGAGTCACGTCTAGCTAAAAGGGAAAACTACTTGGACAGTATAAACAGATCCAAATTATATCCTCAAGTCTGAAGCTGAGCAGATGCACATCACATTTGTTCAAGAAACAGAACTATTCTTGACATTTGAATTAAGATAATTCTAGTGCAGACCAAGTTCCAGTAATACATTTCTTAAATTTGCCATTTTGGACTTAATGATGATTGTCTGTGCTTGTGCAAAAACCCTATGCACCTCACTCTATCAGGCTTGATTAAGAAAATTTGCAGTCATGTTGCAACTCATATAAAGGACCTAATTACCACTGCATGTCCGTCCGTCTCGCTCTGGAAACCAACCAAACACCTTCTGTGGAAGGGATCCCTGCCCATGACAGAGGAGTTGGAACCAGATGATCTTTAAGGTCCCTCCTAATCAAACCACTCTATGATTCTACAGCAAGTACTGTCTGGCTTTCTGCCACAAAAGAACAAGTGGCATGTCAGCTTTGAGAAAGAACTTATGTTTGTGTTTTGAGGAACCTTGACCTAAATATATTGGCAAATTCATGTGGAGAGACAGCCAGTAAGGGAAAGCTGAATTAAAGATGTATTATGTCAGTTGCACTGCAAGAGAAAGATTCTGGAAAGGAAGATGATACAACTTTCTGATGTCCTGAAGGGGAAGAAATCTGCCATTATATACAGACTTGAACAAGGCAAGTCTATCCCAAGATAAAAGACAACACAAAATCTTTTAAGCCACCAAAGACCATTTTTCTAATGGCTGAAACATTCATAATGAGAAACAATTAAAATATTGCACTAAAACACAGTGATAGCCAACATAATCCAATGAAATCAATGCCAACTGAAATAACTGCAAATACCTCCTAGAGTATTACCTGCCATAACTACTCAGAGCTTTTAGATTTAATTGTTCATGACAGTCCTGGAACTCAGTGTAAGCAACAGAAGAAGAGTGCTGAGGTAGACAAAAGAAAATGAAGACAAAAAAAAAAAAGGCAGAAGCAATGTTATATTGCTGCATAACAGAATACAGACAAATGCATCTTAACATAGATTAGTATAACAGTAGCAGCATTTCCCTCTATTTACTGGTACCAGATCATGTTTCTCTGCCAGAAAACTCAATACGAAACATAAACAGAAATGTCTACAAACAGAATGACCATAAAGTCAGTATAAGTTGATTAAAAGGTTTTTCTCATTTAATGCTGACATTTTTGATTCTAGTGAGAACCATCAGATCTCCATGACTTTAACCTGTATTCTGCTCTCCTTATGATACTATGAGGAAGCCTAGAGAAAAAAATAGTCAAAAAGTCACATTATAACCCAAATGTTATTCCCTCAACCCAGTAGCTTTAATGCAAACTCTGTCATTGAAAACTGCTACAATTTACTTAATTTACTTTTTTTTGCATGTTAAAAACATTTTATTAGAAAAATTTTGTATCTGTGGATGGTAAAATTTTAAACTCCCAGGAGCACCAAAAAATGTTGTATTTTCTCCAATTTTGTGATTTTCAAATGTCCTATTAGAACACGGTCTATGGCAGTTCTTGAGGAGAGCCATTATGACTCATCAAAATTGGCATTTTGGCAAATCAATTTGGCTCAGTTTTTACCAGAATTTGTCCCTGTGCACACATCTATTCCCTCGGTCATTCATACCTAAGCCAGCTTTGAGCAGCTCCACAGGTCTTCCAGAAAAGCCTTGCTGGAGAGTTGCTATGTATTTCATCAGAGAGGTTAAAGGCAGTACAAACCAGCAGATGAACATCACAAAATATTACTCTTGCACTTGCCCTCAGGCACACCTTCCAGCCACAAAAGCATGCTAGGTGTGCCTAGCTCAGGCCTTGATATCCACCTTATTACCTTGTGCCTGTGCTAGGGGATGGAGATCTAGCAAACACAAACAACTGACACTAGAATTCACTTCCTATTACCCTGTTTCTCTCTACTGGACTATAAAGGGAGCTCTCATTGATCAATTTAGGTGTAGACATCTACAGAGCACATGTTTGAAGTTATTTTTGATAAATCGTAACCTAAATAACATCCAGAAAATTATTTCCTTTGTTGCTAATAATAACCATAAGTATTTGAACGTGTGCCTTATTTACCCTTTTAATTCATCCCGTGTAAGCTTCCAAGCCATGATTCTTGAAGAAGAATCCTGATGAAAAGACTGAGGAGCCTCAGCAGCTTACATATCATGGCTTAACATAACCAATTTTCATCTTGTCTTTGTTAAATGAGACAGACTGACCTAGAAACATCTCATCTTAAGTAGCTTCTCCGAGTCTCTGTATCACATCTTATACTTTTGATACTCTCCTTTTCAGGTTTTTAATCCAGAGATGTGGACTGTGATCTGTGCTTGCTCAAACTGCACCAAGAGACACCACTGGCTTACAGCTAAGCTCCATCTTTACATAAGATCCTTAAAAAAACCTCTTACTACAAGCTGTAGTTGCAGAGCTGCAATTAGCAGTTTGCTGCTGGGAGAAAAGAATTAAATATACAAAAGAGATGAAATTGTGATTAAATACACAAAATAACTCTTTAATCTAGCACTTCAAACATACACTGTTTTGTTGTTTGCATCTCCAGTCACTGAAGATGAGGCTGTTGTACTCAGGATACAAATGTATCAGAGATGAAGTACAACTATCATTCTCTGTTCTCTTCTTTGACCACAGACCCTCATGCTTTTATTTTCTCCTGCCTATGTAACTTCACCCTAATTTTTAGCTCTGTTATTATCCTCTCATTACTTTGGGTCAGAGGCATGTGTTTTTTCTTCCTATTTGAAATTCATGTCTATAATCAGGGTCAAGGAGAATGTCATGTTAAGGAGCTATGTGCTTAATGAGCTTTGATGCAATTTCTACTTTAACAGCAATAGAAAAACCTAAGGTAGGAAAATATGTTGTTAGGTACACTGAATTAACTACTATTACTTTTAAATCCCAACAAAGAATTTTTTCTAAAAGATATAAAAATATCTACCAAAGCGCCAGACCCTGGATATACACCTGAATCTCTGTGGATTTTTTTTCCAGGAGTATATGAAATTTGGTCTTTGTGTCACATTTATGCCATATTTCCCTCTTCAGTATTTGGCCTGTAAAAATTTTACTGCCTTCAGCCTGTTGGCTCACACACCATGCAACTCTAGCCTGGCAGTAATGAGTAAACCATGGCCAGAACTGCTTACTTCACAACCACTGAAAGCAGATGTGAACAATTCTCTGAACCCTGTGAGGATATAAGGTTATGGCTGACTTGAATATTCTTCCTCTTTTCCCTTCCAAAAAACAAAGGTTGGTTGTACCATCTTCTGATATATTCAATGATGGCTTATCACCGAAATTGAATAGCTCTCCCTCTCTCCTTTATGCAAACACAAAGACATTTATCTTACTCCTTTCTCTCTTTTTTCCCTACTGCCTCACTTCCTTCCCAGCCTTGTGTTTATTCCTGCTGTTTTATAATGTACCTTTTTCAAGTCTCTTGTGTCTCTTTAAGGATAGGGAAAAATGAGAACCTCCTCACACTTTATGCATGTGATTTCATAAATATTACACAGGGACATGACTTTTCAGTCTGCATTTTTCTTCAACTGAAAGCCAAGTTGGATCTGTAAACACAGATCAGCTTAGCCTTAGCAATGGGGAAAAAAGGCAGGCAACAATAAAATATTTGACCAAATATGTAAATTAGTTTATGTAAAAAGAACAACAGTTTGTCAGGCCAGAAAAAAAAAAAGACTAAGGAGGAGTATGATGGAAGGCCATCATACCATCATACCACAGATACACAACTTGTAAACATGAGACTTCAGGAACCAGAGGGCATTAGGCTGAGCAAGGCATCTGAACACAAAATGAGGTGAGGTGATCTTTACACAACATCTGTGTCTGCAGGGCAGGTCTTTGATCATAGCCCTGCTGGGGATGGCCAGAATTTATCTTGGTTCAAAAGGCAACTGGACAGTTCTACAGGAAAACAAACCCTGTGTCCTGTGATGTCTCCACAGGTCACAGTACTGAAACAAACCACCACTGTGCATTTGCTCTATGCAGCTCCCAAGCTGCTACCATTGGACACCAGTGAAGAAAGATGATGCACAGACAGGGGATTTTTGTCTGAAGAATAAAGTAACCCTGAGGCACATTTGCAGGTTAAGGAAAGTTTGAGAGTTTTTTCTGCTGGATTCAGACCAGCACAGCATCCTCTTATGCCAGAAGAACTCTCTGTTCTGTGGTCTAAGGTAGCACAGATACTTCAAATTAGCTTTTCCAACATAACACCTGTGAACTGCAGATTTTCTACTACAAAAATTCAAAATCATGAGTTACAGAATTTTTTAACTGTTAGAAGTGCCAGAGCACATTCAAGCACTGTCTATGCCCAAACAGGCTTAGGTAACAGAAATCCCATTGAAATGCTTCAGTTACTATAACTGTATGACAGAATGTAAGCTTTACATTCACACAGATTCACCAAGAGAAAGGGTGGGGCAATTCTGAGGTGCTCCAACATTTCTACAATTACAACCACAGTATGGAGAGAAGATCAGATCTTTCAAAAATTTTGTACTGCCTTGAAAAAAATCTACATATACATTAAGACTTGAGGTTTGAATTTTGGAAATTAATTGCCAAAACCTATAGGATTTACCTTAACAGGCCTAGCTTATTTTCAACATCCACCACAGATCTCCTCTCTTCTTTCCAGAGGGTTGTCTGCCAATTGAAATGGCTACTCATGGTATTTAGGTGGGGGCTGGAACACTAAACACTGCTATTGTCTACATGAAACCGGTGGGAAATTAATATCTAATTAATTTTTCTGCCTTATTTTTTAGAGGGTAGTTTGCTAAAAATAAATATTGTTGAAACAGTCCTGCTTTTGGATTAGGCATTTCAACAGAACAGGCCCATCAACTGTATGTTCTCTAAATTTATATGAAAAAAGTTGCTCTGCTATTCAACCAACAAGATATTCTAATTTTAAATGTCTTAAGAGAATTTGTTTTTTCCTTGCCTGTTTTAACCTCTTTTGATGCAAATCTGCCATACTTTCTTCCCCATTCTCACTATTGTAATAGTGCAAAGACATGGATCCAAACACCTCTTAGAAGCAGCAAAGTTTCATTATATCCAAATTAAATTTCTCTGAGACATGAAAACTATTTGTGGCAAGCAGTACAGTGCTCTGTACTAAATAACAACATTCTGAACAGCTGCCCTAAAGCAACAGACATATACTTCCTCCTCCATTATTAAAAAGTAATTTAGTCCCTTCATAGGAAAAAAAACAAAACCGAAACACCACAGGTTGAACAGTACAGCTCAAGAGCAACAGAAAACCTCTGAAGTTTTTTTCTAAGAAAACACCAGGAATTAAGGTGGTATTTTCCTCCTCCTTCCTGATTTTTGCCCCTCTAGCATGGCCAAGATGCAGACACAGTGTGTCATTTGGGGAGAGCAATGCCCCTACAGAATCCTTCCACTTATCCAGCAGCTGGACACAGCCCTGATCAAAATTACATCCACAGTCCAGCAAGCTCATCCAGCCAAAAACCAGAGTCTTTAGCTTAAAGACTCACAACAGCTTTCACAAGCAGAACACACAGTGCAGACCCAGGATGTGAATCCAACTGCTTAAAATAAAACAATTACAACAAAATATACAAAGAAATATTCACAGAAAATACATCAGCTTAAAAAAAATTCTATCAAATACAGCATGCAGCTGACTCTCAAATACATGATGTGGACTGCTTCTGAAATTCCAAGCCCTATTTACTGTAAAATGAAGGAAAGTATGTTAAAATTAAGAAGATGAAAGCAACAACAGTCTTCAGTTTTTCAGAACCACACTCAAAGAGTCATTATAGAAATTATGATCACATCACAACATAAAAATTCAGGCAAAGAAAAAAACCATTCCTGAGTCGCCCCATTTTAAAACATTCAAGAGCTTTTGAGCTCACACCCCAAGAAATAGAGATATGCAACTTTTCTGCAAGTTAGCTAAGCTGTTTTAACAAAAATTTTGAATTAAACAGATGCTAAGTGTGTTTACACAAGACTTATTTCAAATTAGGAGTGGTTGACTTGAATTTAAGTTTGGGAAAATTAATTTTTAAGCTAAATAGATAGATGCTATGTTCAAAACACAGTGAATGATTACAGAGTTCTGCACCAGGTCAGCTTCATCTAGGCATAACCCTTCAGAAAAGCAGCATCTCTGCACAGCCATACATTTTCCCCAGAAAACAGGTCATACATACTCCTGTCTTTGCCCTTAGAAAAATCTTCCCCACTCTTCAAATACATAGCCCCATCCTCCTTACATGTTGCCAAGCAACTTCTCTATCTCCTGCCTGTGCAGAAATAGATCAACTCCAAACGAGTATGTCCACACTTCATGCAGGACAGAACCTGGTCTCAAAGCAGCTTTGATCCAAAAAGCTGTAGCCTGTGTTCCCAAGAAAGGTTCATGGGGAAATAAAGGGATACAGCCAGCAGCAGCAATCCAGCTGACATTTCTGCTGGCTGCACGAGGCCTCTCCTCCTATTTTATCCAGTATAGAGACAAACTACTTATGGTCAATATGTTTATCTTCAAACTGTACCAAAGGAGGGAGTTTTAATGCAGTGAGATATGTGACAGCTGAGAGCTGGAGTGCACACAGACTCTGCTCCCAGCTCATTCACACAGGGTCATTACAGGCATAAACTGTGTATGAAAGCAGCTCCACCTCTCAGAGCTTGTACCTCCTGGCTGCTCTCAGATTACCAGTGAGCAGAGAACATGTCACGCTCCTGATACTATTATTATGGATGGCTTCCTCACAGCCATTGTATTCATTTTTACAGCTTAGATCAATGTGCAAATTATTTTAAAAAGGGAACAAACATGAAATGATAATTTAAATGAAACGAAGGCAATAAATATGAACTTCTAGCCTTGTTTAAACATCTGCTTTTCTTCTGCTTTAAGAAGCCTTTTAAATACATGCTTCAGCTTTCTGTTGGTAACAAATTTCAGTTCTGGTCCAACCCAGAATGTGTGGCTTACCAGGCTGAAAGAAAAAAAAGACCAAAAAACACTTGTTGACACTGACAGGGACCTTCAAGTAAGGACATACAAAGAAAATATTAATGATCAGCAAACTCTTAAATTGAATACAGAATGACATTCATCTAAACTGCATTATTTTAGAATTTGGGGATAGACTTTTACATTATGAGCCCCAAATGGAGTTCCAGTAGGGAATATACATCCATCACTCTGCAGACATGAGTCATTACCACCACAGCGTACTTGGATGCACCCTCCCAATTTACAAACAGGTGTACAGTCTGAAACTAAAGAGTCACGTTCTATTGGTATGATCCAAGTCTATGAGTTGCTAAAAATTATTGCCAAGATTTGTAGCAAGAAGCAGGCCAACCAAGATAAATTGCAAAAATGAAGAAATAATATGGTCTTTCAGGTTTGAAAGATCACATACAGCTCTAAAGCAGGGATAGCCTGGACTGAGTGTTAAAAGTACTGAGAATTGCTGAGCTTATGATAACTCGTGTTAATCACATTAGACAACCTGAGAGCAAAGGATGGTTGCCACACATGGTCCAGGAGAGAATGCTGGCAAGTGGAGAGCAATTATACAGTCAGCCCCTGCAGGAAACTGAGACAGGTAATTACTGCTTTTGAACACTGAAGACCAGAGGTGATGTAAAGAATACTGTAATATAGCATAAAACTAACATGTCTACTATACCTATGACTGTATTAATCTAGTAATTATACAATTCAGTTTATCTTAGATAATGCAGATAATTTGGAGGTCTTCTTGACTCCTTCAGGTACAGTGTCCTCATAGGGAAAAATATAATTCATATTTTTAATTTCTTTGCATCCAAATTAAATTCTTCAAGCCCTGAGCAAGATTGTTACTTGAATCTGCGTCTCCTCTGAGCAGGCAGATGGGAGGACTGAACACGCTGGAATTAAATAAAGGGACTTGAATAGCTCACATTCAGGTGCAGTAACAATATCTCCGCTGAAAGCTCACTGTAAAACAGTGAGCTGGCCTGCATGATCTCCTTAGCCATTGCAAAGGGCAGTGGGATGAACAGATGTACAAACTGTCAGGGAATGGCACTGACACATGTTGCACATCATAGCTAGATGTGACACCAACATTAAGAAAGACACCTTTAACAAAATCAACATGATTACCAAGTTCCTTTAATATTCAGTCCCCAGATGCTCTCACTGTCCTGAGTGCAAAACCATCCTGTTTACAGTGCTAATGCAGAAGTCCTGTAAGTCAAGGTTTTGTGTTTCATTTTCTATTTAACCTTTCAGCACAGAATATAAAATGGCACCCACAAATAATCACAATTCATTTGTAACACAAAGTCTGTTGTAAATAATCCCATGCATTGCTATTGCTGTTCCTGGTTGGCATTTAATATATCAATAAGCATGGCTTGTTTCCATCAAAACAATTTAATTATATTTTGTCAAGACACAAACTCTGAAAGAGTACAAATTTATTAAAAAGACACAAATCTTTTTGTGGTGCTCTTCAGACTTCACAGTGTGCTATCCAAGATGAAACAACATTTGAAATCTAAGCAGGGTTCAGGCAGAACTCTGAATCAGAGATGGTGGTATATTTGCCATTTTTTTGGTTAGAACAGTACCTTTTTGTTTGTTGGGGTTTTTTTTAATACTATCTAATTTGGTTTCATTATGTGAAGAGAAAAATCAAACACAGCATCTTTTTAATCATTCAGAGTCTAAGCAACATACAACTGAACAGCTAAGGCCTTATGAAGTCAAAGCAGATGGACTGTATTATGCATGTGCCCAAGCATTTTAGGAAAGTATAAGAAGAATTCCTGGGCAGTGGCGACTATAGAAAAGCTTGGTTCTCTTGTGTAAACAATGTTTTCCCCAACAGCTGTATTCCCCTTCCTGTTTATTCTTCACTTCTGCAGAATTCTCTCAGTTCAGTCACATCTGTATTTCATTTATTTAAAAAAATATTTCCTTAGCTATCCTCCTAGCCTTTTCATATTATTAAGGCTGAGGAATTTTCCAAATCTTATTTCTCTTTTCACAGCCTACTCTGGTCATATTTTTTACACTTCATTTAGGTTCTGAATTCACAAAATGATCCACATGGGTAACAAGCTTTGCCCACATAGACCAGCTTTCAGGGTTTGAGTTTTCATGTGAGCAACAGAAATTGTCTAGGCAATCATCTTTGCTTTCCCATTTTCAGAAATTTTGTTTCTTTCCTGTATTTTTTAAAGTCCAATATTAAATTCAATATTTACACATTCCTATAATTATTAGGCATGAGAAAATTCCTGGAGTTTAAATTTAAACACACCATGTTTGAGAGAGTCTTTTTAATACTGGGACCAAAACCAATTACTACATAAAAGTTAAGGCTATTGATTTACATCACTAATTTTTTTTTAGAAGATTTATTGTACTCTGTTGAAACATTTTTTACTCTGTTATTTAGGTGAACAGAAATTTTTAGGATGTGCCTGCCTACCTTTTCTCAACATAAATACAAGTACAAATGTACTGAAAATGTACAAATAACCCAAATCGGCCTTGTTTGATTTCAGCAAGGTCACATGAAACAAAGTTAAAAAACTATATCATATCTGTAGTCTAGAGGACTAATAGCAGACTAATTTTATTTTACTTAAATGCCATTTTTCAGAGTCTCACCTCAAATTCTTTTTTTGTAAAAATAACTGAACAGATGATGAACCATTTCTCAAGGGTAAGCATTAATCTCTGGAAGCAACCATATTCTTCAAGCAATACCTCTAAAGATGATGTAATCTGTTCCAAGAAATCTGTTTCTATTTTTAAGTGGCATACTGTTATTATGCTTTTAAAAGGGCATCTCCATCACACATTGTTACTTTGCTTTTAACTCAGTAACAATCATCAGTGATATTTAATATACACGAAATGGCTTCAGGAAATTATTGATTTTGTATCATTATGTACTCTGAGTCTTACAAATGGTACTTGAAATGGTAATTTAAAGTTGTAAGACTATAAAATGGTTTTACTGTGAAGAACATTTCTCCTAAAGGTTACGTTTTCAAAAGACGTATATTTTTCCTAACTGCCTAAAAATGCTTGGGCATTTTTTATGCGACATATCTCGTAATGTTTTGGTTTCTCTTAATGTTACTAAATTCGATATTGGAGAAGCTGGAAAGAACATTATAGCAGAAACTCCTCAAAGATAACATACTCAGCACTGCAACTCCATCTACTTTTACAGGGAGATGAAATAATCACAAAGTAACAACTATAATTTTGAGTGAAGAGCACTTCTTATATACTTTGTCTTTCCCTACCCTAATTTCTCAGTAAATCACTAAATTTAGCATTTCCAACACCATACACTTTCATATTTAAAAACCTGACTTCAAAACCCCTACTCTGACTGTTATTCCCTACCAGAAAGAAGCCAAACCTACTCCTGATGGCACAGGCATGCCACAAGAAGAGATGTGTGTGGGTGTTGCTTACCGTCATATCGTAAGAGTGGGCTGTTATCTTTACCTCTGCTATCACATTGCTACATAAAATGTGGACCTCAGAGTGCAGTCTGACATCATCTTATTAATTTTAGAGGAGACACATACTCTCTACCTTGCAGAGAGTATTACTGCATCTCCTGGAAGTTCACCTATTCCAGTAAGCAGCAGCAGCAGCAATCCAAATCACTGAAGAGAATAGGTGGGGGTTTTTTTCATTTTTTTAAAGGAAGATTTTGAACCAAGGCTGATAAAAATGATATCTACTAATGTGAGAGGCTTTACTATCCCAGATTCTTAGCAGGTATGAAGAAAGCCACCATTCTGTTTTCACATTGCAGTGCCACACATCTCATATCCAGCACACAGTCTACTGAAGCAACTCAGACCTTTCTGACACCTCCAGAGCACAAACACCAACACGTGCTCTCTCACATGCAGGGGCCTATATTATTGTCACCTCAAGATAAAAGTGCTTGAAGTTTTTCAGAAGGAGCTGGAATTTAATTGAAAAGTATCACCTAAAATCAAACAGAGAGGACTACTGTCTAAAAGTTTTTTTTACGAGTTGTTTTTGTTAATTTTTAAAACCCAAGGTTGGTCAACAGTGACTACCCCAGCTGGCTCTAAACATCCATCAATTATACTGCTCCTTGTAACTATGACAACTTAGAGTCTTTTATTTACACCATTGTGATTGTCATGGCCAAAGATATTTTTCTTTAAGATCCTGGTGTACTTTGCTGTTGGAAAACCAAAAGATTTTCCAGCTTAATATCATCTGCAGATGCAAATAGCATTAGCATATTTTCTCTTGGTTGGCTTTTAATAATTCAAGTAGAACATGACCAGCAAACAGCACCACTCAACTTCTAAAAGGGTCACCCTCAAACCAATTGTTTTATTAGATATAGAAAAATACTTGGAAAATATATTACATATGTACAGATTTTGTTCTGGCAGGAAGAGAGTTTAGTTGATACTTAAGTTGTTTTCCATCTTTAGATTCTATGATCCTCTGAAACTCTGTTTAGTGTCAATATTCTCAACTCTCAGCTCCTGAGAACTCTTATTTTTCTAGTAAAGTTAAATTCACTTTTCCAGTAATCACTCATAAGGAACTGCAACAATTACAGATTTGCAATTTGTTTTCCATTAAAAGAACAATTTGACTAAAAACGCAAAATATAAAAAACACCATCATGTAATGTTATTTATAAACCTTTGTTTTTACTTGCTCTTCAGTTTGCTAGCTTCTAAATGTCTACAGATTTCCTTTTCACTTTATTTTTACCAGAAACTGAAATTTAGTTCCCAAGGATGGCAAATGCCAAATCTGTCCTTACGTCAAAGATCAGCTTCACATTTGGTTTTTCTCCTTCAGTAGGCTTTTTGCATTTTCTAAACTCTCCAAGAGTTTCAAAAGTAACAGAGAATTAAAAAAAAAATTAAAACAATACTCCAGTACATTTCCACAGTGCCTTTAGGTTTGCTGGGCTGTTAGCAGCTGATGTTAATGGGTAGGGGAGCAGCAGATGATGCTGTAACCTGGTACAGCATCTTTATCATCACACAAGCCAGAATGTCCTCGTGCCCAGCAGTGATAACAGGCAAGGGGACAGCAGGGGAAGAGAGTTGTAGGTCCTGAGCCTTCCTGACAGGCTCCAGCAGATGTATCAGAGCCATACCTGCTGAGACCTTTACAATGAATACATACAGTCAGTGATTCCCTTATGACCTTTTAATCAATAGATATATTTTATCTTCATTATTTCCCATCTATCCACAGAAGTTCTAACTTTCAAGAAATAAAATATATTCAAGGAAAGCTTGCACAGGTCAGCCACTCCCTATATTGGTACACTTATAACAACAGCAGTTTAAGTTATTGTTGTGACATTTTGAGCTCTTCTTGTTGAACCTTCCTTCTTCCCACTTTAATTTTCTCTTGACAGATTTGTCTTTAATATTACATTTAGGGACATTCATTTTGTTTCAAGTATGTAAGAGACTATAACTAGAAAGAACTGGAGATAAAATGTATCCAAACAATTCAGCTTCTAACTTGCAAGTTCTCAACATCTGCACACAAACCGAGAGCTGGTGGTAAGGCACAGTGCAGCCTGTCTCAGGGAGCCCAGGATTGCCACTGGGTATTTACAAAAATACTCCAGCTTTCGTTCAAGCCTCAGAATGAAGGGGAAGCAGAGGAGTATGAGAACAAAGGAAGCAAAAAACAAATATAGAAAGGATTAATCTGCTTTATCAATGTAGCATGATAATCAACCTATCATGCCACAGATGTAATTTTCTCACAGCTAGCTTGAAGGTCAGCATGACAATTTTTTTCAGCTCTCCCTTTTTATTTGTTAGGGATGGCACTGAAATGTACAGGTTTGATGAGAAAGCCTGTATTGAACTGTACATGAGATAGTACAGCCAAGTAAAATTGAACAGCACATCATCCCGTGTCCTGAAGGCTGCATGTGGAAGGCTGTGTCCTGGTCTCAGTTTATCCCTATACACTGCTGCATTCCTGCTCAGAAAATGCATGGGAAAGCTTAACCTTTTCAGAGCTGAGAGAAGGACACCAGCACTTGGGCCATTTGGTCTATATTTTTACAATGTCACAGGACAGTTCATGCTATGGTGTACAGTCTCTCCAGACAGATAAAAGAGACCAGATTTAAGAACTTTAAAAACTTGTTCGGTGTGGAGAATTTGGTAAAAGGATATTAGCTCATTAACATTCTTCTATATATCACAGCACTATTTAGATGCTCTCAAGGAACACTTCAAACTTGGGATGGAAGACCTCTGTAATCAGAACAGCACTGGACTGTTCATAAAAACTGCTACTAGGGAAAAAAAAAAAAAAAAAAGAAGTCACATAGCATTTATAGAGCTCTGCAGAGAAAAGTAAATACGTATTTCCTTAGTTTGACTCAAGTAGCTACAATTACATAGCTATCTTCAAACAACAATGTAAAAAGGCTGCTCTGCAGTGCTGAGACACTCTGAAAGGGGTAGTGTTGCTGGGTCTTGCATACTTAGACTGACGCCTTAAGAACAGCATTAGAAAATTCTTTCAAGTACCTCATTGTTTTGAAAGAGAGCTACAAAAATGTCAGTGTTTTAACTCAGATTTTATCAGCTCTGAAAATACTGACTCAACTATTGATCTTTTAGCCCGAGCTATTCTGAGGGAAGGTATGAAAACCCCATCTGGATTTATTTAGCTTTGGTCTCCAAAAAAAAGTACCATATCTGTATACATAATGATACATTAAGGATTACATTATAAAAGGCTACATACTTGAAAAACAGTCCTTTAACTAAATGATATAAATACTGCTGATGTACTAGGTGCATTAAAGATCATTAAACCAGCACTGTTTACTAGAAATAAAAAAAACCCAAAAAACGTTTACTTAAGTAATACTTTGGATTTTTACAATAAGAAGTCTGAAGAAAACTTTCTTTCAAGTGCTCTGACAGGATTAGCTTCGCTAACTACTTGGTGGTGTATCATTCAATAATTCAGCTCCAGCTCAAGCTGTTTCTCTCTGGCAATGGTATATTTAAGAACCAAAAACCTTACATGAGTAATTATAACATCTTTCTCAACACAAAACTAGCATGACTTCTTAAATTTTTACAGATCCAAAATAAGCCCTAAAACCTCAGCATTACACTGCCACACTATGGCACAATTAAGATCTGCAAGCAAAAACAGAAAAAAAAAACAACAAAAACTCCTCTAATTATTTAGAACTACAGAATCCACCATTAATTTTTGTAAAGCACTAAAAAGAAACTTAGATCTTGCTCAGCAACAGCCACCTAGGAACATTACGCTTGTGGATTTTATTTCAGTATTTTTTTCCCCCGATTAAAAACCAAAAAGTTTACTTTCTGCAAGTATTAAATCTTCAAAGACTAGTTTGATATGCTTGTTGTACAGATGGGAAATGTGGGAAAATGGATAGCAGGGGCATTTCTTTGCTTTGTTGGCTACAAAATGTAGAGCTTTTTGTTCCCTGCATTGCAATGTGAACTGAAAGGTTTTCAGTCAACAGCCAGTTGGACAAGAGAAATGTTCAGAAGACTTTCAGGTTTGGCTTTTTTAACTATTTGAGGTCATGCTACAGAATTTTAGAATCTACTTTTATTTTTTTATCTCAGAAGGTAATTTATTTCAGATCTAGAAATATTTAAAAATACTTAGTATTTCCACATTTTTGATACTAAATTTTGTAAGAACTCAAAAAAAAAAAATCTTTTTTTGCTGACCTTGAAGCACAGCAACTCAATATGTCCGAAATTTCACATCTAGGTTTTTATCTACAGCAGCTCACTGCACAAACCATATGTTATTTTAATTACTTTGCCATTTATATAATTTATGCTTTCTACGGTACTTGTTTAGCAAGAAAGCTATAAATCAGTTTTCTATTACCAGTACTGCTTTATTCATTCTAACATTCCATTTTTAAGTGTTTTCCTAATAAATCAAACAATGTACATAAGCAATCAGCTGAGGTCAAGACCATACCAATTATTTTACCTGCAAGAACTTGCCATTACAAACATTCCCCATAGGGTATAATAAAATATATGTCTGGTGCCACAAGACTTACAGGAATACCCTGTACTGAAGCATTAAATAAAGATTGGATGACTAACTGGGACACTATTTGTTCCATCCCTTTCCTAATTGCTATTGTCACCAATTTGGTTCACAAAAAATAGCATAGTTAGATGCATGCCAGTCCTTTCCTGTTAGGATGGCTTAGTCAAGCTTTTAAAATCCACAATTATATACCTTTTATCTTCAAGCACTTTCACTTACAGACTGCTTAAGCCCTCAATTAACAGGATTTTCTCTTTTATACATTACCTATCTCTAAGCCACATACATATATACATGTACACTTTAATACAGTTTCTGTTATTAGACCTCTGCTTTCAATTATCACACAATTTCTGTAAATTTTTTTACTGCCTTTACACAAAGCATGAGCCACTTGGCTATACCTAAGATCCTAAGTCTTCCGGATAGGTAGCATCTATTAACAGCCAACTGTGAACATTATAGACTTTTAACAAACTTGGATCCAAGCTCTCACTAGAAAATATCTCATGTACATTCCTGAACTGTGACAGGATCAGCCTAAATAAATTCTATACTCTCACCTGGTAGTAAAATTGCCACCTAGGACTTGTGATTTTGCAAGTCTTTTGGGAGGGGAGGAGTTTAGCAAACTTGAGTGACACTGAATGAAGGCTATTTATGGAGAATGACTCCTTAGTAGTTTTAGGGTTTAGCAGTTGCCAAAGAATGACACTGAAATGCATCAGGAACCTAAAAATAAATTCCAGATTTGCAACTCCTCCCCAAAATGCAACAATAGCGAATTTTGAAAATGTTGGGTCTTTAACTGTCCTAAAAATGTAGCAGGAGATAAATTAGGTGAAGCGCTTCTGTTATTGTTTTTTAGTTGCAAAAATTAATATTCCCTTCCCCCTCTGACAGCAGACGTGTTTTCCACTACTAGCCATTCAGGCATCACCACTAAGTATTCAAAATTAGATAACCTTCTTCAAAAAGATATATTATTTAAATTATAAAGATGTATACTGAAGTTGAATATACTACTAAAAAATACCTTTCCTTACAGCCCACAAAGAAGAGGTTGGGATAAATGGCATCCTTATTGCTTCTTAATTATGCCCTCCTTGGAAGAATCAAAATCATGCTTCATTGACATTCATTAGGCAATCACTTCTAGGAAACCTCATACCTTCCTGAACTTTTCCATCTGCTTATAAAGATCCGGATCCAGCTCCTGAGACACATCTTTCATCCAGAGTAGAGCTCCTCTGTATTCAGTCCGATACTGCTCCATCCTGTTCACTGTCAGCCACGTGTCTGAGATGGCCCTGTATCTGAAAGTCTCCACTTCTTGATACAATCTACTGAGCGGGGCACGGAGTGCTAACCTGGGAAGGCATGGAGCAAAGACAGGAAGGAGAGGAACATGTTAAACATGTTGTTCCACAAAGGATTAATACAACTCCTGACAGTTTATTAGCACTCAAAAAAACCCCACACACAGCCAACACAGTTCACTTAAGTGCCAGTGTACGTTCAGATGATTCTACCACATGGTTGGAGGTGCACATGAAACAGAGTAATTTTGAATGAATATTGTTTGCAACTCTTCTGTTCAAATAGCAACTTTTCAATTACATATGCAAGTGGAAAAGAAACCTCTTCTACTGTGCCTATGTATTTTAGTTTGACCACTTGTATGTTGTTACCATTCCTCTTCACAAGTTTCATTTAGCAACTATAGAAATATACCCAAGGTAATTTACTACTGGAAAAGTATTACAGATGTATCAGGAATGTCATGCTAAACATCACAAAAAGTACTTCCATTTGCCTTTTAAGTCTTCAAATGCAAATGTAAATGAATAAGTCATCTGTCAGGGAGATAATTATTTGAGGTTTTCTTTGTGGGTTTTTTTTTTTTTTTTAGTAACGGGAACAATTTCTTTGAAGGACATGACCTTTTCTTTTGGAAGATTTAGACATTTACCTAAATGTTTCTTCTGACAACCACACTTTGGAAAGGCAGTAGGGGACACTGTTGTCCTCCCTATGCCATCACTTCAGCTCCTAATGGGATCTCAACACCAGACAGGATTATTCCTTTTGCTTTGCTTCCTCCTGCTGCTTCTGCTTCCCTCTTGGATTCCAGCAGCACTTCACTGGAATGGGTTCAATCAGCCCCACACCAGCAGAGAGATAGTTTAATGCGCAAGGAAGTCCCTTGGCATAAGAGAATTTCTAATTTTGGCTCCAGTACCCCAAGATATGTTGTCTTGATCTTCAGCTAATGAGCTAGCTACAAGCATGAAACATCAATAAAAGCAGTCCCAACTTCAACAAGAGTTTGAGGATAGCTCAAAAGAAGAAAGACAATTTTTTTTTTAATGTGAATTTATTTGAAAATATGCCTTAAAAAAGTACTGGTCCAGAGCTATAATAATATGTGAATTCAATGGTTTTTTTTCATGATGTTTTTTCTCATTCCAGAAATTCTTACCCAGACATTCAAAAGCAAGTTTAGTTTATGTAGATATGCGTTGAGATTTCTATTAACAGTTATGCTTCATAAAGGAGCAAGCCATCAGCACTTTTGCTCAAAGATGCCTTACAAGTGCCTTAATGATCCCAATCATGACTGTTACTGGAGGTGCTAATGACCAAACTCTAGCCCAAGATAATAAACATATGAAGTTCTCAGTGCTCTGTATGCTATGCTTCATTTTGAGTCAAGCAACTGCACTGGTAAGATAAAGACAGAAAGTATCATAGTAGTTAAAAGCCCTCCAAAATCCTGTAAAACATAATGGAATAGAATCTTCCTTTGTGAGTGATGGTGATTTTCATCCTTTCATAGTCCCAATGCCGTGAAAAAGGGCATCACAATACTTACAATGACATCAGGTAATGTTACTTTTAAACTCCTAGAGCAAACACCGGGTGAGGGACACATGAAGGGTTCTGGTTAACAGCAGGTGTTAGTGTGCTTGTGTGCCCATCTGGATTCCTTGCCTTTTACTTGCCCCTGCACAACCTACATGAGCTCTGTAGGGATCTGGGATCTTGTCTCAGGGGAACTTTAGTGTAAAGTTCAAGCAGAAGATGGCATTCAGACTCCTCCTTTCTCCTCTATCTAGTTGAGGTATGAGACCCAATGGCCCAGAAAAAAGTATTCCATTACTCATTCCCTCCCTTGCAGGAACCAGACACCTCCACAGTGAGCTTGCTGCAGCACTTCTCTGCAGAGTGAGAACTGCTACCAAACAAGAGAGGGATCTGACATCATCTCCTTTACAACCCTACTGCTGGAGAAGCTCCAGTACAGCCTTAGAGATACTGAGTTGAACAGGCACAGGCAGGAGATCTGAAGATAGACATAGCAGGTCTATGGACAAAAAGCACCATCAGGCAAAATTCAAGAAGTCACTAATATTGCCAATATTACAGCAGATTTTGTCAATAATTTTCCTATCAATTGGTTCCTCACACATTTCAAACAGCCAAATGAATGATGACATTGGTGAATCAACTACCATTATCATGAGTACTATGCAAATCAGACACAAATGTTGACCCATATACCTTTGCTGAGAAGAAAAGCAGAGGGCCTTTCCTGTAGCTTGCATCATTTTTCCAGCTCTTGTTTTATCCTGAGAACCCTGTGATCGAAGAAATTTCCCCAATTCATTTTCTTCCTGAGACAGAACTAACAAAAAATAAATGAGTTGTCAAATATGTTATTTAATTGGTTCCTAACAGCTTAAAAACTGGCCTAACATCAAACAGCTTAAGTCACTTTAGGTCCAAGCAGGAAAGCAAAAATAAGTAATTTCACAGAATTCTTGCATTTAGTAAACAGGAGACCTGATTCATTTGAGACATTTGCTGATATACTTAACAAGAATCACAAAATTCCATCAGCACCAAAAGACAACAGGAAAAATGTGCTAGCTCTTTCTTACAAATGAAAAGCTGGGTTGGATATATTACAAAAAGGGTTTTATTACATCCTGATTGCAGTTAACTTTCAGAGCTGGGTTTTTTGGGTTCTGTCTGGTTTGGTAGGTTGGTTTTTAGTTCTTTTTTACCACTTGGATTGCATCAGCTGATAGCATATTTTATTGACGCTAATTCCAAGTTGTACTAACCAAAACTCATTTACTTGCTTTTCTCTTGCTCACTGTTTTTCATGCTTGACTACAAAATTTCACATGACAAGTCTAGTACTTCATTTTAAAGAACATTTACTTTCAAATTACTTGGCAAGATTACTTGACAACTTGAACACTCTGTAATTCAAACACTGTATTTCAACTACCTGAAACACATCTACCTCAAAGAAATTTTTTAATTTTTCAAACAGTAAGATGAAGTGGTTTTACACTGAATTGTTGACTGCTTCTAAACTGGGACCATGGACCACAGAGAACCTTACAAAAACATTTAATGATGCTCTCATCTCTTTGTCTTTTAAAGTGGCTATCTCTTATACTACCAATGTCAATCGACTATCAAGAGGGAGAATGGCCTAAAACAATGAAGAAGATCTCCTGAAGTCCTCCTGCCATTTTCCAAAATGGCAACAGTCAACTCCAGTGCAGACTTGGCACTCTTTGGTAGAAGATGAACATCTGCATCTGATGCAAATCTTTCCATCACATTTCACCTGCCAATTCTTTAACTTGATACACTACTATTCTGTATTTCAATTTTACCTCCTGGTTCTGAAACATTATCTCTGACTTTCTTTGGATAAAGAAAAATGAAAGCCTTGAGAAAATGCAATTGAAGATTTACTGATTTCATAGCTGGAATCTCTCCTTCAAGTCAGAAATCAAACAATATGGACTGCAGAGAAACTTTAGAGGACATTTAATACAATTTGCTGTTTGAAACTTTCCAAATTAGATCCCACATCTCTCACTAATGACTGTCACTAATTACCATACGATTTTTACAATCAAGTCAGCATGATCAAATTCATCATAATAAAACATATTACTTAATTATAAAACTAGTAATAAGACAAAAACTCTTCATCAGCAATCCCGATTAAAAAAAGGAAAACACTGACACTGTTTAGATAGGGGTTATGATTTCTAGACACGACTCTTTTGAATTTATCAACTAAGTCATGGGGGAAAAAAAAATTAAAGAAAGCTTTCTCCAGTCATTATTGCTATCACTGCATTATATCAATATATAAAACATCAGAACTGGGAAATCTTCAAATAAATAACCAAATCAGCATTCAGGTGACTGCAAGGAACATTATCTTTACTTTTGAATAGGATGAAACTAGTAGTTCCCCACTTTCATTTTTACCTTTTCACTTGTTCACTGATTCCATAATGCAGACCTTCTTATCATTTTAACTACTGTGTTTGATCATACTTACAACAAATCCTTTTTTGATACAGTTCAATTGCTTTCAGCAACTCCATGCACGTTCTCTGAATAGAATGGAACAGCTGATATTGAAACAAAATACACAAAAATTTGTCAAGTGTATGCAAGAAACACTGAGGAATAAAATATAAGAAAGACCTTAATCTTTAATAGAAATTATTAGGGAGCATTCTTTTCTTCTTGAACAATGAGCAATATTTCTGCTATTTCCCTTATAAGTTGTGCTCTTCTTTCAATTAAGTTTTTTCCTGAAACTAAAGACTGACCAATCATAACTTTACAGAAGGAAAATAAAGAAAAAATAACTTTGGAAACAGGTCTCCAACAAACAGCTGGTAGTTAACCAATGACTTGTGTTGGGTGTGGGTTTTTTTAGGTGATATCTTTGTATAGATATGAAGATGTACAAATCTGCTTCTAAAAACCTCATGGTAGAACAGAGTTATCAAAATATTTATCAATCAATCAATCAATCATTCTCACATGTGGGAATATGCATACTGAATTCTTCATAGACACTGTGAAGTCTAGTGGAACAAACTTGCAGAGGTATGGCCAACACAGAAGGTCGTTGATTTAAACTACAAGTTTTATTGGCATATTGGAAACAAATTTCTAAAGCAGCAGCTTTCAAAGGAAGTAGAGGTAAAAAAAAAAAAAGTCAGTCATGACTATATTTGGAGATTATTTCTAGGAAACAGAAAAATTACTACTCTCTCTGCCTGTCCATCTAAAACCTCCAGCCTGCAACTTAAATCTAAACTCTACCATATGAGGCATCACACAGCAAGAAGTAAAACAGCCCACTGGCACAGTCAGTGCTTTCTTTCAAGGGTGCTTGACTACAAATTTACACAGGTCTTGTCTCTTCAACTGGGAGTATGACTTGCAAGTGAGAATTTGTTCAAAACATGCTTGTTCCACTTGTGTGAATACAAGTTTCCCTATTTCCAACCCTACTTGAGCTAACAAAGCATCCTTCCTGATAAATCTGCAACACAGTAGGCATGGTAAAAACTCAGGTATGTATTTATAAAATACTGTTCCATACTTCCAGCTTGTTTTACATCAATACTCCTGGACCCATTTTGAAGACGCTAAGTAGAACCACCAGGTGATAAGTTATTGCTCTTCTTGTGTTTGCTGTACTACAGCCTCCTGTATTTCAGCTAAAACCTAAATAAACTGAGAATCCTAAGTCAATATTTTTTAAAGAAACTACAAGAAAGCCAGTAAAGCAAAACATCATGCAAGAAAACAACACAAACAGAACTTCCATGGACATTAGCTGGCTTATTATACTTCCATAGAACACCCTCTATTTTTTGCTTTGTCTCAAAGACATTCTAGGTCTTCATTTTGTATAACTTTAACCTATTTTTTTTTTCTCAATGGAGTTGAGGATACTGACAGTGGGACTGTATTTGTCACACAGCAGGATTCCTTCTCCTGGTTTTATTTTTAAGACTTTCAGAGGCTTCTTTTGACATGTCAGAACCCACTAATCTGCTCAAAACCTTCAGAGTAGAATTCACTGTGCACCTTGCTCCTGGGTATATTGAATGCTCTTCTGGTATATGTGGTATTTCATACTTTTATAAAAAATGTCATTTGTATGCTTAATAAAATACTTTTAGGAAAAAACCAAAACAAATCACCTTAAACTGACATAGGCAAAGGATAATCTCCTCCCCTGCTAACAAAAGGAGAAAATCTGTCCCTAAAATATGAAAATAAATCTGAGATATGTTAAGTTCCAAATAAAGTTAGAGGGACATAGGGTTTTGTGTTACAAAATTCCCCTATATTCCCTGAATTTACATAGATACTTTGTCAGAATCTGGAAGAGATATTACATGAAAATTATAAAAATGTATGTATGTTATTATATCCTATATGCACACATATTAAAGGGTTGATGAAAATGAAAACACTTTAAAAATTAACAAGTAGAGAACAGACATTATGTAAACATTACAAACCTCTAGTTTTGCATCCAGATCTGCATCTGAAGCAACAACATGCTCATCTTCCTTTTTTCCTGTAACTTTTATAAGGGTTTGTTTTGTTTTCCAGTATTTCTGTTGCATTTTATTGACCACAGATTTTTCTTGGCTTTGAGCATATTGATCATAAAATTCTCTTGGATAGTTGCTAGAATATTAACAAACAAAATTTAAAACTTCAATTGGATACTTTAAAGATAAGTCTAACACACTCAATTAATACATTTCCATTAAGAATATTGCATTTGCATGCCAACATATATTTTCTAACATGCAGCTCCTCATTATGCATTACTAACAAAGCAACTAAATTACTGTATTTGCCATCCTACTCTGAAAAATAATACACTGGTTTTAACTTGAATATCTTAACCATGCAGTACTGCCTAATAAACAGCCTCAAAGAATTCTTCCCAATGCATTAGGAAAGGATTTCTAGCCCATGGAATTAACTTTTTATTTTGTATAATTAATAGAAGAGTTTCAAGTGAACAAGCAGAGTTGCTTAAGCAGGTAGCAATTTTCATGCCATTTCAGCACTGTTGGGATTTGACACAGCTCATTTTATGAATGGGATTAGACTACTTCCTGCCCTCCTTTTTTGTAATTGAATAAAAAAAAGGAATTAGAAGAACACTCATCTCTTTTGAGCATGTTATGTGAAAGACTGATATCTCACATCTCTCTTTATACAACTGACCACATGACAACTGTGGGTGTACATCAGGTAACCTTTCCTTTCAAGGATTAGTTTTCACTGACAAATAATTCTGCATTCCTGTAGCAGACCTAATAAAAAGTGCAATATATAAATTCCATATTCCACAATATTTAAGCCATACCCAGACAGCTTAATAGAAAATATAGCTTTACCATGAGATTTCATTGTCTTTCAGGAAGTGTTATTCCATTATTAATTGGTGCAGAAGTACACACATTTCCCCCTATGTGCATATATAAAAAGCTGGGGTACTCTTTCAGCTTTTTAGAAGTACATGGTTGCTAAACACTGCTATAATTGGATACTTCACAAAACTTAAATAGATTGAGTTTATTTTGAGAAGACAC
This sequence comes from Setophaga petechia, assembly GCA_024362935.1. NCBI lineage: Eukaryota > Metazoa > Chordata > Aves > Passeriformes > Parulidae > Setophaga > Setophaga petechia. The sequence goes on from JANCRA010000015.1 coordinate 18,009,733, forward strand.
CTTACACCTGGAGTGTTAAACTGGGGCTCATTAGTGAGATATTGACCCCTAGTTCTGTTCACAATACACAGATTGCTCAGAGATGCTACCCCAAGAGGTCTTCAGACCCAACGTACACACCAAGTCATGTATGGAGATGTGTCCCTGCCCATGGCAGGGGGGTTAGAACCAGATCATCTATGAGGTCCCTTCCAACCCAGGTCACTCAATCATCCTATAACCCTCTGATTATATGTATCTATGTCTATATATTTGTTGTGAAGTAATCCAGCCATTCTGAAAAAAAAAAGCCATTGGTACACATTCCCAAATAAGGTATCACATCTACCCCACATAGTTACTAGTTTAACCTGAAAAGGAATTTTTTTTCACAGGATTATATTACTTGCTTTCGTTACTTTTAATCAGTGAGTCAGGTGACAGCACCTTAATTACCAAAGAGGCAGTAAGAAATTAAACTGAAAGTGAGCAGAGACATAATTTTAAAAAACACTTATACAGAGCACTTCATGGGTTCTTCACCAAACTTGAAAGGCAAAGATATTTACCCATTTAATTCTACACAAATATTAGTTCCAAGAATTTAATTTATTAATTAAAATCAAAATAAAGGTCTTTTGGTGCTACAGCAGAAAATAAAAATCATGTAAAAAACATACCATATTTTATTTGGAACTCTGTACAAACAAGCCATTACACATACTGACAACAGACAGCCTATCAAGTTGGGCGAATATTATATTGACCTTATACATGCTGCACCTTTAAAATACAAAAATTATTGCCTTTAATGAAGAAAGATACCCCTCCTGTATTATAAGAAAACATAATATGAGAGTTTATTAAAAATAGCATTACTTTAATAATAATTAAAAATACCCATCAACCTTCTCACAAGGTATTATAAAGGCCTTAGCTGCCTGGCTGTGTGTTTCTGCTACAGCAGTGAAAATAACTGAAATCTCATTTCAGTAGTCAAGTGAAGAAAACACCATAACTCATCTGATGTTAACCAGCTACTAACATAGGGTCACAAAAAGATTATAAAAAGTGCTGGGATTAATACAGATTCCTGAATTATGAGACTGATAAACAAACTGAACAAATCAACATACAAACACTATTATCTCTTTAGAAAAAAAAAATTATCAAGATGCTTACTATTTATGACCTTCCATGATTTTTGTTTTCTTCAGACACCTAGATAAGAAATTATCAGTTAATACAAGTAGTTGTAATTTTTAGATAAAACACTAGAAATCCTCTATCTTTTCCCTCAGAAAATATGCTGCAGCATCTTGTTTACCATATTACAAAAGAAAACACTTCAATCTGTGAGCCAAATGCCTTCCTTGTGTACCACAATTCTCAGAAAAACCCATTACAAATGGATTTAAGTGCTGCCAAATCTTCTATGCTAGCAAGTTTTTCAACCTAAAGCAAATATGCCAGGTATAAATTCAGTGACTTTTGATGAGGCATGCCAAAATTGTCCATGCTAGGCATCACACTCAGTAAAGTTTTTTTCCGACAAGTTTTAGCCACAACAAAATTCAATTACTTTTTACCTTTTTTTTTTTTTTTTGCCTATATCCCACTGACCTACTTTTCTAAAACACTAGTTACATCATGTCTTGAGTCAGAGGTGCGAAATTTAATGACCAGATGGTTTTTCTATGAGGGACAGTGGAGATCCTGAGGATAGAATATGATTTGTAGGCATTAGAACTTTAGATTTTTAAGTTACCATCTCTAGCTTGGATACTCAAGTTTCCCACTATACTTTGAGCTGGCCAGATGGCATGCACATCATTTCCCACCAGCACCTGAGCATGCTCCTTCCAGGCCAAATTTAACAGCCAAGCCAGATACTCATAAAAAACAAGCACCAGGCTTCTCCTCTGCTGCTTTCAGAGAGGACTGGCACATGGCTGACATGGGAATGGAGGCACTGCAGCAGGACCTGGGTGGTGCTGCTGGGGAATGGCCTTCAGCAAGCAAAAGCACAGAATGAACACACCAACAGGCTCCACTAAGATATGAAGCTGATTGACTGAGAAAACAGTAATGGAAAAAGGAGCTAGGGAGGTAACAGGGCTGAAACTGAACTTTGGCTCTAATCCAAGTAAGAAAGAAAAGGGGTACAAAGGGGAGTCATCATGTTGGAAACTAGCACAGTACTGCATACAGACAGTGTGGTTAGCACTGGAGAGGCAAAGGGACTGGAACAGATTGCAGGAACCCAAACAAGGCAATGCTTCCTACAAGCACAAAGCACATGCATTTCCATTTGGAGCTGAATGGAGCCAAATCTCAGATTTCTGAGCCTAACCTCTCTGCTGTCAGTACCTGTGAAACTTGCTGGCAAAGATCCAGGAGACACTGCAAGATTATATCAGAGCAGGAATTTCGCCTGAATTGGAATTTTTGTAAAATGCTCTTAAGCACTGCAGGAGAGACCACAAGAAAATTAGTAACTCTGTCTTCACACCACAGTTCAAATGTAAGGGTCAACAGCTAAAAAAGGAGGAAGAAAGAATCTTTTCAGATTGTTGTGTTACAGAACCATTGAGTAACACAAGATACAGAATGGACTGCTGTGCTGCTCCTTCTAGAGCCACAGGCACAGACACTACTAACTCATTTTCTAATACCTTTACATTCTTGACTTCACTGTTTTCACACTGGTCCTCCTTAAGTCAACTGTGGGGGTGTGTGAGTGAGATAAGACCACAGGATTTAGCTTGTATACACAAACTTGTACATGACTCAGTTATTCAGCAGCACACTTGGTTTGACAGGAAGCAGAGAACAGTCTGTCTAGGTGGACTAACACGTACATTACTTGGAACAAAGTATAAGCAACCAGTATGGGGAAAAGGTGCAAGGCACTGACCTTATTCACTGTACACATCCACCTGCTTCTTCTGGAAACCACTGTCCCTACAAAAAATAAATAGGGTCATGGTGAAACAGTTGTCATTTGCAAGCACAGTTCATGCTCTTTCTTCCTAAACATCTGACCTCACCTTCTGACTCTGACATCTTCCTAGGTATACTCTTCCACATCCTACATATCACCCTTATGCCCTGAAGATATTCTTTGTGGGAGTTTTTACATTCAAAATGGACATTATTTTCATGGTATGAAAACGAGGGCATGTATTCTCTGTTCTGCTGTGTGATGGGATGGCATCTGGGGCTACAAGACGTCTGGGATGGTGTCCTATGGCCAATCAAGGTGGAAGGAAACAGAAATGGAGCCTTACCTACACTGCCTACTGGAAATGGCTCCTGGCACGTGATTATCATCCAAAACAGGCCAGGAGGGAAAAAGGTCCCAGAGAGTTCTAGACAGTATAGAAAAAAAACATGCCAGGGAGATTGCTATAATTAAGCAGTAGCAACAAGCAGCAGCCCAGGACACAAACTCAATCCCTGTGCCCTTTTTATTTCTAGTATGGAGCTGAATTTTGGTCATAAATGAGAATTCAGTTTGCAAAGACAGCTCAGTAAGTACTAGCATTGAAAAAACAGAAATGCAGTTGCTAAAAGAAAAGTGCAGTAAATTGTCTCTGCAGTAATTTAACAGGCCCCTAATTTATTTATACAATCTCTTACTTCATGTGTTGTTATTGTCTGTTCCAAGACCTGGAACCAAGAAGGGTTAAGATAGTGGTTCAGCTCTAACACAGGACACTATTAAAAGCATAGCTGAAAGCAGTGAGTTTTTTAAAAGAAATATCAAAATCTAAGTCTAGTCTCAAAAAGTGAGAGATACTAATGAGAGGGGACTGGAAACAGCCCAGGGAAGTATCCAAGAATTAAAAGGAACATTTTGCAGCCATATAAAGAAGAATCCCCACAGTTACAAAATGCTGCCCCTGAGGCTGCAGAGAGAGATCAAGAATGAGCACATAACTTCTCTTTACTTCAAGTTTTGAATTCTTATGCTTTTGAAGAATAAGACAAATGTCCCAAACAGAAGTAACAAGCCAGTTGATTTTTGCCAAAACTGACTACAATAGAAGCACATGACACTAACTTCAATCTACCAATACTCTCTCCAAAAATTGCAGTCACATTTAAAATTAACCCACTTATCATACAGTTTATATATAAAAATAAGCTTTACTTGCCACAAGGAGTTGATGTAAGGGACATTTTTTTGCTTGTTTTTCTTCTCAGTGTATTAAAACAAACAAACAAAGATAAAAGTTTCAATAAACAGTATTTTCCTGACAATGATTAACGAACGAAAAAAAAAAATCACCTCCCCATAGGAAAGCATTTGTATTGGGAAGTTTCCATGATATTTGACAGTAAAGAGTTATACAACACTTGTGATCTCCACAACAGACGTTACCTTGACAAACAAAAGGGAGGGATACTCTAGATGATGGGTTGGGTGCCAGAAGCAAGCACACCTGCTTTATTCACACCAGAGAAAGCAGTGCCACCTTACACACGACTGTACACAAAGCCACATTTATTACTGCAGAGTGATGGATCTGAGGCTTCCTGAAGAAGTCCACTCATGGCTCCAGTAATTTTCCAAGTGCTTCTCAGTGTTTTGAGAGAGACTAATGCTACCTCAGTTGAAGAATTAAACCTGAGCTGGCTCTATTCATAACAAGTCTGCCTGGAGCACAAGGAGCCACAGAGCTGAAAGACTCATTCCCATACAGAACTGGTGGGCCTACAAGCCCTGCCAAAACCTTGAAAATCCTTAGCATGTGTTTTTGAGGCACCAAGAAGCCTCAGCATCACTTTTCACAAACCATCCTCTTTGCAGACTGATGCCAGAGAAGACAGGCACAGCCTGGACACTGAAATATATCAGAACTGTTTCTAGACTCTGCCTGGCTTCAGGGGTAATACAGCTGAATTTAGGCAGTGCTCTGCCACAGACAAGAAGAAATGCCAAAACCAAGATGGTCCTGCAAACAGCCAACTATGGCAGTTTCTCTGGGTGGTGGACTATTTGCACACAAATTATTTCTACAGGAAGCCATAACAGCTGGAATGCACACAGAACTTCATACTATTTCTGCCATACTCATCATCCTACTAAGAAATTTTATTAGCTGTGACACTGAAACAAAACTTGATGGAGGACACTAGTCATTAGCAAGTGACATTTCTATCCCTATGGAGAATCTTGATTCTCTATATTCTCCAAGACAACTTGAATAAACATGTAAATTCTTCTGTGCAAATAGGAAAATACTTTCCCGGTGTTTTGTGTGAATTGAACTGCAGTATATGTATGCTAGGATTACCCTCCAGCTCATGTTCTGTACCACATTTGTACAAGCTTGCTTCTCTTTTTTAGCTCTAGTACATTTGGTTGCAGCATAAGTTGTCTGGTTTCCCAAGAGCTAAACAGTTTTATGAATAATCTTTAGATTCTACTTGTATAAGAAAAAGATGGTATGAGTGCCTTCTCTCCAGCAGCTACATTGATAATAAACAAGTCTGTAAATCAGTGTCACTCACATTACTTCTCTTTCTCAGTGAGCCTAAATGTAAGAAGTGTCACATGGTAAGGTAAAGTTAAAATCTTAATATTCTCCTAGGTTATGAGGAAATCAGTTTAAAACCCAGCCTAACAAACAAAACACCCCTAATTCAAATATCTCTTCTTGCCTGAGCATTGTTACCTAGCTCTTACTGTGCTCTTAGGTCAGACAACTGATCACATAGAAAAATATCAACATGCAGAGGCATCAAACAGGAATCTTTTCAGGTCTGAAGACTGTATGTAAAACAAACTGTTGATCTAATCATAGCTTCTCAGAACAAAGAGATGAGCTGAAATCCCTGCAAAAACATTATAAATGCTGAGTAAAGAGTAAATCTAACACCCGAAGATGACCTAGCAGCTATGTAGGAAGGCAGTAGATTGAACAACACATTCTTCTGAGATACATCCAGAAACAAGGAAACAGAACTGAACAAGCAGCATAGCAAAATTCAGCAACCCTTACGTGAAGGCAGGATGTTCATCAAAACACACAGGAGGTCTGCACTTTCACTGACAGAACTGTCCTCTGAGTCTACTGCTCTTTCAAAGCAGAGAATATGTTCTGTGGCTCCTCAAACCCTAACAGATTCTCCACATCCTAAAATCCTTCCAACTTACAACTTTCAAATACGGCAGAATCATGCATTGCAGTTGACTTACTCACATTCAACAGTTTTATTAAAATGAATAATCTTCCAAGAAACTTTTAATACAGTAATAGTACAGTGGTGCTAAGTAACAACAAAAAAAAAAGAAGGAATTCCATATATAAAAATTAAGACTGATAGTTTCATTTATGTAAAATACTTTGAAGGGAAGAAAATGTGCCTAGGTGAGGGAATCAATGCCATCTGTGCCTCCAACAGCTCTTGGCTGACAACCTATCTCCTCCACTCTGCTCCCTGGAAGCTGTGATCAAATTGAACCAAGTAAATGGGTCTGCAAAACAAGATGCAGTCTCACTGCAAGATGAAGACTAGACAGGGTACAGTTTTATCTTCTCTGGTGTGTCTACAAACACAGAGACCAGGAGCTACAAATGGTGTTTCGCTTTGCCTTTCCCAAGCAAAAGAGAATCTAACAGCCTGCAGATCCAAACTATCCACACTGTCAATGCAGGAAAAGAGTGAAAGCTGACGTCTGGGTCTTTCAGCATCAAGATTACACACAAGACTTAGAAACATTCCTACTCTTAAATACAAGAACAGTTACCACTCTAATTCAGCTAAAATTAATCTAGAGTTCAAGGTATATCTATGAGAAACGACAAGATTTAATTTTTCCTCTAAAGCTCTTAATTCTCAGTATTGATGCTCTAATCCTGCAGAATCATCCACACTTAGCTTCAAATCCAGGAGTCTTTTTGTTCTGTTAGACCACTCACTGATGTACTTGTTTATTTATTCAAAAAGTTTGCAAATCGGTCTGTAAGTGCTGCATTAGCAGTTCCCTCCAATCCATTACAACTTTTTGTCTAATCCTTTGTCTCAGACTGATTCATAGCTTTACTACTTATCCTTGAAAGTGTCTATCTTGGAGATTACCCACAAGTTCTCAGGAGAAGAAATAGGAGAAGAAATACAAGATTGCAGTATCAACAGAATTACTCTTTCAATCTATTACAGGGATTGACACACAGAAAGAATTTCATACATCCTTAAAAGAAGCACAGGATAAAAATGGCATCTGTTATACAGTGAAGGTTCCTGCTATATTCATACACCTGGGAGGTACTGAGAGGGGGAAAAAATCCCGTTTGACTGCAATTATCTAACTTAAGTGCCTAAATTACCATACAAGCCTCTCAAGACTAAGTCCCTGCACAGACAGTGAATACAACCTCCAAAGACCAATGCTGAGCACCTTAACCAAAGCCTCACCATTGTGCTCTGTGCACACAGATATTATGCTTTTTGCATTAGGCAGCTGAACTACAAAGATAAATCCTGCTGTGAGAGCATTGCTCTATTCCCCTTCTTTTAGAGCTAGCATTTCATGGTGGTCTGTTGAATTACTGTAAAAAAAAAAAAAAGGCAGCATACTGAGTAACACCATCCTTGGGACATGGCCATATCCCATTAAGTTCCCTGGAATCAATTTTCTCTTTCACTACAAACAATTCTGGAACTAACATTTCTGCCACAGTTTCTGCCATTTCCTCCTCCTATCTACCAAGGCCTATGAGACATCCCAGAAAACTACACATTTATTAAATTTCATTTATTCATTTGTCTTGATCCTTCAAATAATTTAAAACCCCTCAAAGAATTAGCCTACTCTACCGAGCCCGCTACCCCTGCCAAATTTGATGTGCAGAAAAATCCCAAGCACATACTTAAAACAACAAAAGTATCAGAGTAATTGGAGTTTGCTCTCCAAGGAGGTAGTTTGGCCCAACACAACACACCTTTGTTTTTAAAGCTGGTAAACTGTGTGGAGAACAAACCACAGTAATACCAGCAGGTATCTTAAATGACTAAGATTGTTGATTAGAGACTTGCACTGTAAGAAACCATGTACAAGGCATGAAGAAATCTGAATGTTTTGGGTCTTCTTTCTGTCATTTTGTAGCACTACCTAGGCACCTGTGTGCACACAGTACATCCAACCAAATGAGCAGCAGTTCTATTGATACTTGTCTTTCACTCAATTTTACACTGATTATTTAATACTCTGTGTAGGGTATGTATGGGTCACATCTATTGCACAGAGTACTGTCAAGAGTTACTTTCTTCCGAAACACAACTGTCGTACTTCTAATTTCAGAACACACAATTAATGTGGGAAATTATTCTACTTTATTCTACTAAACAAAGGATGACATCTAGGGCCATGTTTCTTATGCTGTCATTTAGTCTTTATTTTTCTATTCCCAACTCTGATGTGTACACTTGGCAGACAAACTACAAATTTGCAGTTTGTTTATTGCTCCCTTATACCAAGAACTAAAGAGCATCAATCCATCTCAACCACTCACTCTGGTTTTCAGTACTTGAATGGTTACAAGTAATTTTAGCCAACCTGAAAAAGCAGAAATTTGGCACTGTCAATGTTTGTTAAAACTTATTTTTGCCCCCACGAAGTGCAAGGACCAACTCAAGAGTTAGAATTCCTCTCTAAAAAAATAATTTTGTGTCTATTTTGGTACTATATATCTGTCATATTATTCCAAAAACTATCAGGTCAAACTTACAGGCATAAGTGATCTTCTTTCTAGAGCATAAACTCATTGAAATTATACTTGGAACTGGGTTGGGGGTTTTCTCAGTTTTTTTTAAACAGCTGAGAATGAAAAATTTCTAAACCCAGGGGATTCTCAAAAACACCAATAAGAATGGCACATGAAGTCACAACATGTACATGTACAGTACATGTAGTCTCAGAACAAAATATTTCAAATAAATGCTGGTAGACTGCGAGATTGATGAGTAAACAATAAGACTTTCTAGATAAGCTCATTTGCACACAGGACTTTATCATTCGCACAGCGATACTTAATCACACAAAAATTTAATTTTAAATTCCTTTTTCAGATTATACTGATTTTTCATCTGCTTATTGTGGAATAATGTAGGGACAGTACATAGTATCAGTTTCCCTTCAGATAAGATCTTTTATTTCATGAGTAACGTGTTCCACTTACATTTGTGGAGAACAGCAAGACAACCAGGAAAGCATTGCAAGTACTACATGCATTTTATGGAAGAATAATTTGAGTATAAGTCATTGAATGGCAGGTCTAAGCTCACTGCAAATGAGAAAAACTGGGGATATTTACTGTGCAGTATTTAATCTTTTTCTAAATGCAGATTTGCTTTGTTTCTTTAAAATGACTATCGAATTGTTTTGTAACACACATTCATTCTCTTCATTTAAGCACCGCTATATGTAAACTTAATAGCTGAATATTATTAAACAAAATATCATATGGAACATGCACTGTACATAGATTATAAGAGACAAGACTGTTTTTCTGAGGCACTCTACTTGTAGTCAGTGTAGAGTCTTAATATTGGGAAACTTTCCTCTTGCTAAACTATGGGAAAAGTAGTGAATGGACAAAAAAAAATCATTAAACTCTTGCATGTACAGTATTTTACATACAAACATACAAGGCTTCAGAACTTCAAACTAATAGCTCTCTTATTTAAATACCCTATTTACTGGCACAGTCAACCCTCTCACATTTCTGCCTCCCTCCTGTCTTTTCATCCATTCAGAAGCCAGAAGGCAATGCCATTTATACCCAAGGGGAAACAATGCCAGAGGAGGGAACACGAAAAAATAATTTTCTCCAGATTCCCTTAGAGATTATTTCACATCTGTGGATAAGAGATTCGATTAACAAAACAGCCTCACCATGCACAGCAAGAACAATGCAGGGCGATCTCCTCGCACCGCCCTTTGAGTAAACACCACCAGGGCAGGCTCCATATTCTCAGCAGACACAGAGTCCACTCAACTTTTGTATTACTGCTCTCAGTAATATCCTGGCCCACCAGCTGACTGCTCCTAGAGCAGTGGTGATCATACCCCTATGAAGCTACCTGCAAGAGGTACCCAAGTACTGTTTCAGTGACTTGGTACAGATAGTTCTCAAAGTTGACGCAAACAATTGCATAACCGGTCAAAATGCCCCTCAGTTTGCCATGGTTAACAATAGCCACAGGAAAAAGTACTGTGAGACTGCTATTACTAACAACACTTAAAAGGTCAAATTTCTTGTTCTTGACTGTTTGGTTCTAACAAACTTCACTCTCTGGGATTTTGTATTTTTAATGTTTCTGCATCGTGGCGTAATTTTGTCTCCAGAGTGATTTTATGGTTGAGAAGCAGCAAAACATCTTGGAGAATAAACTACAGAGCAATACTCTTAGAGGTGATTTTGAAAAGAAAAGTATTGAAAAGTCTTTGAAAGCATTTTTTGTCTTCTTGTTTATTTGAAATATTAGCACATTTTTTTCTGCCAACATGTACCAACAGCTTTCAACAGTACTTGAAGCCTGAAAAGAGCTGTTATTATTAATTTCTTCAAGAAAAGATAATGTGAGAAATCATCAGAACAATTTAACAACTGTGTAAAGTATGGATAACAGAGAGAAACTGGCAAGACGGTTGGGCTTGAAACTCTACTAAGCCAGGACAAAACCCTCTAACTCTGTAGTAGGCTTCAACAGGAATTTTACTTTTCACTGTGTGATCCTCTTCACCCCCCACTAATATAAGCTTCTAAAAGAAAAATGTTAATGAAACCTCCCCCTTCCATAAACTCATAGCTTGTCTTCTTGAATCTGCAGTTTGTATCTGAATCTCAACTCCAACAAACACAATAGAAGAAAGCACCATTATCTAAAATGCATTTAATTTTTTTTCTTAACTGAAGCAAATTCCACTGACCAGCATTTAGATTCTTGAGTAAAGTGCTGGAACCTTTCTGGAAACAAAACGTTTCTTGCATGACATTCTGACAGTGAGGAAACTTTAAAAACTCATCTAGACTGAGGTTTGGCACTATTTAACCACCACATTGTCTTCCAGTAGAGTGTGTCAGGTGCAAAATGTGACTGGTTATACCAGTTACGGCAGTTCACCACTCAAAAGATCTCTGTGGCTTGACACTAAATTCCTCCTTCAGTTATATTAACATTAATCTTAAACTATTACTAAGTTTAAACCAACAGGCTGTTCAAACGGCAATTAAGAAAAACCTGATAAAGTCTAAACAAGATGTTGCTGGTTGTCATGCTAAGTACCAGTAAGAACTGCAACTTCTAGATCTGTGCCAAACAGCACTGTCAAGGGGTTCTTCCACTCCCTATTTGAGAACACTGGATAGACAAAGTGGAAAGACAGGATTATCAAAAAATCAGAAGAGACCATAACCAAATGCCACCTGCACTGCAATGCCAAAATCTAGCCCACCGTTTTCTCTGTCCAACAGTTTGGAAAAGTGAGTTTTGTCCTTACAAGAGCACAACACAAGAACAGTTTATTTCCAAGAAGTCTGAAACAAGGGCCACAGCTGCTTTCTGAGACCGAAATTAAATAAAACCTATCCAGAAACTGAAAGAAAGAGGATAACACAATTAAACAAGGGGAGAACAAAAGCAAACAAACAGGTGTTTGATGGAATTAAAAGGCCAGCTTGGTTTAAAGCAAGGTTGTAGGCAGGGAGAAAATATCACAAACAACCAAACAGAAGAACAACTCCAACGCCAAGCTTCCAAAATACTACCACAACGTAACTTGGTGGTAGGGGGTTAAAGGATGTAACCGTGAGATTACCAGAGTCAATTTCACATTTACACCTCCGAACTAAGGCAAGCCTGAAGTACAGCTTTAAGAAGGGTCACACAGATCCTTGAGGCTATCAGCTTTACGCAAAACAGTGTGAAACAGAAGACTTATTTACATATGGCACTGAACAAATACATAATGATATTGACAAGTAACATACTGCCCTTCACCCCCTTCTGCTACTAAAAACTGACCTGACGTTTCAAGTAATATCCGATTTTTCTATTTTCTTCTAAGAGACTATAGCAGCTTTCATGAGTCAGGGGGATGGACGTGAAATAAACCTTATTACCAGGATGAACCTTTCACAAATTATAAGCTTTAAAACGTAAATGTGGGGCTCTTGAATTGCCATTTCACCAGCTGTCACTGCCTTGGTGCTGGTTCGAGGTCTGACATTACCTGACCAGAGGATGCCCTGCCACCCCTCTCCACCCGGCTGATCCCGGGAGGGTTCGGAGCGCAGCCGGGCAACCTGCGCCGGAGCCCCGCAGCCGAGCCGGAAACCGCCGCGGAGAGCCGGCCGTTTCCCTCCCCGCTTCCAGCGGGCACAGCGCCAGCGAGGATGTACGGGAGGCACAAACGGATAAATGCAATAATCATGGCGAGACAACCACACGGCAGGAGGGGGAACACAAGGCAAAAGGAGGAACAAGATGCCATCTTGAGCCTCGGAAATTTCGCTCTGAACAGGTCCGCCCGTGGATACAGCGCTGACGGGCACCAGCTCCGCAGGCCCGGCGGCCGCGCCGCCTCCCTCGCCCCGAGCGGGCTGCCCGCGGGGGAGGCGGCGCCCACCCCGTGCTGGTACCCGCGGCACCGGCTCTCCCCGCCCGGCCCCAGCACGGAGACCGGCGGCCCCCCTTCCCGCACTCACCTTGCGGAGGGAAGGGCCGAGCCGCAGGCACCACCGCCCCTCCAGGTGTTCCAGCGCCGCCGGCGTCAGCGCGGCCAGCGGAGCCGCCTGTGCCGGCGCGGGCGCCCCCGCAGCGGGGCGGAGCCACCGCCCGGCCCGGCCCAGCCCGGCCCCGAGCCGGGAGGGCGCGGCCGCCAGGTCCGCGAAGCTCGGGCTGGCCGCTGTTCGGTCGTGGCCGGGGTAGGGAGGCGTTTCCTCCTGCTTTTCCTGCCGCCCTGTGAGGGAAGCGACGGGAGAGTCACCCGGGTTGGGGCCCTGATCGCCGCCTCGACAAAGTCATAAGCCCCGTGCCTCCGCCCCAGCCTGCTGGGGACCGCAGGTGTCCCGCGAGGAGCAGCAAAGAAATACTAAAATGTTTTGGTTGTCATAAATAGCTGCCATCGAGGTAGTGGAAACTTGGAGGAAAAGGCCCTCCGCAGGCAGGAGGCAGTGACGGGGGAGGCGGTCAGGAGAGCGTTGGTTTTGAGCTCATGTCGGAATTGGGTCATTGGGGTTGTGTGAGAGCTTTTTGAGTAAAGGAGGTGGATTTGAAGCTGATTTCAGAGCTTGAAATGGGGAGAAGAGTTCACAGGTGGCATTTGAAAATGAAGTAAAAGGAGAAACGGAGAGCAGCGGTATCGTGTGAAAAACGATCCCACTTAAATGGGGCAGTGTTAACTTACGGGTGTGAGAGAGCAGAGGTGTAAGCACGCCTCAGGGCATGAAAGCAGGAATGGAGAAGAAGAGGTTGGGTTGATAGGGCCCCAAAAAGGGTTGAGGAAGAGTGGACAGGAGGAAGCTGTGGAAAATGAAGAGAGAAGAGTGATAGTGAGGCATCATTTTCTGAACCTTGCAGAGGTCCCACGCACTCCTGTCAGTGTCTCCATGTTTCCGTGAGGCGGAGCTGAGCTACTTCGCTGGAAGTCACAGATCTAAGAGTAAAAGTGAAGATGTTTTCAGCAACAGGGACTGTGCTGTGGGACAGTGACTGTGAAGAAGACTTGAGATCCTAATGGGTAGAGAGCTAGGCATGCTATCCCTGAGCTCTGGAGAAATCAACTGGGATAATTTAAACTATATGATGTGAGGAATTTCAGGTATTGTTTGGAAGCTTGTTTAGTTTCCCTGTTTGGCATTAGTGTGACCACCAACAGCAGGTCATACCCCCAAGCATAGTGTACGTAGCACAGACAGTGTGTTGACAAACAAGAATGATTTTATGGCAAGAAATACAGATTGTTTCCCAGAACTACAGAAACCAATAGGTTTTGTGTTAAAGCAAAGTAACAGCTAGAAAATATTTTCATGGAAGACAAATCTCTTGATGGGGTCCTTAATCTTGCAGAAAAAGGTATGACAGAGCTGAAAGCTTGGAATACAGGAAACCTGGTGTAATATATCTCATTTACTTTTGGATGTTATACTGTAAACACTATTCAGCTACCTTTTTATTCTAGAGCTCTCTTTAGAACAAATGTAAAGAGATGCATTTTAGGGTGTGGTTATCTGGTTTATTTTAGTTTCCAGTGACATTAATCATTCTCTGGACAGGGGTTCCCATGACTGAAAGAGTAACAGTCTGAAGTGTAAATACTTGCATTAGACATATTACCCCATTAGTCAAATAAATTTGAGATGTTACTGCTTTGGGGAGAAAAAATGTTCATGGAGTTCTTATTTTACCAAAGGGAAGTGGTGCTAATAAGTGACAAAAGGTTTCTCGTCAGTGGATGAGGATCTGGGATCTCTTCAGCCACGTCTGGTGTTGGGATTTGATAGCTTTTAGTTTCTCAGTGAACATGAAGAATCTGTTGTGTCTTTTAGTAGTATTTACATGTGCAAATCTTCTAGAGGAAGGTGTAAAAAGAAAATTTCACAGGATATAAGGAATTACTTTAGCCATTGCAGGAGCAGAACCATGACAAATAGATTTTTTTTTTTTTGGTAAATTTGCAAGTGTTACTTTTCTTAGTTGCTCCACGGTAAGGAAGAGGGAAAATAAACCGGAATAAACCTTGATTCTGCAAAATGCTGTACTTTTGTAATTATGGAACTACTTTTATGCCAATATTTATGTATGTATGTGAATATACCAAAGATCAGGACTTAGGCTAGCTCATTTCTCATGTGCTTTAGGACTATATCCTGCAAATTACAGACAACTTTTGGCTTTGTCCATCTAAATGTCCCAAACCATTAGCTGAGATTACTATATAACCTCAAAAAATTAGTTTTAAAGCTTTATTCTCACTGAAGGGAAGGCATTTCTTAATCTTTTCTCATGTTTCATGTAGTTTATCACCAGATGTAAATGTTATAAATATAAGCAAGTGCCATCTGGTTGTTCTAGCACCTCTCTTATCTCCCATGGATATATTTTTAGGGTAGCAGAAATACATGGATGTAACTAAAACAGTAATTGTAAGTAATATTTGAAATAAGGTGTAGTTTCTACTTTTCACAGGCTTAGTTCTTTGATAAAGCTGACTGGATGCATGAAACACCTTGAAGCATGGTGCTTCATATTTTCTGCTACTAACAATTTTTCCCCATTTGAGCATCAAAGTTAAGTTACTTAAATTAACTAAACAGTTGGTTCCCTGACCTTAAAAAAGTTCATTTCTGCTGTTCCATAGAACACCCCTCTCACAAACTGAGATTCTTTGGGTGACATCATTAAAATTGCCATAAGATGCAAGTAAAGATGAAGTACAGCCCTCTGACGCTGAACTACTGATCAATTCACATTGGAAACATCACTTTTTATGGTAGAGAAATGACTTTCTAAGCCCTCAATCACACAAACCCAGAGCTTTTGAAAGACTGAAACAGGGATTATTTTTAGCCCTCATCTTGTAAACTCCTTTTTGCATCTGAGCTTTGTGTTGCACTTTGCTCCAGCTGCATTTAATTTTTTAAAAGACAAATAAAGATCGGAATCCCATATTGACTCAGTGAGACTCACCATCCAGTTGTGTTTACTGTACCACATGGCTACTAAAGCATACTATGGGATGTGCTGTCCTTGTCACTTAAATTGATATATTCTCAGGTGTTCTGTGCTGTCTATATAAAATAATCCTAAAAATGTGTGTGGTGATTTTTGGCTTATTATATTCCTTAAGTGATAAGTTTGAATTTCAAATAAGAAAATGGAAACCATAAAGAGAGAGTAAACTAGAAACTAGAAATGCAGAGATTTTGGAAGCCCAGTAGTAGTGTCCTGTTTTTCAGCTGAAGCAATAGAAATTAAATTTTCCAATTTGTATATATTATTTTCTTAAGGTTTCTTGATGTGCTGTTATTCTGTCCCCCATTTATATGTATCTGGGAATTAATAACTTCAGAAACTTGAATAGTATTAGGTATCCTAGAAAGAGCATTGAAGGTTTCTCATCTTCCCTGGACAGTGACATTATTATTGTTTATTATTAGTAGTAGTTAAACTTTCACATTTACTTTTTCACTTTCATATTAGGATGGTTTTTAATCCTTCATGTCATTTGCCCTCTGTTTCTTCTCCACATAAGGAAGTACAGTCTTTAAATGTTTTGTTTTATGGACACAGCCACTGCTTGCTTGAGCTTTTGCTCAAAATTTAGAAATCAAGATGAAGAAAATGATTCCCTTAAATTTCCTCAAGTCCCTTATATGAATATTTTCAGTCTTTTTTGTCCTCTCTTGTCTAACTGCTGTTCTTTTAATTTTCCTGCCACATTGCTGCTTGTTTTCAAATTTCTTATCAAAAATCCATCTAGTTTAAAGGTGTTTGTGTTGTGCTGTTTTGGATTTATTTTTATAGTTTCTATAATTTAGCTTTGCAAGGCATGTAACTTGTACTGTTTGTGTGACTATTCCAGCTTAGTGATCAGCTGAAAATCTTTAGGCTATTGTCAGCTTCAGAGATTTACTTAGTCATTTATTTCTCCTATTATAAGCTCGAAAATACAGAATCACAGGATAATTTGGGTTGGGATTGGAAGAGATCTCTGGGATAATCTGGTCCAGCCCCCCCTGCTAAAGCAGACTCCCCTAGAGCATGGTGTACGGGATTGTGTGCAGATGGATTTTCAGTATGTCCAGAGAAGGAGACTCCAGAACTTCTCCATGCAGCCTGTTCTGGTGTTTGGTCACTCTCAAAGTGAAGTTTTGCCTCATATTCTTATGGGACTTCCTGTGTTTCAGTTTGTGCCTCTTGCCCCTGATATTTTCTATGATAGTGGAGACCCTGCAATGACAGCCAAGTGTAGAATTAGAGGGCTCCAGGTTGAAGTGGTGCCAGCATCTCTGAACATCAAGGTAGGACCAAAACTACCAAATTAGACTCAGCCTGTAATCGTGGCTTTCATGATTGCCAGTCATCATTACTTTCCTATGGTTCTTTCCTCTTTTAATTCTTAAAATTAAAACAGTCCTGAGTGGAAGGGCTTGCCTGGATTTTTCTTCATGCAGGTTTGTGTTCACTTTTACATGCAGTCTGAAGTCCAAATTTAATATTGCTGTCCAAATTCTGGTTCATATACTTTTTTTGGCAATTCCTTATCAGTGAGCTGTTCAATACTCTTCTTTCCTCTTGTCTGGTTTGCACTGAGCATTTTTGTACATTCTTCCACTATCCTCCACTATTTGTCTCCTTTATTGTCATTATCCAGCTCCCTGGATACTTTTGCAAACAGCACACAGGGTACTCTTTCCTGTCAAATACTTTTCATTTGAATGACAGGGATGGAGCATTTGGAGTGACTATCTATTTTTCATACCTGACATTTTGAATCAAAAGAACTGTGTTGGTTAATCTGTTGTTTAGATGGAGCTGGTATTTGCAGAATTCACCAGAGAATTAGCAAGGCATTCAAGAGCCAGGTTTATCCTTAATAAGACGAGTAGACAGTAGGGAGAGGAGAATGGGCATGGTGGCAGTTTGCACTGATTTTCATCTGAGAACAATAATGTTTTAAAAAACATTCTTCTTAAGTATTTACTTGGAAATATTAATGTGGACACACACAACCTGCAGTCATGGGTTGTATTCTGAAATGCATATGTACTTGAACTGAGATTATCTTTTTCTACTGTGGACTTGGATAAGCAATCTGACCCCTGCCATAAACAATTAATTTATTTTATTATAATCTGCAACGGTATTATTGAATAA
Organism: Setophaga petechia; assembly: GCA_024362935.1. NCBI lineage: Eukaryota > Metazoa > Chordata > Aves > Passeriformes > Parulidae > Setophaga > Setophaga petechia. Next base: position 18,027,607 of record JANCRA010000015.1, read on the forward strand.
TCCCCAAACTTCTTTCCCAAAGAGGCTTACAATCTGAAAGAAAATGCAAAATGGGAGAGAGACAGCAAGAATCACTGGTTTTGATTTGTAAATGAGAAATTGAGACACAGATAAAATGATTAGTTAACAAAAACTGATGACAGAACTGGCCAAGAGTTCTTATACTGATTTACCACTGCCTTCAGCTATCCCATCTTCCAGTGTTTTCAAAGGCTAGAGATTGATAAGATGGGCTTGCTTTTTCCACAGGTTTGGGAATGAGAAAGGAGAAGGGTACTGACAGAAATCATGTTTAATAAATAGAACTTCTTTGAAGGATGGTATATCAATAAAACAGCTCTTCATTTAATAGATTTTCATAGTGGCAATATGAATGCATTTTCTATTAAGTTCGTTTCTTTAGAAGACAATAATATTGTAAATACAGACTGGGGCTCCCAGATGTTACCATGCTCTCTTTGATGCATTCATGAGAGCTGTTCCATATAAAGACAAACATTTTGAATCAGTCATTAAAATATTCTGGCCCATTAAGAATATGAGTCACCTAATTTTTAAAGCTCTCCTGGAGATGTTTCATATGTTAGGAGTATAAGTCTACTAAAAAAGAATCTGGCAGCTGTTGTCCTTTGTACTGTAGATATTGTTAATTCTCAAATGTGTGAGAAGAATTCCACTATGTCAGAAAATAAATTTGCAGCACAATAACTATTGCAAGCAGAGTTTGATTTACTTTCAACCCCTCATGTATCACATAAACATTTTTATTATAAAATATATACTTACTGAGTTTTCTGAATGTATGACTTTTAATACTTAGCAAGCAATACTATGGCTTGGTACAAATTTAAATATAAATTTTGAGATACTGATATTCTGAACAATCCATCTGTGGATAATTTAAAATACTTGATTTTTTCCCCCCCCAAAACATGTCAATATTTGGGTTTGTAAAATTTTTTGACATTTGCTTGAAAAGAAACTATAATGAAGCTGTTGCACTCAATAAACCTTTGAAACATGTGCCAGAGTTCTTAGTGATAAGATGGTCCTAAAACTAAGCATTGTGATTTAAATAATCTCTGAGATTTCAACGGCTTGAATCAGATGTTCCAGTGTTGTATAATCTCTTTGCCCTTCAAGGCAGTATGAACTGGCTGTCCCAAGATAAATGTTTTGAGATAGAAGATACTTTTCAGTTCCTTATGGCACATGGACTTTATGTTACTTTTGCCATTTAATAGAAAAAATAGTAGCATTGCTTGAGAAACAGAACATTGGTGGAATTTCGTCTTCTAATATGCAGAGATTTCTTATCTGAGAAAAAAATACCTTTACCAATCTATTTTTTTTTCAGTTGTGCCAACAGGAATCATGAAGGCTACTATTCTGAAAATACGGCTTAGTCCAACTTCAGTACATGTTTGCATTTGAAAAACAAGCCTCTTAATTTTCTAAGGTGCACTTTTTTAAGTGATGGAAAATATAAATTATTACTGAAAACTTGATCTTTCCAACCCTTTTCATACTATTCTGTTGAAAAAACACCTCATCTCTTCATAAATTAAATTATTGATCTGAACAGAGAAAAAAATTATAGAAGTATTGTTTTAAATAGAAAAAGTATTCATCAAAATACTGCTGCATCTCTCATTCAGCCATAACTTTTTCCTTCCTCTTTGTGAACAACATGAATAATTTGTCCTAGGAGTTAAGCTAGACCCTCACTGAGATTCAATGTTTTCTGTTTCTGGTGTTCTTTTTTTCCCATCCTCTATATGTATATTCCACAGAACTAAAAAGTTGTGCATACTTCCTGCATGTTGCCATGAGATTGTTTTCATTCTGGTTCTATGAGAAGTGTTCTGATATCTACAGAACATTTAACAAAGGTGAAACTGTTGTGGGAAATAAACCAGTTTGCTCACTAGGTTGATGTGCTCAGCTCATTCCTGCTGAAGAGAGATAAACATTTACTTGGAATATACAATAAAATTAATGTCTTGAGGTTCAGCTTCTCTCTAAGGGAGGGTTTGAAAAATGCTCTCAAATTCCATAGATATTGTTAGTATGAATACTTAAAATGTTCTGTAATTTTTGAGAAATCATGTTATGTTTATTGTGAAAGCACAGTAGATAGATTATTTGTCATTCTGAGTTAAAGCAAGTTTTTAAATTTGATGTTTTTCAAAATTTGCTGTTAAAGCCAGTGACTTGTACCACAGTAGATTTCTTTCCTGAGCTGCTTTAGGGAAAGATCTGTCAGGTTTTCCATTATCACATCCTTTTTTTGGAGAGGATCCTAATTCATTCATTTCAATTCTCACCAGGATAAAATTTGGCCTATAATGCATATTATTGATAGTTTTCATTGCGTTAGCATTTGGAAATGCAAAATATGTTGTTTTCTCACAGCTCTACTTCTTATCTATTGCCTCTACAGCACAAGAATTCATTAGACTGAATTCTGGAAAATAAAATATTCAGGGCTAGACTGTTCCTTTCAGCACAGCCTTGCTCCATGAATGGTGTGCAATCTGTGCAGCTTGAAGACATTGTGCCTTTGAGACGCTCTCCTCTGGTGTAGTGCAGCCTTCCTGCTGGTCTACACCAGCTCTTTTTAGCTTCCTTTATAAGAGGTGGTTCCTGAGCAGTGTAAAGAAGAGAAAACTCAATGTATTCCCCTTCCCAATGAACCTGTGCAGTGAAAAGTATTGTGTTTGCTACTTCTGCCTATTAGAATACAAGATTTAAGTAACTTGTTCATTAGTATAAAAGCAGACCTTTTACACACCTAGCTGCTCTAATAGAGGCACACAATGTTATCTTTCCTTTTTGAAAATGCAATTGAAAAGTTTTTGCCTAGCTAGCTATCTTTTTATGTTTGATGGTATGTGTTATAGGGATGAACAAGTAATAACAGTGCAAAATTTCACTGCATGTATTCATTGTGGCTCAGAAAAAAATTAGCATTTGAGTCCCTTAAACTACGAGTTCAAGCTGAAGTCTTGATGACTTCAATGAATGCTGGTTCAAGATGTTGTACTTCTTCTGTTTATGTGGTTTTAGAATTTTAGATCTGTTGAGCTCAGTCCTGTTCTTGAGCTGTGTTTCTTTTCATGAGCTTTTTAAAACTGAAATAAATGCAATATAAGCAGTCTAAAACAAACTGTAATATTCTAACTTTGACCAAATCAGGATGCATTTATGATGTTTGAATCATCATCTCCCAGATTTACATGTCTCTTTCAAGCCAGTAAAAACAATGCATAACCAAATATTTAATCTGATTAAAGCTGAAGACATTGAGCTATTCAGCCATAGCAAACACATGCTACAAAACATGGCCAATCAAAAAAAACCCAAAAACCTAAGAAGCAATTGAAAATCTTTTTCTTTCCTATTGGTTTTGTATCTACCTTTATAAAGCTTTTTTGTGAGCTACAGAAGAATGTGTAAAATCATAAGTATCTCTTGGTAATTGTTGGCAAGATCCGTTTGCAGACCTCCCAAGTGTCTGTTCTTTGTGGCAGAATCCCTGTGAAAGAAGTGCTATCCATGCTAGAGAGGAGCTGGGTTAAGGATCATTTTTAGGCATGCTGAACATACCGTGGTTCATTGGACAGGCTGGTGTGCTGGCTGGTGCCATGGAGAGGCTGTGATGACCAGGGGGTATTTCTGATGGCTGGGAAAAGGCAAACATTAAGCCTGTGATTATGAAGAGCCATCCACAAAGGTGACCAGGGAGGGTCAACATGCTCTTTCTGGCCTCAGTCTCTAGGATGATCATGAAGAAAATCCTTCTGGAGGCCATTTCATTGCTCTGAAAGGCAAATAACACAATTAGGAGCAACCAGTATGGATTTGCCAGGGATAAGTCATCCCTGAGCAATTTGATAGTTCTCTGTGATTAAATAGCTGTCCCTGTTAGTAACTGAGATAGAGCAAGGGATGCTGTATGCTTTTACTTTAATAGGCTTATGTTAAAGTCTGCCATAGCATCCTTATAAGCCAAATTAGATATGGATGGATTACAAGGTGGCTGGAAAACTGGCTTAATTGCTAGGCTCAAAGAGTCACTGGTTTGAAGTTCAGGTAGCCACTAGTGTAGCTCTTCTGCAGTTGTTTATAGGCTAGCATGTTTAATGTCTTAGTTGATAACCTGGATGATGGTTTGAAACACCCTCAGCAAGTTCATGGCTGCCACTAAATTGGAGAAAACAGCTGATACATTTGAGGGCAAAGCTTCTGCATAGGGATATTTTTAAAAACTGGACAAAGAGGTTGATGTGCTGTTTAATCTGTGTGTCTTAAGAGTACAAGCACATACCTAGGCTTACCTCAGCACACAAATTATACAGGAAAAGTTTATTATCTCTTCTGCAGTATGACTTAATTATGATGAAGTACTTTAAGTATTGGAACATTATTCCTGTTTAATAGAACTATTAATCAGTGACATGAAAAATGATTGTCATTGTTCAAATCTCTGAACAACAGAGTACCTGTCTGGTACTCAAGATACGAAGCAGAACACCTACCACATAGTGCATCCTAAAATGGAAAAGCACAGAACAAGCTTTAGCATATAATTACATATATTTCAGTGTTGTACAAGTGTGTAAACACTGCTACTTGCTCCCTCTTTTACCACATCAATGCAAAATTCTTCTCTTACATTGCTACAAATGTGAAGTGAATGGACTTAATTGTTTCAGGAATATGTTTCTAACTGAAGTCTGAATTTGAATTATGAAGCTAGAGTAATCAAACACCAAAATAATTGAAAAACATTCATTGATCTTTAATCTATCAAGCAAATGGGACCATTTTGTGGAGAATCACAGTAAGAGCAGTGGGTCTTTCTTTTGTAAAGCTTATACTCAAGTTCAATAGGAATTGATTGAAAGAAGTCCTGATATTTGGCATGGATGAGGGGCAAGATTAGGCACTCTGTTGTGGCAGTTACAACCAGCATACCCTTGTAACATGAATTTTAATTTTTTTAAAATTAGCTTCTGTGACTGAGGAAGGGCCTTGTTACCAAGAAGAAATAGAAGTGTCTTGTGGTGAGGAAATAATTTTGTTTGTCTAGTTCTCCCCACCTCTCTGAAAAAAGAAAAGGCTTATTTAATTGCAATATATAAAAGTGCTTTTTTCCATTTCAGCATAGAAATATGAGCTTAATGTTGTCACCATTTTTAACATTTTTTCTTGTATACTTTTCCAGAAAGATACCATTCTCTAACCCTATCCCTAGAAAGCAGTAATATATCGGTGTGAAAAAATTATTCAATTTTCTGCATATTGTGTTTTTGAACAAAACCAAGCTTTGAGTATTTTGCATGAACATAGATTTACATTTATTAAACCTTTATCTGTAATGACAAATATCTCATCTTAGATGTTTTCAACTAAAATTTAATCAATTGGAGCCATTTTTTTCCCTGGGGTTGGTATTCATTAGTGCAACTCATAATTTGTAAACTCCAGTCTGGTGAAAATAATGAAATTAGATCAATAGATTTGTGTTTAATGGCTTGTGTTATACAGCTCATCTGCAAGAGCTCTAAACGTACGTTTTCATAAGGTCTGCATTACTCAACTCATTGACCAGAGAGTGATGATGAGCTAATGCTGTTATTTTTAGTTCCTGCAGGTTTTATCCAAGGCATTTTGGAGATAAAGAGCTGGAAGGAATGACTGTACTGAAGAGGGAAGCAGGACGCATTCTGAATGATTTTTAAGTTCTGTTTTTCAGGAATGAGAGTTAGAAAGTTAGTTTAGTAGTGTTGCAACTGCTATTAACTTATTTTAATGACTCCAGTTTATAGCCTTGGGAATATGCCCATTTTCATGTTTTCATGGACTGTTTCCATTGGCTAAAGGAGCGAAGAAATTGCACTGCTGTGTGAGACCTGTGTGCTGTCCTGTGTCAAGCCACAGCCAGCTCTAGGGGAAGGTGCAAAGACCTATACAGGAGCTAGTTGCAGGTCAGATATAAATCTCAGCCTAATCTCTGAATTTAAGATCATAACCATGAAGTTTTCTTACTTCTGCCTGTTTGTCACTCATATTGACCATTACAACCCTGATAGCACTAGTATATAGACATGGTAAGGATTACTAAGAGCTAGGGGATGCCTTTGCTGTATCTCATTTCTTTTCTAAGAAAAGCAATATCAATATTTTAAGTCTTCCTTTGTAAAACTCCATCTCCCTTTTTTTTTTCTTCCATTCTTCTCTGAATCCCCTGTAATTCTAGAGTGGGTTCCTCGAGAGGCTGTGTGTGAGCAGATGCACACCCAATGCAGAGAGGGCTATTTCTGTGGCTTGTATAACAGCCTCCTGATGTTTGCTGATTTCCCCATGCCCTTTCCTCACACCACCTGCCAATTTGTCTGGATTTTGGGAGAAGAGGTGCCCATTAAAGTTATAAAATTAATTGTCCTTGTTCCATTTCTGGTTGGATTTTTTTGATTCAGAGGAGATTGTGACCGATACAAAGGAAACCTGGTTTCTTAGCATTCTTTGCTTTGCTGGCCACATGTTTGTAAAGATGTTAGAAATTTACATGAAGAATTGAGTTGAGAGGTTGAGTGCCTCTTAATGAACCTTATTGGCTCAGATCCAAACTGTTTTAAATAATTAGAAAAGTAAATATGGGGCCCCACAGGATATTTTCAAAGGCACAAAGGACAGTTACCTCAAGAGATAGATCTAAGGCTTTCTCCTACTAAGCCACTAAAAAAGCCCTATACCTATGTAACTTTTCAGAAGCTGAAAAACGAGGTCCATAGATACTGGCATATTTCTGCAAACTAAACCTCAAAAAACTCTAATTCAAAATTAAAAAAAAAAGTGATAAGAGATCTGAAACAGTAGATTGTGGTGAGATAAATGATTCATAATTACAGATAGGAAATGGCAGCAGATTATAAAATATCTTTGGCCCGAAATGATGTAGCAGAAATCGGTGAGGAGCTGCTTGAAGAGGCCTTTCAGCAAGTGCCTGAATTTCACCAAACCTTCTGTGTTCACTTACGTTGAACATTTTCAGCTGATAAGAACCAGCAAGTACGAGATGGAAACTTTGATTTTGCTTTTGATTAACAGTTGAAAGTGCTAGTAATTGTCAGTTTGTATTGGTTAAGCTGATACTCCATGGCACCAGCTCGACAAAACCATTGTCTTTGAGTATGTCTAGCAAACAGAATGTAGCTTACTAGAAGTGGCCAGTTTTGTGCTGGCCTGTGCTTCTGTGCAATGTCTGTATAATGCACCAAGCTGAGAGTTATTTGTTGCTGTCTGACTGTGCTGTCATGGTGTTGGCATGGCCTTGCTTCCAAGCTAATAAAAGAAGACAAGACAGAGGCAGCATCTTGATACTGTTCTGTTTCCCTTGAACTTAGCTATGCTGCTGCCTTTATGTTTAGTGTCTTCAGACTGCAGGTGAAAATTAGAATTTGTGCATTTGGCTTCTAATTCATTAGTATGGCTGCCAACATGACAGAAAAAACTCAATCTTCATCAAAATTGCTTATTTTATTTGATTCAACTTCCTTTAATTCTGACCTTATATCATGTAAAAATCCAAATCAAGTTACATATGTCTGTAATAACCCACATAATAAAAAATGCACAAATGTTTTATTGTCATTGAAATTAACATCTTTCACTTCTAGTGTCCAGAAATTTAGATGTGGTGAAACTACATTGATGTTTAAATAATACAATTAATTAATTCCTTTATTGCATTCTGATGTACAAATAGGAATTACCTGCATAAAATCCCTTTAGGATTAGATTTTGAAATTATTTCTTTACAAATTAAACACATTCTATACCAGATTCTTTCAATACACAAATGGAACTGAAAAGGAAATTTGGACAAAAGTCTAATTTCAGGAAATGTTTAATGTAACATTGTAAGAAAAAATTTAAAACATCAATAAAGCATATGATGGGTAGCTTTGCTTATGTGACCAGAATTGTAAAGCTATTTTCAGTGAGTTGACATTTGCCATGGTATCTATGGTTTATTAATAATGTTGTTTAATGCAGAATAACTGCATTCCTTGAGCACTCAGACATCCTGACAATATGTGGTCTCTGCTATGTAATCACTGTAATCACTGTAATCTCAGCTTTGTAAATAAAATGGAAATAAATCTTTGTCTCTAAATAACCCTTGCAGGGAATACAGAAAAAGGACAGCAGAAAAAAAAAATTACAGTGAGAGGAAGTGCCTTATCTGTGGTCCCATCAAATGTAAGTGAAAAGGATGAAAACAGAAGGCAAGTCTTCTGAGCCTTAGACATCTAAGTCTCCATCCAGTGGCTTGCTTGTTAGTCTAATCTGTCTCTCACGTACCTTTGGATCTCGCTTAACTGCAGAAGCCACCAACTGAAATTTCACAGATCAGTTTTAAAGGCTGTTTGTTTTACTTGTGGTTGCATAGAAAGCCTTCCGTATTCACAGAACTGGGGTAATAAGGAGGCTCTGATATGAAGCCTCAAAGGAAACCACATTTCTTAGAAGTCATATGCTGACACTGATTTACTCGTGAGAGTATCAAACTTCATGAAGAGTATAAGCTTACTATGGACTTCCACTTCGACCATGTCCTGTGTGACACAGGGTTTTGTTCTGCTTGATGGTGGTGCTGTTTGGCTGACCTCAGAAGTATTGTTTGGTATGTATTACTACATTATCTCTGCTTTATTCTAAATGAGGAAGCCATGGAATTTCCCTCATTCTAATAATAAACATAGCAGTAAAAGCCAATGTTAGGCTGGACAAGGCCCAAATAGATTTTTATCTGGGCAGCTGAAAGGACTTGGCTCAAAATTGACCACAAATTCAGGGTTGGATGCATCAGTTTGGTGTCTGCCTAAAGATAAATAGGAATTGGAAAGTAAAAATAACTAGAGAACTGTGAATGTAGTCCTGGTGGAAGTCCTATGAGAGAGAGGGAAGCTTATTTTGAGCATATGATCAAGTGGAAATCCAGACTTGAAATTTATGAGCGGGAAAACCTTCATGTCGGCTTCTGAGAAATTTGTGCATGTTCTTTGTATGAGTTTTTAAATAAAAAAGTTGTTAGTCTAAAACTTTGGAAACTTTGGAAATAATCGAAGTAATGTTTTACATTTCTTTTTCAAATGGAAACAAGATGGCTTTGGTATCAACTAACATTTGAAGGTTTTTGTGGTTGAAGCAGATTAAAGTGTTTTAAAGTAAGAGACCCAAAGGGCACTTTCCCATGAGTATACAGCAAAGAAATCATTTGGGGATCTCAGAAGAAATGACTACAAGTCCTACATCAAATTATGGCATGACTTTAAGTAGATAGGAAAATGAAGAGTCAGGAGTCTTCCACAGACACAATTTTGTACTGTTCATTAGAGATGGTTCCTGCAGGTTACACTGTAATGGGGTGGGGGGAGTGAGTTTAAAAGATCATCAGAAATAAACAGCATTGGGTGCTGCACCCATCACAGTGACTGACAGCATCCCTGGGAATTCAGATTGCTGGAAATTGCAGTGTAGTAGGAGATAAGGAGCCTTTCAAAATCTGAATTGCACAAGGACTGGGCTTCTGTGCTTTTTTTGCCCTTAACCTACAGCACTTTGTCTTTATTAAGTTTTAGATTAAAAGTGATATTATATGCATTTTTAATAAAGGAAACACTATTTTGTTTTTGTGTTGTTACACGACAGAGTGATCACTGGCATTACAAAACACTCCCTGTGTGATGTGTGTATTGAACGAGCGCCCACACATAATTTCAGGAATTTGAATTTTGAATAAAGGAAATAAGTGTGTCTCAGGCCTTGAAAACAGCCATACCTAGAAATGTGAGGGAAGCATAAAGGTATTATGGTCATCGTTTTCCTTGTGGAAAAAAACATCACATGTGAAATGTGATTGCCAACTCAGACAAATTGCTGTTTGGCTTCTGCATGCAAACACAGACATATTAATTGAGTTTCTCATCAGGAAGTTGTTCCAGTCTCCTTGTTCACCTGGTGATAATCCATCTGATGCAGCAGTTGCTATGGTAGCAGCTGTTTCAACATTTTAACCTATATAAATATTGCCCAATATAGAATTCTGTGATAACACAGTTAACTTGTACTAACACAGTTAACTACTACTCCTGAAAAGAAAATTACAATAAAAAATCAGAGCAAATAAATTTGCAAGAATTTGCTACCAAACCAGGAAGAGGCTGGTTGGATAAAGCGAGGCTGACACCTGCTGGCTTCTTTTGCTCAGACACAAATGGATTTTCTGCATTCGAGACACGTCCAGCTTTGTTTAAAATAGCCTTAAAATAGCCTAATTCCTTCTGCATTAGGAGAATTTTGTTTTTCTAGTATCATCACCTATTTCTTATCCTATCCTTTTATTTCTGAAGGTTGTGACCAATTTTTATATATAGCTTGCAGCTCATATTACAGATTGTATGCATGTCCTTAGTAAAAACAAGCTTCCAATTCTTACTGCCCAGATTGCTTATTCATAAAGTTTAAGACAAATGCAGTGGTGCTAATTGGCTAGCTAGGCATGCTGATAGATTTGGTGTTTTGAGAGTGAATAAGGCATTTTATGTAACTTCTAAAATACTCTTTGGGATTTTTTTGAGGCAGAGAATGAAAAAATATGTAACAAATAATCTCTTGTAGGCAGAGCTAGTGGCTTACTAAGCACCATGCATATGGCCAGTGCTTAAAAATCCATGAATAAATCCAGCAATAGGACATGCATAAATACTGTATGATGTCTATTCTCCTGACACTACCAAGGGCACAGCAAAATCATGGGGGAACTGCAGGTGCACTGCAGTGCTGGTAATTCCTGAAAGTGTTGCGCCTGTCAGCTCTCAAGGGCAGGCAGAAAGTCTCAGTGTCATGGGAAGGATTTCTTCAATGACAAGTAGTTTGTACGTCTCCTTTGTGGGGGTATAGCATAAACTCCCTCTGTTTAGTTTGGTAGCTAATGTGAGAGAAAGAGAGCAGAGCTTTAACTGCCCTCCCTTCTGCTCCACTTTCCTTTGAAAAGTGTTCTGCTGCTGGCATTATTAACTCTGAAACTCCCTATACAGCTGTGGGCTGCAAGGACTGGCTCTCCTATGCAACTGTGGAAGAGGCACAAAGGTTTCCTTGTGACCACTCATTCTTTTTGTGTCCCCACAAAAGGCCAGTCACAATGTAGTATGCTGTTAATAGCTGAAGCACAAGATGTGGTAATGTTAATGAAGCCTGAGCAGCTGACGCTAAGGTTTGGGGGAAACTGGGGCCTAAATGACTGTGCTTTATCTTTCTTATTGAGTCACTGCCACATGACTCTTTTGGCTTAATCCCTTCACAGCATTTTATGCAGAGGCACTACATTCAGATGTTTAAACACAAATTCATTATATGCCATGTATGCTCTGATGTCCTTGTGTGTGAATATGACTCTGTCCTCAAGTATATTTTTCACCTGCCCATGTGAATACTGAGGTATTTTGGCAAAGTGCTTCATTGTGGAGCTGTACCTCCCACTCCCTGAGCTGACATTATGCTCTTCTCATTAGCATGTATGAAAACGAACTTTTTGGTTTAATAAGGAGCCATTAAGAATCTGTGAAATATCAATGTAGAAGCAAAGAAACTGAGCATCATTGAAACTAGAGATGCAGTAGAGATGCAAAGAACTCTGGCTTTTCAAAGAGAGGCAAGGAGGGAGGGGGGAGGCTAAGGGTGTTCATGCCATGAATGTCCCTTCTGTTTGTTAGCTCTACAGCGGAGTCAAAGAAGCTCCTATCTGTGACAGGCAGACCTGACAGACATTGTTTTTTCTGTTTTTATTCCTGTCTCATCTTCTGTTTGATGTTCTTAGATCCCAGTGTCAGGATAGTGTGGTACTCAGTAAGTGGTCTCACAAGTCCTGCTCTTCTAGGGCTCAGAAGTCCACGATGTGCCTACTACAGGTAATTCCTATTTTCCTGTCAGGGATTCTGAGATGAAAGTGAAAGGTGATTTTTTGTTTGTTTGGTTGGTTTTTTGTTAGGATTTAGGCAAGCCAGTGTGAATATTTGAATATATTTTTAGATACAAAATATGTGGCCCTTCATATAGTTCCTAGTTTGTGTACTTTTCTGTGACAGCTTGCAAAGTTGAGGGAATGGTAGTGATAGTGATTGATGCTATAGATACTGTGAAAAAAAGGTAAGGAGAAAGTCAGCTCTTTTGGTGCTGAGCAAAATCTCAATAGGTTAATCATCTGACATTGCAGAACTGTATCTTTTTAGGAAACCTGAAAACCTTGTTATTATTTCCTGGCAAAGAATTTCTGTTTGCTACCTGATACATGCTGTGATCCTCTATGTCTGTGTCACCTGACATGGAGAGCTAGTCTAAAGCATCTGGACTGACAAGAACCACAGCAGATTATTCTTTTTACAGAATTGTGTAGCTTGTGAGGCTAATGTGGTGTCACATCACTGATATTGGAGTTCTCATTGCAAGTAAACATATACAGCAAGGAATAAATATGGTGGGAAGCCTGTCCATCACCAGCCAAAGAAAAGGATGTCTCAGTTCTCACTTTCTAGTGTAAGTTCCCTAAATCCCTCATATGCCCTTGAAAACCTCACCCCCAAGTCATGCCCACCCCACTCACACCTCAGTGAAAAGCGTCTCTTGAGGCCAATTTCCTGAGAAAGTCTGTATGTAACTAAGCAGAAACCTGGGGCATCACTAAAGACAGAGGAACATATGGAAGTTCTCTAGTTCCAAGTTTCTGCAGCATTTCTTCTACTAAGGGACCTTCGCAAATCAAGCGCAGAACAAGCAGAAATGCTAACTTGGAAGAAATTCATCCAGTGCTGTATTCTGTGTTTGCACATCCATGTTAGCATATTCTGCCCTCCTTCAGAGAAGGAAAATATTTTGAGGCAAGCATCACAGATTATGATAACTTTCAGTTAGTCGCAGAGAAATAGCCATCAAATTATTGTCTAGAAAGATTCCTGGCCTCAGAGTGGCTGAGTCTGTGAGGAACTCTGTCTTGTCCAAGTCACTGCTCACAGCAGGGTCAGCAGGGTCAGCTGAAGCAGGTTGCTAAGGCTGTGTCCCATTGGGTTTTGAGTATCTCCAAGGATGGAGACTTCACAACCTCTCTATTCCAATATTCAGCAGTTTTTACCATTTAAAAAAAAAAAGTTTTGCTTGTGTTAAAACTGCAATCTCTTTATTTCAGTTTGTGCCCCATTTGCTCTTACTCTGTCATTGGGTGCTACAGAGAAGAGTCTTCTTTACTCGTTCCTATCAGGTATTTATGCACAGTGATAACATCCCAGCGAGCTGTCTCTTCTCCAGGCTAGGCAGCCCCCATGCTAAAGAACAGCATAAAGAAGACAAACTGAGAACTCCTGACATCTGAAATAGTTCTGGAACCGACAACTTTGAGCAAATCATAAGGAAATTCTGTGTCCTGTCCCTAGAGCAGAAGCACAGAAATCATGACCCAGTAGGAAGAGAGGCAAAAGTAGCTTCAAGATCCTTCTGAGCTCTTTTAACCTTGAATTGCCCTGGGGTCTGGTGAATGCTCTAGTGTAATCTGTTCAGTTCAAACCGTGGTTCTTCGTCAGTGTCCTACGGGAATGTGAAATAGGATTGCATGAAATAGAAATGTCATGGCTGGAATATCCATAATACTGTTTCTTTTGTCCCCACTCCAAGCTGTAGCATGCTCCTTTCACCAGACCTTGAGAAAGGATGTTAGGAACAAAGCTTATTGGGTTCTTTCATAGTGCCTCTTCTAAAGAAACCTTACTCAGTGTGAAGGGCTTTTAGGGCCGCTTTAGGCCTCCACATTGCTTTTGCATGGAAAACAGTGGTGATGAGGCTTTCTGTTTAATCTGTCTAGGTCTTAGGTATAAGATACCTGAGACTTGTCCCTAAATCATAATCTCTTTGTGTTTGGGTTGGATTTTGAGTTGGGATTGGACTTTATTCCATGCTTTTACCCTAGCAGAAAGGGTGCCATTTTTTCCATGCCGTTTCTTGCAATGCTGGAGAATAATTCAATTAGGACAAGTCAAAGCTACAATACATGACTCTTCAATAAGTCATTTTACTTCTTGGGAGTGGAAAGGTCAGTGGGCCAGCAGATGACTTCGATTTGCTAGAGCGAGTTTTAGTTGTGAGGACACCTTCCAGAAAGGTTACCACAATGACAATGTAAGTCCAGACTCTTGGACAGTTCTGTTTAGGAACTCTTGACAGGGTGATAATGTTTCCCTCCTCATATTCCTCATATCAAGCTGGAGATGCATCTCATTGACCTGGTGATTTTGATGCAGGTCATCTTGGCAGCTGCTGAGCTAAAGAGTGGTAAGAGGTAGCTTACTCTCTTTGGGAGACTTTTTGGTCTTTTTACCAACTGACTTCCTTAAGTTGACTTATTTTAAACAGAACAGCCCAATATCAAAGGTCTTTACAACTTTTATAAAGCGATACACTTTAGTACCTGGAGTTTTTCTTGTAAGAGAACTAATTAAAGATCAGTATATTTAGGTAGTGTGAAAATTGAGCTTTGTCCTTGACCTTATGACATGTCTGCTCCCCTTCACTTTTTGACAGTGATACATCTACCACACTAAATGCTACACTTTCACACAGCTACTCAATATTTGTCAATATTCTCATTGTTATTCAAATAATATGTCCTACTCATGTATTCATGCAGCAGTTAAGATGGTCATTGGTGGATGATTGCAGCCTTTATTGTCATGACTGAATTTTGTGCCTTTATATAATTCAAAGACTTTTATGGTCTATTAATGTACAGTACATTGGATATAAGACAGATTATGAGATTTGAGTTTGTGTCTTTTGAGCTTTTCATCTCTGTGCATATGCATGGGATAAAAATATGGTCTTGAGTCCAACAAAAATTGGAAAAATAATGGAGAGTAAAATAATTTTTGAAACCATTGATTTGAATATTGTGTAAGGAAAATATTTATAAACAAAAGTATTAGGGAAATCCAATGTTGTCAAAAAACAATAAACATTGATAGCAAAAGAGAAATATAGGTAGTACATCAGTTTGGGAGTTCAGATTGTGATCTTGCAACAAAAAAATTCATTAATTTATTATTAAATCAGAAGAAATAACTTTCTGAAGTGACATTGCAGGCAGGTGTTGGTTCTCCATCTCTGAATGAATTCTCTGTTTTTCCATAAGAAAAGAGAAAAATCAAGAGTTATTTAGTGTCTGTGTGAACAATTTTGGATTTCATTTTTCTTTTTAAGCCTAAAAATCCTGGTCAGAATGGGAGAATCTGTAAATACAGAGAGAAATATTTCAGCTCTGCAAATCAGAGATGACAAGTGCTGTCTCATTTCTCCATGATGATTATAAGGTACACTAAAAATTTTCAAACTGCAGTTATGTTGCCTGTCTGAAAAAATATCAGAATTGTCATACAGGAAAATAAAATTATTTTGCATCTTTCTCCACAAAAAATTTTCACTAGACTGTAATGATTTGGAAGGCAAGCTTTATTAATGTTATTTCTCCTTTATCAAATCTCATGTTTTAGCGTTTTACCTTTAATTCTTGGTGTGAAATCAAGTGACCCTTCTGTACTTTGACAAAGTCCTTGTCTCCACTGGACAGTGACTAGCCTGAATTTAGTGGCTAGATCACTTCTAATCCAAGCTAATATAGCAGTTAGAGAAAAAGATTTTAAAACAAGTCACTTAGTATCCCTGAAATAATGCTTTGTTTTCATAAAAGAAGGCAAGCCAACCATCAACCCCACCAGACATTATCTGCTTAAACATACCTACATATTTCCAGCTGCCTTTTCCTTTCCTTTATCTCCTTTCTCATGGAGGAAAATGGGTGGGCTGACTGGCAGTCTGGGGGAGTCTGCCTTCAGCTAGAGAGCCTCCTCCTGTCCCCAAGGGTTTACAAAGAGGTGCCTTGTCCTCTCACTGACTGTCTGCCTTGCTCATTGTTGCATATTGTTGCAATACTCCTTCCCATCACAGTGGAAGTGACTTGGGTCAAATGCCAAATTAAATGTGTACAAGTCAGGGCAGTTTTAACAATTTATTGCAGTGCATTGTCAATTTGATCAACACAAGTCATTCAGATAAACCAGATTTTTCTAAAACATCTTTAGATCTTTTAGATCTAAAGAGGCTTTGCCACCTCTACAGTCTACTGATTTTTTTTCAAGTCATACCCTAAAAATCTGTTTTAAAATTCAAGGAATGAAGATGGCTCCTCATTTAATTTGTCCTCTCCCAGTGAGCTGGTATATAGTAGACAGCTGGCAGACCTGTGAGGAATTGCTTCAGTGCTCTCATTCTGATTTTTTCAGGCTTTTCTCAGAGATACTAGGACACTCTTCATTTCCAGTTTATTCTTTTGGGGTTTTGTATTGAGCTCGTGACCAAAGCATCAGAGTGACATGCAAAAGAGCACGGAGCAGCATGAGGAACAGCTGGTGTATGTTTATGCTCTCACCCTCTCCTCAGGGGGATGAGTGTGCCCAGCTGAATATTTTCCTTTGGAATTACTTTAAATACTGTGCTAATAAGAGAGAATCGAGGGTAAAAGAAATGATCTTGTTGTTCAGTGTATAAATAGTGAGTGTTGTTATGTTCCTATTTCCTTGCTTAGCCCAAGCACTGAGCAAGCTTCCAGAACCTGTCTGCTTCACAGACAGGCTTTACTCTTTGTAGAGATTGTGTTATGGATATTCTCTTTCTGCTGCTTTAGGGAGAAAAAGCTGTTGTTTGTTTGGGTTGTTTTTTTGGTTTTTTTGGTTTTTTTTTTACTAGAATAATATGAAGGGAAGCTCAAAAAAATTGAATTTCTCTGTC
The DNA here is from genome assembly GCA_024362935.1 of Setophaga petechia. Taxonomy (NCBI): domain Eukaryota; kingdom Metazoa; phylum Chordata; class Aves; order Passeriformes; family Parulidae; genus Setophaga; species Setophaga petechia. Next base: position 18,044,503 of record JANCRA010000015.1, read on the forward strand.
TCCAGAGCCATAGATGTCTGTTTTTCTGAGGAAAGTGGGTGCTCCTAAATACAGAGAAATAGCACTGCTATTTCAGTGAAGGCAATGACAATTAGGCTTATCTATAGTACAACCTCTGTGTCTGGAACAAGATGAAAATTTGACAGGTGGCACCAGTGAGAATTATCCTTTTGGAAATGAATGTTGGAGCCATTATGAATTGTCTGTGGCATCCTGTTTGGAGCAATAGAAGTGAACCAGAATGACATTACTTTCATTTTATTCTCAGATACTTCTTTCTGTCAAAGGATATTTTCTAAGCTAAACCTTGTCTTTAATCAGGGAAAATTTTATTCTATTTTACTTATATTGTATTGCTATGGCAACACAACATGAAATGGCTGATTCTGAGCTGGCTATCATAAAGCTGCTTCCCCCATTGTGTCCAGTGATCAGTCTCCATTCAGGGCTGTGCTCTCCCCTGAGTGCAGGGTCTGTCTGGTGCCTCCTGTCCCTCGAGCGATGCTGGCTCACTTCTGTGCAGGAACCTGTGATGAGTCAGAATAACACTGTGGACATTTTGACATGTTTATACTTCCACAGGTACTGGGGCACATCAAGGACCTGTTAGCCTGCAGCAGCAGCACGCAGCATGGAGCAGATCATGTCCAGGAGCAGTGTCACCCTCACACATGGCTCCTGGCTCACAGGGGCCGGGTGTTGCTCTGTCCAGTTTGGGCAGGAGTAACAATCCCCCTGTGGCAGCTGAGGCTTCACAGCTCAGCACTTACCTGTGGTTTTAGGCAAGCCAGTGCAGTCTAATGGAAGCTGTGCTGCTGCATAAATGCTCCTGTTGTTGCCAGTGATGGGCAGGTTAAGCCCACCTGAGCTGCAGTCGTGCCTCTGTGTTGACTTACCCCCACAAGACTTCTGTTTTTCCAGTGTCCCCTCTTTCCAGAGGAGGCCTGTAGTGCAGCACCGAGGCAGCACAGCCTGACCTAATTGTACTTACTCCTCAACAAATATTCTAGTAACCTGATGTTTCTGTTCTAGAAGGATAATAATGATTCTTTCTGGAGTGAAACTTTACCTGTAGCAGAATAATTACAGTGAATTATCTGGGGGTACGATTCCAAGGCAGCAGTTCCCAGGCACTTGCTTTGAAGAATGTACCTCTGCAAATGTGAGAAGGACGATTTCTGACAATCTGCTATTGATTACAGAAAATTGTTTAGTTCTAGTTTCATCCTCAAACATTTGTCTCTCTGCTGCCTTGTTTTGGAAGATAAAGCTTCTCAGAAACTGAACAGTGGGTCTTATTGATATCAACTGTATTTTACCTAACAGCTCATTTACCTCTTTCCTCTCTGCCTGCCTTCCTCCCTTTCCCTTCCATGCTGCTGCTGGCAAGCTAATTAGGCTGCTCCCTCAAGAAAAATTCATCCAAGGCCATAATAGCCATATCAGATGGAAGCTAGGATAAAACTCTCCACAGAATAGCCATATAAGTGCCTCTCAGCTTCCCATAATGTTTCCCTGCCTGCTTTTGCTTTGTAGGGAGAATTCTCTCATTGTATGTTCTATGGAAGTATTAGGTAAATTAATTAAAAGAAATTATGATGTGTGTTTCCTGAAATATCCTCCTTGACTTCTTTTTATCCCACTTATTTATACATTTTAGGTGCTGAATCTCAAGCTTTGTCCAAAAAGCCCACATTGTATATTTCACTATCATTCCTTTTGTAAATCCGTAACCTTCTGTTAGACTAATATATTAAAATTCTTCAGACATGGAGTAGCAATGTTCATAATCCCCAGTTCATTATCTTAATTAGATCTGTCTTACATTATCCCACAGTTTATTCTTGTTACTTAAGGTGATCAGCCTTAGAAGGGAATGTGAGCAGAATTTAGTGAATTCTATTGTGGCAACATTTCTCTGATCTGGCTTTGAATCTTTCAGGTGTAATAATGATAATGCTGCTGGTGCTGTTAATTAAAAATTGCATTTGAATGGTATGAATATTCATTTTGGGGAATGAACACAGAATTAACTAAGGGGGCTAAAATGTCTTTAATGGCCCAAGGATGTGAAGTGAACCTGGCTCCCCATTGAAACACAAATGAATCATTAAAAATGATGGAAATTCAAAATCCTCCCACCCTGCAAACTATTAGTAAAGTATTGCCCAGGTCAAGCCTGTCTTCTAAGGTGGCAACAGACATTAATGTTCATCCTTCAGTAACAAATTATACGACATATACTTGACATACAGCTCTGTCCAGGAGCTAATACCTGATGCTAAATCTCTGTTAAATAATTTAGAAGGGCTATTGCTTATTTAAAATTCTCAAGTTAAAGTGCTGTATCTCTAAGATCCAGGTCACTTTTAATAGCTTTCTGTGGAAGATCAAAATTGCTTTCCCAGAAAATGATTGTGACATCCAAGATGCTGTTAGGGAAGATACAGACAAGAAGAAGTGCTGAGACCTTTGATAATGAAGCTCTCTATACCCAAATTCTCTCTCAGACAAAATGCAGGACTTTAATATTCTGGGCAGAAGTGTTAAAAATGTATCTTTGTCATGTGAATAGCACCACTGGAAATATGAAAGTGGTGTCTGGTTTTGGGTTTTTTTTCTGAATTTATTTGTTGTCATTTTTATCTGAACAAAAGAAACATCAAATAATGAATACCTTTTTTAAAAGCTTATCTGGTACTGCAGGATGTTTAAAAAAATGAGACTACAAACTAGAGATAAAGCCTCTTTGGTGTAAGAACGTTATGTGAAGTTTAATGGGCATTTGGCAGGGAATATTTTGCTGGCTGCTAGCTAGTTGCCAAGGGGATTCACAGGATGCATGTTCTAGAATAAAATGCTCTGTGAATAAACTGGGGTCAGTTAAGGTAATTTGTATGGTGCTTTCGAGTGGAGCACTGGGGTCTGGGCTTGCTGTGCAGTCAGAGATAATGCACTGATGTGCTCCCTCTCCTTTCTTGCTCTGCATGTAAGTCCCTCTTATGCAATCCACTTCTCAGTTCAGGCCTGCACCAGATATCTGCTTGGGAGAGCCCAAATCAACTTTTCATGTATCCCATGCAAGACAGATTTTGGCCTTCCCTTGTGCAAGAGAGAAACAGAAATGTTGTGTCTTAGGGATTCAAGCCATATCATGAAATAAAAGGAGGGAGGTTTCACAGTGAGAACCCCTTCCTCCTATGCTTCTAAATAAGGATAGATAAAAGCAAAAGGATTCTGCTGACCCTTGTGTTTTATTGCTTGTGGTGAAGAGGAGATATGGTAAGCTTTTCTCTGCGGGGGATGTAACGGACATGGAGAGTATGTGATTAAGATTCTGTGTACAGTGGGGATCTCCCTATTAAGCTGCTCCTCTTCTACCCAGTGGCAGTAGAAGGGAGGTCTGTCCTTGGCCTTGCAGTTGTTTGTGATCAGGAGGGCATCTTTTTGCTAGTCCTATGTGGGCCTTTTGGAATTGAACTGTAACTTGCAAATAAAATCATAGGACTAAATAAAGGAAATAAATAAAGTAAAAAAAAAAGCTATTACCAATATTTAATCTGATTTTTATTAGCAGTGTTATTTTCTGTATATTAGGCTGAAAAGTGCGATAAATAATTGAAAGTCATTGTGTCTGGATACAGCATACATAAAAGCCAAAAATCTCCTTGTTTGCTTGTGGGGCACATTTAAGGTTCTTAACTACTGATGTCTTGTATCACTGAAGATGCTGTTGGGTGTGTGTGCTTGCTGGGTCTGATATGGGAACCAAGGTGGATCTACTGCCTCCAGAAGCACAGCTAGTTGATTCACTCTGGATTGTCTTTGACATTTTAGTCCTTATACAGAGAGTCTATCTATGTGTCAAGACACTCAGCCCTTTCTGAATATTAGCAGAGAGTCACTTAAGAAAATCTCCACCCCAGCACATCAGTGCAAATGTATGCCACTTGCAAACTCTATTGAACAGAGTAACATCAAGGCTTAATTTGGGCTGCTAATTAGACTTGAGAAGGAGACTGCTGCTGGACGGCAGCTGTGAGAGGAAAGAATGAGCAAACTCAGAGTTTTGTTTCATCTGATCATGTTTTTCACCCTTGTTTAACTATCTGGCAATTATTGTGCATATGCTTGTGATGTTCTTTAAAATTTATCCTGCAAGTGAGAAACTGCAGATAGTGAGAAACTGATGTTCTTTCTTCCCCCCTAGTTTTATCCCACTGTGAAGGCCAGGCTTAAGGTGATGGAGTACCTGGCCTTGCATTAGTGCCAGATGTTTTCCTTGGTATTTCTTTGGAGGAATAATCACATTAATTTATTCATGGAATGTCATAGTGCTCAGTTTTGAGGAGGAGCATGTGCTTGCCTTTTGTACCCTGCTTCTGCTTTGTATATTTTTGTGGAGCCCATGTGTCTAGTGCCTGATAGCTAATCCCAAGGATAGTGTGATTTAATAAGATGAAAGAATGATATGGCTGCATCCTGCCCATTATGCCCTTAGGAAAGAGATTTTTATTTGCTGTGAGATGTCGTTGATGGTGCATTTGGCTTCCTTTCATCAAGTGACAATTGCAGTTTTAAGAGTACAGTACAGAGAGCCACTTTAAAGCCAAACATCTCAATTCACAAGTAAGGGAAGGAAAAAAAGTTGTGCAGCTGGAGGATGCTATTTCTTCTCAGCAGCTGTCATTGAAAAGGCATGTGAATGCTCTAGATGTCAGGTGTCATAAATGCTTCATCCAGAGTTTGTCATGTGCCTGGAATATCATATGAAATGTTGAAACAAAGTTTCTAAACATATTAGAAGTCTCTAGACAAGCTTGCCTTGAATTTTGCTATATTGAAATTTTAGGGAATGAGAAATTAATATAAGTGAAATCTGCAGCAAAATTTCTATTTTTACCATAGTCACAGAGCTTTTTTTTGTTACTCAGATCAAAATTTTTGTCTGCGGTAGGAAAAATGTTCATGACAAATTCTCTGCCCTTTCTTTGGCTCTCCAAATCTTTAGATGTACCCACAAGGGGACATCTGCACATTTTAAAGGACAGATGCACACATGCAGTGGTGGTCATGAGAAAAAAGCACTATTCCAATATAAGAAGAGGCTTTACATTAGAAAAATATTATACAGTGTGCCCATTATATGCCCTATTGGCAGCTCTCAAACTTTTTTGTTTTATGCCTTTCTTGTTTCTTCCCCTTCACTGGTGGCAGATGTCATCACTGGGATACAAGAAAAGAAGAGCAGCTGAAGCCATGAAGAACATCTAGGTCTTTTCACTTGATTCACACTCCTGGAGTCACACTCCTGGAGTCACACTCTTGGAGTCACACTCCTGTCTTCTAACAGGTCCTTGTTGGAGGAGGGCAGTGTTTGACAAAGCTGAGGTTGGCTGGGAGCTTTGACTCTACGCAGAATTCCAAGTCCCCATTGTGTGGTACATGGGGTACCCCAGATTGCCTGTGGAGCTGTTCCCAAGTTTGCATACAGTTTGGTCTCCAGAAAGTACACGGGTGCTGAGTTGTAGTCATTTCGCCCCTCTCTTTCTACAATGTATTCAATGTGATCTGTACTTGACAGCAGCTGCACTGCCTATGTGTGGGGGCACTTAGTAGGAGTCACTAGCAAAACCATGAGCTTGAGAATTGTTTAGGTCTGATGCCTGGTGACAGCTGGGGCAAGGAAAGGGTGAGGTTTGAATCTGCTCTCTTTGGCCTTGGACTCTGGTATTAACATACAGGTTTTCTGTAACGTCCTGTTCCTTTTCAGTTGTCACTGGCTGGCTTTCTCTGTGTATCATTTCTGTCAACTATTGAAATCAGAGTGTCTCTTCCTATTCCAGCTGGCAGTTGCCAAAGCTGTGTGAAACAGAACTGGATATACAGAAGAACATTTTTCATTTGTTTTTATGTCAGGTGAAAATGTAACACTAGAAACCTAGGGGTGTTTATTGATGCAAGGGACACCAGGTACTGAGTGCTGGAATTCTGCTCAAAGGAAGCAAGACAGATGGGAAGAGAAAAAAAATCCACACCTGTCAAGTGTCACATCATCGCAGGTGAGTCTAAAGAATAAAAGTAGCATCTTCTTCCAGTATACTAGTGTCTCTGCACAAGAAATCCTTTGATAACACATGCCTGTTGTTCATTTAATAGATTTTTAAATGAAGATTATGGAAAATTTACATCCAGTGTGCCTCACTGCATTGAGTTAATACCAGATTTTATAAGGTGAGGAGTACTGGACCCTACTACACCAGTCTCCCTTCTGTATTTGTGGCCATAGGAGATTGAAAGAGTTGAGATCAAGGCCACCAAGGAGAGTGGAAGTACCCACAACATCTTACTAATTTTGCATTGCAGTTGTCAAGTAAGTCCATGAATATTGTGGATTCCTGGAATAGTCATCTGCACAATAATCTTCTAAGGAAAACTTGTGATTTTGCTTCGTGTCTCACCAGGTGATGATTGGTTCATGATTGACTTTCTTTTGATATTTCCAAGGGCTCTTCTATATCCTAAAATCTAAATATATTTGTAATTGATTGAAAAATATTGCCTATAGATTCAAGCAGAAAATTTGTTTCCCAATTTGTATGAACTGCAAAGAAATACCCTGACCACTTGACTTGTGTTACAATTTTCTGTAACACATTTGTATTGAATGTTGAGAAAAATGTGACTTTTAAGATGAAAGTCTGATTTGATTTTTAAAAAGTAACAATGATGGGAAGAAAGGGATACACTGTTGTCTATCTTTAGAATATAATGAGAACAGGCTACATTTGTATTATTTCCCGGGCTTAAGTTTCATTACAGTTATTTTCCCAATGAATACATTGCATAGTGTGCTATTTCCTCTTTTCATTACCATCTTTTTCATGCAAAGGCTGTTATGGAATCTTAATGATTCTCTTATTTAAACCTTTTTGATAATCTCTGTGTTTTGAACGACCTCTCTTTCACCTCTTTCCTAAGGTTGCTGAAATTGAGACTAGGAGTTGCTTTCAAATCAAATTACTCATAGATATTGTCACAATTACAGATTTTATAAAATGGATGAGGGAAAAAAAAAGAAAAAGAAGTCTGAAACTGAAATAGTTTTCCACCACAAAGCAAGGAAAATAATAATTATTGTATGTGAATCTGATTCAAAATTCACTGAAAAGCATGGATCCCTACATATGAGATTATTCAGGCTAAATCAGGGTTAGTTCTGGATTTGGGGTAAAAAAACACTGTCTAAACCATTGGTAAACACTGACAATGTGCTCTTTAAAAGTTTTCTCATCCTGAAAAATGTACAAATGTGGTTGATCATGTGTTTTTTTGAAATATTTTGGGAATGTTTATTTATAAGACTTCTTTGTATTAAAATGAGAGGAGAAGAATAGATCTCCCATATTAGGATTCAAGGTGCTGGCTGGTGATATGAGTGAAATGGGCTGCACGCTGCTTGGGATCCATAGTCCGTGTGGGAAAATTGGTCTGTGGAAAGTACTTATAAAACCCCAAATATTTGTGTCCAGAAGTTACCACACAGTTTGACTGAATGGACTCTGCCAGCCAAACAACTCTCACCATTTAAAGACATGACTGAGTAGTCTGCAATGCTTCACAGACGTCTGAGATAGTCAACCATGATCATTATGTGATAAAAGTCAAGATTAAGGACTCAGTACTTTCAGTATCAGTATGACTTGTGTGTGTGCACTGACCATTCTAAAAGGTAAATACACTTCCTTCTCATGCCCTGTACTTTCTATCAGGGTTCTTTTCCTTCAGTGGGCAGGGAGCTCGCATGACAGACTCGTGGGAAGTGCAAAAACAAAGAACAAATAGAGGCAAAGGATTTACCTGCAAAGAAATTGCAGAGAGCAGGGTTACTTTATTTACTCACACTCTCCAATCTTCATCCAAATAAATAAAGTGGTGTCATGGGGCATACTGCAATACTGATAATGAGTTTTATATTCATTCAGCCTAAGAAGCTTCAACTGATACAGTTTGTCTGTCAAATGGATTTAAAATTGTATTGTCTCTGCCTTACTTTCTGCACTGATTGCTTTCGTATTCCAGCTCCATGCCTCAATAGACACTTTGATTGTCTATATCTATCACTTTGTTCACATGAGTCTTCCCATAATCTATAATATGAAACCCTTTATTTTAATACCAAAACTCAACATATGCTTCTACGAAGATTATTAACTTAGGGAGATGGTGGCCAAAATTATATTATCCTGTCTGTGTTTGGTTTTGGGTTGTTTTTTTGTTTGTTTGTTTTTTTGGTTTTTTTTCTGTGTGCATTGAATGGTAGGCAACAATCCACTTAGTTCAAGATCTCAGCTTAGTGACAGAACCATTTCAGAAGAGACGTTGTGGATACAGCTGCAGATGCTTCCACAGGTTTGATTACCATGCTGCACACAGGTATAATAATGAACCTTGGCTATCCTTGGCTTAACTTTTATTTTAAATTCATAAGATCTGAATCCTAACTTTCATTACAGAGTATGACTGCAATTTAACAAATCTTTTAAGCATGTATTCCATCTAAAATATATTACCTTAAGAATGAATGATTTAATCCTGGCACGATGATTGGGTATATGTCCTATACCAAAGCATTGTGTATTGTTATAAAACCCTGATGTCTTTGGAGAACACTGCTCTGAGGAGGCTTACTTGGGTACCAAAAGCATCACAATCATCCTAATAAAATGGTCTTTCTAAGGTTAAATTGCCTTCAATGAGTGAGTTGAAACTGTTGTAAATATTATAGATATATTCCCAGTCAGAATGAGGATTATCTGTCTGACTCCAATATTTATATCTTAGGTATATACCTTAAGATATACCTTAGGTGTCACTCTGGACTTTTGACATTTCTTCAAAATAAGACCAAATTTCACTTTTAGTGCATCAAAATACACTGATTTATTGTGCTAGGCCCTGGATGTGAGTTTTCAAACATCTACAATATAAGAAACCTAACAGAAACATTAACTCCTTCCTTAAAGAAAGGTGATATGTAAATAAAAAATACCATACACTGAAGTGAAAGCATAAACTAGAAACCATATATTTCACATTTAAATATTATTTTTGCATGTGCTAGCACTGTGGTAACGTAATACAAACTTAAAAACGTATTAGAGCACATTGTTTATTTGTAGGCAGAGAATAACAGTTCATGTTTCTGAGGGCACTAGGTCTTCTGATTTCCATATGCTTCTGAGCAGCCTCTGAGCATCTACTGAAACACCAGAGAATTGGGTTAGTATCAGGCAAACACATTAATGTCCAGAAAAGCAAAATTGTACACATTAGATGTCTTTATTAGTTCGTTTAAAATTGGAGCATTAAAAATTACTAACAAGAAGATTAGAAAACAAGAAGGAGATAAAAAATAACTTACAAGAAAGATTTTCTTTTCCAAATTCATGTAAGGGAGTACCATTTATAACTGTTAATCCTTTCTTTTCCTTCCTCCAAACTAAATTCAGTCATCGATTTAACTCCAACTTTGGGATTTGCGTTTGAGCTTGATGGCAATAATAATAAGTGAGATAAATCAAATTAATATCCTTGCAGATACAGTTAGTTTAATAACCTTTCCATTTCCATTCCCTTTTTATCTGCATTATCACAACTCGATAACTTACTACAGTAAACCAACGCCTCAATGAACTTCTTTCTGTGCCCAGCATGGAGAGATTAGAATTTCTAATTTTATTGCTCAGATTGTCATATCTTGCTTTTTATGGCACCTTTTATTGCAAAAGGAAGCCAGATGTTATGATGTAAAGAGGAATTCTTTTTTTCAGAGTTTGTATGTGTGTACTTGTGGGGTGAAACAGAGACCTTTGTCAGAGCAACCTGCAATATCGCACAGCCATTAAAACAGAATGCCCAGAGAAACTGGAGCAGGGTGTAGTAATTTTCCTGGGATTTTGGGGCTTCCAGAACAGACAGGACATGTACTCGAATACAGAGACATCAATACTTGTCTGTGTTCAGGGGGTTTACATACTTACACATGCTCACTGAAAGCTTCTCTGCTTTTATAATCTCAGTATTTGGACTTTAGGAGGATGGAATATGAATGATCTGCAGAGGATAAACCTACTTTTTAACCTTGGGCCACTGAGCAGGGCTGTAAAGCTCCTGTTGCAGCCATTGCCAACAAACTGCAGCCTCTCTGCTGCAGTTACTGGATTCAAGTAAGGACAAGTCACAAACTCATCAAGATGATCTCTATTAGGTGTCACAGAGAGCTTTTCTGTGGTATCTTTTATATCTCCCGGTGTGAACCAAGTGCCATTTTATACATATGTATATACAGCAGCACTCCCAGCTAGGATGTCCTTCTCAGCATAAAGGACAGGTGTCTGAGGGAGTTGTGCAGCAGTAATTGTGCTGGGTCAGCAATCTCTTTAACACTTGCAGTTTAAGCCACTGTGTCCATAATTGTCCTCTGTGTGTTTACACAAAAGATTAATATATACAGGTACAAACCTTTCAAGCCATGTGTGGGCTGGTTAATAGTTTACCAAGTGTTATCATCTACCTTGGTCCTCCCACTTATCCTTGTTGGGGTTGCCAAGTGTGCCTGGAGCAGTTTTTAATGGAAGGGCTATTCATTATATGAATAGCTAGTGCTTTTGTCTTCAGTGCTGTTCCAGGTGCACTAGAAGGGAACAAGCCATTTGAAGGAAAGAATTTCAATCCCTCACTCCTTCCCAGATTTCAACGTGACCTTGGTGAAATATACCTAGCTTTGCACGTATGGTTGGGTTCAGTTCTGAAGCTGAATTGGCTCTGGGAATGGAGTTGACAAATCTGACTTAGATGCCTGATGTATGGGGAAAGACCCTGAGAAAGAGATTCCTTTTTCTTTATGCTTCCATGTCACCTCATTAGAACAGATAATTGCATGCTTTTCTTCTTTTAAGGTACAGAGGAAGGCTAGGGAGATCAATAGTGCCCATCTCTTATATAGTGGCTGGGAGATGAAAGTGTTCCATCAGAGAGCAGAAGACCTGGGTAAACAGATTATAGAGGGGTTTATACATTTTTGTCTTGATAAAGAAGAACAAAGATGCAAAATAAGTCAGAAAGTAATATTCATATAGAAGACTGAATATGCTGTAGTTTTTTTGTCATTAATTTCAGTTGTTTTTTCAATGAATGCAATGTCACAATTTATTACTTTTGGTGTAAATAGGCCTTTTTATTCAGCAGTAAGAGACACAAAAGCAATACTTTTTTATACTAATACGACTCCAGAAACATTAGAATGTTACTGTGCTCACGTACACTCAGCTGAAATAGTTTTGGTTTCATCAAGGCCCTCCTGAGGTAGCTCTGACAGGCTATTTAACTCTGCAGAGCTCTGTGACAGCTGAAGCTAAACACATTCAGCCTTTGTAAAAGACTTTAAGCATACCAATAATGGAAGAAATGGAAGCCAAAGAATTGTAGATGTAAAAACAATAAAAAACACCCTTTAGGATTTTCTAAAGGATTGTTAATATCGTGGTTAAGGTTTCCTAGGACTTTTGGGTTTTTTCCTGCCATACCTTCTTTCCTTTTTTAGGATTTTGGGGGTTTTTTTGCCACTTTTATTATAATGTTCCTTGTAAAGTCTATTTTTAAATATCTTGTCCTTCTACCTTTCCTCTGTGTTGTTTACATTCTCCATTCTTTCTTTAAATTGAGGCTAAAATAGTTAAGAGTTAGTATCTCAGGCAGTGACTTCCACTGTTTTCCTGGGAAGAAGCTGTACATGGCCCTGAGACATTTCTGTCTCACAGGCAGAGTCTCTTTTCCCGTATGTTTATTCCATGTTGAAAATAAGTCAAAAACAGAGTTCATAAATTATTGAGAAATCATAAGTCTACTTAAAAATATTCTCCAGCCCATCACATGAGATCCAAAATTAGAATATGAAGATGTTTCAAAACTCTACATAATTTGGAGATTGACTCTAGAATAAACACCAGGAAATGCTATTCCCTTCCTTGCCAAATACCACTAACACTTGTATTCATAGAATATATGTTCTATGAATTCATCTTGACTTTGAATGTATTTCAAAACTTTAAAATTTTATTTTTAAAAACTTAAAACTAAACTTTAAATAAAAATATTTGAGCTTGAGAGAAAAAATAACACAACAGAATTTCATTTAATACTGAATTTCTCTTATCCTAGCAGTGAGTGGCTTAGACAAGCTACACTGTCCCCAAAAGGTAATAACTTAATAAATATCCACTGGTTCACAGTTGGTGATCAGTCAAGGTAATACAAGTTCACAGAATGAGGAATAGCTTGATTGGTACCTCAAATTTTTCCTGAAGAGATTGAAGACCACATGCTCCTCTCGTTTGACCCCATATGAACCTATTGATTTATATAAAACCTTCTCTGAGCCTCAGTGGTCTGAGAACTAATACAAGGGAGCTAATACAAAACGTTTTTTTATTTGGATGATGCTCTTTGGGGACTTAGTTAAATGGATTTCCTATGTATTTGATATGGCCTGAAAGGATGGATATTTGAGCACTTACTATGGATCATCTAGAGTTGGGTAACTGCATATATGTTGTAACTTGGTTGTAGATCTGAGCTTTTTGATTTAGAAACAATCAGAGATTTCACTGAAGTTCTTGGGCATGACAATCACTCTCTTTTAAGATAAATGAGGATAGTGAAGTGATAGTAGGTGTTAAGCAGCAACTGACACAGTGGAATTGCTACTATGAGCACTGACAGGAGATCCCAGCAGCTGCAAATTTCTGCAAAGCAGTCGCAGAGCCTAAAGATCTAATACATAGAGCAGAGAATCAGCAGTCATGAAAAATCCACAGAAAGGACCAAAAAAACAGGTAACAGGGAAATATGTGTGGCATGATGGAAGGAAAGCCAAAGGAGATAAAACCAGCTTTTGGGGCAGAATGGTTGTTAAAAAGACAGATTTAGAATGCTTAAAGAAAAAAAAAAAAAAACAAGAAAAAAAACCCAAAAACATTCTATTGCTCTTCCTGCTGTATCTGAGATTTATGCTTGCTCCTTGTAAAGAAAATGGTGGTACCAGAGCAATCACAGGCTCTCTCATTAATTTATCCCCTTAACGAAACAATTGAGAAAACCCCAAATATCTCCTTAGCTACTTGGATAAGAAGAATAAGGGTATAAAAGAGAGAACAATATTTCCAGCTGTGGAATTTGCTAGATATGCAGTGAAGTGTGTTGTTCGGCTGAGTTTTGCATAAGAAATACATTTATGTTGCATTTCTAATGCAAATTGCACGTATTTTACAGGGACAGAATGAATTCTTGCAGGCTGGATCGTCAGCTTTTCAAATCAATAGAAAGACTCTAATGTATTTTCAATAGACTTTGGAGCAGGCCCTTCCTCCCATGCACTCAAAATGATTTACAATCAATTTATGGCAAGAATCCACTTCAGAAAGCCTGAAAACTACGAATATGCAGTTTCATGGGGAAGCTAGCATCAGTGGCCTAAAAATAGACTCAATTTCAATATACTGATCCAGATGCCTGCCTGTGAAGAATTTAGTCCCTGTGCATATGCTATCTAGCTTTTAGTGGTTTGAACAAAAGAGGCAGAAGACTATGTTTAAGGAAGTGATGACAAGTGCCTCTTTTTATCAGATGTTCTGTGCACCAAAATGGAAATACTCAAGGAGCTTATTTTGATGGCATGTTATTTCTGACCCCCCAGTAACTTGTCATGTGACTGACACCAGAATTGTTATAGATAGATGCATCAACCACTTACATTTATACAGATGGATCTGTAAAGAACCTTTTTATATGGCCTGTTCTAAATGCAGTGGGGCTTCTTTTTTTTTTTTTTTCTTCATTTTTTCCTGGCTTCATCTGTACCTTGGGATTTGGGATTTTGCAGCTTCTGGCTATGGAGGCACACATCAGAAATGTTCCACCTTCTTCCTGAGGTAAAACTGAGGAGCATGATCTCCCTTTATTTATGCAGAAAAATATATTCACATGTGCTGACTGAAAGGGGGGACACAGTTTACACCAAGAGGTCCACAAGTTTGAACAGCCAGGGAGTGAGAAGACGTTTCACAGGCTTCACATCCCCAAAAATCCAAATATAGACTTATAGCACTATATTGGGGAATACATATATAGCATATATGATACAACCCTCAGTGTTTCTGGTATTTTCAAAGAAGGGAGGACTAGAAAGAGTCAGTGAGCAGGAAAAAGAAGATGAACTAGCAAAACCCCAAAGGCAGAGAATATTTTGACATTAAAACTAGGGTAAGGAAGGATGATTAGGAAAGGAGATGATGTATTGCTCTGAGCAGGCATATGTGGGAGTAGAGAAAGAGCAATGGGCAGTTCAGGGTAGAAAACTACCTGGAGCAGTTTGTGAGTAGAAGAGGAGAAAATGGGTGAGGATGACAGATTAGTATTCTGGTTTAGGAGCTGATAACTTACTGTTGTGCATCTGACTCCTTGCAATGTGAAATAAGGGACTTTGGGGAGTCACTAATTGGGACTGAGAGAGGTTGTGGGAGTCTTATGTTCCAAAAATGCTTTTCTTTGCTGTATTAACTAAAGCATAGCAAATAGCATGTCATAGCAAATCCATACTATGAACATCCAGATCGGAATGCAGGAAAGTTGGTAGAGATACTGTTTAAAAAGTCCTTGGCAGTTTTAACTATTCCATATTTAGCATTGTAAGAAAATAGCAATCAATTTCATAAGACTTTGCAAAGATCACAGCTCAGGGATGAACAGAAAAAAAGATCGAAGTCTCAGTACACAACTAACAAGATGTGTTAATCAGACACCTAATTCTAAATCAGTCATGAGACTGGGAAATACTGGGAATCCTGACCCTGCCAAAGCAAATAGCAAATTGCAGGTCAGAGTCACCTTCCCCCATGACTGTAAGAAAGAACAGCGAATTTCATTGTGAAATGCCTGCCACCAGGACTTGGCATCACAAGTACTTGACCAGAGTCCGTAGGATCAGTTCTCTAGGAGGCAACTTTGTTCAGCAGGAAGCATGTCCAGAATGATGATGAGAGAACTGTGAATTTGCCATATACTCACTTGGGTATGTGATACTGCAGCCAAAGAGAAAGCTGCACTCTGGAAACTGATGCAGAGACTGCTTTATCTCTTACACATTACAGGAGGACACTTCTTCTTTGTTGGAAGAACCCAAAATTTTTAAAAAGTGTCAACCCAATAAAAATAAAGCTGAAATACACTCAGACATTTCTATAGCACTGCAAAAACTGCCCCGGTGTCTCCCAATCAGTGGAGAACAGAGCCAGCACCTGGTGTGAATGCACCTGCTAGCAGGGCTGCCTAGGATGACTTCTGTCCTTTTCTCACCCTCTGCTTCTGTTTTTAAAACACTCCCCTTCATCCCCACCAAGTGCTGCTAAATAATTTTCACTCTTTATGTTTTCATACCTCCAAACTGCAGGAGAAGTCCACAAGACAATGGCTCCTAACTCACAGATGGGGCTTCATGGCATTCATAAACTGCTGCTGTAGAATTGCAACCCAGAAAGGATAGAAAATGCTGCACTGGGCTAGGGTTTTAGTGAAATTGCATCAAACTGGCAGCTTGGTCTGTGAAAGACAAAGAGACAGATAGATTAAAAAAATCATGTTGAGGAAATAATTGTACATTTGTACAAAATGAAGATTATTCTGCGTGTCCTTTCACCACAGTAGAAGAATTGTAATACTGCTTGTTTTAAATCATCAAGAATATAGTTCCTAGAAAAGAAATATATTGAACAAGGAGTTTTCTACCTATTATTTTTACTATTGTTTTTGCATTCCTTTTCATCTCCAAAGCTTTTGCTTCTAGGTGTTGAATCCTGGCATACAGTCCCCAACAAATGCATGCTTTGATGCTGATAGTTCAGCTCTGGACTCTTTTTTTCCTCCAGACCAGATGTTTGACTTCTCCCTGCTAATAGTTAACATGGTGCTACCTCATTATACACCTCTCTCTGGAAATGATGCCAGTGCTGCTTCAGCACCAGCCAAGAGCCATGCAGACTCGATGAGACAGCTGGCCTCCTCCATGGGGATGGGCTGCTTCACCTTTTGGATTCAGCCAGTCCCTGTGAGCTCAGATCCAGGATGCTGCAAATGATTTTTCATAGGCAGGTGAGAACAAAAGGGCTTTGAAAACCTACTTCAATAGAATCTGGAGACATGGAGCTCTCCTGATTATAAAAAAAAAAAGTACACATACACAGTCCAGTTGCATTTTCATCTTAATTGATTTTTGTATGAGATGGAGAAGTGAATTCGTCAAACAAAAACGTTCATAGAAATCTTTTCTTTGCATAACATTAAGTAGATTTTTTCATGCACAACAGCTGTGTTGTGTTTGTAAAAATCAAATAATTCCCTTATAAAGCTCACAAACTGTAAGTTGATTGCTTTGATCTTGTCCACAACATATGCTAATCCTCAAATATCCATGGAAGAAGTGGGTGAGATAATGCAAACAAAATAAACACCTGGTTAAGATAAAATATTTGTAGAGTTCGAAGCCAACATGTAGTTAGTGTATTTGCTGTTGGAAAAGAATTAAAAAAAGAAAAGAAGTTAAGACTTTAAAAGGAGGGTTTAAACAAGAAGAATTTGGGGTTGTTCTGTGAAGTCTCACTAAATTGCAAGTTGGAAAATTCTCCTGAAAATAAATGAGAATAGACTGCACTTAATTTTCTTCCTACAGTGTGTATGCCTACTTTCACAGAAGGTACTTGACAAAACTCATCAAGAATGAAGCAGTCAGTTTCCACAAGCACTGTATGACTAAAATAGACTGGGGGATTCTCAAGGTCATCCCTACTTATAAGACTGCCTGGTTGATTTACAGTGTCTAGTTCAGACCATCCAAAGGAGCACTCTGTACATTTTACTATTTCCCCTTTACCTCTGACACTGAATTTAGTTTCAGACTATAAGGTTAAGGACTGATCTTTGTTGGTACTTGAAAGTCTCTCAGTCATGCTGGATGCTGCTGAAAACCAGGATTAATAGTGGTTGTTATCCTTTCAAGGCAGATGATCCTCCCGTGTAATAACTAGAGATATTTCTGATGTCTCCCTCTGCCAGGACTGCATGGAATAACATCTAACCATGCCCCACCTTTGCCAAATTTTTTGAAAACAATTTTAACACTGTTTTTAATCACATCTACTTGTTTCACTTCAAGGGGTTAATGTTTTTTGGATGTCAAGCCTCCAGATCTGCAAAACTCAGTGAAAAAGGGATGAAAGTGCAAGGTACCAAGGTAACCTAGGCATCTGCCATCATTTTAATCAGAAATTGCACTGACTGTGTCACTGCTGACAGAGATTTCTCTGTGTCCCTTTTTCCCTAACCCTTTGGTATTCAAAGCAAGCACTAGCTTTGCTGAATAGAAAGAAATAGAGCTGAGTCACATGTCTTCAAAGTGGCTGCAGGAAAAGACCCGAAAATGCATTAATATGACAGCCATCCTTCAGAATAGTTTTTATACATCCTGTAGAGATCAGGCCTGGCAGAGAGAGCTACTTCCTTTAAAGAAAAGCACTGTGGTTGGTTTTCCTTTCCTGTCTGGATTACCTTTCAACTGCTTTTATTTTGATTTCTCCTCTCAAAAATGATGAAGGATACTGAAATCTCAGAAAATGATGATCCTAATTGCATTCAAAATTTTTCAATTCCTTGTAAATATGCAGGTCATCTGTATAGCCGTGGTGTTTTTTATCTCAATCCTCTTAAAAAAAAAAAAGAGAGGAAAGAAAAGGCTTAAACTTCAAAAAATTCCTGTGAGACAGGTAAATCTTTTCATAAAAAAATTATTTCACCTTTTACTGAGATACTGGCACCTCCAGGGTGAAACACTGTGGTTTTTTAACTGCCTGTAGCCACACACACGAGAAGTGAGGGGACAGGAAATGAAAACCATCCTATCCAATTTAATTTTAAGGAGATAGGAGATAGGAGAAATGTAAAGTTCACAGCTGGGATTTCACCAAAGTAGAGGAAATAATACACCTTAAACAAAAGTGTCACAGTATCTTTAGTGACTGCAGTAGCAGACTATCACTTTATGTCTTATCTGGAAGACAAAATCCTCTCTGCAGGTCAATGCTCTTTACATCATCCTGCAATAACAATCTGAGAATTCATGTTAGAGGGTAAAATAAGATTTTACCTTCCTGAGGAATCCAGATATTCCCTAGATTTTTGCAATGCAAATACAACCTGGCCATCGCTGATAAGTTATGACAGTATTGCAGTAAAAGGTGGAAGGATGCAGCAGATGTTTGAAAGTGCCAGTGCAGAAAAACACCAGAGGAAAGGTTATCATCCAAAAATGTTTATTCCTGTTCCCTAGAGTATCTCAACCTGTATCTGCTTGCTTATCCTTACTTCTGTATGATTGGAAATGTTTAGATGTTTTAGGATCATTTGGATAATTTTGTTTCTCTGGGAATGAGCTTTTGTACTTGAGGTCCCAGCTGAGAATGAAGAAATGAGGATTGCACTTTACAGCTCTGAAGTGGCTTGAGGAAAATCACCAGCAATGGGAACAAAAATGCATAGATGTGACTGATGTGGAAGAAACAAGGAAGGAAGGAAGGAAGGAAGGAAGGAAGGAAGGAAGGAAGGAAGGAAGGAAGGAAGGAAGGAAGGAAGGAAGGAAGGAAGGAAGGAAGGAAGGAAGGAAGGAAGGAAGGAAGGAAGGAAGGAAGGAAGGAAGGAAGGAAGGAAGGAAGGAAGGAAGGAAGGAAGGAAGGGACAAAACATTTGCTGTATTTGTGCTGTGCTTGTCTTTTTTGAGAGCCCATGTGAGGCTGTGGTCACTGAGCAAATACTTGTTGTGGTTAAAGGGAGAAATAGCTGCAGCCATAAGCAGAGGAGGATTTTGATGAGGAAGGTCAGACTGGTGGCAATGGGATGTGACCCAAAGAAGCCCTGCCCCTCTAACTGTCATATGTGTTTGCAAGAAAATCAGGTTTGCACTCCAGATGTATTTTTGTGAAGGGGAAAAGAGAAGCTAGTATATTTTATTCTGATTTGTATAGCTGTATTCTTTTCTTGCACTGGATTTGTGAGTGGCTTCTTTAGCTTTGGGTAGCGTAGTCCTTCAGCAAGTGGTTAAAGCAATGCATAAAAAGAAGGATGAAAACCACTTGTGGAAACCCTCTTTTCGACCTTTTCTTTACATTTGAAAGGAAATCAAGTGTCTTTTTCTGTAAACAATTCATCAGGAACCACAACAGCCATGTTTAGAGCTTGAACAACCTCTTGTGCACACTTCTTCCATAAATCATGCATTCATTTCTGACTTCCCTGGTAAACCCGAGCAATATGCTGTGCTTTTTACAGGTGATTTTCATGCCTCCCATGAAGCTATTTCCAAACCTCCCTAGGATGTTTGTCATAGATTAGGAAGTCTGTGGGGCAGCAGAGAACTATGATGAGAAAGCATGTGTTATATCACAAGTGGTTTCTACACATTCCTAGCAAGAAGAAATTATTTTGAACAGCATGGTCTGCCTTGCTTTGTGTTGCTAGGGCATAAAGCTGTCAAACTGTATTTCAGTTTAAAGAGGACAACAACACTGACAACTGCAGGGATTTCAAATAGGTACTGGTTTCTCAGTTATGTAGAGAAGAGCCAGTATTATTAATTTCCTGGTCAAAAAGAGTGGGAACTGAGATATCTGTTGGCCGGTGAACACCATTGGGATCCAGGCACAAAGGCGTTGACCAAGTCAGTCTCTGTGCTGTGGAGAAACATTCATTCAGCTGGAAGACACAGCTGCAGCAGCCCCAGCTGAGCTGTCCACTGCCCTAACCTATGGTCAGTCCTGCAGCAACAGAAGCTGGGGAGGGCTGGAACCAGCCCCATTCCAGCAAAGCAGCAGAACTGGGAGAAGCAATGGCCAACTTGCTTTTCAGTGGTCAGCAGTGAAGACCTTCTCCTTACCTACAAAGGGAGAAGCAGAAGGAGATGTGCCAGAAGGGAAGAAAAATAATGGTTCTGCTAATTTCTGCAAAGATTCTGCACCTGGGGAAGGACAGCCCTGTTTGTGAATATAAACTAGGGAATGAGAGGATGGAGCTGCAGAAAGGCACCTGGGGGTCCTGGTCGATGTCAGGTTGGACATGACTCAGCAGTGCCCTGGCAGCCAGGAGGGCCACCTACCTGTGTCCTGGGGGGCATCAGGCACAGCATCACTGGCTGGGAAAGGGAGGGGATTGTCCTGCTCTGCTCTGCACTGGGGTGGCCTCACCCTGAGTCCTGGGGGCAGTTTTAGGGCCCAATATTAAAAAAACCCCAACTCATTCAGCTGTTAGAGAGTGTCCAAAGGAGGGCAGCAAAGATGGTGAAGGGCCTTGAGGGTAAGCCATATCAAGAGTGGCTGAGGTCACTTGGTCTGTTCAGCCTGGAGAAAAGGAGACTGAGAGGAGACCTCACTGCAGTTACAACTTCCTCATGAGAGGAACAGGAGGGGCAGACAGTGATCTCTTCTCTGTGGTGGGCAGTGACAGGACTCCATGAAATGGCATGAGGCTGAGCTAGGGTGGTGGTGGGGGTATGGAGGGGGTGTGTGTTGAGGGTAAATATCAAGAAAAGGTTCTTCAGGCAGAGGGTGGCTGGGCACTGGAACAGCTCCTCAGGGAAGTGGTCACAGCACCAAGCCTGACAGTTCAAGAAGCATTAATACAACACTCTCCAGCACATGGTGTGACTCTTGGGGATATCCTGTGCAGGACCAGGAGTTGGACTTGGTGATTCTGATGGGTCCCTTCCTACTCAGCATATTCTATGATTCTCTGAAGGGAGGGAACAGAGATGTGTCCTTGAAGCAGAGACATTGCCATGTTTCAAATGGTGGACAGTCCAAGACATGCAGTTTTCTCAGGACTGCCAATAGCTGAAAGCTAAAGATGTGGAAGCTTATCCATAATTCAATTTCAGTGTTATATACTGGAAACTAGTGATAATACCATAGCCATGGAAAGGTCTCCAGCAACCAGCAGGGTAAAAAAAAAAACAAACCAAAAAAACCCCAATGAAACTTGACTGCCTTTTTATTTCATAAATGTCAAGCTCTATCATGCAATTCTCTAATTTCTCTAATACTTGTTTTGCATTCATGTTCAAATACTCAGGGGAACACTTGAAATCAAGCAGCTGAGACAGAGGGAAAGGATCAGATAGCATTAGAAAACTGAAATTATTTCAGTGGAGTTTTACAGAAGAGACCAAGTTTGGCGTCTCTTACAGATAGGTCAAGTGATGCCTGGACCCAGTGTGAATCAAATCTATTGATGATTTCTTTGCTGTGTAGTCCCATCTCCTTCCCTGCTTTCCTACTAGGTGAGCTTTTTTATCTTCTTCTCTGTCTGGCACTTTGTTTGCTTTCTCTTTAGAGACAGACTAAAATGGTCAAAGGACTCATTACTATATCCCAAGGCAGCGCTGGAATGAAGACAAGGGACATCATTGTTGAAAGACAGTAAAATGATGGGATGTAATGAGAAATACACTCAGGGATTGCCAGCTAATGCTCACAGCCCTCTCAGGGTAGTTTTAGCAAAGAGAATCTTGAATTTGTCACAATCAGTCATCCTGAAATCATTATGGTACTTAACAAATGAAGAGTTTATAGTCATGTGTATTCTGCTATATGCTCAATGAAGAATGAAGAATGAAGAAAGGAGTACTGCAAAGGCAAAAGAAATTTCTGTTTAAGATCAATAAAAAATTAATAAAGTTAAAATAGGACTACAGATGACCTGAGATGTCATTTCAAATGGGTGTCTTCTACTTGAGATAACTAGGAATTTCTTCTAAAACAGGTCTTTGGATGCATATCGATCAAATATTAGCTTATTTAGGAGTTTTATAGGTCAAAATTCAGTTGTTCTAGGCCATCACATATCTAGTCAGGGAAGCCAAACAGATGCCATTATGAGAAAGTGTAGCATGGAGAGATGCTGTGATGTGGTAGCCTGGCCCAAAGGGAAAGTACTCAGCAGAGGCACAGCCAGTGTTTTCAGGACAGAACATCTTACCACTGTGCAAAGATAACCAAGGGTATTTCAGGTAATTTCTGCATCAGAAACACTATGGTAAACTAGGAGACCATCTCACCACCCTTTCAGTACAGCACAGAAGTAGCTGGATGACACAATTAATACATTTTTTATAAGGTGAAAATACTAGTGACACTTCTGTGGTTTTTTTCCTTTTATTATTCAGAGCCACACTACCCAGCAGCTGCAGCTTCCAGAGAGTCCAGCTGAGGCTCAGCATTATTAACTAATCTCACTGTACCTTCAGGCATTGTTTTAGCACACATCTCTTGTTCCTGTAGCTTAGCTAAGATGGAAGACTGTCAGTGAAGTCTGACTCCCCTGTTTTATGTGAGCAGGGACACTCAGACTCAGGAAGAACTACAAGACTAAGTGAGAGGACCAACAGGACCTGTGCATGTTGAAACACTTGCTGTTCCAGCAGCCCCTCCTGTGGAATGACAAAGGAGAGGAGATTGTTTCATTCAGACTTTGCAGGTCTGTTGTATGAGTAGGGGCAGGCAAGAGGACAATCTGCAGTTTTCCATAGACAGCCTGGGTATTCTCTCCCCCAGTGCTCTCCTGTGCTCCTTCCTCACTCTTCTACCCACACTGCTGCTTGACTGAGCTTACCTACCAGTGCTTCATGTTTTTACCACTGAGCTATTTGGGAGACATTACATAGAGCTGTGCCATTTGCACTGCTCTGCTTATTCTGAAGATATTTACTATCTTTTTTCTCTTACTAGGCACTACTCTTTTCTATTACTTCTTACTTTCTTACTCTTTCTCTCCTACTGTTCACTACTCTTTCTCTTCTCTTTGTTTAGAATTGAAGTGAACTTCGGGTAGACACTTGAGTAGAAACCCCTGTAAAAAGATTTTGGATGACATCTATGCCCATGAAGTTACCTGTAAGTTCCATGAGTCTTTCTTCAGTAGCCTGGATTACCTTCTTTCTGTGGTTTTGCAGGATGACTGACCCCAAACCAACCTCTCTTCTCACTACCTCCATCTCTAGGGACATATTGCACGCTCAGCCACATCTTTTGTTGAGTCACAAACATCTCCTCACAGGCTGGCCTATTAGTAGTGGTGGAAGCATTGTACAAACATTTGCCATTTATTTTCTGGCAGTTCTTGATTTCCTGCAGCACTTTCTTGACGGCTGCTTTTGCAATGGGCTCTGATGAGCAGATGTAACACTTTTATAAGGACATACAGTCACAAACACTTTCCTACCACTCATTAGTTCATTAAGCAATTTAACAGAAATTCCATAAGTTTTCTAATCTTTTCAATCACTCTTTTTTTTTTTCTCCTTGAGTAGTGTCACTTTAATGCAGTCACTAGCAGCTCATCTAGCATCAGCAGATACACAGTTACACACTATTTCCATTTTCAAAAACCTGTTTCTGTAAATAATAGGAATCCTTTCATCACACAATATTCTCTTTCATCTTTGTCAATCACTGATTCCAGTCCAGTGACCTTTTCACTTCCCTTTACAATGAGCCTGTTTACAAACATAAACCACTTCTTGCTTTCATCTCACTTGCCTTGTCCATCTCTGTTCTCTTCCCTTGCAAGGACAGTGTCACATCACATCTCACTGCTGTATTGTTATCTCTTTATTTAGACCTGGGCTTATGTCTCTTTTTTCTTTTCCTTTCACTCCTTCACAGAGGTACCTAGGTATGATCATAGAAATACAAAATCATAGATTGGTT
Organism: Setophaga petechia; assembly: GCA_024362935.1. NCBI lineage: Eukaryota > Metazoa > Chordata > Aves > Passeriformes > Parulidae > Setophaga > Setophaga petechia. Next base: position 18,068,364 of record JANCRA010000015.1, read on the forward strand.
TGGGTTACAAGGAACCTTAATGTTCATCTAGTTCCAACTCCCCTGGCATGAGCAAGGATGCTTTCCTCTATACCAGGTTGCTCAGAGCTTGATCCAGCCTGGCCTTGAGCAAATCCATGGATGGGGCATTCACAGCTTCTCTGGGCAACCTGTTCCAGTGCCTCACCACCCTCACAGTAAAGAATTTCCTCCTTACACCAAATCTAAACCTGCCCTCTTTCAGTTTACAGCCATGACCCCTTGTCCTGTCACTACATGTCCTTGTTACAAGGCCCTCTCTGTTTCTCTTGTAGCCCCTCTAGGTTCTGGAAGGTGCTCTAGTGTCTTCCTAGATCTTTCTTGTTTCCAAGTTGAACAACACCAGCTTTCTCACCCTAGAGAGGTATTCCAGTCCTGTGATCATCTTTGTACCCTTCCCTGGACTCATCCAACAAATCCACATCCATGTCATGTTAGGGACCCCAGAGCTGGATGCAGCACTGTGGATGGGGTTTGAGCAGAGCACAGCAGAGCAGAGCAGAGGGGCAGAATCCCCTCCCTGGCCCTGCTGGCCACACCGCTGTAGATGCAGCCCAGGACACATTTGTCTTTCTGGGCTATAAGTGCACATTACTGGGTCATCCACCAGCACCCCACGTCCTTCTCAGCAGTGCTGCTCTCACTCCATTCTCAGCTCAGTTTGTATTCATGCTTGGGACTGGGACTACCCCAACCCAGTTGCAGGACGTTACACTTGACTTTCTTGAACTTCATGAGGTTTTCACAGACCCACCACCCAAGCCTGCCATCCCTTCCCTCCAGCACATCAACCAATTTGTTGAGCTTGTGATACAAAGCAAAATGCTTTCTGTTGTTGGCAGATTTGCTAACTGGGAAATTCAGAATTTTGACATTTCTCCCTGTGGAAGAAAGCACAAAGTTAGGACAAGTGAACCTCAGCCAACATCATGCTACTGCTACAGATTATAATTATGTTTTTTGATCCTGTGAGATTCTTTCATATTATTTTGCAATGGTCTCTGAAACATCAAGTTCAATTTCATTTAAGTGTTAAATACAGCTGTGACTTCTTTTCCTTTGTTGTAAGCTGTATGTCACACATTCTTGTGTGGCAAAAAGGAGATTTCTGATTGAAGAGCAGCTCAGCATGTTCCCGTAATTAATACAGGAGAAAACTCAAATCTTAGTTCAGAAATGCTCGAATACCTTCAAACACAGAGATGTTCTGACAGCTGAGCATCCAGTGGGAATTCTGGATAAGAAATGGATACAAATGAAGTAATTTTTCTTCAGGCCTTTGCTAATGAGCACAATGGATGAGTGAAGCAGGCAGCATATAACTCAGCCAAATGGTACACAGGTCACAGGTCACACAGCTTGCTCATTGGCAGCAGTAAAATAATGGAATCACAGAATATCCTGAGTTAGAAAGGACCCCAAAGGATCACTGAGTCCATCTCTTAGCCCTGCACAGGACCATCCCCAAGAGTCACACCATGTGCCTGAGAGCATTTTCCAAACACTTCTTGAGATTTGTCAGTGCTCCCTCCCCGGAGAGCCTGTTCCAGTGCCCAGCCTCTCACTGGATGAAAAACCTTTTTCTGGCATCCAGCCTAAACTCCCCTAACTCAGCCTCATCCTGCTTCCTCAAATCCTGTCATCATTTATGAGAGTGAAGAAATCGGTACCTGTCCCTTCTCTTCCTCAGGTAAGGATGTTGACTTGTAAGAAAGATTGCCAGGAGAGCTACATAGGGAATATTATTCTATTAATCTTTTGATCTATTCCTCTTCTAGAAGAGGCCAAATGCTAGATAAATTTGAGTTGCTGCTCCACCATGCCATATCCAGACTTCTTTTCATGACATCTATTTATTTTCATGTTTATTAGAACATCTCAGTCTAAGAGAGAGATGAAGGACCCAAGACAGAAATCCCACAGTTGGGGACTTCCAGGTGCTGGTTTGTGGCACAGTCCAAGGTGCCATCTAGAGTAGATATAAAACTAGACTATTTATCCACTTAAATCTCTGTGTTAAACATTGAATGGAAAATTGTTTTGACTGTAATTAGGATGGCAAAGGTACCCCAGAAACCTTTGTGCATTATATTATTAATTTATTTTTGACTGGGGTGGAGCTGCACTTCTCAACAGAATAGATAACTAGGGAGTTTACAAAAAAGCTCTTTGCTTGCATAAAGCAGCATGTGAGTAATTTCCCTGCTGAAAGCACCTTGGCTGTGTTTGAAAATAGCTGCTGGTCCCTGACAGTCAATGTTCCTGGCTAGTTTGTATCTATATGTGGTGATATGACATTGATGCCTGTGTCTGAGCGAGAGCTTTACATTATTCCTGAATTGATGACTGCTCAACGTTCGTATTGGAGAAAAATAAAAGGTTTTGTAGTGTGACCTTTGAAGTAATTTCAAATTGGTATCAGGATTATTAATATTTTTTTAACATGACAGCTTCTGATTTTGACCGTTAAGTAATTTGCACTTTAGGGTTAGGATTTTAGTGTCTGGATGATGGGTCTGGAAGCAGTCAGGCAAGGGATTGCCTACATACTGTAGTTTAAAATCCACAATTAATGCTTCCAGCAAGTTAAAAGACACAGGAGGTGTGCTTCATTCTCTCCAGCTTTAGCTGTCTGAAAGCCAGGGTCCAGTCTGTTTTGTGCCCCCTTCCTCAGCCAATGAAGAAATATGGCCTCTTGGAAAAAAATATACTCTAAATAAAGCAGGTGTCTAATTGGTTTCAAAATGATGAATCAAATCCCTAAGTGCTCTAAAGCTTCATGTTTGAGTTATGCAAGATGAATTGCCCTCTGGAGTTTCCTGCCTTGGTCTTTTGACAATGAAACAGCTATTAAAGTGTGCTGATGGTTGTGCTTAAGATGTTGAATCCCTATCAGAAATGATAGCTATGAAAATACTGCCCAAAATACATCTGTTTGGTGTGTTTGGCCCTCTGTACTGCTAACACTGTTTAAGAATGAGGTATCAGCTGAACAGTCCTTCTGGGAATAAATGCTCCTGGTTTCTGGTCAGAAGGATGTGAAGAATCTGAAGCATTTTGCTTTGTATCACAAGCTCAACAAATGGAAAATTTCACCCACAGCAGCATCTCTTGGCATAATGGTGCACCAGTTAGCTGTTTACAACAAGTACAAACCACAGTTTAACCTTAAGACTGGAGCCAAGTATAGCTTTAGGTTGAATAAACTACAGTTTGCTTTTCTATTGAGATTAGAATATGTTTAAGCCCATAAATTTTCCAACTTGCAATTTGCTTACATAGCCAAACTTCTCTACTTCAGTTATTGTTGTGAGAATGAATTGTTTCATATTTTTTAACCTCTTTTCGTGGTAAATATTGAAACATATGAACACATCACACAGTCAGAATGAAACACTGTGCATTATATTGGTGTCTATTTCAGGTTTTTTGAGGTAGTGTCTTATAACAGATACAAATACACTGAAAATTGTGTCTGGTGGCTATGTTTTTTAACAAAAAATTTCTGCATTGGATTTAATGTTTTCCACAAATAGGTAAATAAATTTTAGAAAACATAAAAAACACACAGATTATGCTGTATTTAATCAAAAATGTAATTAGGCTTTTGTTCATAGCACATTTCTCCAGTCAGTGGTGTTTTAGGATGTCCAGCCTCCTTTGGTGAGAAGACACCAGAAACAGTCTGAGATGTGGAAGATTCCCACTTGGGCTTACAGAATGGTCTGTGCAGTGTCATGAAGAGACGAAGACATTCACCACAGGCACTGCATCAGCTGGTTAGAGAAAACAGTGGGAAATCAATTTTGATTTTGAATCTTATGTTTTACACCACCACAGGAAGAGAAGATGTAATTTATCTGCACATGGACTTTTTGTACTGAAGACTTCTGCAAACACATAATTTCACTTGCCAGTCAACTAACACTTGCCTTTTTCCCTGCCTGGAAACTCGAGATAATTTTAGTAAGGAGGCAATATAAAAGAGGATCTTTATTTGAAGACCTTCAGGAGAAGTTATGGAAAGAGGTGCACAAAAACCCACCTGCTCCAGGGGGGAGTATATTTTTAGAGGTTTTAGGAAATCAACATAATTGATAAAAAGTACCAGTTAGGAGGAAAATTGGTGATGCAAACCCCTTCTCTGGAGCCTCCCCTTCAGCACTAACACAGGAAGAGCCAAGATAGGACAGGGGCCTTGTACCCCCTGGGGTTTGGAGCTCTGGAATTTGTTTTGTCTTTCTGCTTAGGGAAAGGCCATGGAAAAGTACTGAGAAAACTAACTGCTAATACAATAGGTGACAGAGTTACAAATATATGTGTGAAGAATATAGAAAACATATAAAAGAGAAAAGGCAAAACCCAAATGGCATCATTACGTACTTGTACATGACTCTACCTGCCAGGCACAGCTGGTCACATATCTGCAGGTACACAAGCTATAACTCTGCAAACGTGTAAATGTGTGCCTGATTTAAATAGTGCTAATAGTGCCATTGATGCAGGTTACTGCTTAAGTGGGCAGAATTAAAGAAGGTGCCTAAAGGCCACAGATTACTCAGGATCTAATAAACTTACCTCTTCACTCAGAGTTGCACTGGAGAATTGCATGTCCTGAGTGAGTCTGCAAAGACACCCCAGAAGTGCCCACCAGCAATGCATGCAGGCTCACAAAAAACACCACAGGGACAGGGAGCTACTTTTAGCTAGAAATCATTAAAACCAAAGTGCTACTACCAAACTGTCTCCTAGATAAATTATCACTACATTTAAAATGAATCATCTAACTTTTCCAGCTCTCCATGAAATGTACTGATACAGTTTAAGTTCTGTGGTGTAGACAGTTTTTTATTGAAACATAGTCGATGGGAAAAGAGACGTGAGAAAATACATCTGAGAAAGCAACAGCTGCCTAATTCAAAGACATAGTTTCTTTGAGCAAGAAGTTGTTTAAGAAAATATGTGATAACAAGAAGTAAAAAAGAAGCCACAAATATCCTGAGAAAGGTGAGACTGACTTTTTATAGCTGACCAATAGTGAGCTCTATTTTTGCAATATGTATGAGCCTTATTATTGTGATTATAAAAGTGTGCCTATTAATCAATAAATCTGAGACTTGTCAGTCATCAGCAGATGAGCAAGTCTCCCGTCTACCTCGTCAGTGTGGAGCTGAGTTTTTTTTCAAAATTGTCTGCATTACTGAAGACTAAATGCTACATGCAAATTAATAACACAATTAAACTTTGAATGTAGTAATAAAAGGATTAGTTTGGGTTCTTTTTTTTTTCTGTTTTGGAAAGCTGTTTAATTTTCATAGTGCTCTCCTCTGCTCACACATTTCTTCTTTTTCTCTTTGCAAGAGTGGCTTTTGGGGTGAAGCTTGAATCCTGCTGTAGTGGATCTTCTCTTATACACTTTGCATTAGCAATTTCCTGCTTCACTGCTCCTGCACTATGGGACAAGCTTTAGGATTTAGTGATCTTATAGCAGAGTTGGATAACAGCACTTCCATTTCCTTTTACAAAAATTGGCATCTCTCTTGCCCTAGTCACTCAGATGCACCTAAACAAAAATTGCAACAGAGAAAGGAAAAAGTAGCATCAGAATTTTTAACAGTGGCTCTCAGGCATCTGCATTTTTTGGAATACAAGGACAAACAAGTTGATGCATTTGAAGGGAATTTTTTTCCCTTCTTCACATAATTTTATTCCTTTGCCATTGGTTTTACCAGCAGAAAAGTGGTTTGTAGAGGCTTTCCTTATGTGGAAGCTGGAACACAATAGTGATCTTATCTTTCTCTTCAGCTTTTCTACTTCTGTTAAAGCCATTTGCTGATAGAGAAGTAGACCTGTGCACAGTCAGCAATGGGGATGTACTAACCATTTGTGAGCCATATACTTCTTGTACTCCTGTTTTCTGACTTCTTTGCTCTTTTTTTTAATTATTAAATAATTAAGATCTGTTTTTCTTCATGATTCCCACAGACTGTTAAGCTAAACTTTCCACTTTCCACACATCTCTTTCCTGAGAGGAAAGCATTTATTTAGAGCACATGTTTAAAGTTTTAATTTACTGATATTGAACTTCTCTTTACAGTTTGTTGCCACTCTACGTGGAAGCCACTGGTAAATGAGGTCCCTTTTCAACTTTTCACTACCACTCTAATTTTTTTCCAGTCCTGACTAATTTTCAGTCATCATGATGTGCCAATCTTGGCACATCAGTATAATGTTCCTTTCAGACTTTCAAGCTGTTGAGCACCAGAAATGCTGACATGGATCCTTGTGAGCCCCCTGGCTCAATCTCCCTGTTGTGAAAAATTTTAGTTCATAACAAGACCTCCATCTTCCTCCAGGCAAGCAGAGTGTTTTTAAAGCCCTTGTGGAGAGAATATAAGCAAACTTTTAACAAAATTCTCATATTCCTACTACACCGCAGTATCCCTGTTTACATGTTAATTGACACTTCAAAGAAATGTAGTAGATTTATGAAGCATGACTTTTCACCATGAAAGTCACGCTGACCCTTCTCCAATGTATCATGTTTACTACTGAGTCTGTATATTTTGTTCTTTAATATAGTTTCTACAAATTTACCCAAGATGGAAAACAGATTTACTAGGTTCATGTCAACAACTATTTAAAAAAATTGTTACCAAACTTAACATCTCTGGTACCAATACTGGTGTGTGTCTTGAGATATGAAATGGAGTTGGCTCTTCAGCAATTTCATACATTAATTCCTTTAGGTGTCCCGAGTGAACATTTTTTAGTTCTGAAACCTGATTTGTTACAACTTATTTTGTAGCTTTTTCTGTACTGTTTTCTTCTACATTTAGTTTGAGACAGATCATCATATTCTTATCCCATATAAAGTGCTCTGTTTCCTGAGCCTCCCTCAGATCCTCCACCATGAACAGTAGTGGAAAAATTCATTAAACATTTTCACCCTTATCTTCCATGAGCATTCCTTTTACATCTTGATCATATATCTGCCTGACTAACTAGCTGGCACTTGTCCTACTTCTGATGTGTTTAAAAGGAGGAGTTTTTTAATGAAACATTTTTATACCTTCAGTAAATTGCTCCTAAAATATTTTGGGCTTCCTTGTGGTTTTCTGTAAACCTTCCAGTTATTATGATCTCTTTTCCTCACTTGGATGAAACTACTTTTGTTTTTCCTTTTTTCTTTTGAAATCTTTCATCACCCTCTTAACCCTAACTGACTTGTGATTTTCTTCTTTTTAAAGTTTTGCGATAGAAGTTCCTGGCTTGCTTAGAACCAGCCTCTAACAGGGCATCTAAAAACAATTTCTACACCGTGCAAAAATTTTTGCCCTTTTGCCTCTTTCCTAGTTTCCTCTTTTTTGGGAATTCTATTTTTTGAAGTCAAATACCTTTCACATTAATTCTTCCAACTCTTTTGCTCCTACTGGCATAGTCACTGTGCCTGTAATATAAGGTTATATTATGTCTCCTTTGCAGCCAGTTTGAGGTAGTCCACTGCTTGGGCCTGAGTCAATAATAACTTTTTCTGGTGGGGACTCTCTAAGCTGTTATGCCATGCAGTCACAAGTGGGCAATGGCTCCGGTCCTCAGCCCTGACAAGAGGACACAGCAGGTGCCTCTGACACCCTTCCACACAACAGCAGTTCCTGGGACTCTTGGACCTCTAGGAAGGTTTCTTCAGACTGTTAATAGCTGACTGACCTACTCTGTCACACATGCTGTGTGATGAAAGGGTCCTGCTTGATTTATCCACCGGTATCTTGCAGTAGAAGGAGGGAATGTCTGAAGTAAACAAAGATTCAGAAGCAGAAGTCTTTCCCTCGGGTATTTAGTCCAAGAAGGAGGAAGTTGTTATCTAATGCCAAACATTTATTCCCCGTGACTCCTTACTAAGAAGGAATCCTTGTTTTTCATTTCCCTATCTGTGGCTGTGAACAAAGAACAGACTCTCTCTTAGTCCTCAAGAGCATGGTGCTTTCAGGCTGTGTTTGTCAAGAGTGTCCCAAAGCTTTGAATTCTCCAGTGTCCAGCCCATCTCAGGGTATTTTCTCAGGAAACCAGACAGGGTTTGTTCCCAGCTGTCAGCTCTGGAGCTGGGTCTCATGTCATGAACAGGGGTATCTGCTGCCTGTAAAAGGACTGGGAAATTACAGGTGCTCTGGGTGTCTGAATCACCTTGGATTATCATCATGGAGGTGAGGAAGCTCTATTTCCAGGGGCTGTCATGCATATAGGCCTTTCTTAATGAGAATTTATGAGTGCTCTGAGGGACAGAGGGAAGAGAGCCTCCCTTCAAACAGCATGGAAATCAGACACCACACATGGGGATAAGCCCTGGAGCCTTGACAGAGGTGTGATGGCATACCTGGTGAAGAGGTATGCCATTTGTTTGGATAAAAAGAGACAGATGTATAACACTACTGAGCTGGAAAGAGTATGTACCTTTTTTATAGGTATTGGCATTTCTTGACTTTTATTTATTTAAAAAAACATCAAAACCTCTCTCTGTTTTGATTAATCAATGAGTTGGTTCTAGTTTGGTTTTTCCTTCCTTCTTACATAGACTTCAACTATTCCAAAGAGTTCTAAAAATTAACCTTTCTGCTTTACTGCTTTCTTATCCTTGTTTTTCAAATGTATTTTTTCTCTGTCTCCGTGGCAGTTTCAGAGTATGCTTCCTAGCCCAAAAGATTACATTTTCTCCCTTTGATATTTGTACTGTCATGGTCCAGAGCTATCACATCCTCTTTGATGTTGTATAAGAAATTATCTAGAAAACTTCACAGGTCCAATGCTATTACATGTGGCCTACAAACCACTGGCCAGGTTTCCATGGCTTTGGAAACAGGATTATCCATGTAGTTGACAATTGAATATTTTTGTAGTATATGTCTTTTACAATGAAAGCTAGATTCCTTGTCCACTGAGCAGTATCCCTGGTGAAAAAGAATATATGGACATCTAGGGTTAAGGGAAGCCATGTACTGGAAAAAATGTGCTTCTCTTCAGATGAGTGGTGCCCTGCTGTAGGACTGTTTATTAGCACAGGTGCTGTAGCCCACAGCTGGGACTGTGCTGTCTCTACGTGGGTTGCTGGTGCTCTGCTGTCTTCCCAAGCTCTTCCCATTTGTCCCGTTTGCCAGGGCCGGGAGCTGGGTTGCTGTGAGCACAGCCCATCTGCTCAGGGGCAGATAATGGTACAGATGATACCTGTGCATTATGTGAATCAAGGGGCTTCCACTCTCCTTCTGCTCTCATTAGACAGTTTGCTCCAAGCTTCTACAAAGGAGATAGTTAATTAAGGGTAATTAATCTACCGTTGCAGTGCCCAGCACTCAAATGGAAACCAAACAGCAACCTATTTATCACTCCTTCAGACCAGGTTTATGCTGAATACAGTTAATATTGTTAAGCTGTGGATTTAATTCAAACTAGGAATTTGAACTACCATGCTCAAGGATTTGCTTAATTTTAGCGAGTGGTGCTCAAATTGAACAATTTCTAAAACTGTATATCTGTTTTGTCTAAGTACACTGTACCATGCTGGCAAAGTTTTAAATTAGCTGAACTTAAAATCTGATTGAATTACACAATTCCCAACCTGTCTCAAATTTAAATGGAATTCCCCCTTCAGACTAGCTGATCCGTAGAATCCAAATTTACTGAACTTATTTTACTGCAGTGTTTGAAACTCGTCAGGTAAGAAAAGCAGATTTCATCCTAAGCAGTCTGTTCTTTCTGCAGAATATATATTTCATACTATATATCTAAATCTGCAAGCAATCTGAACTTTAAAAAAATAGTACATCCATGTTCTGCTGTGTACATAGATGCCTATGTAGCTAGCATGTACTTGGCTAAGAAGAGTATTGTTCTTCATCTTAAAACTCTCCTCCTCTGTAAAGACAAAAATGAGATCTGCAAGCTTCAATTTACCTGGGGAGCTGGGATGATCATGGCCTCCTTGCTAGACTTAATCACCATTGCTGTTTAAATCAGGCTTCTGTCAGCATCTGATAGTCTCCTTAAATCTATGTGTAGAAATAAAACCATGGACACATCTTAGGCCTTCAAGAGGAAGATGAATCTTCTGGAAATGTGCTTCTTACAATTATGTTTTATGATCCTATTACCTTATGAGTGGTACACTACATAAGCTCAGCACCTTTGAAAATAACATAATATATACTACTGACAGATGACAAGAAAACAAAGATTTGTCAGCATAGATCTGTAAAAAGTATAGGATGAAAAGTAAAAGAAGGATCTGTCAGTAGGGTAATTGGTTGACTCTCCAAAACAGTAATCCCATTTTAAAGCCTGCTGGATGATGCTTGCCTGGAACTGCATGATCATCTGAGGCATAACTATCCAGGACTGATTTTGGTCTTATTATGTCAGTAAACTCTGACTTAGCATCCTGCAGATTATTTTAATTCATGTGTCATTTGTGGGTTTCATGGATTTTCACACCCAAGGAAATAGAGACACTTGGTTCTGCTTGGTTTAATTTTTTTTTTTATATATCCTCCAAATGTCCTTGAGTCACTGCAGGTCTTGTACAGCTGTGAAGGGCAGTTTCACAGTAGGATGTGAGGTTAACCAGCCTGGGGAACTGGACTGTCCACTCCCAAAAAACAGCTCACAGGACCAGTCTGAGTAGGAGCTGTTCTGCAGCTCTTGCCAGTGTACTGCCACTGCTGCTGACATCCTTGTGCCTTGCACTCTTTTCAAAAATATCCCTTCCCTTTTTAAAACTATTATGTCCTCTGGGTTATGTGTCAATTAAATCAACCAGTTTTATTCTGGGTGATTTATGTCTCTTAAATTCCAGCTTTAAGAAGTCCACTTATCAGTTGGTGGCACCAAGGTACTCTGTGTGTGTGCAAGGAGTTCTTGTAGTGACATGGAAGGGTTCTGTCCAGGAGCTGTGATTCTATTGCTGTGAGTGTGATGTGACTCAGACTGCAGCAAGACAAATCCTGGTGGCCTGAGAGAAACAATCTTCACAGGAGACTAGTGAAGACTGGAATAGATGTCCACATATGGTGATGTTTTCTTATGTTGGTGCATTCCATTACATTGTAAAGTAAGAATGGTGATTTAAACAAATATATATATATATATATATATATATATATATATATATATATATATATATATACTTGGTGCTGAATTACAAGCTGAATTTAGAGCAATACTTATGCATTACAACATGGCCTGTTGCAAAGCCTCCCTGGGGATCTCTCTGCATGCTGCTTTGTGTGCATCCTTAGAGCAACACCCAAATATCAGCATTTGGTGTGATGGGTGCTGCTCTCTACCAGCAAAAGCTGACATTTTCTTGTGGCAGGGGCAGACGTTTAATATCTAAGATGAAAACTCTTCTCCACCTCTCAGTTATGTTTATGGACTGCTGCACGGATAACAGGCTGCTTTTGCTTGGCGAGGGTGATGTTAGACGCCTTTTGCGGTGTTACACTGTGCCACAAGGTGGCACTGGAAGATTGCTATAATCCAGCGTAATTAACACCATCACCCCGCAGTCTCCGACAGAGAGCACGAATTTTTCTATGAAAGGATAAGGGAACTGGCAGTTTTTTATTTCTTCTGATTTTAGGATTCGCTAAAATTTTTTTAGTGAAGTTTTCTCAAGAGTGAAAGGGAAATGTGTCTGTGTCCAGTGTAGCTATTGCAAAAGCATAACTAGACAAATCGAGATCCCTTTGTTTTCCGAGATGTGTTCATTAATACTGGCGTTCCTAACAGCTGTCTCTGTTTTTGTAGTGAATTGTTCATACCTCAGTAGCAACTGTAATGCAAAAGTGGGATTTGAATTTCCTCTGTCATTTCTTTGATATGTTGTCTGAAGCTTTCTCTTCCCTTATAAAGTTGAAAATCTGTTTCAGGTTTTCCTTAAAGGTGAAAATTCTCCCAACGTTTGTCTGCTTCTAATAGATTTCACAATAGTCTCATCCAAAATATCTCACTTGGTTTTAATACCAGATGTAGGCTTGGGTAAACAAAACCAGTTAATTACTGTATTGCTAATACAGGTGAAATATGACACACTTTTGCATGGCTTTGCAAAATATATAGCTCCTTCCCATATTGCCACATTTCTTTCTGATCCTCTAAACAGTGAAAGTATCTGAGCTATTTTGTACTTTAGTGAAGTAACAAGATGTTGTTCACTTGGATGGGCCATTGGCTAACTGAAGACTGTTTTTACACCTATGACTAAGAGAATGCCTTCAAACTAACAAAGAAAATAAAACATGTTGGTGCCTTTTTAGTCCTAAGTACTATAGCTAAAATGTACAATCTTGATCATGAAATGTAAATATCCTTCAATAGTTTAAAAAATATTCCTTGTTGGTCTTAAGACCTGACCACATGAAATAATTTACTTGATCGGGGACTTGGAAAATTTTGTCTTTACAGGTTTTTGTTGCTGCAAGACATATCCAAAGGAGACTTCTCACAAAAGCTCAACTCCTCCTTGTTCAAAGGAAGTCTCAATACTTTGATTTATCTAATGATGAACAGAGTGGTCACTCAAATTTACAGGTCTAAAACATGAAAGACAAAGTTTTTATGAATAGATTCCTGATAGCTCATTTTGTCTTATAGGTAAAACAGTATTAAGTTATTGATTATGAAAGGTGAAAAAACCCCTCAGGTTCTGTTACTTACTGAGCTAGAGGCAAAATCAGTGTGGTAGGTAATTTACAAACCTACCATGAAGCAAAAGCAATGTGAAAGGGTTCAGAGCTCCACAAAGCACATGGAACACTCAGAAACTGGTTTCTTCCTAGCTACAGCTACAGCTATATTTGACATGAAGGTTCCCGTGTCTGAGCTCAGGCTCTTCTATCTGAGATAATTTATCCTTTTATCAGATGCTTTCTTAAAAGAGAATAAGGTTCCTTTTGGACACAGCCATTCCAGTAATTTACCACCTGTACTTCCCTTCCTGAGGTCAACAGAGCTTTTTACTGCAGTGTGTAAAAGCTGCAGCCCCAGCCCGGCTCTGTGAGCGGGTGAGTGTAGGGCAGCACACCCAGCACTGCTGCCGGTCAGCCTGGCACCAGAGTGCCTGCCACAAACCCCAAGGGGTAGAGGAGTGGGTGCAAAGAGCTGTGCCCGGAGCCTTCAGTGTGATGGCTCCAGCATCAAGAAGAGCCCGACTGGGCATGCAGCCTGATGTCCTGCCCTGCCTGGCTGCAGCTGCAGCCACTCCATAGAGTGACAAGTGAATTCTGGCTTCAGGACAGCGCTGCTGTTGGGTGTACGCAGTCAATACAGGATGAAGGAGAAAAAAAGAGGCAAAGGGAAAGATACTAAAGAGATCTGCCTTCAGTGTACTTAGCACTGCATCAGACATTTTATTCCTGCTTATAATACAGTGAATGGAAAATAGTTGATTGCTGCTTCACAAGGTGTGGCTTCACAGCGTTGTTTTGGCACATACAATGTAGAGCCAGGATGTCTGCCCTGGCAGCTTTTGGGGTGAAATTTTGCCATTCTTCCTCATTCTCTGTCGAGTGTCCTTCTGCTCTGAATGCTCAAGGTTTATGCAGATCTCTGACTCAAGCCTTGAAAAGCAAACTGCTCCCAGGAGCCAAGGGCAGCTGCTTTGACCATGCATTGCTCCTTCCTTCAGCTCAGCCAGCAGCCCAAGAAGCCTTCAGAGACTTCCCTGCTCTCTTCCTCACCACCACTGAAAGGAAGAAAACTGGCTTTGCAGACTCTCCCTTACATCAGTTTCTTCTTCAAGACATTTTAACTCTCATATTTTAGCTCTCTTGTATAAAGCCTTCCCGGCTGACGTGGTATACATTGTGTTATTTTGCAGTTAAAACCCACATTCATAGACACAGAAATTTTAATAAAACTTTTGTTATCAAGTTTTATCATTCCAACAAGTGTTGCTGTCAGCTAATAATCCCCAGAGTGGACATCATGAAACATTCTAATAATTGGATTTTAATTAAGCAATTCACTTAGTCCTACATTATTTTTGAAATCTAATTATGTCTTCTGGAAACTCACCCAAGTTGTGGTATTTTCTGGACCTAATATACAGATTCAGTACAGACTTCTTTCTTACTTTAAGTTCTTTTTCTCCACTTCTTATAGCTATTATTTGCTGTATTCCCACTGTAGAAAATCATCTAGATATAATGGATAAAATAAAAATGGGATGCCAATAAAAATCTCTTGATAGAAATATATATATATTTCTAAATATTATGTTAGAAAAGAAGCTCCCTATGCAATGGAAGTTTGAAAGATTTTTACTTATTAAATTAATGGTTTCCCCTCCTTGAATTTAAAGACATTACTAATGAGAGAATCCCATAGATAAATTTGGCTGTAAGTTTTATTCATATAGATTATAATTTACGTTTTACCTAATCTCGAGTATTTTTTATGCACACTGAGTGTCACTTGCAATAAGTCTTATGGAGCCTGTAGGCTGACTCATGTTTATATCACAGAAGCACTGAGTGGTCCAGACACAGCTGTTTCTACATTACCTTTTAGTCTTCTTTGATGCTGAGCATCACATCTCACTCCAGCATGGTGTGAATCCTCATGGTATAGTGTCAGGAGAAATAGTTAAGAACACCATGAATACAAGGCACTTCTCTTGAAAGGGTTGGAGTATTCCTGTATTTTTCCATATGGGACACAGAGAAACATCACTTTGTGGTGTGCCTTTGACTGTAAGTAGGCAGAAATCAATGTAATAAAAATAAAAGTCTCACAGAGATATTTTTATATTTAGAAATAGCAATAGTACATACAGTCATATTCTGACCTTGAAAAATGGAAATAAAATGTGACAAGGGACTCTGTTTGTAGTATTTATACCAACCATAAAAATGCTCTCTTCAAACATGAAGATTTCCTTGAAACAAAAGAAATCTATTTAAAATGTGAAGAGGGGAAGGGATAAGAAGAGAAGGTCTGATGAGTTAATGGTTGGCAATATGAAGAACATTTCAATAAGATTATTTACATGAGTGATATGAGGCATCTGGCCCACACACTGTATGATACAAATATAGAAAAGCTGTAGAGGCCATAATCTGTCATTGTGGTGCATATGCAACTCCAGCTGAATTCAGCTTGCATATAGTGGAGTTGCACATGCCCTACATATGTACTACACAGTTTACAGGCTGGACACTCCTTATCACTCATGTAAATAATCTTACTGAAATATTCTTCATATTGCCAGACACTGATTCATCAGACTTTCTCTTCTTATTCCTTTGCTTCTTCACATTTTAAATGGATTTCTTTGTTCTCTGGCCCACCTTTGCCTTCTTTGCTTTGCTTATTTTCCCCAAGCAGTTTATTTCCAAAATAAGAGATGTGTGGTCTCTATGAATAGGATTCCATGGGATTCAGTTCTATTTACTATTTCATAAATGACTGTCCATGTTTAGACAGGTTAGCTACATTGTGCAGTAAGTTTAGCACAATCATTTGATATTTATCATTACAGCATTGTATTTTCTTCCAGTGACTCAAGCAATTAAACCGTGTGCCCATCTTCCATTGGAACCTGTAACAGTTATTAATCACTTGCCATTGTCTTTGGATTTTCTGCTTGCGACCCTTTCAGTTCTTCAAGCCAGGACACTATCTTTGCAGAAACAGGGAAGATATCTAAAGGCTAGAATGTATTTCCAAGCTTTAAAAATAGTCCAATTACATTCTAAACTCTAGTTGGTCTTTTGCAAAGTCTGTTACTAAGCCCAGAACTTGTGATTCTTTAAAACCTCACTAGCTGATGCTGCTTTGATGAGGACCTTATTGTTAAAATTGCAAACTGCATCCAAATGGTTGAAATTAAAATCCACTTATTCACTGCAAAAATCTAATATTCCACATAAGCTGCTGCACCAATATTACAGGATCAGATGAAAGTCAAATGACTGTATCCAAAAATCTTAAATGTCAGATTTTTTAATGCATTTTATAATTTTATTCCCTTTGAAGAAGTATCACATGTTCACAGGTGGAATACTTTGGAGTTTGCATTTTTTTTCTTTAATAATAAAAGCGCTTTATCCAGATTCCTATATATTCCTTACTCCTTTCTTCTGGAATGGCAGTGGAGAGAAGGAGAAATCCAAGCAGCATTTCTGAAGGAAGTTTCAGTTCCACTGTAGTTAGAAAGTTTGTCCTGGCAGCCTCTGGCTAAGGAGGTCAGCTGAAGGGCAAAGAAAGATGCCCTCAGTTAAGCCAATGAGACCTTGGAACAGTCTGAACCTTCAGTAAACAGATTCATCCATTGATCCTTCAGAACTTTGCCTCAAGAGTCTTCCCAACAATTCAAACAGATGCCACACAGATCAGGCTGTTTATAGGAGACCTTGCTGAATTCACAGGGTGAGGACATTTCAATGGGATGAAGTGAAGATGAGGCATGCTTGTGATTCCAGTGGAGCCAGGAATGAGGAGTCATGAGGCACAGTGGAGCCTCTACAATGATCCTCTAGACAAGGTATAAGGATCTGGATGAGAAAGACTAGGAGGACCTTCTTCTATTTGACCAGCTGAAGGAATGATTATTCTCCTGGGACTACTGCCTTGTCACTCTAATAGGAAGGCAGTGATCAGAACTTGGGTAAACTGAATCAAGTTATACACAGTGTTGAATTGCTCCTTCCTGAAGAAATTATGTCTTCTCCAGGAGCATGACCTACTGGTACCTAGCAGACTTTGCTTTTTCTGCTCCATACTAACCTGGCAATTTCATATCTAAAATAAGAGTAACTGTGCGGTGTTAAACAGCAAGTTATTGCAACGATCAGCAGTATGCTCCACACTGTCTATGGCAAGTTTGTTCTATGCAGAGAGAGCAATATCTATCTAGCCATCTCCTCTCTCTCTCCCCCTCCCTCATCTCTCTAGATTGTTTATTAGGTGTGGTTCTAGCCCCAGACTAACAGAGAAGTGAGAGTGGGAGAGATAGGAAGGAAGGAGTTGCAAGGGAAAAGTCAGCTGCAATTTTTTGTTCTCCTTTTGAAAGGAGAAATCCCTAGGCAGCTTTAGCCTGCTCTGCAACGCAGAGGCTGTCTGGAGGGGCAGGATGACAGTATGATTCCTCGCAGGCTGCACACTTCTGTGCAAAGCTGTGGCATGAGCATTCTGCATGTCTAGCAGAGTGATGGTGCTGGAAGCATATGGAGGTGTCCATCTTCCAGGTGTTTGGAGCAGAAATGGCTATGGGGGAGGGCTCTGGTGCAGCTCATTCAAAGAGTACTCATTACTTTCCCCATTCTCTCCCTGCTCCCCTTTTATTATAGTGTTCCAAACTCAGACCCCAAAATTAAAACATATTTAAGTATTAAGTATTTTACAGCTTGATGCTGAAGTCTCAGACCACAGATATTAGTTACCCCTATGTGTTCTGAGAGAAGGATTCGACAGGACAACTGAAGTCTTCCTTTTCTTTATCATTTCCCTCTCTGTACAGCATACTGGCACGCTTCTTGTTTGGCTTTGGGAAGTGATAAATCTGAGGTTTGCTATTGAGCTTGGGCATCTGGTCAGGCTGCTCTGTGCTGCTGGTATCCTCCCCTTCACCCTGTCCCAATGTCACACTAGTAATGATACCGTTTAGGGGGATAGAAGGGTGTATGAAAAACATCCATAGGATTCTTTGCAAAGTAGAAGCAAAAACAGGTCGGTGAGACCTTTCCATTCGTATGACAGCTGGCAGGATAAGCCACAGTACCCGACAGGGGTGAGCTTTCCAGCCTCACTCCGAGAGGCTGTCCTGCTACAGGTTCCTGCTACCGTGGGAGAAGCCACCCTTCCATCCTGGAGCCTGGCTCCCGCAGCCGTCACCCATCTGGGCTCCGCGATCCTGCCACCTCCGTGCCTGGCTGGTGGGCGCCCGCTGACTTCCCAGGCGGAGCAACACTGTCGGTGCACGGGACACCGCAGAGGGAGGCGGAAAAACTAAAATGAGAGGGAAGAAAGAGGAAGAAGATGTTCTGCCATGCTCCTTTAAGGCGGACAGCCGGCTCCCGCGGGAGGGCAGAGAGGGGAAGGGCTGTGCCCAGGCAGCAGTGCTGGCAGCAGGGAGGGCAGGGAGGGCAGCGCCGCTCCCGGGCAGAGGCAGGCAGCAGGGCGGCTAGGGCAGGCAGCAGGGACAGGGCAGGCAGCAGGGACAGGGCAGGACACACGGCAGGCAGCAGGGACAGGGCAGGCAGCAGGGCGGGCAGCGCAAGGCAGATCGCGCCGCCCGGGGAGGGCTCTAATTCATCACCCCGTTCAGCGGAGAGGATGGGACGCCGCTAAACTCCCCTTCCTCCCTCCTCCCTTCCCCCTTCGCCAAGCAAGCCCCCCCCTCCTCCCCCCTCCGCTGCTCTTTCTCTTTCCCCAAGCAGTGAGCCTCGGACAGTGCTCGGCTCCAGCGCTTTATTTTAAGATGATCGGCCAAGGTCTTTGCAGATAGATTTTATCTGAAGTTAAATAGCAGGCGCTCGCCGCTCACTCGCCAATAAGTCATTTTTAATAGAGACAAATCGCTCTGGACGCCCCGGAGCGCCGGTGCCGCCGCTCCTGCTCGCGCCCCCCGCCGAAGGCGAGCGGGCAGCCCGGGCAGCTCCCTCCTCCCGTAAGTGTCCTGCTCGGCGGATCCAGAGCGCGGCCGTGTGCGGAGAAGGGGAGGCAAGGGGGGGAGAGCCTGCCAGCCGCCCCGCCGCCCTGACAGTGCCTGCGCTGGATGCACAGCGGCCGCGGGACACCTCGGCGCGGAGCGCGGCAAGGAGATGCGCAGGGGTGGTGGGCTGCGCCGCGGCACTCGGCCCCTCTAGGCTCGCCCATGGAGCGTCCCGCGGAGCCCCGTCCGCCGTCGGATCCCCCACGCCGTACGTATCCCCAGCGCGGCCCCCCCGTGGCGGCGGGGCTGTCCGCGGGCCGCGGGGGCGGAGAAGGGCTGGGGCCGGGGATGGGGGTCCTCGCCCGTCGGGGCGCCCCGGGGCGCGGTCCCGGCCCGGGGCAGGGCACGGCGCGCCTTTAGGAGCGGCAGAGAGAGGTGGACGCTTGCAGGGGTAAGCAGATCCTGCTCGGGCGTCCCGAAGGCGAAGCTCTCTGCCTCGGCTTTAAGCGCCCACAAGCATCCGGAGCCACGACCCCAGCGTCCGCTGTCGCCTTCTACCCGCTCCGCTCCCTAGCTCGCTGCCGGGGCTCCGCAGCCCACCGGCGGGCGGCTGCCGCCCGGTCCCCGCCGGGGACACACTAACAGGCAGGGCTGGCAGTGGCACCCCCGGGCCGTCCCAGCCCACACCACAGGGCTCTCCCGCCCAGTGAAAGGACTGAACGCCGGGGAGCGCTGCCTGTAGGCGGTCTACCGCCACCTCGGACCGTGCGATCACTTTGCTCTGACGATGGATTAACTCGATTTTAATCGTTTTTTGTTTCGCCCACCCCTATTCACACACCCCATCTCCTCCTTCTCTCCCGCCGCCGCCCCCCCTCGCCCCCCCCTTTCCCTATACACCCCTCTTCCCCCCTTGTGCTGAGCCTAACCTTGTCTTGTGGTCATGGGATCTATAATTTCGTTTTTGTCTAGGCTGGTGAGAGCTCTGCTTGTTCTGTAAAGTGGATGTCAGGTGGATCTATGTTCTGGAAGGAACAAAGAGGCAGCGAAAGCAGCGCGGGGGAAGTTTGAGCGGCGAGGATGCAGGCTGTGTACTGGTACGCGGTCCTTCTGCTGCAGCCCACTCTCTACCTGGTGAGTGTCCCCGGCCCCTCTCACGGGCCGGGCATGGGGAAGCTCGTCGGGGAGGAGGGCGCCAGCCTGGTGGAGAACGAGCAAACTCACGGTAACTACTAGCACGCCGCAGCCAGCCCTGCCCCGTCCTCCCGGGGCCGGGGCGGTGCGGGGCGGTGCGGGTCCCGGCCGGGAAATCTCGGCGGGGTGCGAGGAGTGGGGAGCGCAGACCTGTAACTCCTCCGCGGGGAAGGGATGCTCCACCGAGCCAGAGCAGGGCCGGGGTCTCCTGGGCCGCGTCCCCGGTGCTGCCTCCCGGATCGGTCTCTGGGTGTCTGCGCGGGCACCAGAGCACGGCCGCGGGGGCGCCCGGCCAGGCTATGGGATGGAGGCAACTTCGTGCCCTCTGCTCCCTCCTGAGGGTGGGAGCCCCTCCGGAAGGGAACCCCCGCGGTGTGGTGTGCCACTACGGGCGGTGCGGCACAGGCAGGCGGGCGGGCGGGCGGGCACTCGGCGGCGAGCACGGCTAGTGTTTTCCGAGAGAAGTGTCATTGACTTTCGTAGCAAATCTCCTTTAAGATTACCGCGGGAACACGAGTAAACATCGGCGTTATCTCCTTTCACACACACACATACACTTTATTCCCGCTACGATTGCAAGGAACAAAACCCAGGCAGACTGCCCTTTTGCAGCCGGCATCCTCTCTCACTTGTGATGCGTTAAGCAGGCAAACGCTTGGCGGCAGCTCATCCCCGTGGCTACGGGGGAGGGAAAAGACCTTTTTCCAGGAGCGCTGCCGAGAGAAGCACACCGGCGCCCGTGCTGGGGGTGGTGACGGCGACAGCCCGGCTCCGGCCCTCGGGCTCCGGCCCTCGGGCTCCGGCTCTAGGGCTCGGGTTCCGGTTCCTGAGCTCCGGCTCCGGTTCCCGGGCTCCCCGGGCTGCGGGCGCTGCCCGCGCCGCCGCTCCCTGCGCTGTGGCGGTGGCGCCGCCCGGGGGCGCTGCGGGCAGCGCGCGCGGCCCTGCGCGGGGCAGCCAATGGGGCGCGGGCGGGGCGGAGGGGGGGGGGGGGGGGGGGGGCAGGCGGGGCCGCACGCGCTCCAACCGCGCCCGCGCAGCGCCCGCCGCGCCCGGCCCGGCCCAATCCCGGCCCAATCCCGGCCCGGTCCAGCACCTCCCGGCCCTTCCCGTGCCCGCCCGACGTGGCTCCCTCATCGGGGGTCCTGCCCTCGCCGGGCGGTGCCGCGTCTGCCGAGGGCGTCTCACCTCCCTGCGAATTTTATAGCTGGGGTGGGGGTGGAGGGGTGGGGGGAAATGGGGAGAAAAGCGCGTGGCAAATAATCCATCAAAAAGCCGGAGCGAGATCGATACGTCGTGTTAAATTTTAAATGTGTTTGCTGGCAGTTAAACTGCTCTCGACTCATTACAACAACAGTGCTGGATTTATTCTAATGCGCTGCAGTCTGAACAACAAGCGCATTAATTCTCCTTTAATTGTAAACTGGGAGCATTTGAAAACCATTCAGTGTGCAAATTATGCTGATTCAATTACCGTTTAGTTACAGACTTCATTACCTGAATACTTTTTTTTTCCCGAGGACTTGGCATTGCAGAGTGAAGGAGACGATTTTCAAGTTTCCCTCGAAACAATGCGAAATATGACTCAGAAAAAAAAAATCGGGAATAAAAGGCGAGCTAGGGGGAGGGAATGCGCCCTTCAGCTGGTCTGTGTCTTCTGCCAAAACGCTCGGGGAGGACCCAAAGGATTTTCCTAGCACGATTCTTCTTTCTAACTCGATTCTTCCACGTTTATGCCAATCTCCTCCTATTCTCTATATTTCAGGAGTGACTCTGAAAGTTTACATTAGGCCATCACATGGTAACAAACTGTTTATTAGCACCGAAGCATGAAGTTTTGATTAAAGCTTTAATGCGGCGCCACAAAGCAGCAAGGTGCAGCACTTTGTTGTGCCTATCCATATGTGCACGTCGCTCCGTGTGGACAAAAGCAGTTTCAATTAGGAATTAAATTTTCAATGCTCAAACTGTTAGGAAGGGTAAATGAAATGGCAGCACAAACAGCTTCCTATCGAGTTTGTTAAAAAAAACCTTTTTGAGAGGGGTTAATAATATAGGTGAGAGGGAAAATAGCCTGTTTCCCCTTTGCCTGAATTAGGAGGTGTTCATGGAGAGTGAACAGCTGCAGTGAAGCTGGGCTGCCTTGAAGTCACTCATTTACAGACATTGTCTGCCTTGTAATTTCTCTTCACTCAGCAAACCGCTGTTCTTTTTCTTTTTTTTTATTAATTTTTCCCCCTCCCCCGTTAAACCTCTTTGTAAGAAATATTAAGAAAATAAAAAAAAAACACTGCTTCTGCTTTTCTTCCCCTTTTAATAGGGCCATATGCTATTCAGCCTTATTGCCTGAAATTTATAGAGATCGTGGCTGATCTGAATGAGTAGGAATTTTGCTGGGGTGGAGATGGTTCACCTTATTATGTTTATTGAAAAGAACATTAGTTGTGCATTGCAAGGTGCATTTTCTCCTTGTTTTGAGCTGTGCAGTGTACTGAAAATGTTGTATTTGATTTGCAGTGGTAGTGCATTTCTTTTGGCCTAAATGGGTAACTTAGTACTTATTTGTCACAATTAGGAGTTAACCTTTAAAGTCATGCAGTTGTTTTCTTTCTCTACTTTTAGAAAGCTGAAGAAGTTATTCAAACACCTACACTAGGTCTCATTTACCACGACACTCCACATCACTGCTGTTCTTTCAAAGCATCTTAGTCTGATTCTAATGGATGATGCTTCCTTAACTAACAATGCTGAGCTCAAAATCGTCAGTGAGGAAGAACGTAAAGAATAAAGAAAAAAACCAAAATAACATCTGGAGATTGCAGACTCTCTTAGAATTGAGTTCTGTTTATAAGGACGCTGGGATTTTACAGCATTCCTTTAAGGGAAACCTTCTCCTTGTACCTCCTGCCTAGCTGCCTGTGAACTTCCAGTCCGACACCACAGGACAATAAGAGGCCAGCCTGTTTATTTTAATTTTTTCTCCCCCCTGTGTGGAAGCAGCAAGCTGTAGAAGTGGCTACAGACCGCGCGGGCTGTTAGGAAGGACGGCAAGGATCCTGAGTATTATTTCTCAGAGGCCCTTGAAGGAGGAGGCAGATCGTGTTCGCGCAGGCAGCTGCGGAGCCGCTCCGTGCGGCGGGGCCCGGCGGGCTGTGCCCGGCAGCTCCCGGCGGCGACGGGCGCTCGCCCCGTCCCGTCCCGTCCCGTCCCGTCCCGTCCCGTCCCGTCCCGTCCCGTCCCGGCGCTCCCGGGCCCCGCGCAGCCTCGGGCGGCGAGCGGCGGGAGGCGAAGGGCTGGCTCACGGCGGGATTTCACCCCCGTCATGGTAACAGGCTTGACTCCCGCCCGCCCTGGGGACACCGTGCCGCACCGCACAAGCACGGAGTGGGTACTTTTGTGCGCCTCTTTTGCCGGGATCACCCCGGCTCGAAGAGACTTCGGCTCATTACTTAGGTGCTCCTACACCGGAGCAGCGGGTACGGAACTAAAATCAGTCGGAATTTTGCGTGCCATGCTGCTAGGGTAAGGATCCCTCCCCCCCTTCATCCCCCGCCCGGCTTGTCGTCTTCTCCCAGCAAAGTGTTTATTCACCGGTGGCTTTAATTAGGATACGCACCGGAGCCCGGTAGCACAGTGCTGAACTCTGTGCAGAACTTAAGCAGCGCCAGAGCAAGAGGAGGGCTGGTTTTGCACCCCGCGGTGAAGGCTGTTCCGCGGGGGAGCTTTCCTGCGCGGCGCTTTGCCAGACGAGTAGAACTGCGGGGCTCACGGGGCACCTTGTTAAACACGGCGATGGCTTTGGCAGAGGGGCTTTGGAAACAGCCTGCTAACCTCCCCCCCGTGCCGGGCTGGGATTTTAAGGTCTGTTTCACGCCGTCACTGTAGCTTGGAGGCCTTCTGACAGCCGAGAGGAGCTTCCCTGCAAAATTGTTGTGAATAACAGGGGTTTAAAATCGTCCTCAGTGATGGCACACTTCGTACGGTATTTGCTGAGGGGGTAAACAGGGGGTTAGCGGCTCCGGAGTTTGTGTACATTTAATTTCACTGCGTGTCGCACTGTTTGCGGTCATTTCACCCTGGTTAATGAAAGCTGTGGTGAACGTGAGGAAATATCACGTGCCGGCGAAGATAAGTTGTTTTTTTTTCTTCCTTCTTTTTAAAGATTGTTGCTGATTGTGTCCTACTTTGTCACGGAAGAAAAAAAAAGCCCAACAAACAAACCCACACCTCTATAGGCAGAAAACAAAAGAGACAGGAGGCATTGTCCTATCGTAATCACCACCCACAGTATTTTCTCAGAGGCATTTGGTGGTGAATGCATTCGGGTATTGCTTTTTTCCCCCAAATAAGCGATTTCTTTCAATTTTGAAATTGACGTCGAAGGCAGGGAGGGCGGGGGAGAGCGCTTGGAGAGCAGGGACAGTAGTGGCTTTTTGTGCGGGGGAGTTTACGTAGCCTTGAGAAGATGCTGCTCCCGCTTTCTAAACGAGTTTGAGAGACGCTGTAGTGGTGGTCTAAGGGGAAAAAATACCCTTTCGGAAGGTAAGACACAGGAATAACAATGGGACCCCGACCTCGTGTAGGTGAAACAAACTTTTCTGAGCTCTTGATTTTTTTTTTCCAAGCTGAGGATAGTGTATTCTTTTCCAGGCATCCCTGCTTCCTAACCACAAGAGACCTGTGCTAGTTTTATAAGGGGTTTCCTTGCAATGAACTTGCTTTTTCCTGATGCTTAGTACACACTATTTTAATTCAGTATATAGTTGGAGAAAGCAATCTGGAAGAGATTTCACCTTCTGGGGAGGTACCTGAATGTAATCCAAATTCCTGCCTCTCTTCGACTAGCCAAATCTTCCAAGTCGGTACGATACCTAGAGGTATCCATTTTAACCTCTTTAATATTTCCCTGCATCTCTAAACCGCCATTTTAATTAACAAAAAACCCATTTCCTAATCGTCTTGAAAAGTGCGGTGAAGCAGGTTAAGAAACCAATTGCTCGGAATAGCCAGCATTGG
This sequence comes from Setophaga petechia, assembly GCA_024362935.1. Taxonomy (NCBI): domain Eukaryota; kingdom Metazoa; phylum Chordata; class Aves; order Passeriformes; family Parulidae; genus Setophaga; species Setophaga petechia. The sequence goes on from JANCRA010000015.1 coordinate 18,093,232, forward strand.
AGAAAATGAATGTGTGAGCCATCCTAGCCTCCCTAGGATTGGCTTCTGTTCTTCCGACTGGATTTGGGTGAAGTTTTAATGTGATTTAGCAGATAGTTTAACACCCAGCTCGCTCTTCTTGTAAGTCAGCATTAAACCACCTCCTGGGTGCTTTGTAAATACAGCTTTAGCATTTTTTTCATGCAGCAGATTGACATGTTGACGATTCTGCTTTAAGGAATGTGACAATAAAGTGGAAAACCAAAGGCTGGCAAGCACTTCATCAAGGATAAAAAGGTTCTGCTGTAAGGATGTCACTCAATTTATTGTGAAAGTCGAATGAATTACGTTTAATGAAAGTGCTCCCCAGATGAATATTACCAGCAATTTCCTGAGTTGGCTCTGTCAGATTGATATGAGGAAATGCCAACCCATATCAAAAAAGATCTCCAATCTCAATTACTATGCAAGCTTTCGAAGAGCTCCTTTTTATTGATATGATATATATTGGCGGGTTCTCAATGCTGTGCAAACTACTCTCTGTTTAACAGGACAGCACATTTCCCAGTTTATTGTTTAACAGTACGTTTTTCTGGCTGTTGTATAAACTTCTGCGAGTGCCCTTTTTCAGAGGGGAAGCTGCCTCTCATCCTCTTTCCCTTTCTGTGACCCAGAGAGATCAAAGTTGTGTGGCTGGCAGACAGCGGGGGCGACGCTCATTGCAGGAAGTTTGTTCAGCCTGGATGGACAAAGCCGAAGGTCAAGACAAATAGCTCGGCTGAGACAATGGCATTGGATCCCCTAATTTTCAGTGCATTTCTAGGCAACCATCCAGATCACGGTAATATTTGTTGCGACTAGCAATCCCAGTATTCCCACCCTTTCTTCCTCATTTCTCTAGGGCTTCTAGGGGCAAATTAGGAATTCAGTGAGCCCTCTGAAGGGAGAGAAAATCTCTCTTGTCACCTCATCTACATAAGAATTGACTTTTCGAGAGGCTTTTCTGTTCTAGTTTAACTACTGTGACGCCGGTCGTTACTCAAGAGTACAGCTTCTTTTCCCATAATCCGTCTTGCTGGGCTTGATTGTGATTGATTCAGTCAGATTTCTTCTATCGCTTTGCCATACTCTTTCAATTTTTTTTTTTTTTTTGTATCAAAGCAGAGAGACGGTATTGAAGGACAATAGGGAGACTCTCAAAACTCTGCAGTAGGACGGGGACATGGTTACTTTCACATGTGGGGCTGCACTCCTTGCACGAAGCATCAACGAGGAAGCAGAAAGAGCTTGTTCTTAGCACATATCGGGTTAGTCTGGCTTCCTATTTACCTTTCGTTGCTGGATCCGTATCTGAAACTTTCTTCAGAGTATGATTAGTCTGCGTGCTATTTATTTATTTGTTTATTTTTAAAATTTTTTCCCCCTCTGTCGGAGGTGCTGAGTGTTTCGAGCAGCGGACGGCGAGTGCAGGCGCTGCAGGGAGAGCGGGCAGGCTCTGGCGATGGGGCCGAGAGAGGGCTGGCCCTGAGTGTCCCGCTCGGTGCCGGGTCGGCGCTGGCGCTGCCCCCTCGGCCGGGCCGGCAGCGCCGTGCGGCAGCGCCCTGGAGAGAGCTCGGGCCGGGCAGCGCCCCGGAGAGAGCCCGGGATGGGGCGGAACCCTGGAGAGAGCCCGGCATGGGGCAGCGCCCTGGAGAGAGCCCGGGATGGGACAGCGCCCTGGAGAGAGCCCGGGATGGGGCGGAACCCTGGAGGAGAGCCCGGGATGGGGCAGCGCCCTGGAGAGAGCCCGGGATGGGGCGGAACCCTGGAGAGAGCCCGGGATGGGGCAGCGCCCTGGAGAGAGCCCGGGATGGGGCGGAACCCTGGAGAGAGCCCGGGATGGGACAGCTCCCTGGAGAGAGCCCGGGATGGGACAGCTCCCTGGAGAGAGCCCGGGCCGGGGCAGCACCACGGACAGCGCCCGGCCCGGCCCCGGCTCGCACCGCCGGCTACTCGCTCACAGGGCGCCCCGTCCCGGGCTACTCAATGTTTTGGGCTGCTGCTGCTTAGACCTCATCCTCAACACGCTCTGGAGTTGGGGCTTGGCGCTCTGTGCCGGTTTTCCTAAACGAAGGAGGGGACGGGTGGACCAGCAGATGGATGTATTTGTTTACTGTTGCTGCTGTCCTTCACTCAGTGGTGAAATGGTAGCTTTGTTTTCTGAGGAATAGCTGGTGAGCGGGACAATACATGAGTATGCGGTGGAGCAGGGGGGGTAGAATGAATCTGGGGATAGAAAAGCTGTTCTGAGATGCTCAGGTTTGTCTCATTCTAACCCAGGACCATGGCATCCTCTCCTTATGGAGAGATACCAGAGATATCTCTCTGGTAAAAAAGCACTGGAGTAAAAAATGAGGTCTGAGACATGGCTGACACTGAGACATGAGAACAGGGAGTTATTAATTAACAATGACTTTTTTAATCCTATGAGTCGGGGCAGGAGTGTCTCTCAGACACAGCTGATGTCATTTTTGGAGGTAGTGGCACTCTGAGGCACCTGTGATGGGCAGCCAGATCTTGCTGCCTTCAGTTGATTGCCTGTGTCCTGGCAGACAGTGCTCAGGGTATCTCCCAGCCCTCCACTTGCTTTCACGAGGAGATAATAACAGGCAACTGCCTCCACCCCTGTAAATCCCACTTACTATCAACAGAGCTATCCTCTAGAGCTCTACTGCCTGAAAAGCACTTGTCAGTGAAACAGTGACTTTTGGCAAGGCAGGTGTAAGTGAATGACTGATGAAGAGTCCTTCAATAAAGGAATGTGATGGGAATTGACTGGGCTGAGAGGTAAAATAACCCACAATCTCCACCAGCCTTCCAGACAAAACCATAAGCCATTTATTCCTGATCCATATTCTCCCATGAATACCAGTTGTGATTGTGATGCTTTTGCTGGATGTGAACATTCTCCGGTCCCTTTTGATTACACCATATCCCTGTGCGTGGTGTCTGCTGCAGAGATACTGCTTTTATCTTCCAAATGCCACCCTCATTAATGTCAATGTCTCACCGTCCAGCCAGTGACAAATGTCTCAGGGACGTTCAACTGCCTTGCACACTGCATCATCTCTCCTGCTGCCTTGTCTTTTCCTCTCCGAGGAGAGATTTAGTAATATTTTCTTCCTTACCCCCTGTATCTGCTCAAGAAATTTTTGTGCACTAGTTGGTCTTGGTCCTGTCCATTCACAAGTTAGTTTTGCCAGCGTCCTCTGGGTTATCACCTCTCCTGTTAGTCTGTTTGATCACTTTGATGACAGATTGACCAGCGCATGCAAAGATGATCTGATCTTTCCAGGTCTGCAGGCTGTTGAAGGGAGAGAAATTAGGCCTACCAAATGATTATGACATTAGTGCCCTCTTTTCCTCAAATTTCATATTCTAACCCAGACTTGACACAAAAAACAAAAGAACAAAGAGCCTGGTTGTTTCTTTGTGTGGTAACCTGGTTCTTGTGTGCACAAGAGCACTTGTGAATGCTCTTATGTTGCTGGGCTTTTGAAAATTTGGTGATAGCTGTGCAGCAGGCTTGTTTTAGAAGCAGAGCTGATAGACAAAATAATAGTAGGAAAGTTATCTAATAACCTTGGTTCTTGGAAAGGCAGGTAATTATAATAGATACAATATACATATATATAAATATATTAATTAATTATTAATATTACAGTAATATATGAGACGTTAGAATTATATTTATTTATTTAGGAAGAAAAATAGAGAGTCACTTAAATCTAATCAGTACAGCATCCTCAGCTGAAAATTAAAAGGTGCTTCTTACCTTCCTAGTTGGAACATGCTTTGAAATAACAAGAGTAGGATTACCAATGATTAGTGACCAGTGTTTTATGATCCTCTTTCCCCTTCCCCTGCCCTATGTCAGCCTTGCATTATGTGTGAGTTAACTTTCAGCTGGCACAATATTTCCTACACTCGTTTTAGAGGTGCGCATGAGCTACCGGGTAAAAGTAAAAATAGAAAACAAGAAACATTCTGGCCATATATTGAGAACAATGTGGATAAACAAAGACTCCCCTGCTGCAGATCCTATGCCCTGATCCTGCAGTGTAATACAAGAGAGGATTCCATGTAAATCAATGGTTTGTTTACTTGTGTGAGGAGGACAGATTCTGTTTATGTTGAAGATTAAGGAGACCATTTCTGTTTCTGGGAATTGCTTGTCACTATTCAGATACCACTTCAAATTGAAAGTGTAATTGGCAGCTCTTAAAAGATTTTAGCTAATGGAATTTCTGTTATGGGTAGTTCAGACCACCTATACCATAATATTTGTCTGCACAGTCATTTTTATAAGCTATTCTTGATTGAACTTTAGAAAAATAGTCCTTCTGCTAGGCTATTTTGTCAAGAAATGTTGTCATAGGCCTTCAGGTATATAAAACTGCTTATATAAAATTAATGGACTGCTTTTCATATTTACATTCTCATGCATAGCATTTGAGGTCTTGCAAAAGAAGAGATAGACTTAAAATAGGAATAATATTAAACCTGTATCCTCATGCTTATTGCACTGTCAGTAACAGTATTGTAAAATATTGGTGTGCTTAAAATCAGAATGTTAGTTTGCAATTTGACTCTAATTTAGACTAATTTCTGCTGTCACTTACTGCAACTACTCTGTATTACATAGAGATTTTTCTTAATGTTTATGTGGGGAATGCTTTGCACCTTGAGAAGATTTTGTAAGAAATACTGATAGGTAAAACTGATAGGTATTATAGCAATAATACTGTAGCTCTGTGGAGGACAATTGCTGAGTGAACAGATCTTTAAGGATGGGGAAGATAAGAAAGACTACAGAAATGTGACATAAAAGATGTGCATAATAAGTAGCACATGAAAACCTTCACCATTTAAAAAGATGCACTCCATCGTGCTGCCTTCATCTGCAATGGATAATACTTGATAATGTCCACATTTTATATTCCTGCTTTTCTCTTCTCCCTGCTTCCACAAACCATCACATTTGCTTAGCTGACTTGCTTGTAGCAGGTGGCAGTGTAGTACGTGTTGCAAGCAGAGGGAAGTGCATTGATACTTTTAGTGGAATTTCATCTGGGAGTGGTCACTCAGAGTGGGTAAAAAACAATATTATCTGGTCCTTGACAAGACTGTGGTACGTGTGAATCATCATCTATCTCTTTAACTTCTGTCTGTGCTGACTCAGTGGGACCTCTTGCTGTGTGTCTCCTTCCTCTGTGGGCAGCCCTGTTCTCTGTGCTAGCACAAGTCATTACTGTAAGGTACCATCCCACAGGATTACAAATTTATTGGAATATGGATTGTATTTATCTCTTAAATGTGCTGAATATTTGGTAGCTAGAGCAGACTGTGAGTCTTGGAAAAGTTATTGTATGGATTAGCAGATTGTAATTATATGGTTCAGTCTTCCAGTGTAACACAACTCAAATGAATATGGAAATGTATGACTAAGTACATTAGAGGAGGTGCTGTTTTTGTTCTCCACAATTTATAGGATATTCTGAAATTGCAGTGTTGTAGCAGACACTTCAGAGTGAAGGCCAATAGCTTGCAGCTACTTTTTAGAAGCAAAACACAATCTCAACTGAAGTCAGAACACTTGTCACATATGCTTCAGTGCTTTACTGAGCTAGGAGAAAGCGAATGCAGTATGGTTTTTGCATTTCTTTTTTTGGGATATAAAACTTCTTCCATGGAGGAAAAGATAACACATCCATGTCTTCAAAAATATTACAGAGTAGTGTTTTTGCCAAGAATCTGCTGAATTTACCTCTAGACTACTTAGGATCTATCACAATATTTTTCTATAACAAAGTAGTACACTTGATACTATCCCTTATCCTAAAAATATTGTCTTTATTATTATTGGATAATAATTAATGAGAAAAATTCCTATAATTATGAGATAATAATTATTTTTGGATTAATTTTAATTTTTTGAGTCATGATTTGTGACTCATTCTGACTACTGCTCCAGCTTCTGAAGAAATAGGCTACAAAAATACCTTTATCTATGAAATTAAACTAAAGTTAGGATTTTCAAATGGATAATTCACGTGTCTTTTTTTTCTTCCTGTAAATATGTTTTTGAGGCATTCAGACAGCACCCGTACTACTGTCTAGAGCTACAAAGAGATGCAAATGGTGACATTTCTCAGAAAGCCATGTGTGGCAATTTTGCAGAACTATATTTGAGGTCTAAAGTTGAAGTCTAACTTCACTATTGATGTACATGTTTTGCAGACCACTGCAGATTCCTTTTTTTTTTTTTTCTTTCAGAAGAAAAATGCACTGGAACAATGACCATGTAAAGCAAAAAATGTAGCTTTATTTATTCTTCCACAAGAAACTTGCACGTTGATTCAAAACCGCTCAGCTCAGACGAACTTTGCCATTGATTTTTTGGCTGTAAAATGGGGTCTTTAGCTTGATAAACACTTCCATTTTTATAAGGTGACTGGGATATTTCATTACATTTTAGCTTGATTTTCTTTGTGAGAACGGACTATTGATAGCTTACACAGGAAAGAAGTAGCGAGCATTTCTGATGACTGTGAAAGAATATGTGTGTATGGGTATGTGATATTCATAGCCTCTGGTCTGAGCAGCTTAGTCGTTTGTGAAGCCAAAAAGAGCTGAGCAGGTTCTATATATTTTTATTTCTAGCATTGTTTCTGTCATTGTTTTATTCTTTAGTATATTTACCCAGATGAATGCCATCCTGTCTTTGGCCTGCCATGAGACCCTTCCCGTAGATCCCAGTCCTTTTGTCCTCTGGCAGAATGGCTCCATAGCTGCAGTACTCCTTCACCTAGAGTAATGACTGCATGGTTTGTCCCTAAACTCTGATATTTTACTTTATCCAAGCAGCACAGTGTTAGTCATCTACGTCTGGCACAAGAACGAACCTGTGCTGCCAGCTGCTACAGGTGGATGATGTGCTTTAACTCAACAGGTGGAGCTGTGACTTCATTAGCCTCTGGATTCAGGCTAAAAATTCATCTCCCTGAGCAGACCCCTGACTCAATTTTGCTCAGGTGTTTTACACTCTCTAAATTTGTACCTACATTTCCATTGCTGATGAAAAGTTTTTAACCTCTTGACCAATAAAACATTTCAGGCATATATGCTTATGTATTCACCAAGAACAGATAGTCTGTGGGAATGTGGTGGATCTAGGGAGATTCTGTGGGAGAATTTTTTCACCTCAGCTTTGTGTATTAATGGAGAAATTAGATGGAGTCTAAGATGGTATTTCATTTAGTCCTCTTTGAGCAAGGTCCACCTTGCATGACTGATTTTTTGTGACCTTTTGTTAGGTTCTCAAAGACTGTAGAGATGTTTGGAACAATTCTGTGTTCAGCGTGTTTAGAGGAAACGAGTTCCAGTGGAGTTATACTAATGACATTTATAAAACCAGCCAACTCATTGCTCCTACATGCTAAAATTCTCATTTCATAGAATGCTTACCACTCCTATGGGCCCTTTTTGGCCTTGATTTAGCTGGAGCTGATGAATTGGTGATTGGGATGAATGAAGGATCATTCTGTGTTGGGAAAATATATCATAGGACAACAAGGGAGTGGTTTGAAATAAGTTGGGATAATAGTGTAAGGATCCATCTATAAAGGGTCTTGCTTCTCCAAAGATTTCAATTTTCTGTATTCTCATGGTTTTTTATTCATTTTTCAACATACTCCTGTTTAAACTTGTTTTGTCTGATGAATGTTTAGAGAAAGGTTGTTTTCCTATGGATTTGTGCATCCCTTGGTAAGTCAGTGCTTCAAATATGATACTAGAAGTTCACTATTCATGTCAGAAGTGTTCCTGATACTGCACTTACAGTGGCAAAGTCAGTTAGGTCAACAAAGACGATACTAACTGAAGATTTCAAGTCACAGCATCTCCAGCAAAGAAATAATCATTGCGATTAGATGAAGCAAAGAAGTTCCAAACAAATATTTTAGCTTTCTAGACTAAAATATGCTGGAAACATTCACTGAATGCTTATGAATAAAATAAGCAGAAATCAAAATGGGAGAAGCTTTTTAATGAACAGAAGTATAGGGTAAATGAATCAAATAAATTGTTTGCTATTAATAATGTGACCAGCTACAGTAAGATTCCAATAAATATGCCCAGTGGGGATGGAAAATCTACACAACTGAAATTACATTGATGAATTTATCCTAGTTTCCAATGCCTTTTGAGTATGTATTTAGGAAACAAAAACTGTCATAAAGATAGCCTGACAGAAAATGGTCTCAACTATATATATTTTTTTTAATTGAGATACTTCTCTTTGACAGTGAAAGTAATTTCAAGTTACTTAAGGATGCTAAATGTATCACTGCTCAGGCAGAGAATTCTTAGCAGAAATATCAGCATAAAAGTGACCTCTACTTTTGCTAGAAGACTCATTGGGAAGGGTAGGAAATGCATATTATTACCTCTCATGCCTGAAGAAACAGGAGGTTAGTCTTTAGTGGAATACTGTCGGTTCTAAAATATGAATGAGTAGTTGCACAGAAGTAGGTACAGTAATCAAAAGGCAATCCCAGCACAAATTCCCTCTTAGAAATCAAAACAAAATCTCAAAAACCCCAGAATCTGAATAAAGATTCATCTTGTCCTAATTGCTTAGCTTTGTTGTGTGTTTTTACAAGAGTCTGTCCATCTCTGATCCTGGGCCTCTATTTCATTCTTGACTACTTAAGAATTATTTACATCTTACATTGTTGGTTTCTGAGTCAGTGTTACCCCCAAACCTGAGACTCTGAGTTCAGTCACAGGCTTGGTTCAATTAGGTTTTGGGTTTTTTTTCTCATACAATTTTATTGCCATTGAACACAGGAAAAAAAACCTCCCTCAAATGTCTGACAAAATGACTGTGCAGAAAGTTACTCGTACATGCAATAATTTTTATTTTTCATCTCTCATATCACAACTTCTAGCTTTAATTGTTTAACTACTTTACATTACTCCGTAAGTAATTCACATCAACCATACACTTAACTCTGTCTCATGACAATCTGAATTTATTCTTGGGATGTTTTTCAGTGTGCACGTCTTCACTGAATAGTACTGTTTCCATGGTTGGTGTAAGTCAGACCTTATGCAGCTATCAGCTGTATTCACACTTTCAAGCATTCTATTAGTCAGTCATAAGAAACTAACAACATATAGCAAAGCTTTGTTCCCAAAAAAATGGCTGCACCCCACACTCAGCTATTACAACAGAATGGGTATCAGCTGTGATAGTCTTCTGAGTTATTTAACTTAAATGTCACCACTTCAGCCTAAAATACTATAAATTCTCTAGTATTGATTCTGTTGACTCACATAAGCACATAAAAACAAAACAAAAACAAAACAAAACCAAAACAAACAAAAATCACCCAACTAAAAAAAACAAAAACAAAAACAAAAACAAAAAAAAACCAAACCAAGAAAACCAAAAAAAGGAATGCTGACCATCAGGAAACAGTTCTAGCTGGGTGTGTAACACCCTAGACTTACAAAAGATTTGATAGGACTTTTCCACTCTCATTTTCTCTGTCTCTTGTTCATATTTTTCTCATCAGCCCAGTGACTGAAGCTTCTGTTAGGGATTTAGGAGTTTCAGTTTCTTTCCTTCTTCAGAAAATGTGAATCCAAACCTTACAAATAGAGGTAATTGCTTAAACCACTGCCTGGTGGAATAGTCTTGGTGGAATTTTCTTGATTTTGCTTGTTCATTTTATTCTGCTTGGTTTAATACAGTCAGGGACTGCTTTAAACTGAAACAGGATCTCATTGTAGGTAGATTCTGAGACATTTGTGTAATTAAGTCTCTCTCTCCTGCTCTTTGGCCTTATGTATTTGAGTTCACACATAATGGAAGCAGCACTTGAGATTTTGAGACCACTATATCAGAAAAAAACAGCTTTATTATCATGTGTAAGAAATTCTTGAACCAGAAAGTTGAAGATATGCTGCCTTGCCAATTCTATTCATTGGACATACTAACAACAGCAAAATAAGGTACCTAATGCTAGGAGCACTTATGCTTCAGAAATGTCAGAAAGTGTTTAAGCTAATTCCTTTTCTTTCTCTGGTTGCTTAGTTTGGACAGTTTAGTAGCTTTTATGAATGCTGCTTTCAGGAAACATTTCCCAACAGAAATATGTGGGCAGCCTAATTGCAGGTTATGAACTTTAACAGGTCCCTTGGACAAAGAGAGTAAGCCTTTCACTGTAGTAATTACAGGCACCTTCTGGATCAAGCCTGGAGGGTCTCCCAAGGTTGCTAACAGCAAGCATAGGCAGTCCTGAATTTTATCTGCTTGCTGAATTTCCATTGTCTTCACAGCTACTTACAAGTCCAGTTCTCATCTTACATTTTAAGAAACCCTGTCAGTCTGTCATAGCACAGTAACTAATTAGTAACTAATTGCTTCTAGAGAGCTGTTTATGTGCCCAAGGTCCTGAAAGCTTTATTTTTTTTTTTCCTGAAGAGCAATGCCCGTGGTTAGCTATGGATGCATATGTTAGCTTGCAACAAGTTACCAATTTGCAGGCCACTACCCTCACTCTACATCCATTATTTTTAAGCTTATAATTTCTTTTGTTTGATGATTTGTATCTATCATCCATGAATAAAAACCTGTAATGAATTACTGGATTGCAAGTTCTCTTCATATCTATCTGCTTTTTCATTCTCAGTGCACCTGCAGGAGTTGCAGGAAAGGATAGGAGAACTTGGCTCCAGCATCTTATTTTGTTGGTCTAGAATATATAGAACAAGGATTGAAGGGATGTTCTTGCTTGGTGCAACTAGTTCTCTGGGCTGAAGAAAGCAAACTCTGTTTTCCAGAGCTGAAACATGTATAGGTCATTCTGAGTGTTAAAACATATAGAGAATACTAATGATTTTTAGCTGTAGAAACAGAGCTGATTCTGGGAAGTAGTTAAGGGTTGATATTGAAAACACCCAGCAAACTACCCTGTCTTGGAATGGGCATTCTAGGAATCATAAAAATTATATGCCTGACACATTTTAAAGGTTTTTCCTTCTCCAGAAATGCAATATTAGGACTTCTCAAAGAAAAACTGGCTTTGGTTTATTTTCCAAAGCCAGGGATGTTTTCATGTAGTCTTGTTCTCTAAGATTTTGTGTTAATCTTTTTACAAAGACTATATAAATACTCAGGTAGATACCTTGCAGGGAAAAATTTTGCTCGAAGTAGCAAGGAGTTCAACAAATTATAAGCAACTGAAAAAAAGTGTCTTATTCCATGAAGTTTCAGGCAGCCTTTATCACAGCCATTGCTACCAGAACCATCTATAGTTTATAAACATATGTATCCTCCTAGGTGCTCTGTGTGACAGTACTTTGCAATATGGTGTTATTCTGTGAATAACTGTTGCCCTTTTTAAAATATTGTACTTTGGAGTAGTTCCATGGTTAAACAGAATGGTTAGAAAAACGCAGTTATTGTTGATATTTCTAATTTCTTTATAACCCTACCACTCTGTGGTGCTTACAAACAAGAATTTTAGTAGAAATCTTTTCATCATGCAGTTCTTAGAAAATGCACAGGGAATACTGTGGTGTAATGGATAGATTTTTAAATATACATTTAAAAAAAATTGAAAGTGACAGGCACATTTGGTATACATACAAAAAATATGCTGTTCTATAAGTGTTTTAACATGCAGATTGTATCCAATTATACACAGCTTTAATTATTTCCTAAAGACTCTGTTCTAGAACTATAGACATTATAGTGCTGTTGGCCCCAGAGGATGTGATATATTTCATTTTGAATAAGCCTTTTTCAAGCTGCCATCTCTTTATGGGTAGATCTTTTTATCTGTACAGATGAAACTAGCTTGTTATAGTAGCTCAAACATAATTAATGATCTGTTTGTGCAGAACAGTTAAGGGACAAAGAAACAGTCTCTCATTATTTCTTATTTCTCCATCTTAAAATTAGGAGATTTTTTGACCGGCAAAGAAAAATAGATCACCAGTACTACAAGGTCTGGGTGAAACGTACTGGTAGCAGGATTAAGAAAGTCCTGCTTCATTTCAGACTATATGTGCCCTTGGGGGATCTCAGTTATGCCTTCTGACAAAAAATGTAATGTTTCATTTTGTAGTGGTACATCTTTCACCTTTATGTGGATTTAAAAATGTAAATAAAATTGCTTTCTGTCAATGGACTATGTGAAGGTCGCAGTCATATTCACCACAAGAATTCAAAGTGCCATTTGACCCACCATTGCTTCAGTAGATAACAGTGCATTCCATTCCCTTCAAGTGATCTAATTTGTAAGCACTTTGTAGCCCAACATTTTATGCCTAGCTGCTAAAAAGTAAGAAAGAAACCCTTAAGGACTTCATTGCAGATTTATTTACAGAATGACTGTGTATCAAATGAGAAGATTTTAGAGTTCCAGGACATCTTGTATTGCAGTCTTGTAACAAGACTGAATATTATAAAAGATAGTAGGAATGACTAGCAAAGGAGTTCAAGGGCTCTCTGATATATTTACTTTAAACTTTTATGTGCTTATCTCAAACAATTTTCTCAGATCATCTTTGTGGTAGGCTTGGCATAAACTGCATTCTTCTAAAATTGAAAACAAGTAAAAGCTACTGTGCATGCTGTTTAGAAGTGGGGATGGATAAACCACAGTTTTAATTAAATAGAATTTTTCTAATTGTGACAATGGAAGGTCTAGGATAAGTGTCACAGTGCAGGCTGCCCAAGTGCTCACAGACTTCTCTCTGGATATCTGGAACACTTCTTGGCCAGAGCTTCAGCCGGTATTAAGTCCGGATGGTTCCCCTGATCTGGCCATATGTGACTATGCACACCTTCTGTTGTTGCTTCCTCTCTTGGCCAGTTGTACTCAAACTGTGTAAACTGTTAAGCATTGAAACAGAAACAAACCCTTAAATGCTTAATGCTGGCATAAGACTTTCCTATATGGAGCTTATTCTGCATTTGCTCAGGAGAAACAGTAGACTTTTTTCCCCAGAATGTGAGCAATATATTTTTCTTAAATAGTTATATGCTGCATTATTTAGAGCTTCATTAGAAATACCTGATGTCAGCCATAGGTAGGATTAGGGCACTAGATTAAATGAACTGATTTGTCCATAACTTCGTTTCTGTATCCTGTGGAACGCACTGAATACACCACCATGAGATTATCTCAATTGATTTGAAAGGAACCAGTAAAAACTAACCACTATTAGACTGTACAAACACCTTACAGCAATAGAATTTGATGGAACACACTTCCCAGACTCCCCCTAGATATCCATGGATCTTTAAACAGATATGACTTGCAGTATTAAGCAAGGATATGTGGATGAAGTTTTTACAAATATATTCTTAGTTTTCTGTGGTGGGATTTCATATAGGTTCTTTTGTTAGGAACAGAAGGAGTTGTCCCAATGGCTGGTATTGGGGAACTAAGTACCTTTCATGAAGTAGATGTCTGTAAAGAATTATTGTAGAGAACATACTTGGGACTCTTGTAACTGCATAGCCAGATGTGGACAACTTAGGTGCTGGGCTATGCTTTCTTTGAGCAGCAGGAGCAGGAAGCATCCCTAGTCCTGAACATATGCAGCTCAGTTAGGAAATCAGAGTGTTTGAGCAAAGAAAGAGCACCCTCCTCTTAGGTGAACTGTTAGCATGAGTGGGTAGCTGTGAATAAACGTAATTGTCTTCATCTTGGAAATTACTCACATGCTGGCCAAAAAAATCTCTGTGTTTGACCATACAGATACATTGTTGAATACTATTCTGAGCCTCAGCATAAATGAACAAGATGAATATTATGACTGAGGCACAGGAGTAAAGATTTGTCCTCCAGAAATTGCATTGTTCTTCCTCCTGTTGCCTACTTTACTTAACCTTTGCTTACAAAGGTATTTTTCTAGGCTAAATTTCTAGGCTAAAGTGATATGAGATCAGTGTGTGTTTGTAATATTCACAGCAAAACTCAGCTTGGTAAGTGAAAGCAGGCCTGGGAGTCTAAAGGAAATGGTTCTTTAGTTTATTAACCAAGAGGGAATATTTTTCAGAATGGATATGTTTAAAAGAAGTCTCCTGTTAAACTCAGTGAGATCTAAGAATATGTGCTGACTATAACCAAGATTACTACATGTTTTGGAGAAGTAAAGCTTGAGGGTTTTATGTTGATTTATTTTTCCTTTTACCTTTTTATGCCATCTTTTTTGAGGAAAAGTACTAGCAGGAGAGAGCCCTAGGGGTTATAAAATGTACTCTCAATATATTATAAAAAGCAGCAAATGTGTGAAGAAAAGTATAATATTTGCCTATAGTATTTGCTGGGTGTAGTCTGATCTTAAAGCCCATCAATGAAATAACTGGACATTTTTCTGCGCTACCTCTAGACAGGTTTAACAAAGTTTTCCACAAAAAAGATGTCAGAGCTTTTTAAAATGTCCAAAACCACCTACAAACAAAGACTTCAACTCCTCCCACCCTCCAAAAAAAACCCCAAAAACCAAAAAACAAGCCAAGGAACATCACAACAAAGCTAAATCAGAAGTGCAGAGGAGTGGAAGTGCTAGTTTTAGATGCTCATCTCCAAACAGCTCCATCACTTGTCTGACTAACCACGAGGGCACTGGTGGGGAAGTTGGAGGTGCAAAGCAGTTCCCTGCAAGTCACACTAAGCACACACATCCTGGCAGCAGTAATGCTGGATGCTCAGTGGGACGTCACACTACACCGACAGTGCCTCTGTGGGAGGCTATTGTCCTGTTTGTCATAAACAAGGACACTCATATATAGCCAGGAACAATTCACCAGTTCAGAACAATTAAATGGTATGATAACTCAACACATTTAATCTTTAATTGAAGTTGCAGACCTTATGAAGTAATAAAACTGGGAGGCAGAAATAGTATAAAATGTATCGATTTGTCAGTAATTGATCAAAAAAAAAATCAAAAAAACACCCCATGAATCCTGCTCTCATTATGCCATCTCAGATAGATGTTTTGGGATATTATGTGCTTTTGCAACTAACTCATCTGTAATAAAAGGATGTGAGGAGAGAAATATGATTCAGAAAAGGATTTAAAAGCACCAAACAAATCCAATACCTCAGAAATCTATTCATAGCTCATTGTCAATGAGAGAGGCCTTGCAGAAGCATGGTAAACAATCTCTTTTCTTGGTATTAGCAGAGCTGTGCAACAATCTTTAGCAGCCAAAATGTTTTTCTGTGTTTGACCTAAGGTGAATAGCTGGACTGAGCTCCTTGCAAGTTTTCCACATTACTTATGTGCTTTCTATTTTATTTTGAAGTTAATAGCAGATAAGCCAAAGGATATTTGCACTTGTCCATTGTATTGTTGCAAATAAATCCAGACAGTTTTAGTGTTGGTAAATTTTTCACTACTGAAAAGGCAAATGGAAGGGGAATTAATTGATGTCACTTTTTTTTCTGATATGGAAACTCTGTTAGTGCCGGTCAAATGAAAGAACAAAACATATTCTAAACTATGAATATGTTACATGGGTTGCAGTGAGACTCTTCACATATATAAATATTCACTTCCCTCCTCTGCTGAATAGAGGCATATCACAGAATCACAGAATATGCTGAGTTGGAAGGGATTCACAAGGATCAACGAGTCCAACTCCTGCCCTGCACAGGACCATTCCCAAGAGTCACACCAAGTGTCCAAGAGCATGGTCTGGATGCTTCTTGAACTCTGTCAGGCTTCATGCTGTGACCACTTCCTTGGGGATTCCAGTGCCCAACCATCCTCTGGGTGAAAACCCCTAAACCAACCTAAACCTCTCCTGGCACAACTTCAGGCCATTCCCTCACTGGTCATGTCACTGGTTGTCACAGAGAATTCAGTGCCTGCCCCTCCTCTTCCCCTCACAAGGAAGTTGTAACTGCAATGAGGTCTCTCCTCAGTTTCTTCTTCTCCAGGCTGAACAGACCAAATGACTTCAGCAACTCCTCAAGGAGTGGTTTTTCCTCAAGGCCTTTTACCATTCTTGTCTCACTCTTTTGGACACTGTCCAACAGTTTAATCTCTTTTTTTATATTGTGGTACCCAAAACTGCCTCAAGCATTTGAGGTGGGGCCGCCCCAGTGCAGAGCAGGGTGGGACAATCCCTCCCTTGCCTGGCTGGTGATCCTGTGCCTGATGCACAGCATCAGATGTGTAGGGGTTGAATACATTCCATATGTGCATATTTGTACAAAGTCTCATGTTATTCTGTTTGCTTTAGCATAAATACTCATGCAGAAGACAAAATGAGAGTGACATCTGGAAAAATACATGGCACTGAGATATACATCATTGGTCCAGCAGTTAAGTTTTCCTGTGTTATTAAGAAAGTTCACTGTGATGATGGCTGCTACATCTCAGCTTCTGTGATTATCCCAGTCTCAGTTACTGCTTCACATTCTTTGAATCAGTATGCTGGGTTATGGCCATTCCTCTGCCATCTGAAGGGATTAAAAAATCGAGATCATGATCTGTGAAAAATTACTGGGTATGCACATATTTGGTTTGGCCTTGCTTCTGTCTTGTTTGAGGTTCTGCTCTCTCACCCTTTCTCCTGCTTGCTCTTCCTGGAGAACCAACTGTTACTATTCTATGCAGCCATATGTAGGTGCTTTGTGACACCTTATGTTTATCTTCTCTTTCACTCATGCATGAGGGAGGGGGGACCCTGTCCACAACTTAAGACATTCCAAGAGAATCCTACCAAATCAGGTGTTTGCTCTCCTAGGCGCAGGTGTTTGAGAAAAGGATTGTCTTTTAAGGTGTCTCAAGCACAGGGTGAGTCTCAGATGTTGAACATGTTGGAAGAACGTGGTGGGTGAGTGCAAAGGCTGCATAGGGAGGGCTGTATATCTTAAAGAATATGTTTTCATGTGCTGTTTTTTATCAAGGATTTTCTTCTTAGAAAGTGGACTGCCTTGTATTTTTTAGTCCAGGTTACTATGCAGGATTGCTTGGACAGGTGGTAACGAGTTTTGGTTGAGAGATCTGCCAGGGAGGACAGAGCATAGGCTCCTGTAAGTAAAGATCAATTATTTCTTTGGATCAAAGTTAAGTAGAAAGAGGACATACATGAACACATATTGATAGATATAAATATATGTATGTGTGTGTGACTATTAACTTGGCCTGCTTCTGTGGAAGTCCATACTAGCACAGGATTCTTAGCATTGCTTGTCTCTGATGGAGCTTTCAGTTTAGGGCTTTGACAGCTGAGGTGTCTCTCCTCATCGAAGTCAAATGCTTCAAAGCATTACAGGGTATGCTAAAGACAGGGTCCTTTTTGAAAAGGGATGTACTTGCCTTCCAGATGAACCAAGAACACAGTAAAGCACTCAGGGTGCTGTTCCTTGAAGCAGGGCTGTTGGAATTCATTCTTTGTAAAGTGAGTAAAGTGTGGAGTGAGGTGCATGAAAATCTTCTGTCTTGAACAGCAAGAAAGATTTAGGATTAAAAAGGGTGTGACTTGTTGACATGTAACTATTCTGCTGTCTGTATGACTTGGGAAGAGAACCTTGGCTTTGGTTCTGTTCTCCCACTACCTCCCTACCTCCTCACGTGAACCCAAGAATATTGCATCCAATGTTGTGTGTTCTGTCCTGAGTGCTGTATCTCTAAATCTTGGTGACCTCTGATGACTTGGAAGCTTCTCAGTGGGGGAGGAATTCTCCAGTATATCACAGCAGGAGTTATATCCAGAAAAATGATGTAAGCAGGACATAATACCTCTGGAGTGTTCTGGCTTGGCTCCATGGCAGAACAGGTACTTGTTTGATACATGGCCCTTTTGGGCTGCCAGATACCATGTGCACATATTCCCAGTGCAGGGCTGATCAACAAGTCCAGTCTTTGGTGTCCTTTTCCTTTGGCAAGGAAATAATCAAAGACTGAGACTCTGGCAGGGCCAGTTAAGTTGTGGCTGCTCTCAGGATGCAATTGTCAAAGATGTGGAGAATTCTGGAGGGACAGCTGGAGGCCTGAGGGCACGTCAGGATGTGGAGTTTGAGCTCATACAGTGTGGTCAGGAATGTGGATAATTGCCATCGGGCAATAATCCATACTAATTATAGTATGGGTGTCCCTTGGAGGGAGAAACCTGAGTGATGAAAATAGCATCGTGATATTCTGAGGCTTAATTGTTGTACAGCCAGGGTGTCACTACAGAACATGAAAGTAATTACATAAAAATAATTCATTTTCATGTGGTCCCATTGACTGGAGAAGTTTAATACCTGTTGAAAAGTGCATCTTATAATAATTCTTTTGACAAAACCCACACAAGTACGCTAACCCTTTGCTATGAAATATTTCTGTGAGTTTTGCCCAGGATTCGACCTTTGGCTCATGGAAGTCCAATTCATTAGGTAGGGATCTTTTGGTTGTTGTTATTTACTGCTTTTCAATAATCATAATTTCTCAATGCCATCACTAAGCATAACTTGTATTTCACTTTTCTACATTTTGTAATGTTGAAAGAGCCCCATCTCACTCTTTTGAAAATCAAAGGGATATTACCACTAGGCAGTAAGCATGATAGATGCATAATTTGCAGTTACATCCATTTTCTATGATCCACTATTCTGTATTCTGTCTGCTATTTAAAAAGTAAATGAACAGGGAGATTAGAACTCTAAAGGAGTTAACACACCAGTCTTGGGTAAAGCTTTATCTGCCTACCAAGCTGCCATGGCTCACAATAAAATGAATCTTCTCCTTCTATGCAAACAATTTTAAAAATTTGAAAGCCTTTGTAGGCCAAGCATTACAGGAATGTAGGTATTGCCAGGCAGAAATCTTAATTTCAATCATATGCAAGACCTATATTGTTAACATTCATAAGGAGTTTATGAATAGGAATCCAGAGGAAATTACCTACCTCTTATCAATAGTCACCATTTCCTCTGTCTGCATAGAGGCTTGGAGGGGAATAGTTGGCTATCTTTATTATTAAAATGTCAAGTTATTTCTTTTGTAGATTTCTAGAGTGCATATGTTGTGTTACAGCACAAACAGCGCACATTCTCTGTGCACAGGGAACACAAAGTCTATTATAGTTTTTAATGCTACATTATGTGGAGTGAGGAACAAAAATAACTGGCATTCTTGGTTTTTTTCACGTAGAGGGATTGCTCAGCTGTCCCTGGTCCTGTGAAGGAGAATCAGAGATTGGAGTGCAAGATTTGCAAAGGAGAGATTTGTAGGAACCCTCTGCTTACCTGGCCATAAACCCTGGCAATTCTATAATGGAAAAAAGAGAAGGTGGGCTCAATTTCCCCTGAAATGATCTCTGAGACAGGTTTGTAGCTAGGCCTGATTTGCCTTTACCAGTAATTTTAGAAGGGTACAACATGTGTAGAGTAACTGATGGCTTATACCAGTGGAAAGGAAAGGAAGTTTTTAGAACTAAAATTAACCCCATTCTTTTAAATTTTTTTTACTTTTAATATTTTTCTTTTTTTTCTTTTTTTGGTGAAATAGACATAGCTTTTGGTTTTCTGGACCTTAAATCACTCGAGGTGAGGTAGTGGGTGGTGATTTCTAGAAAAAATATGCTGTGGCTCAGGGAACTCTCTGAGTCACAAATGGTTAGATGCTGGAAGGATGTTATAGGGAAATATCATTACAGACTTACCTTGTTCTTATACTCTGCACTAAGCAGCTTTTGTTCACTGGTGTTGAAAACAGACCTTTGGTCCCACCTGTGTGCTTGTTCTTGTGTGCTTCAGTGGGTGGTGGGGAACTTGCCTCACATGGTAATAATTTCCTCTGACTGGTGGAGGAAGGAAAATGGTTTTCTGTGCCACAGCCCTGAGATGGAGTGCAGCAACTGAGTCTGAGTCTTCTGATGTCTGAATTCAGCCCTTGAAGCAGAAAGAAGTATCTGAACTGCTGCAAGCTAACTATAATCAACTCTTTGCAGACAATTCTGCAGCTAAAATACTCTCATGCAGGTGGATAATCTAATGCAATTTGACTATACTTTCCAACTTAAAGGGAACAGGTGTGTTATCTAAAAAACATCTGCCTCTACTCCTGAGATTAAATACGCTGGTTCAGCTCAGAAAAAATAAAATTGGCGAACTCTAAAAAAATTAGCATTTTCTATGACAAACTTGAACTTGAGATTGGCCACCTGAAAAATGAGAAGCTCATTGGGGCTTAATTTTGATTTACTTTGTTCTTTTGCTGTTCAGGCAGCTTCTTTTCATTAAAAATAGTTATAAAATATGTATTGCTGAATATTCCCTGACAGAAAATTATGTACTCTGTTTTCATACCATTTCTAGTTCTGATATGATATGTTGTTCATATGAGATCTGTGTGATATTTATAATCTCCGTGGGTTTCCAAAATCACCATGTGATGTGTATTCTTAAAGGTACAAAGTTCATTTTTCATTTTTTTTTTTAAATAAAACTGTATATGTATTTCAAAACTTTAATTGAGGTTTCAGCCAGTTTTATCTATGTAGAAGTTTCAGTGTGTAGCTGTATGTGTGACTCTTTATATTTTCATGTTCAGAGGATGACATCTCTTAGAGGAAATGGTACAAAATAGAAAGTATACCTATGAAATGAAAGAATTCAAATTTTCTTTTTCCATACATTATGTTATAGGTTTATTTGAAATGTGGTTTTAATTACACTAAAATAGGTGGACCTCATTTTCTACACTTCCACCACTGCTGACATATGCATTTGTTCACCAGAACAATGATTAGAAAAACACTAGAGTATTACAATTTCTGTGAGCATAAATGGCTATCTGAAGGCCAGAATGGCAAATCAAGGTCAGAGCTTATCTTGCAAACAGAAGACTAAGGAGCAGCTGGTCACCATGATTGAACCTAAAATGAGATTCTTCAGTCTGTGTTTAAACAGTTCAAGTTGTAAGAGGTAGTGAAAATACAGAATTTCCTGTTTTGTACAACAGACACTTATAAGCGTTTAGTACTTTTGAAATGAAAATCATTTATCTAAGTATCTTTTAATGTCTAGGCTTGCTAGGGATGTCTAACTTCATAGTCTACTTTGGTATTTTAGTATACTCCTTGTAAATAAAAAATGGCCTTATGTTCTAATTTTTTATTTTAAAAAGAAAAAAAGCTTGCTTTTCACAGTATGGAATTCTAAATGCAGATTCTAAATTCTAAATGAATTTATTTGCATTTCTTTTCATTTATTGATGTGTACTGGAAATTGTGTGGAAAATAATGCAGAAAAGGATTATAGCCACTCTAAAAGTGGATAGAATAACATTGGATGTGATGATTTTTGCAGCATGCACCATTTGTGAACATAAGTATCAGTTGCAGCTATTTGATCCATTTTTGCTTCCTTCACGTCTAGCTATTAAAGGGAACTTTAAAAACATGAAGAGTGTATGTGTAAAAATGCTCAAGACTTGATACCAGGATGTGTTGATATCAGGGCATGTTGAGTGATCACAATATTCATGTGTGGGGGAGTACAGAGGTGAAAACAGAACTGTGCTAATGTGTGTGGGAAATGGATGCACTAAATTCACTTCAGGTAGAAGAATTTATAATTTTTTTTTGTTGGTTCCCTCAATAAATGTTGCTCCCCTTTCATTGTCCCAGGTGAAGAAGATGAAGTGGAAAAACTTTTCTTCTCTCTCCCCCTCTGTCTTTCTATATGCAAGTGAAAAGATATGGGAAGTGAAATATTGATTTTTTAATAACATGTTCAAATTGTATTTTCAGAAATCAAAGTAAAAACACTTCATGAAAGTTATTGAAGATGTGACAAACTTATTAATGCTCCATTGATTTAACTCTGTTAAAGAATCACAGAGCTTGAATAGTAAAATGCAGAATTACCTACATTGTTCAACAATATAAGTATGTCTTTATCCTCAGTGACAAAAAATCACAATTCCTGCATTTGCACAGGGTGCTGAAAAGAGATGTGAATTTCAGGGCCAAATCCAGCAATTTCTTGTTGCTCATGGTGAGAAGGAGACCAATTCTTGTTGCAGCAATGGAAAGGGACAAGCAGAGTGAGGTGTAATTTCAGATGATCAAGTGATTTTTGAATGAGCTTGTTTATAGTGAGGAAGAGCTCTGGAAGAGAAGAGCAAGAGATTTTTCCATGAAAGTGTGGCTTCAACTGCACCTTCTAGACACCTACAGTGAATGTGATAGACTGTTGAGGAGTGTATTAATGTGGGCATTGAATCAGAGACCTTCCTTTCACATATCTTCGTGCTGACCTGATTGCTGGGAGAATTGATACAAGGATCTGCCAAGGAGAAGCAGCAAAGGACAAAACTATTCAGTGAACAAGGGCGAATGGTCTGCAGCATTCATGAAAATGTATATTATGATTTTCTACTCATACACTCTGTATTAAATCTGCAAAATCTAAGAATTATTCCCCACCTTCTGTATTTTTGCTGGGAGATCTGTACATTTCCTGACTTTTTGTTTTTTTTCCACCAGTTTTATTCTTACTCTTCCTCTCTATTCCTATGCCTTCATTTTCCTGGAAGAGAGGGTTGCATGAGCTTCAGGGGAACTTCAATCAGCTTTGGGTAGATCCCCAAGGGAGTAGTTGTAAACAGGGAGTGTAGGCTGTGTCGCAGAGAGCATTCACTGCAGCCTGTGTATATCTGTGGGAGGAAGCCCTTGCTTTTCAGCTGTGTCACTAGGATGAGCAGCACAACTCTGAGAGAAAAGGGAGTGGTTTCAAAGAACTAATCTCCTGTAGTTTTGGAGATTGCATGTTCTTTTGACGTCTCTGTCCATGGACAAAAGCCATTGTTTCGTTGTTTAGTTATGGGATGACCTTCTATCCTTGACTTTTTCCCATGCATTTCCTTTATCTACACAATGAGGATGAGCAAGGTGCTTTCCTTTGTGTTTCTGGAAGTTCCCCATTCTGTGTAGTGTCTGCAGGAGAAGGCTGTGTTGTCTTTAGGCTTTCTTTGTGCTGATGGTGTGGCAAATGCTGTTCCAGTACAACTAAGGATTGGGGCCATATGCTGGCTGTCAGAAATGATTATTTTTCAGAAGTATACTGACAGAAGTGAGTCCTTTGATCATATCCCAAAGGCAAGAGCAAGAGGTTCTCTCTGGTCATATTAATGTCATGCTGGTTTTCATTTATTTTTCAACGATGTTTTTTCCTTACTATGGTGAAAATCCTCATAAATAAATCATGGAGCATTAAACGACCCACTTCCTTTTAAAGCACTTGCTTTCAAAAGTATTTGCCTTTTAATTTAAGAATGCTTTAAAACTTATTTTAGATGACTCTGTGCTGGTATAATATCAAGTGTTCAGTGTCCAACTGCTGTGGCATTTTTGCTGGTTGCTTGCCTCTGGAGAGGAGATGCCTGAAACAACTTTCTTGGAATATTAATTTCTGTAAAGAAGATTTCGTACTCGTGAATACCTTCTTTTAGGCCATGGTGTAAATCATCAGTAGATCAGAGGGGGAGAACTTGTACTTTAGCTACCTGAAGTGCTGTTGACACAAAGATAGATGGTGTCTACTTTTGTAAGAGCCCCATGACTGAGAAGTTTCCACTTCAGAAGTATCCCTTCTGACAGATACAGAAGGTAAATTCTTTTATCAGGGAAACCATGGTGTCATATTCAATATTAACACATGTCCTGTGATATCCCCAAAGTGAACATCAATAACAATTTTGATTAAAATTATAATTTTATGAATAGTATGTACCCAGTCAGCATGCTCTCTTCATGCCAAATCTGGAATTATGGGAGAACTCTACTAACAATTTTTTTTTCTCTCCTTCTTAAAGAAAAGAGAAATATGGAGTCTGAAGGTAGTAATGAGTAAATAATATTCTTGTGCAGCTGCTAAGCAAAATAAACTCTTCGTGCCTGTATTTTGAAATGGCTGTCAGCAAGTTAGTTTAAATGAGTTCAAAATCTATATGTAGATGAAGTTGTGTGTTGTGACTGTCTACCTAACATTGGATAAATACAGCTGGATGAAATGTTTTCCATGTAATTTAGATGTGTGTGTCACCAAGAAAGCTTCCAAGAGATGATGAGATTCTAGGGTGGAATGTGTGTATCACAGCAATGTAAGATTGATCACAGGTGTTGATTTTTTTTTTCTGCTCAACAAGAAACTATTAGAACAATCTGCATCAACGGTTCTTCCACGTGACTATGGCTAATTAAATATGGGGTAGATTGAAATATTGGTCCTACAAATATCTATAACTACATGCACATTCAGAAGTGCTATCAAAATAGTATGTAGAATGTGTATGCTCATGTATTTATGTGAAATCAAACATGATGAATAGCATGAGCTTCTTACAGATTAAAAATTAGTAAAAGACCATTTTACTGTTATTAGTATTCTTTTCTTCCTTTGTTTCACCCATTTTCATTTGGAATGTGACTACTTTTTTTTCTAGGGAATTTTACCAGTGTTTTATATTACCTTAGGCCATATTTATCTAATTTCTTCTCCAATATCTTTTTATTCCTCTAGAATTCTTTTCCAAGACATTTCTCCTATTTTTTTTTTTTTTGTATTAGTTCTCTGTTCAAGGTTTATTGTCACTCACTTTTTTTTGTAGGGTTCCTGTTACACATCTATGTATTTTTCTTGGTTTCTGTGACTGTTTAACCCTTTCCCATCTATTTCTTTTACTCACGCCTTCTCACTTATGCCATTGTATTCTCTATGGCTTTTTCCCAGGTTTTATTTAAGGTATATAGGAAATTACAGAAAAGTAACATATAGTAATCACTGAACACACAATTAAACAAATTTTTTGGGGAGTCCATATATTTCAAGAGTACAAGTAATAGATTTCTTACATTACAGTGATAAGAAAAGGAACACAGATATGGTCTGAAATTTTTATTCTGTTTAACAAAGTTAATTTTTTTTGGTAATATACATAGGTTAATCCGTAGAGAGTGTAGTAATTTTATATTAAAACATCTAATAAATAGGATCAGCTTGAGCCAATTGTTTAGGTTTACAAATAGCATCAACATAAAAGAGAGTGAAAATTTGTCAAGACTGAGGAAGAATTGCCAATGAAAGCTCTTTAATGAGGTTTGAAATATACATTCTTCTGAAATGCTTTTCTCTCTTGCATTTTTTGTAAGGTTGGTTAGGTGTGAACTACATCATTAGTCTTTAAGAAATGGTCAATTACTGGGAACTGCAAATTAGGTCTACCTGTCAGTGCCTCCAAAGGGAAAGCTTTGCTCATCTGCAATATGGGAAATAAGAGGGGAACTGAATGTCATGGGAATCTCTAAATCAGCTGTGACAACAAGCAAATCTATCTTCAAAGAAGATCAAGACAATAGCCCTTCCTGCCAGAGTGGAATTAAAAGGAAAAATGGACAAGTTCAAAAGCAGCACTGCAGAATAAGACTTTAATATTACTAACAGATCAAAGGAAATGGACTGATAGAAAATAGATGAACTAGACAAACTAGGAGAACAGCCTGCCTCATAAACCTAAGCTGAACCACAGGTTGTATTCCTAAACTTATATTTCTGTCTTTTCACTAGCCAATTACCCAAACGTTCTTTAAAGTTTATTGCCCTTGGCTTTCCCATGCAGTTTCAGAGTGGCTCATGATATACAGGGGCTCTACCTCATGTCTGGTATGTGGAGGCAGGGGTTGGAAGCAGTAGGAAAATCCTACACTCTTCTCTCATTTTGGTAACTTAGAATATTCTCATAACAGAACACTTCTGCATGGAGTAAGAAATATGGGTCTGTCTCCTAGAGGTTTGGCTAAAGCAACTAGGCTTAACCAAATAATTCTACATCTGTTTCAATTTGGGAAAAATTTCTTGAGGGTCCAGTGATCCTGTAGGCTAAATTTCTGTCAGCCACAACAAAATCTTAGATACCCATTTCATGTGCACAGACCTATGTGTAGACACTTACAATATTTCCTCATTAAGAAAGATTTTTGTGAGCATTTGCTATGCCACTGAATTTTATCATTGCTTGTATAGGAGGAATGCTTTTCTTGTTTTGTTCCCTTCTGGTGATTTTCTCTCGACTGTAAGGCAAGGTGAACAACTGGGGTACTTTGTCTTGGGTGTGATCTCACAACAGAAAAAGTGATGCAATATTTCATGTCCACCTTGCTGCTGAAGCAGGCAAAATCAGATAAGTTCAGTTTTCCAGCTGAAGTATACTTAATGTAGTATGACTTAATTAGGTTGACTGAGCAGTAGTACTTCACAATTGCTGAGGAACTGACAAAAAAGAAAAGCAAGACTTTCAGAAATTCTGATTGTTATTGTAGTTTTAGAATTTTTAAGAATTGGAACTTGGAATATGTTCAGCCTTTAGGATGGAATAAATTTTCTCTTAGGTATCCTGCATTTCCTTGCTGGAAGAGTGTTGGAGTAGCAGAGACTTGTTTATTTGTTTTGCCATTGAGACTGAGACAGTTTTTTGTGACTGTGCCTAAGGGGAAGGTGTTACTTTAAAAAGTTTCTGGTGTTACTCAAATATTCAGCAAACAGTCATGTTCCATACTTGGAAATTATGCTGAGGAATATAATGGAGAGGTTGACATGTATGAATGAAAACAGGATGTGGCTGTTGTGGGGCTTCCCAAAACCATGGGAATGTTTCATTTCTCTGCTGGATATGATTGGGATGGAGTTAATTTTCTTTAAAGCAGTAGGGTGCTGCATTTTGGATTTGTGATAAAAACATTGCTGATAACACACCAAAGTTTTAGCTATTGCTGGACAGTGCTTGCACAGTGTCATATAAAGTTCATGTTCAGCACTGAATCTGGGCAATTTTTCCAAAGCAGACATTGTTCAGACTTGGTCTGTTTGTGAGAGGCGGTGAGCAATTGCCTTTGCATCACTTGATTTTTTTTTTTTTGGTTTTTGTTTACTCTATTAACAAGGTCTTTATTGTGACCCAGAATAAGTCACTTAGTCACTTGTTTTAAGTCCTTCTGATTATATCCTTTGTCCTTCTGGGGAGAGAAATTATATATATATATATTATCTGAATATTCTTATTTTTGATTTCAGCTTTTTAGTTTGGGTATTCTGCAACAGATAACTTCCTCAACTGTGTGTAATGCTGAAGAGAGGGACTAGGAACCTCTACTTCTGGAAAAAGACTCTTAGCTATAAGATTTTCATTTGCCTGTGTGAGGTGCCCAGAAGAACACCATTGTAGAATGGTCCAGGAAATGCCCCACAGCATAAGCCTAGCTGCGTGGTGGAGAAAATGCTGAAGTTGTATGCAGCAAACTGTGAGTTAATATGGGGTGTAGCTAATGGTGTCTTTTATGAAAAACCTCATACTTCTGCCTTTCCCTTTAATATTTTGATCACTAGAATTTGCAGAGATCACTAAAGATAATGTTAGTAGCCACTAATATGCAGTTGTTTCTGGAAGCTGGTTTGGTATCTCAGTAGAACTGAAAAGAGAAGGTATGTGAGGACATAGTCTCTTTTTGCTCACAACTTACAGAGTGAGACTAGGCTTGGATTCACCAGGCAAACAAACATAAGTCTCTGAAGAACACAAGATGAGATATAAAAAGGTCAATATACTCAATATTATTTGGTGTCCTTAAGACAGAGTGTCTGCGAAGTTCCCTGAACTGTTTGTCTGCATGCAAATGAAAGTTCTATGTAGGAATAGTGAGAAGTTGCTTCTTTGCAGTAACTTCTCATTAAACATTTCTGAAGTGTTGGATATCTTTTAGCTGATCATTGTATAGCACCTTTTTAACAGGGATTCCAAGGCTTCTAACTTGCTGTAGGGAAGGAAGAGCTAGCCATCACTTGTAGCATAAATAGGTGTAGACTATGAGGCTAGAAAACTAAATGTCATGGCCAAGGTCAAACAGAAAAGAATGGTAGAATTGGGATTTAAACCCACTTCTCTCCCAGGTGTCTTAACACAGAACTAATCTTCCATTCTTTGTCTTAAAGGTAATTTATTTTGTAAGTCAAATTCTTGGTATATTACTCCTAAGAAGTAGCAGGGTAATAAAGATAATTAAGCAGATGTTCGAATCACTAAATGAGTGTCATTTTTTGTTTGAAGGCTATCCCAACATGAACTCAGATTTTAGTCCCTTGTGAAAATGTCTGATATAATGTTGAGTTTTAATAGAGTAGCAGAGAGAAGAATATTTAGCTACCTTCAATGTATTCAGCTATTTGATTAATTGAAGGGCTCAGCAGTCAGCGGACATCTCATTAGGCAATTCACGAAGGCATGCTGTGACTATTTTGGATCACATATCCACAATTCAAATTGACGGTAAAAGTCCAATTAAAAAGTAAATGTATTTTCATACGTTGTAGCAGTGATGTTGTCATGTAGCTTGGGTTTTTCCTTTTATTTCATTTCCAATTACTCATGTTAATGATGTGCTCCAGCATGTGAGAAACTAATGTTCTTATTTTGAGCTCTGTTTGGAGAAATTGTCAGGCAACCTTTCCCATACTGTTCTGCTCAGCCACTGCAAAGTTGTGTGCTTTGACTACATGTGCAGAGGTTATTGTGCCAGATGGTGTGGCTGTTTCTAGGATGTGAAAAACCACAGAGAGACCCCTGAAATATATCCCTTATGTCATAAAACATCATTTTGACTGGCTTTTCAGAGATGAGACTTATAGGTAAATTAAGGTGCAGAGAGCCAAACTGTATCTAACATTGAATATCAAAAGGTCAGCTGATACATTTCCAAAGGCATTCAATTTATCTTCAGTATTAGACTACTTTTTAGCAGTGTTCTTTACTGACATTAGTTTTCTGCTTTAGTCTATTGTTTAAAAGCCAGAAGGTTTATTTATCCATCAAAATCATGGTCTAAGTCTCTACATATATTTTGTTATTCATTATGCATAGAGATTATAGATTATATTTGCTAGCACTTCAAACTAGATAAGATTATACAGCTGTACTGCAGTACTGCAAAGCTTCCACAAATATAGGTTTACTCTGAATTACATCAGGGCCAAAGCAAAGAATTAGGAAGTTGTGTCTTGTTTCCTATCTACCCTCTCCCCGTTCTTCAAGAATACAAACTAAAGAGAAATGTTTCTAATGGCTTACCTCCACAAACAGTCCTTGATTTATAAGAAGCAAATTTGAGTGCTGGAACAAGGGAGTGGCAGGAGAAGAGACTCTGAAATGTAATCATCAGTTCTGCTTGTTGAAATATACGAGTCTGACAGTCCCCCACACCTCCAGTAAGAACTCGCAGAAGAGGTACAGCATACTCCCATTGTGAGTGAAGTCTGCTAGCTGGTGTAGGTTGGGGAAATTTAGGATTCTACAAGTCTGTTTCTGCATAATTCAAGGGCAGCATTTGACCTCACTGACCTGTAGATGAGTTCTCAGTCACCATGAAAGAACTTTGTAAGCCATACATGAGATCCCTTTTCTCCCTGGGTGCTTGTTTCTAACATGCAGCAGCTGAACTTCTGTATACCAGTGAATTCAATTTTGTGTAGGAGCCCTTCTTGCTCCAACTGGTCACAAACAGTGTCTGTGAATATGTATATTCTGCATTGTTTTTTTCATATATATATACACACATTTCCTTTTCCCCAAAGCTTTGAACAGCATGTAGATATGCCTGTGTATTTAGCTTTGAAAAGATCAACAACAGTTGAACGTCAGGCAGGTCAGCAGTGAATCTGAGTGGGCTAAGTCACAGCCCTTTGTGGCATATAAATTCCTTATACTTCAGTGAAAAGCCACTAATATCTGATGTAAACTTCAGATCCCAGAAACTATTGCAGATCTTTATTTAATCTACCTACCCAGCGTGTGAATTTGAGCATTCACTTCAGCCTGTGCATTGTATGGGGAGAGAAAAAGGAAGAAGAGATTTGCCAGTGACTGTAGACGTAAATTCGCAAGCTTTTCCAAATCTGTTTTGGAATTCAAACGTTTTTTTCCTCTGACAGTTCGTAAGTGTGTATAATTCAAGATCCTTACATTTAGATGTCGGCAACATGGTTGCTACTTCAATAATTTTGATGTTTCATGGTCAGCTCCTTTCATCTTTAGCATACTTCAATTAGTGACAAAGCCAGCACATAAGTGCTTTGAGTAGAAGTGTTTCATTTGTAAATCCCCACACAAGGAGGAGATGAACACGGGTACTGTGAACAGAGTTTAATGAGAAGCAGCAGACTGATCCATCCACATTGGCACAGACTTCTGAAGTTCATCATTTAGTGCCTAAAACTAGAATTTTGCTAACTAACTTGCTATATAGATTAAATGAAAAGGTTATTTTGATAAACATTTGTCATTTGTCATTTTGTCAGGTGAACTGAGAAAACATCATTTTAATTCTACAGATGTTTATCTGTATTAACACCTCAAAACTTACTATGGGGTTACTTTATTTTTCTATTCTACATAAAAATACCTTGTTGTTTTGGGAGCACTGACTAGTCAGTAATTTGTGTCTACCCAGCATTCATTTGAGAATGATTTATTCATTGTGATTAGTAATCAGATCTGGGTAAGAGACATAAAAAAAGTAAAAATATCTGTCTCTGAATTACTCTGAATTATTTCTTGCTTTTGAGGCAGAGGAAAAGTAAAACAGGTCATCAAAAAATTAGACACATAAAGATGAGAGGTGAGATAATGAGCTCATTTGCATAGCATTCAGGATTTGTTTTGAACTTCAAAACATGAGTTCATAAACGAGTCAACATTCAAATACTGCCAGCTATATGAAAGGCTAAATCAAAAATGGGTTTTGTGTTTTTTATCCTCTAACAATTATTCTCTCACTGGATGTTTTCTGTCTTTCATTTGGTGATCTCTGAATGTGAAGTTCTGTCATCTATTCTTTATTTCTCTTTTAAAAAACAAACAACAATCTAAATGCCATAAATAAATTCTGAAGTCTACTGTAAATAGCATTTAGTGGAGAGTAGAAGAATAGAAGGTATATTAGAAGTGCAGGTTTTGGGTTTTTCAAAGAAGCTCTCCTTTAAAAAAATTGCTACTGGTAAGTTCAGAGCTTTGGGCAAATGAAATTTGTCTACATAACAGATAAACAGAGCTAAGGTAACAGACCTCAAACACAGTTTTCTCATACTTCAGAAGATATTTTATAGGCCTTTCACAATAGTGCTTATATCTAGTTATTTGACAGATGCACTATTCAGACTTCTGTGAGTGCAGAAGGAAAAGGAAGGGTTTCTTTTCTACATTAAGGCTTTGCAATCTGCCACAGGGTGGTGGAGAATAAACAAGACAGCTGTACTTGCCCTGTTGCAGGAATAAGCCAAAGGACAATCTAAGCTTGAGGTTAAGATGGTGGAGTGTATGTTGGCGTGTATGTTGGGGTGTTGCCAATAAGATTTCCATCTTTATCCTTCTATTCCTCCCCCATTCAATTTCTTTGTAGAGGATAAGTTGCTTCTCCATGTTTTGCTGATTGGATTCCTTCTCATATCCTTGGTAAGTCTGGACATGGGTTGTGTATCCCTTAATTCCCCTTTCCCAATAACTTGGATAAAACCTTCTTGCTCTTCTCACAGTGGAGAAATTCATATTCTGAGCAGAACCAGGCAAGAACCTGTGGTTTCATCAGGAGTTTCCTTTCCTCTCCTTCCCTGAACAGCTGGAAAAGGCTGTGACAACTTTAGCCTGCTGTGATAAATGATAGCTCTACTGGCTCATTGTTATAGTGGAGGAGTGAGCTTAAAGACATAAGAGGATAACCTTTCAGGAATGCACAAGTTTGCTCAAATAAATGACATCAGGAAAGGGCACCATATTTTTCCTTAGTTTTTTTTCTAGTGTCCGAAACTAACCCACGCCCTAGCTACCATGGTACTGCGAAGTCATTTGATTTTCCATTATCTAGATTATCTGTTCATATTTGGACCAAGATGTCATTTGGCCCAATCTTCTATAAATTAGATGTGCTTGACTAGCTGTACTGTCATATACTCAGCAACTGTAAGAGGAAACACAAGCTTTGCCAGTATAAAAATGGAGGCAGAGGCAAAACCCAAAGTGATGTGAGTAAAAAGCAGTTCAGGCAACTTTTTGCAGAAAGCCTCCTGGAGTCTCCAGTCAGCCTCACTGATAAAGCTGCTATTCCTGCTTGCAATCTATTTTCCACTGAATGTAATCAGCAAAACAAACACAAAATAATCTTGTTAGTTGCAGACTGCTGTGTTGGCACCTGAAGAGCACCTAATGTGCCAGCTGCTGCTTTGTTTTGTTTTGTTTGTTTGTTTATTTCTTGCTGTATTAATGGATTTTACATCACTTTTATTATCCAGTGAAAATATGAAAAAGATCATCCAGGTTGTGTGGATGCCAAAGTGGTTTTGTGGAGAAATTTGGCTGCATAGCATCCATTTTTGGAATTGGTGATCATTGTATATTTTCACTTGATTACACCTGTACAAAATATGAGGCCTGTTAAATGCTCTGAGTAGTGATGAGGGATCCACTCTGGGTTTTGTAAGGATACCTGTACACTGTGCACTGCATCACTTTACAGCAGGCACTCTGCTGAATTGCTGCCATCACCCTGAACAATCATTCTATGCCTCTCTTAATCTTGTCTTCTTCTCCCCGAGAAAGACTGGTATCAAACATGCAAAAATTTTTTGTGGCAAGATGAAAGAAAGAGAAAAGTATGAGATTTTTATTTGCATCAGCATTTCAGCTATTTTTATTTTTTTGTTTACTTTCACCTTCTCAGTTTACTTTCACCTTTCTCAGATATATTAACATCTTTCATTCCTGGACAGTGAAAGTAGTGTGAGAAAATCAAATATTAGATTATTTTGACCCTTAAGGGACTAATCAGAAAAAGTGCTCATAAATGTGAAAGCCAGGATATTGAAGATTTTGTTAAATTTAGTTGAACAGGCTTGGTTTACAGGTTATATACTTTCCCAGGTGAAATAAGTGATAATTTCTGAAGCAGGTAAGGGATGAATTTTAACATCAGGAAGAATTTTTTAATAGCTGTGGAGAAGAAAATCTCAGATAGCTAAGCACTAACTATGGCCTTTATGCACAAAATGGCTATTGCTTATCAAATAATTCTCATAACTCTCACATATATAATAAGCATAGATCTTCACATACCTTTTGGCATTTACAGTGTCTGTGGGGGTTTTAAAAGTCATAGCACAGTAATTTGGATGGGAAAATTTGATTTATTTTTATTTTGTATATTGTCCAGAGGCCTTCCCTCAAGTAATAATCAATTTCATATTTCTGATAAAAGCTTCATACAGTATTTATGATCTTTAAAGGGTTTTAGACTGAGAGTGTTTGTGAAATACTTTGGAAAAATCCTTGTTTAGAGATATTGGGATAACAGTTGTCCATTAAACCAATAATAATATTAAAACAACAGCATAACATTAATATTGTTTTTATCTAGCCTAAGTCACAAAAGCAATTCCAACCTCTCATTCTCTACATTGTGTTTTTTTGGGTTTTTTAAAATGTGAAATACATTTCAGGAATAAAATAGACAAGTGGTTCATGGCATGTGATTAAACATAATTAGTGACATAAATAAATATATATGGAGCACAAAAACATAGACAAAGCTATGTCAACAGAGACAAAGAAATAGGCTTTTGGGTGCATAAACATACATGGCTTTTTGATATAATAGGACACGGAGCTTTTGTAATCATTAGTATCCATGTTTACTACTTGCTTGCTTTCCAGTCTGCATGGTTTATTGCATATTATAATTTGAAAATATTATGTTACCAGGGTAATGAACAATTAAAAAAAATTGCAATCCATCCTAATAAGGTTGAATGGTAATCCACATGCCTTGGACATTTCTAGCCAGGCATAATTTATCCACATCTTTGGCTGTGAAACAGTGTGGATCTTCTTAACTGAGTCCCTGACAGATGGTTTAAGCTTTTTCAGGACTACATTTCCAATCACTTTGCCCATATTGCAAAATTGGCCTTGAAAAAGGGTAAAGAGTTGTTATGCTGCATTAACATCTTTCTGAATTGCTTGCTGTGAAGGACATGAAAAAGCAGGAAATTAGAAAAGCAGTGTTTTAAAACTACATTTTTGAAAGTTACAAATGTTGCATAGGATGATGATCTTAATTTATGTCCCTCACCTCAATTACAATGTGAATGTGGTCACATTATCTGTGATAATGAAAACACAACCTGTTGCCTTGTTTCATAAATGATTCAGATGTCATTCATGATACAAGAAATGTTAAAAGTGCTGTAATTAGAAGACTTATAGTCTTAAACCCTGCTGATGGATAGCACAATTGACTGCTATTAGATGAACTGGGATTTCTGTGGCACTCGAGATTTTTGCTACTTTGAGTGGAAAGGCTCAAATATCTGCATTCATTTCTGCATGAAACATAGATTGATCGTACGTACGTTGCCAAATTTTCATTTTCTTTTGCAGCTTCAGCTGACTGGCTTTTTCATATAAACTGCTGTTCTTTTCTTCTTGCCACCTTTTAGTTTATGATAAAAATCAATGAAAGCTGAAACCTTCCACAGCCATCTATAAAATGCAATTACTGTATACAACACACAGTAAAGCTCCTGTGGTGTATATGTTGAGACATAATTTATGCCACTTACCTCCAGAGAGGTATTGATCCTACTCTGTGAATATCTTACAAAAGGGCTGTTGAATGCAGGCTCAAGGAAATATGTGGTTATTGGGACTGATCTGTAATTTGATTAATAATGACCTAATTCTTGAACTCTGTTCCTTGCTGCACTGTTTTTTGTGACTGAACCTTTTATTCTTGAATATTGCCCCTGCTGATCCCCTCCAGAGAGTGGCCCACCCTTCCTTGATGTCCCTTGGAAGAACTGTGATCTCTGTGATCCACACCAAAGGAGCCATGGGAGAAAGCTGAAGGGACCTGGCAGAATTTTATTTTTCAAATGGATTGGAATATTTTCTAACCTTGAAAGTGGTGGTTGTCCAGCACAACCTTCATCACCATTCTGTGATGGGATCCAGTCCTTAGTTTCCTGCTGTGTATAGGAAGGAAAAACAATTCTGAAAAAATAGTTCAGCAGGGATTCTCTGAGATAGAACAAACTCAGTCATTTAATTTAACTCACGGTTTTGAGACCTGCAAGCTAATATATAAATTATAGAAATCTAGAATTGTTTAGGTTAGAAAAGACCTTTAAGGTCATTGCATCCAACCATTACCTTGACATTGCCAAGTCCATCACTAAAATCTACATCTTTTAAATGCCCACAGGGATGGTGACTTAACCACTTCCTTGGGCAGCCTGTTCCAATGCTTGATGACTCTTTCAGTGGAGAAGTTTTTACTAAAATCCTTCATAAACCTCCCTGGACCCAACTTAACGCCATTTCCTCTTGTTCTGTCCCTCGTTACTTGGGAGACCAACACCCACTTGGCTGTATCCTCCTTTCAGGTAGTTTTAGACAGTGATACGGTTTCCCCTGGGCCTTCTCCTCTCCAGACTAAACACTCCCAGTTTCCTCAGCTACTCCTCATCATACTTATGTTCCAGACCCTTCACCAGCTCTGTTGCCCTTCTCTGGACACACCCCAGCGCCTCAGTGTCTTTCTTGTCATGCAGGGCCCAAAACCCAACGTGAGTTTTGAGACGCAGCCTCACCGGGGCCAAGCCATCAGCGGGGGGATGATCACTGCCTTGGTGCTGCTGAGCACACTAATTCTGCTACAAGCCAGAATGACATTGGCCTTCTTGGCCATATGCTGGCTCGTGTTCAACTGGCTATAGACTAGGTCCTCAGTTGCCTTTTAAGCAACTCTGCCCCCAGCCTGTAGTGCTCCATGGGGTCGTTGTGACCCAAGTGCAGGACCTGGAAGGTTTCCTTGTTGAATGTCAGACCATTAGTCCTTTCTCAGGTTGCTGTTGATAATTGTTGCCCCGAGATGCATAGGATGTCTCTGCTTTTGCACGCACGACCGAAGAACGAGTACTTCACTTTTCGGTTTTTGAGGTTGTTTCTTAATTTTTATCTATACAATTTTCTTTCTGCCCAGTTGAGATCTGCTCAGCAGGGCAGCCACAGGCACTCTGACCGTCCCCGAGGTGATGTTGTCCTTTTATACTACAAACTACATATATCATATTTAAACTTAATTCCCAATACCTATCACCTGTGTTAGTGCACTTCTACTCTAAACCAATCCCAAAGTGCCAACACCACTGCAGAAAATGGAGAACAAGGAGGAGAAAGGCTAGACATGTCCAGATTCCTCCATCTTGTCCCCATAACCCCCATACCAAAAATCCTAAAATCTACATTTTCACCTTGTAATTATTCTGTTATTACACTATTCAAACCTGTGTGACTTTCATGTCCTCATACAAAGCTAGTAACTTACTCCATGGGTCAAAATCAAATCCCCAGGTGTTCTGGGCAGCATGCCAGGGTCTCTGAGCCCCCCGGCAGGGTCCTTGGCAACTCTGGACACCCAGAGGGATGTACTGAGTTCCGACAGTCCTTGACACATCAATCCAGCCTGTCCAGGTCCCTTTGCAGAGTCTTCCTGCCTTCCAGCAGATCAATATTCCTGCCCAGCTTGATGTCACCTGCAAACTGGAGGAAAACTCAATCCCTTTGCCCAGATCTTTGATAAAGATATTAAACAAGACTGCTCCCAATACTGAGCCCTGGGTAACACCACTAGTGACTGGCTGCCATCTGGATTTAACTTTGTTCATCACCACTCTTTGGGCTGAGCCTTCTTATTACACAGTGAACAGTGCACCCATCCAGTAATGAAACACCAAGAAAACCCTTCAAGAATGATATAAAAATAGAAAGTGGGGGGGATTTACGTAAACCTTTCGGTCTTCTGGTGTTGGGTAATATTTGCATAGCAAAATAATGAGAAAAAACCTCTTCTTCAAGAATAAACCTCTGTTACTCAGTGTCTCAACCCCTTGTCTGAGGTGAATTCCTCAAATAAAGAGTTGTGGAGTGGTGTCTCTGACATGACAGTTTCCATTTCAACGTTCATTTTCCTTGAGATGCTACAAGAATATTAGCAATTTACTCTATGATATGTAAAAACTATGTGTATTCATAGAATGAGAGCTCAGGAGAGTTTAATTCACTTTGGGCAGAGACCTGGGTAGGAGGTAAGCTTGTCTATTATGCGATTACAGTGAATAGTTCAACCTTGTTCTGACATAAATGTCCTGGTCTGGGATTTGGCAGAAGTTAATTGTCTATTGTGATTGCATTGTAGTTGTTATTACAGAGAGGCATGACAAAATGGTATTTATTGAAAATGAGAGAAATTGCCTGTTAAGGAATGCTAAAAATATATCTGTGACCCAGATTGACCTAAACTAAATCAAAGTAGAAATACACATGAAAAGGGGAATTTTTCTCTTCATCTCTGTATTGATGGGGTTTTCAACAAAGCATAAGCTCATATCATCAGTTCTGGAAAATGTGAAGCAGTTCTTGAGTAACAACTGAATGAAAAATAAACTAAAACACAAATAGCTTCATTACACATACAGAAAAAAACCCCAAATCCACCAAAAACCCTAAAACTCAAACTAAGAAATCAAAACCAGAAATTGAATTTCAGTTTATAATGCTTTTTATTTTACCAATCTTATTATTATGAAAACTCAGTGCAGCAAATGCTGGTCTCTTAGTGCATTCCTCCAAACCAGGATTACAGCTTGAGTTGTGCAGACAGCAGTGTTACCTGCTTGGGCAAAGTCTTATCATGGCTTTCTGCATTGGTTTCCCCATCTATGAGATTCTTTGTATCTTTGCTTAAAGATGAAAGACATAATTGCATTGAAAAGTATCTGTTGAGACTATGAAGCTTAACTGTGTATTTAATAAAAGAGCCATCACTACGTGGGAAGCAATTCAACTCTTCTAATTTCTTTGCTGACCTTATTTTTTTTCTTGCAATGTATTTTGTGCAGTTTTATCCACTCTGGTAAAAAATATGTCCTCTTGATATTGAGATGATGTGAATAATGGGTAAAATCCCTGACACAGAGTGGGAGTCCAGCCCAGATATGGAAGTCCAATCCATACAGTCAAATCCAGCTGGAAAGTTCTTACACCATGAGTGAACTTCACTTTTCATTTGAAAAACAGAGAGGAAGAATAGTGAGAATTTTTAGAACTCAGACACTGCATCTAGGAATTTGTATAAAGAACTTATTTGGTAAGCTGGAGAAATCAAGTTTTGGAATTTACTAAGGCAGTAAGGAAGCTTGGTTCAATCAGATGGTCACAGATTGACCAACATATCCCAATATGATTTAGTAATGAAAAAGATCAAATGTTCCTAAGGCAAGTCAGGTAAGGTACTTCTAGTGAGATGGAGAATTATATTATTGGTATTTTATCTGGAAAATTATGTGCAATTCTAGTAACTCATACTTAAAGAAGAAATAAATGACTCTGGGAAATGTCAGGCTACTTTTTTTTTTTTTTGAGAGGAGACTAAAACATGGCTTGTTAGGCCTAGGAGAAAGGGGTTATGTCTGCTCTGTTTAATACATCCTGGGGTAAGTGCAAAGGAAGAAGAAATACTTCCTTCAGCTGAACAACAATGTTGCTGTAAGAATCAATGTGTTGTGCTTGACCATACACAAATTCAGGCTAGAAATCTTCCAGCAATCTGAGAAGTGGATTCTGGAGCATCTGACCAGTTAGGAGAGCTAAATGAAGACCTTAATTAATATTAATAGGGATTTTGATCAGTTCTGAAAGACAGGATGGGATGTGGTGCCTGTAGTAGCTTATCAGGATGATCCTTCTTTTGTGACTATGCCTTTTACCTCATACAAACTAAATCCACCAATTGAAAACTATGTGATGCTGCTGCCTTCAGTTTGATTGCAGAGCTGTATTAAGTGTAGCAGTACTTTACATTTAAAATGCAAATGATGCTTTGTAGAGAGTATAGGAGATTTTGAAAAATCCTTATGACAACCATGGCTAGTAGATTCATATGAACTCTCATGGGTGAAGGCCTGAGAGAGGGGTCAGGGGTCTGTGATTTTTCTGAAGCCAGAAATTCAGCTAGAATAGCTTGAAGATGAAATCTCTTGAGAACATTAGATGAACCACAGCATGAGAAAATACAGCTATTTTGCAACTTTTCCCTTGCAGGTGCCTGGTTGCCTCTGCCATCTTTTCAGCTTCTGTAATGAAACCAAACTTCCTGTAAATTCTAGTTTGCTAAGAAAAAGAATCTATTATTGCACAATAAATGCTGAACACACTTTGTACACCTCTGTAAATTTTCATTCATTTGTATCTGAGTTCAGTAGATATCAGCTGTGGCCAAGTTTGCTGTGATTCTGAAGCAAAGTTTTGTCTAGCTTGAATGTCCCAGAATGGATCAGACAATACAGCTGCTGTGTATCCTCAATTTGATCAACAGCTTATCAGACGCACTCACTGGCTTCACTGTCTTGTCTACAAGTGAGATTCAATGTGTTGCTACAGGAATTCAATGTGATCTACGGGGCCATGACACTGGGAGAATGAACCTTCACATCTGACCACTGCCTGGTCAATGAGGGGTCTTGAACAGATAAATACAATTCCTGACTGGGAAGTTAAATGAGGAAAATTAAATACAATTCCTGACTGGGAAATAAATACAATTCCTGACTTGGAAATAAAACTTCTCATGGGAAGTAATACTTTACCTACAGCATATCAAATCTTCACAAAAACAGGGGACAGGCACACAGTCGTTTTGGTCTGTCGTTGTCCCTCTGCTTTCCCTTTGCCTGCTGCTTGACTATTATGTTGCATTCTGGCAAAGGATTTGAATGATGGTGCTGGGAACTGTCCCAGGAGGCAGGGCAGCAACCTCTGCAAGTTGAGTGTCATGATTCCTTCCTGTGCAGAGTAACTCTGTAGGCAATGGGGAGTTCTTGGGAGGCTTTGAATGTACTTTGCATCTTGAACTTACCTAAAAAAAAATTAACCCTATATTTGCATTTGTGAAATGTTACATCAAGATGAAACAGACATAGAATACACACTGCCTGCTTCACTGGATGCAATTCCTACCATGTTTCCTCATGCATGTTTTTTTGAGTTAGATTTCTGCTAGAAAAACATACTAAGGCTAATTCATTTGAAATCTTGGTCTGAGACAGGACTTAGTTTAGTGATCAAAGAAGGACCTGGAACCTGCTTTGAACATTTATTTTTAAAATTCCATAGGCTGTACATTTGATGTAGAATTTAGTCGTTTGCAAGATTTCTTGGACTTTCATGATCTTTATCTACCAAATCCTTATTCATATTCATTTGTGTCCTATCCATTTCCATCTCCTATTTCAAGTGCAGACTCTGGACTTAAAGAGTATTTTAGTGCTTTATAAAAATGTGGGCTGCCTTCTTATGTTACATTGATTCATCCAGGTTTAGGATAGTCTGACATAGTCTATTAGTTGTTATGCATCTGCTATGGGTGATAATTAAATTTTATTGCATTCAATTGTGCGACTGTATACAAGAAATCTGTGAAAACTGGATCAGAAAATAAGGCAAGTATAAAATCTCTGCCTTGTTTATGAAGAAAAGACTCAAACACAAGTGATTTGCACCTCTTACAGTCACATTGTGGCAACAACAAATTTCCAGGTGTGTTTAGAATGATAACAGGCTTGTGGTTGTCTTGAATACAGGATGCAGCCCATTGGGTTTATTTGCAAGTGTGGCAGCTACTCTGAAGCATATTTTCTGTTTTCAAGGTGGGCTCAAAGGAGAGCAGCCACCAGGATGTGAAGGGATTCCAGCAGCAGACTGATCCTGCACCAACCTGAGGCTGTTGTGCTGCTGGGAACAAAGCCAGGGCAGAGGCCAGAGCAAGGGCCGGTCACTGCTGCAGATGCCAGAGCTCAAGAAATATAATCTGGAAGATAACAGCTGCCAAGTTAGCCCTCAGAGTAGCCAAGCTAGTTGGCTTTTTTTGGAAGAGATGACAGAAAGTGGCCAAAGGGACCAGTAGTGGCAATTTTCCAGCTACAGGAGTAAAACAAAGCCAAATGAGTACTGTGATTGTACTGGTGCTTTCAGAATAAGAGACACTGTTAGCAGGATCCTAATTCAGACATTTTCTTTTGTTGCATCCACATCCTGGAGGATCTACAATTAAATAGATCAACTGTATGAGCAAAATGGAATCTTCCCCCACTTTTCTGCCTCCATCCCAGTCCAGGGCAATGACAAAATGAAAAATAGACACTGCAGCCCCTTCTCCAAATGTTAGGATCCATGTAAGTAAAATGCTTTCCAAATTAGTAACTCAACCTTGTGTGTAACTCAGTGGGGCACTGGCTGGATGGGTCTCCCCCTTCAACAGGGGGCCCACTTGGTGTTGCACAGCCTAAGGCAGGAGTCGTTCAGAAGCAAATGGTGATGGCTCAGCACCTGCCTGGAGTTCATATCAAGCACTGCTAAATCTTGCTAAGCTCCCTTCAGTCTGCTGCTGTGCCCGGTCCCCACAGCTGACCTGGCAGCCTTCCACTCTGTGGCTGCAGAACAACTCCCTCGCCTGTAGCACAGGAGGTCAAGGGCAGAGGTCCTCACTTTGATCCCCTCTGCTAGAATGCCTAGCTAATAACACTCCTGAATTGTGTTGTGGTCCCAAGGAGAATATTGATTCTGCCACCTAAACAAGCCATCCTTTCTCAGGATTTGTCAGGTCTCTCTAAAAGCTTGTGACACAGTTAAGGGTGAGACCTCATACTAGGAATGAGGGCAAAAGAGATGGAAAGATAGAGAGAGACATTTGAAGCTAAAGAGATGATGTTTTTGAAGTAAGGAAGAAAACCTCCGGGAAGCAGACCAGGAGAAAGTTTTCATATTTGTGAAACAAATCTAGTGTGAAAGGAGAGTGATTTCTGGAGGACAGGCAATATGAAAGCTGTTAACAGAATTGACTTTTATTCTGGTACATCTGGAGAGATCCTTTTCACTTTATAGATGCAGAATGGATCATGTGGTAAGTTATAGAATCACATGAGAGCTGAAGAGATCATATTCCTATGGCCATCTTCATCTCTCATACAAGATGTGTAAGGCAGTTCATCTTCTTACAGTTGAGCCATCATCTTAACATACTAAATGTAGAAGGGGAATGTTTCCTGTTTCTGCTCCTAAATACAGAATTTACTCCATAGCAACCT
Organism: Setophaga petechia; assembly: GCA_024362935.1. Taxonomy (NCBI): domain Eukaryota; kingdom Metazoa; phylum Chordata; class Aves; order Passeriformes; family Parulidae; genus Setophaga; species Setophaga petechia. The sequence goes on from JANCRA010000015.1 coordinate 18,135,516, forward strand.
CAACCATGTACTGAGAATGGCCAAGTTACCGCCATACTTTTCTTTATGCAAATATGTAGCTTCAAAATACTTTCTTTCAAATCCTGGGTTACAAAGGGAGGAGTTGGAAAGCTCATATTTCTAACTGGTGCATCCACTCCCAGCCTAGGAAACAATGAAATATAGCTTATGTTGTGTACCTTAGGAGGCCAGGTGATTCACTGCCTAAACACACTTGCTTCCTTTCATTGACTACAAAGGGAGAACACTGATGATGATGATGATGAGTTGTTTTAGTTGTTTACTTTATAGACACCTGTAGGATGATCAGGTGATTCAGACTCAATGGAGTCATTATAGCTTGATGGGACCTTGGAGCTGAGACCCCAAATTATCAGCACAATCCTTTATTTAGGGCCTGCCTACAGCTCAGTAAGCAGGCGACTAAACTGCTTCGAGACATTTTTCTCATTGTCTGAAAAAGTGGAGTGCAAATTTTTCCTGTCTGAATGTTTTACTTAGAGGATAGCTGCACCCTGGGGTTCTTTGTTACAAAACACAGAAGAGAGGCATAAGGTGTTATTATTACAAATGTTATCACAAAATCTGATAAAACATGTCTGGAACCTATTCTTAAAAAAATCCAATGATATGGATTTTGCAGTCTTTCCAGGCAATCTGTTCCAATGCTTTGCTCTCATCGAGTTAGAAAGTTTTTCTAATGCCTAGTCTAAAGTTTCCACATTCCATTATTTCTTGTTCTAATCCCTGTGGACATGGAGAACAATTGATTCCAATTCCTCAGCAGGGTACTGTTCAAGTCTGTTATGACATTTCCTCTGAAGTGTTTCACTCTCCAAACTGAACAACTCTGGTTTTGTTCAATCTTTACCTGCAGATCATTTTTTTCCAGTCCTCTAATCCACCTTGTTTCTTTCCCTGGACTTCTGCGAGGAGTTCACATCTCTTTTAAAGCAGAGTCCCTAGAGGTGCATACAGAACATTAGCTGCTTACTGATTCTGGAGTAAGTACAAATCTCACACATGATACTGCCCAGATGACCTCTGCAATAGTTTTTGCAGGGAGGTGAGACTGTTTATTTCTGTTCAGCTTGTGATCCCCCACAGGCCGCAAACTGTTTCCTACAGACTCATTTTCCACCTTCTATTTGTACAGTTGATTACTCTGCCTAACTGTAGCACTTTCACTTGTCCTTACAGAATTGCATCCTATTGATTTCAAACCACTTCTTCAAATCACCAACTTCATTTTTAATAGTGAAAAATGAGGTCTGCTACCTCAGAGCCTCTCTGTGTTCTGTGAAAGGATCACAGATTTTCCTCTGCTTGTATTCTTATGGAGTGGCAAGGCACAATGGCCACAACTCTGCTGACATAAGTCTATGCCTTGGGATAAGAAGTAAGCATCCTTTGTTACAGTAGAGCCTAAAGGTAAGAAAAGTTAATCCTGCTGTTAGCAAGAGTTTTCCAGTGCTTATTTCATCACATGTATTAAAAATAAGAGGGAGAAAAATATACTTTTATTCTTCAGCAGAAGGACCTTTGTTTTAGGTACTGCATTCATATGAACGGTTCCTGCTCTGCTAAATTTGTAACCTAAACACAAGAAACTAGAAATAGAGGCAAGGGCTTTAGCAGATAATGGAAAGGTGGCAAACTGTATGCTGATTTTTGGCACTTTTTAGGAAAGGTTTTAGTTGCGCTGATGAGAGAAATAGAATGCAAAAATGTAGGGGAAGTGTACACTGAAGTGAGGCTAAATGAAAGGGACTGAGCATGCTAAGGGCAATGTAGTGGGAATGAAGGAGAAGATAAAAAAATTTGAAAAAAAAAAAAATAAAAGGAGAAGATTCTGGGAGGAGATTGTAGAAAAGAGTCAAAGACAAGCCAAGAAATTCCAGACTAAACTGTATAACATAGTCTATCTGCCAAGAGGTCCCCATTTTTTCTTTGTCAAGTAAGATATCTCTAGCTGAACGAACACTAGAATTTGTCTTTAAAGCCATAGAGCTGGAAAGGAGCATGAGGGGAATGGAAAGGAGTGTTTTGTCAAGATTCTCGAGGGTGTGTGTCTCGAGCACAGTTCAGGGCAGTACTAAGAGAAGAGGTGGCACCTTTGAAGTTACATTCTACATTGAGCGACATGTCTGTCATTGTAGAGCAGGCCCTTCACAAAGAAATGTCTTGTAGACTGGAAGAGGATGATGACACAACTATATTTTTTACCTGCTCCAAGGACACTGCCTCCAGGAACACTGGCTGTGGTGCTCTTCCATGCTGAGTTCAAAGCATACTCCTTGTGTGCACCTTGAAAACTCTCCACTTCAGAAAATTGCTGTCTATTTTCAGTTGCTGACTGGTTCACTGTGAATTTAAATGGGGTGTTCAGAAGGGTGAAATCAGAACCATTTATAATACATGTTCTTTCTTTGTTTTTTCATTTCTTCTTTCTCCCCCATCTCTTCCCTGACGTAATTGGAGCACATTAGCTTCACTGTCTCAGTTCATTAGGTCATTTCTGGAAATCGAAAATCACAGTTTTGTGTTGATTGGTGTCTTTTATTTGTAGGAAATCATTTGCAATGAAACTACTTCTAAATTTCCTACTGTGTAGAAGACTCCAGAGCTGTTTGCTTATACCTCATCAGCAGAACTGCTGGAAATAATGCTCTGAGTTGGGGAATGATGTTGTCCAAGGACTCTAGCTTTGATAATTAAAAATTCCATTTCCTCATGATGCTGAAAACCCTCAGTTCTTGTCGAGTGCTGAGGGTCCTCAGCTCTTTGCAAACTCATGACCTAATTATGATGGAGTAAGCTTTCCAGAACATGCATAGGGCAAGTTTATCTCTGCTGCAGTATCAAAAACCAGTGCAAGAACAGAAGAATGGCATCTATGGGATATCCAAAGGTAGTTTCTTTTAACTATATTTAACTGATGATGTCTCTTTAGCCTATGATATTTATAACAGCTAAGATCTGGTCTTTTTCTATTTACAACTGACAAAAATTAAAAAGATTCAAAATCTGAAAATTTAAAAAGATGACCTATAAAGAAAACAACTTCAGTTTACATAAGAGATTTTTGTATTGAATCTTTACATGGCCTTTACAAAGGAAGGAAAAATTCAGGATTATCTCTGCAGGAGAGAAACAGTCCAGTGATTTATAGATTACTGATATGTGAGAAATATCTTCATTTTGCCTTTCACAGTCTTTTTGTCTCAGTGTCACTTTACCCTTTTCTTTCTTCTTCGTTTCCCTTCATCCTTTTTCCTGTCAATAATATCCCTTCCCTCATTTTTCCAAATTGCAATTTAAAATGTCAGCCTAACCTATGGCAATAGTAACGCAGTTAGTTCTATCTTTAATGACGCCCTTGAGTCCAGAAGAACTTTCCTTACCCATTTTTACTGCTTGTTTAAAGATTTTCCCTAACAGTCACTGTAAATACATGTGAGAAGGGGCAAGATGCTATCTGGCAAGCCTTTAGCTAGGGCTTGCAGCTGGAGAAACTACTCTGACGTTTCAACGCGCAGAACACTTGTGCAGAATATTTGCTTTATATTCTGATGTCAGCTCTTGGCTTACTTCTAAGACTGACTAGGGCCTGAGTGGGAACTGTGTTTGATTGTTGAATATGACTTTGAAAGTAAACACTTTCATTAGGACTTCTGTAATAGACTTGGAAATCTTTTAATCCAAAGTTTTGTTCCTGGAACGATCAGCTGCCTGTGCTCTATCCTGAGGGAAACTGCCACAAGGGAAAGTAATATGAAAAATGGATGTAAATGGAGAACTGTGCCTGTACCTCTTAAAATTCAGATCCTTGTGTGTGATGTTGTCAGAGAATAAAATATCATTTCTATATAGAAAAAAAAAAGAAAAAAATGCAAACCATACCAGTGATAATATATTGCAACTTCCTAAAAGAAAGACTTTGTAAAAACAATTTAGACATTTTGTTTGCTCATTCATTGCAATTTGTTTTTTGTGGAAATATTCAATGATGTCAGCAGTTCAGACTAGAACTGATGGTGATATCATTGCTCCTCTAACACCAGGAGGTGGAGGTGTCAGTGGGAAATTCAGTTATTAGTCTGAACAAGTCTTTTACTGGGTAGGTGATGGTTGTGAAGGTACGTGCAACAGGTGTGAAGATAGTTTGGGATATCAATAAAGTTCTGGCAAGACCTGAGGGACCCTTATGGCCAGATTCTGAACTTTTACCTATGAATTTGACAGTGGGAAGGGAAAGCAGTCTTTTAATAAATCAAAATTAAATTAACAGGGAAAAGATGCCCCTCTAAGCAACAGTTTCATGAAATGTACACCAACTTACCTACACGTGCAGCACAGGATGAGTACTCAGAATCTCAGAACTGAAGTAGGAACACACAAGTTTATACAAGAATTTAAATATGCTTAGAAATGTAGGAAGTTTTGTAGAAAAAAGTCCTCTACGGAAAGTGATTCTTCCTTTTTCTAACAGGGCAAAACTGCTACCCCAGATAACTGACAATATTTGGGGAAATTATACAAAGCAAGAGCAGGAGAAGGCTGACAGGTGCTAAAGAGTATTCAGGTCAGACAAAGACATCTGCCAAAGACATCAGTCATACAAGATAAGGAAAATTACAATTGAACTGTGGGAGGAACAGATGCTCCTCACAAAGGAGCATCCTGAAAACATAATGGCATATCAGAACACAAAGCTAAATAAAAAAAACAAATATTAAATAAAACTTCTATGTCTTAATGAAAGGCTAAAAAGGCTAGGAGGGTGAATTTGATTACTTGGTAAGGTGGCAAGAAGCCTTCTATAACCTGGAGGAATGAAAGATAGAAATAAAATGTTTAAAAACTGGATTTGACTATTCATAATGAGTAGATTTAAGTCATTGAATGGTTGAATAGTGTTACACCTAAATTATTTTATATTCTTCAAAGTACACTTAAAACATGGAAATACCTATAGATATAAACTGCCTGTATGTATTTTACAGATGATGACATTTATTTAATTACCAGTGTCCTGACCAAACTATTTTCCATGAAAACACCCAAAGGAGATCAATAAAATGTAAGATAACAACTGGTTAAAGACTCCAAAAGGGGTGACTTTGAATACCTGGCTCTAAGCTACAATGAATAAACAATACTCTTTTTGTAACATATGAGACAGTCCAATTGGAAACAGCTGAAATGCCAGATGTGACATTGATATAATTAAGCCCTCTCTATTAAGTGACCATGGAGTTGGAAGTACAGTATTGGAGCCTACTTTGGACAGCTCACTATAAATCTCCACAGTAATCTGCAAAGAGCAATAGAGTAACATGGAAAAAAATGGAAAGATTTAGTACCATCACTTCATTAACTCTATACTCCAATACATATAAATGAGAAGAGAACAACAGGTACATGGCAAAAACATAGAAGCATGAGGCAATTTTGACCTGAAGAGAGATGAAGTAATGAATTTTAGAAAAGAAAAAAAGACACAATGAAGGTATACAAGATAGTGAATATTAATAAGAAGCTAAATCTGAAGCTTCTATTTACTTTCTGAAGATTTCATCAAAAGGGACTTTGCTTTGAAATGGAAAGCCTCTGCAATTAAAACTGATAAAAGGAAATATATTTAAAGATAATACTTAATTAACCTGTGGCGTTTATGTAGACAATGCAAATATCCTCAGGACATTAAACAGGAAACAACAAACAAAAAAATAATCAGGAACTTAAGCCCTCAGATCTCAGCTTATTTACCAGCCTAGAAAAAAAAGTGTCTGTGAGCAGGTTATTTTAAAAAATGCCACTTATTAATTTGGTTTTTCACTTTTTCTCATGCACTGGATACTGTCTAGGTTACCAGAGCATCTGTGTCATTTGTTTTAGAAAAGAGATGAAAAGATAAATGCAAAAATATCCCTTGCAAAAGTGACAGTAAGTACTTTGACTTCCCTGGTGCTCTCTGAAATCTCAGTTTTAAAATCTTGTAGATGGAATATTTTTAAAACTCTTCTAAAATATTATGGGAGAATTGACATATATTTTTTGTATCATTTGCTTTATTTAGAAAAAAGAAATACTTTTCTGTCCCAAAGTAAGGGACTGTAGCAATAGGTAGTAGAATGCTTGTATATGTTTTCATCATTTATATATGTGGGTGAAGGATGGAATAAAACCAGAAAATCCCATGTGTATTTTGTTATTTATTTGGGAAATGAACCAAAATGACATAGAAAGGAAGTGATGGTCCTGAACCCTCTTCCCTGAACCTGAGAATTGTGTGAGGTTTCGAGGTTGTGGCTCCTGATTAGGATGGCTTGCTGGGCTGGTGTGGTTGAAGCATACCAATAAGAGGCAGGAAGGTGATGTGATTAGTATCTTATCTCTCTGTCCTTGAATCCCCCATGCTTGTCACCTTGTCTGCATTCACATAGACTGGCTGGGAAAGTGTGTGATTACAGCAGAAGTCCATTAGGAAGTGGACTCATTTCAAGTGCAACACCAGGACGCTCTAACCACTCTGCTGTTGTGCCCCATGATGAATTCCCTGGTAATCTCTTTGCAGGTTACATGCTGGCAATGGCTTATTTGCATATCTCTTAAGGACATTTGGGGTTAAGACTGCATTTTTAATTAGTTTTTTTTAGACGATCATGTTAATTTTCCACATCCATAAAAAGATTGCCTTTTTCATGGAGATATAGATATATAACAGTTATTTCATATTTGGTTCACGTTCTGAAAACTTATTTGCGAGATCACACATAATGCACTCTAAATTCAAATCAATGAAGGTCATCATTTGGCTCTGTGAGGGTACTCAGAGGATGAGGAAAGTAGAGGAGCTCATGACCACCTCAGGTATTGTGGAGGGGCAAGCACTGGGGTATGAAATATCTGGAGGTGGGGAAGCCTTAGCTGTTCCTCAGATAGAACCAGTTTACAAACTGTAGCTGACAGGAGATATGTGTGGGGAGGGAGAAGAGGGATGAAAGTAATCTGCATATGCTGAAAACTGTCATTCCTGAGATGGAAAAGGGCTTAGAAAGGGAGCTGTGATTCTTAGGCAACACTGTAGTGGAAATAAAGCAGCCAAGATTTTCCCATCCACTGACAATGAGAGGAAATTCTAAGTTATTTATTAGCAAAGAGAGTATTTTCCCTATGAAAACATTTTTTTCAGCGCATTCTCTGCATGCTTTCAATACCTATAATTACATGTCCCTGCTCTAAGCAGCTAATGATTTACTTTCACACAGGGTACTCTAAGAGGGACAACAAAAGAGTGGGATGAGGAGCATCAGGGCACTAAGGCTTGGGAGATTATGCAGAGAAGGTATGGGCACAGCATGGAGAAAGGCTTATTTTGCATTTGCATCCATTTTATGACTGCTCCACGTTGCTAAGCTAACATAAAGAGGCCTCATGTAAATGAGTCAAACCTCCCTGGGTAAGTGATTGAATGGATTTTAGTGGACACACACTCTTGTAGCAAACATGGTAGAGTGGTTTTAAACAGTGGCTGGAATATGAAATTATATTGGCATGGGGAGCCTGGTTACCAAAGGGATTCCCCTGAACCTGTGTGAGCCTACCACAACAATTCCCAACCAGTGATCCTCCAGGGTGGCTGATGGCTGCTCCAAAACCATTAGCCTCATGACGTTTCTGTTACCTTGGATGTTTGTGAGAAAAAGCAGCAGAAGTCTGCTGCGTGGAATTGGGACATATTTCCATATTTCCAAAACATCTGTTGACATTATATATGCAGAGTAATCTAATTTCAAAATTGTCATATTTTTCAACATAGGACATCTGTGCTGGTAGGCAGTATCTACAAAGCACAAACAAAGATGGAATTAGTTGTAAAATAAATATGCTCAGACAAATACTACTTTTCAGTAGAGAAGCAAACAGGCAGTGTAACACTTTTATCAGCTATTCTCTTTTGTCAGGGAATGCTTTCTCCATTCAACAGTCTAGCAAGAGACAATATATAGGTTACACGCCCCAAGCAATTCTGAGACTATGGAAGTTTTCTAGCACGTAAAAAAGTTTGCTATCCGAGTTGCAGCTTCTAAATTCCCTTGGTACTTGACCTTTGCTTAACAAGTTGAATTCATAACGCCAAAGTTCCCCCCACACACAGGGTAAGGCAGTTTTGGTCTGAGAGTCTCAAAGTGTTAAATTCTCAGTAGGTTAGCACCAGAAAAGGGGGGAGTTATGAGCTATGCTCCTGTATCAAGCCAGGAATCAGAGCTTGGAATTGCTGTGTGTCTTTGTGAGGCAAGATGTTGACCTCTCATTTGCAGGATGGTACCTTATAAACAGTACAGTGTTCCTATGCTGCTATGGAGTCATGAGAGCTCTCACTTGCATTATCTTAATGGGTTTTGCATTCTAGGCAGTGCCTTCAACACCACCTTTTTGGATCAAAGGGATGGATTATCCTTTTTGGATATCTCCCTTCTGTTGAAGTTGGACTCCTGCTTTTGACGCAAGAGCTTCAAACACTCAGCTGCGATGTAAGAAGTGGATATCATTCATACCTGCCAGAGCTTTTCACACAAAGCAGTCTCATTTAAGTTGGTCAGAGAATGGCTAGAAAATTAGGTTCCTCTGAGGTCTCAGACATCAGTGCATCTTTCTGAATTGTTAATGAGAGGTGATTTATCTAGGCAGCCAGCTCAGTAAAGAGAAAGGTGCCAGAGAGTTTCCTCACTAATACATACATAATTATCAGGGAGAAAAATCCCTGACACCTATGTGGGTTAGATAGGGTTTTCCCTAATTGTTTTTCTGATTTGAGTTACTCAGATTTTAACTATGTTGTATTTTGAGTTTGAAGAAGATCTGTCCATGCTCCGTGTTCCAGCTATCACATAGTGTCTTATAGGAAAGACACATGACAAGGGAGTGTGAATATAGAGCTATGAGAGACCTAGGTAGAATTGAGAATTTTTTGCATCAATCCTGGTGCAAGAATGAGGGGAACAGTCAACTGGGGAGAAGGGTCAGAGCATGAGGGAGGTTGCACAGAGATTTTAGAGTTACAGAGAGCTTGATTTATCAGTCTTGCTGTCATTACTGAGTTGGTGGGGCCTCTTCCACCAACCGAGAGTATTGCCTGATTTTTTATCCTTCAGTGGCAGCTTGTGTTTCCAGGGTTTTGCTGTCAAAAAAGTAAATAGATAAGTAATGACCAGTTTTATGTCGTAGGGATTGTCCATTTCTAATGGAAATTCCAGTCAATTTCATCACAGGTGTTTTTTTTTGTTTTTTTTTGGGGTTTTTTCGTATTTATTTGAATTACTACAGTAATTTTGAAACGGATATTGTTCTGTATTGAGCGATAGAGTTCACAAGGTCACTTGTCTTATGCCTCTTACATCATCATTTCTCTTTCTTTCCCTTCCCTCAAATTTTCACTAAATATGAGACATGACACCTCAGTCTCTAAGGCAGTTAAAACTGTTTTCAGATCTAAATGTTTGAGCCCTAAATGAACACTAAATATAAAGCTCATATCTATAGTAGGCATTAATTTATCTATTTTACCTGAAAGACTCTGTCAGATCCTCCAACACAAGGTCTTCATAGATTCATTCACCATCTATGCAATGTACCAAGACTGTGGGAATCTGGGGTTCAGAACTTTGCTTACTATTGTTTCTCAATCATGCATCCTTCAACTCTTCATAAAGTTCCTTTGGTCTCTGGAAAAGCAGCGTAAAAGTAGGCAGATGTTCAGACTCATGGTGGTATTTCCTCTTGAGGACATGAAATATTAGCTGTTGAATTATTTCCTCCATGAAACAGCTTTTGTTTTCCTTGTTTTCCTTTTTTTATTTTTAAATTGTTGTCACTAGCCTATTTCTCTGTTGTAAATACAATTGCCTTCTGGAAGCAGAGGGAAACAGCTGAGGAAAATTAACAGGATCTTATAACATGAAGTGTTTTACAACTCCTCAAGAGAGGGAGGCATGGTGACTTAGATGTGGTATGAATAGCTTAGAGAAGTGGTGTTTCTCATCTGAAGTACCTGCACAGCTACAAGTGTTTTGTTAACTTGGGCTATAAAGAAACCTTGTCACTTGTAGTCAGAGAAAGTTCGCCAAAAGTTATATCTACCTTGGTTAGAGAGTATAAATGTCATAGAGTGGGCTTTAAGTTTGTTGTTGCTGCTGCATATAAACATCTACATTCAAGATGTGTTCTATTACCTGCAGTTAGGCTCATCCTTGAAAATATATGTTAACAGAGCTCAGTGGTGTGCTGTATGTCAGGTTTATTAATGATGAAAAAAATGCCCTTGATATAGCGTTTGTTCCAATTTGCTTAGGTATAAAATCAGTTTGGAACCTCATGCTCAAGATTTGACATCAATATATCTGCAGATATTACAGAAATGATCCTGAACTTATAGTTCCCAGGAGTTGTTTGTAATGCAGTTTATTCTAAAATAAAATCTGGCTAAGACGCAAAATTTATATGATATAGCAAAGACTTCCATGAATCTTTCACTGTGTTATGCTATTCATTGATAGTGTGAAATGTATTATTGGTTGCTACAAGGTATTCTGGTAGAGTACTGTGCAAGTATTGAAGCTTACAGATGTATTATATTACTGTGCAGTAGATTTATTCTTGGCATAATATCTGCTAATCGTATATTATTTGGAAGAGAAACATTAGTTTATGAGTGTGAAACAAGATATTGCTTTAGAAGAATGCATATAAATCTCTATATGGAAGATATTAGGTATTGGTATAAAAAGGATCTCTGTTCATGCACTCTAGAGAAATAATGTTTATCAAGGATTATTAAAGTAGAAAAATCAACCCTTCAGACTGGTAGGAAATACCAGATTGTGCATTTGCTTCTAATGACTTTCAATCTTCATAATGTGTTTCAATAAATTGTGGTAGAATATGCTGATACATTGTAGATGGTCTAGAGCTTGGAATTCCGTTATTGAGATAACAAAATGAGACATGCTCAAAGAAAAATGATAATTCAAATTTTAATACCACATATAAAAATATCCTGGCTTGACCTTCAGAGTCATTTCAGTGGTTACAAAAGCTGTCTGTAGGTTTGGAGACCATGTCAAAATTAATGATACTCAATTTTAAAAGTTTCATTGCTAACCATTTTTTTTACACTTTTCCTTTATTCTTCAGTCGGGAAAAAGTGAACTGTTCAGTGTAGAAAGATGAAACTTGCTTTCTTAGCTCCACTGGAAATCTACTGGAAGGAACAAGCCACTTTTGAAGACTGCTGTTGAGGAACTAAGTTTGCTAACACTCTAATCCAAAACTATTATACTAGAACTCTTGGCAAATTGACTATCTTTACAGGTGTGTTTTTTCACTTGTCGTGACACATTGAAACTTAGCAATGTCATTTTCAGTAATTGATGAGTCAAATTTGATCTGAATAAAAGAAAATATTTTTGAAACATAAAAATTATTAAAGAGAAAATAATTTCAGATGTATAAATAACTGAAAAAAAATGTAGGCCAGAATTCCTTTGGCACATGAGAAGCTTTACTGCTCACCAGAATAATAAAGCAAATGAACTTCATGTGCTGGAGATCTTATAATATGCTCTCTAGAAATAGTGATTTATAGAGAAGTAGTAACCAAATGTCATATATACTACAAGGTGATGTCTTGTTTTGAAATTTCATGGTAAGCTGGAGACTGACTTTTGCAAATGATGTGCTCGTGAAGACCACAGCACCTTCATGCAAATAGAAACCCTTCATGTAACTAAAATAGTAAAAATTGCTGTCTAGTACTTTTAGGATTTAGCATTAAGCATTTTGAAGTTTCAGCATATTATCACTAGAAACTATTTTTTGCTTCACAAGTTATTCTTTAAAACCTGTTAAAATGAAATCCTCTTTCCCTTCATGTCTAAAAATAAGCATAGGTAAACTCTAATTTTCTGGAAGTTGTGATGGATGAGTGAAGTCCTCATAAAATCAGAGTTAGTTATAAGAAATCTCAGACTTGATACAATATTTGGGTACACGGACTGCCATGAATTTTGAATGCCAAAGGCATTTAAGGCTTCAGCTGCATTTCCTTACATTACATTAATAGTAGAGTTTATTCTTTATAAGGTGAAATTATTGTGCTTTTTCCACTGGGCTTTGCTCTGACAATAACTATTATAAAGAAGACCCAGGCATTTCCATCCCCTCGGGAGGCATACAGTGCCTGGATAATAGCAAAGCGTTATGTGGCTGTGCTGCATGTAGTGGTTAGGGAATAGCCAACAGAAATCTCCTGCAGAGATGGAAGTGAGGGTTGTGTGTACTTGGAGCTGTGCTCGTAGGGTCTCTGTTTATCATGGCAGAGGGAATGAGGGCTTTGGGGCCTGGGGGAAAATGTGGCAAATAAAGATCTGCCAGTTAACCTCCTGACAGTGAGGGAGTATATTGGGAGCAGTTGCTATGCAGGGCTTAATCATAAGCTTCCAAAAGAGTGTAGCGGGCAGGCTAAAAGCAGGCTGAAATGTTTGGAAGGATTCACAGTCTAAAAAATGGGGTTAGAAATTATTATGAAAAGGAAAATACCTGAAATGTCTGTCTTCTTCCATGAATCTATAGATAATGATGTGACCATACATGCTGGTTACTGCACTCCTGATAAGTGTTTGTAAGTAAGATAATCTATAATATCACAACACATTGCTTGCATGCTTGAGTCAAAATGAATCACCTTTCATGGCAAAGGCAGGATGAGAAAGTGCAAGAGGCAAGACATTTCAGCAAATCTGATCCAGGTTATGGTAGAATCTACATTGTAATAAACATCTTAAGGTCTGTCTATATAAACAAGCTGAGAAAAGTCCAATTTTAAAAAGGTTTAAATATCTGAATAATAATTTTGACAGAATAAGCATGTGCCAGTTATTATTGGATTGTGTATAAATGTATATCTATTTATATATAGACATATACATATATTTGCAATACATAAAAAATGTGAAGTGCATATATTTGGGTGCATACATCCCAATTTAATCAATGTCTTTGATTAAGCATCAAACAATATGTTGTAGGAAAAAAAAAAGTGATCTTATTGATATCAATGACTCCAAGGTTTAGCCTCAAACACAAGACCATCTGCCTGTATGGGCAGACTGACATGGAAAGAATGTTTAAACTCTTTCAAGTATCTAAAGAACTACCCCATGGGCAAAAGTCCTTGATCACAGTGGTGTCTAGAGTGAAGATGAGATTTCTAGGATGAGAAAATTTATGTTGTTGACTTCTTTGTATTTGAACAAAAGTAGCAGAAGTTATAGGTGATTGAAAGGTAACAAAACACAGGTCGAAAATAATTTGGACATGATGTTACCTTTGTAAAAAGAAGACAACAAGGAGCTTAAGCAATGGTAGGGAGAAAGGAGTCTGCAATTTTGAAGTCACATATGAAAATAATCTGGTAGGGAATAAAAACTAATGTAGAATACCAGATATGAACCATGTACTGCTCTGGAATGTTGTTCCCAATGTTGATACTGTTTTTCAGTGCATATCAAAAAATTAAGTGAAAATGGGCTTAATACAGAGGAAACAGAGATTTCTTGAAGTTTCAGCACTTTTCAGTTAAGCAAAGAAACTGGGGGAAAAAAGAGGATTGGGTAAGACACCATTTGGAAATCTTTCTCACGTAATTATATTTCACAGGATTCAGGTGTTGCACCCTGAGAAATTCTGAATGTTCTAGGAATCCCGTAATGTACCTTTTGGCACTCAAATTATTCTTTTTGGAATTGACAAATTAAGATAAATTTTAAACTTCTGCTCAGTAGTAACACTGCAGAGTGTAGTGCCAGAAAAAAAAATATGTTGCTGCTGCCAGAAAAAAAATAGTGGATATCCTCGACTTGTTTCTGATGTTTCCACTGTTGTTGGTACCAGCTATTTGTGTTATCCAGGACTCCTTGAAGTTCTGGAGAAGGAACAGCAAGGGATTGCGTACACATCCCATCAGAGAATATAAAGCAGTTGATGTATTAAGCACTCAGAAACAAACACAGTTCCCCAGAGTAAACTGACAATTAACATTTATTTATACCTGAGTGTATGTATGTAAAACTAACATCTGTGCAGAGAAGATGAATAAAAATTTTCACAGTGGAATATTTTTGAGCATTAGATTCTCTCTGTGCAGCAGAAAGAATACCTGTTCTTTATGTCCAGGATGCATCAAGAGCACTGGAGGTATTAACATGTCTAGTGTTCATGATATGACAAAGGGATGCTAAAACAACATGTGAAAGGCTGAGATACTTGGAAATAAATTTAATTAAATTTCCAGAACCAATAACCTGTGTGACAATGTAAAAAGTAGAAGAAATCCATTTCACTAAATATTGGTACTGTCAAGATTGCTTGTAAAGTGCTTTTTATAAACATCATGAAGAATAGGAGGGCACATCAACAGCTCTTTCAGAAAGGTTCATTCCTATTGAGGAATAAGTAGAACAGAAAAATTCTTTTTCAGATACTTGTTTTGGTGTACATGGACTGTGCAGTTAATTCCCTAAATGGCTGAGCAAGATGCTGTGAGGGAAGGAGGAGGAGCAGTAGAAGTACCTCTTTGATGTTCATGTCTTAATCCGGAATTGGTTTTGATTTGATGCTTGGAGTGGCAAGACTAAGCCTATGATTTGCAGAATTGTAAAATCTATATTCTTACTGGACTGTAACAGAAAAAGAAACGAAACAGGTGGATCTGCTCTCAGTTGTACATCAAACTAATTCAATTTACATTTTGTGCTGTTTCTGATTCAAACTTGTGAAGGTTATGGGAAAACTGGGCTCTAGAAGAGAATTTGTCATAGGACACCATGTTTGGATTTAGGTCTAGATCAGATACATAAAAATAAGGGTCTGCATATCATCTGGGAGTCTAAATTCATAATATAACAGCAGAGCTTGCTTCAGTGGCTTAAACATAGTTATCTGGTGCCATTTGAAACTCAGACTTTTCTGCTTCAAGCTGCTCCAGAAAGGCTCATATTTCCCATATCTTATGTCACATTTACAACATTTGTGTATCACAATAGCTGCAAGGACCAATTTTAGGCAACTGAATTGAATCTGCAGTAAGTACAGTTACTGGACCCTGACATACATTCAGCAGGTTGCTAAGAAGTCTCTGGTCTCCACCACTTGTTTTTACTAGCTCTCCATTGCCTATAGTAGGAGCTTGGGCATCTACTTTGTATGTAGACACCTGAAACGTGTCTTTTAATTCCATGCTGAATTCTACCCTATGTTGCTGGAGCAGTGCTTAGGGACTTGGTTCAATTGCCACCACCAAGATGCCCCCTGCAAGTGGAGCCACTGTGAGCATCTGTGACAGCAATGTGGCCTTGGCACATTGGGCACAGGCCTACAGTGTGCCCGTGCCCTTCTGGAGTGGTAGCTGGATGCAGGGCAGGCATAAATTCTAGGCTGTCCCAATGGCAGTAAATAGTTTTTTCTAGGCAAATAAATATTATCTGAGAAGGTTGGAATAAAAGGTTAGCAAGAATCTTAAAAATGTTCTAGAATGGACCCAGGTTATTAGGATGCTCCAATTCTCCTTTTAGAAAGAATCACTTTTGTTAAAAGATTTAACTAACTTTCAGGTGTATTTTTAGAGGAAGAAAATTAATGTACTAATATGAATACTTTATAAAGATGCAGTTTTTATGTTCGTACAAAAAAGGATTCTGAAGACAATCACTCTAACAGGATTTAGCTCCTGGCTCATGAGGTCTGTAACCAGAATGGCACAGGTTCAGTCACTATCAGGGTTATAGCTGGATTTGGATCAGCAGCACCCACCCACTGCAAGGGATTTAGAATCAGAGTTTTTAAAATGGTGGAATTACTGAGAAGCCAGTTGTTTTTATATGGTTTTTCTATTGCCCTGTGCTTAAATTGTGGGAAAAGCATGATTTTATTCTAACAGATCCTAAACAGAAGGACTGTTTTAGAACCCTAGAGTGGGTTCAGATTTAGACATTCAAAACTAGTTACCCTGCAATGCACTGGAACGTGGAAAAACTAAAATTCTGGAGCTGGCCAACACCTAATGTCATTTTATAACTAATACTTGTTAAGTGTATTTTTAACAATAAAAGATAATGCTGAATTTTTCTAATGGATGTTGCTGATACTGAGCTTGTAGCTTGTGATTATGAAATCATTATATTCAAAAGTCAAGCTTTGCTTTCTGTGTGGTATAAATAGACAAGTTTGAAACTGTGTTTTTATTACTGCCCTAAATTGTGGTCTCATGATTATGTTGTACATGTGGTAAAATTTGCTACCTTGCCCCAAATCATCAAAGCACCAAGGCATATGCTGAAATAAGCATTAGTATCATGTTACCTAAAATAACAGCAAAATATTAAAATTGGATAGTTTGAACCTTGCATGTATTAAGCCCTACAGTGTTACCTTTGCAATGAAGTTTCTATTGATGCCAAGATACAATACTTTAATGTTATCAAGCTTAAGGAATGTGCAAAGTACATCCTCTTATCTCTCATTGCTAGGAGGAATGACACTGCTCTAAGATCTCAGAAGGTGATTGCAGGATATCAAGTATGCAAAGACAGGCCAAGTTGAAAAGTCTTCAGAGGTCCCTGCTCTCAGTATGCAACTTCCAGATAAAGTTGAGAGAAATTAAATCCAGTGCTTTGCTGTGGATATAAATCCAAATTTCATCTGATGGCAAGTTTCCCTTATTGAGTGGTTTTAGCAGCTTTCAGACCTTGGTTCAAGGAGAACTGAAATAATCTGCAAATTATGCTGTAGCTATTATGGCTATTTATTCATACGGTAAAAAGGCAACATTATTCTGTCAGTAGATCTCAGCATCCTAGAAGGCACAGAGAAGACCTTGAAAAACACAATATATTTTCAGGAAGATTATTAATCTCACTCTCCAAAATAATCAATGGGTTAATTAATAGCCTATTTCAAAAAGTACTAAGATTCTATACTATTGATTGTTACCATAATGAAAACAAAGGAAATTCTAAATATCAACAATTTTAGTGCAAATGGCTTCATTAGCATGCAGCAGAGAGCATACGCCTACATTGTTGATACCATTTTTCTTGTTTAATCTATGGCAGCTATGCAAACTGGCAGCACTTAACATGATTATGTCAAGATCTCACACAAGTTAGCTCACAGCCAAGGGCTGACATCTAGAGTCAATATGCCAGGGCTAATTATGTTGATGTCAAAAGTTACCTTTCTTTATGCATGTTAAATGTTTCATATAGATTAAAACATGTTTGTGTACTGTGAATTTTACCCAAAAGATTGCACCAAAGGGTCAGCAAGCTTTGATGTGATTTAATTACAAAATTGTTGATCATATGTGCCTTGTAATCTAATATTATGATCAAAGTAAAGTGTGGGATTTGGGAAAAAAGTATGTATTATGACTTTTAATTATGATTTTTGCTGGATGATTATGCCTTGGAGGACTAATACAGTCTGCATATTAACCTTTGAAAGGAATACTTCTCTCTATCCACTGCACTTTATTTTCAGTAATTCAGAGGTGGAAGGTATTATCATCCAGTTTTCTGTGAGGTTTTGTGTGGTCTGTGGTATGCACATGTCAATAGGAACATACACATGTAAAGATGAACAGAGGCCACAGAAATCCTCTTTCAGTCTCCGGACTCAGACTTTTAACATTTTTTTATAGAAAAGAAATGTTCAGGGTTTCCAGCTTTCTGCTCAGATTTCAAAGCGTTCCTTTTCTACTAATGAAAGGCATTTTGATTATTTCCCAGTACTTAAAATGCTCTCTTATCTTCTTCTGTTCAAATTTTAACATGGAGACAATTGCTTGGTGCTACACGTGCATGGTTTAGCTTCTGGGACAGACATGGGTGTAAATGCACCAAAGGATAAACTCCTCCCTCCTTTATCTGGTTTCCTTCAACCTCCCTCAAAACTGTACAACTTTTTGGCTTACCTTTCTAGAGGGACCACCTATGGGCAAGGTAATCCATAACATTTCCCTCCTTCTCTATTATCAATATGTTTGCAAATTTATGAAAATTTTAATCATAAGGAGAATTGGTATGAAAACACATCATATTTCCCAATAGTAATCTTCAAATTTTGCTTGATCATATTTTCATTGTGAAGAGGAAATACAGTTTCTGTGGGT
Source organism: Setophaga petechia (assembly GCA_024362935.1). Classification (NCBI taxonomy): domain Eukaryota; kingdom Metazoa; phylum Chordata; class Aves; order Passeriformes; family Parulidae; genus Setophaga; species Setophaga petechia. The sequence goes on from JANCRA010000015.1 coordinate 18,153,748, forward strand.
TTAAGTAGTGTAAAATTGTTAATTTGTCCCCTTTTGTGGTGTCTGCTGCTAGTGAAGTTGCCATACTAATTTCTTCTAGGAAAATGTCTGCCAGAGTTTGGAGACATGCATGTTGCCCATATCTTCTGCTTGTATTTTTTTGCATACATGGTGGAAAGAGATATATATATATAACTGCCAGTTGTATCATGCATACCTTAAATATATGCAAGACAACTGGTATTCTGGAGTTAGAAATGTTGCTTTTTCCTGCGTAAGATTGATTATCAAACCAGATTAATGAACTGTTTTTATCCTTTTCATGACTGAAAAATTGACTTTTTATCCTCTTTGGATGGATAAATATGTTGTGGCTCAGTTGAATTCTTTAATCCCTCTTTCCACTACTCTCCCTCCAAGTACATTTCTCCAGTAATGACAGTTCACAGAAAAACTCTCCAGAGGGATATAACATCCTGGCATAAGTATTTCTTTTTGGAAGCAAATATTCTGAAGAGCTCTCCTTGTTGCCTAATGAACCAAACCCCAAACCTTGTATTTCATTATGGTTATGATTCCTTAACCCACTAGAGTCCCTCATCAAAATGTGGTCTCATTAAGTGAAAGAGGCACTGTGCACCACTCCATTAAAATGTGCTAAGCTAATTTGTTGTCTGACGTGAGATGAAATGAAATATAATTATTTCAGATCTGTTCCTAGTGGACTGTAGCATACATCATAAGCTGGAAAAATGTGCAAGACAGTTTGGTATTCCTAGTTCTGAGGGCTGTAATCTGAATGAGTATGTAAAGTAACGAGTCTAGAGGGGCATTGTCTTCTTTTGAGTGAGGAGAATAGGAACTTTGTGTTGTGGTCTGGGTTGAGACTGGACATCTGCAGCTTTGAAAGAAATTTGCAGAAGCTTGTGTTGTGCCGGATGTTTGCACATCTATCCAGCAGGTGAGGGAGCAAGGAATCTTTCTCCAAATACATGCCCTGCTTTACAGACTGTGGGCATGAGGGCAGGCTCTAACTTCTTTCTTTCCCATGAGGAAAAGAAGTTTTTGCACTGTCAGCTGGGAGATCTACAGAATGATTCTTGTACTTTTGCAAATAGAAATATCAGGTGCTGCAACATGCTTTTATATAGTAAACAGTGTGTTTGCCCCAAGGAATCTGTGATAAAAGGTAAAGATTAGGAAAAAAAAAGAAAATACTTGCAAGAGAGTAGTGGAGGTGCTTTGGGAATATTTTATAGAGGGAAAATCCAATAAAAATCAGATTTACAAACAGAAATCAAGGCTTTGAGAATGCAATTAAGTAGCTAATTTAAACACAGAATATCTGTAAGTGGGGCATGCAAACTTAACTCATAAGTGGGTGTTCAGCTTGCTGCCTATATGTAAGCCATATGAATATATACTTGTAGTACCTGCAAATAAAGCTTTTTGTAAACCCTTATTTCACACAAAGCAAGTGCAGTTTTCTATTTCTGTTAGGTGCTAACATAAAAAATATTCTTAAATTATTTCTTTGAATGATATTCTGAAAAGACACATTGTAGATTACTTTTTGTGTTTCTGGAGGCACTAATGATCATCATTGAAAGGGCAAAAGAAGATGAGATCTTTATACTGAACTCTTTCCTTCCTCATCTGGGAAGGTGATATCCAAGCATCCCACCCAACTCTTAGCATTTTCAACTGAAGGCTTCCACACTTGTGGATCAGCAAGTTGGTTCTGTTGTCCTGTGCTATGTCTCATGCTGTCAGTATGATAGGAAAGATGACGAGATGGAACATGAAGGGAAAAGGATGAGGATTAGCATGGTGTGTGGTATTAAGCCATTTCCTTTGGACTGCACCATGTCAGGAGTCAGGAAAACACACTGGACCTCTCTGTAAAGAATCTGTAAAGATGTTGACCTAAGCATCATGTGGGTCACTGAAAACTTGAATAATTCTTGAATATTTCAGCCCATTTAATTCCTAAAATGCCACTTTAAACATTATGTACATGGTTGATACAACTGTACAGTGAGCTCCCTTGGGTTTTTTGCTCCCTCTGAGAACCTGTTTGACTCTTCCTGTGACTGGGAACATTATTCCTGTTTGGCTTAAACTCAAAGATTTGCAGGAAAAGAGAAAAATAGAGAAAGGTTTGTATAAAGCTACAGGAGGTCTGAGACCCAAATCCAAAAGTGACATTGCTTACAATTACATAAACAATGTTCCCATGCATTTATCCCAGTTATAACCAATAGCTAATAACAAATTATGGAGGCCCAATGTGATTTATGCACAGAGGTTTCTACACAGGCATTTGTGTGGATAAAAATTACTATTATTTCCTTTTCTATCCAAAGAAAGGAAATAATCAAATTCTTGTGGAGAATATAATTTTCTTTCATTTAGTTTTAAATGGCATTAGCACAGCAATCAGATTTTGAGATGAAAGATAAATACTTCTGGACCTGGTCTGTAAATGTACAAAATACTAAACAATAAATAGAGCAACTCCCTCACCTTTGTATTTCAAAGGGCATTAGCATTTTGCTGTAGAGGCAGATATATAACTGTTCTCAAACTGTTTTGCCTCCAAGTGACCTATTCTACTATTTTTAAACTGCATTAAGTAGCCTCTGAATGTTAAAAACCCCTGCAATTTAAACATAGGGATTATTTCCAAGAGACTTTGATATCACAGTATATTAATGCTGTTAATTGATGATCACTTCTGATGGTGCTGTACCTTCCACTAGTGAAATTTAAGAGATTATTGTAAATGTGTAATAAACAGTAGGGAGAAAACAGTCTAGCTCTGTCAGAAGAAAAGGATATGTAATAGCATTAATCCTTAAACTGCATCTGAAAAGGCACAGGAAAGCCAGTGTCTTGTAATTATAAAAGGCAGCAGTCATGATGTGACAAAAGACAGCCCCATGTGGTCATCTCCAGCCATTAGAAAAAAAAGGGAACCCAATAAATAAGGGCAGCAGCCCAGTTCTCAGCAGTGGAGGGAACATCTGCCTGTGTGTATGGAGGCAGGGGAGGGGCAGGTGAGGCAGCACTGATGGGCACTGCAGGTGTGTGGGTGGCAGGACAGGTAACAAAGGTGAGGGTGGGGTACAAGGGAAAGGATGGGAAAGTGTTGGCTCAGGGGTTGTCTTCAGCTGCCTCACACTGCACCTCTGTAACTTTTGGAGTCTGAATGCTTCATTGTAGACTTCATCTGTCTCTATTTGTAGACAGGAGAAAGATTTCCTTTTTAATCAGGCCATGCTGCAGAAAACCCAGAGGAGATTATTGCTTCTGGTTCGTGCTTTTTATTTTCTAACAAAGGAGGCTATCTTGTTACTTTCTCATACTAGGTCAGAGCACGTATACAGCATCTCGTATGTCAAGTGGCTTTAATTACCCTTCTAAAAGAGAGTGATTAGAAATAAAGCAAGTAGTGTTAAATCTTTGGACAGACTACTACTGAGGTTTTCCTAGAGTTTCATTGGATAGATTCTTTTGACTGTAGCGAGAATTTGCCTGTGTAAAAAATGAAAAGAGCCTTTGGTTATAGCTTTAATCACTGAATCGAGCTACAGGAGAAATCAATGCCAGATTCATTTAAATTTCCCATATTGGAGCCTGCTGTAGGCCTCATGAAACCACTGCCCTGCCTTTATTACCCGTGCATGTCTCAGATGAGACATGTCTCAGCTGATTTTTTTCACTGTTTCCTTACAGGTGGATTGCTACTGTTCCAAGTAACTGCAAGATGTGTCAGCAGCTGCTGCTGTTATTGATAAATTGTGCAGCCACTTTGGCTAGGACACACTGAGGTGCCTTTGAGGGAGCAAAATAAGAGGATTTAAAGGCAAAGCCCTAGACAGAGTGATGTATGAAGTGCTCAAGCTGCCTGGGTGTGAATGGTTGTGTTAGGTTGATAGCTGTGCTATAATGTGTTCACAGTAATGTCTTACTGAAGGCAACACTACATAGTTTGAAAGGTCTGGGTAAGCACTCTGTGCCTGCACCCCTCCTCAAACAGACCTTAGGGCAGTGTCCCACCTGCTTACCTCCCTTTTGGGGGAAAGAAGGATTTTTTAAAAAAAATATTACTCAGGGGAGAGTTTGCTCCCAGTGATGTGCCTGATTTTGTCTGTTCCTCCTTCTCTCTGGTTCTTCACTTACTGGGAAGACCTGAGTTTGCTGCCTTTTGTCCTTCTCCTACAGCTAGGGTTAAATACAAGGAAGGCTCTCTCTCCTATTTATTGCCCTGCACACACAGAGTTGTATCACCTCACTGGGATCCTTCCTTCAAATTTCAGGAAGGATTTTGGCATTGGCTTTTGCTGCCTTTTTCCTTTTCTGTCACTTGCAAGAGGATGTTTTTTCCTCTGTTTTTATGGGTTTGGATCTGAGGGTAAAAAAGTTCAATAAACATCGAAATAAAGACACAGTAAAAGTAAGGGAGAAAAAAACCCCACACACAGAGCCCAAGGATGTGCACTCTTTTGGTTATGTACTTAAAAGGCCTTACATTTCTGTGCAAGAGGAAATGATTGCTTTTGAAGGCATATTCAGGGATATTCGCAGAAATGCTTTGTGTATATCAGTGGATGAAGACTTACATTTAAAGTAGTCAATGATGGAAAAAAAACTGACAGAGAGACAACTTTTCAGGTTACACGAGTTACAAAAATGCAGTACAGTATGAAAACGTGCTGTCACTGTTTGATTCAGAGGGTAAGCAAGGAGAAAGCAACAAGCACATTGAAAAGGCAAGCATTAGGATTTAAAGGTAGAAAAGAAGATGTTGATTTTTTGCTCAAATACCCAACAGGCTGTTTTGCACTCGATAAAGCAAAACATTTTGCTGGTATTGTCACATTGTTTTTAGCTGACATTTGGAAGTATGCATCTATGATAAACATGTAGGAGAAATAACCTGTATTGAGATGACAGGAGGTATGATTAGATCATGAGCAATCCAGATCCCTCAGCAGAGAAATGATATTCACACCAGACTGAGATGCAACTAGACAGCTTGTGAAGAGATTAAGGTTTGCATGACACAAAGCTGGGAGCTGGTCTCACAGCATGATGCAGGCTTATAAAACAGGTTTTCCTCTGTCCATACAGGAACCTTCAAATCAGTCACCCTGAAAGGAGATGATTGCTGAGAATTTAGGCAGGGTGCCTGCCATGCCTGTGAGCTTGTGGCTGACAAGGGGCAAAGCAGAGCACTAATGTTATAGCACATGTGGTAGAGTGAGACCTGGTGGGCTGGAGGTTACCTAAAAAGGGGCTGCCTAAAACACATAAATACTCAGGATACTCTACTGCTGGTAGAGTTGATCTGGCTTGTAGACTAATTTAGAGAGAGTTTGCCTTGGAGGCATGACAAAATGTTCGCAGTTCTGCCTGTTTGGCAGACATAACATTGATGTTCTGCTGAGTTGCTGAAGAAGTCTTCACCATGACCCATGATGCAAAGTATCAAAATAATTTTGCCAGCATATCTTTGTCATCCTGAATTTAAACATCATCTAATATCTCCCAGCTTTGTTTCTTTCAATTATGTGGCTTTGACTGTTTACATAAGAGATTGAAAATAATCAGATAGTCTTTCTTTGCAGAAAAAAAAAGGATTCTACAGTTTGCACTTTTGTACACCATTTTTACTTAGTTGAAATTTCAAACTGATGTCACGTTTTTGCAGAAGCAGTTTGGTAGAGATTTAGGATTTTCTTTGTTCATTTCAGTTGTTTCTCAACTGGTAGAGTTGTTTTCAACAAAAAAAGTCAGAGTTTTCCTATTTTTCATATTTTTCATGTTTCATCGATTAAATTATTTTTACTCAAGTCCAAAATGTCTGCAAGAGAAAAGATACTGCATTCAATTGAATTAAACATACTTCAGATAGTGAGCAGATTATCAGGTGTTTATAATGTGTGTTTATAATCATAGAAATCTTTTCTCTCTGCAACTATGAGGTCAATTTGCTTTTTAAATTTAGGGTCCTTTGTTATATTTTGGTTGTCATGCCTTCTTACTCCCATCTCCAGATGTCTCAATAATTTGAAAGAGAGTAGGGATTGCACATCATTCCTACAGGGGACACAGATGAAAGGATCAAGGCTGAAGGGATAACACATGAAAAGAAGCAGAAGGAATTATTATTGCCAAGTCCAACAAGCTTTCAGAGCAGGGTGTCAGAATGGATTGACTTCAATAAAAAAAATTCCCCTACTAACAACTGTGTTAAATGTATGAGTAAGAACCTCAGGAATTGGACTATAGTTTGATATTTCCACATTCACTTTGCATGTCAGTCAGCATTAGTGACTGTCTAGGAAACTGACACTGTCTGAAATAGTTCAGCTGTTAGGTATTGGCAATGATTAGCCTTGTTTCAAAGGGCCATTTGGGGTGTAGATTACTGTCTTTATCCTTGGCTTGTGACTGCTATGTTCTGCTATATCTTGTACTTGTTGCAATCCATTTCAAAGTCTGCTTTGAATATGAATACTTTGTGGTAGTGTCACCTTCTCTAACAGCTCTTCAGCATACTTTGTCCTCATGCATAACTTATATAATGATGAATGGAAAACATCAGTACTACTGGATATAGCCTGTGAATATATTTTTGTATGTCTAACAGCATGTTTGGACCTCTACTGGAACTGATAGAGCCTGAAATCATTGAAAATTCAGTCTTCTATTCTATGTTTCTTAACCCAAGCCAATTCTCATTGAGCTGCACTCCAGGAGCAGGCAAATCAGCAGGTGGGATGGAAAATTTTGCTTTTTGTTAGTGTGAATACATAACCATAGGGTCTCTAGTCTAGTGCAATTGTGTCCTGATAAGTGACAATGCAGAAATACTTCTTTTATAAATTTGTTCCCACTCTGCAGGACCTATAGATTTATTTATAATAATGACATTAAAAGGAGGTATCTCCTAAAGGCCAAAGACGAAGCTTGAAATAGAACAAGTGATATATATTTCCCTGGCACTGGGGTTTCCCCAGGCTTGAATCAGGTTTGCCAAAGTGTCAGCAAATTACTAAGTTGAACCTCGGCTGCCTATAGCTTTGATCCCTTTCTGTCTCCAGCACTGCAGCAATCTTTCCTTACATTAGAGACCACATGGGAGCTTGGCTTCCCAACCTATTCTGGTTCAAGAGTTGGACCCAGGGTGCACAGTGATAACCATGTATGTCACTGCTCTGTTACCTTCTCTGGTAAAGAGAAAGGATGTAGCTGAAGCCCAGGCCTCAGATGGGTGCTACAACCTGTGCTTTAGCCTGGGGATGATAAGGGCTCTTAGTTAGAGCAAGACCTTTCACTTCAGGCTTCCAGATCAAAGAGCTCCAAAAGGAATTTAGCTGCTCTTTTGTTGTTATATCACAATTTTTCATGGAGCTCACCATGACGGAGCACTTAAGATGCTGTCATGAAAGAGTCGTGTGAATAAACCCCAAATCAGCGCATTAGAAGCTGTAGAAACAAGAGAGCTTTGCTGCCAAAGATCATTGCTGTTGAACTTTAAAGAAGCAACAGGCAATCCAGAGCCCAGCCACCCAGCAACTGAACTCTGAATTGTAGTACATCTGTCAGGAATTGATTCCCACAACTGGTAGGAATCAAGAAAAAATGAAAACACTGCCCATCATCCAAATACACTGTTCAGTAGACCTTTTTGTGAATCCAGCCATAAGCACCGTTCCTTCCCTCACTGCTAGCTTAATTGCATGGGACAAAAGGTATAATTGGATAATTAGGCATACCATAGCATAAAGCCTTATGTGTGCCTTCCTGTTCTTGTTTCCATGCCAGGTGGGTCAGTTCACAGATGTGAAATGTCTTTTCAGAAGTCACTTATAATCTGTTTTCTTTCTTTTTGTGGACATCATCACATTCATGTTTTAATGGATACTATTTGAACTATCGATGGATGTTAATTAGGCAATGATTCAAAACCCAAAGGAATTACATGCCCAAATACCAACTTGTATCGTAGAGGATGTGTCTCTTCCAGGTGGATTTATCACACTACACTCATTTTTCACCAATGCATTGAAGAATATTTTCTGGCTAACTGATAGATGGGGTAAGAAGAGAATGGTAAACTGGAGTTTTGGAAAATATGTCCAAGGAAATGTTTTTCTGGACAAAGGTTTATGGAAAAACACATAAATTATATCTGCTATGATTCAGATTATATATGCCCTTAGAAATGCAAGTAGTTAGCTTTGACAGATAAGAACAGAAATTGTAATTAGTTTAATATAGGAACTTAATTTCAAACATAAGTCCAATTTATTAGTTAAGAATCAAACACCTTGACATGCTGCCTCATATCCTTTCTTTTATAGTAGTACCGTATTTTTTCTGCTGATATTGCAACAGTTGCACTGAATTTCTTAGCTCTTCAACAGTTTGAAAAGGAGCTTGCAAAAATACTGAAAGAGACCCATCTGATTTTCCTCTTTATCTGTCTGTCTCTTTCACTAACACCTTTTAATTTTTTTCTGGAGCAGGTGATGGGACTTGAATGTTGTAATCAGCCCTGGCTCAACTTAAAGGACTGTAGGGAAGTAGGGACCCCTATTGGAAGTCTCATGTCCCAGCCATGTTTTATATGTTGCATCCATACAGGTCAGAAAAGCTTTTACCTTTTCAAATTGTGCTTTAAAGATTCCTGTACTATTTCAGACACATTCAGACACCACTTTGGTTGAACTCACATAGAAGGTAGAATCCCAGTTAGGTTGCAACTTTGGATATAATTGGAGGAGACAAAATTTCAACAGATTTCAATAGCTTCTTGGTAGTTTGTGTCTTTACCAGTTTTATTTGCTTCTCGAGAACACTGAAAAAAACAGTATGGAGTTTGGCTTGAGAAAAACATCCTTTATGTTTTTTGAAAGTCCAGACAAAACCTGAGATGGGTGTCCTTGAATAAAAGAGGTATGAGAAGTAAGAGGAAGCTTAGCGAGCAAATGGTGTGGAATATGATTTTCTAATTTTCTTGGCATTTCAGTATACTTCAGAATGAGTGGGGATCGGCGTAGGTTTCTCAGCACCATATTAAGGTAGACAAAACACAGTAGCAAATAAATATGCCTTAAATAGTTATTATTTTTTATAGTACAGGATGTGTTTAGTGGATAGTATATGTGAAAATGAGGCTTTCAGTTTTTAAAATCTATAACTTGGGTAATTTGCTACAGCTGTATGTAGTGTCTAAGACAAATTCTGTCATGAGCACACCAAGTGAACTGGCAAATTTACAGTGTGGAGCTGTTCTGAGAACATGCTGCAAGGTGAGCTTCACATACTTATCACAGCAAATCATGATTTAGAGCCTGTGATTGCTGTTCAACTATGATGGGAGAGTAAAATGAACAGCAACAACAAAAATAAAAAGAAAGAGAATGTGACTACCTGAAAGCATTGTTTCTGGCTAATGGTTTGCAGTCTCTGAGGGAAGGGGCACACAGGAGCTTCCTACTCCAAGAGAAACCAGGCTGGAAAGAAAGGCTGGACAGAACCCAGGTACCATGCAAGATTTGTTTCTATGTGAGCAAGAAGCTCTGGGGACAGATTAGGGGTGATGAGGTATCCTGCAGTGAGCACTGTGGGACAGTGAGCAGCTGGCCTCTTTAGTGCCTCCCTGGGGTAGCCCACCCTCTGCGAGAAGCTTGGCTGAAAAGTCTGAAATGAGGTCAGTCTCTCATTTTTCCTCATTCCCTAGTTCTACCTGGGAATTCACTTCGTTATTTTAGCTGCAACTCCAACAGAGAGGGAGGATACTCTCTCATTGCTTGGACATGGGAGGTAAGAAAGGGGCTGGATGCCTCTTCCCTCCATAACACTCTGGGCACTTTTCTCAACCCCACAAGGACTGCTTTATTTCACCAAACTGTGTGCCACAGACCTCTCTGTTAGTAGGGGGTGACAGCTCTCTCTCAATCTGCAATAGCATTCACTGCTGCTCTGATAAGCAGATTGGATCTCAAATGAACTTGAAACACAAGATGACAGTTTGGGAAATGCAAAATTGAAATATGAATGGGTTATATGCTACTGCATGTGTGGGGGAGGAAAACGTGATAACTGAGCAGTTTAAATAGCAGGGTTCCCCTCTGTTTCTTTTCTTCCTAGTGCTTGTGGTAAATTACGGGCTTAGTACTCAGACTCCAGTGCATATTTTACCACCTTGTTTCATAAGTCTGAATACAGCATTTAGTGGGAGGACAGCCTGTAATTATGTTGTAAGTTATCAAACAAACTGCAGATGTATAAATGTGAGGGTAGGCTTAACTACTTTGTTTTGAAAGGGAACTTTAATATTAAACAAATGTGTACTTATTGGAAATGGCAGTGTTGAAAGCCTGCATTGTGAATCTGACTTAATAAACCTAATCTTTCCCTAAAGCTCTGTATATTATGGAGAAGTAATAAGATATCTTGACTAACTAAAATATTTTCCTTCATCTTTGAAAAAGAACCCTACTTCTAAAAGTAATTAATTGTTTGATTTAAAGCGTCCCATGTACATGACCAGATTTTTAATATTACCTGTACAGATATGATAGATTGCAATAATGAGGCAAGTATATGAACAGTGTGTAGTTAGAAGACATAATTTAAATGTTTGTGGGCATTTAGAGAGAGGAAAAGTAATATATATTTGCATCTATTTTTAGAAATCCTTCCTGTAAGAATCAAGCTTTGACAAGCAGAATTAGATATAAACCTCCAACAAAAATTGCATTTGAACCTAAGGCAAATATTTAATATTTCTCAAGAGCTGTGCTTTGTATTTCTTCACTTTTTACTGCCTTCTTTTTCCTTTTTTTCCCCCTTCACCCAGGAGAGAACAGGAATGTCACAAGAAATACACAATTTTTAGAATAAGTCTAATTAATCTTAAAGATGTGACCTGAACATTATTGCTCAGCTCACTTTTGTATGTACAGTAGGTTTGGATTATTCATTCACACACAGATGAATGTGGGTATAATGAGCATTTCTGTTAGGCAACAGGAACTACTCTCAAACCTTTTCAAAGTTTTCCTGCTTTTTACTTTTGGATAAGAACAAGCTGCTGGTATTGGTACAGTATGGGATACGTGCTACAAGGATAAAGGTTTTGTCAGTTGTCCCACAGAAGTGTTAGTATAAGTGAGCAGTTAAAAACAAATGATCTTTTCTGATTATCTGAATAATGATAACAGAAAGTCCAGACATTTAAAATTTTTGATGTGGAAAAATTTGCAGTTATCATCAGCTGGGACAAACAGGAATCAGCGTGAACCACTCTGAATTGGTGATCTGGCTTTGAAATCCCAGTCATTACTGTTCCAGTGGATTTGTTAGTAATTGGCTATACATTTCTAAGAGGCAAGGAAGCAGAAGGTACTTGTGAAGGTAAGTAGTGAAGGAGCAGTGTGCTGTTCTCAGTGCTGAGGAACAGAAGAAAGGAATGAGAGAGGAAAGAAGTGGAGCAGGGAAATGGGATCCTGGTAATTCACATGACTCTCAGTGGGAAGACTGTCTAGAGACCAGGGGTGGTGACAGATGGACACAACGAGTCCATTCACTACTTGTACTTGAGGTATTTGCTTTCTGTTGCAGTTTGACCTTTCTTCTGAATATGTCAACTCACCTGCTGTGGAACCAGAATCCAGGGCTTGAGTGGTCCATAAGGATATGAATATTTTTTGCTGGATCAGGCACTTTGTGCATCATCTAATACCTAAGGCATAAAAATTGTCATTACAGCCATCTGCAATTTTTAGCAAAGGTTAATGGCTTTAAAGAAATTTTCTTTTTTGATTAATCCATCCTACAGCAAATAATGTGACTAAAATTTCTTGAGGGAATCTTTCCAATGCTGTTAAAGGGCCGTAATAAACCACAAGAAAGTGCTCTCATATTTTCTTCTTTTTCTATTAGAGAACAGACATTTACGAAGAAGCCGGTTAAGCAGAGAATTAATGAATGACTGTACTAATTGTTTACAAGAGCAAAGAGCTAAGAACTTGCTGCAACAGGAAAAACAAGTCATAGGGAGAAGTGTTGCATTGCTTAACACTTTGAAAAGTATCTCTATAAACTGGTCCTTTCTCAAGACACCAAGCAACTGCTCTCAGGAGATCAAGTAACTACTTTATTCATGCTGAATTCTGCAAAAAATGTGTTCTAGTAGACATACCTGACTGCTTTCATGGTTAGATCAAGTTTTACCTTCAGTGCCTGCAGCTATGGGGGTACACATTAGGTTTTCCAACAACACCAAAAAGATTTCTACAAATGTCTCAAACCTTTTCAAAACCTTTGAAAACCCCTTTTCCAGTGGGTGAGTGTGATAGCTCAGAGAACATGCTTGAAGGGTTGATATAATGAACAAGAAAGAGTACCTGGGCCTGTGCTGTGTGAGTGTTAAAGACAGACTTAACACAAGAGGATGCAGAAATCTCAGCATGTAAGACCCTATCCCGATGTAATTTGTGAGTTATATGCATGCTATAGCTCTTTTGGGTCTTAGGTTGAATTTGGGCGGCTGAAAGGTTCAGAGACAATATCTACTACATTTCTTTAAATAAATTGAGCTCCTATTGCTTTCAATATAACAAAAGAACAAACCAGAAAAAATATTTTCATTTTATAAATGGCTTATGTTAATTTTGAACTTAATTATGCTTATTCAGTTAATTCCTACATAATTTAATAGCAAAGTTTCACTAGTTAAATTCAGGCACTGTATTGGATCCTGGGGACCTGGTCCTGATCCTATATGCTTTACTGATCAAAAGTCATAAAAGTCATCTGATTAACAAACACAGCAAGTGCATATGTATTTAATCTAGTCCAGTTGCAAGAGAACAGGATTTGCATTAAAACTCAAAGGAAAGCCTCAGCTAAGTGTCAGTATATTGGATTTGAGGTAGTCTTAGGATGTGCACATTGAGTGTTATGGTAATTTAGGTGCTAGCTGTTAACTTAATAAAGCTTTAGTGGATTTTGTATCAGAAGTCTTTGCTTCAGTAAGTTTTTGTAATTGAGTCAAAGGTGGATATCATTCTTGTCTAGAGTCCCATGCAAGAGTAGGTAGATCAGTAAACATGCTGCTTTTGAAAATGTGTTATTTAGAAGATCTGCTGTGCATTATTATTTGTATTTTGACTGAAAGCAGAGAGCTCTGGAAACAGAATTAAAAAACATGCTGAGTTGGAGGAGACCCACAAGGATCACTGAGTCCATCTCCTGGACCTGCACAGGACCATCCCCAAGATGGTCTCATGTACCTGAGAGCATTGTCCAAATGCTTCTTGTACTCTGGCAGCCTTGGTGCAGTGAGTATTTCCCGGGGGAGAAATGTTCCAGTGCACAACCACCCTCTGGGTGGAAACCCTTTTTCTAATATCCAATCTAAACCTCTCATGACACAACTTCAGGCCTTTCCCTTGGATCCTGTCACTGTTCACCACAGAGAAGAGATCCTTCCTCTGCCCCTCCCCTTCCCCTCATGAGGAAGCTGAAGATTGTAATGAGGTCTCCCTTCAATCTTCTCCAGGTTGAACAGACCAAGTGACCTCAGCCACTCCTGATATGTCTTCCTCTCAAGGCCCTTCACCATCCTTGTTGCCCTCCTTAGGGCACTGTCTATCAGCTTAATGTCTTTTTTATGTTGTGGCACCCAAAGCTGCACACATTATTCAAGGGGAGGCCACCCCAGCTCAGAGCAGAGCAGGACAATCCCCTCCCCTGCCTGGCTGGTGATGCTGTGCCTGACACCCTCTAGGACACGGGTGGCCCTCCTGGCTGCCAGGGCACTGCTGATTTATATTTAATTTTCTGTCAACCAAGACTCCCAGTTCCCTTTCCATAACGCTGCTTTCCAGCAGCTCATTCCCCAGGCTGTCTACATCCAGGGTCATCCCATCCCAGGTTCAGAATCTGCCACTGTCCCTTGGTGAACTTCATAATGGTTGGTGATTGTGATGTTCTATAATTAGTCAAGGTCTCTCTTTGTGCTAAGTGTTGTTCTTGATTGTGACATAACACAAATATTTTTCAAGTTACCTTCTGATCAGATTAATTTCATATTAAACCCCTGGTTTAAAATGAAAACTCTTCAATACTTTTAAGCGATGGTATAAAATCACATATATGATAATTTTCATGACAGAGAACATTTTAATACTTTTTTTTAGCATAGGAAAAATGAAAATGAAGGTCCCTTGAAATGGCCTCTTATTCTGGTGGTATTTGCACAATAATTTGGAAGAAGTTAAAAGTACTACCGTATTCTTTGTTTCACTAATGGCATTCATTTATTGTCCTTTCATGCTTTTATTTATGAAGATTTGGTGAAATGAGGAGCAGGACTATAGAAAGTAGGACTAGAGAAAGTAGGAATTATTATTTTTGCCCAGGGTACAAATTAGGGACCAAAATGTATTACAAATATGAATTCATCAGTGACAGTCTAATTGAATCAGGATGTCTCTGGATGCTTGAGACTGGCGACAGCTGCTCCGTTAGCATATATTTCTATCTGTGTAGATACTGGGACACAAAAGAAGAAATTCACAACCCATGAATCCCTCAATGGAAACAACAAAATTGTTTTGATACCTTTAACCTCTTTCCCAGCAATTGTGGAAATATTTCCCATATGGCCAACTTTCAGTATGAAACGTCTAGTAGTGAGAGTTATCCACACATGCCCTCAGTCTCTATAGGTAATAGGCCAATAACACGCAGATGCAATCACAGCCACCAGCAGAGACAAGCTCCACTATTAGCAGCATTATGAAGAAGCAAACTTGATGAACATAGCAAATGTGTTCCTCAGAAAAACAGAAATTCCTTCCTATGAGAAAAGGAAAAACAAAGGAGGTTGAACAAATGAGGAGAAGTTTGGTGAAGTATTTGTGCTACAGATTAGGAGGCTGTATTTATTATTAATCTATGCCACAGTAACTGCAAGTAGCATGGAAATGAGCTGAAGGTTTGAAAGACCAATGGAGTCTGTACTTTCTAGCATTCACCACTATCGTTGATCTTGAAGTGGCAGGAAGAGACAATATTGCAGAAATTATAATTGGAGAATCTTCCTCTGTGGGTCAGGACAGTCTAATTCCACTCAGAGGTCTGCAGGGCACAGCAACCAGTGTGTTGAAAACTGCTACTGATGCGCCAAATAAGCATTTTTTAAAGTCAAAAGTATGTCAGTCACTGTGATGACTCGGCAGCCACCCAACAACCAGTAACTAGAAATCTATGGATCAGCATTTGAGAGAAGTTCATGAAATGAAGTTTTATTAGCTCTTCAGAGAAATTCATCATGACACAATATTTTTCTTATTTACTTTTCTTGAGAAGCTAAGTATTTTTTTATAAGATAGATGAATGACAATGGTTTTGAAAGTCATAATGTTCCTCAGACACAGTACTGCTTGTAACTAGTCTCTAGAAACAGCTTTCTAGTGAGAGAAACACAATATCATTCCACAGAGACTGATTGTGTAATAAACAGACCTCATTTTGTATTAATGTAAAATAAATTGAATTGATAGAAATTTGGTCCTGGTTCTACCTCTCTGAAACCATGGAAAGGTTTCCTTTTGGCTCCTTCAGGTGCCAGAGATTTTAGTGTGTATTATTTATACCATTTGTATGTACAAAACCCAAAAGGAGTTTCTTAGCAGCTTTATGAAAATCCCGTAGAAGAAACCT
The DNA here is from genome assembly GCA_024362935.1 of Setophaga petechia. NCBI lineage: Eukaryota > Metazoa > Chordata > Aves > Passeriformes > Parulidae > Setophaga > Setophaga petechia. Next base: position 18,169,480 of record JANCRA010000015.1, read on the forward strand.
AAAATTCCCCTGAGTTTTTACAGTTACGCAATACAAATTTATATATTACAAAGTTCTCCTGTTTCAAAGGAATTCTAGTAAAGGTCTGGTCAAGCAGGGGCAGTAAGTGTTGGAAAATTGTCCAGCCTATTGCTTTCTGTATACAGTCTATGATAGAATCATAGAATGGTTTGAACTGGAAAGAACCTTAAAGGTCATCTTGTTACAGCCCCACTTACATGGGCTGGGGTGCCCCTAATAGATCAGGTTGCCCAGAGCCATGTCCAATCTGGTCTTAGGCTCTTTTTCCTTCAAGACTGCAAGAAGTCCTAAAGTTTGTAAATAGTTTACAATCAATAATTATTTGAACTTAGCGAACATGTTTTTCTATTTATAAAATATTCAATATAATGCTGTCCCATGCTTATCTTTCCTTCATGTCATAGAATAATCAATTAAAAATGTAATCTTTACATTCCGGAAAATCCTCTGCAGAGGTTGGATATTGGCTGTGAGACTGTTACATCTGACCTATTAGTCAATTACAATTGATTTGGAAATTGGCAGGCTGCACACATTTTTGCCTATACAACTTCTCTTCATGATGACTTACAGAAGAAAAGCACAAAAAATAAAGACACTAAATTATGTAAAAAATAAAAAGCAAATAAATAATTTTGTGTATGTGTGTCTGCATTCATGCAAGTGGTTCTGTAAGAAATGGGGCAAAATTTCAAGTTTTTGAAAATCTAAAGAGGGAGAATTGTGTACCATGTATTATTACTCAGATTGTGTGTGCCTTGAGGTTTGAATTTTCTGTGGGCATAGAAAGGTCACAGAATTTAATGCTTGATCAAAAACTTGATCAAATACTAATCCCTTATTTGTTTTTAGTTTTGTCCCTCAACTTCTAAATGATTTGCATGATTTTTACTGACATTTGCTTTTCTGACTCCTTTGGCTTTTTTAAAATTCCAGCTTGCACATAATATTTTGCACATTAACATGTGCTGTATATCCAGTTCTGTACAGTGCTCTCAAGCTAAACAAAATTCATATGATCCCCAGCACCATTCCTGAAACCATCAGCACCTTGTTGTATTAGGTGCTTGTGGTCTGTCAGGCAAGTTGTGTTTTAAAAGAAAAGAAAAGGCCTCATAAAAACACACACAGTTGATCTTTACAACTATTTTTAGTTTGTGTCAATCTTCTATGGCCCTGGGCAACAAAGGCAAAATGCCAGCCTTGGCAATCTTTTCAGACACTCTAATATGCCAAGTTCTGGCAGCAGCACATTTTTATCAGAATTGTTTTCCAGCCTTAGTAAACTGCTTCAAATGCTGGTGTGCCTGTTGTGGATATGACATCCGTGGAGACCACAATGATTGCAATCAAAAAGTAGCAGAGAAAATAGAAAGAGTTAGTGTCAGTTCTGATTCTCACTATCCATTTCATCATGACAATAAATTAATACAGCTCAGCTTCTGCTCTGGTAAGCTTTTTCCATAAGAACAAGGTATTAGAATCTTAGTGCTTAACATTCACAGTGAAATATTCTGGTTTTACAAATGTAGTGGAAGTGTAGTATGAAATGCAAAAAAGTATGTCTGTGCAATGTCATGACAAGAATGTACATGCACAGAGGAGTCAAGAAATTTGAAGTGATGATTCTCACAGGAATTTTAACTTAGTCCTCTTCTACCTTGCAGAGAATTTTCTACCACTTTCTTTGGCAGCTATTTCTAGGTCTACTTACAGTGTGGATGTTTTGTTTATCCTGGAAATCATAACTTTGATTTGTTTGACATTTTGATGAGTGTGAATTTCTTAACCTAATGTCACAAAAATATTATTTTAAAGGATTTTTTTTCCTTTTTAAGAGTGAGTGCTTTCCATCCTTTAAAAATGTAGACATGTAAAAAGAAAAAAATAGTAAATTGTGAAGTGTAGTATTGTAAAGAAAATTGTATGGTGTTGAAGTTTTTTGACAACTAGTTGACCATGTAATCAGCAGCTTAACAATATCCATGTTTGCATAATGGTAACGTATGATCAGAAGCGCTGAACAGACAAGGAAATTGTTTTGATTATGCTATGTGCATTTCAACACTTCCCAGGATGCCAGGATGCATTTTCTATGTGTTTAATATTCAATGCAATACCCAGAGACTCCTTTTTGACTTTACAGAACTGGATCATACCTGAAGCCTTGACCTTATAGTACCTTAAGCATACTTGTAATCCATTTGCATTGGAGCATTGAGTCAGGATTGTTATAAATATCCTGCTCTACAAAGGCCAACAGACGTTCTAGAATGTGTTGTTTTTTATGTGTTAATGCATTTGTTTCTTATCTGCTACTTCCAAACTCAGTCAAGTATGAAATCTTCCCGTTTGACTATATATACAGCATTTGAAACTTGCCAAATAACTCTTTTCTGGACTAAGCAGTATGCAGAAAATGACAAGGACATTTTCCTTAAAGTACAAAAGGCAGCTTTTAATGAAAAATAGCCACATTTTACTTTATTCATCATGAAAGGTAGTAAACTGCAGACTGAGCACAAAAATGAAAAATATCAGTTCAGACGATATTTTTGCTTCTGAAAAACAAAAAAGAAGCTCTCAAAATAGGATTTGGCACAAAATTGCCTCTGTGCTTATATTTGCTCTTCAGTTTGCTATAAAAATATGACCTTTTCAATATTTTCTCCTTGGGAGGAGGCTCTTATCTTGAGTTTCCTTTCCAGAGGAGATTAGTGCATTAATACTAATACATTCTCTCCTAAAAGAAGCCAAAAGCAGGACCAAACATGATTTCTTTCTTGACTAGACAGTATGGTACCATGCCATCACCTGGACTTGGAGAAAAACAAGTCTATTCTTTGCTCTCCAAGACAATAATCTCAATGAAGAACACAGAAGTTTGCTACAGAGCCTGCACCAATAAACTGTAATAATTGTTTAGTTTCGCAGCCAAGGGTTGGCCACCACATTTTTTTGAACTGTTTCTCTAGAGATCATCAGAGAAGACATTAAAGAATATAAAGTGTTCTTTACTCATAGTTCCAAGTACCAGTTGTTGTTGGACACTCTTGTTTCTGAGGGGACTTTGGCATGCATGATGAATAGGCTGCAGTGAGATTCTTCTTGAGTGAGCTGGCTCTCCTGCCCTGAAGGAGGACAACCTGATGCTATGCAGTCATGCAAAGTACCTCTATAGCAATAAAATACAGGGTAAACCCATGCATGTTTTTGCCCCTCTACCTTGTACCCCTAACCCCTATCACCCTGTATGAATCCAAAAGGAGATAGTGAAATACTAATACACTGTAATATAACTCCTAAGATGCTGAAGGGCACATGCAGGTGAGGGAGGTTGTTGTTTCCATATGCTCTGTAGAGGGAGGATAGAAAATAATCTTTTTTAGTCTTTGCTGGAAATCTTATCTATTGTCTCAGATGTTGCTGACTAGTAGGTGATCCGATTTATGGTAGCACAACACTTGTGACAACATTGTTGAAACTGTTATGTTGATTGCATACTTGCCATCTAAATGGAAAGCTAATACTTCAGTAAATTAGTAAAACCAGCTGAAATGGTCTGTGGGAAGGTGTTGTCTCTTGACTTTGCAGTTAGAACTGGAATCCTTTGACATTTCTCAAATCTCCTTTTAAGATGCAGATATGACTCTTGTAGTCATAATCCTTTGTCAGATACATCAACTTCAAAAATTCTGTTTGACCTTAAAGACAGAATTAGGACTTGATTAATATTCTGTGTGTGCCTTTCAGTTCACATTTACAAAACTGGGAATGTAAGAAAGTCTTGAAATACTGTTTTCATAAGAGAATCTTCCAGCAAATAAAAATAGATCATAGAAGGAATAGATGTTTTGATGTCAGAATCTTCTCATTTATAAAATACCTCTGAAGTCAACTAATGGTGAACAGAAACAAAAATAAGTGTCAGTTATCCCACTGTAAAATACAAGAAAGCAAGCTTTATGGAGAAACTCCTGTAGCACTTCAGACAGGGGGCACAGGACAGCCTTTCTCTTTGTCCTGGTTTAACCAAGCCCCACACAAGCACTTGTTTACACCCCTTCCCCCAGTGGGATGGGCAGAGAATCAGAATGGTACCCTGAGACAGCTCATGGGTTGAGATAAAGACAGTTTAATAGGTAAGACACACAAGCACAGCAATACAAGGAATTAATTCACCATTTCAACACTTTCCGGACAGGCAGATTTTCAGCTGTGTCCAGGAAAGCAGGGCTCCATCAGGCATCTTCACTCTCCAACAATTTACATCTCAAGGACCGCCTGTGGCTGAGGATGCAGAATGATACTGGTATGATACATGGATAGAGGTAGGACAAGCCAGGAGGCCTAATCTTCCTGATGGATAATAGGAATGATGACCAATTGAACAAAAATATGACTTCAAAGCTGTTAATTTCCTATGCAATGAGATTTAATATAATGAAAATTCTGAAAGTCATATTGTTGTCACTGTTATGTATGCTAAAGATAAAAACACTAACAACAGTTACAGAGACCTTCCTTAAGCAATCAGCTTTTGAAAAGAATAAAAGCACAATAATTTTGTATTTAACCAACAGAACAGTCCAAAATAAATTGCTTTTTTTTCTTTCCATTGGTTGTCTCTCTAGCATATCAAGCTGACTGTCCTTTTGTACTCTATGTTGATGATAGTACTACAATAAGGCTGTCCTCCTGCCAACACAGTGCACAGTTAGGAGAAATCTGGAACATGGAAATGTCAGCTGCTGGCTTGGCTATTAAAAGTAACTACTCTCTGGTAAAACCCAACTGTTGTAGAATGCTTTGTAGAGTAAAATCAACACCTTCACTTTGTAATACTCCATTTAAATATTAATTAAGGTCCATTTTTATAAAAATTCTCATCTGAGATTATACTGGCTAGTGTTATACTGCAAACCTATCATGTTTCTAGGAAATAAGAATTCTAACACCTTGGCACTTGAAACAGGCTTTGCTGAGGAGTACCTTTCAAGAATTAGCCTATGAGTCCATGAAAAAAGAGCTAAACAAATGAGAAACAAGTAAATATTTGAAAAAAGAGAAAGCACAAAATAGTGTCTAGTTTATTTCATTATTCTCCATTTAATTACTGGGATAATTAAGGGAGAGAAATATTTTCATGTTCTTTTGTAAGTAGAAGGCAAGCTTGGTTTGGAAGATGCTAATTTTTGGCATAAATGAGAAAATCCCAGCACGGATACACTGAAAGCTTTCTTGACACTGGTGTTCAAGTGTGTACAGTCACGGACTGATTTTATATATTGTGTTTAATTTCTTCCCTGACTTAGTACCAACAATCTTTTCCACAGTCAGTACTTGGGAATTTGCCATCTTCAGTAGAACATGCAAAGATCTAATACTTGCCACACCTGTGGTACTCATTTTCCTTGAAGCCCTGCAGTATTACATGGAAAATCAGTCTGTAGCTGTGTGAAAGAGTTGAAAGCCTCATGGTAAGCCAAGGTATATATCTTTCCATTCCAGAGCTGACACATCTTCCCCTGCCAGAAAGCGCTATAGTCTCTATCTTACAGAATGTTTTGATTGCTCTGAGTGGTGTTACTGCAGGCTAAGTTTTCTCTGAGTAGCACTGACCGCTGGAACATCATGAAACCTTTACATGCATCCGATTAACATATTTTGCCAGAACCATCTGCAAATAGAAAATTGTTAATATTCAAGGGCCTGCAGGAGAACTCAATTTCTGCATTTTTCTGGACCCTTGTTCCTGAGAAGAAGAGCTGTTCTTCTGATGGAAGAATCCATATTTGGACCTCTTTCTGAAGTTGTGAGACACTTTTGGGTTCCCCAGCACCTGTTTGATCTGGGCATTTGGCAGCAGTGCAGTTCCTGGAGGTTGGGGAATGGCAATCAATTCTAATTATTGGCTGATGCTGTAAATATGCACTTGGTCCTGGAGGATCTGAGTTTATGCCAGAAATTACGAGTGTTTAGTAGTCCCCTGGCTAGTGCAGACACTTGCAGCTACTAATTAGCAGTAGCTTTTCGTTTCCCTGCTCTGTGGAGAATGGAACTGCTGCTAAATATCAGTCCTCCTAAGGCAGTTTATGCTATGTTCAGATTATGTTAGCCCATGGCCAGTATGAAGAAAAGGTTGGTCCTTCCCTTTCCCCTGGCCTTGCATACTTGTTGCGCCAGCACTTTTTTATTGTGTGATGGCTTACACCAAAACTAACCCTCCAGAAATCAGGTATCAGTAAACTGATGTGACTCATTCCATGACTCCATTCAGTGTTAGAGCTGATGAAAAGGAGGAAATTGCAATCTGAGGCCATGGGAATCAGGATCCTTTTTTATTTGACAGCAGGGGAACCTTGGATTGGCTTAAACCATCATAAAATGAGCCAATGAGCCCTTCAGATATTTTGATAACCTCTGAATAATTTCTAAGCTCTCAGGGGACTCCCAGTTCTAGAGCGCAGTTGGGGAAGAGAAAGGGACAAACAATGCAAATGTAATTCATCATGCATGGGTGGTTTAACATCCCTTTAAGAATAATCTGTAGACTTAGTGTGAACCTGAGACTACTTTCACTTCTGTGAACTAGCTCCCAGCAACCTTTTAAACTAAGCGATGGATCAGCTATGTGTGTTCCTCCCTCTTGCCAGCCACTTTCCAGTGCTGCCATATCTCTCGTACTTGAATTCATTCCTCTTCAACCAAATGGTGATTTGTATTAAGGAATTACTATGGGATTTGTTGCTGGCACAAAGAAACCTGATTTTCACTCTATTTGTGTCAAGAGTGCATGCTTACAGCAGTTTGGCAGAGCAAAATGGACTACTCCAACAGCAGGAGATTTTTTTTCCCAGTGGAATATTCCTATAAACATTTGGATTTTGGCTTGATGTTTTTCAGTCATTACTGGAAAGAGTTAAAGTGTCTTATCTCTTGCGTTTGTCTGCAACGTCTGACTTTGTATAGAACATCTGTCATTTGGTTAGTCTTTATTACCATTCATGTTGAAGCAATGATGAATTGCTGTTTCAATGTCTTCATCAGATTGCACAGATATGTTCTTTGAGCATCTACTCATTTATCCTCAAAGGACTATCTGGATGGTTTAATTGATCAAATACAGCACAATGGCATGTGTCAATCTACTAGCCAGCCGTTCCTTAATATCTCACCCCTTTTAATGTGGCTTCAGAGAATGCTACATAATGAATGAATAATAGCTACCATATCTCCTGACTTATATAGATATATTAACTGAGTCCCTGTGTGTCTATTAGGGACTCTGGATCTTTCACAGAGTTAAGAAAGCAACATGCTTCTCTTTTCAAAGATATTTAAAACATTTTTTAGCATTTACTAAAAATTCTGGATGATTTATGCAATTGTGGCTGCAGGAATGCCTGCTTTTTAGTGAATTTCACTGGATTTATGCTTATATACTTTTCAGGGTGTTTTTGTAACACGTAGTCCTACTGTATAGCATATTTGTTGGATGCAACTTCTTTACAGGCGTTTGCCTAACCTTTAACACATGGGGATCACAGTAATTCTTTTTGAGGGAAGCTTAGTTTCAGTTTCAAGAAGTAATAGTTAAGTCATAATTTAATCTTTTTTCTGTTCTAAAAATTAGTTTTGGTATGAAATAAGAAACTTATATTTCAGTATCACATTAGAATGAGGGGCCAGATGTCAATCAGGCTCAGCTAACAGGAGCTATTTGTGTTCTTCAGAAAGTCTGTATATGTAAGATGAGATTAGTTTTACAGCTAGTAGCCAGCAGAGTTGAAAGTAACACTAAGCTGAATTTTGTATGTATGTTTATGCAGTACTCCTGAAAGCATGAAATATGTGTCTCTTCAGCACAGAGTATAAACAGCCTTTCCCCCCCATGTATTCCCCAGGCAGACTTCCCTCCAGTTGACTTCTGTTATCTTCTTTGTAGCTTCTATCACATTTTCCCTTCACCTAATATGCTCTCTCTACTTAGCGCTGTGGATGATAGAGCTTAGTGTTCTTCCACATGATACAAAGTCTCCAGGTTATTCCCAGATGGTTGGGGATATACAAAACTGTAAATCAGCTTCGAAGTCTAATGAAACTATTAGACTTTTTGTCTATTCCAGTACTTTACATTTTGACTCCAGAGATGGCTAAATAGTCTGGATTTATAATTTTCTCTAATTTGGTCCAGTTTTGTGTCTTTAAAAATCAGAGCAGATTGCCCATTGCACATTTACAGGGCCATTTCTCCAATCTTTCTGCTCCCATGCTCTAGTGGAAATCTCAGCGAAGGTTCTCAATATACAGCTGTGCTTCTATCACTGAAGATGACCTGTAGCATTATTTTGCTTGGCAACATTTTGAATAGTCCATGGTTTTGCATTTGCATATTTAGAATTTGTGTGCAGATTTATAGAATTTATTTTTACACTATGGTACAAAAGCAACTACAAAAACCTAACCAAGACAACCTTGACAAATATTACACTAAAATGTTCTTATTTTAACAGAGTGACCTCTAATTCTTTATCCTCAATTTTGAATCAAGAAGTAACTGTGGCTGGAATTTTTAATCTGCAAGTAATTGCAGCCACATTTTACAGCACTTAGCCTGATTACAGTTCCCACAGAGCTGTGGCAAAATGCGACTTGCATGTAGCTCTGTTTCTATTACAACATCTGAGTTTATCCTGCATTTTTTTCTGATCCAGTTGATTCTGAAGCTTTACACTGTTCAGGCATATTTTGATGACGTGGTATATCTTAAAAATATACCAATTTATGGAAGCCAAAATTTTCACAGTAATAGAAGCATTTCAGTAAGCCTAATTGAAAAGATTTCTATCCTCTAAGGGTTGAACTTCTGATTAAAAACAGTGAGATAGGCGGAGAGAGAGCTGAAACCCAAGAGAGCTGCTATCTCTTAGTGCATTAATGTGGGGAGAGTATGAAAAGGAACTGAAAATGAGTCTTCACCATATTGGTGGCTGATCGCTTTACTCCTCAATATATCAACTCTTCTGGATGTTCTGTGCTCATTCATTTTCATTTTAAACTTCTCCATAAGAGGAGTCACTTCCCCTATTTTGGAAAATCATGTGTTCCAAAAATGGTGGAGCTGAAATAAGCAAGATACTCTCTCCAATCTTCTTCACTTTTAATCTATTTCAAAAATGAAAAAGGTTGGTAATAGGGAAAATACTAGTGAAATGTACAGATATGTTGGCAAGTTGAGAAGGAACTGGGAGGAAAATAAAAAGAAAATTCTGGCCATAGTTCCACACGTTTTAATGCATCTTTCCTCTCTTGCTCAGTTTATGTAATTTAAGAGCTTAAGGTTATAAAATTGACATGAGAGTCATCTAGTGTCTTCAATTAAGCAAACTTAATTAGATTTATTGAAGCTGATTCTTGTTGCTCTAAATCTCTTTGCTCTCATGCTGCTAAATCAGCAATCTCCAGAAAGAGGGACAGCAGTTACAGTTCATTGTAGCACTGATAGGAAGCCTTTGTTTGCATCTGAAGGAACAATACTAAGTGTTTAATGGTTAGACTGGTTGCCAAAGTAATATGCTAGTAGGTTCTGGATAAAGCTGTGAATTCTAAGCTATTACAGTTTTATTTTAATACCAACAACTCTGATTAGTTGAGTATGGAACCAGAGATAATTTGTCAGGAAATACCAACTGCATATTCTGTCCTGCAGTCTGTACAGAGAGTAAACAATTCTATTTGTTTTTCTTAGTATTTTTTGTTGTTGTAGCTAGTACTTTTCTTGTATACATGTGCATGACTCATATGAATTTTCAGAAATGAGGAGAGCTTGGGCTATTAAAAGATTGTAAAGAACATCCTTCACACATGATTGTGTTTATTCTTCGGTCAAATTCACTTTTGAGACACCCTTACTTCCTTGTATTTCTTAGCTGAAGACAATAGATTGGGATATTTTCCTTTATTCAACTTGTTTCCATGGGTTGGAGAATGAAACCGTAGTCACAATTTTTCCAAAATAATAACCTCTGAACAAAAATGTAATGGAGATGGTAGATTCCAGGTATAAAAACATGAAGGATATGATTAGTATGAATGTTCCCTAAGAGCTTTTGATCTACATATAAAAATCTTTATTTCTTAGTTTGCATTCCTAGTCAACACAATGAATCCTCACAGGATTTTTGGTGTTGCTATATCTACCATAGTTCTTTTACACTGACTGTATTTCCTGTTGAGATTATTTAGTGCATTGCTTAATCTTGATCTTTTTTTCCAGCTAATAGTGACATACTGTCTTTGATGAAATCACAATTAAAATCTAACATTTGCCAGCAAGTAGCAGGTGAATTTTACGAGTCACCTTAGTCATCTGTGATATAGCAAGTGAGAATGCAACTGTGAGGATTTGGCTTAGAATGGTCTCTTGAAGGTGTAATGTGAATGTGTATATTGTTAATGATGATGCAGTCTTGTGACTGATGAGCTCTCTAAACTCAGGGAATTTCTGATATCAGACTGCTTATATCCATTTTTTATCTTCAAAGGACTTGAGTCTTCAGAAAACAAGAGAAAGTTTTATGGTCTAAAGCCTGGGCAGTGATTTCTGGCATTCAGCTGCTAGGACACTTCCAATGCTTTGTTGTACATGACAACAAACTGTGATATTTTATGAGGAGAGCTCTGTGAATATATTAATTTCTATCTAGGGTATTATGTTAGTGCCTTGCATTCCCTTCCACCTAAGACTCTTTATGGGTTCTGATTGCAAAGCAAAAAATTTATTGGAATCAGGGTTTGACACTACCAGATCTTAACATATGCTTAACACAGTTGTATTTGCTTTTCAAGCATTCATATCTTGCAATGGGGATTCTCAGCTGCAGTCCCTGCCTCTCCACACCGTGGTATTTGGGTGTCAGTGCTTGAACTACCTTTGTTCCATCTCACCTCTTTTATTGGTGATTACTGGCTCTATTAGCAGTGCTGTTTGGGATTCTGTGGGATATGTGTAAACAGAAGAGCCACACAAATGTACACAAATGTGGTATGGTGACACTGCTGATGTGTCGATTTTGGCACAACAGCGTGCCAGTTGGGGGAAGCCAGAGGCTAATATTCAACAGATGGCAAAATCCTACACCCTATAATAATGGCTGCAGTTATTTTCATTACTGTCATTTGATGACACATATGATAGTGGGGAAAGACTTGAACCGGGTAATCACGGGAATTATACTCCAAAGGACCAGATGCTCTTCAAACTCCTCAAATGGTGACGGATGTTCAGGCTGAATGCCACTGCTGTCCATATTCCAGGTATATTTATTGCTGAGGACTGGGACCCACACTGTTTGCTGTCATATACAAGGCTAGCATTTCCCCTTCTGTAGTAACCAAGAAAAAAACATACAAATTGGCATTTTTTTAATGAAGGGAAATTATTCTATATTGTAGATATATCTGTATATTTTTATCACATATATAGTGATACATTATTTTTCAAATTTTTCAACATGAAGATCAAAGCATGAAAAACCAGAAAAGGTTTGCTGTGGAAACCTAAAGAATTAAAAAAACCCCACAAGCTAGTCTGATTAGTCCTGATAAAAATCATACTAATTTATGTGAATGAAAGCATTAGATGATTATACCTTGAAGTTTTACAAGGTTAAAGGGATTTTTCTTCATCCAGATTAAGAAACCTGTGAACTGTTTGTTATTATCCTGTGCATAGGGAACTTCCATATAATACTTTTTGAAGATTTTAAAAATTATTTAGGACTTTATGATTTTTCTTTCTCAAATTTGAAGGATAAAATTATAATAATCTATGTTCTAGCAAAAAAGGACATTGGCTTTTAGAAAATTAATTAGATCATATTTGAATATTCATAGAACTACTTTGCATTTGGGAAAAAATAGTTCTTTTTGGTTTCTGGGAGATTTAGGAGTGACCTATTCTGACCCAGTTTTAAAAAAGTCCAGCAAAGCAGGTCTTTTTATGAGCTATTCATTACAGCATCTAGACTCATGATACATCTATTGGCTTAATTCAATTTGTATTAACAGTGTCATGCAGTGATTCCTTCATGTTTATTTTTTCTAAAAAAAAGAAAAAGAAAGTAAAATCATGTTTCTTTATTTAGCAATTCTTTACAATCCTTTCCTCATTACAACAAAGCCAGAATATTTCACACCTACCATCAGTGATCTAACACTTAATATTAAGACAGCTCCTACTGTGACATGTTTTTTCCCTCTGCTGGGCTAACAACATAATAGGGATCAGGAAAACAGTTCTGAACATGGCATTGCTAAAATCTCTGAAAAAATTTTCTAGGTTAAGCCTTCTTTCTGACCCTACCTTGTGTAATTGGTGCAAAGCAGATTGAGAGAACCTGGAGCAAAAAAATCTTATTAGATCAGTCTGCTGCTTTGTCAGCTGATGTTGAGCTACTTATTTGAGGTCCTCGGTGCAAATCCTGATGTATTCATGGCTTCTATAAAACGGAGCATTGAAAAAGCCATAAACAAGGGGGGAAATCCATAAATCAACCTGACTGGGAAATTGAAATTATAACAAGACTTTTACAAATGTCCTAATAAAATGAAAGAGGTTGGTGTTTTGGCTTTTTTTCCTGTGTTTTTTTGTTTTTTTTTTTAAACTCTGCATCCTTGAAAGGCATTTGGAGAACAGTGATCTGGAAATGATATCCTTATTTTTACAAGCAGGTTGTGTTTGCATACTTGATCTGCAATATCAAGGCCACTGATACCTTTAGGAAATCACTCCCAGTGTTTGCAGTGCATCTTAGATCAGATTTCTTTAATTTAAGCCACCTGCAGAATTAAGCTGGACATCATCTGACACCAGCCTTTCCAACTGATTTACAGCCAATCAGGAAAGATGATCTCATAGCCAGAGGTACAGGATTTGGACTCAGGAGTTGAGGCTTTGTTTCTGGGATGTTCCTTGTACACCGACAAAATTAATTTTGTTCTAGGTAATAATTTTAAGTGCCTGTATCTATCCAGGATGAGATACTGTGCATTGGAAGCACAGACTGCTTCTCAAAGTCCCTGCCCAACACCCTGTCTGCTTCAGGGGTGGGCAGAGAAATATTTTGCTAATGGGAAAATTTGTATACCTGTTGCAGAACAGAGGTACAAAGACCCCGCTGGACCAGGTCTGAAGGGGTTTTAGTGAGTGGGCTTTATCTGTGTACTTGGAGCAGTTCACTCAAGGTTATGAGGAAGGTTCTTTCGTCCCCTAAAATGCTGTGGAAATCTACATTCCAAGTTTTAATCTCAATGATCTGGATGCCGTTCTGCTACCTTTACTCACCCTGGGTGATCCTAGTGATGATGCTCTGTGATCCTGCACTCAGTGACAATCAAAAATTTTAAGTCTGTACCAAAAGCAAGGTACAGTTGAGTTGTGTCTGCCTCTGTCCTCTCGCTGTGCAATAGCATAAATGATATTCCTGTAATTTTAAAATATTCTGAGGACAAACAAATAATTACAAACTGCTTGACTACAAAGGGACTGTGGTCTGTGCTAAATAAAGAGCCAGACTGCCAACCAACCTGACAGAGTGCAATCACAAAAACACCAGCCAGCTATTCAAACAAACACTACTCCCAGCTTATTGGAATAGGTCTGAACCTCAAAAGTGTTGTGGGCAAAGGTCATGTACAAATTTCATCTCAAATATATTTTTTCCTGGACTTAATGAGTACCTTTGAGCATTGCAGTCGAGAACACGTTCCATCTGGTGACAGCTTTTTTACAAATGAGAGAAAAGGACATTTTAAGCAAACTTCTTGCTCAAATGGTAGGGGTTATTTTTGTGGGGGGGTTTGTTTCATTTTGTTTGTTTATTGAAAGACTCTGTTAGTCTTGCCTGACTTCAGAAACACGGTTTTATACTGTAGAGGCTCAAAATAAATTAAAAATGGTCATTAGGTTACTGAGAATCTACCTATTGATATTAGTTATTGTTGTTGTAAAATGGAATGGTTTTGTGCTGCTTGGAAAGATACATAAGAATTTTAAATCTATACAAACTTTATATTATTATTATTATGGAAAACTTGCTGACCTTTGGTTCTAATTTTTAATAGATTGACATGATTGCAGATTTATTTACTCTAATAGCAGACACAAAATTAAGAGCAGCAGTAATTGTGCTGATACCGGAAGCCAATGGCTGAAAGTGAAAATCTGCCTCTGTTCTTTTAATTTGTATTTTTGAACAGGATAAAATCAAATTTATCTTCAGAATGAGTATGTGGGAACCACACTAAACTCATAGAGAGGAATCAGCTTAGAATCTCAGAGGTGATTAAAAGGTCCAAGTCCTGCTTTGATGCTTGCAGGCTTTCCACAATCAACAGGCATCCAGGAGATTGGAGCACCGTTGTGGAACTGGTTAATTTGATGCAATTTGATTCTGAGCTTATTTCAGAAACTTATCAGCAGAAAGCAAACTAACACCGAGGCAGTGCATAAGAACATCATCTCCCTAAGGCACGATTACAGTGCAGAAGTCTGGGCTGTCAGATATCTCATGAAGCCAAAGAGAGTCTCACATGAGCAGTACTGTGGCCCCACTATTTTGTGGTGATGTTGCTTGCACTTGTTTATCAAGAAAAATCACATACTATCCTGCTAGTGCCCATAGTTCTGGAGAGTGAAAGATCTCCACTGCCTCATGTCTCCAGTCTCTATGTCCATTGTCTTTCTTTTTCCAGTTTCTTTTTTCTTTTTTTCTTCCTTTAATCTTCTTCATGTTGGTATCAGTGGTGAGAAAAAGTTGTGACTGAACCAGATTCTTCTTCCAGTGATTGGATGATGTTTAAACACATTTTTGGGGGTTTACCTCCATTTGGACTTGGGGAAAAAAATGAGGTTCCCAGGTCTGTGTATATGCCTCTAGTGAGTTGCTTTGATGGAAATTCTGATTCTGTTTTTAGTTTTAGAAGTACCCAGGGATTTTGAATGAGGTTGAGGCCATCTTATAGTAGGAGCTGTGTGCATAAATAGTATGAGACAGTACCTGCCACACAAAGATTGAAGCTTAAACAGTAGAGGGACAAAAGGGAAAAGTCAGTCTCACAATGAAATAAGGAAGGTTATACACCTCAGAGTAGCCAAATTTGAATTAACCTCCTAATGCTTGAAATTCATGCCACTGCTAGACTATGCCTTGAACACCAGGAATATTCTTAAATAGAATGAATGGATACAGCTTTGGGGACCATCAGTTGCTTGATAGTCCAGGGACTGAAACAATCACTGAAGCCACATCTTTCATCACCTGACCCATGACTCACACTCACCACAGTATTTCTCATGTATGGGGTTTTTTTTGCCTTCTGTCACTAGATTAGTATCCAGTTTTGCTCCCTGAGACTAAGGATACCTATGGAATAGGGTAAATGAAGAACTACTTTTCATTCCAGTTACAGCAGGCAAACCAGCAGCTTGATGTCAGAATAGTACATAGCTCAAATTGTTGCATGTACATAGAATGGGATTTCAGACCTCCACAAAATTAATTAATAATGAAACAATTTATTTACAACATTTATTTTTCAGTTATATCACATCACATTACATTTGTTGAGCTGAAATTTAAGATAAATTTCTGTGGTCTTGTATTGCATTACATATTTGACATACATAGACAAAATATAAAACATTTCCCCTTGTTCTACTAGACAGGAGATTTACTGCTTTTTAGCCATCTCCCTGTGGTGAGTTCTGCTGAAATTTATGGGAAAATTTCCAACAAACCCTTTCTAAATAGCTGAAGTAAACAGTCTCACAATCTCTAGGCAGGCAAACCTCCCATGCAGGATGTTAAACTCTGAAAATTCTGTCTCTTTCTTGAGAGTGGGCTGTGAGGTCCCATTTAATTATGAAGTCTTTGAATACTGATTCATTTGAAGGCAATGTCTACTCCTGAAAATGTGCCTACCACAGGTGTAGTTAAGCTATATGGTCTGCTACTATAAAATAGTCTGGGTACAATGGATTACTTAGAATTATTATAGTGTATTAATAAATAGAAAAATGCTACTTTTAATATATAATTATCAAATGAGATGGTTATGCAGTCATTTCCCACATAGATCAGCTCTTCTATTAACTGCTTATGAGTGGAACGTAAGTTTTGTATGTACACAGTTTCTGTTTCTTTGGAAATAGAAACTATCTCTTTGCATCTTTACATTGCACAGAATCTGAACCTGCTCAATACTGGTTTAGTTCACACTATTTAGAGAGTTTAGAGTTATCCCACAGGGAATCAAGAAATTTGCATAAAGCAATAGGAAAGAAATAAGAACAAATTATTTATCTGAATAGATAGATTTTAAATCCATTTTTCAAAAAGCTCTTTTATCATCAGCAGAGTGATAGATTATTTCTTTAAGGGAAAGTGGCAGTAATTAGTTCTAATACCTGAGAGAACTCAATAAATATTTGCTAAATTAAGATTATTTATTATGTATATTCCAGGAGCATCTAGATGATTCCTGGGAGATCAGACCCCCATTGTTCAAGGAAATGTGTAAGAACAGCTGCTATCCTAAACAACATACAGTTCAAGATAGATGTCAGGGAAGACAGGAGGAAAAATAGAATCTCAAAGAAACAAAATTAATTGCCTGAGGGCAGAACATGAGCAGCAGAGTTAGGTCTATGATCAGGTAGGTCTCTTCAA
This sequence comes from Setophaga petechia, assembly GCA_024362935.1. Taxonomy (NCBI): domain Eukaryota; kingdom Metazoa; phylum Chordata; class Aves; order Passeriformes; family Parulidae; genus Setophaga; species Setophaga petechia. The sequence goes on from JANCRA010000015.1 coordinate 18,186,234, forward strand.
AGCCACCCTGGAGCTTTACCTGGAGCAAGTATCTTCCCTTCTTATCTGACCCTTTTGACTTCCAACCCACCTCTCAGTACAACAACCAACCTTGACACCCACCATGAAGCCCCTACACATGTAGCAGCAGTCTTCATTTCCTTTGAGATGGTCCCTCTATCCAACTCAGAAATCACTTGTTACATAGGAAAGTGAATTTGTTTTAGATTTCCTGATATTTCTCACCTATTTTGACCATTCTTTATACCTTTCCTCTTCCACTGAATTTGCCATTGTGTCTTGCTGTCACCCTGTTTTTCTGCAGACTGTTATCATTGCCCATCTACCCAGCTGCTCTTGATCCTATAAAAGTACATGGGGAATAGTGAGTCAGGTAAGTTTGGTATTTGTTGATGCTTTCCAGAAAATACACCATAGATAATCCATTAGAAGAATATTTTGTTTTTGTTGTTGCTGCTGGTCCTCTTTAGTTTCTGATCAGAACAGGACATGGAATAGCCAGCAAGTTAATACACCTAAGAAGGAGACAAATCCATGTGGACACCCATGTATTGGATAATGTACTCAGCAATCTCTTATGTATGTTCCAAACTCAAAAGGAATATTACAAATTACTGCTACAGGCATCTGAACTAATGAAGTAGTTTAGGAAAAAAGCAAGTGGGTGCAGAAAGCCTGCATGGGGAACTCAGGTGAGTTTAGCCAGGTGAGAGCAGTGCTCTGCATGGAGTCCCTTCTTCTTGAGTCAGTGTCACTTAGCTGTAAAATATGGTGAGGGGAGAAGGATTCTGGGGAGAGAGGCTCTACCATAACATGAATCTTCTGCATTTCCTCCATCATTTCCTCTTAGTTTATACATTGATGTGAAATTTCAAGCCATCTTCAATTATTGCAATTTCCTTTCACATAGACCTCAGTTTTAGAACCTGAGACCCTTCAGTTCAGGTACCACCTTTGTTTAGGTCATCCAAGATCCAAGGCAGGCTGTGCTGGTGGGGAATTCTTTCTGGGAGCTGCCATCGACCAAGATCTTCTCTAATCTAAAGAGCAATTCAAACACCCTCTCCTTGTTTCAGAAAAGAACATTCTTTCCTTTCATCTTACCTTTAATAATAGGTCTATAGGCGTTACTAAAACTATGCACCAACTGAGTTTATGCAGAAGATACCTTCAAGCTATCCTGTTCTGTGCTGCTTCTCCAGGGTGAGTTAAAAAGCTGAGTGATGGCAGCATTAACCCCAAGGTTAGAGTCTTTTGTTTATATTACCTTGTCTCTGTGCAAGCTGGAACATTCCTAGGGGATGTGATGAAATCCTACAGCTGCCCTCTTGGAGAGAGGGACTAGCATAAACTTCCAGGGCCTACTTCAACCCTTTTTGAGTTCATAACATAGATATATCATTGGTAGATATATATTCAGACCTTCGCTGGAAGGTCTGTGTACCATTTTTTTTTGTTGTTGTTGTTTGATGTGGTGTTTTTTTTTTTTGTTTTTTTTTTTTTTTTTTTGTTGGGTTTTTTTTTTGTTTTTTTTTTTTTTTACTGTAAGTAGTTTCTACCAGGTCAACTGTGTAATTGCAAGCTGGAAGTTGAAGTGTATGCTGCTGTCTGGTGCCACAAACTGATAGAAATCTATTTAGAATTGATCTACAATTGAGGCAGAATCCAGGAGATTAAAAAATGACCAGATCAACCAGATTGTGGGGATAAATGGAGATTCTTGTACTGGTAGTCACCCTGAGACAGATTCCTCTTTCTAAAATTTGATTTTATACATTTATTTTTATTGGCTTAGGTTATCTGATGACTTGGATAACTTAGTGTATCTAAAATTACACTAGATGGCTATGTTTAAACACATAATGTAGATTTGATGCTTTTGTAGTGTTTCAGATGCATTTGAAAACATCCAGCAAGTTCTGAATTCCTGGTTAAAGAGTTCCTGAATGAACATGCCTTTGTATGGCAAACTTATCTTAGAAAAAGAAAAACAACCAGTTGTAGAAAATATCCCATACTGCATCTTTTGCTTAGTGATCATTTCCTTCCACGAAGTCTTGAACAAATGACTTGGAACTAAAAGCACACAGGCTGTCATGTGCTTAGCATTATGGTTGGGTACAGAAGGATCATCAGCTGTGTAGGTGCCTATTTTTCTTTCTTTCCAAAAACAAATCTTTGTTGTACCTTAGTGAACAGATACTTTTGAAAAGTTCTGGGGAGCTAGCACCTACCTCTTAAGATGTCTCAATAGCCTCAAAAATTGTCCCTGCATTCCCAGTTATAAATGCACAGAGGGTTTTGTTTCCTCTGTATTGTGCAGAGGGACACCCACATTAGAATAGTAGTGTTTAACTGCAATCAGTACTAGATAAATCTCTGAATAACTTCAGCATACATGTGTGATGTGCAACAATGTTAACTTCTGTATCAGGACTTCCATATCACATCCAGAAGCAGAAAAGGGCTGTGCCCTGATAGACCACTGTCTAGTAGAGTGCATTTTTAGCCTTTCCAAAGCAGGTGATACTTGCCCAATTTCTCAATCTCTCTAAAAATGCAGAGCCTGCTACACGTGGTAACCAAACCAGTGATATTATTTCTTCTTTGATGTATTTGTTTGGCATTATGTGCAATATTTCTTACCAAATTATACTGTTCATTGTACTTATTTCATTTGGTCTGCATATGCATGGGTGTGTGTAGATTGTTAAGCAAATGTATTAATTAGATATTTTCTCCTTCTCTCTCTTTGAGGACGTCATAACTTCAGGTGATCTGGTCTTAAGATGTGGAGATATGAGTAAAAAATAGGTATAAATATAGAATACAGACAGCAACTAAGGGACAGTCAGAAGCTTACTCTGAAGCATATTGGAAGATCTCAAAAATCAAACTGTGACAGACAAATGGTTACTCTTCAAAATTCAGGTAGAATTGTTACTAGGTACAACTGGAAGTACTACTAAAGCACAAATCTTTGTCAATATAGTGAAATTACAAAGTTACATCATCAACAAAAGGTGCTCTCATACAAGCACATGTAAAAATTCTACATATATTATGGTATCACGATGTTGTTTTTTTTTTACTTCCAGTAGTCAGTGCCAGATGCTATAAAAATTAGGTAATCTTTCCTAAAATTCAGATTAGACTAGTAGTGCACTGATGATGCTATTTATTTAGGTGATCTAGCAGTACATCTGTATAATTTATAATGTGTTTTTTTATGAATTTGGATCACACCTTTGATTTTTTAAGATTTGTGTGGAGGGATAATTTTACTTTCTAAATTCAAACAAAACAAATGTTTGGATGAACAGAGGAATTTTGTTTCAAGCTTTGAATGCCTTCTGTCTTAGCATCATTACTGTATGCTGGGTGCTTGACTAAATACCCCCAAAATCACACTTTTATTCAGAAATAACCAATTTAAATAGAAAATCCCACTGCCTCTGGGTTGATTTTTGCAAGAGATACATTTAGTATTTGTACATAAATGATACTCTTCATATGCAGGTACAGTCTATTTTTGTCTACCTAGTATAATTTATGTTTTTAGATGTGAATTTAAAACAAAATTTCTGAAACTATATAGTTTTAGAAGAGGAGATTTAATGGAATGATTTCTGATTTGAATGCTGAAGGATTAGAAAAACCTTATTCGTGAAACTATTGGATTCTGATTTTATTTCTTCATTTTGGCCCAATAAAAACTATTTGTTGAATTTTATGGCATTCTATAAGTTGATCAATATATTCAATATTTGTTTTAAGAGAGAAGTAGAAGAAGATGAGTTTTATTCTGTTATTTCAAAAGATATTTAAATTCTTTCCTCAGCTGTAATATTCAGTTGTAATTTTCATAACACAGTAGCCAGACAATAAAGTAGAAAGAAATAGCAAATAAATAAAAGAACTGTTGGGGATAACTTTCAGTTTTGACCCTGCATTCAGGAGACATTTATAAAATCATTATATAGCTGTAGCTAAATGACATTATCTTCAACTAATTTTTCTTGATTAAAAAGCTATTAATGATCCATGAAAAGAGAGCAGGGGCAAACTTTGCCTCTTGAATAAAATCTCATAATGATAAAATGTTACATGATAGCCCTGAATTCTGCATGTGATTCTTTTCCAAGGTCAATGACCTATTTATCCTTCTTTTGGCTCAGAGATACCAATATGCAGCTTTATTCCTATTAGAAATTGTATTTTAAATAGGGACAAGAATAATATATATTCTGTAGCAAGATATGCTAATCTCCACTAAGATATAAGGAGATTCTTCTGCTGATGATTTTGAAAAACAATATGAATTTTCAAATCAAACCTAGTAATGAACTCACTGTAACTGGATCTAGCAATTGCCTAGAGCGATAATTACTAGATAAAGAAGGGTCTGAAATGGTCATTGAAAGCAAAAGGGAGAGCAGAAATGGTTGAGGTAGGTAGCTTTTAATAAATTAAAACAAAATAGAGACAAAATACTGTTGGATCTTGCATTTGAATATTAAAATTTGGCATCAGGAAAATTTTAATGTAACAGTATGAAGTCAAATATAACAATAATTCAGAAGCTTTCCTTCAACAAGGTATGGTTAAGGACAGGCCATAAATACCCACTATAACAAAGGAACCTCTTGCTCAATGAATAAACAAATCTCACTACTGAGTTTATACCCATCCTGAGTGTCTATTGAAATTGTACTCAAGAAACAATCAACTGCAGTGAAGAAGGTGAGCTGTTATATCATGTTGATAAACTCAGTTCAGATTCTCATTTCTTCTTTTTCATCACCTTGACAATTACAGATTCTTAGTAATGCTTGCCATATTTTTTCTGCCTCCTCCTTGGTCAGCATTTTATGTGGTTATCCAATACTGGTATAAGAACAGTATATTGAATTTTTAAACTGGAATATTTTCCCAGAATTCTGACTATATGATCTGCTATGAATTTTTTTGAGACCTAATTTTTTTTCTACCCCATGTAATAATCTTCCTACAGGTTCATGCCAGATTTTTTCCATACACAGTTTTTGCCCTTCATAATCCTATATTGTTGACAAAATGCATAGGAATTTCCTATTCCATAGTCTAAATTTCAGTCATGTAAGCACAACTGGGCTACCCTAATTATTTTATTAGGCATCTCTTTCATTGCAGTACAAAGACCATATTGGAGGGTGCTATCACACAGACCTTAGAATCTATTTAAATATATATGCTGATCACACAGCAATTTTTCTTTGCCACTGAAGAATTGAAAACATCTGATACATAGAGATGAGATTTATGGGATGTTATATATGCCTGGAAACACTTGTATTCTCCTATTGTTTGTTGCCTCTAAGGGCAAAATCTATATAAAAGTGTTAAAGCTGGATTCTATGAATCATAATAAATAGAGAAAGCAGACTGTCTCTTTACATTTGTCTTCCTTTTTGAAATTAGAAATATGCCTGCTTTTTTCAGTTCCCTTAGCTTTTTCACAGACCTCCATATAAAAAAAAATAGATAAGGTTTCTAAGATTACAGCTTCTTGTTTTTAACATTTCAGCAGCAACACTGTTGACACCTGGTGCTTCTTATTCCTAAGGGTTCTGATTTCCTCTTGAATCTCTTTAAAATTTGGCTCAGCTGCCTGCAACGTGACCATTTGTTATCGGCCTTTTAATTTTCTTTACTGGACTTGTCTAAGCACTCTTACCATATTTCTCTTTTTCCATTCCTTGTAATAAGATTATTTTCAGTTTTATATTTTATCAGACTTTCTTATTATTGATATTCTTTTCTTCATGCATTGATACCCCTGTAAAATTTTTGAGCAGTCTCAGGCTCCTTAAACTTAGTCATCAGAAGCAAATTCTCTACAAACTATAATCCTCTGAAAAGGTCCACTCTTGCCCGAGGAGCAAATGTAAAACTTACCAATACTCATCATCACACCATAGTAAGGATCTCCTCCAAAGAACCACTGAAAGTTCTGAATTTTGTATTTGAATTTCCCAGAATATAATGTATTTCACCTAACACACCAAAAGCCCTTGGGGAAACTGGGGATAGGAACTGGTATAATTAAACAACAAATTCTCACTTGAATGAACCCCTGCAGACAAACAACAGTGGCTATAAAAATCCATTTTCCAGGGGGGAATACTTTTCACAAACTATTCCTTCCCTCTCTGAATTTTCAGGCCTAATGCAGTAAAAGTATGAAATACCTTTAAAAGAAAAGTTTGTAAAGCAAAATTTATTATGCCACTGGAAATTAAAAGGCTAGACTTTGTAACTACAGACTTCAGGGAACAGTAATGGTCAGTCTTTTCACACCAAATTCCTTGTTTTTCCTATATATTCTCATATCTCGCCTAATAATCAGCCAATAATTTCCTCTGCTTCTCAGCTTTCCAAAGTCCTATTAAAATTCTTCTACTTCTCACGATCAATTAACTCTTCTTTCTCAGATTTTGGAACTGTTTTTTTTCAACACAGCTATTGTTTTCAGCCTGTCTTTGAATTTTGAACTCATTGAACTTTGAATTTTGTTACTCATTTTGATCTGAGGGAGGGTTTACATAAACTACAGTTGCGTATTTTGTTTTTACCTTCTGGAAATAATTTACCTCAATGTTTTCCTCGTAGCAGAGCTAAGTTTCAAGGTAATGAGATTGATCAGGGCTGTGTTTAATCCAGTTTTGTAAAGAAATGTGTTAGTCTCTCAAGCAACTGTCACCATGCTTGATCACACTCATGTTTTCGCCATGTTCAACAGGAAATTCTCTTTATTTCTTGTTTTCATTTCAAAATTTCCTAGGAAAGCCTGTCTCCATAGATAGGCTTTAGATAGTAGGAATCTGACAATAAGGTCCTTCCTTACACTTTTCTCTAGACTGAGCCCAGTTTCTTTAGTCGTATGTATCATCCGCTTTTACACCTTAGACGTTTTCATGGTCCTTCAGGGGATTGCCCCCCTGTACCAAGGATCCAAGAGTGAAAAAGTGCTCTTTGTGCAGTTAAATGTGTCCTGCAGTCATGAAGGATACTCATGTTTTTAGTAAATTTTTTCTGATTCATTCTTTCCTTGAAGTTTTGTTATTTTCTTTGTAGATTTGCAGTTTCTTCTTCCATCTTTTCACATTCTGTAGTTTCTGATTATATTGATTGCATTGGCACACTGGCCATGTTGCATACTAGGTCAAAGTTGTTAGTTTACATTTGGATGTGTTTCTGGAGCTCTGCTTTTGTGCTCTCCTTTGTTTTCCAAATGTCCTTCTCTTTGCTACCAACGCATCTGCACTTTAATCTAGCAGACTCCAGAATTTTTTCCTGAATCAATACTTCCCGTTTGTGTGCATAATTTGAATTGTCTAAAGACAATGTCTTCTCTATGTGCTCATATATTTTGTATTTTCTCTACTCTGTCAATTTTTTTCTTATGAATCTCTTACGAGACAGTCATATGAGTTACTGTTATCTCCCTCCAGATTTTTGATGCCAAGAGGTAAAGATTTCTTTCTTTGCTTAGTAAGTGCATGATCAGTCTAGCTAATAGTAACTCCATCTGTGCTCTTCACCGATGTTGGTGAGTACTTGTAGCAGAAAATGCTGTAATCTGTAAAGGCACTTTAGAAAATCTCTTCTAAGTAATCTAGTTTCAATATCATTGAACACTTATATTATTTCCATTTTTTTAACTTCTTCATTTCCTGTACTAAAAGAGTAGAAACTGTAAACTTAGAGCTGTTGAGGATATTCAGTGCATTCATCATCTAATAATCTTTATTTTTCTTCAGTGAAAGTAGATATATTGCTGAAGTCAACACTGAGGTATTTCCTTTAATCTTAATTGAATGTTTTTCCACTAATGACTTCAAAGGTATTTCTGTTGATAATATATTTTAACTGTTCTCATTTCATGTCTTGTAGTCTTTCTTTCATTGTGAATGTAGATCCTTCTCTATTTCCATGTATCTTATCTCTGAGAAGTCTGTGATGTGTGCACTATTCTGCTTTGCTTGGGCTATAAGAGTTTGGGGAACTTTTGGCCTATAAAAGATCAGATGTTCCACATTTCTAATTCCTAATTTTTTCCAAAGCTGATGGTTTTTATTCATATTGTTTTCATGGGCTCTTTAAAGTTTTGGGGATGACTCCTTAAAATTGTTCTTTGCTGTAGATCGGAGAAGCCATTATTAAATTTTTGCTTCCCATATACATTCTTTTAAGCTGTAGATGAAATAATTCCTGATCTTCTGTAAAAGTGTTGAGCTCTTGGAGCATTTAGCTATGAGGAGATCTTGGATCTGCTACACATGGTGAAGGTTCATCTGTCAACTGAGTACAAAATATCAACATTTCCCTTGAAATGTAGACAGCAGATTGGGACAGTATGTTCTCACAGTCCCTAGGCCATTGTCAAATATACAAAATAACATTACTACATTTTCCCATGAAATTTTTCTTTTACTAAAAGTTTCTAAAGATGCCAATGTGATGGGAACTTTCAGCTGACTCAGTCTCCTCTTTATCCAGTGGTTTCAGGTGTTGTAGGTCATGGAGTGGTGTAAGATTCTGACAGTTCCTTCTTCATAAAATTTGTTTTTTGGGAGGTTTAAAAAAATCTCTTCTTATGTTTTTGCCCAACTTACTAAACTGTTCTATTGGATTTATGTTGTTTAATTATCTGTGGGTTTGCTATCTATTACTTACTTTGAAATCTGATTGATCAAAAGCCTTTACTGGTGATGTTACCTTGCAGATCAGTAAAAGATGTTGGTAAGATATGTGGGGCCACAAAACCTGCAAGCTGCATGTCTCAGCTTCAGCATAAATATATTTCCTTGGGAAATTTCTTTAAGTGGTTACGTTTTTTCTTATCCTCTTCATCCTTTATTTCTATTACAGCAAAGCTCAGAATAAAACCATCAGAGGTAATGAGCGTTTATTTTAACTGAGGGTACATCAGGCAGTTTGACATTTTATACCCATTTTAGTTTTCCTCAACAAAATGAGAACTGTGTGCTGGAACAGGTCATGTCTCTTTCTGTCACAGTCCACCTTGTTTTGTGGTAGTGCACCCTTGGATGGATAATGGAGATATGGGTACTTGTGCATAAAGAAACATAGCTTAAATGAACTGTAAAGCTCTGTGCTTTATTGGGCAGCACTTTTTGAACTTTCTTTCCCCTGGGTGAATTATTCAGAAGATCTTTGTAAATGGTGCATAGCTTCAAATTGGATCCATAGACTATAGATCAGGTAATTGATTCTCCTCCTTAATTTCATTTGTTACATGATCACATTATTGCTTTCCCTTTTTTGATTAAGTTTTTTTTTAAATTCATAACATTACACAAATAATCTAAACTGAGTTCTAATATCTTAATCTCTTGTTAATTAACATTTCCTCAGCTCACTTAAATTTCCATCATGCTGTCTTGCAAGGTCATTTCTTGCTAAATCAGAGCATGATTCCAGGTAGAGATGTCTTTTTGAATTTGAAGACAGATTGAAGTTGATATTGGTATGAGATATGTTGGAAGGGATATTAGAAAAGTGATCAAAACCCACGGAAGAAAACCAGAAATGGGTAGAGAAATTCTGGAAGATTATGCACTTAGGTGTTTGGGGTTTTTTGTGTGGAGATTTTTTTTTTGGTTGGTTTTTTTTTAGATTTCTTTTCCCCTAGGATACTTGAGTTTCTTCTCAAAGGAGTTCAACAATTTAAGATGAAACTGTTTGCTTTGGGTAGATTTCTCATGGGCTAAGATGAGGACTCTGCTAGCCATGTTTATGTGGAAGAAAAAGTCCTTACACTGTGCGTTCTCAAAGCTGAGCTTCTGCTGTGTCTATAGTAAGCAAACCTCTTTGTTGAGTGGAGTAAAAGTTCATTCTTTTTTAATGTGTCCATCAGAGCTGCATAGCTGCTAGTAAGGCACTAGCAGGTGCTAGCTGTAGAAAACAGTTTTCTGTTCAGCTGCATTTTTTATTATTATTTTTCTAACAGGTTTCTGATGTGAAAGTTGTAAAGAGTTGAATTTCTCTTGCGATAAGAAATTACAATTAGATGGAGATTGGTTGATCAGCCATGACACAATGTTGTCAACATGAAATCAAAGGGGGGACAGTACATTTGCATTTGATGCCTTTGTAGAGTGAGATTATGCTAACAGCATGGAGCTGTCTCACTCCCTTAGAAGCACTAAAAACTCCACAGCTGCAATTCTGAAATGCTTCCTGAAGAGGTGAAGATTACACCTGCTCCATGTTGTCTCCAAACTGCTCCTGTGCTAGAATAGCCTCTGGCTCTGCCCAGTACTTGCACTGCAGCTCCATGCTCACCTCCTGTGGCTGTGCTATGGGATTAATGAACTCTATGACTGATTCAATTTTCATAATTAAATCATTTCCCCATAACTCAAATTGAATAAAAGGATTTGATGCAGAGTTGTGTAATTCATGAGCATAACTGATATAATTTTGTAGCTTGCATTGTTGGTGTTTTGTGTGAACAAAATGAAAACCCAGGAAAAAACTAGTATCAAGCTTTCCTAAAGCCCTAAATAATTTAAGCAATATAAACCCCATGACTTTGTGTGTTCTTTTCTGAACATAGAACATACAGATGTCAAAATTGACTACTTACATCTCAAAATCAGAAATTGCTGTATGATTTACTGGTGTCTGTGGGAAATTTGGTAGGTGTATAATTCTATATATTTTTCTTGCGTGTTTATCTCTTGTTGGATAGGTGCTAAAGTTCTCCAGCTGATCAACAGATATCTGCTGAGCATATTATTGAATCATATCTGTCTAAACCAATTTCTACACCTCTGTTGTAGTATTTACAATGATAATGTGTCAGACCAGGGAAATACCTATGCTTGTGAATAGGGGTCATTCCTATGAGTGTTATATCAATCCTGCTAAAAAGGACTAAAAAAGACAAGATGCAGAAGGAAAAATTCAGTGGCTAAGGACATATTATATACATAGAGGATTTAAAACCCAAAGTGGAAACATCAGCCCTCACTGTAACTCTGAGATCCATGCAGAGGAGGTTCAGTTCTTAGAAAGAAAGAACTCCTTTTAGTGCAGGTGCACAGCTGCTTTGGGTGCATGTATTAGGGAAGATTACAAATAACTTTGTGATCTGAGAATGAAAATAATGCTGAACTGAGAGACTGTGAAATATGGGATGAGAAAAACATTCACTTTTCATTCTGTTCTCCATTATCTGTGGAAAAATAATTCTTTCCCATCCTGAAGGAAAATCCTTTCCATGAGAAGTGCCAGAGTCGGAGTCTGTGCCTTCAAAAGCAGCAGGACTTGGGCTTTATCCAGCAAGCAATGGCAGTCAGGGAAGGAAGAAAGGAAATTGCTAATTCCCAGGAAAGACCTCATCCTTCCCTTGAAGTGAATCTTATTTGTACTGTTCTAAGGGGCAGGAGCAAGATAGAGAGAAATCAAAGTTGAACTTCTCCCTCCTTTGTGGAAAAAGTGTGCTGAAACACTAGCTTTTCCCTCTTACCCATAGTTCCCCTTTACAAATACTTTTTTTTGAATAGAGAATGAATTAGTCCTTCTGAGTCTTTCAGAGGGGATGTTCCCCTCTGAAAAGGGAGAGAGGACTTTGAGATTATATTAGAGGTGCTTTTTATAATTACTTGCCAGAAACTAACACAAAAGAGAAGTGTGAACATGTTTGCAGGAGCTAGCAAAGTATAATGAGGGGAAAGGCCTTTCTTCTGATTCTTATTTATATTATCAACACCAGAGCTCTAAATCATAAACCAGGACCACATGGGGAGGTCATGATTCAAATGTAAGAGACAACACATGTATTGAGACAGCTGAAGGAGCACAAGGAAACAATGAGGCAATGTTGGTCAGTATGAGAGAAAGCGTCTCAGTGCATTATTAGCTTAAACATTTTCTCATGTTTTTTTGTAGGCATCACAGCAAGAGAGTTTTAATGAGGGATTTGAAGGAAGATAATGAGGTTGTGTGGCAGATGCTTGGAAAAAATCACAGAGGAGCTTGTTTAAAAATATCTGACAAATGGATAGTGGAAGCCAACATTATGGTCTAACTGGAGACAGAGCTCATTGGAGATGATAGGCAGGATGAAAATGAGGAAGAATTTGAAGATGAAGGCAAATAGCTTACAGCTGATCATTTTGAAAATAATAAACAGGCATTGGTCAAAAAGGCTGGCACTTTTGTTCCGTAAGATTCTGTGTGAGAGGATCATAGGTAAACAGAGGAACAGATGTTCTGATGGATAGAGATTTGAAGTGGATTATGGCAGTGTGGAGAAGAGTTTTGTGGGTGAACATCAATGGGCACTCATTAAAGGTGCTATGCAGAAATAACTAAAAAAATTAGGCTGAAGGCATTGGACATTGACTTATTTACAAAGCAGATGGTGTGATCTAACTTTCTAGAGGAACACGTGATAAGTTTTAAACAAAAAGACAAGCACTGTCTGGTGTTGAAAAAAAGTTGTGTCAGTGTGTAGATTGTTCCTCTTTTCTAGTATGGAAAGCTAAATATTTTTTCTGAATGAGGGCAATAAGGAAAGTTAAAAAGTAAATATGTACAAAAATACAGAATGAGTAGTCATAGCAATAGAAACTTCTGCTTGGTTTTCTGGAAGACATACTTATGACATCCCTTTACATTTTTGCAAAAGCTTCAGATCAGGTTACTTTGATTTTTAAAATAATCCTCACAATTTAAAGTTCAGTTTCAAAAGTGATTATATTGAAATGCTTGCAGAAAAAAAGGTTAGGTTCCGTGAAAATCAGGGGTTTAATACAGATGATCGAAGCAATTAGTACATGTCACAGTTGAGACCAGGTAGTTAATGGGAGATTTGAAAAAAAACTAGTGCACACAATAGATTTCTATTTTAGCTTTTATAGAAGAGGAAGGCAAATACATGTTCTTTGTGGGAAGCCTAATCCTATAGAAAAGTCAACATGAGAAAAGACATGCTGAGCGCTATTGTGAAGGAATTTTAATGTACTTTGCATGGGAAGTCCATAAAGGTAGCTGGAGTAAGAAACTAACATAATTAATGGACAGAACTTTTAAACATTAAATTAGTTATTTGCCTTAACATTCACAAGTGAGTGGGTGACAGATGCTGGAAATGGCTGTAAATTTCCTGTGAGAGGAAGAAGAAATACTGAGGGAAATCAAGACCATACCTGAACAGATGATCAGGATATTAGAATGTCTAAAGATTAGCAAAACTTCAGGGGCAGATGGAATCTGTCCCAGAGATGAGAAACCCAAGAATCCATGTGAGTGGAGGCAATATCATATTATAATAGAAAATACTGGTAGACTTAAAAATGGTGAGTAGAAACTGACAGAAAATTAATGATATTTAGGGATTACTTCTGCTCCTGAGGACAGTGACAGCTAAACATTCATTTTCAGAAAGGTATTTGTTTACAGGCAGAACTCAGAAAGGAAAAACTAAAAAAAATTCAGTTGTTTTAAGTAGTGGTCTCAGATTAAAAGTGAACTAGGGAGAGGAAGAAAGACATGTAAGTGCTGATGATTTTAAGAAGCTTTGTCTATAGCACAGTCTAAAAGACAGGCCAGACTTTTAAAAGCTTTTCTAGCCAGCCAGCATCTCTTTGCATGTGTATGTTCCTGGGACTTCCTTTTCAGAGCTGGTAATTCTTTGAAGTTTTCTGAGGATTCAGTGGTACCAGAAAGGCTCTACATGCATCAGATCCACAGAAGCATTGGTGCCAGGTTGGGTTAATATTGGTCACTGGCAGCTGCAGCAACCACTGAGACCTTCATCTTATTTGGATAAGGGAAGGTGATTATCTTCAGGAGATGAAAGAGTTCTGGAGTTATGGGTAATAAAAGACACAAATGAAAGAAAATTACTTCAGCCATTTTGTGAGGGTCAGTGTACTGCTAATTTTCACTTACTAGAGTGACACAAACGGGGAGCATATGTAAGTAAAACAGCAAAAAGTAGAATTTGTGTAGGATTTGGCATTTTGATGCAAGTAAGCAAAGTAATTCACACCTACTTGGGATAGCTTGGGAAGAAAGTTCAGCGAACTCGTTTCTACATACTGGATGAAAAAATGTAGGAGAATTGTAGGAGGAACAAGAAAAAGCAAACACCCCAAAGTCACATGCAAATTAACATTAATCAGGAGGATGATCTAAATGAAAGAATTATAAGCATATAACTTTTAAAAAAACATAATTATTTATGTAATAGCAGCAAAAACCCAAAGGGACATTAAAATTCAATAAATACTGCATTGAATATAAATTATTTTAGCCTGCTATAAAAAAAAATCACAAAATCTGTTATACCAAAATTTCTATTGTCTGTGTAATTTTTAATCTTTTAGTTATATCTTGATATACAGAGGATGTCCATATAAAAATATATGGGCTAATAATTCTGGAAAGGAAAGCATAAAGATCTGTGTTTATTTTAGCCACAGCTAATTTTATTTCTAAAATGAAAATAAAAATGTCTATGTCACCAGTTATGGCAACAATCAGTCATAAAACTTAGTGATGAACAAAATGCCATTAGTTCCATATTTAATTTGTCATTGACCTGCTCTATTTAAATATAAAGCTGTTTTTTAATCTAGCAGCTCTGCTTTGTCTGTGAGTACATCCCTTGAGGTTTTCTTGTCTAGTAGAAATGTCAAGATTATATTTTTTCTCTCTATTTTTCCAGTACGATATCTCTTACAAGATCCACAGTTCTTAACAGTGCTGATTGATGACCTAAGACCAAAAGTCTATCAAAGTTAGTTATTTTGATCAATCCCCCTCTCCTCTGAAATTTTGGACTCATGGCTTTTCCTTCAGTAAGAAATGATTTCTGTTGTTCCCTCTTTACAGAATAAGGGAGATAGACTTTTAATCAGACATCACCACTAAAGAATGTGTTCCTCAGGAGAGAGAAACCCAGTTTTCAGAGTCAAAGAAGATTTTGAGAAGTCTAGGGGTATATGAGGAAAGATCTTGCTAAACACCTCAGAGAATTCATGAGAGTGCAAGCTCAGAGTTCATAATTTTATGTTTCATGGTTGTGTTGTTTGAAGGTCTAAACTGGGCGGCTAGAGACTTACCCAGAAGGATGGACCATATCTCACAAAACCCCAAATCTACAGACTCACTGGGAACCATTGGGGAGATTACTTTGTATTGTTGGTTAGTAATGAACTTTGTATTGTTGGTTAGTAATTTGCAGCCTGAATAACAGGCTGCAAATGCTGAGGTGGGTTGGAGGTGAGAGTGCAGAAAGTCTGCCCTTTCATGAAGAAATGCATTCTGCCTGGAGAAAATGATGGCAAAAGTCTGGTACACTATTATCCCTTAGTGTTTCTGTTGTAAATAGTTGCAGTAGCTTCCTAGACTAAGCAGATTCTTTCCGCCATCCCATTGTCATTGCAGGCATCAACTGATCACAGATGCCAGATCTGCAGCCTTTAAATCTTCCAAGTCAGACCTGCTTAGTTTGCTGACAAAAAGAAATTTCCCAATTCAGTACTGTGGAGTCAATAAAAATGTAGCTGTGGCAGAGCAAGGTGCATTCTCTTCTCCCTGATGCACCATAATCATCAAATTGTAAGCTAAGATACAGTTCCAGAAATAACGTTGCTTCTAATAGTTGATGTATGAAGCGGAAAGAACATAGTTAATTTGCAGAGGTGAATTTGAGCTTTCATGTCCATCAGACAGGAAAATCTGGTTTTGACTGCAGACTGAGAACATTTCAAATGGAAACCCTTGATGGAAATATATATGGAATGCAAAGAAGTGTTTATATGGTCAATTTTTTATCCAGATGAACCTTCTTATTTCTTCCTGTCAGTTTTACTGGGACTTTGTATTCATTTCCTTGCAGTTTTTCCTTGTATATTTCTCTGACTGTAAATTTTTTCATGGTTTCTTGTTTTTACAGAGATATTCTGTGTCTTGATGTGTGAGAAACAGCACCTCCTTAAAGACTTAATATAGGAGTTACAATCCAAAAGACAAAAATATAGAACTTTCATTGCAATATTAGATTTCTAATTTTTACTCTAGTCAGTGTTACTGTACAGGTCTTTCCTCATAGAAACAGTGATTTGGGACAACATCTAAACATTAAATTAAGTCTTTAAGATATTTTCAGGGACTGCACCCTAAGCTGCATCCCTCCAGGCCAGGTAGTGTCATTTTTGGGTGTAAGAAGCTCATTGCAGTGGAATTTAAAATGTAAATTTGAGTATTTAATAAAAATGCATGCTCTTGCTTTTTTCCTGTGACATTTTGGTTGTTGTTTATTCACAAGTGGTCTTCAACTGCCTTGGATTTACATAATGGTAAGGATAGGTGTGTTGGCTCTAACTGTAGAGCAGCTGACATACAATACCTGAATCTTTAGTGATTACTTGCTCAGGTATCAGTGTCATCACAGTTAGATAGATAAACAGCTAGCTGGCAGTGCAACTTCTGTCTGGCCATGTTTTTTCCCACTTAGATGTCTGTACCAAGATGTGCCACAGTATCTTTGTCTAGTTCTTCATTCTTAGCAGATGGCAGGAAGGAGCTGTGCATAACTGACTTGGACACCTTCATACCAGGGTATATTTTTAAAGAAAAGGCTATTCTTGGAAGCAATACAAGGTTTTTTAGAATGTTTTCCAGCAGCTGCAGATGGAGTAGGCTGAGAATTTCTTAACAAAGCTCTTTTTATGAAGACTGATGGTATTGACAGGAAATGGCTTAGTGAATTTGAGTTTCAAGTCTTAAACATATTTGTTTGGTTCAGAAGGAGCTTCTTTACTGCCAAGAAATGAAAGAGGAAAACTTCTGGGTGCAGAGCAGGTGAGGTGGTAGTATGCCCATCTCCATTTACACAGTTGGTTATTTTTTGTTCTTCCAGTACAAATCTACTTAAATGTTGGCCATAAACCTTGGCTGCATTTTAATATTGGCTGTGTACTTGTGATCTTTCTCTACTGATGCTTAAAAAGGGCATTGACTCTTCCTTTTATTTGATTTCTGTCTGGAGCTATAAAATTAATCTCCCAGTGTCATGCTGCAATGAGCTGTGTCAGTGGAAGAGAGATAAGTTTCATTTTTTTTGCCTTAAAACTTCTTCCAAAGTTACAAAGAGTTGAGCACATTTACTTTCTCTTTTCAATTTTAACAAAGCCCTTGTCTTTTTTCTGCATTTCTATTTTATCCATGTCATTTTGGTTCTTTTGTTTTATACTTCACATTTTTTCCAGACTCTTTTTTTCCCCTTGAAGCCTAGTTTATAGTCTCTGACAGGATTCTTTCTATGCTATCTGCCAAAACATCTGTTCCTTTTCTGAATAAAAAGCTTGCTTCTCCAGAAAGTGTCACTCGGGTCCACACCAAGTATAAACCTTCATTTCTCTCTGTGACTTTGCCAGTGATGGACCAGCACTGGGAAGCTTTGCATTCTTGTCTGTCTTGTCTCATTTTTCATTATGCCAAATTCAGTAGTGTAGTGGGGCAAAAAAATAATTTGTATTTAAATGTACAGATTTCCGTTCAAAATATGCTAGTTCTTAAATATACTTCTATTTTTAGTCTTGCAATTACTTCCTGAATTTTTAATCAAAGCAAATACTTATTAACTTAAAATTGATTCTAATTTAAAAAAACCAAACTATTGCCTGTTCTTTTCTGCCAGGACCACATTTGAATTACTACTCTTGCTGAAAATCCAACACAACTGTCCTTGATTCTTCTTGGATTAATTTTGGCAATTTTACAGTTTTGCAGTCAAAACAATATTCAGAAAAATTTTGGGTTGCTGTGAGAAAATTATGTAACTTTCAGTACTTTGGTAGTTCTGATGAAGTTGACCAACTTATTTCTATTGTAAAGTTCTTGTAAAGTCCTTTAGGAAAAATTCAGTTTCAAAAAAGCATTATTTTTATATTGTGTTCCCACAGATAATACGACTAGCATAACATTTTATAAATGGTCAATACTAACATTTAATAATTTAAATATTTTTCTCTAGTATGGGTAAAGCATTGATTCTCTATGTTGTGAAGTAAAGGAAAAAAATTATTTTTGTATGTATTTGTCTGTGTTATATTTTCCTCTTGATTTGTTGCTGAGATCATTGACCTTGGACTATAACAATACTAAGAAGAAAAAGAATACTGTTTGTGGTGAATAATTTTAAGTTCCTGCAGCCTTTAAGCTTTATTGTGGTAAATAATATTAGACAAGAATTGATAGAAACTTCCCTCTGGACTGCATCTGATTCACTAATTCAGCCCCCTGAAGTTTTAATTAATTTTCACAGAAATTAATGACTATTTGTTTGCTATTTTTTTGTCTTTGCCAGAAATGTCTTCATTCTTTAGAGGAAAAATGTGTATTTCCATTGTAATATTTGTAGTAGTTACTTAGGGGTTTCCAGTGTCAATCTGGTATGGGGATGGGGAAACACATTCGTTTTCGTTGTTCCCTCTCTCTGCCAGACATAAAGAGGATTTCTCCAGGTGGCAGAGATTTGATAAATGCTGGGAAGCTGTGTAAAGAGAATTGCTAAGGAAATTGAATTCAACCCTTCTCTGTGGCTTGATCCCCCCTAGAACAGGTGGCCTGGCACGCTGGCCACAAGTTCCTGTTGACTGCCTCCATCCAATACCTCAGTACCCTGGTGCTGGGGATTTGTTTGTGGAAGCTGGCAAGCTGCCTTCCTGGAGGAGCTGCAGCAACAGAAACAGGGCTGGGAATGGTTCAAAAGTCCTGAGTGTTTTCATGGCTCTTGTTGTGTTTTGCTGGTTCTTTGAAATGCTTAAGAAAGTTTGTGTGTGATTTGTTAAATGAAAGTTTGTGAATTCTTAGTCAAAGAAATATTTTCAACACAACACACTTTCTCAGTCAGCTTTCTACAAGGACTTGCATGTGACTCTTGCCAAGATCTTAAGGCAGAGGGAGTTTTTTAATTTTTGGCTTATACTTCCAAAAGTGTTTATTTAAAAGTAATTTTTGTTACCTGTGTAGGCCTGTCTTACTATGATCAAGACAGCAAAAAATGGGAAGTGTTCTCAGTCCTGACAAATGTCAATTTATTAAGTTGCCATTGACTGGGCTATTCAGTAACTGTGTGGAACAGATTAGAACTTCTGTTTATGACAGCATAGTTCAGGAGTAACACCAGTAAAGTGTAGTCAATGAATCTATTTTTATACTAGAAAACCAGCATTCTCTTTTTGTCCCTTGAGGTGCAACCCAAGTGGCTGGAAGGCCATCAAAATGAGAAGTACCTTTAATGCCTTCCTCTGTGAAGTCTGAACTCAGTTTTCATGGGAAATTACTCCATCCAGTGAACAACTACAGTGATTTGTATTTACTTTGGCAGATCTACATTTTTCAATGGATAAAACCAAAGAGAATAGGGCTCTGTCTGAATTAAAAAAATTCAGTACAGACCTCTGTGCAAGCTGTTTCCTAAACCAGTAAGCACAGAGCTGAACAGTGCCCCGGTTAAGGTCTAATGTGTGGATTTCATTATCTGCTGCACAACTTCATGTCCACACAGTTTGTCTGCTTTGAGGGACCTTGCTAGTGTTTCTGTTTGAAATACTAATCAGTATAAAATCAGGGAAGTAGACACTGCATTCCACTTTGAAATAGCAAAGCCCTCTAAGTATTACAGAAAAGTAAATGTAGTCTTCAGTCAGATTTAAAACAGAAATGTGGTTCTAATCTTAGTTACAGATATGACTCTCAATCCTGTAATCAAACAATATATATTGACAAACACCTGTAAGAGGCATGAAACTATGTGACAAACCATAACAGTATCAGGCACTTGTATTTACAGGAAAATTATTATTAGTTTAATGTGATTTTAATATGGCAGAAAACATGGAGGTAGAAGCTTGTTTTCTTCTGGTTTTAAACTTTGCATTAAGACCTGAGTGCATGCTAAATCATACTGCCTTTATGTTTCTTCTCTCTTAGTTGGCAAATGTTAGTCTGAAATATAATTGAGTGTAAATTTAAAAATAATCAAGGAGAAAGTTTGGATTTGGAGAATACAGAATTTAGAATAACCTAATTGTGCTCAGCAGAACGATTCAAAGACAATGCTCTCCATGTTGTAACTTCAAATTTGAGAAGGGGAAAAGCTTTTATTCCTGTTTTTTTTTTCTGTAGGATCCTTTTTTAGAATGAAATTCAACACAAAGTGAATCTCAGCTGGTTTGGAATTATATTACCATCTGGGGGAAGATTTTGAAACAAGCCAAAACTAACAGATTTTCACCAACCCCTTAAGAATTCTAATTGCCAGGAGTTGGACATTTCTTAGGAGCAAATTGACAGTGCAGTAGTGTGAGTCTGCAAGATTTGTCTTGGCTGCAAAGTCTTCTTGGCTGGAGAGACTTTTTTTGATTCATGTAGAATCACCTAGTGCTCGGCAGATATTTTTAATGTTTCTAGTTAGACAGTTTCTTCTACTTCATCTAGAAACTCTGGCCAAAGTTGCAATTAACATTGTCAAATCTGAGTGTACTCTTGATGATGTTGTTGGTTAAAGCCAGTGTTGAGCAGGGAGGGTCAAGCTGCATGCCTCGGGGGCTCTTTAGTGTGCTTCAGAGTCCCTCGGTAAGGATTAGCAATTAAATTACTAGTGTGAGTCCAGGAAAGGTCAAGAGTGATTAACAATCTTTGTTCCATTGGTTAGTGGGAAACAGATGTAAAATGAAGTGATGATCAAAATCCAATTCCTGGTAGATATTTTACATCATAGACACCAAACTCCTAATGATCCCTTGTTAGCAATCTGATTAGAATGGACAGTAATTGAACAGGCATGGAGAACTGCCATGAAGCTGCTACTGCCATTCCCCATAACCAAAATTACTGCCATTTTCGGTCTCAAGGACAAGCTGAAAGTTTCAGTGTCTCTGTCTGAGATTTTTGTTTTCTCTTTGGTTGTCTTTTACCCTGAAAGAAATAATGAGAAATCATACTTTGGACACAAAATAAAGCTGAAAATTATTTGAAGGGTTCTGAATGCAGAATAACCTTCATTTTAACTCTGGAAGGTTTTGTTTGATATTTTTAAATGTATGTGATTGATCCTCAGCTGGATTAATCTGACATGAATCTGCTGAAAAATTAGTTAAGTAGAAGTCAGTGAACCTGGAAAAAGATCCAATTCTGCATTACTCAAAGTACACAATTCTATTTAAGTTGTTTTAGAGAAAGTACTGCAAAATTATGTACGTTATACATACAAGGCCTGCCCTTCTTTTTCTTGCCATCAAATTGCTTAGGATGAGGTGAGAGGTTATATGTTAGGGACTTGGAAGAGTAAGGGTTTGGGGCTGGGGCTTAGGTTTCAGGCATTTGCCTAGGGTTACTACCACGATATAGCAAAACTTTAAATTCCAAAGCTTTATATTCTCATACTCCTGTAACTCATGTGCGATAGAATGTCTTTCTTGTAAATATGATATCTTTTAGAGCAAGTCTGTGTACATGCTGTTCTCCATGGAAAAGCTGTTCTGAAATTACCAGGAATTAATTCATCTCGGAATATTGCTGGATTACACTAGATAAAAATTCTTCCAAATTTTAGCAATAAAATCCAAAAGAAAAATGGACAAAAAAATTTAATGGATGAATAAAAAGCTTAAAGTATCATGTAACAATTACCAGCTGGACTTTTTTTGCTGTTCTACGATCTGTTGTCTTAGTTGTCTATAGAACAAACTATAAGAAAAAAAACACTCTAAAAAGCTAATAACTTGAAAAGGTTCTTCTGGTTTCCTCTAAGTCTATAAAAATTATATAATTAGATTTTTATATATTAAATTTGAAACAATGGAAAAATATTCTTGTTATTCACTAGGTAGCTTATATTCTACCCAGAGCTGGTGTTGATTGGCTGCTGAAATATAAAGGGATTCACACTTTGAAAGACATTTATAATGTCTTCCAAATTGTGAATCCAATGTTATTTCTTTTTTGTTGTGATTTTATAACAACATTGCAACACAATACAAGACGTGAGTATGATTATTTTCACTATCACATTTTGGCAGAGGAATAAGTCAAATATTTCTCATTAACAAGGGCAATTTTTCCTGCTCCTGTAGAAAACTGGGACCACTTAATGGTCTACAAATTGTTTTCAGGCTTCTTGTTGACACAATTCACTTCAAAGCTGACTTTGTTTCCTTGAGCTTGCATTCTTTTTAAAGTGGCATTACGTATAAGTAATCATTGGAATTGGCCTTTTCACTGGTACATATTGGATATGACATAGGAAAGAGAAGTCCAGAGATTTGTACTAGCTCTTAGCTCTGCAATTGAGTTAGGATATCACTAATATTTCTTCTTTTAGCTTTGCCTTTGTCAAATCTGTTTCAGTGAGAAATCTTTCTAGGTCAGTGACTATGTATGTTTAGCTTCTAGTACACCTTAACCCTGACCACAGGGAGGTCTGTGAGCATTGCAGCAAGAGTAATAATATATTACACTAACTAGAGGTTATGAAAGGATGTCTATTCTGAAAATACATTTAAGAGAAACACAAGCAGGACTGTCATTTACTCCCTGAAAAATGGAACTGCTAAGCATTTATGTTTGAATTAAATGCTTTTATGAGTTTATTGAATGTTATTTAGCAAGTATATTATAATGAAGACATGTTACCTTCTGCCTTAGAATGAGGATATTATTGCTTTTTCATATTTATCTTTTGTATCAGCATTTGGCAGGTAACAAATGAAATTTGCTTGCTAATGTTAAATTGTTTTGCACTGCTACTCAGCCACAAATATATGGAAGAATGAGGCAATGTAAAAAAGTTATTTGCATTTTTGGGCAGACAGATGAATGTAACAGTGACCTTGATCTGCCCTTGATGAAGTGTTTATGCTATGAAAGGCAAAACACTTAATTCCTGTCTGAATCACTCCACTGAAATCTTTTTCATGCAGGAGGCTGCACGGGTGGAAATGCAGAGAGAATTGGCTCAAATACTTCAGTGTGGTCAAGGTGTTGATGTTTAGAACTGTCTGAGATCAAAGCAGAGCAGACTCCCTGTTTCAGTCAAAAAAGATTAAGGCTTCCTTTGTGTTTGTCTATCCATTTTTGTGAGTCCACCTCATTCCTAATTTGAGCAGAATTTAGAAAAAGAATGCCTGATTGTCCCTGAAACCTGAATTTTTTGTACTCTAAGAATATGAAAACAGGATCTTGAGAAAGCAATGAAGCTCTAACTTCTAAGGACTCCAGCTTAATTTTCCAGACTCCAGTGGTCTCTTTAAGTTTAGAAAAAACCTTCTGGCAACCAAGATTTGCAGGTCTCACTTTAGTCTAAGCCTGTTTTGATAGACCAATTGAATTTTTTTTACATACCTGAGAAGTTCTTGGGATACAAGGTCAGAGTAATAAATGTAATATTTTTATTCTTCATGAAGGATAAGTTATGTAATTACATCACTACTTTATTATGCTGCAGTCATTTTGTTACTATGCAACTTAAAATATTTTTGCCATCAGCATTTGGAGAAAGCTCATGGGTGTGTAGCACTATATTATAATCTGCCTGTAAGACCACATTTTTTCTAGTCACCCTGTCTAGAAATGCAGTGATTGATCAAGACACTGAAACTAGCTTTGAGGTGAGCTGGTAAACTGAAAATGTACTGTATTTGCATTAGAATTGCTGCAGTACTTCTCTTTATGAGCTGAGTTAATGCTTCTTGCTACTTGGAATTTTCTGGACCTTTTATGAAGGCTGAAGGCTGCAAAAGTCTCTGAAGGAATTATGAAACTGGTCTTCAAATCTTGTTTAAAAAATAGAAGTCTTTCTGTTGTTTGAAGTCGGCAGGCATAAAATAAATCCCAAAGATGTAAACTTACTAGACCTTGGACTGTCTTGTATTTAACTTGCTTCAGTACATCTTAATAAGAATTTAAACTGATGTATCAGAGCTACTCAGGAGAAGACCCATGGCCCCCATAGACAAGTTCACAGTGCTGCTCATCCTAGAAGCTGGCACGCTGGAGGAATATTCACATATTCTCTTCCTAAGTTTTTTGTTACAATGTGAAAAACTTAGCAATGAATAACCTCCTTCAACTTATGTGTCAATGCCCAAAGGACTCTTAACTCATCTCAATTTAAATTAATGACCTTAGTGAAAGTATTAGCAATTGGACCATGCCTCTCATGAGCCAGCTATTTGCATATGGAATTTGATTAATCCTGCTGGCTATCAATTTTCACTTTTAATTAGGTGTGATACTATTGCAGGAGAAAATACAAGACTACTATCAGGCAGTGACAATGTTGATTTTATGTTGAGTATTCTATTCTGTTTGTTTGGCTGTGGTAAATTCCCTGGCAATGTCTGTCTGGGTCAGCTCAGAAAGGTACCAGAGACCTTAAACCAGCTCAGTGATAGTCAGCACAAAGAAGCACCATGTAGATTGAATATTAATAGTTTATAGAATGTAGAGAAATTGGTTTATAGTATCCCCTTCCAGTACTCCGTAGCTCTACTCCTCTTAATGGCATAATAATCTCTTATAATACTGTGTCCAGGGTCACATAAAGACCAGCTCTGCAGGCAAGTGTGGCCAGGACTTTTACTGAGGCTGCTTGGTTTCCCTGCATCCTGACTGAGCAAGTGTACACTGATAATAGAGTCCTGCTCAGATTTGGATCAAGAGTAAATTTTGCCTGGATCTTGTAAATATGTAACATGTGGTGTCTCCTAATTTCCAACAGGCCAATCCATATTTCTTTGACATCTTTGCACTTTGGGAGCATTGCAGCATGTTTGTGTATGTCATCGCCAGGAAAACAATGCTCAGCACTTGGCTCGCCTAGCAGAGCTGGTGCCCACATGCTGCTTACTGCTGAGCATACCCCTGTAAGAATTAGCAGACCTTGACAAAACCATCAAGAAAATCTCAATAAAAATTAATTGAATAGAATAGCTTGCAATAGAATAGCTGCTTAATGCTTCCCTTCCTTACCAGAACAACTTTAAAGAAATACCCCTCTTTCCTCAGAAATTAATTTTAATAACTGTTGATAACCACTGACCAAAAAAATGAACGAGCAATGCCTATTAAACAAACACAATTACAAAGGCAGTATGTTGTTGTATCTGGTTAAAATTCAAAGAAAAGAAACCCTTCTTTGAGATCACAAAAGACTTCTGAGAAGTTAGTACATGTATGCAGCAAGGGCGTAAGCTGAAGAGGAGGCATAAAAGCTAGCAGGGATATGTCAAACTCTGAACATTGGAACAGCTTCCTCTATGTTTTTAAAATGCCTTTCCTGAAGTATTCAGCTGTTTGTAATCAATGAATAACACATGGTGAAGAACAAGGAATTTTAATGAAAGGAATTGGTATTTTTGCTATAGAATTTTTTGTACTTGTGGGAGCCCTTGCCCCTCCCCCCTCCTCCCCCAAGCAGCTCATGTAGATATAAAATTCCTTTAAAATTCCTTTGTGTGGCAATGTGCACCCTGCCAACATCAGTGGGAGTTAAATTTCCTCAAATGGCATCTTTGTTCAAATTCAGATTTCTAGGAAGCACCCATGAATATCTGCGTGGAAAGTGACTCAGCTGTATCAACATTCTAATGCTACTCTCTGGAAAAAATATAGCATCAGACACAGGAGCAACAAACTCTTTGGGTGGATTTAATTTTATTTAAATTTTGCATTGATGGACGATTGGAAACATCATGTAGAAAATGAGCAATGTTAACAGTGCACAGTGGTCCATTATATAGTACCAGGATATGTCAAGTTATAATATTTTTCACATTCTTCAGAAGATATGGCTACTCATATGATAATGGATATTTTCTTCAGTGTGTTACACGAAAAGCAAACTATAGTGCAAATTTTGATTAAAATGTTGCTCTGTGGCCTTTCATATAAAATCTAATTTTATTTAATATTACTTTCTACATGTATGCAGAAAATGGCAAGCTAATATTAATAAAAGAAGGCTTACATAAATGTGGAACAAGAACAATAGATCCCTGTCGAAATTTATTTACCTAGCTAGACTTTCATTTCAAAGTTAGCAGCACTCTATGATACTGGCTTAATACAGTGGTTTTAAAACTCTGTTAGACATTTTTAACCCACTTTAATTTATTCCATGGTAGTTTAATCCCCTGCTGAATGGGGATGGGGTGAATTTTCAAAAGTCATAATCCACTGAAGTAAAAAATCTGTAATGACAACATAGACAGCAGGCTTCAAGAGTTTAGTTTAAATTATTTCCAAAAATGTTAAACTTAGGGCAAGAGTTAATAGGATATTTCATACAGTTATATTTCAATCCTTTTCCAAATCTTTATACGTTCACTTGCATCTCTGCCATCAGAAATACTTGGGCTCGATTCCTGTTCTTTTAAGTCAAAAATGAGAAAGCTGTAAAATTCTAATGTGAAGATTTTCACAGGGTATTGTAACCCATTGGTCCTTCAGTTCACAGAGTTTTATATGTGATAGCATAATATTTTCTAAACTGAAAGAGAAATGACATTTTACAAACTGAACACCTTCCATTCTGTCTTAACTGGGCAGAAAAATGAAATTAAGGTACGTAATACCATACTGTCTTCATCCTTCTGCTCCTCTAGGAATTTTATGATTGACTATTGGTGGGTGAAGATTCGGCCCACAAATTGATTGGGAAAAGTTCATGCATTTCCTATGTACTTGAAACCTACAGTCTTACACTCTTCCTTGACTACACCTTTGGAGCTGCCTAGTTCTGGAAGTAGCTGTAACGCAGACAACACCTCCTTTTCTTTAACCAGGAAGCTCCTCTAGTGCCAGCCATAGGTGATTACAGCTTTGCCTGCCTCAGCGTGCAGGCACCAAACTCCTGCCTGAACTCCACAGGAAAAATCCTGCCTCCTTCCTCCGTTTTGTTGTGTCATGCTGGACCAGATTTTGGGTGGCATCAGATAAAGCTGGCAGGGGACTCGTTCAAAACAACAGGATGAGAAAGTTCTGAGGGTCTGAAGTAGAGATGAGGTGGTAGGGTGTTTCACATGGTAGAAGATTCGTACAGAAACAGATAAGTGCTTGTAAGCTGTGAATTTCTTCATTTTCAATATTTATTGAAAATGAAGAAATTCATAGCCCCACCCACAACTTAAGAAGTCTTTGATCTGGAAATGCTTGTAAATGAAAAATATTTTCTGGTACAAATAGTATGTTCTTCTCCTAATTTTGCATTTCTTGATAAAATCAACATTTAGCCATTGTTGAATGCATGGTGCAGGACCAGATAGACTTCCATTTTGACTTCCTAATTCTTTCAAACTCTTAAATGAAACAGACAATGGCAGTAATTTCCTTTTTTCTTTTTGTCCTCTAAAAGCTATGTATTTGGAGAGAAAACAGTGTTATCTTCTTTGAAAACAATAGTGATAGCAGTGCCTGTCTTCACTCCTACTTTCCAGGAAAAGGGTGGAACAAACTGTAGGGCTGGCTTTTCATTGCTTCCTGTTGTGGTTGTGTGATTTTGATTCTTGGTTCAAAGGTCCCAGTCTTATCCAGGCAGACAGAGGAGCCTGGATATTTAATTCTGAGTCTGATTTCCACTCTGAAGTTTGTGAAAGAATAAAGAAAATCTTTCTATATGTCTGACTATCACGGGGAGAAGGCAGCCCTGGCAGAATGAAGCAGAGAAGAAAAAGGAGGAAGAGAAAAATATCCATTAGGACACTGCTACTAGAAGAAGTGTCTCTGTAATTACAATCTAAGTCTGATTGATTTAAAGTACCTATCTGTCTCAGATGACTAAACACTTCCTAAAAGCCTGCTTACTAAACAATTCTTAGTCACTAGTGAGGAAAACAGGATCAAGAAGACTAATTTTTAAGTTTCTAAATACTTGTGAAAATCTTTCATGTGATTAAATCAAGCTCAAAAGATAACAGAATAGTAAAAATCGATACTCTTTCTCACAGGAAATTCCTCCAGATGGGGAATTTCCTATATCTAAAAGGAGGAGCAATACTAGCAAGAGTGCATGCCTTGGTGTATGAGTACCATATCACTTCATCAGTTTCAGCATGCTTACAGATGTACAGGGAGAAGTGCACTTCAGGCAGGACTGGAGAGTAGCAGAAGGCATTTACACAGAGCATTCATTGCCCTGCTGCCAGCCTGCAGCCTTTGGGTTCTCTCCATAGAACTGTCTCCAGGGCAAGTTGTGTACCATAGGTCAGATTGTTCTTGGTTACCTTTGGGTGATTAGATGAAGAGCATTTATTCAATTTGGAAAGTTCATCAACATTCATGGAAGTAGAGGACACAATCCATTCTGTTTCTCTCTTGATTATGGAATAGGTCTAGAAGTCCAGGTGAATGAATAGATCAGTGAATCCCACCCAAAATCAAGGTCTGGACTGGCAAAGGATATGATATAATTCAGGACCTAATAGCTGACAGGCCATCAGATTTTTTCATCAGTCTTTTACCATTCACAAAGCTTGTGGCAGTGTCACAGCTTAGCCCACAGTCCAGGAATGCAAGGGAGAGGAAATGAAACTCTAATTCTTAAGGATTTTTATTGGGACCAAATACTTAAGGTGCTTTAACTACCTTTGCATTTCCTGAAAATTGTTTCAGACTAGCTAGTTTTCAGATTTATTTGCAAGGCAACTTTCATTGTGTAGAAAGCACTGCAAAATTGTAATTTTTGCTAGATTTTTTCTTTTGCAGAACAACCATTCCAATATCTTAATATTTTATGATAACAACTGTTAAGAATTATAATGCACCTAAACAAAGCTGCGTTACTACTGTTTTATTAGTACTCTCATCTTTCTGTGGGTAAAAATTTTCTAATTAGTCTTTGATTCTTAGTCAGATCTCAAAGAGATATCAACTGATGCAGGCACTGTAATTTCAATGATGTTAAATTTCACTGAATTTATATCAGCTGCTGTCAGCTGAATTTATATCAGCTTCTTGTCTTGCATAACTGCTGTTGTGTGAATGATGAAGAAAGCTCAGGTAGCTACATTTTTGTTTTAACAAGGGCAATTTGAAGCAAGAATGATAGCTCATAGATTAAAACCAGAAAAATACAGAATTTAAAGCTGAGCCGAGCAGAGTTATAGAAGTATTCTGAATTTTGTGATTCCTAAGGATGTTCTATACAAAAATTGCAGTAACAGTGTATGTTAAGTTCAATTTCTTAACCTAAAGATAGTAAAAAAACAACAACCTACATTCCCTCTGTTTTCTGTGTGACAACAAATTATCATTTTTTATGCTTAAATGAATGATCCAAAGTGCTTACTTTAAAAAATATTATTAAAAACTTCAGAAACTTCTTTTTATATGGTCAATAATCAATTCAGGGCTTTTTTATGACTAAACCCAAATAAAATACTTTGAATAAGTAGAGAAAAAAGACTGAACAAATAATGGGAGGCTATATTTGCCATCATACAGGACCATGGTTGTGCCACATCCTGAATAACATGTACCATTCTCATTTTAAAAACAGAACTGGCAGTGGAGAAGGACAAAAAGAAATTCAAAGGTATAGGTATAGAACAACTTATGTACAGGGATTATTTGCATGATTCAGGAGGCTTTTAGGGCTGGAAAAGAGGTCAATATCTGATTACTATTATGAATCGATATAGTTGAGGCATGTACTAGTGAGCTAGAGGGAGGCTTCCTCATGCAGCTAGGAATCATCAAATTTTCCACTCAGTGGTATTTGTTGAAAAAATACTTAAAGCATAGCAACAGAGAGAAGTAATGAGGAGTGTGGGAAATTTGGATAGAGGCAGAACTTTCCACATGAAGGGTTCAACAAAGAAGGTGTCAGGAATGAGGTTCAAAACAAACCCTAGGAGGAAACAGAGCTGTCGAACTCATTGCTGAAGCATCTTATTATACTTCAATTTTGCAAAGTGTCAAAGTGATCAAATGAACAGATCAGTCTGTTTAGAGTTACTGAAACAGAAATCTTATTTGTTCATAGATTTCTAAATGTGATAGCATAATATTGTGAAATTGAAAGTGAAATGATGAAACAGAAAACATACACAGAAACAACATCTTGCAGAGTAAACTAGAATTATTGGACAGCTGGAAAGAAATTAGGGGCCTAAAATACACTTGCCATATTCTTGCAAGGCATCTGCAAGGCACTTGTATGTTCTTCTCGAGGCATCTCTTATAGTTGCTGTTGGAGACAAGATGATTTTTCTAAATGAGTCTTAGATTTGATCCTGCATAGCAATTTTTGATTTCTCATTTGACACTATAGATCATGGGTTACTGTCCTGTTTGTCAGTCTCATCTGAGTTTCCAGACTTTTTGAATGACCAACATACATCCCTATTCTTTTCATTTTGTTCAGCAAAAAGGTTTGTAAGTTAAAACCAGAGAGGCCTGTTTCTGGGAAATATCCATGTATATAATTTTCTGTTTTCATCCTTCTTTCCCAAAGTGTCCATTTAAGAGGTACAAGTCCTTCAGTGTGTTTCACTCTCTCCCTTTATAATAATATCTCCATTAATTTGCATTCTCAGTTTCTTTATTACCAAATACCTGTAGAATACTAACTTTGACTTTTCTGGAAATTATTCACTGAATAAAATATTTCCATGCCACTGCTAACTTTGTACAACGTGTAGACAGCTGCAGGAAGAAAAATGGATCTAAATGGAAGAGTAAATTTCATCTTGTTTTCCCTCCACCCATTGCATAAACAGGATGAATATAAGGACACTGGACTCAGTGACAACTTACTGTGTCCTGCCCTGCCTTGGTAATGGTCCAGCTTATTGTAGTGTCCATCAATACTCTTCTGCCTTTGTTGTCTCTGAGATATCTTACCAAGGAAAGGAAATTCTGAATTCTTTTATACAGAGCATTTGCAAACACAGTGCTGCCAAATTCTTATAGTTCTATGCCAATACAAACAGTCTTGGTTTTTGATTAGTTATTTACCTGAAGAGAGAGATTTTCCACCTTGAGTATTAGATTGTTTGTTTGCATTTTCATTTGCTCTGAAGTAGTCATATATTTTGAGAAATAAATGCATAATTTCTAAACCAATACTGTAATTATAGGCAATGAGCTGTAGTAGAGCTAGAATAAAAGGAAAAGAGTGAGAAATCAAGATGTATTCTGTACATTTTTTAATTAATATTTTTTAAAATCTCAAACTGATCAGTCTTTAATTAATGTTAATATACCTGTTGTTGACTTTACACTGAGAAGATGACCAGAATCACCAATTGAGGCCTTCATGGTTTCCTGAAATTCCTTTTTAACTTCATTTTCTCTGCTCCAAATATTAAGGTTTAACTTGGCAAAGAATTCATGGCTCAGGGTCTTGAAAGAAAACTCCAAAACTTCTGAGATAAATAAAGTGCCTATCCTTTAGGGAGTCCTAAAAGAACTATTTTAATTAAAGAACTATATTAATTAAAATATGCTTAATGAAGCAAAACATTAAAAAAATTCATCATCCTCAAAATATAAGATAAAAAAAATGGAGTATTCTATTTTAATACATTAAAAAATTATTTACAGATCAATTCCTGTGTTTTAATGATGCTTTCTGAAATTGTGCCCAATGAAATATCTGTCTTTCCTTTTTCAAAGAAGAAGTAGAAGAAATGGAATAACAAATTGTTAGTATTTTTTGGAAAAGGGTTGCCAGGCAGTAGTAAAAGCTCCTGGTGCCTTTTTGGTATCAGTAGACTTTACTAGGTACTGTAAATCCATACTTTCCAGTAAAAGTACAAGAGCAGAACCAAATATCAGTCTGCCATGCTTAATAAGTGCTTTTCCAATGACAGTTGAAGCACTAGATAAGCACCTGTAAATTTTTTTGCTCCTTACTATTTTTCTATACAAACATTTCTGCCATTGTCATCATTCAGAACCACCTCTGACTATGCAGTCATGGAGGAAATGCCCCGACTCAGCCCTTTTGCAACACTGATTTATTGCACTGCAGTGGTGTTTTGAGTTAACACTGGTGAACAGCTGAGCACCTCACAGTTCTTTGTTTACTTACCCCCTTTCCCTGGTGGGATGGGGAAGAAGAACAGAACAATAAAAGCGAGAAAACTTGGGAGTCAAGATAAAGAAAAGTTTAATAACTGAAGGATAAATAGAAGAAGAAGAAAGAAAAGAAGAAAATAAACCAGAACAAGTGATGCAAAGGCAGTACTCAACACACAACCTACTCCAGTGGGTAGAATAATGACCAACCAGTTCCTGAACAAAAGATGGCTACTTCCTCTAAACCCCCCACTCTTTTAATTGCTAAGCATGATGCTACATATTATGGAATATCTCTGGTGAATTCAGATTCTCTGCTCAGCTGTGTTCATTCCCAATCCATTGTGCACCTCCCCAGTCTATTCACTTCAGAAGCTGAGAGAGAAATAGAGAAGGCCTTGGTGCTATACTCTTCAGCCAGAGCTAGAACATAAGTGTGTTTCCAGCATTTGGGTCAAAAGCCTCAACCTCAGCACCATATGATCTTCTATGAAGAAAATGGACTCCATCCTCGAAAGAGCCATTAAAACTGGGTTTCAAATGTTTCGTCTAGGAGTGACACTTGGCTATTGAAAAGGAGGCAAAGCTGGTTAGTGTGAACTAATTGATAGAGTATGCAAGTTTCTGAATTATATGTAGGTATCCTCAAGGAAGAGGACAAGAAAACCACCCTAGAATTTAGGCTGCTCCATGTTTTATTACTCACTTCAAATTGGCTCTTTTTCCATGAACCCCTAAAATAGGTCTATGTTTAAACTTCACAATACTAAGTGCAAAACCTCATGCTTTTGCATGGTCTTTCTTGTATTATTGCAACCTTGTGTTTGGGAAAAAGAGAGATTGAAGAAAACTGAATCAGTTCATGTGAAAGAACTGCTGCATTTGCAGAAATTCTATTACACAGCAATGCTCTGTGTTATTGGGTGTGTGAGTCTCTGAGGATACTTTCTATAGTGTATAGTAAACTAGCAGTATATGAAAAAGCAGCTGGATGAAAAATGTTAGCAAAGCACAATGAATTCTAGAGCTTTTTTATTAATGCTTGTGGGCTGTTTTTTAGTACTAACATGGACTCTTGACTAGGAAGGACAGGTTCAGACCTTTACTCACGAATGCAACCAGTTACCCACATTGAAAATCACAAACAGAGGTCTCAGGACTAACTGCACAGCCAGAAATTTTCAGGTATTACAAAATCAATGACAATAACAATCGGTTGTATCTGTTAGATTGGATACGAAGCACTATCGAATGCATATGGCCTAAATCATCCATTTCCATGAAATATGCTGGCTTTCAAAAGACCACGCATAGGATCAGTCATCAATCATTTTAGAAAATTTCCTCCCTCTCCAGACTATTCAGTTTAACACATCTGAAAAAAAAGAGAGAACATTTTCAAGGTTTTTAAACTCTTACATATTGTTACAAAGAACTGGTAGTCTAATTCTATGAAATGAAAATCATTAGATGAAGAGAGGAAAAGAAAGGAAAAACAAACTGTAAGCAAAGAAAATGAGA
Source organism: Setophaga petechia (assembly GCA_024362935.1). NCBI lineage: Eukaryota > Metazoa > Chordata > Aves > Passeriformes > Parulidae > Setophaga > Setophaga petechia. The sequence continues at coordinate 18,219,867 of JANCRA010000015.1, forward strand.
GTGGTAAACAGTCTGTATCCTACCTACAGATTGCTGGTTTACTAGCTCTGCTAGCTAACTGCTTTGATTCATTGTGGGTTGATAGATTCATTCTAGACAGCACATTTTTCCTTTTAACCACATTTCTTTTCTTATTTTGCCCTCCTTCCCCATATGCCATAGAAAAAAAAATGTATTCTGAGTCTCTTTCTCTCTCCCTGTGACATCTTCATTGCTGCTTCATTAACCAGTGCACCATCAGTGCATTTTATTACAGCTTCTCTCTTGGCCTACTGTGTTATTGCTAAGATGCAGCTATGAACTGGCTACCAAAATGCTAGTCTGTGTTTCAATCCTTCTGTCCATTTGAAAGGGGGGAGGAAGTTTTCTCTTTGGCAAAATCCTGAATTAAATCCATATTTTATCTATTATCCTTACTGTACCCACATGAAATGGATTGGGCAGGTATAGTGTAGGATGCGACAGATTTATTTACCTATTTAGTTGCTGTAAAAGGCTGGAGGCATATCTCCTGTGTGATCAGTGTATTAAGACAATTTAGACTGGTTTTATCTATGTGCCTTCAAATGACCTTGGAAAACTACTGAAGTTAATGAAAGTGTGTTTCAATTTCATGATTGTTAAGAAATGAAAAGGCCATGCTGTGATAGATATCCTCCGTGACATATACCTCCAGTTGTACCAGTAGGGAGGGGACATGATTTAAATACTTTCTGGTTTCCAATGGGTTTCCTAGGTATGAAATGCACTCAATTCATTTTTAAGTGAAGAGAAAGATATAACTGCAAGTATGATAGAAGCACATAAATCAGTGCCAGAACACAGAGGAATAAAGCAGGCGTATTTGGAATCTCATATGTGGCCATGAAAAGGGAAATAAGAAACTTGATGACCTCTTCAGAGCAGTGCAAATGTTAAAAAATTGGGCAGTGTGTGAGGTGAAAATTTTAGGGGCAATGGGACTACACATGTTGTCAGTCCTTTTCCATCAACCCTGCACAAATTCCAGCCCTCCTAGGTATGCTCTGTCAGAGCTCTCTGCCAGTTCTGCATGTTAGACAGCTGCGAGCCTGCATCTGTTCTCTGTTTTCCACTCAAGAAAAATTTTTTTTTCAAGAGAAAAAAATATAAATAAAAAAATATAAATAAGACAAATTTCTCTGACAGTAAATTTTGTGAAAAACTATGTCTGAAATATATGATTTTGTAGGAACGCGGTGCAAGATTTTCTGTTCTTTTAAAATGTGATTTTTCAGGATTTTTTATTACTGCTTTTAAATTGGTGCCTCTATTTTTTCTTTTATTTTTTTTTTGTAAATATACAAAAGGTTTTATGTCTTACACAGATCTCTATTTAATTTGGGGAGGAAATGGTGGAAAAAGAAGTGAAGCAAGAAAGAAATGCTTGTCATATTAAATACAGACAAGGCAAACCAGTAGTTGGTCTATAAGGGATTGTTAGAAAAGGCTGTGACCCCTCCTGCATCAACTGACGTGGAGTACATTGTATGTACAGCTGTCAACTCAAAACTCATTAAAATTTTCATTATTCTGTTATTAATATTGTAGTTGTGACTGAAGATCCCAGTCAAGAACATAGACCAATGAGTATTCATAAAAGGAGTAAGGAAATTATATTATTATTATTAGATTCATAATGACATGGACTCCAAGCATGGTCAGGCTGGCACCACCAAGACAGCACCCTGACAGTGGACTCCAGGGGCAGCAAAAGTAAATGAATGTGTCTCTAATTGTAGAAGACACAGCAACCTTGCAGAGTGAACATTCAAGCAAGAACACTTCACTCTGAGATGCCACATACACCCTGAAGTATGACAAGACTGTGTAACTCAGTTTTCGCTATGCACTCATCACTTACAGACATCATAACAGACGAATAATGTGAATGTCTGTGATTAAATCTGAAGGCCAATTAAAAAAAAGCTGGCAAAGGAGAATTGAGTAATAACTACTTGGAAAGTATAGGAAAACAGACATTTCTCTTTTGGTTTACTGAGTAGAGAGGTAAAATTTAATTTCTCAAAAAATATTTCTCTATGATTAAGGTAAATCTGGTTATTGTGGTCTCAGGTGGAAATGATGGGGTTTGTATCACATATCTCAATATATTGTTTCTTTCTTCTTCCCTTCTCTTTCAGGTTACCTGTGCAAATTTAACAAATGGAGGAAAAACAGAACTTCTAAAATCAGGAAGCTCCAAATCCACACTAAAGCACATATGGACAGAAAGCAGCAAAGACTTGTCCATCAGCCGACTGCTGTCACAGACTTTTCATGGAAAGGAAAATGGTACAGATTTGGACCTGCGATACGATGCCCCAGAAACTTATTCTGAGCAAGATCTCTGGGACTGGCTGAGGAACTCCACAGATCTGCAAGAGCCTCGGCCCAGAGCAAAGAGACGGCCCATCGTCAAGACTGGGAAATTTAAGAAAATGTTTGGCTGGGGAGATTTTCATTCCAACATCAAGACTGTGAAGCTAAATCTGTTAATAACAGGGAAAATCGTTGACCATGGCAATGGGACGTTTAGTGTTTACTTCAGGCATAACTCCACTGGTCAAGGGAATGTATCTGTGAGCCTAGTGCCCCCTACAAAAATAGTGGAATTTGACTTGGCACAACAGACAGTGATTGATGCCAAAGATTCCAAGTCCTTTAACTGTCGAATCGAGTACGAAAAGGTTGACAAGGCTACCAAGAATACACTCTGCAACTATGACCCTTCAAAAACCTGTTATCAGGAGCAGACCCAGAGCCATGTGTCATGGCTCTGCTCCAAGCCCTTTAAAGTAATCTGTATTTACATTTCCTTTTATAGTACAGATTATAAACTAGTACAGAAGGTGTGTCCTGATTACAACTACCACAGTGACACACCCTACTTCCCTTCAGGGTGAGGACCAACTTGTGTCTGAGACTGAAGCCTGGGAAAAAAAGAGGTCGAATAACAGGGCTGTAACCTCAAGGAGGAAGGCCACATCTATTGCCTGGAATGTGTCTACCTGCTGCTGCTGATGTCAAATGGCTGCAAATATGTTAGTGGAAAACAATCTAATGTAATTTCTGCCCAGTCAGCTCCATGTATCCATCTAGGTGTAAATCACTATGGATTTGAAATAAAACCATACACATACACAGAGACACACACACACACTTTTCAGCTCACGTTATTGAGATTCCTGTTAAGAAATCTTTCATTGTCCGATATCTAAGGATTCAGCATAACCTATCATCAAGCAAAATGGATTAACTAGACAGTACAAGGTTTCTAAGGTAGACTGTTATGGAAATCTCCTTGAAAGTCCTTTGAGTACATGCCAATCAATAATCCCCACTCATGCATTCTACTGCTTGGAGCAGCTGTACTGGTAAATAATACTGTAGGAATAAGTACTTGTTAAAATGGGAAAAAGTGTGTTTAGAGTTCAGTATTCAGTATTATATGAACACAGCAAAGTGTCGTGACTTTTCCCAGCACACAGTAGGCACATTCAAGGTGGTGTTGGTGGCTCTTTTTCCATGGAGCAAGCCCGTTTCTAGTAAAGATGGGCAAACATTTGGAATTTACATGTGAGCAGACATTCTGGTTTAATGTTTCTCTGACTCTTTAAGCTCTGATTCTTTAAACTTGTTTGAGTTTAGGCCAGCTAAACTACTTAAAAACTGGAATTGATCTCTAAGAAGGAAAATGCCTGGTGGAGAACATGTAAGTTATAAGTGGCTGTCTTATCTTTATTACAAAATATTGTAACAAATTCAATATCCTAGTCTTCATTTGTATGAATGGTTTGTATTGTACATAATTTAACCAGTGTTATTTGAGCTGCTTATTAATATTAACTTGTAATTGTCTCTCTGCTTGTTATTGTTTAAAACAATCAAGGAAATGAGGAATCCATTTTATCAATGTAGCTGTAAACTCCATTAAAAGACAGAACTATGTACAAAGCATTTATTCAGCTAAAGTATCGTTGAAAGCTATACATATACAACATTACAGTCTGTCTGTATTTAGATATTTTATTTCCAGAGGAAAAAATGAACTGTACATAAAAATAAAAAATCTTAAAGTTGAGTTTCAATATGTACTGTGTAGATAGTAGTTTAAATAGTTCTGACAAGCGGGTAATACTCCAAGACTAACATGATTTTCAATATTGTCCCTTTGCATATGTACATATATAGACATCTATTTATGAATTTGTGTGTATGCATATTTGTGTGTGTATAAGTACATGTGTGTGTGTGTGTGAGTGTGTGAAAATACATATATGTATTGAATACACAAAACTTTCAGGAGCCCTTTTCCTAGCAAACAGATCTTATTACTGAAAGTCTTGCTAGTTCAAGCAGAAATCCCCACTCCAATAAGAAATTACAGGTGCAGGGCTTTGTTTAAAATTAGTCATTATAATTTAGAAATGGGAAAACATAGAGCCACTCTCTGTGTACAAAGGCCTGTCTTTGCCTTAATTCTAGCCTCCTGTGAGGTCCTGATCTCTATGGAATGAAGAGATCCCTTTTTATGGTACTAGGGAATTTTCTTCCTGTAAGAAAAAGCTCATAACTTTTATATATTTATATATATTTTGTGGATAGTGGCATATTTTACCCCCAACATCCAGAAAACCAGCAACTGCAAGAAGTCCTTGCCTAAAAGAAGGCTGCCCAAAGAACTCAGTATTTCATATCATATCTTTCAGAATTATCATTCCTGGAAATGTTTTCTTTCCCCTTCCACCCTTGCCCCCATGTTCTGTGCTCTTGGGTCACAGATGCAAATGCAGGTCAGCTTCCAACTATGTGCAGCATTATGAACAGCTTCCCCAAAATCCCAATAAACACTCTACTAGTGTTTCAAGAACAGAAAAGTTCAAAACAACTGCCAGTTGAGAACCTCCTTTGCTGAAATTTGCAGAACATGAGAATGGAACAAAGCAAATGCATAATGTTATTGAAAGTAAATGTTTCCCCACTGATGTACCAGTAGGAGACTTTCATATTATTATTGCTTTGGCTTCTTTGAATAGATATGCTTGTGGGAATTTCCTCATTATGTATGACATTTCCCAGGACAAAATTGTGACCCCAGACCATGTCTAGATTTGGAGAAAGAAATTTTCCAAACTATGTAGTCCATATTCTGATCTCATTCAGGAATATGCTGACAGAAATTTTTTTTCTTTTAACAGGGATCATGATTAAACTGGTAGTGTTTACCCCTTGTGCTGTATTAAAAGTAATTGTTATCAGTATAAATCATAAATTAATTTGTGTTCTTGCCAATAGTTAGATCTTTGGTCTATTAAATCAATGGGAATTTTGGTATTGATTTCAATATAAATTTCCATTTAATAGTATATAGAACTCCAGCATTAAATATGATTAACAATCTTAGCAATCTGTATTACAATTGAGCATTATATGGTTTGTTTATATTCCTGGAAAATTGATGTGAAATACTATTGCTGGTACAGTTTCATTATTTTCTATATTTTCTAAAACTTCTCATAAATATATGAAACATATACATTCTATTCATGTTTAAATATTTGTCCACTTTTCAGGTAGCATCCATACAAAAAGGAACTATTCATCATGCAATGTTTGATCCTATTAATTGTGGTTGTTGGTATTTTATCTGCCTCTGTCACAGTCATTCATACTATTAATTAGTCCTAAGCCTTTGAAGAACTTGGTCTTCTTCATAAGCATTGTTGAGTTTGAGCTTGAAAGACTTCTTTTGGTGATTGAGTTGTGAAACAGTGATCTAATACTAGTACAGATAATGTATTACTTAGATGCTAGTTCATTGCATTTCATTCAATCTATTTGGGAAATATTTTGTGTTTACTAACTTTGTTAAAGAATGTTTTTGGTTTTTTCATTTGGAAAAGGATTTTAATGAACATGAATGTGTTAAGTCAGTTAAACAATGTATGTATGAGTGTCTGGGTCTTGCACAGGAAAAATGCCTTAATGGAGTGCTAGGCTAGGCAAATGTTGCCACACTATAACTCACTAATTCTAGGAGTAATAAAGATGTATATCTCTAAAGGTATATTTTTAGGATTAAAGGACATTAAGTTACTTATTTTTAAGAAGTGAAGAGACTGTTTCTGTTCACCTTTTTTTTTAACCTTTTAAATCATGCTTTGGCTCTTGTTTTCACTTCATAGAGAATCACAGATAGAGATATTTTAATGGAACCAATGATTTCTGGTGGAAAAATACATGAATCATGCACTTGAGCAAGTATCAGTATATTAAAATTGCCCTGCATAGATTGGTGGTATTATTTATGTGTCAGTTCCTGTGCTTTTGAAAAAAGGAGTCTAATGGGTAGTTTGCAAAAAAACTGCAAAAATCACTGATCAAAGTTCTAAACAGTGGTAGTGACCTGTAAGGTTTTCACTTGTTAATTTTATCAAAATATTTCACCCTGGAGCAGAAAATATATTATCTTCACTCCTTATGAAATCACTTGTAAAATTTTATCCCCTTCTCCCTTCTTCCTCTTACACTAATAGAAAGCAAACTAATAAATTCATCTTTACACAGATATTGTTTTTCAAAATTTGCTCTTACTTAAAAAGTAATGATGTCAGAAAACATTAAAAATTACTGTAGTAACTTACAGCAAACTTAGAAATATTCAGACTCCATTTGTAGGAGAGCAGAATGAAAGTTTTGTAGCGTTACATGTTATCACAGAAATTTAGATAATACTATTCAAGTCATTTGGTCAGAGGGCAGTTTTACTATCATTGAATCATGACATCATGAGTTCTGCACTTGGTGTTGTGAATTACAATTCCAGTAGAATATCATAAGCTATTCTGAAAACCATGTGTTAGAGAATTGTGGAAGAAAATGGATTAAAAATATCTGCTAAGCTTACAGTAAAACCAGCATAAAGCATAGACAACTGATCTGAAAAATTATTCTTCAGCAGAAGACAATGCACCTCAGTCTTGGCATCTTGTGGGTCCTTCTATTGTCCTTCCATGGCAGAGGTAGTAAAATTGAATCTGACTGCATTTAGTAAAGAAAGAGCAGCTTTTCTCTAGTGATTTGTACTTAACTGCATGTCTTAGGACTGCCAGAGAGCTCAAACAGCTGCATCAAGGATCTGTTGTGCTAGGAGCTGCATAATATATAATGTGTACATTATATATTATACCTATTTGGGAATGCCAAGTTTTGGATGCCAAGAACTCCTAATTTCCAAGATAGTGTACTGCAGAGCTCTTGTGAACCATGTACTTATAAATTTGAAGCATACTTTTCATGTTTTTTTTGTTAAATATACACAGTTGTCAAAAAAAAGTATTTTTAAAATCTCATACGTACACACCTCAATGAAATACAAGCAATTTTGGCCCCTCTGATTAGTTACAGTTGCCTAATAATTTATGAATATGAAAACTATTTCCAAAAATATTTTGACATTGAAAGAACAGAGTATTTTATAGTAAAATAATCTTTTATTTTTTTCTTTTTTTTTAATGATCAGTATCTTACTAAAATTATGATAAAATTGGCAGATTAAATAAATTTCTGGATTAATTTGTCAAAATAAATATCTATGGATATGGTTAACATCTTTTGCAGATTGCAAGAGGAACACTCATTAAAAATAAACTGTCATATGTAAATTTACAATAAATTTTGGGACTGTGGGAATATTGTATTTCCTTCAGTAGTATACACCTGACAATATTATCTAATACTTGTAGCATTTCTCCAAAAACATTGATCCATCTTATAGTTAAAAATTACATTTTCTCATTGTTTCCTGTATTTTGTGCTAATTTATGTACCCAAACTAGCAAGCAAATGACTTTGTTTTGTACAAGAGTATTTTCTCTTTGGAAAATATCTATACAATTTTTAAATTCCATTTGAGAGACACTGGTGAATCTCTGCTTGTGCTTAGATGGATGTCCTGTGTATGATATACATAATTTTGAATCCTTTATCTTAGTTTGTCTTTGGGATAAAGAAGCAATGTAGCTTTTTGTAGGTGCTTTAGGTCAAGACCAAGCCAATGACTCGAACTTTAATTCTAAGAGTTATATTCCCATTGTGAAAGAAGGAATTTGAGAAGATGGAGCATGTTTGGGATTTATTCCTAGTTCAAACTGTACCTCAGTCGTGTATCTAGTAGGGATATTGCTATGAGGGAAGGCTTAAGTGGTGTGTGAAATGACTTCTGCCTGTTGTTAATAAGAAATTAGAGGCATCAAAAGAAAATTTATAAGTTTGAAGCCATTCATACACATCAGTGAAAATGTGGCAATTAGCTATTCCAAAAAGTAAATCACTATTTTATGAAATGGCTACTGAGTTTTTGGGAGAAGCCCAATGTACTTGCAGACCTGTTCATCACAGAATATAAATAAAAGAAGCCCAATGTACTTGCAGACCTGTTCATCACAGAAAATAAATAAAACCAGACTTAGCAAAGGCATAAATAACATGAGATCTTTAGTTCCTCATCTAGTTCACAGAAAATCTGGAATGAGATGCAAAAGCCTACTCAGAACCAGGTAACCTAAGGAAAATTTGAGATCACTTTTGGAGTGTAAATGAAAAGTCATAAATTCTTCCAGTAGCCAATAGCTATATTTGTTAAATTTATTATAACATATTTACAAAGCATTTTAAAATTTCTTTTGTGAAAGTAAAGTATTTTGATTAGTTATAGAATGGAAATAAAGATGGAGTTTTCTTCATGGAGATTTCTACAACTGCAACATACTTCTTCCAGAGGCAAATACTCTGAACTCCTTTCAAATGGCTACATGTGGAGCCCAGAACTGTGATTGCTGATAGTGAAACCAGCAATAATAGAACTTAAAAGGCAAGGACCATGGTCATCTTGAGTTCATTGTATGTTAATTTTGTTGTGTTTGTCTGTTTCTGGTTTTATGTTTGTATTTTTGTAAATCTAGAGGTGTAAGAAATGCAGTTATTTAGCCATGATTCATTTTAGCATTCTAAGTGTGGAGCTCATTCATAAACTCTATGAAACAAAGGGATAAATAGGTGTATAGGTGCTCTAGTCTTTATTTTGTTAATGACCTGTAGGTCATGTCCACTTAACAAGGTAGACAGACACTAACAACCCAGCTTGTGTATCAAATGAATTCCCAAATGAATCTTCCCTGACTTGAGAAAAAATTACTGAAACCTTTAGCTGGTGAACTTCAGTAAGTTAGCTGTAGCCCTTCAGAAAACAGGAGTAATACCCACAAACTTGGAACTGTATTTTTCTCAAGATCTCACCCATATTTTCCAGTACCATCCTATTTCATGGAATTGTGATATCTCCTCTGCATATCAGAGACTTACCATTTCTTTTATCAAAGCTATTGCTCTGAGAAATGTTTTAGCAAATAATCTCCCATTTTTCAGTGAGGTATTTTTTCCTAAAACTTCTTGTACTATTCTTCTACAAATGTTGAGCAAGTTTCTACTTTTTACCCTGCAGACTATGGTCTTACTGAATTTCCTCTCCCAAAAGAAGGCTTTTCCTCCTACTGAGGTAAGAGCATCCCTTTCATTTATTCATGGGAATCACACAAATTTGCCCAATTTACTTACTTTTGCTAATTGCACAAGTAAAACCTGCAAAGTTGCTTTTAATTAACCACTCCAAAAGAACTGCGTTGGTCTTTTCAGAGCAACTCCCATATCATCAGTCTCTAATACAGTTGAAGACTACAAAATGAATACAATATTTTACATGGAATTCCAGTGATAAAGGGTCTCATCACCTTTCTCTAATGAAATTCCTTCATATTCATAGTTACAGTGGTTTCTCTTAGGTTCCAAATTGCAAAAAATTTACTGCTAATGAGCTCTCCACTATTATTTCTATTAGAAGCAAGTCTTAATTATACTGCTTTCCAGTGCTCCTTCTCATTTGAGTTTTGAAGTAGCAGTCTTCAGTCTTCAGCAGTATTCATGGCCACTCTCCTTTGCCACTACCTGTCTACCTCTTTAGACCCATTTTTAATACATTTTTAACCTCACAGATGGAGGAATTGTCTATGAACTTCATTAGCACATTTACTCAGACTTCCAGCTAATTTCTGTGATGCCGTAAAGATAGAAAATATTTTATTGTTCTTTTCTGACTGACTTCTGGCCTGCCTTTGTCCCTGTTTGGTGTATTTTTTCTTACTCTGATTTGAAGTCCATTTGTCTGCTTCAGGTCAGATGTGAGTAGTGCTCATTGATGTATTTACACATAGGAAGAGATGAAATACATGTTTTCTATTAAAAATTGATCTAATGAGGTGAACTCATTTAGAAATACTAAGTAACAAAGGGTAGTGGTAACTAATCCTTGGGTGAGGATTTAGGTATGCCATTAAAAAATCAGTAGTTACTTTATTCATAGGACTGGGAACTAATGTAAAAAAAGTTGCTGCCTGTGTCTAAATATCACTAAAGGCAAAGTGATTAGCTTGGTGGTAGAACAAATCAGTAATAAAATTTCATATCATTCCTAGGAAATGCACACCATTTCCAATTAGTTTCCCAATATTTCTTGTATCTTCCTAGGTAGAAGGCTAATATACAATTGTAACTGCTAGCCTGTAGGCCTATTCTATTCCTTTCACTTTGTCTTATTCTCCCCCAGTTATGATTAACATTTTAAAAAGGTTTTACAATAGATTCCTCTTGCTACTCTCATATGATTTAGACCATCTAATGGCTAGTTGCCAAGAGAAGGTAATTAACTTTCTGTAACTGCATTCCCCCCTTTGACCTTTTGAATTTGTAAATTTCCAGAACTTTTAGTTCATCCAGTTGGCATACTTTAAATTTAATCTTCACTCTTTTTCTAGCAGTTACTGATTTTTGGTTTCTCAATTTAAGATAATTTTTATTTGCTGTCTTTGTAGAAGAGAAATGCAGCCAACTCAAAAGCTTATTTTTAGGCTAGCTGGGTCTTAATATATGATGGGTTAAATCCACCATGACATGCAAGTTGTAAATTCAGCATAGAACACACTCAATAATTAAAAATGTATATGGATAACTAGGAGGCTCATAGAATGACAGTTAAGTAAGCAAATGCAAATTATTAATAAAAGAACACATATAAATATAAGCATAATTTGCATATATTGTAATTTACATATTTATTTCTCTTTTCAACTACGAGAAGTATAATGCTAAGATTTCTTCTTACATATAGCAAAGATGAGGAAGATTATTCAGATGAGAAACTGAAAAATGGGTGGTAAATAATCAGATATAAAATTAGAGCCCCATTGACTTCTTGCCAGGCTTCACTTAATAGGTGCTGCTGCTCCATAGCCAATTGCAAATAATATATTTGAGCCAAGTACACACCAGTAGAAAGTCTACATTTCAGTAAGGCTGCTATAGGTCTCAAAAGAAATGGAAGGGAGTTGCAAAGCTGTTTATTTCTGAGCTCCTGCCCAGAGAAAGGTTCAAGAATGTTTAGACCATCATAGAAAGATGTTTGTCTATGAATAGTTTTAGGACCCTCCAGTGTGCTTAATTACTTGTTCTTTCTGGGTAAATTGTCTCCAAATTCAATAGTTCTCAAACTCTACATTCTTGTACCCTTTCTTCAAAGAAAGTTAATCTTGAATCTTTAGCTTTCTCTTCTTTACTGCTGTTCTTGCACTCACTAGAACCTGTTAGAAGTGAGAACAATGGACCCATTCATCCTTGTTTCCAGTGTTGCCCTGCCCTTGTACCCCCCAAGATAGTATACATCAACACTTGCAGGTGTGGAATATTACAATTGCAAATGAAACAATTATTTCCTTCCAAGTCTTCTTGGACTGGAAAAAAAAAGCAGTAAGTTCTCATAAAGTGCCCTTTGATGTCTTTGAAGACTGGTACCATACTCAGCCATCAGTCCTAGTTTTTCTGGATTTATCAGTCTTAGTTTTTATAACATGTGTGACTGCATTTTTTTGACTACCCTAAAACGTGCCTACCCTTTCAAGTGGAACTCCAAAGAAAGCAGACTATTCTGGTTTATGTCTTGCCAACAGTGAGAAAAGCAGAATGTGAATAATTCTCTTCTGTTTCTTTTTATGTACTTGTAACAGTGTTCTCTGTAATACCAATATCATAGTTTATCATTATTTATCAATGACTATGCTGGTTATGTTGACGACAACCTGCTTATGCAGTAATGTTGTCTAACCTGTAATTCCACATTTTCTGTTTGCACATTGGATATTTTTTTCTGCCTATAGTAGAATTTAAACTACCAAATTTCAGTAAGATAGGGTATAAATTTACAGCACACTAGCTTCTCCATGCCAGATTCCCCTGTGGATACTTGCAGCCTGCACTAATGCTCTCTCTGTGCAGAATGTGAAGTGGAAGACACCACAGAGAGCTATACTTACTGCTTAGTAAAGTGTCAGCATGAAAAGTTAGCATGCAGCAGCAAGTGTACTGTAAATTCATGCTTTAGTTTGCTGTACTAATCTGTTTGTGTAGACAAGCCCCAAGTGTAGTACTCTGCACTTGTCTCTATTGAATTTCTTGTTATTGATTTCAGACCAATTCCCCCATTTATCAAGATAACTTTGGTATTCAATAAAACACTTCTCTCCTCCCTCTTTTTTTCTTTCACAGTTACATCAACTTTTCATAGTATTTGTAGTCTTTAATGATATTGTAAATCATTGCAAGATGGCACAGGTGGAGTCTGAATATTGTGAGAGTAACCAAGCTGGCATTTTTACACTTACAGTTTTTAGACTACAATAACACAAATTTAAGGCAATGATTAACTGGGGACTAAACTGGAGACTCAAAAATTTATTCACCAGAAGAGATACTTTTAATGTGTGGAGGGAATGAGCTACTTTTATAATTTATCTGCTTTTGGAAGGAAGAAAGGTCATAAACTTTAAGGAGATTTTTGCATGTAAAGTCAAGGCAGAAAAGTATTTCTCTCGGAACCAGCAACAATTAATAAGGACCTAATTCCTTCTTATATTAATGAGTGAAATAATTCCTTAGAGAATGCTGTTCATAGTTCCTTTGGGATTTATGCTGACAATTTTAATATATTAGAAGTACCTGTCACCTCTGGCCTGTTAGTATGTATATGTTACAAATAAAAAACTTTGCCTAGATCAGAGGTTCTAGTTTGGGAAAATGACTTTTATGTAACTCTAAGACAAGCTCCCACATTTCAATGGACATCTCATATTTAAGAAATGTTAATGGTATCTTCTAGTGAAAACAAGGACTTTAGCTCTCTAAATATTATTTCTGTTTTCTCATCATTAAATTTTCTTCATTTAGTTTTAATCTGAACTTGATCCTTCTTTATAAAAATTTAACTACATATATTTGTAAAACAAAACTCACCTATGTCTACTCTGTACATTTTACTATTAGCCATCAGCTCTGTTTACCTCTGGTTCTAATGTGGTTATCAGAACACACAGAGTGTGAAAACAAAGGTCCAAATCTCTTTGATTACTTGTAGGCAGAGACTTTGCTTGTGCTCTGATCAAAATGTGTGTGAGAAAGAAGCTGTATTAACACCTATGCTAATAGACCTCCACGATGGCTTTAAATGTGAGAATATCTGTGAGGCGATAAATATGCACAGCTTTCAGGCTGAAGGGAGGTAAGTTCATAGCATAAGTGAAGTCAGCTCACACCTGGCTGTAAAAAAGTGAATGAGCAAATTTACGGATCCTGGACTGCAACCGAGGCAGTGATTTATTTAACACCAGTCTAATTTCTCCAGTTTGCTCCTAAAAGAAGTGTTCTGCTTTTTCTCCTCCTGTGCTGTTGTCTCTAAATACTCAGACTTTTCTTTTTCAGTGACTTATACACCTATAGTATAAATTGAATTAGTCCTCAGTCCTGTGTTTCCTTCAAAATAATGCAAAAAGTTTTCCCTTTTAAAATGTACATGTTTCATTCTCACCATTTCTATGAGAACCATCTGGTTACATCACTTGCCTAGAAAGTGGAAGACATGAATTCTAGTTCAAAATTCAGTGTTCCCTACTCTGCCAAATCATCCATTCTATTTGCATTCTCTAAGGTTATGCTTTCTTGTCATTTCTGTTCTATGTGCTTGAATAAAACTATCATTCTGAACACCTCCAAGATTTCAAGAAGAGAAAAGTGTAAGACTTAGGTATTCATTGTTCAGCATTTAAGCAGAATAGAAGCTTTCAAATACCCTGGATTTTTATTATTTGAAATTGTAAGAAGTGTAGGCTTTACCTTCTCTCCTGATAGACAGCAACTTAACAAGGGCAATTTTGGCCTGTGTTTTTTGGGGAAAGAGATCTAGCTATTCAAGGGGACTGTTTAGTCAGTCAGCTAGGAAAGAATAGCATAAAATTTTGGGTTCAGTATCATGAGGACAAACTTGATGGGCTTCAAGGTGGGTTTGTCCTTTTGTGGGTCTAACCTCTACAGCTTAATCAAAAAACAAATGAAAGACCATTTACATTCTAGTGGAGGAAAGTGTCTCTCTCTCTCTCTAGCTACTTGTTCACTGATTAATCAATATGCTCAGAATTTATTTACAGTGTTTTTCACTATTGGAATTAAAATACCAGTTATTCTCAATTGCCTAACAGGGTGATAAGCATAAATTACCTCATTTCCTGCAGAAATTCTATCAGAAGAGGGTGTTTCCACTCTTCACTTATATTTCTGATGTTATTACCCCTGTATAACATCAGCCTAAATGGGAGACAGCGTGGAACATCTGCTTTCCAAGGACTATGCTTTTGTGAGGAGACAACAACTGCAAAGCAGCTTTTCCATGTGGAACTGCTTCAGCTCCTGCATCCATGTGGTCTCTCCTCACTAATACTGCTTCCTGCTGTTCAAAGTAAGAAGATAGATCTTCCTCCTTTTCCTATCTAAAAATGTTTCTGCATGACCTGTGTGAAGGATCTCACACTTCCCTCTGTCCCCTTCACCACTACCCTAGACAATTATGTAAGGATTTTTATTGCACAAATTCCATTTGAAGAAAAGCTATCCTGCTGAGACATGACAATATTTTTTTTACCTACAATTACAGGTCATTGTTTTGGAGTTTCTGAAATGAGCTATTGAAGAGCATCAATATTGCCAATTTCTTCTTTGTAAGTTTGAACTATCAAATGACCTTAGTGTATTGAAAAAATCATGTTCAGACAATCTGAGTCATGACAAGTAGTTTTAAAGGTCTGTGGACTGAAAATAAGTTGCTGGTTTCTAAGAGATTTGACTGTAAACTCTGTCTGCCAATCATCTGAAGTAACCTATCTGGACATCATCTGCAAATGGGTACAGTGTATTTGATTTAAGAGCAGATATATTCTTTTGTGTGTGTTTTCAACTATAGAAGGAGATATCATGCTCCACCATTTCAATGCTCGGGCAATTTGCATGACACCATTTTCACAGAGGGCATACTTAAAAGGTCAAATTTACACTATGAGGGAATCAAGTCTTCTGAGTATTTATATTAGGTCAAGTTTTTGTTTGTAATTTCTGGTGTTCTTTTCTTATTCCATACCACTGACATTATTTGAAGCACTCAGGTTTGGAACAGTCTCAATTGCATATCAGAGTATTCACGTGATATCCAACTTCAAGTCCACCAATATTCATTTTGGAGTCTCTGGGTTTTCTGCCAGAGAAATTTAATGAATATTTTAAATTTATTAATTCTAATGAATACTACAACAATCAAAGGCATCATGCTTGTATATAAAGTCGTAATTGTCTCACAGACTAATGTAGCTGAATCTTCTCAATGAGACAGGATAGCTGAACAAATCTTTCCCTATTTTTGAGAGACAAGATCTATTCAGTGAATGTTTTAGTGGTGGCTTTTCTTCCTCATCTTTGAAACTAAACACCTCTCCATCCCATTCCCAGGGAACAGTGTGATCTTGATACTACCAAAGGAACTATCCTACAAAAAGTCGTCTCCCTTCAAAGGATTGTAATCAGAGGAATGAAATAATTTGGGGTTTTTGGTGTTTTTCATATGGTTATATATTTATTGGTTACTATTTGCATAATGGGATATATGATCCTACTGTGCAGCCAGAAGCAGACAGTCTCTGTCCCAAAAACCAGTTAAACAGATATGGGAGTTTAAAGATGTGCATTATGGAGGAGAAAAAGGAAAGTTAGGCATAAAGATTAAAAGGAAATACTACATGGTTCTTCAAAACTATCTCAGTGCTACTGTATCCTATTGATAGCATAAAATGGGCATTTCCCAATTATTCTCTGAACTGGTCTCATCAAGCACCTGATAGCTGGTAGGCTTGTAGAATGAAAGCCTCAAGGACAAGCATAGTGGTGTGCAGTAGAGCCACACTCAAGAGAAGAGCTATAGAATTACTGTGAAAAAGGAATCTAGCATGAGAGCAACATAGGAAAAATGGGTAATAAAACCTGCCATGAGATTTCAGTAGTTACAGGCGGGTTTACTGTACTGTGCTCCATTATACAGTATAGATAGAGCCTTGGTTTTAAGTCTTTTTCTTTTCCACATCTAGCATCTAGCCTCTGTATCTCTTCACCTGAGATCTACTCCTGACCCAAAAGGAAGACATACATAAGTGTATTTGTGATTTTTTTTTTTGAGTAAGTTAATTACTAATGGTCTGATCTCATCCTGACTGGAAGCAGAACTTCATCTTTTTGCAGTAAGGGACCTGCAGGATATTGTCTGTGTTTGAGATTCAGCCAGATTTTCTTTAAATGTAGTATGTGTCAGTGTTTTGAAATCCTTTTCTGAGATGCTTGCCCATATCTTTGCACCTGGTTAACCATATGCTGGGCTGCATCATAAGCACCATGGCCAGGAGGGCAAGGGAGAGATTCTGCCCCTCTGCTCTGCTCTGCTCTGCTCTGCTCTGGTGAGACCCCACCTGCAGAGCTGCATCCAGCTCTGGGGTCCCTGCACAGGAAGAACATCAGCCTTTTGGAGAGAGTCCAGAGGAGGGTCACAAAGATGATTAGAGTGGTGATTAGAGCACCTCTTCTAAGAGGAAAGGCTGAGAGAATTGGGATTGTTCAGCCTGGAAATAAAAGGGTGACCTGACTGCGGTCTTCCAACTGCAAGGTTGAAGGGAGCCTACAAGAAAGATGGAAAGAGACTGTTCACAAGAGCATGGAGTGACAGGACAAGGAGGAATGGCTTCAAATCAAAATAACACATTTAAATTAGATATTAGGAAGAAATTCTTCACTGTGAAGATGGTGAGGGCACTGCAACAGGTTGGCCAGAATTGTGTGTGCCCCATCCTTGGAAGTGTCCTAAGCCAGGCTGGATAGGGCTCTTAGCAAACTGGCCTGGTGAAAGGTGTGTCTGCTCATTTCAAGGGGCTTGAAATGAGATGTTCTTTAGGGTCATTTCCAATCCAAACATCTATGGTTCTGTGATGATTCTATGATTCTCTGACTCTATGATAGGAATCTCCACCACAACGGCACTACTGGGTGTGTCTTGAGATTTTCTATTCTTGTAGTCAAGCTGAGTCAGGGGAGGTTTAGGTTGAATATCAAGAAAGGCTTTCTGCCCAGAGGGTGATTGAACAGGCTCCTCAGGGATGTGGTCATAGCACCAAGTCTGTCAAAGTTCAAGAAGGATTTGGACAATGCTTTTAGACACATGGTGTGATCCTGCACAGGGCCCAGAGGATCTGAGCTGGATCTCTTCCAGCTCAGCATAATTTATGATTCTGTGATTCTGATTTTATTCTAGTCCAAGCCATGTTGTGATTCTATAGTTCTGACATGGGGCTTCTTAAAACCAAAGATTCCTAAGGGCCACCTGAGAGTTAGATATTTGCTCTGTTAAGCACAACAGTACCTCAGGAATGGTCTAAATGGTCAGAGGCTGCCACTTTTACATTAACTTGCCCAGTGCTCTAACCTGGTCAGACTGCTAAGTTTATCAATAAACCCATTTGAGAAGCAAGAATTGTTAGCAGGGAGATGGTCACATACAGATCTGTCTAAATGACTCTACAGTCTCAGCTAGTTTTGGTAATGATTTATGCACTTGAAGAACAAATTTCACATCAGTATCTTCTGGAGCACTTCTTATCAAATTCCAGCAGTGTGTCACTACCCAGGTGACATATAAAATGGTTTCACTGCGCTAAATTCCACAGAATTGCATTTAGCCTACAGGTAGTAAAAATGCTCTACAACATGAAAGGATGTGTGGATTTTTATTTTTTTAAATTCAGATCAGATATCTGCTAGGAGACCTGCTCTCTTTATTGATAGGCAGAAACAGCGTGAATTGATAAGCAACTTCTGAACCTCAAAACTGCTGGATATTGTGGTTCACTGACTACATGAGTTATTCTGTGGTAGTTCGAAACATATCATGTAGACAGCACAGTAAACTGCTCACTTAAGAGTTTGCTAGTTTCTTTTTTCTTTTTTTTTTTAACCACCAGACCCTGAATTCATTCTACTACACTAAACTTGCTGTCTATTATCTAATGCAGTCTTTCTCATTATCTGAATTTTTAGTACATTTTGTGGCAGAAACCATTACAAAGCCTGAAAATATTTCCATCACACCAACTTGAAGTGATTTTCTTCTAATGCAAGTTTTCTCTTTCACAGCCCTAAAGAATGTTTGCTATGCTTTTGACAGCATGCTAATTTCATTTATAGTATAAGAGCTTCTGTGACTGAGCACACTGTCAGTTTTGTAAAAATATTCAGTACAATCGTCATCTGGGTATGTATGTTTGATATATACTGTCTAAAGACTCTACTTCCATTGAAAATCTTCTTTGGAAAACATATTTCAGTTCATTTCACACTGTGTTAATTGTGTAACACACTGTAACCATTACCTTTTACCAGCAGCAGTTGCTCATCTAATGGGAAATGATGACTTTAACAAGGAATTATTAGATCTGTTTGATCTGAGAATGCACATGTGGACAATGGGAGCTGCTGGCTGGAACATGCACCATTTTCTCCCCCTACGAGTACATAATTGAATTACAAGTCTCATTTTATGAAGGAAAAAAGTATCAGTAAGCCTTATGCTTTGTAACTAGCTCTGCTGACTTGTAGTTTGTATTTAACATTGCTAAATGTATTTAGAAAATTCAAAGTTATCTCAAAGCTAGTTTAAAATACATCAGATGGAATGGGTGAGTAGGTAGGAAGAACTCTTTTTGTTGTGTGTTAGAAATTTTTTGTACTTTTTTTTATTAAATACTACTACAACTATAAAATTAGTTTTACTAAAGCTAGGAGGAAGGCAAGCAAATATTAGAAGGTAATGGTCAACACTCTATGCAATGAGAAAACTGTTTTTTCAACAGTGCTGCTTTAAATAAGATTTTTTTCTGTCTTCACTTGGCAAACGGAGAGACTTATATTCATGAGACAGATGTTTCATGGGAACATAAACCCTGAATGCACCATATTTAACTTCACCATTGCCTTCTATTCCTCACTGGCAGAATAGTAATTATTTTTCTTCTAGAAATTCAGAAAGAGATGTGAAATGACAGTATAAAACAACTCGAGAACCTGAAGTCCAGTTTTCATAAGTCACAGTGGGGTGTTGGAGTTTTGGGATATCTACCCTGTACTGCTGTGAGCAGAAAAGGTAGCTTTTTCCTAATTGAATTTTCTCCCAGCCGCCAATTGTACCAGTCTCTGCAGGGTTCTTAGTCTAAGCAATCATCTCATTTTGAGAAAGTAAATACACATATTGGAGTGGACCTGGACTGATGTGACTACCTCCGGACTTAAGAAAGGACCTGTGAAACATCCCATCACAAGTAATAGCTGTAGCTCTAAGTCTCCTTGACAGTCATTTCCTAGGTCTTTCAAAATAATCCAGGCTCCCAAAACAACAGATTGGTGCTTAGATTCATGGTATTGGCACGGCTGCTGTTTTCACAGCTATAACTACAGCCCAACCTCCCAGGTGTCCAATTCAGTTACGTGTATAGTCTCTTGCAACTGGCAGCTTCACAGCATCCAAAGCACTGCTGCAACTTTCCCCACTGATTAGCTGCTTGGAGCACCAGCTCCACCATTGAGGCCTTGAAGACAGACTATTACAGAGGCTGGGATCATCTAGTTGGTGAATGATATATAATTCACATAAAGTGCCTAACGCTTTCTATGCTGTAAACCTTGTAGCAGAAGGGCCAGATTAAAGTCCTTAACAGCTGGAACATCTGTACAAACAGTCAAGTGACACCAGCTGTGTCTGAAAGAGGTACTGTAAATGGGAAACAGACTGAGAAGCCAAATTTCATGTGAGATGTATAGTGGGACAAGTTATGAGTCTTGGTGCTATCAAATCCAGCTCCTGAGTCCTTCCACTTTCTTCTCTCACTCACCACTGTGGTGGATCCTGGATGCCTACACAGCAGCTCATTCAAATCTGGCTAGCACCACTGGGAGCTTGACCAGCTAAAAGACCCCTAAATGCTTCTAAAAATGGGGCCCAAAGACTTTTATAAAAAATTGTGCTGATGCAGATGCACATGCCCCCACTGGCCCTGTGGATTTTTTTTCAGATAAATGTAAGGCTGCCTGCAGCCTGCAGTGCATACTAGACTTTCAGGTTGGCCCAGCTCATAGAAGTGGTGCTCAGTGAATGCAGATCTTGCAGTATCATGAAGTCCTAAGATGTCCAGTTGCACCTGTGCATGGGATCTAGCTGAATTTGGGCTTTGCAGGCCCACAGAAGGGTTGCAGTGCTGAGCTGTGAGCTCAGTTCCTTGTATCTCCTGTTTTTTAATTCCTCACACTCCCCTGGTTTCACAAACCCCTATTTGCCAAAACTGGTCTTGAAAGCCCTTATGTACTTGTGGTGGTTAAAAAAAACCAGCTGGGAATTAAACTCCAAATAAGCCACTCCCCTTCCCCTAGTCCCCCTCTGGTGAGAGGGAGAGACAGAGGCAGAAATTATGGGTTGAGATAACAATTTACTGAAAACAAACAGCAATGGAATAAGAAACACACAGTAACAGCAACACTATTAATAACAAAAGTATACAAAAGCAAAGGTGCTTTACACAAAAAATATATTCACCATCTTAATTCTGCATCACTGCCAAGACAATGACAAGTTGGCAGAGGCTCTCCACAGCTGGTGCTCCCCATCTCCATGCTCAACATTGTGAAAAATGAAGATGGACAACCCCCACAAAAGCTGGATCATCTGCACAGCACTGCAGTGCCCACCTCCAGACTGCTTGACGCCGCTGATTTAATTCCTTGTGGTGCTACTGCTTTGGACCTGTCTGCCTGGCTCTGCTGGACTCACTGGGCTCAGCTCAGGCTCATTTCACTGCCACTTCAGAGCTGAGCCTTGGCTGAGTTTGTTGCTTTTTGGAGATGTGCCATGGGTCAGGTGTGTTCACTGGTGAAGCTGCAGTCTCTGGGGGACAGGAAGGGCAGCAGCAGGAGAGGTACAGAGTCCTCAGTGCTGGTCCTGGTGGTTTCCTCGAGGAAGAAATGGAGCAAAACAGTGAACTTCTCTCCTCAGGTTGTTTTTTAATTCCCTCAAAGCCATGCCCTGAGCGATGCAGTGGGTGGTATAGAACAGCAATTCAGCCACATCCACACAGCTCTAGGCTCTGCTCCTGTGGGAGCAAACCAAAGACAATATTTCTGATACTTTCTGAAAAGAATGCGAGATACCAGAGCCACATAATTAGATTCACCAAATCATTGAAGTTTAAAGGGACCTCTCCAAGTCATCTTATCCAACGCTGTTCAAGCAGGGTCCCCTAGAGCAGACACTCCAGGACCAGGTCAGGATGGCTTTTAAATATCTCCAAGGGTGTAGAATGTGCTACTTGTGTCAGTGCTCCATTGCCCTCACAGATCAGATGAAGTGACTCCTGTTGTGCCACAGATCACCACTGAAAATAGCCTGGCTTCATGTTCTCTGCTGCCTCCACTCACATATTCACGTGCTTTGATGGGGTCAGACTCAATAGAGCTCCATTCATATGAAGGATGCTCCAGCCCATAAATCCTCTCTGTGGCCCTTCAGTGGATGGTCTCCAGCATGTCTTTTTGTTCTGGGAAAACCAGAACTGGACCCAGTAGTCCAGGTATGGCCTCACCAGTGATGAACAGAGGGGAAGGACCACATTTCTTGACCTGCATGAGGCAATACTCCTCCCAATGAAGCTCAGGACACTTAGATTTCTTTTGTTTAAGGTTAGTCACATTCTTACAAAAGTGTAATGAAAGCAACAAAAAAACCTATGTTTTTTTACTTCTTTCCTGATCTTCTGAGCCGAAATAATTAAATACAGTTGTGCCTAAACTTATCTTTGAATTTCAAATGAGCTGAACGAGGTCTTGCACAGTGAAGATCAAGCAGAAATCAAAAGCTATTTTGGACCAGAGACAGTACTACACTCTGGTGCACCTTTATATGTCAGGATAGTTCCATTAACTTAAGTAGGGCCATCCTTATAGGAATAAAGCCTCCAGAATACACGAAATTACTCCATCCTCTCTCAGACCTCTTTACCTAGACCTTGAGCAAATGGCTAGCAAAGTATTTTGAAAGTTGTTAAATTATTGATCGAATCCCGTTCAATATGTTAGTTTGCAAAAGCATTTGCCTAATTTCAGCAGACCAAAAAAGTCTAAATCTGTTCAATAGCAAAAAACTTTGGACTTTCAGTGCCTCAGGTGTGTATGCAAAATGAAAACTTGATAGAAATATTATCTATGTATCTCAACCATTTGTTTACAAAAGTCTCAAGTTAGATATCTAAAATGATGCTATCTGATATCAGTTCTGATTTTCAATAAGACAAGATCTCACACCCACCTCATAACCAGTGTTCTGTTATCAACAATTCATGAAATCTTGTATGAAAAGGAAGTACCTGACATTTCCATATTCACTGAAGGCAGCAGTTAATGGAGTCAAGCTACCTCATCGTTCTCTTTCAAGGATACTATGCTCTCTTTTGAATATAAAGATGAACTAAAGTCATTCTGAGTACAGTAAGAGGTTGGATTTTTCTCTGAAATTGGTATTAATTTGATACTTCTCTCACACTCTGCACTGGCTTTGAGATTCATTGCCTCTTAGAATATGCCATCAGAAATGTCACTGCACTTCTGGGCAGATTTTTTTAAGCTTTGACTTCTCTTCATTACACTGTTATTTATTTAATTTATGTGATGTAACACTGTTACATTGGACTTTGCTTATATTCCATATCATATTGGTTTGAATTACTATGCTTAAACCTCCCAGTAAGCAAAAGCAAAACTGCAGAGATTACATCCTTGATAAGATTGCAATCCCCTCTTGGAAGTAATATTAAAATTGACTCCGTGAATATAATCAAGAATTTGTCTTGTTATCTTTAATTGATCTCCCTAGAAAGACAGCATAGACCACAAATGAAATTGCAGCACATTACAAATCACAGAAATAATATAAAATCACAGAGGAAAGCAAAATAGCAATTTTTTTTGTGCCTATCTTGGCACTCAAAAGTTATAACTTGTCTCTAACTGACAGGAGAGGTCAGTTCCTGTTTATGGGAACATTAAGTAAAATAAGACATCCCGGACAAGACAAAATTGTGCTTTAATATCAAGATGTTGAAAAATTTTTTCCTTTTTTGTAAGTGCCATTAGGCTTAATAAATTTATGACTAAAATCTGGAACAAAAGTAACATTTCTTAAAGTATGTTCTTAGGCATTACCTATCACATGATTGGTAATTGCCAGTCACAAGATTGGATTCAAGAAATGTAAATCTCATCGCTGCCTTTATTTGAGATAAGCTGGATAATTGTATCTTCCTGCTGTATTTTCTGCAAGGCAGTAGGCTGGAATCCCAGATTCCAGCTATTTTGAATGTTTGTAAACTTCTGGACCAATCGTTTGTAGTTAGGTGTTCGGAAAGTCCCTCAAGATCCCTTCTTGAGGGACAGTGCACAGTCCTCCAGTCCTGCAGTCCTCACCTCTCTGGAAGCAGCCCAAGGTACAGTCTCTTGTTGATCCCCATGTGCACTACTGCCCTTGCACAGATTTTTCCAATCTTGGCTTTCTCAGATGATAATTTCTTATAGATTCAATAGGATATCTGGTTCTCTGGAGCATACTAGTTTCTTGGAGACTGTCACATGCTATGTCTCAACATATCCTTTTAATCTCTTCAGCCTGCTCTTTTCCAGTTATTATTTCTATATCTCTACCCATAGATAGCTATTCACACACACTGAGAGAGAAGGGGTGATTCTTTTTTGTTGACTAAAACAGGACAATCTGAATAAGTGCATATGAAGAAGATGGTGAAGAGATTTTCCTGTAAAGCCTGAAAAGAAATGATAACCAGGTTTATGAAATAGCTTCCAACAGTGCTGACACTTTCTGCAAATGCTATTTGTGCTAATTCTCTCCAGTGAAGTCAAGGCTGAAATTTATATTTATAAGCAGCTCTAGCTTCATGTGTATGTTGAAATTCCTGTGACTATATTGTGGGTTATATATAGTTACTTCAATTATTTTATTTTTTAAAATATGCTGTGTGTTTCTGTATGTGTAGGTACATAAGAATATCGAGAAATATGTGTAATGACACAGTGGAATACTTTTGTATTAGTAGTATATTTAAAATGAATGAATGGCCTGCCTTATTGCAAGGAAGTCATAACGCTTAAGTATTTGCTACTGTATGCTTAATATCAGTATTTGAGATCTGTGCTGCTTGAGCACTTAAACTCCCCTAGCCTGGTCCCCTACTGTATTTAATATTGGGCCAACCACTAAATCAGCTGAATTCTTTTGCCTATATACCAACAGTAATGGTTCTCCATGGATAAAAAGAAGAATGTTCTGTTCAGTGCATATCCATAAAATTCTAAGCGTTACTCAACCACACAAATAACTCATTATCATAGTCCACATTTCTGTTAGACATAGGATTAAAAGGTCATTGGAAAGTTCTGTTTGTTTTTAACTATGAGTTCAATGCAAGATGCTCATGGCTCAATCCAGTCTTCAAAATCTCCAAGGACTGAGACTACCTAAACTCTCTGGGCAAACTGGTTCTTTCAAACTCCTTTCCTGATAAGATTTTTTTTCTTTATATTTAGTCTGAACCTCTGTTATTTCAACTTATGCCCATGTCATCCTCCCACCACGCACCTCTGTAAAGAGCCATTCTTGATGCCTTCCTTGTAAGTTCTGGCATTCATATTCCCTGTTAAATTTTCTCCAGGCTGAACAAACTCAGTTCCTTCTGTGACAGTAAGCTAAATTTTTGTGAATAGCCATGACAGTCTTGTAGAAATTCCCACAGATAACATATTTTTTATATTGTTTGACTGAAAAATCAGTTTTTGTTGAGTCTATATTGTCTGATTGCTGTGTGGTTCATACTCCCATTCAATTAAATGTGCTGTAAGGTCAAATACTTCTGAAATAAATATTTATTTTAATTTTATTTTGAATAAAAGGAGACTTGAGGGAGAAATTTAGAATGGTGAGAATAGAGAGCTATTGTTTCTTGGTTTATTTTTTTTATTGTTTCTCATTGTTATGAAAACCATGAAACTACAGAGTATCATGACTGACAACAATGATAACCATCCAGAAATAACAAAAGGATCTTTAAAAGAAAGAGGTGTAATCCATACCTGAATGGTTGAAAACAATTACAGGTCTGTAAAATCCTACTCTCTCCATGATAGAAAAAAATATTAGATACATCTGACAGCATTTACCCTAATTTTTCTATGAGACTCCTCCAGAAGAATTTTGAGACAAATTTCAGAATTTGGTCAAATTAGTTTCCAAATATTTTTAGATTCTAATTTGAAATTATTATTTAGCAAATATGGTTATTTTTTCTGATTCAATATCAAAAAATCTTAAATTGATTATTTGAACCAATGAATAGTTCTTTCAAATATTATTTGTAACAAATTACTTGATTTAAAAAACCAAAATTCACTATGCAAAATACCCAGAGGAAAAAATCTCTCCCTTGGAGAGGTCAGGATCAAATGGAAAATTGGTCACAATGAATGCAATAAACAACAAGACAGTGAGAAGAAAAAATTGAAAGGATAGGGATGAAAATGTGTAATAGTTTCATGAATTGCCACACTGACTTGCACAGAGCTTGGTAGTTACAAATCATGTGGAAGTTTTGCCTTGTTTTTATGTCCCTGACTAGAAACTTCATTTCAAGTCAGTATGTAAACAATGTGATGCAGGTAAAAGTGATACATGTTGATCCAGAGGCTCTGGATTGCAGCTGTGAGAAAGGTATTTCCTAATAAGCACTGTGCAACTACATTTTTATTCCATAAAAGTTCTGACTAAGTGAAGCTCTATAAAGGTTCTGAGTGTTAACATCCAATGCAAGTTAGACAATAATGTAGTGCTATGAAAGTATTTGCATTTTTCTCTCTTTCCATCTCCATTATTTTAATCATTATTTTAGTTAAATTGGACAACTTTATTTTTAGCATTATCAGTATTCCACTATCAAGTCACAGCTCAATGCAGTTCTTGGGTTTGTCCCTATTCTTGTATTTAAAATTTGCTAGGATTTATTCTTTATGGTCTATACAATGTATGAGACTTTTACACTCAAGAAACATTAAATTAGTTTTGTATCTTTTGTTCTGTCAATACATAAAAAATAATATTCTACTTTTACTTTTATATCTCAATGAAATTTTTGACCAGTCATGGTCAAAGAAACTTCCAAAGTGAGTGGTAGTATTTTTGGTTCCATTTCAATGTCACTACTTTTGATCAGAAAGGATGAATAATCCTACCATCAAACTACCTCAATGGACAAAGTAAATGTTGGAGAAAAGCTCCAAGTAAGCCCTTCCTGGGAGGGGGTCATTATAACACATAGAGGAAACACAAACCAAGCTGTGCAGGTTCTGTACCAGTGCCAGCCTGTTGAGTGTGCACTGTGGATGGATCACAGTAAAAAAAAAGGGCAGGGATGATGCTTCACTGCTCCTAAAAGGCATTTGAATGGTGTCTTCTTCTAAGAGAAACAGAGGCTAGGTGCAAAATTTGTAACTGTGATTTTTTATTTGACTTAAATACTTGGCTGTACCTAAGGTGCAATGGTGCTCCAGATGGAACTTCAACTGTGTCTTCCCTGAAAAGATCTGGCAGGCATTGGGTCATCTTTGTTGGTCTTTGGGGTATATTTGGATGGATAAAGAGGCTCTTCTGTTTAATTGTATTAGTTCACTTGATTTTAGTTAATGGCATTGAAGAGCTGGGCTAACATATCTGAAGTCATGTTAATTGACCATGTTGTCATGTCCCTATCCCTGATGTTTTCTCCTGAGGCTAACTGAGCCTGAAATGCTGTAGCCTATTTTGTCAAGGGCTTTTTAATTGGGTTAAAGCCTTCTGAGCAAGCAGCACTGAGAGTTTCACGTATAGCCTGAATGAAGTGCATAAATGAGTGCCAAACTTCTGCAAACCTTTTCGTACTGGATGAATTTCCCTCTAAAAACCCCCCTCTCATCTAAAGAATTGAACCTAAAGATGGGTCTTCTGATGATTAGTCGCATTTTAGAATAGCTGGTATATATAAATTTGTTTCAAAAATTAGGCTTCTGAGGGGAAACTTTGATTAAATCCCTAGAAACAATAAATCAGCTATAAAAATAAGCAAAGTAAACTTTTTTTATCCTTTATGGATGTCTTGTGTGGGAAGTAGCACAGATATAATATTGGCATAAGACAGAGAAAAAGCATTTACAAACGTGCAGCACTACTTTATGAATACATACTGAAATACATCAATTGCTCATTGCACTCTGAAAATTATAACACACAGAAAAACTATTCCTTTAATTTCAAGCAACATTATCTTTAGCAAGACTAGATCGATGATTTTGTTCTTATTTTTAAACAACCAAAGCACGTGGTAAATGATTGAAAATAAAGATAATGGAAAGATATCTTAAAGTGATCTCTTTATTTTCTGTGATAGAGCAGCTTAGAAAGAATGCACTTCTGGAAAGCATCTAATAGCAGCCATTTTCAGTTATATCTAAATTAAATCATACATTTTCATTATTTTCCCTGTTAACCATTCAAAATTAAACCTGAGATTTTCTTCAAGAACACTGAAATCTGAAATCACCTGTGAATTATTGCACTGTCATTCACATAAATTTTATTAAAATTTGAATATCCTTCTGCTCTGATGACAAAGATGACAACTATGGATAAAGTAGCTTATGAAAGGAGTAAGAAATTCAAATTGCATTTTTGGTTCCTTGGATGACCATTTATTTCCAGTGTTTATTAGAATGTTAAATATGCTTTTCCTGCATTGGAAATATACAGAATTTTGTGTGAAGTTAAGAAAGCAGTTTATTTCAGGTGTCAAGCTAAGAGGTTTTTTTTCTCTTTTGTGCTGTAATGAGGTGAGTACAGTCTAGTGTAGGTAAAAATACCTCAGGTAGTCCTTTAGCACAGATTTTATGTAAGAACAATGTTTGTGAAATTATTGATGTGGTCTGGGAAAGGTACTGGTAAACCCATACTAATCTTTTCTAGACTGTGAATGATTTAAGAATATAAAGCACACTAAACTTTTTATCAAATGATGTTGTTATAGTTTGAGACTGGCCAAATGCCAGGCACCCATGAAAGCCTCTCACTCACTCCCCGCTGCAACTAGACAGGGGAGAAAATATAATGAAGGGTTCCTTGTTCTGATTTCTTCTTAAAAATGTTATTACAGAGGCATTACCAACATCTCTAATTGGCCAGCATCAGCCAGCAGCACGTCCATCCATCTTTGGAGCCATCAGGGATTGGCTCTGCTGGACGTGGTGGAAGCTTCTGGCAGCTTCTCACAGAGGCCACCTCTGTGGCCCAACCTGCTACCAAAAACCAGAGCATGAAAAACCAACAAAGATGTAATCAAGGTAAATCTAAATAGTCATATTTAAGTTGGTATATTTTTTCATATTTAGTATTTCTGCAAACATTTTTAAAAAATCTTGCCTATATTTACCTAAAGTGCTATTGTTCCAGTTAAATAAATTTTTACCTAATTAATGTGGAATTTTCTGGGAAAAAAGTCTGTGATTTCTGTGCCAAAATTATTGTTATTACTTATTGCTAAGTCTGTCAGATCAGCCGAAAATAGTAAGGGTACCATAAAGAGTCATCTCACCAAAACTAACAGACTCAGTGAAATGCATTTACATAAGTGGAATGGAGGGAAAAATTTAGTCTACTAAGAAATGGGGAATAAAAATCTAGAGTGGACTGGAAACAAGGACAGAGTAGAGATGGAAGAATGAGATCATTAGGTCAAGTCCTTCAATCAGCTAGTCTATTTTCCAGATTCAAGCTAACTCACTGACAAACGCACATTATTACTCTTCAATCACACCTCAAGTCTGCAAGCCTCTTGATGCCTAGAAACTTTGAATTGTTTTGCATGATTTATGCACTCACATTTCAACTTAAGAACTTTAGTCTGCTCAGCAGCCATTATCTTACAGAAGAAGTAGATGCTAGGGTTAAAGGCAGACCAATGTCGTCCTATTTTTCACATAGATTTTTATTTTAATTTCTGAAGTCTAATCTCTTTGTAAAGAGGTAATATTAAAAACGCTATATGAAAAAATTATGTAGACAGGACCAAATCTGCATAACCAAATTGAATTAATTAGAAAAAGTCTTTATATCCAACACTAGGATTTATTATGACTTTGAGGCTATGTAATCTCTAAGAGATAATGGTTTTGAAAATAGGAGGATTATTTTCTAGTTTAAATGTGTAAAAATATTATAAATAACTCCTGCAAACCCCCCAAAATGCCACTCATCTACATGGTGATAAATCTGCACATTCATGGGGTAGAATGAGGCATACAGATCCATTGTCTACTCCCATTAGTCATTTCATTTGGAAAACCGAACCTGAATCATTTTTGTCTGGCGGCTCTTATGCAAAAGATCACAGCAATAATGTGAGATGTTGAAATGCTAAAAAGTCATCCTCTCAGGAGGGTTTTGCCAATTAGGAAAGGACTGAGAAACCTTTGTTACAAGAGGTAACTCAGTGTGATTCAGGATCAGAAACGGGAAAGAAAGGTGGGAGGAGGAACAACAAAGAAAAGAAATGAAAAAATATAAGAGAAATTTGAGAAAAAAAATAGAAATGTTTCAATACTGGTCTAGCTGGTTGTATGAACTGAAGTGTGGAAGCTGGTCTTGATCTTGATCATTGGGTGGCTGCACTTTGTGCAGCTGTGCAGGGTGGGGATTGGGCTGATGGAAATGAAAAGCCAGGAGTGAAGGCATCAAAGAGGAGCCCATAATAAGAGTCTGGTTGAGCCTCAACTGAATACCCTTTTGTAGACTAATACTGGTAGCCTTGTATCCAAATGCTTCAGAGTTTTATGTGGATTATATGTGGATTATATGCCAAATATTGTGAGATAGGGAGATATTAACCCTTGAAGGAAAGCCAACACAGAAAAAAAAAAAAAAAAAACTGATTGTCATGCCTTAGGACATAAACAGAGTTAGTGACAAAGGAAGAAATTGACTCCTATGTCTCCTGCTTGAAGTGTATCACTTCCTTTCCTTTTTCTGAACTTAGATATTGTCTTGTATGTTGTGACAGTGATGTACATCCTTCAGAAATCTATCTTTATCTCTGCTTTAAAGTGGAAGATGATAACGGGGTTCAGACAACAAAATTATTGCTATTGAATTTCAGACAGATTTTTAATAAACACTTTTTATTGTGTAGAGGCATCTCAGTACCACGGCAAAGAATTCACATGGATAAAAATGAATAAAGATTCAGATTAGATGTCTGTACTGAGATGTCTGACTATGCAGTCAATATGTTCTAAGATTTAGCCTCTCACCCAAGGTATAGCAATTGGAATTAATTTGTGCATTTATAGTTAGAAGAATTTTCCTGACTATGTCAGAATCTAGACACACTATGGCAACACAGACAAGTGAGTGGCATCCTGCTACACACCAGAATAAAGGCAAGACCATAATAAAAGCCAGGACCCTCTGAACACCCTAAGAACATAGACCATACTGCTTTCCTATTCAGTTTTAAGAATAAAACATCAGCCCTACACTGGCAGCTCTGGTAAGCAATAGCTTCCCAAAGCTTTATTTCTTTCAAAACATGATTAGGATCAATGTCAGAACAGGAATTGAGTCCCCAACCTAGAATAAACCAGTTCCTGTCAGCTAAGTCTGACAATATGAGTTTATTGTACCACTGACATCTATGTGGGTACAGACATTACATTAATTTAACTGCAAAACGTTCAACTAATTGCAAATTTGATTAACCTCACAAAGGGTTGCTTTCAAAAACTGGAGCATTAAGGTCGCACCTCCTTCTAACACTCAGTGTTTTGTTCTTATTGTAACAAACAGAGAAAATTATTTCTTCAAGGACTCAGTTGTGACTTACAGGTGCTGGAAACACCCTGGATTCCATTTTCTGGAAATACCCCAGATTCCCTTGTTTAATGAGATATTATTCTCTGAATGATAAAGTAAAGTGGTGAAATAGAGAATTGCCTTTGTATGAAAAAATTTTTTGAAATATCTTGGCAAATGATTGTTGCGTCTGTTTCCCCTATTGTGGTTTTTAGTATTATTATTTAAAAAGTCATTATTTTCCCCATAAAAATATTTCCAAATATAAAAGCTAGGAGAAATTTCAACAATAATATTCCTCTTTTCATTTGAAGAGGGATAATCTTTTCTATTTTTCACTTGTAAATTCCCTTCTTAAACTTCTGTGTTGTTCATTCAAGGAGTAGGAACTATACCAGGAATCCTGGATGAAAAATAATCATGTAGCAGAAAAGATGATACAGTTCAGCTGTTACAGTGGATGACAGAGCTACATGTAAAAGCACTTTTTGAAATGGTTTTGAATAGCAAGAACACTCTGTGAGACAAGGATAGGTTTATATGCAGTTCACAAAACTCTGTCAAGGCTACAGCCATGGCTGTGGATTATGGTACCTAAGCCTATTGCCATTCTTGCTGTAAGCTGCTCTCCTTATCTAGTTGTAAAAGCTGCAGTCCTTCTGTGGTGCTTAGTGTGTTAAGGGAATTATATAGGGAAGTTGGATGCCAGCGTTTCCTTTGGTGAAGTAGCACTGGGAGCTCATATGTGGCCAATACAAAACTGCAGCTCTTTTCTTGCTGCACATGTAAGCAGCACCTGCAGTGCTGCAGCACGAGCTCTCCTGGGTATGAGTTGTGACACCAAGCTGTGTGTCTGCCAAGTAATGTGACAACACCATCTTTTTCCTTTGTGTGACAAAGTGGGAATACAGTTGCATCCAGTGGATGTGGAAGGGAAGATTTTAGTCATTACATTGACTCTGTGTCTCTGTGCTTCTTTTGGACACAGACATTTGAAGCCTGTGATCCAGCACTACCTTCCCTAAGTAAATCTGGCTGAGCTTCATACACTATCCAGGTAGTCCAGAGGCTTCTTTGCATAACTTCTCTACAGTCAGGTTGCTTAATGGAGACAAAGCAGATGAAGCTCTGAGCTTAGCATGCCCAATCCTTGTTTTCTTAGTTTGAAATAAATCTACGCCAACATTTTTTAGTATTTTAAATAAAAGGAAATTAGTTAGGCATTTAAGATAGCTATTCCATCAAGCTAATGATCTGTGAACTAAGCAGTATTCTGATGAGCTCCAGAGTGGCTGAATTACAGATTCAGGGGTCAGGGGCTCCCAGATCATCTTGTAATGCTGTGAACTTAGAGTTGTCCAAACGTGCCTTGCAACAGTCACTGCTGTGGTCTGCAAAAAATATAAATGGTTGTTATTTCTTCTGTCACAGGTACAAGATATATGCATTATCAGACATGATCAATATTGCATTTATTTGCTTTACATAACTTAATTGATATCATATGATACAAATTTTATATATTTAGTCCGAAGGTTCTGTCCTTTGAAAATAAGGACTGTTGGAATCATGAAGAATTGGGTTTTAGGGAAAAGAGCTTTGTCTTTTTTTATCTCAAAAGTAGTGAAATAGAATATTTATAGAAAAGTGACCAAATAAGCTACATTGGAGGCAAAAAAAATATTTGCACAAAATTTAGGTGTTTAAAAACTGGATATTTAATTCAGAATTAAACAATTGAGATTTCATTCATAGCAAATATAAACACAAATAGATACAATTAATTTGATCCATCATGTTAGGGAGAGAAGTAAGTGTTTAGATGTGCCTTCTTTTTTTTTTGCTGTCTCTGGCAGAATCAAGGGGTGACTACCTCAGCTCCATAAACTAAGGTTTGGGTTCCTTAGCATGAGAAATTAAAACCCACTCCTTTGATAAATCTTCTATTTTATATCAGAAAAGGGAGCAACTTCACAGAGTGACTTGCTCCAGCTAAATACTCAAACTGAAAAGCCATTTGCTGTGATATTGAGATTTCTTCTTTGTTTTTTTCATCTTTCTTATCAATACTAAAGCATTATTTTGGAAATAAAGTTCTAGCAGGATAAATTGTTCATATAGATCTGATCTAAATAACTTGGCAGAGGCATATTCTTTTGGAGTGGAAAATCTGATGTCCAATCCCTCTTCTACCAGAATATAGTGAATACTCTAACTGTGCAGCATGGTGACAGCTATGAAGATCTGCTTTGTTTTTTACAAATCCAGATTTCAATCTTTCTGAGGAGAAATGTAGAAGGAAAGTAATCTCTGGTCTTTCACAGACACATTACTAAAGGTGGAAAAATACATTTGACATGCATCTTTTTCTTATCTATTACCCAAAATTATCAAGAAATACCTCCCTAACTTAAATTGAGCAGAAAAAAATTTATGTAGCCATTTTTAGTATTCACTATTATGTCATAAATTATCTTGTTTTTCCAATAGAATATGGTTATTTCTAATTAAATGTTTTCCAGCTGCTGAATCTATAGCTACATTTTTCTTTTCAAGAAAAACATAAAATGTAACAATCCTTGTCATATTCAGGGAACTTAGAAACTAGCTGGTCAGATCCTGCCATTTGGTCTTTGCTTTATTGTTCTTTAGGTGCCAGTTATGGTCAATCCGCTATGTTTAAATTGTTAGCCATCACTGTCTCCCTCTTTTCAACTGACAGGACACAGCAGGAGAGGAATTTCAAAATGTCTGGCAAACTCATTACTCCTCATAACTACTGCTGTGCTCAGCTAACTGGAGTTGAGGCAGCATAAGCCTTAAATGGCTGACAGCATACTAAACATCATATTCATTAGCTCTCTCTTTTCCTTTTTTCTCCCCCACACTTTTTTAAAATTTACTATTAAATCTGCTCTCAGAAGAAACTTTCAGTCACTTGAATGAACAGCAAATCAAAACATAAGGTATTTCAAAAGAAAAATTAAGGTAACAGAATTTTCCTACATGAAAGTTTCTCTACATAACACACTGCATACTGTTGAAGTATATTCTCACGCTGTCATTTTTTCCCTTCCAAGTACTACTCAACACACAGATTAACAAAGTCACCTATGCATCAGGTTTGGGTATAGTAAAGAACAGACACAGCCTCCCCTTTCTGTGATTGCCTTTTGGAGTAATGTACAGAGTGATTTTATGGATAAATCTCAAGATCCAGGATGCATCAGGATTCTTGTCTAGCCCATGCACCAAAAATTGTTGCATTTGTAAGATACTCATTCTGTTTGATTTTTTGGTTTTCCCCAGAAAGAGATAACTATTAAGAAGACATTAAGAGTGCATTGCATATGTTTTCTAGGAAATATTTTCTACAGAGTCCAAATGCAGAGACTTTTTGATCACCAGAGACTGAACCTTAACTCCCTATACGGGATGTGGACAATCTCCATCATCATCATAAAATGCCAATGTGATTAAAGAAATTGAGGAGACTGAGGAACTTTGTGTCACAACCAGCTCTTGAAGACTTCTCATGGACTGCTATCAAAATGAGTTTTTCAGTACCCAGAGAGATCTGAGCAGACTAATGCTGATGATCACACCTTTACCACACCATCCCTCCCAGATTTCCTATTGCCTGCCTCATGCCTTAGACTTTACACATTTGATGCTTTTACAGGCAGTTCTGTGTGCCCAAATTTTGTTCTCTCCAAGCTACATTGCTTCTCCCAGTAGAGAAGGAACACTGAAGAGACTTGGTATCTCAAGCTTCTCTGCCACTGGGGAGCCAGAATTTGGTAGTGCAGGTGATGGCACCATATTAGGGTAAAGAAAGGAAGAAACATCCCTTGTTTAAGTTCCTTTTGTTGGCTTTGCTGAGTTGGTAGATAAGCTTAGCTGAAAGATGCTCTTGGGAAGTGTGTTTAAGGAGATACTTTTAAAGTAATTTTGAGACTTGTTATGAGTTTGTGCAGTGATGCCTAGGTAATTCTTTGGCGTTTTGGAAATGTCTGGATGTGGAAATTTTAACATTTTCACATTTAAAAATGCTGATGGAGAAATGACATGAAGTTTATTAAATGTGCAGATTTATGTAGGTATAGAAAAATTTAGGGAGTTAGAGACTGATATGATGGGGGTGGTTAAGATACTGACAAACCAAAACAGTTCTGATGCTTAGAAAAAGACATTACCAAATTCTTCCATTAAAGCCTCCACATGATATTTGTTATCATCCCTGCATCTACATAGCTGCTGAACTTTATTAAGTGTTTCATATGTGACGATCCTTTTAATGTATTTGGCAATATATTCTGCCTGTTTGCAGGCAGTATAATATAATTGCCTCTTGTGCTTATTTCATTCTTCAATTTGTTTTTACTTGGATCCCTTCTACATTAAACCTCACACATCTTTGTCCCTTTGGTGCCACAATGCTCACATACATGCATATGCATAAAGTGCATATGCAGAGTGCTTGTCTGCCTATGGTATTGCAGTTTTACAGCCACTGTCTTGGCTGAAAATTGGATGAAGGGGCCTTATTCATTTACCAAGAAGCTGAGAAGTAATCAGATTTCTTCTGACAGTTCTGTTTATGTTTAATTTGACCCTTTATCTCCTCATCCATCTGGTATCATTGCCTCTATTTTAATTTACAGAAAAAAAATTGCTGCTTGCTTTGCATGTTTTTGCAAAACCATTATAGGAAGTAAATACTAATAGAGACACAAAAATGCTTTTCAATAAAATAATTCAAATTTATTTGTGGAGAGTTTGTGTTACTAAACTCTTGGTTGTATTCTTTCTTACTTAAAGACACAGGGTTCTACAGACAATGTTTAAAGAACATGAATATCATGATATGTAGTATGATTGGCAGTCTTTGCCAGTTTGTTGACATATGCAGCCTAAATGGAAGAGGAGGAGGAACAGAGCAGAGAATCCTCTGTGGATGATTGAGAAGGTATTGTTCTGCAACCCATGGGAAGAATACATCCACTCTACATGGAGGACTGTACACTGGAGCATGTGGATATTTCATAAATGATTTGTGGTCCATGGAGGGCCCATTGCTGGAGCAGGTTTTCACTGAAGGACTGCAATCCATGGACAGACCCACACTGGAGAAGAGAAAAAGGATGGAGCAGCAGAAAAGAACTGCTTCACAGACTGACTGTGATCCCATCATTCCTCATCCTCCTGCACTACTTGGAACAGGAAGAAAGTAGAGAAGTTGGGAAGGAAGAAGTGAAGGTGACCCTGGGAAGAAGGACAGAAAGAACGAAGGTGTTGTTTTAACCTGCAAGCTCCTTTCAGGTTTGGTCTCTCCCAGCAGATGCTTGTGAGAGGAATAAAAAGGGGGGGATGGCTGGGTGGGAATCTGTCACCTGGCCAAATTCAAGCCACCATTGTAGGAAATAAAAGGTTATGAATCTATTTGCTACTTTGGTCAAAACATAAGCAAATCATAAATTCATGACAAAGAAAATATTTCACCTTTAAAGATACCAGTCAATCTTACAGATAAATTTAATCTTGCCCACCCAACAAAATTACAGTTACTCAACAGACACAACAGGGGAAATTCCATTACTTATAGTGATTCAAAGAAGCCATTCAGAATAAGCATTATTGCTGGGCAGTAAATCCAAATCACATATCAGACTTTTTCTCTCTTACTTTTTCTTTCTTTGATGATAAACCCTCATTTTACAACATAATATAATTCTTAGTTTAAGCAATTTTATAAGAATGCCAAAGGATTTAATTTTTAGACAACATTGATTGTTTGGATATGTTTTATAGAAACTCATTTCTTTTAACTTATCCATGTTCTCTCTCTGACAGAAACTTTAATTGTTTCTCAGCTATTTAAGATAAAGCTCTTTTGAAATTTGTAGTTAAAAATATCGTATGTCTAAATGTAAACCATTGCATAATCCCTTCCTGATTCCATTGCTATGTGAATGCTAAAAAAATTACCTACAATATAACAAGGCTGTCTGATGCTATAACTGGATAACAAAGTAAAAAGCCATTTAATGTAAAAAACCAAAACCTCTAAAATGAGTTACAAACAACACTACCATTTGGGGAATTAATTAGAAATCTGAAAATGCTCAAGTAACTTCCTAACCAAACTAAAAGACAAAATATATCTTTGTTTTTGGTCTGGCTGAGATGGAGTTCACTTTCCCTTACCAGCCCTCACAGTCCTGTGCTTTGCATTGGTAGTTTGAAAGATGTTGATAACACACCAGTGTTTTGGCTACTTCTGGGCAGTGCTGGCATGGCATCAGCTCTGTCTTCAACATCCTCCCCCATGCAGAGGGGCTGGAATAGGATAAGATCTTGAGAGGGGACTCAATTAGGCCAGCTGATCCAAATTTATTTAATTTTTATTTTCCACCATCTCTTAAGCGTATAATTGTCAGACTGAAAATGTAGAAGTAGTACTCTTCATCCTCCACCCAGTGCAAATGAAGCAGTTTGTATAGCTATTTGGATCCTGTGAGAAATGCTACTGTGA
This sequence comes from Setophaga petechia, assembly GCA_024362935.1. Taxonomy (NCBI): domain Eukaryota; kingdom Metazoa; phylum Chordata; class Aves; order Passeriformes; family Parulidae; genus Setophaga; species Setophaga petechia. The sequence continues at coordinate 18,257,912 of JANCRA010000015.1, forward strand.
CACACTTTGTCAACAAGTATATTTTGACCATTGATCACAGCCAAGATTTGAATATGATCGCTGGTCATTGCCTTTAACATGATGCTCTCAACACTCAGTAAGTGACCTACCTGTGATTGAGGGAAAAATAAATTAAAGTTTGTTTAGATTTCAATTCCTTTCTACAAAGATAGCTGTGTACTTGGTCAACTGGAAACCTGCTGATCACATGAAGTGTCCATGTCTGATTCTGCTTTATCTGTTCAACCAGAAACTAAATGCATAGGATTTCAAAAGGATGGATAGTTTTCTTTTGAAGAGTCTTTGAAGGTTTCTAGATTAGATTATTGACTACTGAGAGAAAATGTATTATATTCCGTAAACTTGAAGGTTAAAATTCAGCATCCTGTATCATATGCATATGTTATTTGGGAAGGTGGTCAGACATCTGAGGGTGAGACCTAGGGCAGTTTGCTTTCTTAGATGTAAGGAACTGATTGGGAGGAGTACAGATTTCAGGGTGACTGTAGCTCTTTAGGGAAGCTATGGATCTGTGCTGCTAAAAATCTAGAACTATTTAAAAGCAGAGGCCTGATATTGTTTCTACATCATACTTTTTTCTCAGGGTAATTTCATTCCTTTTACTTGGTTCACATTCACTAGATTAATGCATTGGCGACTGAAGTCTTAGAAGTTAAGGTGAAGCTATACAGATTATTATATTTTGAAGAGCTATAAGATACCTTTAGTACTGAAAACATGTCCTTTGGAATTATATTACAGATTAAGAACATCATAACACATCTTCCATAAAGATCAAATGCAATGTCACGTCTTTTACTGATATAGATCTTTGTATGTTCAAGATACTCCAGTCAGACTATTCTGCTTCACCCCAGCTGAGAATTCAGCTGCTGTTTCCTCATGATCACATAAGATTTTCTTATCTGGCCAAAACACTTGTCCAATTCCTATTCAAAAACAATTGTGCTTCACATTAGAAATGAGCTGTGCCTGGATTATTCATCAGACACCTGGTGTTGCATTTTTATGTTACTAAATATTCTCTTCACTCAGTGACATTACAAACTCTGTGTATCTCATGTTTTTTTGCCTTCTCTGCCACGAAGTTTTCATTGTGAAAGGTGATGTTTCATGATTGTCAGAGAGTATGCTAATCTGTAAACAGACATCTTGTGATTTCCACAAATCTGTTTTGTTTGACAACACTTAGCAATGATGGAACTCAATATGCTAGCAGCTAGTGGTTCTATGATTGATTTATTGTTTAAACAACAATTTCATTTCTTCAAAATTTTGAGGTACTCAAAGTGTAGAGCAACTTGAGCAAAACAATACCCCAGTCCTCCTGACACTAATGTTTTGTCACTGTTATTCGTGGGAACTGGGTTGGACTTTTTGCTGTGTCATTCCTTTTCAAAGCAAAATTCTCTCCTGTGTTTGACAGAGATGCGCAGAGCCTTGGAATTTGGTAGCCAGGGAAAATAAGATCCATTGCATTCTCACTTGATAAATTTGAGCCTTAGGTCTGGGGTTTTGTACTCTTTTTTTCAGAGTAGAAGCAGAGGTGTTTGGCAGTGGAGACTTTGATTTCTGTGTTATGCACATCAACAATGTCGGAACTTTTTGTTTACATCAGTATTACTTTGAAAAAATATTAGTTTCTGTTCCTCCAAGGCCCATTTGTGGGTGTGTGCTATAAGGTATACCTTATATTAGCAATTATTTCCTTGACTAATCCTCAGAAAGGCTAGAAAATTACTTCAAAATTAGCGACCTTAAATTTGCCCCTCCAATTGCATTCTTTATGACATTTTAGTCTAGTACTATATTTATATCCTCTTTTTGATTTTAAGTTTTTTGCTATATAGTATTTTAAGTTTAATCAAAAGTCAACTTAGAAAGGCCATTCTGCCTAAGGGATATTTTTCCATTAAGTATTTGACATATTGGTGGCCTTGAGGGATTATTGGTTTTTGAAGAAATATTAGCAGCTGGAAATTTGCATTTTAATACAGTTCTCCTCAAATACTCAAGCAATTTTATTTTTAAGACTTGTGACAGGCTTCAAAGCCTTAGTTCTAAAGCAATCTTGCCAAGTAGTAGCTAACATAATTTTACTACAAATGATTAAATTTCCTAATAGGTTTTCCTTTTCAAAATCTTGTTTGAGGTGTCTGTGAAATCAATACCAAAACTTTGAGATTTGTACTAGAACTAGCATTGCTAATTTTTCTGAACTAGAGAGCACTGGAAAAGAACTCCACTCTAAATTCTCCAACCCAAATAAAATGAAAACTGAACCCAAATATGATGGAAGTAAGTTCTCTAAATCTAAGGAGGATGACAACCTCTGTAAAATTGATATTCTTAATCAGTATTTTTTTTTAAATTATGGCTATACAAACAGGCTATCATAAACACTTCTGTTTGTCTGAGGCTTTTAGGTGAATCAGATGCAGGAAAAAGCATTTACAGTAAAATCAGAACAGACAGCGCACAATGGAAGTGCTGATATCAACACTATGCATGTGATGTCTGTCCTAGCTGCCATTCAAGAGAAAATGCCCATTGACTTCATGTGTTTTGTGTCAACCTAACAAAGAATTTATGAGACAGTGACAATTTTGAAAATGGGCTACACTGAAATAATATTTCCTGACATGTTACCATTGCTGGGTGAAATTAGGCAGACAAAATTTAATGAAATGATCATGCTAATCATACATTATGATAGATACATCATACAGTATGATAGATTGGGATTTTGTTTTGTTTGGTTTGGGGTTTTTTTTAATTTTTGGTTTTTTGAGAATGAAATTGCAGGGCAATGTTTCAAATATATAGTTTAGCTAAATCTTTACATTATAGAATATAGGTAAACCAGAACTGCTGTAGTTATAGAAGCAGGGAGAAAAGGCACTATCTGGGAAAAGAACACTGTCCATCTTCTCCATACATCATCAAATCAAGTGTAAAAATTATCTTCAATGAACTCCTTCCACAGGAAAATATGATGTGACTCCCCTTTCAGAAAAAAACCCATAAACCTGATCAAAAGCCCTGATGACTACTGGGATCTTTTTTATTTACCTTAAGACATCAGATTAGATCTGAAATTTATTATTAGAACCCAAAGTATTTTAAACAAAGACAGTAAGATTTCTGCTTACTTTACTTGTTTCTGTAGAAAGAAAGACTTTTGTTTATGGTATCAGCATGGCTGATATATCATCTCATTACAACTGAAAGTTTCATTGAATCTGGTAGTTTATCAACTGATTGTTCTGTTGTACTTCACGCATGAACATGGAAGAGCTTTACTGAATATCACCATAGAAATTCTACTTGGTATTATGGAAAAAACTCAAAAACCCAGCCAGAATAAGTTTTCCAATCAGAGACTCATGAGTTTGACTTTAGTTAGAAAATAATAAGATCACTGTTTTTAATGAATACATTTAAAGTGTATTTATCTTTTGGTTTCTGAATTTTAATTTGTCAGTTGTGGCATGAAATACCTAGCATTGTTGAATTTCCACAAGTTTCCATTATTTAAACAATGTCCCTCTCACCAACAATTCCTTTTCTAAATTCTTTACCCAAAACTGCCAAATCAGTTCTGGACCCAAAGGGCCCACAGAAGGTCTGAATTCAACCACCATATCTGACCATGCCCTAAAGCAGCATCTAGTCACATATCCTGACCCAGACCTTCACTTAGATTTTTTTATTGTTTCTTCATAGAATCACATGATAGTTTGAGTTGGAAAGGACCTTATAAAGATCATCTATTCCAACCTCACTGCAATGAGCAAGGGCATCTACTAAGTCAGGTTGATCAGAACCCTGTCCAACCTGAATGTTTCCAGGGAGAGGGTATCTACCACCTCTCTGGGCAACCGGTTCCAGTATCTCACAACCCTCAGTGAAAAGACTTCTTTCTGACATCTAATCTAAATTGACTGTCCTTGACTTTGAAGACATTTCCCCTTGTCCTGTTGCTACAGACCCTGCAAAAAACCTTTTGTCCCCATATTTCTTATAGGCTTCCTTTGAATACTGAAAGTCTGCAATAAAATCTCCTCTTAATAAACCTTGCCTTCTTCTGGCTGAAAAATCCCTCTTTTCTCAGCTTTTCCTCTTAGGAGAGGTGCTCCATCCCTCTGATCATCTTGTTAGCTTCCTCTGAAATTGCTCCAACAGGTTCATGTCCTTCCTGTGCTGGGACCCCAGAGCTGGGTGCCGTGTTCCAGGTGGGGTCTCTCCCAACAGAGCAGAGCAGAGGGACAAAACCTCCCCTGCCCTGCTGCCCACGTTGCTCAGGATGCAGCCCAGGACATGTTTGGCTTTCTGGGTTACAAGTGCACATAGCTGGGTCATGCCCAGCCTTTCATCCACCAGCACCCCAAGGTTCTTCTGGGAAGGGCTGCTCTCAAACCCATCATACCCCACCTGTATTGATAACGGGGATTGCCCTGACCTTGCACTTGGCTTTGTTTGTCCTCACTGAGTTCCCATGGGCCAATTCTCAAGCTTGTCCAGGTCCATTTGGATTGCACACCATCCTTCAGGCCTGTCAATCCCATCAATCCACTTGCCTTCCACCCTAAAAAGCCTGAAGAGTCTTCCAGAACAGTGTGCAAAGCCTACAGATTAATATTGTGTTGAGTGCATCTTGTCACAGCTCCTGGTTGTGACATCTTCTGCTGGTTGCCACCGTCTATTTTGCATTTATACTGAAAGGCTACAGTGAGGTGAAGAAACAAATCATCTAAGGAAGTAAACCTTAGATGCGTAAAATTCTTTTAATCATGTTGGTCTGATATAATGATATTCCTCAGTAGAATCAAAGGAACATTTACTTTACTGCTTTTCTCAGACAGAGGCTGAAATTGGATTCCTCAGAAGGGTGGATGTGGTTTAATGTAGAAATAATCTTGATGAACAGGTTTTTGTTTTGCTTATGTCTAAACGAAAATAGCTTCTGGATATTTTTATACAGATGTTTCTATTTCAATATCAGTTTTTCAAGCTATAACAAGTCAAACTGTGATAGAGCTGTTTTATCCTTTGGTTTCCATCATGCCTTTTGGATTCCATAGGTTAATTTACAACTGCTAAAGGATAGGAATGATAAATGTTTATTTGACTCAGTTTAAAGTGAATTTTCCCCCCTCACTATTATTTAAATTTCAAATCCACTTACACTATCATTATTAAGAGCAAGAGAAGAAAACAGCTCTCTTAGTTATAAAGTCAAAAATTGCTCCAAACTGTGGAAACGAGAAATTTTAGGATATTTGGAAAAATACCATCCAATTAGATAAAAAGAATATAAATAGGTAGAGGTTAACCCATTTGACATAATGACCTATAAAATAGTGTTTAAAAAGAAATATGATTGTCTACACTACTCTGGGCTCATTAAAAATCCTCATTGATGCAACCTGAGTTTGTATGTGTGGGATGCAGCTGTACTATGAAAGTTATGTATATATCCGTTTGGTATATTTCCTAAAAATGGAAAAACTTCAATGTACCAGTAACTGAATACATCCCAAACCCCCAAAATTTCTTTCTAAGCTGGTAATCATGTAACAAAATATGGATTTTTGTCAGGCTTGGTAATACCTGTATGTTGATTTAAACACCTCAGGCAAATAAGATTCACACATAAGAATATGATTACTGCTAGAGGCTGTAACTTTATTAACTTAATTAACATAATGATAGCTGGGGAGATGCAAAACAGCTATTGCACCCAATATCACTACCTAACAGGAGTTCTCCAGTGTGCTTTCACCTAGAATATATCAATCAAGTTAATAATAAAACAGCAATCTTCATTTACATTCCTTGGCATCTGACAGTCAAATAGTTTCCCCTTTTTCTGCTTGAGTCAGGGATCAAGGTGAAATGTCTCAGTCTGTGCTTAAAATTTCCCTATGTGCTCCGTCAGGTCAACCACTAACTTGGAAAATTTGAAAATATCTGAATTTTTCCCTTGAATCATCTTGGACCTTGTAGTAGTAGGTCATAGGTTTCAAATCAGCAGAAACTCCAAACCCCCATATAGTCTAAAATATTTGTCACTATAAACTCCTCTGAACCTCATGAGTTCCTTGGGTGTGTGACACACGAGAAAATTAACACTGCAGAAAACTATCTTCAAGATGCAATAGAGGAAAAAACATGCACAATATATCATTGTCTCAAATTCAGGAATTAAAGACTGGTTATGAATTAAAAATTCAGAAAGAACTAGAGACCAGGAAGATTTGCTTAGTAAAAGCTAAAAGTTAATGGTAATATTGAACCCACATAATGATTTAGTTTGCAGAGCTACAGTTGAAGAATCTTTTATCACTAACTCTAGGCTATTTTTTTTCCTTCTGTTATGGAAGACCTTTGTAATGTACTATGACAAATTTTAGTAGTCTGAAAAAGCCAGGAATTAAGTAACAGAGCTTTCAAAAATGATACTAGAAGTTGAGAAATTTACAGTAGAAAATACTGAGTTACTGGGACGGAGCTACCCACATGATTGTACTGAATTTTAATTTTTCTTTAAGTCAGGAAATATTTCTCTTAGTCAGCATTTATTCTGTCAAAACTAAAAAAAACCCCACAATCCTGTAGTCGCTAACAGATAGCCGTGCACCGATGGCATGAAAAAAACAGACTTTACATCTTTGCCCTGACTAATTTGGAATGAATATCTTGAACTTGCAATTCTCATCTCTCATGGGAGCTACTGCCTCTTCTGAACAGATGCTCTCTATTTTTTCCCATAAAACCGCTCAGAAGTCTCAGTTTTGGCTTGATGTAGACTTACCAGAGGCTAAGAAAATAATTTCCTGCACAGTTCTTCAGTGCTCATACCTTTCAGCACAGTATGTTTCCTTAAAACCTAGCTAATATTTGCAAACTTCTTGCATAGCAAGTTAAAACTCCCAGAGTAATTTGGAATAGTGCTGAATTTAAAATTAAATGTCACAGGCCTAAGAGAATAAACATGTCCTGAAAATATAAATGAGGATTTGGTTTTCCATACACAGTGGATAAAGTGAAATTTCTCTAGGAAAGTTTAAGGCATTCTCTTGCAATTGTCCATATTTTGGTCATCTTTGCCCACGTCCACTGTGGCCATGTTCTCATCAAATGACGCTTGTATCATCCTGCTGAAAAGTGTAAACAAGGCCAGTTAAAAAAATCAAACCAGCAGTGAAAAGAAAAAAAAAAACCCAAAAAACAACTAAACAAGAACTATTTAGATGTAACTGTCTCTTTTCTTTAAATAAAAAGGTTTAAGAGGAAGTCCTTGTACTTGGTTTGTTCGGCAAGGTTTTGGTAGCAGGGGGAGCTACAGGCTTGGCTTCTGTGACAAGATGCTGGAAGCTTCTCTAATTTATCTCCAGTGGAGACCAAGCTATCCAGCTCTCAGATGAACCCACTGCTGGCCAAGGCTGAGCCCATCAGTGATGGTGGTAGCACCTCTGAGATAATGTAATAGAGAACGGGAAAAAAGGCGCTGCTGCACAACAGCAACTGCAGACAGGTAAGAGAGGGCTGAGAATGCAAGAGAGAAACAGCTCTGCAGTCATCAAGATCAGTGAAGAAGGGGTGGGCTGAGCTGCCTCAGGTGCCAGATCAGAGATTTCCCTGAAGCACCTGGGGAAGGCAGTGGGGAGGCAGGCTGTCCCTCTGCAGCCCAGGAAGGTGCACAGAAGAGTAGAAATCAACCTGCAGCCTGTGTAGGACTCCATGTCAGAGCAGGGAGGTGCATCCCAAGAAGCTTGTGACCCCATGGGAGTCCTGGATTGTGCAAGCTCCTGGAAGGACCTGTGGAGCTATGGAGTCAGAGGAGACAATGCTGGAGCAGATTTTCTGGCAGGAGTTGTTACCCTGTGGAGTCTCCCACTGCAGCAGTGAATGAAGACCTGCAGGTTGTGGGAAGAACTCATATGGGAGAAGCTCATGTAGAATTGTCTCCCAGGGGAGAAACCTCACACTGGAGCAGAAGGCTGTGAGTAGTCCTACCTGAGGAGGAAGGAGCAGAAGCAATGATGTGCGATGAACTGGTTGCAGACCCCATTCCCTAATCTTTGTGCCACTGAGGGGAAGGAGGTAGAGAAAATTTGGAGTAAAGTTGAGCCCAGCAAGAAAGGAGGAGTAGGTGGAAGGTGTTTTAAGATTTAGATTTTGTTTTCTGATTAATTTATTCTGATGTTGATGCATGAAATTAAATATTTAATTTTCTGAAGTTGAACCTGTTTTGGCCATGATGACAACTGCTGAGTTACTCATCCTGTTCTTATTTTGATCCATGAGGCTTTCCTTATATTTTCTCCCACCCGCCCAGCTGAGAAGGGGAGTGGTAGAAAGGCTTTGTGGGCACCAAATATCCAGCCAGGGGCAAGCTGCTACAATCATGCATTGGAATAATATAGATAACCTACACAATATGATTATGAATTTTCTTCAATATTTGCTGTGCAAGTTTAAGATCATTTTGCCTTCTAAAATAAGAGTCAGTTTCCTGAACTATTTACTTTGTCTTCTGCTGTCTTGCTCTGCATTTAGTATAATTTACTGCACTTGCTCTATGACTGAAATGAATAATTTAATTCACATAAGCTCTTGGATTTGTTCAGCCTTTTATGCCTTGCCATGAGTTGAGGACTAGATAGACTTAGAAGTATAAGGTCAAAAGTGCATTTTTCCATAAATAATAAATTCTTTGATCATTTAAATAAGAAATTTTCTTACTAGAAGTTTTATCATGGTTTCTAATGTCATTTTTGGCACTCATCACCTTAGCCATTATGTTTTACATTCATCAAAAATACCACTGCCTTCAGACTCCACATTGTCTCAGGGTATAAAATGCAGCTACATTTTCATTGGGTGCAAATACCTGTATCTTTAAAATTAATACCATGAAAGCAAACTATAATTAAAAATATTGAAATTCATCCTGTAAAAGAATGTGACTATTCTTAACTTTTGGACACTGCAAAAATTATATTCTAGAGAGCTCAAACTTTCATTTCTTTATTTGTGACTTTACTTTCTCAGTGGTCCCTTGTTTTGAGAGCACAGGAACTTGTTGGAAGCCATAACTGTGATTCATGCAAGACTGTTTTTTTAAATTCGGGTAATTTGCAATTCCCTTGGAACAAATTTATTCTATAGGTGCATTATACCATTATTCTCTAAATAATTTTGCAGTCTGTAAACTGAAAGATGTGAAGTTTTCAAAAATTTTAGTAGAGGTATGTGATGTCAGTAAGTCAGTTCCGTCAAGCAAAAACAATTAAGCAAGCGACAGTCGCTGATGCTTCACTCTATGACCAAGATGAGCAACATAAAATTAGAGCTCTCTTTCTAGGGAGTTCACTAGAACTCTTCTCTGTAAAAGGAAACACATTTTAAAAAAATTATTTTGATTTTTAGCTCTCAAAGGGCAAGTTCTAAAATTGCCCAAAAAGTCAGAAGTATTTCTGAAAACTTAGCATTCATTTTCTAGGATGGCCCTGCTTCAGCAGGGAGGTTGGACCAGATGGCCCCCTTTCAATGGGACCCATTCTGTAATTCTCCTAAACACTTCAGTTGCTTACAAAATGTCCTAATACCCTTGGTGAGAAGGAAGAAGGAATGGACATTCTACCAATTTTATGTTCCATAATGATTTGAAATTAATGATCACTAGATATAATTAGAAGCTGGCTACTTTACAGAGTGTACGTATTAGGAAATCACATTTATTTTGTTTGTTAACTTTAAAAAGAAACCCCAAAATGTTATTCATTCTTATGAACATATTTCTGTCTGTAAAAATATGAAGCATTGCAAGAAAAAAAACGGTAGAAAAAAGAGGTATTTTCAGTAGACATTTGTAAGACACTCTGTGAGTAAAAGAAGATGCATAATTTACTGCAGCCTTAGGGAAGCTATAAATTATATTCAGACAAATCACTATTTGTTCTGTTATTGTAGTGAAAAATTCTCCTAGCAACTACCGCGCCTTACTGTATCTGTTAGTTGATATACAGAACATGCTTTCTTAAAGGAATGTATACAAACAGATGACAAAGATCTTTATCTTTTCTAGCAAAGCCCATAGGGTAAAATGCTTAATTTTCAGTTGATAGAAAAAAGAAATCTTTTAGTTGCTCTAGGCTATTTGGATTAAAGAGAAGAAAAGAAAGATGCAACATGTGTCAGGAGAAAGAAAGGGCAAGAAAAATGCTAAGACATCAATAGAGGAGAAAACATAAACCAACATATTCCTAGGGGAGAATTAAAATACAAAATAAATTTAAAAAGTGATAATACAGCTATATAATGTAAACTATTTGAAATTAAATAGTAAAATAAGAGGGAAAAAACCCCAGTACCAGCTAGACATACTGTATATTTGGGAAGAAATAAATTAATATGATGAAGATATGATTGTGTGTGTTTGTTATAGGTCACCTGACTTGTAAAGGAAAATTCCTATATCAACCCTTGAAGTGTTAAAATGCAGAAGCTACTATATTCATGAGGGACTTAACAATAACCATTTTGAAACCCATTAGGTAATGAAGATAGTAAAACACAGAAGTAGTTCCAAGAATACTGAGAAGACAGCTTTATGATCCAGAAAGTAGAAAATGCAACCAGAGGAGAAACTGTCCTGGATCTACTTCTTCAATAGGGAGGAACTAATTGAGAACGTGAGTATAATACAGAGCTACTTGCATTACTCATCATATGTATCTGATTGTAAGGAAGGAAATCCTTTGGAATGAAGAAACTGAAGAAATGTGGCACCGAAGAGAAAGAATATGAGACAGACTAGAAAATGCCTTTGCAAAACTATTAACCATGCCTTGCAGTCCTGCAGGAAACAGAGTGCACAGTCCTATAGGAGCATGCAAAGAAGTCCTATAGGAGCATGCAAAGAGTTGTGCTGCACAGCAGTGAAGCTTGACACATCACTGATGAACTGATATTAGAGGTCACCAATTATCTTCTGAGTAGTTTCTCTCCTGAGCTATTTTTCTCTTGCAATTTGCAGCAATTGTGTCACTATGGTAAAGTAAGTTGTCAGTGAGTTACCTGGAAGAAAACTAGTCTCAGCAGAATGGAGCACAATGCAAGCTTATTTATCTAATTTTGTAATTAGAACAGAAAAAAAGAAGAGAAGAGTAGAAAAGGAACATTCAAGATCCTTTGGGCAGTGTCTTATTCAAGAAGGTCTCTAGCATTGTTTCCAATCTTCATTGGCTGTTTAACTGAGCAGTCTTTATTCGGCCTGGTCTGTTTTCATCTTTGCAAAACTCAGAAGAGTCAGACTGAACAAAAAATACTAGGGCCAGTTTATAATTTTTCACTACCAATAACTGCCATTTAGCTCATGCTCACCTAAATCACTTTCTGCAAACTGCTCCAGGACATTTAAGCAGAGCTTCTTCCCAGCTGGTATCATTACAAGGTGGTCTCCCTTCCCATGCTTGGGCCTCAGCATTTGTCCTTGCTGAATTTCATCAGGCTCCTGTTGCCCATTCATCCAGACTCTACACTGGTTGGCAGCTCTGCCCTTGAACCTGTTCACTGTCTACTTCAATTTGGTGTCATCTGCAAACTTGAAAAAACTTTTCATCTTCCCCCAGTATTCTTTTTTTTTAAGTAAATTCTGTCTCTTTACACAGCTTTGTGTGAGGTGCTTGTCTGAGGGCTCTTTAGCAAGCCACTTTTTAGAAACCTCAGAGCTTTCCTGGTAAAACATAGCAGTGCTGTGTTTCAGTTCTTACCCCAAGTCATGTCAGACACTTCCAGACTGGACTGAACTGAAGAAAAAATGCATATTCCTAGGAATTAGGTACAATGAATTATTAAGAACACCTATTGTTTACTACAGCTTTGCAATATGTAAATTCTGTCATAGCTTCTTGCTTTAAATAATCTTGAATAATGTACTGAACATTACAGCTGTACTGCCACCTTATTTAGAAGATGAAAACCCATGATGTTTTAACCCTGTCAAAAATTTGACCTCATCATTCAGCTGATCTGGCCAGCTAATTTGGAAAAGCAAATCTGTCCAGAAAAAAAAAGTGAAAAAAATCAGCCATTTTTCACTTTTTGCCTCAAGCATGTAACTATGAATGATTCATGGCACTTCTTGCTCTGCGACAGATTCATTATTAAAAGTTTATTTAATTATCAATACTGTGCTCTGCTCTATTAAGAAAATCATATTTTATATTGACTATTACTTGTGAATGAAGCTATCAGTGTCATTCAATCCACTTAGAATCCTGAACAGCTGTTTCATTAAGCTGATAATGTTTGCTATTGACGTGTTTAATGCAATACATTTTACAAGGGCATAGTGGCAGTTTCTCTGTGTGTTAGAACTCTGTGGGGTAAGCTAGGATGTATGATACTGTGTGTGTCCTGTTTTGTTTGGGGTATATTTGAGGCTCAAAACCTGAGAGATACTGTACTGCAGTACAGTAGTGCCCACTTCAGTCATGCCAGTTCAATTTATTTCATTGTTATTTTCATTACAAATGTGTATCAAGAAACATAATGATCTCAGCATGTAAATTATACGAGGACATAGCAAATAAAGTGATTTATAATCCACTGTTAATGTCAGTTGCTTTCAGTTTGCCTAAATACATTAAAAACACGATATTATGGATATTTTGCAAGCACTAACATTAGCATATATTAATGCATGTTTCTTTTTTTTCTTCACTCCATTTCAGATTAATATCCATTACCATTATCAGTGTTTTATCTCTTTTGTGCTGGAAATTGAATTCTGCATTAGAGAAAGTGGATAATGTTTAATAGGAAGATGAGAAATATTCTGAAATAGAAAATGTTGGGCTTTTTTTTTCTATTTAAGATTGTTTTCATGCTCAAATGACATTTTCTGCCCATTTTCACTATTTGCAATACTGTTTATCTTGGAAAATATGAGGGTGAATAATTGTCTTTTTCTAAACAAAAGTTCCATGTTTAATGCAGAAGCTTTATATAAATGCATATGGTACAATTACAAAAGAATATATTTATATATTTACTTAAAATATATAAAACACAAGGATATCAATGATCTTTTTGCTCACTTCAGTGGACCAGTCTTACTCTGCTTTCAGTTGTCAAAGTACTCTATATTATGAGGAATCAATATCCTGTTTCCATGTCAAGCCAAATTCTGTATTTTGCCATTAAGCTTTTTTCTATCTCAAAGTTTACACATATAACTGTGATTTAGCAGGTTCTGTCATAAAGCTGATGCCCTTAAGGAGGTAAGAAATTGCAGGAGAGAAAGAACTTGCAATTTTTTGAAATGTTTCTGTGTTTCAAGGTATTCTGAGGTTTCAAGGGTTTTGTTATGGGGTTTTCTCTGTGTGTGTGTATGTGTTTTCTTTCTATATTTATTTTTTATTGTACCGACTTTGGAAAAAAACTAAACTACTCTTGGAATATGGACCAAATTAAAATCAGGAAAATGCAAGAATTTATATTTAGTTATGTAATTAATTTCTTAAAACATTAGTCAAGGAACTGGCAGAAGCATTAGATTTTATTTTCTATGCAAGAGTAAGCCTTACAATGAATCAAGTGACTGTCTTTAAAGCAGTGCTCACAAATAATGATCAATTAATATGAGGTTAAAAACACATAGACCTTTCTGTCCTGATCAGTAAAACTTTAGTCAGTAAAAATCAAGCAACAGTCTTTATAAGACTCTTTCTTCCCTGAACTTTCATCTTCCTATCTCAGGATCTGTTGAAGAAGGTGAATATCATTAGAAGATATACTTTTTCATTGGAATCCTCAAAGATCTCCTTTTTAAGATACCTGCCTAGACACAGTGGATGAGACAACTTTTCCCCCAATGACTATTTACTACACCCATGACCAGAGATAATAAAAAAAAATTCCTTTAGAAATAAACTACTTTGTGGAGCTGCTGTAGAGTGGGAGATATAAGTTCAGAAATGTGCAGAAAGATTCTTTGGATCTAAATATGGTAGCAAATCGAAATTAGAGATTTAAGCCACAATAAAAATAGCATAGAAAAATGGAAGAATAAGATTTGGGAACTTTATTCCAGGTCCTCTATAAAATAAATTAATACTGTGTCTCATGTTATGGTATTGAGACAGTGACTCTTTACAGACCAGTCTAGCATCTTCCAACAAAAACTTTCAATAAATTCTCATGATAACTAACTCAGTTTGGTATCTCCCTCCAGATAAACTTTGGTGAATAGAAGTGGTTTTGTTCATGTAGCGAAAAATTATTCCAAATTATTACATATTTTCACAGAAAATTGAGATCAAGCAATTAAGAACCTTATCATAAAGCACAAAGCATCACACTAGGTAACAATTCTAACGTATATATTTTCCAGTTTCTCAATGCTTTAATATCATGCACAAATTTAAAGCAGAAAGTAGAGGCTAAACACATTACAAACAACACGAACTCTGTAGTTCTAGTTTTCATGTGGTATAACATACACTAATCTATATGAAAATCATTGAATGATAGCATTTGGCACTGGAACACTGTATTTTAAAATATCTTCCTTCATTTCCCCTCTAATAAAGAAAGATTTGTTAATTTGAACATTCAGATGTTGCTAACTCACCACACAAACAGAACATCCACCAAGCTAATATCATACAACCAGATCTTATCAGAGCAACAGCCGAGAAATCTGTCCATTGGAGCCAGCACAGTCACCCCCATCTCTTCCCCTGCTGTCCCAAAGGGAACATCAAAATTCATAGGCATCCTTCCAGTGGAATTTCTGTGCCCAATGCTACACTGAAACTATGCAGGTGAAGCAAAGCAATCACTTTGTGTCAAAATGGATCCGCTTGGTCAGCTAAAACTGGGAGAAAATTTTCAACAAAATGGCTGTTTCCTGATCTGTTAGTTCTGATGCTCATCAGAGAAGTAAAAAAAAGCTGCAAAGGTTATAATTAAAATTATAACTCTGACTTGGCTTTATGTACTTAATTGTGATACTGCTTTTCAGATATTACTGAAATAGTCTCTTTTCTTTCCTGGTTCATGATTCATTATTTTTAACAAGTTATCTAGCTTGTCCTGGCAGATGACTAAATATAATTGTTTTGCTTAAATTTGTTGTTTCATTTTTTTTTTTAATTTGTTTCTATTTTGTTAAGGATCAGGAACTAAATTTTTTTAAAGTCTTTTATTTCCAGCTACTTAATCTGACGCACTTTCTTTTATAATTCTTACCTGACATATACGTATTATGTAGAGTTTTTACTGTATTGGAAGTTATTTTGTACCTCTAACAATCCAAAACCAAGAGAGAGATAGCAAGAAACATCTGTTGGACCCTAGCCAGTAGAAAATTTGTCAGAGTACTCTTGTAATATGAAAAAAGGTACCCAAGTCCCTGTTTTGAATTCTGAAATAGTTTCAGCTTAGGTCTCCAATGATTTAAATATTTGACCCAATAAGTAAATTTCTTACTGTATTTACATCATTTGTCTTTGCAATACTTTGAAGAATTTAACGGAAGCCTAGTGTGGAAGAGGAAGAGATAACAGAAAGAAACAAATTCTTTCTTTGTTATATGACTGAGTCAATAGGTTTTTCCCCCTACACAATTACTGGCCCTAGGAGCCATTCAAAACACGTGGGTAGAAATGAAATGTGGCAATTCCCTATGGCAGAAGTTTTAACTCATAGCAGCAGTAGCCCCCACAAGACCCTGAAACTGGTGGGATGGATTGGAAGTGGGAGGAGACTCATCTGAGGATTGCCTATTCTCACCTTCCTGCAGTACATTGTTTTGGGATAGTGCATGCTTAAAAGTTCCTCTGGATGCTAGTTCAAAAGCTTAGAAGATGGAAAAATTATGTTGCTTTTCTCCACAGCACACACTATTTGCACAGATCTTTAATTTCTTAACTTTCCCTGAACTGAACAGCAACCCTCCAGACCCAGTGTCCATCCTAGTAGGTTGTTTTATTTCTTAATCCATATTTCTGTGTCCTTCCAGATACTCTTATAATCTTAACCCTTATATTTATTCAGCCATAGTTCTTTTAAGAAAAATATCACAGACTTCAGGGCCTGGATTAGCTGCATGTCCTCTGCCTGGTGCATAGTGCATTACAGGCTGAACTGTACACAGACTTTATCATGGAATTGTTCTTGAGTTTGAATTTATGTTATCTATTCCTATTGATGCCAAGATGATTTTTTGCATTTTCTTTTATATACCTTTTATATAACTCTTATGTATCCTCAGTTTTCTTAGGAGACATACTTGTAATTCCTTAAGTTGGTAATTTAGCATAGCCCCGGTATTGTTGGGTCAGGAGACCAAACATCCTAAAGGCCTCATAGTAGGAGGCTGGAAAAACCCTACACTATCTTGAGAAACCAAGATCCTCTCTAGAACATATCATGGAAAACAGAGATTTGGTCCATCCAAGGGGGAATTCCACGAATGGGGAAATACCATGTCATTCATCCAGGCCTCCCACTGGGGCATTGTTATTAGATGTGCTAATTTGTAAGGTCTTTAAATTGCAAATATGGTTTATCATGTGTGTGCATTGCAGAGCGTTCCACTTTGGCAAAATTGCTCACCAAGAAGGATCCTTATTGAAGTACTGAGGGAAAACCCCTCCTATCCCTTAATTGTGTCTGGCTGTCAGTTTCCTAAGACCAGGAAAAGGCATCGCTATCATGTTGGGAAAAGGTTTTTTTTCCATTGAATCACATTTTTCATTGATGATTTATATGGAGCATAATTGTAGCCAAGAGGAGGGGAAAACCCCCCACTCTAATGAAATTTGTCTTGAAGTAAAATACATTCCAAACTGACTGGTTTTAAGGATGTTGATTTTTTTCCCCCTCTGTGAACTTTTTCTCCTGGATAGATTTTGCACAGTGTAACTCATTATAGTCCATTGAGAATACTAACTGTATTTCAGAATAACTAGACGGTTACGAAATATTCTCTAGAATTAGCCTGGGGAAAAATCAAACCAAACGAAAACCTCTGATACGTCTACATCAGTATAAAATAAGCACACAAAAATATATTCCCCCCCAAAAAATTTAAATATTTTTCAACATTTATGTCAACTTTTACCTATAGCAGGCATTTTTTGGTCAGATTTTAAGAAAAAATATAAGATTTTCCTGAAAATATTAAAATTTATCCTCAGGTAATATATTTTCTGCTGGCTTAGCATAAACAAAAGATTTATTTTTATCTGCTGCAAATGAACAGTCTACCTCTTTTTCTTCTTCCACCCTAAAATTTTCTTCATAAATAAATAGACTGGTGACACCACAGGAACTGATCCTTTCAATTACTCCATGATACAAATATGCCTTACTAGAACAACCTATGGTGTAGCCTGCTGATTCAGCAGAGCATGTAGGGTTAACTAAATGTTTTGCTTCAGTCCATTTATACTTATTAAACCTTCACTTATTGCAGTGAACCATTTTTGATTAATGTTGCTATTTGTTTGATGGCTTTGCCGCAAGGCTCTCACAATTTTATGAAATATATTGCTGCTTAAGTTTGTTTGATCGATCAACTCCCAAATCAGATAGTTATGACAATTTACAATTAAGTTTGATTTTGGGCTTCTAAATATAGTTGAGCTGTTCTTTGTAATGGGTGCTTAATCTGTAAATATACTGTTATTTATTTTCTGAATATCGACTTGTTCATGATACTTTGGAAGAAATTAGGAGCACAGTATACTACCAGGAAAAAGATACAATGGCCAGTTAGTTTCATTTTTTGGGAAACTTAATATTCACACTGTACTTTTTATAAAGAAGCATCACATATTGCACTTGCAAATTCTTATGATGGAGTAAATCCTTTTGATGAACTGGTGATATGTGAATTCTAGTACACATTTCTGGAGAAAGAAAATAACAGATATAATCCAGAAAATAACAAATAAATTATTTAAGACACTTGTGAATCTGGTAATTTTAAGAGAGCTCATCAATAAATTTGCAGAAGTATCTCAACTGTTTTCACTCTCTGAGATCCTCTAACTGTATCCTCCGCAATAGAAACTTTATGAATCCTTCTTGCAAAGGTGTTTGAAGTCTAGTTCAGCAGCATTCCAGCTACAAATTGACAACCTGCAGAGTTAAAAATTATTAATTTCCAGAAAGAAAAGATCATCTAATCTTTAACTTTAAAAAATGAAGAAACTATTACTATTCCTTATGGAAGTAAATGAAGATCTTTTAATGGCCATTTAAGATGGGTTAAAATTAATTGAAAAAAACACACCAAAGCAAAACAAAAACCTAAAACCTAAGACCCAAATTAATCTGTGCCAATTTACTTCAACAGGTCCTAGATAACATACCAGATAAGTGATACATATATATGGCTGCTAAGTGTAAACTATCAGAGATATCTTAGAAATGCTGTGGCAACAAACTGACAGTGACTATCAATGTCATTTAGTCAAAATCTAAGATAACGGACATAATTTCTTCCCTCTTCTCCTTCCATCCAAAACAAAAATCTTAGCCACCCTTTTTTAGTTTCTTTCAATGAAAAGATATTAAAAAATGACCTGATAGCAAATTCAAATTGTAATAAAGGAGAACATAAAGGATTTGGGAAGGATCTTAGGAATCTGAAATAGGAAAAAAGAGTAAACTTATACAAATATTTTCCCAGATGATTTTCATTTTTGCATGCGATCCATGGTCTTCTGGGCTGTCATGGTTTGACACTGGCACAATGCCAATGCCCCCATGAGAACATCCTCTCCCTGGTGTCTGCTGTGAGATGGTACCCGGAATAAGCAAAACAGGCTCTTACTGAGGGGAAAGAGAAAAAAAACTTTATTAACTAAACTACAAAACCTAAACTACAAAGGAGAAAAAAAAAAAAAACACACACAAGGAAAATGAAAACTGCACAGAAACACTCCCCCTCCTCCTCCCACCAAATTCCCAATACATTTACATTCCCCAAAATTATCAACACTCGGTCTGGCACCACCCTTTGAATAATCAAATCCTCAGTTCATTAAGAGTAGAAGGAGTCCTTCCTTGTACCATGGGCTGCCTGTCACTTGTAGCACCGCCCAGAGATCCTTTGCTATTGTGACATCTTCCTTCCATGCCTTGTGGTCTCACCACCGGCATGGGGCAGGGGCCTGCTGCGAGGGTGGTCTCTTTAAGGATGCCTTGTCCCGTTCCAAACACAGCACCATCTCATCTCTGGGACCTCTGTCCCCCCCATTTCTTTTACACCCCCTGGGGCTGAGGGGTCTCAACACTGAATTCTTCTGGCTCTGAGTCCTTGCTTTCCCCTGGAATGCAGTCTTTGTATCACAAGGAAACAGTCCATGGCTATACAAAAAAGAGTCCAGCAAAAATGCCACTCCATCTTCTCCATTCCTCCAACATCTCTCTCCCACTTGCCAGACCCCACCACTGGCTCATTTCCTTCTTCATCCTCTACTCTTATCTCTCTTCTAGGAAGGGTTAATGTTCTGCAAAGTTTTCATTGTCCACAAAGGGTTAAAAGCTCTCACAAGCGGCTGGGCTCCTCGCCACGCCGCACCCCCCCACCCCCCTCTTCCGCCGTGGCCGCACATGGTATCACATTCCAAGGTAACAGTCCCAGGCACGGCACAGCTCTCTGTCTGGGGGGTGGGGCTGTCCAATGGCTCCTGGGGTCTCTCTCGGCCCTCGGCGGCGCTTTTGACACCGTCTCTCACTCTCCCCTGGCCGCCACGCCACCACATCCGCGGCACGGCCCCGGTGAGGATGAGCTCCGCCCCAGTGGCTCGCTCCGGGAGCGGGGAGCTCGCAGACAGCCGCCCGCGTGGGGGAGAGGGGGGGAGGCCCATGCCTTGCCTCCCTCCCTCGCCCTCTCTCTGTCTTTCTCTCTGTCCCACCCTTCCACCCTTGTGGGGGCGGGGAGGGCGGGGGTCAGGCCTACCTTTCCCAGGGGTGCATGGCTTTTTCCCCTCTCCCCACCCAGCTAGCAGCTGGGCCAGGTGGGGAGATCTAACGCCTCCCACCGGAAATTCAAAGAGAACCCGTGTGTGTGTGTGTGTCTGTGTGTGTCTGTGTGTGTCTGTGTGTCTGTGTGTGTGTGTGTGTGTGTGTGTGTGTGTGTGTGTGTGTGTTCTCAGAGGCGTGTCCAAACATCCCCATTGGTCACACCAGGTGCCAATATTAAAATCTGAGCACCCATTGCCCCGACCACAGCATATCCCAGAAATCCCAAAAACCATATTTCCTGTGAAACCAGCACATGGGCCTTTCAGATCCTTTCTCTCAGCCTACGTGACTGATAACATTGTCTTACTTGGTTCTTGCTGTCTGCTTTAATGGTATCTGGTGTCAGTTCCTCAATCAACTTTAACTAAGCTATCACCAGAGCAAGGTTGATTTCCTGCATAACCAGTTGGACTTTTCTTTTTTGTTTGTCTGGTTTGTTGATTTTGGGGTGGTTTATTTTTTGTTGTTGTTACCAGTTTGGTGAGGGTTTGTGAGTGTTGGTCAAAGGAAATACAGCCAATATTGGCAAGGTTCTCTTATTTTAAGAGAGTCAGAGACTCTTATATTCTGTGATGTTCACGGTCCTAAAGGGAAGAATGCTTTTGGCTGATAAATCTATTAGCAGACTAATGAACGCATTTATGTTAATTGCACGTATTGCCAAAGGTTGAATAATGTATTGATTTCCCTAAGTTGAACTACTTATTTTTTCACTTATCTCTCTTACCTACCCTCTTTCCAAGCCTGTTATATTGTTGTCCATGCTGAATCTCACACCTGACTCAAAAGTTCCTTGGGATTACAATGAGGATACTGGTAAGGAGGGAGAATACTCAGTGTGGGTGTCTGCACCGCAACTCCAGGTGAACTTTTTGTCTTCAGTTCTGGTTTATCAAGTCTCTTTAAGCGCTGTATGTCTCATTTCTAAGTGATTTCTGTAGTATGGGTAAAATTTCAGGGGGGTGCACAGTTATGTTGTGCAGCACAGGGAAGTGACGTAAAATAGTGTGAGAAAGTTCTTGGGAGTTGCTCCTGGCCCCTTAGCTGAGGGAAATGCTGTCTGGGTCTATGCTGTAAGACACAAATCCTCTGAAGTAGGTCACAAATTTCTGATGCCATGAAAAAAAAGAATGAATTTCTTAGGGTCTCTTGTTTCTTTGTCAGGAACTTCAGATACATGTGCAGATAGGAAAGAAGGATGCTCTAGGAAAAGACTCATGAAGGAATTAGGCAGAGTGACCTGGGAAAGCAAGTGACTCATAACAAAAGCTGAATGGAAAGTGAGCACTACTTCTTGCCAGAGGAGATTATTCTTTCAAGAGAATTTTGTGAGACCAGTATTTTGTCAAGAAAACTCACACATGTTGAGTAATGTGCAGCTGCTGCAGTTTTAGTTACAGTTATGACACCCAAAGCCACCAATGTAGTGCATTTTAAAATATTATCCTGAATTAGACATGTGTCTATGAGTATTTGCATGTCTTATAAGCACTTGTAGCCATTATATTGGATAATTAAGTAGCATTCTAATTAGACAACCTTAATGAAGTGTTTCAGAGAAAACATACATTCATCCTCATTTTCTCTGGCGTTTAGGAAGCACAAGCAAAAGTAAGTTGCAGAACATTGTGTAATATAAGCTGGCTATCATAAGTGTATTTTGTTGTGAGTCTGTATTTGTGTATAAATCCATAAACCTTATCAAGACTAAGAAAGCAATCAATACTCCACTGTTACATTACTTGTCTATGGTTATGCTTCATTGGTTAGATTTAATATTTTGAAATAGACCTAAGAGAAAAGGCTCAGGTAGCTGAAGGTTACTATTCAGTTGAGGCTTTGATATTTCTGTTTTACCAGTGAGGAGCACATGTATTCTGCTGATCAGTCAACAGCTGAGACATTAAAACATGCTTACTATTCTTTATTATTAAGGGTAAATAATAAAATGTTAATTACCAATAAAATGTAAATAAAGGCTACTGCCAAGTTGGGGTAAGATGATAACATACCAGAGATACAGTTCAGAAAACATAGGTTGTGTTCTTGATGTCCTAATTTCTTGGGACGGTTGACAGGGAAACATGTGACAATTGGTTTGAGTGATTTTTTGAGTGAACAGGCTATTGTTCTTCTCATGGCATCATGAACAGTAAGTGATTTCTTTTGCAACTGCAGGGCAGGTTTTGTGGAGATACATGACCCAAACCATAATAAGACTCGGTGAAGGGCATCAGTGAAGGGAATAGGGGCCTTTATTTTCAGAGTTGCACGGGATTACAGATGGCTGGATTAGAACCTTTTTTTCTGATGCTTTACTTACAGACGATGTGCTTAGTTTCTATGCAGTGCATGAAGTGGAAAGACGGATTTGTTTTTTAGTATGGGACACTGAAAGTGATTACAACAGCCACAAACGCTGTGAATTGCTTCAAACACCTGAAGGAGAAGGCAGTACAAACCATGCTGTTACTGTATTTTCTGTGAGGAGGAAAGTCAAAGAGTCAAGATTGAAAAACTATTGGCTGATAGTAGAGTGTCACTACTATTAATATGTTTCATTAATTTCTTTCTCTACAGATCTATAATATTGTTAAACCTGCTTTCATAAAAGAGTATTTTAAGGTCTAGCAATTTGTCATTGTTTTTCGAGTAGTTTTAAATTCTCTAGTTAAATTCTAATAATACAAGATATTACTATTTATGACTCCTGTTTTTCAGAATACCTTTCTTTACTTTGCTAATTTTATTTTCAGTCTGGTCAAGCAATGTAACACTTGCACTTAGGATATTAAAAACGTAGCACTGAAGCTGTAAATAAGTCATTGCCTCCAAAAAAAAAAAAAAAAGAACACAGATGAAAACAATATGATAAAGCTCGTTGTCGAAATAAATTATGCCTTCGGAAAAAAAAAGTAATTTGCACAATTAGGTGATACAATAGAGTGTTCCATAATTAGGTGCAATACAAGTGTAACCATCCTTAATATCAGTAGTATGCAAGCCTTTCAGACTTCATTAAAGAGTTCCATTGGAACATGTGAATAATAGGATTAATATAGCCATGGGCACTGCTGGGTCAGCTGGCAATAGATCAATCCACAACGTAGAGCATATTAAAAGGATTATAGATTAGCAATTAGATGGCTTTTTCATGAGCAAGAAATAGTTCCTCAAGCTTTGCCAAAGGTTAACAGAGATAGGATGTCGATTTTTCCAGTTTATAATCCAGTAAGACCTATAAGGTAAGGAAAGTTATGGCATTTTCAGGATGGTAAGAGTGATCTGAGCAAAATGTAACAAACCTTTTAGGATCAGTGGCTTGGCTTCACAGAGGAACTCTTCTTACATGAAATGTAGAATATGACTATAACATTTCTTACATGAAATGTAGAATATTGTTAATAACCAAATCTCTAAGAAAAAAGATTTCAAGTGAACTGTCTGAGAGGTAAGAGGCACTTTCAAAGGCCTTTCTATAGCATTCTGTTTGAGAACTTTTGTTGCATTTCAGAGAATACATAAATAAGTTTACTAATTCAAACTCTTAAAAATCAGTGTTGAGCATTACTAAGATTATACACCACTGAAATTTTAGTTGAACACTTATTTTTTAGTCAGTAATACAGATATCTAAGAAATTTTTATAGCTTCCTGATGAAATACTGCATGTCAATATTGGTATGTTTTCAACTGCATAAAGAGAATGTAGTATGTAGAATCAATATGTATTGATCACGCTGGGAGCTGAGTCTCAACATTTCCAAAAAATCAGGTCACTTACTTGGGTAACTCAGTGTGCTTTTATTTCATATGTCTAACTCTGAAAATATGGGCTTTTGCATAAAGGGAGACATAAATATATTTAAAAAGATGAAATGGGCATTTAATTAGGAAATAAATCAAGAATACCTGGAAATAAAAAAAAAAATGAATAGCAACCAGTAATTTATTCAACAAACTCAAACATTTATGTCTGTTCATGAAGAAGTTTTACTCCCTCATTATCCAGCTGCCTTGTTATCTTTCTGCAGAAATTTTGGGACAGAGACCTGATTGTTAATATTTTGCTGAGTCTATTTCTTACTCTGTAAGAAATGCTGGTGAATTTGTTGAGATTAAAGGCAAGCGAATAGCAAGAAAAATTATCTGAATAATGACTCTGCTAAACAACAAAGGGTACGTTTTAAATTTTTTTTTTCAAGAAGCAGAAATATTTGCAAATTATTGCAAAAAAGAGCAAAGGAATTTGCTGAAAACTATTTTATTTTTAAGAACTAATGGTCGTACAGTTTAAATGGCATTTAGACTAATTAAAATACCTCTTAATAAATTAATAAAGCCAGTCACAGCTGCAAAATTTTTCATAAATTTTATGATACCACACTGCCTTCACTATAACAACAGCCCCATAGAGATCTGAGTCAGATGAAAGGTTTAAAACTAGCTCTCCCTCTTTATTCTGCCAAAACCAGCAACTATTTTGGAGCTAGAGATACTTTTCAGCATCATTTACTGGTTTTAAAAACAAGAATTTTCTTGTGGAATCTGTCTCTATGAGTACCTGAAAAATTATGCCGCAAACTCAGTCTCTAATTCTAAATGCCTCTTTATTGTACCCATTACATGTTATTAGTTCTAGGGTAAATGGATCCATTTTCTATACAGAAAAAACTTAAGGGATAGAGGATTATATACAATCTATGTAATTTAATATTTTTTTACAGTATTACTTTCTAAGTGTGAGGATATACAGTAATATTTTAATCTCAGTTAACCCCATCTTTTCTAATTGCTCTTGGCAGTCAGAAAAGCAAAACCCACAATATTTTCTATTTTAAAAATTTGAAGACTGCATTTTTGACTGAAATCCATATAATTACTACTTTGACTTTAGCTAAACTATAAGAGAAATTTTATAAAGTAGGGCTTCCTAATTACAATTCTTTTCAATTTAGTTAAATTGTGACAGCTGCTGTGATTTTGACAGACAAGAAACAAAGTGCTTGCATTGCAATGACAGCGGTGTCCATGACACTAATTGCAACTTTTGTTGGAAAATGTCATGAATAATGTTTCAAATAGGATGCAAACATAACGCTGGCTCTTCACTCATTTTACTTTGCAACAGAATTCTGGGATATTAACATTATTTTTTGTCTTAGTTCAACTAATAATTTTAGCAGCAACTACAGACAGTGAAATAGGTAGCAGCCATCAATGATCACTGAAACGGTGAAATGAAATCACTGACTTTATAAAATGTTTGGCAGCCACTGCTCCTGAGTGACCAGAAGAATAGTGTTATGTGCCTAAGTATTTTCGTGTTTAATACAAAAAACATATGATAGTGTTGCATTTATTTCTAGAACTGAGATATTTGCAATTTTTGTCAAAATCAAAAAGTGACAGCTCTTAAAGGTGGAATTTTCATAAGCTCATAGATAATGTACAGAACAGAAGGCTCATCGGTTTTTTTCATGTGCTGCATACTTTTAAATTTGATTTAGTTGAGACTTTTTAGTTGAGTGTTTAAATACTGTGAGAGTCTTATTTTCACTTTTTTTCCCTTGCTTTTCAGCCTAGGTTTGAAATTTTAATCCACCGTTAAATTGGATGCTTTTATAAACCTCACTGTGATTCTTACTATTCCTTAGGTGCCTACATAGCCCATATAAATGTAGCCTTCACAGAAAATCCTACCTGAAATATGCTTAAGGCTTCCCCAGGGGAAGGGAATGGCAAGGAAACATACCTCCCAATTTCCAGTATTACTGCTCTGGGGATAACTGACAGATCCCCTAAGAGTCTGAAGAAATTATATTCTCCTATCTTTGTAGCATTTTTCAACATGTATATACTATACACTATACACTATATACTGTACACTATACACTATACACTATATACTATATGTTTGCAAGAGAACGATGCTGGGAAAAAATATTCAGGAATTATTATGGAGTAGTTAGAATACAATTTACAGAGTGTTTTCTCTTCAGGAAAGTTAAAGGTGGGGGAGGGGAGACAAGATTAAGTTTCTTAAATTGATACAAAGATAACGTTTGCATAGGATCAATAATGAGTGCAGCGTCTTTAGGGGTGCTTTGGCAGAACTTCCTTTTGTATACCCTGGTACGTGAATTTGGCAAACCTGCCTGCATATGTCATGAAGTGCTCTTCAAAGTCAGACCTATGTTTTCTGCCTTAAAATAATTCTGACATTATGACAGGTCACAGGATTAGCCTTTTTCCTGTACTGCATGGCATCTCCCTATGTCCTGACTGAATCAGGTTTTTTTGATTTATGTCTTCTGAAATGAACTCAGATTGCCATAGCTGCTTATTGCTTATCTATCAATGCATTATATCTCCAGACCTCTGTCTGGTTTCATAATTTTCTTTCTTGTCAGCCCACACAAATGTCTTTTTAATGTCACCTTCTCACTCTGTATTTTCAGACCCATGGAGATGAGTGTGGGAAATTCCCTCCTAGCCCTTTCTGTACCAAAGCAGCTGGCATGAAAATACCTCTCCCCACTCCCTTTTCAACATACAGCTTCTTCCCTGTGGAAACACAGTGGACGAATGTCTTACACTCCAGTACCTTAATCCATATCACAGCAGCTGGGTAGGCTAAATTTTACAATTATGCAGATATGCATAATTATATGAAGGAAATCCTCCTCCAATAACTAGCACTTTTCCTTTTGTAGATAAAGTTTTCTGACAGAGGCTGTCTGTGGTGTTTCCCATTCACTTGAGAATTTTACCTTATGGGAGTTACAATGACAAGGCAATCTGTCCTTCTCAGAGTCCTTTTCCATTAGCTTTTCCTTTAGGAAAGGCTCCCCTTTGTGGCAGTGTCGTAGAAATCCCTGGCCTCTGCCTAGATCTCTTCACCTCCACAAGGCATTGTAAAGTCTCTACTGCTAGCATCATATTACTCAACAAGTTGCTTCTGCTCAACCTGCTGAAATTCATAGTTATGTTGATAAATAAAGAGCAGTGATCGCCTCTGAAAACTTGCTCTGTAAATGTGAATAATCTAATTCAATTTCCTTTGGGTTTGGGTGTGATGTTTACTAAGGTGAAAATTCTGCAACTGTAGAATTTCTACAGTTGTGAAGCTTGTAATGGTTCTCAGATGAACCAAATCCCAGTGATCAGCAATAGCTGAACATCAAAACAGTCCTAAGTCCTCCATCACTATTCATTGATGCTGTCTTTCTCTTCTGTCAGATATCTTTGAGGTTCTTACCTTCTGTCCAGTGTGAGGGAGATTAACAAATAGATTTGGAAATCATTACTGAAGGCTCCCAAAACTCTGTAGATGTAGTCACACCTGTATGAAGCTCTGCTAAGCAGCTCCTTAAGATGTGTGAATTTCCTTGTCTTTTGTTATGGCTTTTTTTTTCCCTTAACCTAACACAGTGTGCACCTATTTTTATAGAGTGCTGTTTCCCCTTCATTTATGAACATGCTTATACTCTCAAAGTTTATGGTATGGAAAATATAAAATTCAATGGTAAGCTTGTGATATTCTGAACATTACTGCTAATGCTTATTCTTTTAAGTTTCACACTATTTTTTTTCTTCATTAGCAGGTGAAAGAGGAGATAATATCGCTCTATCTGAATATTGATGTCTATTTTTTTAGTGGTAGTTTTATTGAGCTGCATGCAGACTCCATGTGTCTATAGATAAATCTACTATGTGGAATAAGTGTTTTAGTTGGTAATAATATCTGAGAGTAACTGTACAAAATAGTACAGAGAAACAGCCAGGTTTTTTCTTTCTTTATACTAAAATCTTCTTGAGAATAAGATGTAGTTTATATGCTTTTATGGAGATTCCTCCAGAAAATGCCAATTCCATAAAGGGTGCTAGAGAACATGATTGCATATAGATTCAATGATTTTTTTAAAGTTATAGGAGTTAAAGAAAAAAAAAATTGAGAATCTGTACAAATATGGTTTTATATTGATTTCTTAACCAAAAGTAATTAGTTGTGTTATCATCAAAAAAGAATCTTATAAAAAAATTTCCTAGTGTTTTTATATAAAATATATTTCCAAACACAGCCAACCTGTGAAAAATACTCGATTCTATATTGTGTCCTTTACTGTTTAACTATTGCAGGAGTGTAAGAGAGTGATATGTAATCTATAACATGTTAATTCTATAGTACCATGGTGTGAAATTATGTTGGGCCAGAGACAACAAGTTTTGCATGAGTTGTTCTCAGAATTGCATATGGTATTTTACCTTTCCTAAATGTCTTCCATTCCAAATTACTATTGGAAAACTAATTCAGATTTGCGGATAACTCAGGGTTTTGAATATTTTTTACCTAAAATGTGCGATGTGCTGTAGAATTTCAGCATCCAGGCAGAAAATAGTACTGTAAGCTCAAAAGGGCTATGTCCATCACAGTCTAACTATATCCTTCTTCCCAGAGTGGATAATTTCATGACCTGTTATTCTGTTAAAAGGGTAATATTCAGATTCCTGATTATGCTGAGAAATTGCCTCTGACTAGCCATCCTGTGCAGTCTTGTTAAACAAACAAGGTATACAACTTATGGGTCACAAACTTCTTGATAGATCCTGTTGAAGAACAGTGATATAATTGATTGAACTTGTTTACCTTTACTTATAATATATCTCCTTTGGGAATCATTTAAGTTTATTTGTAAGCTGAAAAAAAACCCCAACTCTACCCCATATGCAAAAAACCCCAAACAAACAAACACAAACCATAAGAGAAAGATGTCACAGTATCTCCAAAGGAAGTCTAGTAGTGGCTGTCCTTTTGTCTCTAAAGGATCTAACTAAATGTTTCTACTCTTTGTTTTTAGGCTTACTGCCAATGTACTCTCTGTATGTGTCCTCTGTTCCATTTTCAAGTTGTATTTATATCATCATATGTTACAATAATCTCCATGAGTGGAAGTAACAAAAGAAAGAGAAGACCTGTACAGGTAAAAAGCCAAAGAAACAGCAAAGCATTGAATATTGAAAGGAACTGAAAGAGCAGAGTGCACATTATTTCTAGCTGTATAAAATGTATATGGTGATAGCAGGTAATCATAGCTCCTACTTACTACTCTAATATAGAACTAAAGAGGGGGGTATTATATGAATGTTGAGGATATGCCTCGAACAAGACAAAATTTGCACCAGGGAATTCTCTTTAGCAGTTAGAGACAAAAAAGATGGGGTAGTGTGGGAAATTTCCAGGCTGCCTGAGCCAATCTGTAGCTCCTCTGGTGTACGTGAGGCTGGAAATGTTCTGAGCAGAGCAGGGCTTCAGAACTCTGTGTGTGTGTGTGTGTGTGTGTGTGTGTGTGTTGTCTGTGTGTGTGTGTGTATATGTGTATGTGTGTGTGCATATGTTGTCCGTGTGCGTGAGTGTGTGTGTGTGTGACTCTGTGTGTGTGTGTGTGTGTTAAGCATTTTCTGTTGCCATTACAAAGAACTGTGCTTTTCATCCTCCACTCTGAACTGCCTTTGCTTCTCACCTGCTTGCTGGCCTTGTTAATAATCAATCACATTTTAGTCACTTAACCTTTGTTTGCTGCTCCCCCTGCCTCTTTTGCTCTTTTGCATGTTGCAGTGGATGGCAGGACTCCAGCTGTTTGTTGATTAACAAATGAGCACTGTATGTGCTGCAACCATTTTCACTTCTTCCTGGAGCCTCTTGCTGCAGCCACTTTAGCTGCTTCTTTGCATATTGATTGAACAGGGCTCGCATTGAGTATTGACTGTCACAGACAATGTTCCTCACTTACCATTACTGCCCTTGTTTCTTTCTCCCTCATCACCATTCCTGTAAATACTGATGTTCATCCAGTTTCTCCTGCCCTTATATTTCTCCACCATCTGCCTCTTTGTTTCATTCTCATACTTGTAAATCAACCACATACAATCATTTCTTTTCTTTTTTGCTTTCGCCTTTGAGAACATTTCTCCTAATCACCAGCATGGCCAATCTCAGGAGTTCAGCATTCAGAAATCATGACTCAGCCTCCCTCTTCTCTGATATCAGGTTACTGATCTAATACTGAAAAAATCATTTTATTTTTCTTTTTTTTCCTCAGAAAATAAATATAATCATCTAGCATTTTAAGGTGTGTAGAAAACCTAGGTATTGTTTACAACTCCTGGGAAAATAATGTCTTAATAATAATAAAAAAATTAAAGCATCTGCTATCACCAAAAAGCAAGAGCCTGATATCTGAAGACAAAGAGCAGCTAAGATAAAGACAGGATGAAAGAGAGGAGAATGCACATACTGCCTGAAGTGGCAGGAGCTGAAAACAAATATACCAACTCTATAAACCACTGGTCATTTAATGGAATGCAACCTTGTGAGAAAGGGGAAAAACAGCTTTAAGGAAACAAGAAAGCAAAAAACAAATCTCCATCATGTCTCTGGCCCTCTGGTTATCACATATTTGCATGTAACATTGTGACATCGAGCTGAAGATCAATGGAGAGAGTGCAACATGAAAGCATGTTGGAAAATGTTAAGACACGGGAAGAATGAATCTTCCATTTTCCCCTTATGGAGGGAAAGAAAGAATCAACACCATTCTCCTCCTGGCAAAGAGAAAAATTCTGTCACCAACATCACTTGCTTTGCTTTCAGTGAGTGACTGAACTAAACGACCTCCACTGGTGTCTCAATCTCGTGTGTCTGCTGCAAACAGTAAATTTCACAATTTTAGTAAAATTGTGAAATTATGCATTTAAATCTGTTTTCTGTTGATATTATTCTTCTTTTGGTTTCATTGTATTTGGGGTTTTTTTTAATTTCTATCCTCCAAGGAAGGTTTCATTGGCATTTTTCTGTCAAAATACTTTCTGGCATAGGGTTGCTACATGGAAATATATTGTCAATATGAAGATAGGATACTGCTTGAACATTTTTGTTACCAATTTAGGAATATCACAAGTAGAGCTGTCCTTAACTGGAATATCTTCATTTTTAAATTAAATGAAGACATTTTTTTTGAACAATAAATGCACTCCAATTACAGTCTTGTAGCTTCCTATTTGTTTTCTCTCTGATGATTTAAGTTCTCTGTATGGGCTGCATTTCTCTTAATGTATTCCAGCCTCATTCCTTGCCTCATTTCCAGGAATGTGCTAGAAACCCTATAAACTTGGTCTATTATGAGAGATGTAATTTGGCTTAAAAAAGCCAAAGTTTTAGAAGAAAATACAGTTTGGCATCCAAATCCAAACGCCTAGTAAGTTTTTGCCACCAGGTCTCAGGATGTAACATAAAACAAGGTGGGGAAAGTGCTAAAATACAGGGCAAGAAAGAAGAAACCTGCAGAAGTCCCCCACTCACATATGCCATGGGCAGGGCATAAATTTTCGTGCTAAGTGAAGAGATGGGGTGGCAGGAACTGAAAACAGGATTTGCTGGAGACAAGTGAGGTAGAGCAAAAGTACCAGACTGAGCCCTGTGCTACAGAGCCCCACCCAGGTCTGTGGCCATGCCAGGAGCAGCTCAGTGCCATGTTTAGCAAAACTTCCCACCAAACTTGGACTTCCTTTTTGTTGTATGGAATTTTTACTCATCACTAATTTTCATGTGGATTTCTTCCCCATGATTTCTTAGGTCACTACAGAACACCAAGCCATTTTGTTAAAACAATTTTTTAAAAAATTGAATAAGCTGGCATGTTCCTTTGAATTCTTGTAAAAATATGTATATTTCCACATTTCTGAAAATTTCAATTTAGTAATTTATTAATAAATTAATAATTTGATAAATTAATTAATAAATTAATTTATTAATTCAGAAATTTTATTTCTGAATATTTCAAGCATTTCTGAAAAGCTTCTCCTGTGCATCGTGGTTGTGAAGATGAAATAATTGATTCAAACATATCCTGTATACAAAAATATAAAGCGTAGGGCAAAATATATATTTGTTTCTTTTCGGCAAAACTTGAACTTTCAATGCCTAAATAAGCATGTTTGAACACTTGAAATATTACTTCTAAATTAAATGTTGCATTTTCTATTTCTAGTTCATGTTGTTTGCTTAATCTCACCTTGAACTCTTTGATGCTCCTTGTACTTAGTCCTTTGTACTTGTACTTAGACACTTTAAGTCTTCCCATTTTAGGTCCTTTTTTGACTGAATGTCTTTGAGGTCACCTTGATGATTCTTGGACTTCTTTCTTCTTTCAACTGATGCTATAAATTACCCTTCCCCTCCCCCCCCCCCCCCAATTTGTCC
Source organism: Setophaga petechia (assembly GCA_024362935.1). NCBI lineage: Eukaryota > Metazoa > Chordata > Aves > Passeriformes > Parulidae > Setophaga > Setophaga petechia. The sequence goes on from JANCRA010000015.1 coordinate 18,290,253, forward strand.
ACTATCTTTTGCTCTTATATCCATTCAAGTAACTCCATCTTGCCCTGTTCCTTACTCAATGACTGAGTTTGAATATTGTTGTTTTGATAATACCTGTATTTTCTCCTGCTTGAGTAGTGTCCTACTCTTGAGAGTACTCTTAGCCTCTTATTTGAAATGGAAATTCTTTACAATAAGTTTAGCTCACGTACAATGCATTCTTAAATGGTCATATTTTACAAAGTGGAGTGATATAGAAGACTTAGCAGCAAACCAAGAGAGTATCTGGTGCTCAGATTCACTCTGTTGTGGCTGCCTGTATTCCCAAGGGCCATAAGCTTTAGTGAAGGAGATTCACATATATGAGTGAAGATTTCTTGATTCTTGGCCTTTGGTAATAATAATATAGGAATACAATTAAAAAACTTTAATTATAATTATGTAATGACTTGTTCTGTGTGGTATGTGCTAAACTACTGTAATATATACCAGTACTTTCATATTACCATGCACAGATTTTCAGATCATTCCACAGCAGCACTGAATTTTCATATTTAATTTCATTTTCCTCAAACCTAACTGCTTTTCAGAGACTAACTGCAGCTTTGATAAATGTTCTTTCTTGACTAGTTAATATCTTAGGCTTATAAAAGGTATTTTAATAAAAAAATATAGCTCCCAGCTAGAGCCCAGATTTCAAAAGATAAGAACATCTACTTTTCCATTTATTTTTTTCGGAATTAGTCACTTTAGTTTAAAGACTTTTTTTCCAGACTGATTAGGAAGAAAGACTGACAAATTGAACTTCAGATTTACTCTTTCGCCAGACTGATACAAGAAGCAGGTAATGAGATCAACTCATTGTTAGTCACAAAGAGGTTTCTTTGAAATGAAACGTCAGACATACTTATTGCTTTAACAGTCACACAGACTGGTGCAAACAAAAGCAAGACACTCAGGCCTACATTTTCTTCCACAGCTCCTAAAGTAACTAATGTATATCCTCACAGCTTCTCAGAACTGCCACCAATCTGATACCAATTTGAATTCTTAAAACTGTAGTAATAATATAGTAATATAGTAATTTGCCATCAGTGCACTGTATTTGTTGTAAAGATAATGTGTTGGTGTAGAAATTTCATCTCTCTCCTCTCAAATAAATGAAAACTCAGCTATCATTTTTCCAGAAGACTAAGTGTTTTCTTTATATTAAAATACTGGAATAACAAAGGAATAGAAAAAGAACGGGGTTCAGCACCAGCCTCTTCCCCCCTCACCCCATACAAGCTGATGGGCCAATTGACTTTTCCTGTTTGCAGATAAGTTTTAACCATGTTAATAGAATGTGCTCATTTACAAAAGAATCACAGAATCACAGAATTAATTAGGTTGGAAAAGATCTTTGAGATCATCAAGTCCAGCCTATGACCTAACATCACCTTGTCAACTAGACCGTGGCACATCCAGTCTTTTTTTAAACACCTCCAGGGACAGTGACTCCACCACCTTCCTGGGCAGCCTAGTCCAATGCCCAATCACTTTGTCTGGGAAAAGTTTTTCCTTTTATTCTTAAACTTCCCCTGGTGCAGCTTAAGATTGTGTCCTTTTGTCCTGTCCCTGGTTGCCTGGGAGAAGAGATCAACCATTACCTGGCTACACCCTCCTTTCAGGCAGTTGTAGAGACTGATAAGGTCCCTCCAGTAGTTTCCTTTCCTCCATCATAAATACCCCCAGCTCCCTCAGCCCCTCCTCATAGGGTTTGTGTTCTAGACTCCTGTTTGTCTAGACAACAGCCTTGTTGCCCTCCTCTGGATGCCTTTGAGTACCTCAACGTCCTTCCTAAATTGGGGGGCCCAGAACTGGATACAAATTTGCTCCTTGAGCACTGGCCTGACAGATAAAGACTATATTCCAAGATGAGGAGTTAAGTCAATTGTAAAAACTTTCCCAGGTTTAATAAGACCCACCAGCCCTGGCATGGGAGGAAAGCTGGTGAACAAATACATAAAACAAATCAGGAATTAAGTGGATGGAGTGGGAAGACCTAGTTGACTGGTGATATGGATGGTTTAAGAAATTTTAAGAGCTCCTCCACTGAGTTTTTCCTGCTACATATCTTTGATAGGAAGAGACAGGAAAATACTAGTAACTAATGGAGAGAGAGAGAAGATGGTTGTACTAATTTCTTTGCTATGAACCATCATGAGTAGAATCAGCTGTCACTATCCCATCTCCTTCCTCATCCATACATGAAAGACAATGTCCATAATTTGAAGGAAAATTTCAATGAAACCACAAAAAACTTCTATACCCAGGATATGAAGGATAAAAATATTAAATTTTGCATGCAAAATATCTAATTTTACTAGCTTTTCCTGAGTATGCTCTAAAAAAGGATTTATTATATCCATCCACCAAGAATTCCTTTCTTACCTAAAAGTTCCTTTTTTTCCCGTTTCCTCTCTGACCTGGACATGATTTCTGTCTCTTCTTACTGAGAAACCTCACTTATTTGCAGTCCCTTTGGAACTTACAATACTCATAATTCTGTTTTTCACCAGAGGAAACCATATCTCTCTTGTTGATTATATCAAACTCCCACCAAAAGAGAGTAAAATTGCTCCTTTTTTACAGGAATGCTTAAAAATGAGAGACTCAACTACAGCATGTCTGAGGAAACCTCAGACAAGCAGGACGTATTTAATAAGTGCAGATTATAAGTACCCTTCTGAAAGATAAATTTTATTTTTGTACTTGCCAAAAATAGGCTAACCATGAAGAGTTTGGGGAGCAAAGTTCTGATATTGTAATCAGTTGTGGAAGTTTTGGGGGTATCTTTTTGGGGAGGAAAGGTTTTTATTTAGCAATTCATCTTTTAAATCATGGATGAATGACACGATCTCATTTCAGTCCTCCTGCTGCTCTATTGTTACACAATGTATCAGTCCCGCTATGGGAATGAGTGAAGATGCCCATTACGACAAAATCCGTGTCTGCTTTTCTCCTACTGGGACACCTATGCAAAAATAATTCCCAATGGCAGATATACAGTTTCTTATTGTCTTATATTGTGAAACCATAAAAAGTTAGAGTGCAAGAGAAAATCTGAGTCAGCATCATTATAAAAACATTAATTTTCAAACATTTTTCTTTTTTAAACATTGAAGTGAGTGTGATTTTATTTCCATTTTGATATGACATGGTCTCTACTTGGCCCTTAGGATCTACTTGGCCCTTAGGATTTCTCTTAAAGTGTTTGCAACTTATCTCAAAACAAAACAAAGCAATACAAGACACAACAATTTGGAGTGGAAATCCACCAGCTGCTCCTATGAAGATAACCAGCCTGAGCATTTCCAGTCCTCCCTGCAAAGTTTGTGTTCTAGATTTGCTGGCAGTTGGCTCAGTGTGCTGTTCCTCTGGGAAAGTACACCTAAAATGATGCAGCACCCAAGGCACTTGTGTGATGTTTAAAATTGTTATGAGCAGCATAATCTGATGAAATTACACTGATGAAAGTGCCGTTTAACCATGTTGTATTCTATGTCTACCAACACATATAACTTTCAGGAGATTAACTTTCAGGAAAGTGAACCTTCCTGTTTTCCCTTCCCCTTCACTCCACTTAATTTTTTTGAGAAAGTGTTCCGTTAATGATATGTTTTAGTGCTCTCTTGGAATTGGGGTATGTGAGAAGCATTCCCTCCATTTCAAAAGAGAGAGATATCATCAGTCTTTTGACTGGCAGCAAAATCAGATTCCCTCTGGTATGCCACAGTGTGTGTGGCATTTGCAGGCAGTGGTGCAACTTCCCTCACAGTGAATAACTGCTTCCTTCCCTGGTTGGGGAAGGAAGTAAGTGGCGGAAGGAAGTAAGTGGCGGAAGGAAGTGGCGGAAGGAAGTGGCGGAAGGAAGTGGCGGAAGGAAGGAAGTGGCGGAAGGAAGGAAGTGGCGGAAGGAAGTGGTGGAAGGAAGGAAGTGGCGGAAGGAAGGAAGTGGCGGAAGGAAGTGGCGGAAGGAAGGAAGTGGCGGAAGGAAGTGGCGGAAGGAAGTGGCGGAAGTGGCGGAAGTGGCAGAAGTGGCGGAAGTGGCGGAAGGAAGGAAGTGGCGGAAGGAAGTGGCGGAAGGAAGTGGCGGAAGGAAGTGGTGGAAGGAAGGAAGTGGCGGAAGGAAGGAAGTGGCGGAAGGAAGGAAGGAAGTGGCGGAAGGAAGTGGCGGAAGGAAGTGGCGGAAGGAAGGAAGGAAGTGGTGGAAGGAAGGAAGTGGCGGAAGGAAGTGGCGGAAGGAAGTGGCGGAAGGAAGGAAGTGGCGGAAGGAAGTGGCGGAAGGAAGTGGTGGAAGGAAGTGGCGGAAGTGGCGGAAGGAAGGAAGGAAGGAAGGAAGGAAGGAAGGAAGGAAGGAAGTGGCGGAAGGAAGTGGCGGAAGTGGCGGAAGGAAGTGGCGGAAGGAAGTGGCGGAAGGAAGGAAGGAAGTGGCGGAAGGAAGGAAGTGGCGGAAGGAAGGAAGGAAGGAAGGAAGTGGCGGAAGGAAGGAAGTGGCGGAAGGAAGGAAGGAAGTGGCGGAAGGAAGTGGCGGAAGGAAGTGGCGGAAGGGAGTGGCGGAAGTGGCGGAAGTGGCGGAAGTGGCGGAAGGAAGGAAGGAAGGAAGGAAGGAAGGAAGGAAGGAAGGAAGGAAGAGCCCTGGTTTGCAGGAACAGCCATATTTCCTTTAATGATATTTAGGACCTTGAAAACAATATTCTCAGTACCACCAATCCCACCAGTGAGGGGTTTGGGTATGTGGGGAAAGGAGGCAAATAGATGTCCAGTTTCCATTCTCACCTTGCCTGTTCCTTACTGCTACTGCAAGGAAAGCCCAGCCTGGCCCTTCAGGTATTTTTCCTTCAGGTATTTTTCCACAGGTTCCCATATTCCCTGTCTCCTCAGAAGTCTGCTAAGGCTTCAGCTGCTGGAACAAGAGCACTATGCTACTGGTAGACCCCTTGCTCTTGTGGGAACAAAACTGAGTTTGCCTATATTGTTAAGAGAAGTCTTCAAGGAACTCTGCCCTATTAAGAGAAGGCTTCAAGAAACTCTGCCCCAGTATATTGTAATTCTTTACAGAATGAAAACATTTCTGTTGCCCTTTCAGAAATCTGTGCATGATACCAGTACAACAATGAAGTTTCAGTGAATTGGAAAAGTTTTTTACATTTACTTAGATATATTTTCCCTTCATGCTTTTAATTAGGGAAAGCAACTAAAATCTAAAAGAGCTCTTTCAGATAAAAACACACACAGAAAAAGAACATTCTGTTACACAGTTTTTGGAAAAAAAGGCAGCAAAAACGGAACCTTTCTAAATTTATTTTCTGATGACTCAGTATTTTCACAGAAAATAACATGTCCCAGACAATTTCCTAAAGGGCTGTAGAGTCTTGGCTAGATCGTGGGTACACCTATTCCTCAATATTGTGCTTGCACTCAGTGTTATCCAAGTTTATCTGTAGAATTAGTTGATTAGAAAATATTTTACGTTCTCTTCTAAAATATATACTGTATTTTGAAGTTTCTTTTCTGTATGGTAATGCATCTGCAGATAGTAATCTGTACACTTTTCTATTCAACTTAGCAACCATAACTGAGACTATATGTTTAAAACTGAATAATTTAAATAATAACAAAGCCCCCTGCTTGCTGATTTTTAACACTGGAATGTTAGTAATGACACAAAACTGGCTTGCTGTGTTGCCCCTTTGTGCTGCAGTCCTGATAGGATGCCATGATGAGCTTACTCTTTTAAGCCTAAGGGCTTAACATTAGCAGCATATGACAATTTTCTTATCAGAGTCTGCTTTGCAAAGCACTCAGGGAGGAGGGAGTGGACTGTCATATATGGAATGGTGTGGTAATTAAGCAACACTGCTGAAGCATGGAATGTGAAAAACCCACGGGTTTCACTGTTAGGCTTCTTACATGATTGCAAAACATGCCAGTGCAGAGCTTTTTTGCCGTGCAATAAGGGACTTTTTATTTTTGAGAAAAAAAAGAAGCAGTTATTAAACTCAGCATGGAGACAATCTGAAACAGGATCTTCATCAATCAGATTAACTACTTTCCAAGATGAAAGTAGACGAGGCACAGTGTGAGCCTGAGAAGATATTTATCAAAACCCATATTAATAACCACTTTCAGCCTTCTCCTGACAGTTTCATCTTAGCTTCCATGTTTAACATTTGAGTATCATATGTTTTTGTCAGGATGAGGCTGCTAAGAGCATCAATTAATTAATTCCTCTGAAGTATGGTTTGGAAAGGTAATAAAGTAACATTCCCTAAGGCCAGAACCAGTAATGGTAAGCAGCATTCTGGTGCTGTGCAATTCGTTACTTCAGAAAGAAATTAAAAGCACGGAATCACTTCCACTTTTAAAAGCACAAGATATTCAACTTTATTTTAATAAAATTGCTGAGAGGGATCCATTTTTAAAGTAATATTTTCAAAGCTGATAAAAAACATTGCTGCTTTTTATTTGTTTTATTTTAATAGAAAAAAAGTAGAATGCCTCTGGCAAAATAAAAGGCAGAAGAGATGACTGGAATATGTCTTAACACTGTTATTTATTTGCTATCATTATTATGATTTGCCTTGTTATTTGGGTCTTACTGTTCTGTTCTGGAATTTTCACTGTGGGGTGAAGGAAGCCTGCTGACAATACAGAGAAATTAACCCTCTCCTTGTTTCTCCTAAAATTCTCACTGGGAATTTCAAGTATATAATAACTTGTCCATCTTTTCCCCTGATTAGAACCAGTGAGATTTTTATTTCTTTAACTCTGTAGGAAAAGGCATGTTTGGTCTTGTAAGAAATGGAAGAAAAGAAAGGATAAAGAGCTGTTTGGTGACATAAAAAAACATCAAGATAGTATTTTTTTAAAAATCAGAAGTAGATAGTGGTTGAACTTGGATACATTGCTTTAATCTTGTGAAATACATGCACTCTTTCACTTCCACATCCATTTAGTCCAACCATAAACAAAGTAATACATCTATGCAAAAAGACATATGTATGAATGCTGTTGACAATAGTAGCTCTTTTCTCGCTGCCTGTGGGAATGTCAGCCTGTATAGTTAGTGTGTCCTAATGACTGCATGAGCCAGATCAAAATATTATGCTTGCTAGTTACTAAACAAATGTCTCCACACACATTTTATATTAATGTATTTCAGTATGATCTTGTCAGAGAATAAGATTCAGATATTCATACTTTAAATCTTGTGTGTGAATTGTGTAAATGTGTGTCTATGAGCCCTTTGCCTATCAATGCTCTTTTATAGCTTTCGAGTCTTTTGACTACTCAGTTTGGGGTGGTTCTGAAGGTATTTATGTCCATGGGAAGTAACTGCTTTGCCCTCCAGGATAGCTGGAGAGTAGGCTGAGAATAAGAAACTTGGTGAACTTTCATAGAGACAAACAGGACAGGGATGTTGTCTCTTTCCCCTACTGGAACAGGTCAGAAAACCACTCCCAAACAACAAATGCTCTTGACTTCCTATGAGAACTATGTTCATTTATGTTCTTATTCTACATGGTGGGGCTTCATCTGGACACCATCCTTCAGAGACAGCAGACCAAAAGAGCCCTGAATAGCATCATCTCCCTTCCCCAAGAGTGCAGGTCAGTAGCCTGCAAGCTAGACCTCCCAACAGACAGCGTCATCATTTCCAAAATCAACTTGTTTATAAAGAATGTGGATGCTTTTGTCAAAAAATTTTGGGTAGTCAAATATCCATAAACCCCCTTGTATTATACATGGGGAAGGCATACATTTGACCTCCTATAACCTTCAAGAAAATTGCACTTTTCCTCCCTCTGGGGAGGAATATCTATCTGCTTCATTGTTAACACTGGAGTGAAAATGTCTCAGCTATCCCTTTCCTCAATTAGAGAAGCAATGTATTAGATCTTATAGAATATGCAATAAAAAAACCCAAACCCACCAACAAACCAGCCAACCAACCATGGTGTCTATATTCATCTGTAGGTTTTTCCACCTTCATTCTGACAATGCATGGGACCGGCCATCAATAATATCTGGAGATCCATTCTGTAGAGATCCTATGGCACCATCCAGATAAGCTCAAATACTTTGCAGGATCTGCAAAGAACTTGCTATGTTCTGACTCTAATTAACAGCTGAGCAAAGCATTTAGCATTTGCAGCAGAAAACTCAGACTGGAAAAATCACTTCTGGCAAGTAGGGATCTGTGTCAATGCCCCTGGCCATGGCCAATCTTAGGATCTGGTTGTTCCTAGTCTTCTGAGAGTTATTCCAAAATGGCCAGTCTGGACTCAGATTGCTGATGTTTATCAGCCTTTTTGTTGCCCTGGGGATGGGACTCAAGTAAATACTAGAAAGGGGAGTCAAAAACTGGAAAGAAAGTTAAGAGAATGCAGAACTTTCTTATAGAAAAAGTTTGACTTACACAATAGATAAATTTCATTAGCTGTCTTGTGAGCTGTTGAATGTTTCTATTTGGTTCTCTTTCTTTATTAACTATTATTGTGCAGGAATTATGCTTGATTGGTGAAAATGAAACAAATCTAAAATTTTTCCCCATAAAATAAAATATAACTTTCAAATATATAGGTGGACTATGTCCATATACAAGGTCAGGAGTTCGGGTGGAGACACAAAGTTATTCTCTGGCCCATCAGATGAACTGGTATGAATCAGATCCAAAGTCCTGTGGAATTCCTCTTTGCTCTTCTCCATGTATAAAATTGCTATTTATGTATTCAGACCTAAATACCTCTGCAGAAATAAACAAGTCTGAAATGGTTTGGTGCAAATTCTTTGCACTTCATTATCTTTTCTAAAGTGTACGGTAACTGTAAGTGAATTAGGGAGCATTTTCTACGTAACACATGGGGACTTTACCAGGAGCTTGAGAAGATTGTTTAGCAGCCAGCCAGAATCACCAGTTGAGGTCCCTTGATTTGCATTCAGAGGTTACAAAGCATTCAGCTAGAGGAGGATTATGGAATTGAAAGGTCTCAGGCACAGGAAGACTGAGTCTATAAGTGCTGTAAAGAAAACTGAGAAAAACTCAGGAAGCTGAGAGTTGAAACAAAACTAGTTTGTCTTATGTTCTAATTTGGCTTCAGAGATTTAAGGGGTTATCTCTGCTAAACCTCATAGATTGTGGCTGAACCCTCTGAGTGTCAGAAGATCTGCTATTACTGTCTTCCCTGCTAGGGTGATTGTTGTTGCTGGATAAAGAAGGTGTACATCAAAGCAGAAGGATTAATGTGATTTAATACCACTATTCAATCTGCAATTCTGCACATGGAATTGATTACTCTGGTGTTTACAACTGTGGAAACTTAACATTTGAAAATGCACAGAATTTTTTCATAATGTAGTTAGTGTTAAAGAAACATCATCAAACTAAGAGTACTTCCATATGCTAAGCTGACCAAATGCTGTGTGACCATGCTGAAAATTAAATTTTGGTAGGTGAGATCCGTGAGGCACAAAAATGAGTATACTGCTTAAGATCAGTATAAAACATTGATGCTAAGAATAGACTCTACATCATAACTACAGTTAGCATTGCAAAGAGACTTGTAAAATAATCTCAGCCTACAATTTCTACTACAACATCCTGGGATTCTGAGACCTTTTTAAACAAATATTTCCTTTCATGAAGTTTTGTGCTGTTCTCCACAGGGTCACTGGGACAGGTCAAAAACACGATCAAAAATATCCTCTCTTTTTCTCCTTCTTTGAAAATATTTCCCTGCTGTTTGCTGACTATCAGTTTTGGTTACTTTGTGTTACTCCCAAAGCATGAAGAATGAAACTGAAGACCAACACAATGCTGTTAAACACACACAGAAAACTACAAAAAAGAAAAAGGAGAAAATAAAGCACTTCTGCAAATCTCTTACTATTATTGAGATGTTGAGGTTGTATGTGTATTACATGATCATACAAGTGGGTAGCAGCGTAGTTTCACCTAGCAGATCCACAACACACAAGATACTGATGTGTCTTCATAGTCAATGACTATGGTCTGACAACCCCTAATTCCTGACCATGATAATGTAGGCTATAATTCCTTTAGAAGACCTGAATGGATTTATTGTGTTTAGTTTTTGATCCTGTAGAGGTCCACTGATATTCAGGATCATTACTGTAGCAGTGTTTGTATACTCTGCTAGTAGATAAATTCAGTCTGTGGTGATTTTCATCCACATCAATTTACAGGGTTTCTCTGGTATTTAAAGCAAATCTGTGAAGCTCCTTTCTGAGCATTATCATTCTGTCTGAAAACCTTCTGACTGAAAAAAACCATAATTTTGCTGAGTCAAAATGGATGTTTCTTGGTAAACATCTCTTCCCCCATTGTCGCAGACACCCTTGTGAAAAATTCTTTCTTAGGATTTTTCCTGCTGGAGCTGAGAAGTTTCAGTAGCAAATGTTAACAATTATTATCTGCTGCTGTGGAATGCAACAGGTCCACTTGTGATTGGTCTTCTGTAGATGTTTGGATTTACTGACCACTCACGGCAGGGCTGCTCTTGCTATCTGCCAAGAGACAGATATTTTGTTATTATTCTTTCTATTCTATTCTTAGTTAGCCAGCTTCTGAAGAAGCTCCTTTCCTTTCTATTTCTATGTAGTATATTTATAATGTTATGTATATATATCATAATATAATAAATCAAGCCTTCTGATCATGGAATCAAGATCCCTGACTCATCCATCCATCTAAAAACCCCTGTGACCACCGTCACACCCCATACTGTTTAAAAATTCAGATTTTGAATGAGTCCCTCAGGGTGACCATACCTTCAATAAATATTGTACTGCCCTATTGCCATATTAAAACACATACTTTGTATAAGCAAGGTCTTGGTATGTTCAAGTTATACTCTTACACAATTGGCCCATTGGTCTCTGTCTGAGCTGACATCCAGTGAAAGGTCTTCAGCCTTTCCTGAATATTTGCATGGAACTGTTTTCAGTGTTCATGTCCTTGGGCTGACTCTAAAGTTGAAGAGAGTTTGTCCGGGATAACTGGACTGTCATTGTTGCTCATACAGGATTTTTGGCAGCTTTTCTTTAAACCCGGGCTTTTAAAATTACATTTCTGCCTTTATTTTTGTTTCATTTTTATTTTTAATTTACTTCTTCCCTTAATTTCACTACTCAGGACAGTCTATGTCATCCACCTGGTGCCACTATGGTTCCTGTTCTGGGTTTAGCTGGGACAGGGTTAAATTTTTCACAGTAGCAGTAAGTGGGTGGTGCCTTGGAGCCCTGTGGGCATATCTGGATTGGTTATTCCACAGAAATACATCGGCCCTGAGGACAGAAGGAAGGGAGTCTGCTTCTGGGAAGAGGGTGGAACAAAGTGTGGCAGTGTGGGGAACCCTTTAGCCATTGTTCTTTGTCTTGGGGTCAAACTGCCCTGGGTCAGGCTGACTGAGCATTGTTCATGTAAATCACCCTCTCTCGTGTAGACTTTCTGTTATTAGCATTGTTGCTGCTACTGTTCATTTTCTTATCTCATTGCTTTTTCCAGTAGGTTATACTTATCTCAATTTGTGATCTCTGCTTTTTGTCTCCCTCCAGAGGGAGGATTTGTGGTTTCCTTTGTAGTGAGAGTACTAAGTTGGGGAATACCATTCCTAAACCATGACAATTCTGTATCATGACTCAAATATAGATGAAATTGATGAGGTCTGTAATTTTGTATCATGTCATTTTTATTAGCTCGATGGACCTTTTTTACTTCCCAATGGTTTTGAAAGCTCAAATAGAGTTTCTTTATCCTTTTGCCTCTAGTTTGCACACTGACCTATGGCAGTTGTGCTTGTTCATAACTACATGCTCAGAATGACATAAGTCTCTTTCAAAATGACATATTTTAGGGTCTGCACATGCAAGTTTCATAGATTCACTTGTAAAGCTTCAAAGAATCTCCTTGCTGCCATCTCATGCAGGAACTGAAGGTTGTCCTATGTTTTTGGAGAAAATATGTCCTTTTCTTACGTTTACCAGTAAATAATGTGTGGTCAGAGAGGAATAGAATTTTTGAAAATAAGGAACTTACAGAAATATTGTCAGTAATGAAACCAAAATTTTAATGTGATATGCAATCTAAAAGATCCACGTTCCCTACAATTCTGTAGAAAACAACAATTTTGTATTCCTGAATTCCAAGAAAACCTTACAGATTATTCTTCCTGCCAGAATCAAGAGCAAGAAACAAAATGGAATGTCCCAGCTGGTCATTTGAAATTGTGTTCCTATCAGTTAATGTATTAGAATTAGACTGAACTGTATGACTGTATTTTTAAACAGTCAGTCTCCCTAAAACAAATTTTAAAGGTAGCTGGTGACCATTTCGGGTATGTCCTGGCTGAAAACATTTCACCTGAAGGAATTAGCCCATGCTCCTTGCACCCAGAATTATAATGCCATCTGGCAGATATTATTTCAGCACCAAGTTCTTAATGAGATAAGGTCGAGCCAAACATGGATTCAGGGTACAAAAGAATTTAATAATATTTTATTCATACTAGTGAACATTTGCATATACTTTATGAGAACAGTTATTACAAGAAACTTTTCACCTTCTAGCATTCTTTAAAATATTTTGGCATGTAGATATTTCTAAAAGATCCATAATGTTTTTATTTCTGTTTTTTTTTTCCTATATTTAAATTCTTGTACTCATGTATTTGGATTCAAATTTATGTTAAAATAATTGTATTATGTCACACATAACTAAACATATTTTATAATCTAAGGCAAGTAATAGTAGACTACTGAAGATCCAAAATTCTCTTTTCTAATCAGTGTAGGTTACAACAGTCAAATGTATTAAAATTTCAACCCTGAAGTCCACTCATCCCTTATGTTAGTGAATTGGGCATATTGCAGCTCTTTTACACCATGTCACACAGGGAACAGTACTATTAGCAATATGTCTGCTTGCTCTCAACTTCTTAGCCATGATAAAGGCTGAGGGCAGTCTTCAGCCCAATTTCAGATGAAACAAAGAGATTTAAACAAAAAGCATCTTGTGCAGCTGTATCATGTACACTATCTAACGTAGCTGTGAGTATTTTCATTACCCACTTAATGGAAGGGTTTAGTTAAGATTCATCTTGCCTTGGTTACATGTAATGCATCTGGCCATATTTGAATTAATTGTATAAGTCCCATTAGAGTCAATGAAGATATAGCCAATACAGTCAATGGCATCTAGAGAGCAGTTAATCTTGTCCTAAATTTGATCAGATGAATTGTTCTTTAAACTCCATTAACTATATTGATTATCTCCCCAAGAATGTAATGGAATTCAGACAGTAAGTCTGCTTTGGACAGGCTAAATGGTAGATATCTAGAGTAAGAATTTCATGCTCTCAGCCATTGTGTTCTGCAATGAAATCTGGTTGAAATACTGGTGCCTTATTTCAATTTACTTACTGGTGAAAGCATTGCAATTTAAGAATAATATTCAGGTTACAAAAAACTTCATAGAAGAGTAGAACTTTATATTGCAGCTCTGGCTGCCTAAACAGCAAACAGCCTTGGAAGAAAAAACCTGATGTCTGTTTGATCTTTTGGATTTGTTGAGAAGCCCACAAGACCGTTTTCTGTCCAAAATCTCATATAGTTGTTCAGGGTAGATGTTTATACTCAAATCTGGGGGGACTATGGCCACTGTCTGAATGTTTGGTATGTGTCTTGCTCAGGACAAATGGCCTAACCATGCAACCAGATCAGCAGGTCACTCACAGCTACTTCACTGTCCTTCACTGCTGACTTGCCTTGTATTGTGTCATCTTCATAAATTCTAAACTTACAGAGCCCAAAAAAATTACTGTAACTGCCTAATAAGCAATCCTGACAGACTTGGCCCTGAGAGTTCCCTGAATAACAGCTGCTTGAACTTGGACCACATCTTGATTTAAAAATTGGTGAAAAATTATCTTTTACTGTCATCAATAAATAGTTCTAGCTAAAACCTTCCCTCTTATTTCCCATATGAACTTTCCTAGCCTTTATAGTGATCAAAGCAGTATGCTAGAGCAAAATGGTGCCCATTACCATGCTTCTCTTTCTTTAGTGTATAATTACAGATGGAACAAGATAAGCAAGGTCTTTCCTGCTGACTAGATTTTATGGTAGCTGGCAGAGTATAGTGTCCTTTTCCAAGCTGTCTTTGTGAAACTGTTTCATGTCAGACAAATAATTAAATATTTATCCTAGAGGGGCATTGGGTCTTTGTTTCTTGCTTCTCAAGGGAATGCAGCTACCACTGGATCAGTCTTTAAGTAGCTGACCCACAGGGTTTTTTATATAGAATATCACCATGCTGAAGAAAGGGTATGATTGATCCTATTTCCATAGCTAGGATACTCAGCTGGGATATAAAAATATTCTTTTCTGAGCTGGGCAAAAAGGACCTTAAACTGAGGACCCATTTATGCAGGTAACTGCGCAACTACTGATCTATGGCTACTCTGGGTGAGGTCTCTTTTCTTTTGTGGATAAAAAAATCCAATATACTTAAAAACTCTTTCCAATGCAAAATTACTTCTGCATTCCTTTTCAAAATTTTAGTTAAGGGGAAATAGAATTTTCACCCAGAAGAATGGCTGTTGAAGAATTTTCAAGCTGTTGGTTTCAAGTTATAGCTGTGGATAACTATTCCCTCTTCACACAGAGAAATTCCCACTGTTCTTCTGTTATTTTCTTGGTCTTGTTTGTCCCCACAGTGGGTGTAAAGAAGCAGATGAAGGCAGAGTGTCTTGTTTGTTATTTTACAGTCACTTCTCTCAGAAATATAAAATGTTTTCTCTAAATTGTTAATTCCTTGTTTCTGAAAATTTTCTATTTCCAATTGCAAACAAATTCTACTTTTCCTTTAAACTAAATCCAAGGTAATTGCTTCTCAGAAGAGAAATTTATGATCAAAAGCAAAATGCCAACTTATTTTCAAATAATGATTTCCTGTCCCAGTTTTTTCAAGGTATATTGATATTTTCCCTTTTGGGGAAAAGCTTGATTCAAAACTCCTGTTTGAAATATTCTTACAGTTAAATGCCAATGCTGGTACAGACACTATATAAAGATATGGCTCCACCCTTTGCCTCAAAACACTTCCAGTTTGGTTCAGACAGTGAATTCACAAACCTACAGGGACAGCAGTATGCTAAAGCACGTGTAATTATGTGCAAGTATATATAATGTTTCCATGCCATATTTTACTTTGTATAAATATACATATCTTCTTCAATGTTAATATTCCCAGTGCCATGGAATTACATATCATGGAGATTTAAGGGAATAAATGGTGGTAGCTTTTTAGATTTTTTTATAGGGAACTCCTTTGGAGAGAGTAGCTACATTTTATCTCCCTGCCAACTTTTTCCCCATGTTGCCTTACTAAAACCTGCCTGCCAGTGGGGTACCCCTGAGGGAAGTGACACTGTAGACTTCCATTCAGCAAAAACAAAAGAAGAACACAAAAACAAACAAACAAACAAAAAACCAACAAAAAAACCCCCACAAAAGTACCTGTTTTTGTAGTCACATTCCTGGCTGTGAGGGGATAGGACAAAGGGAGGTGTTGTGTCAGCAAGTCAGCACTGACCTCCTGTGACCAGGCCAAGGACCTCTCATGTCATCCTCATCGGTGAAATGCTGCTGAGCATGAGGCCAAATGCAGAGTTCTGTCTGCTGCACTGAAACCTGGAAAGTTATCTGTCCATTCTAATACCTGTTCACACAAAGTGCTAGGATCTTTTGGAGTTTTCTCTCCCACAAAAAATGTGTCTTTTCTAAGTTTACAGAATATGTTGATTTGGAGAGAACAGCATTTAACATCCTAATTTTTGACTGGAGATAATTTTAGTGAGGTTTTCAAGGAGGGTGGTTAATATGCTATTGCTGGTAACCTACATTATTTTTCATTAATCTGCTGGTTACATCACAGCAACCTTGCATGGTGAAATTCCTTTTTCTCTTCAAGATATTTCTAGCACTTAGGTTCTCTGCTGTAACACAGTCCCAGGTAGAGATTTCTGTTATTCCAAAGGTTTGATTTAATGAAAAATTCTTAAAGAGATTTTTAAACTCTTTGTAAAGAAGGGTAGATATTACACCCCCTGCATGACTGGTGGAGAAGTGAATCATAAAATAGTTTCCAGACAAATTTCAGACAAATTTCAGTTGTTAATCAATTTAATATTTCCTATTACTGCAGTTAATCTTTGCATATTTCAAGTTAGTCTGTTTTGGTACATGACTTTAAAAAAGCAGTATTTCTACTGTTTATTTTAGCCTTAAATTTGCCTTGGTTTACCTTCTCTTTACCCCCAATTTCCCCTTTTTATGCCTATTCTGTTTTCATTCTATATGAGCAGTTCTGAGCAGGTTGATGGACCCCTCTGGAGCAGACAAAATCACATCTGAGTCTTTAAGGTTTATTGGTTTGTGCTCATAATGAGGTGGAGCTGGTTGTGACAGCCTGAATGGGCTGGGGCAGGCATGTTCAGCTATCTGCTTTTGGTGAGAAGATGTGAGAAGGGAATGTTGATAATATAAAGAGCGTTTAATACTGGTGGTGAGTTGTGGGAGAGAATTCATGCAGAGATTGAATCTAACAGCAGAAAAAATAGTATGGAATGAAAGACACTGAGACCCTTGCAACCCATATTTATAATGAGAAGAGTTTTTGTGCTGTGTGACTTTCCACAATTTTATCTGAATTAATAAATTGCGGAGGAAGGACATGAAGAGATTCATTGACATGGTGTTTCTCCTGTGTTAGGGGACAAAACAGCATCTGTATAACCCCTCTGAAGACTGGGGAAGTGTTTCAGAGTAAATCAGAGAATAAAGGAACAACAAAGAAACAGCAGAAGCTTTTGGGAATTAAAATGAAAATACTTGGTAGAAGAGAAAGCAAATAGTGAGATTTTATTAATATGTGGTGAAATATCCTGTTACAGTACACTGTATAGTTAACCTTTCTGAACCACTGGAGATTTATTCTGGTTGGCTACATGTAAACCATTTAGCAAAGCTTAGAGATAAAATAACTAACATTACAATTAAACACCACTTATAAACATCAAACTCAAAAAAACTGTAAAGTCTTTTCAAATTTGTGATATTTTTTCCTTTTGTCATTATTCTCAATATGCATGAATATGCCTGTAAGTATTAACTGAATCTAATCTAGTTGGAGTTTTTATGTGGATGTACTTTTAAAATTCTTCTCCTGTTGATTTTGTCTTCATTAGTATTTTTGTAGTCTCTCCTGCCATAACCTGAGCAAAATTTGGGCATTCTCTGTGCATTTACATGCCTCAAAATTGACTACCAGAGATTCACATTAACATATTTTGGCAATAACTAACCAGTCCCATGAAGACACAGGTACATTTCAGTTGTGTAATATTGATTATTTTTTGCTTTTCTCTGTTATCCATGACCTGCTAGAACTTCAGACCAATGTGTAGGCCTTTGCCTTTTGCTCATGAAGGCAGTGTTTGGAGGTGTAATAAGTAGTTGGTTTAAAATATTAAAACCTCCTGAGTACTGTGTTTGGTATATGTACAAATACAATCTTTTATATGTGCACTAAATTTCAAAGCCATTATTTAACATTTGGATAGAAGAAGAATCTATAACTTTACATCTCTGCAGATTCTGACCTGGATTTACTGTGGCTGTACAGGGCAGCCACAGCAGTGTCAGTACTATCCAGCGTGGTGATGGGCTCTCTCAAAGTGTTGTAATGATATCTTCATGTTGTTGGTTGGCTTTCTGCTCTCCAGCCAATGAAACAGACATTACACATTCAAGCAGGATTACACATCTGGAGGTCTAGGCAATATACAAGGGATCAGGCTTATTTTCTTACAGCAACTGTAACTGAGAGGATTACTAAAGCACTGAGTTGGTGTCAGAGACTAGGATTTATTCCTTACTACCTCTATCACTTTGGGCAATTCACTTAATCTCTCAGTGCTTCAGTTCTCTGCTCAGAAATGGGGACAAAAATGCTTCTCACCTTACAGATATTTCAGATGTATACACACAGGAAGAAACAATGAGGGGGTGATTCTGTGTTAAGGGGCACTCAGGAACTCAACTGCTGCTCGGACAGGGAGTTGTGAGAGCTGTGCTGCCTGCTGGGAGCTAAGGTATGAGATGTTGTCCAGAGAGTGCCGCAGCTTGTCAAGAGCACAAACTTCTCTCCATTGCTGCCCTTTCATGTGGGAATAAACAACACTGCAGCCAGGACCTGGACAAAATCAAAGCAAATGACAAAGCTCTGGATGTACAGCTGAAGTATTGGTACCCGAGTTACATTTTCTTGCATTTTACCAGTTAGAGAAAAGGAGGCAGCCAGAGACAGACATATTATGCAAACAAGCTTCTGGCTTAGTAGCTGGTGATGTCTTGAGGGTTTTGGCTTTTGCAACAGGACATTCTTCGATTATTATAGCCTATCAGGGAGGAATGGGATACTTCTATCTAGAGGAGGCAAGGGAATATTTGATGGTGGGATGTCCAACATGATGATGTATGCTTTCAATGGAAGGACTTAGGGGGCAGGGCTCAAAGATTTGTTGTTTCTTCTAAGGTGATATCAGCGTAGAAGACCATAATGGGTTATGAAGCTTCATTTTCTTGGTTAATCCATAGGCTAGGACAGAAGGAGGAAATGGATAACAGAGGAGGACAGAAGGTGAGAGCAGGTAAAAAAGGATTTTTCTGAGATCTGAGAAATCAGAAATTCTGATTGTGAATGACCCAGGAACTGAGGGCTAGAGGCATCGGTGGAGTTGTTTGATGGAATGACAAGACAGCATAACCTCCCACAGTCCCTCCAGAGCTGGATGTCCAGAGCAACCCTCAGCTGCTATTCTAACAGCGGGAGAAGTAAACAGAGCCTGCTCAGTCTCTCGGCTTTTTGCTGTTCAGTCATAGGGAGACCAAGTCACACAGGGTGACTATGCCACCTGCAGAGAACTGTAACTTAGTAACCCCTTAACAGAACTAGGACAACTTGTACTGTCAGGTTTCCAGGATCTCCAAAGACTTCACAGCGTCTCTAGGCATCCCATCTACAGCTTTATCATTGCTGTTATTAGAAACAGAGAAAATGTCCTTACCTCAAAACACTTTGAAAGGCACAGCAGTGGGCATTACTTGACTTGCCCCATTAAGTCTGGATTTGGGACTTTCTAATTGCACATTCAGAGATTTCAGATTTACCAACTGGACATCTTGACTGTCTTGGTGTCAAGGTAAAATGAAGCTCATAAATTGAGTATAAAAGGAAATCTGTCTCACTGAAAATGTGTGAAATCCTCTTGTGTCTGATGTTACAATCATTTTTCATGAGGAACAACCTGGCACACTACAGAGAAAATGAAGATGCAAGATTTTCTGGTGGAAACAGTAAGTTTATGGAATGAAACTCTGTGTCTTCGCCTCACTGTAGTGTCAGACTACACTTTCTCTAGCATAGAAAATGTTCTCATGAATTGTTCAAATAAACACAGAAGTTTACAACAGAAAATAGCAAACAATTGGAAGCAGAAAACTGTGCTTACAGTAATCATTACAGTTAAAAGTTGTTTGAACAAGTAGGGTCTATAGCAAAATCCTCTTTTCCATATTTTTTAAAACAAACTTTTCATTTAATTACACTGGTCTCATAATATGTCTTCTTTAGTTTTGTGGTGACCTCACCTGAGATAGGTATTAAAATATTTTGCTTATATCACACCAAGCACCGATGCCTCTTAAAATTGATTAGAACCTGAAATTTGTGACATACAGTGAAGGACAAGAATTGTGAATGTGTGGCTTTGAAATTACCATCTTCTGAGTTGCCCTGATTGGTGAAAAGTCAGACTAGAAAGAGCACCAGTGAAGTAATATATTCCCTCCTTACTGTGTCCTCATTTTTGTTTTCCAATCTCAAAAGCCAGCATCAGGGTAAATTTTAATATTAAAATAGTTTGCTATTTGGTTAAGTAGTTTGATTCCATCGTTAATGGAGGTGTTTTCTTTTAAATTTATTGGGCTTTATCTGACCTAATGTTACAAAGAAAGGGCATGGCCTAGTCCACTCACCCTTGTATGTTAGAGATGATGATGACTATTTCCATGATCCATGGGGTTTTCTGAAGTTTATGTTTTTTCTCACAGCTCTTTGTACATCTCATATATCAACAAAAAAGCTTTTCCGAGTTAGTTCAGCCAAAATTTGGGTGATTGACTAATAGTCCTGGAAAGGGTCAACAGAATTTTAGATAGTTTTATTTTAACTTATTAATGAACATTGTTAGAAAAGCATTCCCAAACTTTATTGAAAATGCTTCTTGTTTTGTTGCTCACAATTCCAATTTACTAGATATACAAAAAACAGAGTGGTTGGAATATGCTCTGGTTTTGAAGGAAGTAGGTAGTGTATAAAAATTACCTTTGTGCATTTTTTCTACTTTATTTATTTATGTAACAAAACCTACAGTCAGTGAAATCTTATTGGCAGAACAAGTAAACATTAAAGGCTTATCAACAAGAGCTCTGAAGAATTTTCTATTTCTTTCATTTCTTTAATTTCTTTGCATTTCTTAGTACATTTTGACTGCTTTTATGAAGCAATATTTTATATCACAGACTGTGGTAGATGTGGTTTTGTACCAGTCTTAAAGAGCTCAAATCCAATTGAGTTGTAATGGGCATGGTTCGTTGCATGTGATCTATAAAAATTAGAAATAAAATTTGCACTCCAGACATATTTTGGTCATCAGGGGCAGGTAAATGAGTATTTTGGGATAAAACAAAGCTCAGAATATTAATACATTATAGAATATATATTTGACATTATGGATAATATATCATGTATACACATACCACATACACTAATATAATTCTTATAGATTATGGAATACAGAATATTCAACATGAAATTCAGGTAACTGAATAACTATACTCAGACAGTAGTAAATGCCTGCAGTAAGAGTTTGACAGGTCTTGTAAGAACACTACATTTTTATCTGTCATCTCTCCTTTTTCTGTGGAAGCTATAAGGCACTTGACAACCACTGTAAAGATCTGAAGAGAATGATGGAGCTGATGTTCAAGCATGCTTGAAGAAACTGTGAAATTACTTTGTTCCCTTGCATCTTTACACACCTCATGTGGAGTTGGCTGGGAGAGTGGGGAATGTATGCTGTAGCACCAGAAGGAATAGCAAGGACAATATTAGCAATAGCAATAGTAATAGTAGCAATAACATATTTTCTGGAAGTCCTTTAATTCCAGTAATGTCTCTGAGATGATGTACATGTTTAGGCCACTTTTCAATGCAGAACAACACTTTATGTACCTTCAGCTTTAGATATCCTCTCCAGGCCCAGCTCCAAATATTTCTTTGGAAAGGTGAAAAACCAAAGAAACTGACAACTCAAATTCCACTCACCATCAAGAAGCACATCTTCAGGTTCTAGGGCTACTAAAAAGCAAGTTCAAATTTAAATCAATTGAACAATCTTCTCTATTAAAGAGAAGGGCAAAGAGAGTTTTCTGGATGATAGGAATACATTGCAAGCTACACCTGCAGTTAAATCACATTTAATTCCTCTACTATTAAATATGTTTTGTTTGGTACTATAACTGTAGTTGGCATTTGATACCATAACTGTATTGAATCTAGTTCTTTGGTGAAGTTGTTTTGAATCTAGTTCTTTTCCTATTCATTGCAAACCAAAATTTGTAAAACTAAACATTTCTTGATGACAAGTTGTTTTTTTTTCACTTGTGGTGATTCCTCAACTTCTCCAAGCTCTTTTTACATGCTAGCTTAATATTTTGATGGCTTTATTTAAAGCAAAATTCTTAACATGATAAAGAAATAATATTCTTGGTCATATTCAATTAATCAGATTGAAACTGGGAAAATATATTAACAAAAGACAATTGGTTTCTTCCACTGAATTTTAAATAGTCATTGTCATTTTTATCAAGAGATATTTGGGAAGAATTCCTACTTTGTTCCTTATGAAAGATGTTCAAGATATGTAGAAGTATCAAAACAAGCAAAAAAAAAAAAACCCTCTCCCCCATCCGCTAAACCACCCAAAACACTTTAACACTTTATTTCAAAAGTGAAAGAAGAAAGATTAGCTCCTGAATATTTCAAAATACTCTGTTCCATCCAGAGCTATATTTTCTTCATATAAACTTAAGAGTCTGAGCATAAAGATTCATTTAAAATCTTCTAACCTATAGTTTGCATATTCATATACACAATGTACACAATGCAAGTATGGTAAACGTTCTTTTGAGCAAGACAGAGGAAACCCAATGTAACATGGACAAATGTGAGCGCCAGTAGCCACTGAAGCTGCATAGCTAGTCAAACTAGAGGATTCAAGAACTGTGGATGTTTTGTAATTAGCTTTTTATCTGGAAGAGTGGACTGTAGCATGTACAAAGGAAGGCAACTGCAGACTAATATCCACATATCATTACTGTCCACATAAATTATTTAGCAGTAAAATATGTTCCCAGCAGTTTCTCAGGTCATTTACAGCAAATTAATGAAGCAGATGTAGCAAAGAAAATCATAAACCCAGTTAAGCTGACACTGGCAACAAGACTCTCATTCATTTGATACACAGAGGTTTAGGACTAAAGGAACACTGGGACAGATTAATAAATATGTGCATTATTATATTAGCAGAAAAACTTTCTCACTTCTGCCCTCAGCCTTTTTCCCTTTATTTTGATTTTCTTCTGCAGTTAATATACTTTGTCTTTCAAAACAGTTGGGTTCTGTTCTCTGTTACGATATGGCTTGCTCTCAGACACTGAGCTGATAGGTGACCTAGAATTTCTTGAGTGCAATAGCAGATTTATCTCTGCCACATTCAGAGACTGTATGTGTTGCTAAGCTGGGGGTAAAGGAGAGCTTGTAAAATAAATTTCATAGCAGACTATGACATTATGAGCAGATCTATGCATGTTTAAATTGTTTGCAGCTCTCTTAAGATTTTGGCTGGCAGGCAGGTGTAAACTGCAGAAGGTGATAAATGGTTTCCTTTCATCGCCTCTAACTTGACTGCCCTTTGAGGCCACCAGCAAGCCATGTCTGAAGACAGAACATTATTCAGTCTCAGGAAATGATGATCTGCATTTCCAGTCGCCATCTGGTGGCTTCCTGTACAACAACAAGTAATTTGGAAAGGAATCTCGTAATGGCAATTCTGATGTCATGAGGTTGTTTTTGAGGATCACAGCGAGTGCAGTAAGCATAGGGGTGAGCATTTCACTGGCATCCCAATACGGGATGTGTGCATCCTAGACATGAAAGAATAACATCTATTTACAGATCCTAAAATGCATTTCTGAATCTATATATATATATGAAAGATCTTGTTCTCATTAACTGAGAATTTCTCTCCTGTTAAGCACTGGGTAGCAGTAGAAGAGTCACAGCATATTCAATACTGTCTGAGAGAGCACAGTATTCTGACAAACCTGACTTTGGTGATCACATTGAAACATTTTTCAACATATTGCTTACCTTTTTTCCTCTTCATTTTATGGAGATATTTTTCTGGTTTTTTCAGTGTTGACATGATTGCTTAAGATCAGTTCCCTTATATTTACTATTTGGATCCCAGTGCACAGAGCTTTACAGACTTTCCTCTTTTGTCAGGAAGTGTCTTGGAAGCAGAAAGCACTTTTTTTGGTGGAGATTACCTTCTCTGTTGGTATTGAATAGGACAGCCACATTTCTAGTCTTCGATAACATGATGAAGCCAAAGGTCCATTGAAAATACTCTTTTCTTATGGGCAGGTTGTCAGGCCTAGATATGCAATTAAAAAACCAAAGCATAATCTCCAGCTGAATGTTTTACTGAGCCTTAAGTCCATTAGGAAAGATTGAGATCTTGAAGAGGATTGTTCATCAGTAGACAGTAGCTAGAGGACAAAACTGATGAGCCATAGCTAGATTATTGATTTATAGTCAATATAAGTAGAATCGACCTTTGTCTAGTAAAGACCTTGTGGGAAACATGGGGAGGAGGCAAGGGACTAACCATTGAGGTTAGAGGTGTGGAATAACAGTAAAACAGATTTGGTGGGACTGTGTGTGAGATCACTCACCAAACTGGGAGAGTTTTGGTAAAGTCTGGATTCAAGGCAGAAGCTAAGCAGTGGGAAAATAATGATAAGATTGTTACTAATACACAACATTTCACCACTCTCAGATAGTGAGTAGTACTAAGTATATGGAATGAAAAACACACAACTTCATCCTGCCAAAGACCATACTTTATTCAGATATAGTCACTTATGATTTTAGGCTGAATAGACCTTTTTTTGACACATTGTTCTGCTTCCAATTTGTGTACAAGCTTGGAGATATTAGTGCTCTTATGGGGTGTGGAAAACTGTGAATGAGCACAGTATCTGAGTTTAGAGTGAAGGGAGTTTAATGATGTTTTGAGAGAGAACTTGGTTGTTTGCCATTAAACACTACTGACTCTATTTATTGTCCAAATATTTTTGCATAAATCACTACAAGATTTTATCAGTGTAAGAAGTAGAGCAAATAGGAAAAACCTACATACACATAACATAATTGTGTATCTGTTTCTTGACATTCATTATCAAAAATAGTAATAGGCTTTTGAAAACAAAAATATTTACAAAATAACAGAGAAAATCAGTCTGTACATAGGTAGGCACCTTGTATAGTGGTATAGTGTCAATATATATCAGGCTTGATGTGATTTCTGAAGAATAAAGTCTTAACATTTAATTATTTTTCTACTTGCTCCTTTTGCATCCTAGCATAATTTTACTTTTAAATAATTTTCAGTCATAATTTATTGAGAATCCTAATAATATTTTGCTCTTTCACACTGATTCTAACAAGGTTCTGACCTGAATCCTCATGCGTTCCACATAATTTCCTTCTGGAGATTACCAGGCCAAGTCAAAGAGTAAATGAGTTGTAAGGTCAAGAGTTTCTCACTGTGAGACAACTGCTGAATTCCTGGTAGCTATGATTGCATCTTTCTATTACACCTTAATCACTATTTGACAAATTTCAAACAGAGATTGATAAATTAATGTGACTTATTTTAATTAAGGCAATATGTTGCTTCGCTACATGAATATTAAAAATACACAGACCTTGCAAATAGTACATATGTCTCAAAAGGATGGTAAAATGATGGAGCTTTAATCATGGACAACGTCTGCAGATATAATATATCTTCTTTGATTTAAGAGTGGGTGCAAATCATTACCTCACAGCAACAGGAGAGGAAAAGTAGATTCGAAATTGATATTATTATGGGTTTTTTAAATAACCAAATAAGCCTTTTAAGCCTTTAGAAATAAAAAATTAAAAATATCAGAGGAGAGTTTATGACTTCACAAAAGTTACAATAAAATATATTTTAAAAGTAATAACCCCTTTTCTTTTTACTCATACTATTACATTGCTAACAGTTGAATGTAGTTGATGTAAATGGCTATGTTCTCTTCAAGAATAATCTCTTTTGTGGAGGTGTCCAGGAAAAAAGAGTCAGATTCAAAAATCCCTACTGTACACCTTATTTCTGATATTTCTACCAGAAGTATTCTTTGTACAATAGGAAACACCCAAACCAGTATATTTTAAGGTGCACAGGTTCAGTGATGTTATGCTAAAACACACCAAGTTCCACAGCTGAGGAAAAGAGACAGACAAGTGTAATACTTGGAGGCCACTCTAAAACAATAGGTATTCATTTAACATTCAGATTTGGCAGTAAAAATAGAATAAGGCTCTGATGGTGCTTCAGTATCATCTAGAGGAAAGTATAATTACCCTTTCACTACACTCACTATAGGAATGCCTGCATGTTGAATTACCCATCAAAGCTATGCATTATATTAAGATCTCAGGCAACCAAGGCTGAAGTCTTATTTAATTAATTTTTGCCAAATCTCAGGAAAATGCTTGTTGCTTCTATCTTGCAGATGCAGAAGGTTAAATACAACCTCTATCCAAATTTGCATGGCCCTTTGTAAAAATACAAGGGATACTAGGGATGTGTTGTCTAGTTATTCTTTGTTTTCTTAGCAAGATAAACACTACATTTTTTAGAGATTAATGTAAAACAACCACCTTAATTAAAACTAATTTTTACATAATAAATGAAGTTGATTCAAAGCACAACACAGTAAAAAGATGTAAGTTTATGATATTGCTTAGGCAAATGGGTATAAATATTAATTTCTAAGGTAAAATTTTGTTTACATTGCATCAAGATAAACAAGGGATATCTTTAATGTTGTCAGACTTCTTGAAAATCCAATGAGCTGCTGAAATAGTTCCTCTGACAATATACACTATAATATCAATTTTCATTCAAGTCTGCTGTAATCCATGTTTGCTTTAGAGATTATAGACATAGTTGATGTGGGAATGAAACGCCAAGTATAGGTCAGATGATGATTTAAGTCACTAAACCTTTTTAACTCTCTTTCTATCAAATCCTTCAGTAATATATGAACTCAAACATCTATAGATTCTAGTACAACAGTTCAAATTTAATCCTTAAAACAGGTGGGCCTAAGATTGACTTTGATGTAAATGTAGAAGTAGAGTTTGTGCATAGATATGAATACAATTTCAGTTATTAGAATTCACAGGACATCCCACTGAAGATTAATCTGGAAATTGAGCATGTAGGGCATAGTTGGAGGAAGTCAGTTATTGAAATAAAATATATTTTCAAAGTAACTAAGATGTGCTGATGACACAAATGATAGGGGAGGGATGTAGAAGAAGAGAAATGTGCTGCCTATTTTTTAAGCAGCTGAGTGATAGAAATGTCCTCTGTTCTAACAGAAAAAATATTTTTGCAATATAAAATATAATTTTAGGATTTGCAACTAGGAACAACAAATAGATATGTCCTGTGGTCCCTGTTATCTAAAATAAATGCTCCATTCACATTTTCACCTTGGACTCAAATCAAATTCAAAATACTTTCATATCTTGAGAGAGGCCAGTTGACTCCATTAAATGATGAGATGCAAAGCATTTCTCCTAACTGTAGGTTGATACTAGTTATATATTTTCCTAGATATTAGGAAGTACTAGCATACACCATCCCTGTTGTAAAAGTTTCCAGCCAAATTGCAATTTTCATGTCGGTTTTGTAAAGGATTTCATGTCTAGCACTGTACAAAGTGAAATCTTACTGAGGGGGTTTCAGCACTGCAGTGGCTGGGGCAACTTGGTATCTCAGTTTGCTACTCTGGGGAATGTTTAGACTGCAGATGTAACTTGGATCAGAGCTCTAGGAATTTCCCTGCTGAAATGGACCTGTGAGCACAGGTCTCCTTGAAAGAAAAAATGAAGAGAGGAAACCAGTAGCAGGTATTTACAGAGTGATTTACAAATGCCTGATAAATGGTATTAGTGCTCTGGTACAAAGTCACTCTGTTTGCTGTATTTGCTGTCTTAGGTGGTTCAGCAAACAAACTACTGAGAGATTATGTAGTAAACAAAAGATGGATAGTCATTCAGAAGAACCTGGAGGAAAAGATGAGAGGCTGAGAGGAGGATTTTGAGGTTACACAATCTTACATTTTTTACTTAGGGAATGCTGATTGTGTGTTCAGTGCTGTCACGACCTTTAGTAATCACTTGAGTAGCAAAAACCTCATTGCTTTGTGCTTACCTTGAGGACTAGCTTTCTGCTCCATGATAACAACAATGCTTTACACTCTACAGAAACTGTGCTTATGTTTTAGAACACGATTGGTCAAGGCAAAAACTTGAGATGAGGAGGGATGAACAGTGGTGAGATAATGGACAAATCCTGTTTTTCAAACATCAGTGCAGGTGGTAACATTAAAGTCCTAGAAAACAGGAAGGAGGACTGACCCTAACATACTGAAATTAGGCTGACTTTTGTATGACCAGAATGCAATGATCTAATAATAAAATATTAACACTGTTTGTAGGGGCAGTTGATGCCTTCCTTGGCTGAATTAAGAACCAAGGGTGAGAAGTGCTCTTGACTTGTTTTAGTTTTTTAACAATGCAAACATAATTTTTATGAAGGACTGAACCTAGGCACTACACTTCTCCTCATCTTCCCCATTTGTGAGTACTGCAGCCAGCAATATTGCAGCCAGTATGGAACCCACATTGTTCATCTAAAAATAATATTGCAAAAAAGTCAGCATTTGGAGAACTGAATGTAGTCTGAGCCCTGATGTTGTTTGCAAGAAGAGTCTGTGGTGGTTGTAGTATAGATACAATCACTTCTCCTTGTATAAGGAATGCAATAGAAACATCCTTAAGTTCTTGAGTTACTTTTCCTTTTCCCAGATGATGGAGTGCTGCACTGTGTTGTGTTATCAATGCACAGAGAGACTGAAATTGCACTGGCTTGCTTTTGCTGCGGTATTTCATACTGCTGTCTAAATTGCTTTCCACTATCTCTCCTGTCTAGACTGTCTAGGTTTCTTTCTGCCTGAAAAATTTATGGTTTATGTTATTCTGTCCCCATCTAATTGTATTAGCCTGAATTTTTCTTTTCTTTTTTTTTCCTTTTGTGTCATGACCACATTTCTAAATCTTGTACGCTTTTTTTTCCCCCTACCATCTTGTCCTCTTGTCCTTTCCAGTTAATTCTTCCTGTCATAGGCTCATGTCTTTCATGGAGACAGGCAACAAAATTACTGAGGATCAAAATTTAAATTAACGTATTCATTAGTTTTTTAGAATGAATGGGCGCACATCTTACTGGGAACAGGTCATGGAAAAGATCTGAAAGT
Source organism: Setophaga petechia (assembly GCA_024362935.1). Classification (NCBI taxonomy): domain Eukaryota; kingdom Metazoa; phylum Chordata; class Aves; order Passeriformes; family Parulidae; genus Setophaga; species Setophaga petechia. The sequence continues at coordinate 18,319,125 of JANCRA010000015.1, forward strand.
GAACAATTCTAGAGCTCTTTCAGTACTTCTGAAAGTGTTACTCATAGGAAAGTAGATTGGGGGAAGACCAAAGCATGAAAAAATAGGATGTGAGTTACTGAAAAACACGTAGAATTGGAATACGGAGGGTGCCTAGAATTTATTTACTTTACACTAAGTAAATCCAAATATTTTACAGAGTTTATATTTCAGATGGAAAATAATAAAGTGACAAGGGATAAATAATGAGTAAAGAATAAACTCACATGGGCATTTAGAAGAAAGGTATAGCCAAGTAAAAATAAAAAGAATATTGAATAAAAGAGTTAATTCTTGAAACTAAGAGAAATAAAGAATACAGTGAAAATAGCTAAAAGATGAGGAGTTTTTCACTTTGTAAATAAAAATAGTAACACAGTTTTCAGTCAAATAAATAATGAGATAAAACGTGAAGGTCTATGCAATACATAACAAATATCAGGGATGTGTATAAGGCTAAAACAAGTCTTTGAACCAGAGTGGAAACAAATAGTTTAATTACAGTTTTAATGCAGAGAGTAACACTTGTAATGTATATATGTACTGTAACATATAATGCATATATGTATGTACTCACGAAACAACACATTGAGCGACGGAAACTGCCAAATTTGGGATGAAAACACACATCTAGAGAGTCTGAAGAGTCAGTCCTATGAGCAGTGGCTGAGGGAGAAAAGGAGACTCAGGGGGGCCTCATCATTCTCTACAACTGCCTGAAAGGAAGCTGTAGCCAGGTGAGGGTCGGTCTCTTATCCCAGCCAACCACCAACCAGACAAAGAGGCCAAAACCTCAAGCTGTGCCAGGAGAGGTTCAAATTTGATATTAGGAGGAATTTCTACATGTAATGGGTTGTTAAGTACTGGAAGGGATTGCCCGTGGAGATTGTGGGGTCACTGTCCCTGGAAGTGTCCAAGAAACAATCTTGGATTGGATGTGGCACTTAGTGCCATGGTTGACAAGGTGGTTGATCAATCTAAAGCTGGACTTGATCTTGGAGGTCTTTTCAAATCAAAGATTCTGTGATTCTGTGAAAACAATATTTGGGCAACTAATTGCTCAAAATCAAACGACCTTTTAAAAATACTAAAGCAATCAGAAAATTAATTTGCAAATCAAATAATGATTATTCCAGTTAGATTTATTCCAGGCAATTGAACGCTGGACATAGAAAGTTACAAATAAAATACTAAACATAGTATCTTCTTTTGGAAAAGGAAGTAGTGGGGAGGTGGTCAGGAAATGCCTGCTCACTGTGGTTTATAGCCCCAATGTCATATATAGGAAGCAGGTATAAACAGAAAGTAAACTAAAAACTACAGTGCTTATATGAAGGGTAATTTCTAACAAATTAACTTAATTACTGATAAGATAACTGATTTAAAAAAAAATGGTATATTTTTTAACTTTCTTTAGTTATGCTTAAGGAAGTGTGCTTGATTTACTGCCCACAAGTAGGTATTGAACTGAAGACAATAGAGTGCATGGATTTTGTTGTATGGTGAATAAAAAACTGGATAACGCAAAGATGATAATTCCTTGATACTAATTATGAAGGAAGTGGATCAATCACTTCTTATTTTCTTTGGGTGATGCTTGTTTTAAAACTTCTGTTTAATATTTTCCTTAATGGGCTTGATGTTTTAGTAAAGTAGAGTTTATACCAATCCAGAATTTATTACCAGTGTGAGGAACCACATGGTTATCATGTGGTCTATCTTCAAGGGATGGATAGCAATGAGACAGAGAAGTACAAGATCATTTATTTTGGAATGGACAGCATAATATTTTTATAAACAAAAGGAGTTAATCAATTTAATGTGATGGAAGAACAAACCTAAATGAAAAAATTGGTGGTTAAATTTCATTCATGGAAAAAGGTGGCAGTTTTGTGATATATTGTGTGGAATATTTTCAAGAGAAATATTCCAGGCATTGCATAGTTGCTTTAAAAAGCTATTAGTAGGAGCACGTTTAAAATACAGTAATACTCTGTTAAGCAATCTGTGTATAAAACAAACTAACAAAATCCTCTGAGGACTGGAACAGGAGCAAAGGAGGGCTCCTTGTATAACTAGGGGAAATGGAAGACTTATCATATATAAAGAGATTAAAAGGAATTGGTTTGTTCAGCCTAGAAAAATGAAAGTTGAGAAGGGCATGATTATTTTTCATAAATACATTCAGGAAATAAATGCAAAGGCATAAATACTGAAGGATAGTGCTTACAGAAAATAAATGGATACAAATGTATAAATTTAAACTAGGAATTAGAAATAGTTTCCTAATCAACAAAGAAAGATTTGGAAAGGCTTAGCAATGGAGGAATCTAAATTGATTCTAAACTTGATGAAGCTGATGAGTTCATGGAAGGTATTTACAATATGACAGGAATGATCCTGATGTAAAATGGAAAGAATAATTTTTCCTGTTTTTTTTCATTAGTCTTGCTTCACTGAAAATGCTTTTATTCCATGCATTCCATAGTAGTAGTTAAAATGAAAAGGACCCAACAAAATTTGGGTAAGGTCATGTAAAGTCATTTCTTCTCCCTCTTTCAAAGCTGTCCTAAAAAGTTGTTTCTTGTTGTCGCCTCTGAATAGTAGACATAAGAAAGAATGCAATTACAATTAACTATTCCATTAAAATGCGGATGTGTCTGAGTATCAGCATGCATTGTGTTTTTGTGGTTTTTTTTTTTTTTAATGCTTTATTTTCTTATTTACTTTTCAGTATTTCTGCTTATTCTCAGTCCTCATGTGCTACAGGCATAATATTAACTATTCTTCACTGGTTATCAGATATACAGGTTAATAAAGCTTCAAAATAGAGGGTATTGTTTAGAGCTACACAAAACAAAAACAAAAGGAGTAGTGTGGTCTGGTACTTACTTGGAAGGGGGAATTGAAGGATTTGGGAAACTGTTTCAGTGATACCAGTGATACCTTTTTTATGACTTCTTTTGATAGGGAAAGACAGAGAAAGTCAAACAACCCTAATGAACACCGTGAGGGGTGACTATGAAAAAGTGTCCATTCCAGTCCTGACTTGTATTTACAACTGCCCAGAGTAATGGCTGTTTATAAATGTAGGGATCCAAACTCTTATTTGTAGATCCACAAACTGCAAAGGGACAGTAAGGTCACATTGTGAATAACCTAAATAGGACAAAGTTGAGACAATTGTGCAATGAACATACTTAGGTATACAAATATTTCAGAGGAGGTAGGTTAGGAATGTCCAAGTTTTGGGTACCATTGAGGAACCCTTTTGAGTTCTACACATTGACAACTCCAAAACATTTAGACATATAACCATCAGAAAAACAAGTAATATGGGAAGATCATTCAGAAGTAAATGGACATTCTATTCAAATATTGGATGTAAGCATCAAAGGTCATTTAAGTTCCACTGGTGAAAATCTGACATTGGATGATTTATATCTTGTTTGGTAAAGCTTTAGTTTTTTAACATTATATTCTTTTAAATAATGTTCTTTTAATATGATAAATAAAATAATATACAAACAAAAGAGTGCATAAATACAAAGTCAATTTTTTTAGATATTGACCTATTATAAATGTTCTCTGAAAAAAAAAATAGGGGGAAGGGAGTAAATGTGGTAATTCACCTAAGAATAGAATTGTCCCCAACATAAAGAGGAAGTAATAATAGTGGTTTGTTAAAGTACTCAATGAGTATTGAATTTTGGTCAGGAGATTCATGAGGACAAAACTGGAATCGGATTGGTTCACCTTTTCTGCACTCCTTCTGGGTTGGGGACTTTCATTTGTATCATGGTGTCCTGCTATGCATGCACTTGTAATGTGTAAACAAGATAAGCTAAAAATTTCTTTTAAAAAATACAAGTTTGACAACAATTTCATAATTGGAGCGCGTATTTATAATTCAATGCATAAGTGAAAGGATTGTCGCAATGTTTGAACCTGACACCTTGGTACAATGCAATTTTGAAGGGGAGACTTCTGGCAGATATGCTGATCAATTCTATCCCTTATTAGAGCTGAAAGTGCTAGATAAAAAGCTTTTAAACAAATCTTAATGGCAAAAACACTTGCAATACTACACCAGGCTATATCCTGTCAATAAAAAAAACAGCCTCCGAGTGCTAAATGGTGAATATGCACAATACTGCCCATCATATGTGCACTGAGAATCAGTTCAATGTTTGCTAACAGAAGGAGTTATTTTCATATTTTTCACATAAAAGTGGGATTTTGTTAATGGTACCACAGTGACACTGAGATCTTGAGTATCAATGACAGAAAATATATGGAAACACAAACAAGCTCACTTAGGCTTCTTTGTTGGGCTTTTGTCTTTCATTCTTCTGAGTACACTTTCTTTCATCTGAAAGAAACAGTATAATTTTGCCATTATTTGGAGAAAAATATGTTTCCATGTCCTTTGAAAGTGTAAAACTATTAGGAGAGGAGAGTATATCTTTGAACATATGGTAATATGGGTCTTGGAAATATGAAAGTATTAACTGTGCTTTTCATTACAGCAAACTCTATTGCCTTGAAATAATGTTCAGTTTGACAGTTTTGCTTTGTAGGGGTCCATATAAACATTGTTTTGGCTTTGGTACACTTAGAATAACATCTGCTGATTTAAATATTTTTCTGTTGTCTTAGCAAAATTCTTTTAGAACTGCTGTCTGAAACTCCCTCAGTTTCATATGATGTCCAAGAAAACCTAAAAATGTGATCTATTACAAACGCATCACATGGTTTTTACAGACTTGAGATTCATGATCTCTGAAGAATGTTTTTTAAAATAAGAATTTTACACTTCAGAAGTTAACTAGAAGTTGAAAGACATTCTAGTTTAACTTGCAAATATTATGTAGACTTTTGTTGTGATAAGGAAGGGCCAAAACATGGACATGAAATTATTTTGAGCTAAGATTAGAATTAGCACGCATTTTCAAGAGTCTAGGTAAGGTTAGGGACAAAAAAGTCTTCGAAGGATCAAGTAAATAGCTGCATATGAACTATCAGAAAGCAAATTAGAGAAGACAAGCTAGTTATATGCTTTAGACACCTCTAATTAAGGAATCCTGGGTAACTTACCCAGCCTACAGCATCATTGTCCTCATTAGTGTACTGTCACCATCATCATCATCTCCATCCTACCTAACAACAAAGCCTGAGGGATTTGCCATCACAGTATTGGGTATCCCATTTCTTTCATTCTTAGACTGCTTTGAGATAATGTAAATCTCATCTGCTATTCCCCAAGGAGCCTATTTAAAAAGCAGAGCACAGGAGGGGTACTCTGTTGTTGGCAGCTCTCATGGCTTACACAGATGGTCTACTGCATTACAGAGTCCACTGTGTCTTTTAAAAGTTGGTTTCATTCCTACATGCAGAAGATTAAAGTAAGAAAGTGTCAATCACAGATGTGCAGATTGCCAAGTCTGAATGGCTTTTGAGTTCCTGAGTAGCAGCCACTCAGGTATCAAAAATCAAAGAAGAGCTAATTAGCAGAGAATGTATCTACACCATGACCATGCAGATCCCAGAAAAAAAAAATCTTATTGAGTGAAGAACAGAGACACTTGTGCTGGAACTGACATGTCAGCCAGGCTGGGTCCACAAGCAGTGATTGAAACTAATAATTGTCTCAGAGGGTCTTTTTCACTGAGATGTGACAGTGTGGAAACACAGCTTGTCTGTACAAACTTACTGGTTTTTCTGAATACTGTCTTATGAGTTCAGCATTCCGTGCATGTGCTGCCTATGTAGTGTTGCCTGTTGCAAAGTTCTTTTATGCTCTCCAGCTGTGCAGTACTCCCAGTGTTTGGAGACTTATCTGTGTTTATTGTAATCTATACAGAAAAGCCAATGAAAATATGAGATACTGGGTTACATATTTTTAAATTGTCAGTGTTAAGGATTATTCCCATTTTAAACTGCAAAAGGTAAGACCATAACACAAGATTTTGAAGTATGTACCTTGCCCTGAATTAGTACTTGCTACAGTACTGTGTTTCCAGAGAACTGTTTTTTAACAATTTTTAGAAAGTCTTCTAGTGGAACAATTTGACAACGGGAAAACAGTCATGTGTTCAAAAAAACTGACACATCTACATCAACTCCACTGGCCTTTTTTTCCCAGTAAATAATCAAAATCTTTTTATGTGATTAGAGCAATCATATTGGTGTATGACACTTCAGCAGTTAATTCCTTTCTAAAGTGGGCCACAATATAATAGAAAGTGATAAGGTGAACTTGAAGAGAATGCTGGAGCTTTACTGAAGCAGCATTTGTTTGAAGTGAACGCATTTGTAGGAGAATGAATTTGCCATTTTGTAAAATTTTATCCCAGTTTGGGGAGCCAACTAGACCAAACTGTTTATAAGAAATTCTGCTTGACCCGCTCTGCTACTCAAGGAATAAATGAACGCTCTAAGGGAACAGTGACTGTGGAGCCAGTTCTTTCCCTCCTGTCTTTGTAATTTGTACTTAGCCATGTGTAACCTGCACATTATGGGCAACATGTGATGTCAGCAGAAGCAGCTGCCTGATTAAGTGCTACCCACTGCAGAAAGTGGGCCCTGGGCTACGATTTCTGGGGTAATACTCATCATAGCCAGATAACTACTGTGTTTACTGTAACTTGGAGGTTGTATGTAACATTTTAAAAGGCAAGGGGAGAAGCACTATAAGCCTCAGTAGTATCTACTTGGCAAATTCTGAGAATATATCCATATACATATTTGATAATTCTCATCCTGTTATCGTCAAAATGCTCCTAGTTTTAAGATAGCCGCCTTCACTATGACATAATAGGGTAAAGTTATATGTCATCAGAAATATGTTTATTTCACTTGAACTGACACAAAAGCTTTCCAGTGTCCTTTTCTCTCCATCTGTGAGAAAGAAATATAAGAAATGGTTGGATTGCCATGTTTAAAGAAAACAAAAACCACTGAAACATTATTTGACTTATGAACTGGTGTTTTGAGATGCTGTTGCTTTAAATATATGATAAATTTCTCGTTTTGTTTAGTAGCAATGCTGATTTTCTGAGAATCAAGGCACAAGATAATGACATTTAGAGTTTGCATGTGGAAATTGAATAGCTTTCTTAACTGTTTTAGCCTAACTCCCTGGAGCAGACAATTAGACCCACTGGGCCAAGCAGTACTCTTGCCTCTCAGCCTCCCCAGGTGTGCTTCAGTTAATCTCCTGGGGCAGGAAATGGGGTTAAACCAGGCTCTGATGGTTCTTTGTAGTCCTTCGATTTTCTACTTTGCAAGAGGCCAGTGTGGAGGCAGTATAAGAAGGCACCTACAGCCTCCTGATAATGTGCTGCTTTACAGCAGCCTCAGGAGGACTGCAGCCAGCTGGAGGTGATTTCCAGCTACCTAGGGATTTTCAGGGAATGTGGTTCTACTGAAGGTAGAAAGTGCTGACTGGGTAAGGGCTCAGACCTTGGTCTACAGCCACAACACGTGCAGATGCACAACTAAGCTGTACGTGTCCTGCTGAAAACTCCCTGGTGCTGTTACTGAGGGAAGGTAGGCAGATCAAGATGATCTGGTGACCACTTGAGGCCTTAGTTTATGCTTGGAAAGATTATGTGAAACTAGGTATCACCATTCATAGTTATGGTGCCATCAAAAAGTCCTGTGTCCCAGTGAATTCCAATGGCCTACACCTTGAGTGGGTACAGTAGCATAACAGGGTAAAAGGAATATATTGCTCTTTCATATGCTACCTCAGTATTTCTCATCACTCATGGGCATTGTGTGTTGCTGATTTTCATTCATTCTGCTCAGTCTTGGAGACTTTAAATACCTGTCTGAATCTACATAAAGGTAATTTTCCTGAAGTGTGATTTCTGGGTCCATAAGGTCACAAAAAGATTTTTTATCAAAAGAAAACCCCACAAGTCTAGAAATAATGCCAGTTGTGGCAGGTAGAATCCCTGCTGCCATGATGCATCAGGATGAGTCCCTGGGTCCTGTGGTTCTGCTTGTGCCCTTGCCAAGTGCAACTTGTACCAGAATGATCTGACATGGGGGTCCAGAGAAAAAGTTCCAGTTACAGGATGCATGAAGAGTAAATTTTATGTAAATTGCACCTGGGGACTTTTGCCAATATCCTTCCTTACATAGAAAGTGGATGAGAAAAATGAAAAAAAGATGACACAAACATTGCAGCTTCTTGTTGCTCTCATGATATCTGCAAGAAAATTCTCATTGATTTCGGTGGGGAACTGTGGCTTGTGCTAGCCACAAAAAAAATTATGGAGTCCAAGACCCTTCTCTCAGGCAGTTTTATGATTGTCCATAAGGAAAAACTGGCCTTCAGTCTCACAATATTTTCCCAGTAGATTCTGGAGATCCTACATTTGCTGTTTTTAGAAACATACTTATTAAAATAATCCTAAGAATTCATCTGCTGTTTGTGTATTCATTCAGCCTTCTGTCTGTAAAAGTCTGCTCGCCTTGAGAAAAGATGTGTAATGGTTTTATGTGGGATATGAAATTTCTCTCATAAATGTAATATGATCTAATAATTAATGAATGTCAGAAGACAAGCTGGAGAGCTTAAAGTCTAACAACTTTTGTCTAAGTTATTATATCTTCTCACTTTCCATCATCTCAGACTTTCAAACAGGTCTAGGGTTTATAACAAGATAGATATTAAAAGTCCAAATCTCTTTATATTGAAGTCCTATTTCTCTCTTTACATGTCTCTGCCCATATAACAGAGCATCAGAATGAGGTAAATGTAATGTAATTCATTTTGAATTTAATGTTCCTTAAAACATAATGATGTTGTACAGTCATACGGGTATTACTCCCAAATCTTGTGTCTATAAATTGAAGCTAATAATAATATTAATATTTATATACTAATTTAAATATATCTTTATTACACATATATATATATATATATATATATATATATATATATATATATATATTTTAGTGGCATGTCTGGGGAAAGTGAATTGTAGATATTCTCAAGAATGCAACAAATTTTCTGGACAATAAAATGTAGAGGGGAATTTTATGTTTCATTGATAAATGATTTTTGAAATTTTATGTTTCATTGAAAAATTGTTTTGAAAGAAATAGGATGCTTTTTTTTTGATTATGTTATTTTAATTTATATTTTTAACAAGGTTGATAAAATTATTTATGTTAAAATTCAGATTTAAAATATACTGAGTTGATGGAGATCAATCAGCAGAATTTTATAGAACATAGGTCTGACATATGATCTAAATAATTTTACAATTTTCCATGACTTCCTGAATACAAAAATTCCAGAAGAATATTATAGACAGGATTTTCAAAATCTTTGCATTCATAAAAGGGAGAAAGATGCTTGACAACATTTTAATGTGCATAATTGGGCTCTTACACCTCCTAGAAACTGCACAGAGGGTTGTGAATATTTCCATAACATGGGCTAATTTTTTTGTGCTTATATGCTTCAGAGATACATGTCTTTTGCACCTTTCTATACTTATCTTTTTGCCTCACTTGTATCAGTTTCTTTTCTTCTCCTGCATGTTCCTCTCCCTCTCCCTCTTTCTCTTCCTCTCTCTCTTTCCCTTTCCATTTTCTCAGAACATCTATGTATTTGGTTGCTTTCCCTTTTCCTCCCCAACCCTCTTTTTATGTCCTCTTTTCAAAATGAAAAGAAAACATTTGTTGAGGAGACACCATAGAGTAAATTATTGACTTAGGTGAAGGTCAGGAAAATTGCCAATAATAATGGCCCTGGACAGAAAAATAAAGCAGCAATATTCAGGAAGATTTGCAATTGGCCAGATTTCTCTGTCTTTTCAAGACCGTATATAATGCAGCAGTGAATTGCTAACTCATTTCTTGTAGGGCAATGGAAGATACAAAGTCATTGGAAGAGTAAAAAGACTGAAGAAATAACTTATGAATCCAGTAAATAAATGCAAGTCATTAGCAATAAAGCAGAGAAAAAATATGAAACTAATTTTGCAGACTATTTTCAGTAATGTGATATCGTTAATACAATTCTGTTTACTCAGTTTAATTATTTTTCTCCTGAAAAACTTGGACTTCCAAATATGTAATGTGTTATTCTCATTGGAAAATTCACTCCAAATAAACCCTTTTGTTTAAATTCAAAGCCAAATAAATGTTTTTATATCCTTTTAAGATAGAATATTCCTTGCCATTTTTTAAAATGAAGATAACTACATAGTTGTTATAGTCTTAGCAATAGTGGATTATCAACTACATTGACATAGTTAGGAAATTATTGGTTTAACAGACAGATTTCTTTCTTAGTGGTCTTTCAAGAGTAAAAGAGGAACAAACAACTGGAACATGTTTGGTTGTCCTCCTTTTGAACCATAAATCAGCACTGGAAATGGAAAGAACACTGTAGTTCTTTCATTGAAAGCCACTCTTCTGATAAATTGTGACTCATTTGATTTATTTTTAAAATACTGTCTAAAGTTTGATATGGATATATTTATTCCAAATAAAGTAAACATAAACCCAAGATCAAGAAATGCAAAATTATGCATACAAGCTATATTTAGAATAATCCTAATGTAATTTTCAGTTGGTGGATTGATTTGATCTCCTTATCATGGGGAGAAATTGGACTCTGAGATATTATCAACAGCTTCTAACTCCAATCTGATTATTACCATAATCCTGACAGTGATTGATTCTGAGTAATTATCTCAGAAGCAAAATTAGATTAAAAAACAATATTCCAGATTATAGAAGACTCCAGTCCATCCTTATAATTAGTTTCGTCTTAGAATGTATGATGCTATCACATTTGAATAATTTAGAGTGAATTATTTGCAAGCAGCCTGTGTGACTACACTTTAATAGGAAAACAGATAAACATGAAAACATAATATTTTAAGAAACACTGTTTTGCAAATTAACAGCCTCATTGTAATAAAGTTTACTTTGCCAATGTTTTCAGTTTGCCATGTAGCTCTATCTATTATACCCCTACCACGGGGGGCGGGCAAAAGCCCCGTGCTGCAATAATCAGTGATCATACAGTTGTAATGATGATTTATGATTACTGATGGTGTCATTATCATCATAATTATAGGCTATGAATTAATTTTTCACAATTGCCAACTGAATAGTTTTCAACCATAGGCCTTTCCTTTGTGAGAATTATTTGCAGATAAGGGTCATAAAGAATGGACTTATGAGAATGAACCCAAAAAAAAGCTATATTTAAATTTCTTGAGCAATAGTCACTTATTATATTCATTAACTTTGTTTACAGTAGTGATGGCCTGATCAAATTAAGCTTCATTGCTCTAAAAACTTTAAAGGGTACACAGAATGGTCTCTTTCCAAAACTCAGTAGTAACAGGATCTTATCAGAAAATAAAGAAATATGTGTATAATATGCCTCTTCTTTCAGTGCTTTGTCTTATCTGATTAGTTAAAGGAGTGGACTCAAAATATTTCACAGTCCAAATTAATTTTTAATATCATGATTCCTGTGACTTCTTGAAGCCAAACATGATGTGTTTAGGCTGTCTCATTTTATCAGCTACCTTGGGATTTGAGAGTTAGCATTTTCTTCTCCAGACCCATGTTATTGGGCTGGTGTGACAGAGTTTTGGCACATACATAACAAAAAAAGTTGTTCCAGAGTTTTTTTTTTAACCAGATCAGGACAGGCATAGAGTCAGAAGGGAAGGAAGACATTAAATTCAATGGTGAAAGAAGGAGAGCAAATAAAACACCTCATCATATATGGAAAATGAATGATTTGTAATATCCTAGGCTTTGAATCTGGACAGACTTCAGTCTTTCCTCCTTTTGGCCTCATATAAAGCTCAAGTACATGTTGTAAAGGAAGGTAATGTAGTAAAGGGTGGAATAGATGTTGAAAAATTGTTGATCAACTTCAAGGCAAGAGAAGTTAGACAGAGATAAAGGAATTGAAAAAAAAAGGAAATGGAGCAAAAAAAAAATCACGTTAAATTCACTAATCTTATGTCCTTTTCATTTTTTGCAGATCTTTTTATGAAGGTATCTCATAAAATTCTAAAAGCTTATAATACATGTTATTTCAAAGTACTAGATGTGCATGCAGTAAACTAATCTTAAATATATGATGGTCTCAGAAACTAATTAGAAATATAAGGGCCTTGAAAGAAACACTTGCACTAAAAGTAGTGGTAATAGAAATGAATGTTACAAATTATTAGCTTTAGTCTGTTAAAAATCAACATAGCTCTGATGCCTAAGCATGGCACAAAATTGAAAAGTATAAAATATATGCCTTTATGAACAATCCAAGATTAATGAGCGTTCTACTTGAATGGATACTGTCTAAGGACAGCCATACAGTCGTATTTTGCACCACATTCACAGTGCTTTCTAACACTGGGAAACAAAAAACATAATGCCAACAAACAAGAGATGATGAAAACAGCAATCTGTTATAGAGCAAGGGAGGAAATAGGCACTTCTTGTGTATGTCTGGTTTTCCCACAGGGATTATGTATACCTTGGCCTTTTGTAGAGATGCTGATCTGCTCCTATTTCTTAAAAATTCTTTGAAATAAAAATGCACAGATGTTTTTAGGATAGGCTCATGGAAGCATTAGATAAGGTTAGTGGAACAGCTTTATCGTGAAACTCCAGATTTATATCTCCAGAACATGAGTAGTTGTGCATTTGAACCTTCCCTTCTATTTTTGTTATACACCAACCCCTCACCTTTTTTTCCCTAAATATAGTACAGTACTTCAATACTCTACAGCGCTTCAAAATGAACAGGTAGAGTTCTTTATAATGAATATATTGAATCATCACTAGAAGTAATATAAATAAAAAAATATTGCTGTGGGTGATAGACTGAACCAGTGTTAACTTCTGTTAATTTCTTTGATAGTTTTGAAGGACAAAATCCAGGAGCTGACAGTTTGCATTTTTTTAATTACTTCCATCCTGATGATGTCTGAAGTTTATAAAGTTGTATTACTCCCTTCACTGTCACATCAGTTTTGTCATTCTCTTTTAATCAACAGTATTAACTGTATTTTTAGTCTTCATTATAAATATATCAAAATCAATTTTTAAAGTAACTGTATTGTTTAGATAGAAGAATAAATGGGATAAAGAATAACAGCCCTTAGAATAGCTGAAATTTAGGGATTTAGCCTTAAAGGATATTTCTAGTTTAAAATTTGCACCTAATTAATTTCTGTGGTTCTTAAAATTGGTTTCAGCAGTTGGTTATGTCAGGCTCCACTTAAACACTGCCTGTGACTAAACGGATTTTGCTGTAGATGACATTTTTATATAAAACTAACTTTTCTATTGAAGACTTTAGCAAAGAAAATACTGCAGAAACCAACAAATAGTAACCAAGCACACAGGTGAGTGCTGGCATGTAGGTACGTGCAGCTTCATAAGATACTAAGTGCACGGATCAGCCATGGCTGCAATTCCAAGGCATTTGAGGTGTTCTGCTGATGGGTATGGATTGAACTGGATTGCTTCCCTGAAACCTTTGAAAGTTACACTGAGCGACATGATGTCTGAGTGATGTTCTCAAGCAATAAGTTCCATAGTTCTGTCCTGTGGCTTGGTCTATGGCAGAGAGTATTTGAACCTTTGGCCTAGGTTCAGCCTCTCAGTGAGAGAGGCACGGCCTCATCACTGAGTGGGTGATAAGACTCCCACATCTGAGCTGGCATGCTGCTGCAGCCCACTTGGTGCTAACTCTGTCCAGCAGAAAAGTACAAGTAATTCCCTGGAAGAAAAGGAATTTACAGGGAACAATTCTATAGCACACAGATCTTTTGTGATACAGTGAGGCCCAGTGTTTCTCCTGAGGTGAAGTCTTTATTGTGATTTATCTTAGCTATGTACAGTGTCACTATCCCATGTCTGTTCCTGCAGACACAGGCCAGCCCAGGTTCATTGGTTTCTCATGTGCAGGGTTCAACTTCAGCTTCATTTGGCCAAGGAATTATGCCATGTCATTCCTTCCAGAAGTCAATGACAGACTAGCAGGTTGGCCACATATTTTCAGGGGAGAAATACTTTCCACATTCTAGGCTGCTTAAAAAGAATCCTATTCTTCTAGTGTTTAACAACATATACAACTCTAATTTCTTGTTTTTCACAGAATATTCTGAGTTGGAAGGGACCCACAAGGATCACTGAGTACAACTCTTAAGTGAACGGCCCATATGGGGATAGAACCCACAAGGTCTGGGTCACTAGCACCATGCCCTATAATCTGAGACCTCTGCATGGTTGTATTTAAAGTAATAGCAGACTCTAAAATTATAATTTCCTACATTTACTTTTTCATTTCTGTATTCTTTGTAACAAGAAGGGCCTTAAGGCGAAGTCTTATGAAGAGTGTCTGAGGCCACTTGGTCTGTTCAGCCTGGAGAAGAGACTGAGGGAGACCCCACAGCAGCTACAACTTCCTGTGAGGGGAACAGGAGGGGCAGGCACTGATCTCTTCTCTCTGGTGGCAGTGGCAGAACCCCAGAAAACAGTATGAAACTGTGTTGGGTATGGTTTGGTCTGGATATCAGGAAAACATTCTTCACTCAGAGGGTGGCAGGGCACTGGATCAGGTTCCCCAGGGAAGTGGTCACCGCACCAAGACTGACACAGTTCAAGAAGGGTTTAGGCAGTGCTCTGAGACACATAGTGTGACTTTTGAGGATACTCTGTGCACTGCTAAGAATTTCTCTCAATGATCATTATCTGTCCCTTTCAACTCAGAATATTCTATGTTTTTATGTTAAGAAAGTTTCTTTAGATCAATGCAGTAAACAAATAAATCCTCTAACTGGTAAGAATCCTTCTACTGTCCTGAAGCATCTTGAGTTGATTAGTATCCCAGGCCTTTTCAATTTTCCTGTTCCCAGATAAAAATGCTAGCCTGGTCAGAATGTTTAATTTTTTAGTGAAGATCAAGCTAAACGCCTGCAACAGTTGCCAAATTGTCTATTCTTTTATGTGGTTGATTGTACAGAAACAGCACTGAAAAAAATTTTTCAATATTAAACCAGCATATTTTGATTTCTCCATACAGATGTGATTTTCTAATATGGATTAGTTTTTTCCATCTCTTACTTAGAACAATACATATACTTTGACTATCAGTGTGACTAACACCATTACCTAAATTGTAAGTAAATTTGTATTCCTTTAGAAAACAGTTTTCTTATCTTACCTCATCTTCATTCACTAAGCTTCGTTCACCCCCTTCCGAAGGATTAATTTTCTGCCTGCATTGAGGGAATGCTGTTTGAAATACTTCCTTTGGAAAACAAAGAAGCTATGAAATATAAGTATTTAAATCTGCTTAATATTTGTTTCTGTAATGTCATTTCAGCAAATGTAGAATAGATTTCCTCTATTTTCAAAGCCAGTCATATAAAAGAGAGTTGAAAAAAAAAGAGCCTTCCACATGCATCACAATTCTCTTCTTGCTGCAGCCATTTCTGATATGCTTAGGTGACACATCCATCCTCATTAGCTACTGTTCTTCTTTATGGGCAGGCTATCTTGAACAATCAACTATACTAGACCTTACACAAGATAAAAAAATAACCTAGTTGGTTCCTTTAGACCCTTAATACATTGTTTCCTGTCTCTTCTTCCAATTAATACCATCTTTTCCAAATCACTAGAGACTTCATATTTAATTTCCTGTGTCCTTGTATAGGCCAGAATATGTTTAATTAATTTCTTTTGGCATGAAATAGTTCAGTTACAATACATATAGAGAGTAAGATATGTTCTTGTCTCCTTAATC
The DNA here is from genome assembly GCA_024362935.1 of Setophaga petechia. Classification (NCBI taxonomy): domain Eukaryota; kingdom Metazoa; phylum Chordata; class Aves; order Passeriformes; family Parulidae; genus Setophaga; species Setophaga petechia. The sequence goes on from JANCRA010000015.1 coordinate 18,334,957, forward strand.
TTATTGCCCAAACAAATATATTTTACACAATGAGTACCCGAAAATGTAAATCTTCTATATTAAAAAATTAATATAACATTAATAATATCACCTTTACATAATATGCAGTTTTCTACAATTACTATCAATATTTGTAAATAAAAGCTTCTAAAATTATTTTCTATATTAGTATATATATGTGAAATTCAGCAGCAAAATACAGCAACAAAGGTCAAGAAACTGCAAACTTCAGTGAACACCTGATAATCGCTTGTGACGAATCACAAAGACAAAACTGAACTATAGTACCTAAGTCTACCAAAAAAACCTCCAATTCTCAGGATATCACTTAAATACAAATGTAGATATAAAAAACATTAGAATTACATATGCTCGGGTATTTTGCTTTAAGTAAGGATTCCTTTTAGTGTATTTAAGGTAATTTATTTGCAGTCTCACCACCATTATTATAATTCATTACATTTTCATGCCTGGATATTTGACATAGCTAAACAGAACAGTCAGTAAACAAGCAAACAAATCAATATCTGAATAGGAAAAATTTTAAAAAATAAAGTTCCTACTCTTTGGCACATATGTTTGGAATTTTTATTTAATTCCAAATCCAGAGCTGCTTGCAACACCTTTCTGTTATTTTTCTGCAGTATATATTTTTTCTAAGGCTTAGCTTAATTCTTCTATACCTGTTTTCTTCTTTGTATGAGAGTTCTTATTAATCTGATATTTTGTGGAAGTATATTTCTTCTGCTTTTTGTATTTTGGGCATTGGAGTAGAAAATGGCTTTCAGTTTTGATCTCTACTCTGTCTCATCAATTGTAGAGTCAATCTTCCATAGGTTTCTAGTACATTTTGTCATTCCTGGTTCCTATTTCTAATCTGTGGTAACAGAGTCTGTATTTTGGTAGAGCAAAATATCTGCCTATAAAAGTAAGATTGATATAGGAAATTTGTGTGAAGATTTCTCTTCACTCTCACAATCCAGGCTTTTACTGAACACACACACAAAAAATATATATATAAGAAAAAATCTGTGTTTCTGTTTATGTACAGTTGCATATCTTATATCAAATTAATTTTTGGCATACACATGAATTTTAAACATGACATGGTTTTACCTACAGTCTTTTCCTCAACTTGCTTTAATGTCTACTTAGAATTCACATCAGGAAAAATAATGATTTGTCCTTTTTGAGGATGCTCATTTAGCATAAGTGCAAGACTGTCTCAAGTCACTGTGTACACCCATTTCAATTCAGCAGAGTGGTTTTGCATATTGTTACTAGTATGCTGCTCCTCCAGAATGCAGTGCAGACATTCCTCTGGTGAGGAGTTTTAAAGTTAATTAGCATGGCACTGGCAGCTGTCTAGGCATGGTAGCAGGGAACACCACAGAGGCTAAATTACCCTTCTTCTCAGGCAGTTTTTCAGTAGATCAGACATCACTTCAGCTGAACTCTGTGCTATTGCAGCTATTCTGCTTCTGCATCTCTGAGTAAGCCTGTGAAAATCCAGCTCAGACTTCTGTAGTTTGCCATGTAGAGGTGCTGAAAATGCTACATACTAACCACTGATTATCAATAGGGCAAGTTATTTGTAGTCCCAAAGAAGTATGGCTCTGAAAATTTAGATAAAGAATTGAACAAAAGCACAGCCCTCCACTAAGTTAGTGCTAATATAATTTAAATCTACCCTGGTGAAAACTGATGTTTCACTGAAACTTCTGTGACCCAGACAGTTTGAAAGGAACAGGTTCTACTAGTAAATGAGGAGTTATCTCAATTTGCACCAGTACCAGAACCAGTTTTATTTCCACAGGAATCAGCAGCTCTCATCTTCTCCCTAACAGATTTTCCCATGGCCTTTCTTGAAGGGGAAGCCAGTGAAAAACAGACTGGCTTGCCACTAGTAAGAATGATTTGATGTGTATCAACAAGGACTGCCACCCTGAGGGAGATGCATCCTCCTGTTTCTGGTCAAACTGAATACTTAGGTTTTCATAGAAAATTAAAAACCGTAAAATTATTTTATATTATCAGTGAAAACAAATGTGTCTAGGGCTAAGGCTTGTGAAAATTCCTAGTGTATTGCTGCACTTCTGTAAGTAATGATGTTGGCCATATTCCAGCCTTTAATATTTTCTCTTGGGCTTAATAAACTCATAAAAATATCCACTAAACTAATATGTTTTCTAACTCTTTTTAGTAATCTTGGGCTTGGATGTACATGCTCTGCTCTAAGAGTGAAAGAATTGTGCAAGTTTCAAACCTTTTAATAATCATTAACTCTGTTATCAAGATACTTTCTATTTTCTTCTCTTTTTGTCCCATTAAATCTAATATCTGATGTAGGTAAACATTCACTGATTTCATTTGTACAGGCTGGGCTTAAGTAATTGTTTAACATCCTTTCTGTTTTCTTATCCTGTGTCTGTCTAATTCCATGCTAATCATTCTTCTGAAGGTGACTTTTTCCTCTGTTACCAATCCACAGAAATGGACAGGATACTCAGTATTTATGTGAAAAAGTCTTAACAGAACCATCATTTTAAATATTATTTTTAATGGCAGATCTCTTTATTTTTATGGGTAACATTTTGTTCCCATTCAACTGCCTGAAATTTGCCCCACAAAAAAATTCAAATATAACATTATGATTTCAAATCAAGAAAAACTTTAATTCAAATCATGGTCAGAATTACTTCAGAAACTATCCTGGGAAAAGAGTATGAAGAAAATTTTATAGTCTCCTATGTGATTCTTGGATTCTGTGTTAAACTTTGCCAACACCTTATCATTTGTTTATAACTTCTTTTAATTTCATATTTGATGGTCTTGCAGAAATAAATATAAAATATATATAACAGAGTAACCCTGCTACATTTATTTTATAGCAGTCAATTACTTTGTCTGTGTGACTATTCTTTCAGTTTTCCACATTTCAGAGATTTTGTACTAGGGCTAAGCTTAGTCTCAACATCATGAAGGCCAGAGCTGACTCCAGGCTCCAGCAAACAATTCCTGTTTTGGGGCACGAACTGGGGTATTTGACCTCAGTGGGAAGTGCCAGAGAATATACATTTATGAAATAATAACATCACCAGTGAGATTAGTGTGAAGCAGTGCAGTTGAAATGGAACAATTAACACCACTGGTTTTTATATCACCACCTCCAGGTTACAGTGTTAAATCCTTATAGAAGTGAGTGGGACATTTCATTCACTCTCAGTCTGGTTTTGCTATTCTACTTGGTAAGTTTTTACATTCTATTCTTATTTGGAAGGACAACTTTCCAGTCTTATAGAACTTTAAACAGAAAGAAACCCAAAAAAGATGACCCATTATTAGTTTTAGTTTATGATATCATAATTCTAGATTAGCTTTATTATGTACTTTATGATGCTCACAAGATGAAAAATCTACTTTCCTTTTGCACTTTCACTTTTTATCATTCATCTAGCAGAAGAAAAAATAATAATTCTCCTTTATAATAGTTTTGACCTGTTTTATTAGTGGATGTTTGCTTTTGTCACAGAAATTGCTATTGTAATGAACTCTAACACATCTGTGTTACAGTCTCACCAGAATGTCTAATAATTTACTGAGCTTTTTGATAGACATGTCTTTGTGAAATGAGATAAAACAGCAGGGAGCAGAGTTTGTGTTGTCCTTTCACAGATTTCTGTGTTTTACATCTCAGTAAACTCAATATCCAGAAAACTGCTTTCAGAGATATCAGTTTTCCATTCTGTCCTATTACATACTCTGCTTGACACAATTATGCATGTTTCCTAAGGATTCTTTTGATGTGTGTGCTCTTCAGTAGGTGACAGATTTCCCATTATAATGTACAAGGAGAAATAGGATCACAGGCTGAAACTGCTGGGAGGTGGATCAAAACCACAGCACTGAAAAATATAGCAGAAAAATATAAACCAAAGATGTTTAGGAGCTCAGAGTTCCTGTGTTCTGATTGTAGAACCTCTGGAAATACTATTTCCTTATTATTCCTTGAAGAATGATGCCAGTAGTGTGTAACAAGGATAGGATTAATATAGAACTCATATTTTACACTGAAGAGTTTCTTAGATGAGGAGACTGTCTACATAAGATATTGGCACCTAAGGATCCAGTACCATAAGAGTAACGAGCACTCCTAGACAAATTCTGCTAAAAAATTGCCCTATTTGGGGTTTCTTGTCTACAAATTGGATCAAGATAGACTTCTGATAAATGCATTCCTTTGCCATTAGTGCTATGTTGTGATTACTGGAATTTTCTCTAATGGAACATTAGAAAAGTTTATTCTGGAATAAAAAGGTTTATTTTTTATGAAGTCCAAGTACCTTATGGAAAACTTTCAGTGAAATCTCAGTAAGTCATAGGCCAACACTGAAGTAGTCTGCATGGCCTTTTTTTACAGGATTTTCCTGGTTCCTAAGAGATCCAAAAGCCAGTGGTGGCCGAAGGACTGCCTTTGGTGTCTAACTGCCTACAGAGCAGGAACAGGAAACCTGCTGAAAGAAGGACTGGGAAGTCTGGGCAATTTGCAGCAGGAGTGTTTGGGGCTTTGTGGCTCTCTGCCTTCTGCTTTGTAGTCACTGAGTATCAGAGACCTATGGATTGAATTGCTGCCCAGCACCTTGTCCCTGATATTGGGGTCTTGGCAGCTCCGTGAGAGTACCATGAGCTGCTGCTGGATCCCATGACTCCCCAGGGAAAATTTGTATCACACGGGGGGACTGTTTCAACTCCTGAGTCAAATACCATGGACCATTCATTGACCCAGGTTTTTGGTTTTTGGAGAAGTAAGGCAGAATCAGTTTATCTGAATTTAAAAACAAACAAAAAAGCAAAGAGGCAAACTTCTTTTTTTGACTAGAAAGCCATCAAGCTAAGTTTCATTTCAGATAAAGGAAAAGGTTAGAAAAGTGGGAGCCTTCCTTGTGTCAAATACTAATGTAGTATTCTGATAAAAATTCTGCATGACTTTAGCTATTTTATTTTCCATTTGGCACTGTCTCAAGTCATACACTGCTTTACTGAAGCTACTATCTGTCTTTGGTGAAGCTATTCATCCTGGGAATAACCAAATAAAGCACTATGGTGTATATATATGTGAACTCCAATATTTTTCACTGCTTCCTTTTGTAGATGCCCTTTTCTTTTTCTGGTTCAATGTAGGGGAAAAATGGCTGAGTAGGTACCACAGGTGTACTGCTGATTAAGCAATGGCATAAAAGCTGTCCATGGAAGTGTTAAAAACATAAAGCAGGCAGATTTCAGAAGGTGTTAGTTACTAGAATTTTATATTCAGGATACTCATAAGAGCTTAGAAATGTTCTGGTTTGCTTTGTTCTCTGGTAGTGAAGTGTTTGAGTCATGCTATTATGTTTTGGGTGGATACTGAAGCCATTTTTCCAGCAGGAACTGCCTCCAGTTTGTTGCTGCCATTTCAATTAAACCTAAGCTGAATTGAGTTGTCAGTAAAATTGACTGTGTTTTTTTGGGTCTTGGTTTTTTTTAATTCACTCCTGGACTGTTAAAAGTTACTGCTTCAAACAACATACTCTGACTACTGTTGGGTGCTTATAGCTAAGATGTGTAAACAGAATGTACCAAGGTCATCCCTGGCATAATTTACTGGAATTCAGCATTGTCACACCAGGAGTGAATTTGGCTCAATATTTTGGCATTAGCAGGAAAGGTCATTCCTGCAGTTTGCCCTCACTATAGAAAGTGTGATCAAAAAGTTTTCCATTTTATTTCCCTTTTGATGGTCACATTAAATCTTATTACACTGTTGGTACTTACCTCACTGGAGTGTCTCTGGGTTTTCTTTATAGGCAAAGCTTTCATCCCTGGACATCCATAAATAACTCTATTCACCACACTTTCTCCCACAGCATTTGAGTTATGCTTCCAAGTTGAGACAAGTGTTATCTTGCTGCAGATGGATTTTTGCTTCATTTTTGTCCACTTCAGAGGTTGCCTATTTAGAAAAGTTTTCTACCCCAGGATCTTCCATTCCAATCAGCTCCATCTGCATGCTTTCTCCTGCACCATGTCTTTGAATGGGCACTTTTCCAACTTTTCTGATTAAAGTGGATACACTACTGCAGATACAGAGCTCTTGATAGCAGAGGCTACTGCTGCAAATTCATTTCTTAAACTTGTTTTTTTTCTGAAACAGATACCACAATAAGAAGAGGAAAAGTGCTAACTGCATATTTTTTCAATAAAAGGGTTAGTATTTATGTACTTGGAAAAGTTATGACTCAGTTGTATATTATTCAGGACTTCATTTGTGTAAGTTACTTTCTGATTAGTTATTGATTATAATCAGAACCTTTGGAGCTAAATGCGCAATATAGCTAATAAGCAGGTCTTCTGCAGATGAAGAGGATCCTTAAATATAATTTTGATGCACTTTACACTTTCTATTATTGAACTTTGTCACAAATGGCAAATTGCAGCAGGCCATTGAAACTATAGCAGTAGCAGCTTATTTGCAGTATTTCTGTAAGCAGGGAAATGACAGAATATTAAAAAAAGGTCTTGTTTTTCTTGTTTTTCAGTCTCCAAAGTTAAAGCAATAAAAAGGCTTTTCCAAATATCCCTTTCTATCTAACTCAGTTAGGTACAGGCTGGTTAAATCTCATGCACTGACTACGATTCTTGTAATGGGTAAGTGCCTCATCAGCTCCAGCCAGCCAGCATTGGTTGTGGGATCAGAACACAGAAGAAAGCTCATGAAACTGCCCCTGCTGGGTCAGCCACGAGCGTCCCTGATCAAGGCATATTTCCCAGCTTCATGAAGATGTTACTCCTACCCTACCAAGCCACCTGGGCTTCAGATAACAGCTTATCAGAAGACTAAAAGCACCAGGTGTTTGTCCAGAATGTGTGCATGCAAGGGACATGCTTGGGTATTCCCATGTATACCTGAACATAACTCACTGAGTTCTGTGTTTTGTGGGATCCCCAGCACTGAGAAGAAGGAGAATGAATAGGATGCAGTCTGGATCCATGGTGGTGAATATCTTTCTACTTAATCTGTCTTTCACTCTCTTTCTCTCTCCCCACTTAATATTTTTTTCCTATTTCTTTCTCTCTCTCTCTTCCTCACATCTACTGCTAAAAAAAAATCTGTACTTTTGACTTTGGCATATGCCCTTGTTTGCACCTTAATTTGGGCAGAGGCATCTCTCTCTAATGATGGGATCTTAACAGTAGGAACAAGGCACAAAGGATTGATGCTGCCCGGTCCAGCAGGCTGTGGGAAAACAGAAGGGTGCTGTGGAACTGGCTGCAGAGTGAAACATGCTCCAGGCAGCATATCTGGCTGCTTTTTAGATCCCTTTGTCATGCTTAGAACTTATTTGCTGGCAGCAGACATGGAGGTCAAAAATATGCACTGAATCTGCCAAAGGGCTCCCTTGAAGTTAATGGGAGTCTTTCAGAGGGTTTTGGCTTAACACATTCTGTATCAGCGAGTTAAAAATCTGTTTTCTACCATGTGTTTTGGCCAAGAAAATTATACTAGGCTATAAAAAATAATATATAAATATTTATAATATAATCTCTCTCATGAGATAACATTGCATTAATATTCACTATAAATAAGCATCCTACTGACAAGATTAGATAAAACTTTGGCAAAAGCAAATTTATTGTCTAAAGAAGCCAATGGAAATCAAATCCAAGGTAAAACTTTTCCAGAATGTTTCAGTTCAACCAAAAGTTATCAAAGTCACCTTTTTTTTTTGGAAGTATATAATCTTTCTGCTGCTTTTCATTTGCACTTGAATCAATCAAAGCATGGAAAGTGAAACAGTCAAAATTGCAGCATAGTACAAAACACAGACAGTAAGTCTGTAAATAAACATGAATTTATTTCAGGGACAAACTGAGTCTCTTTAAAAAATTGCATATTCATTGATGAACTTTGTCCAAACTTTTGATCTTAGAATTAAAAAAAAAAACAAACTAACAAAACCCAAATCCCCAAAGTGGTTAAATACAGCTCCGATTTTGAAATAAAATGTATTATTTGCCTTCTTAATGAAAAAGGGTGTAACACCACAACAAAAACATATACAACTAATACAAACTCCACTACTATTTCTTTGCTGAAAGACTTTCATCTGAAGTTTTTTACCTTGTTTCATCTCTGTTAGTTAATTCAAAATTCATGGCATGTTTTCCCTGCATCTTAGTTGTGAAATTGTTTGATGACAATCATAAATCCCTGACTACTCAATTTAGTATCTGCAAAATCTTTTAAAATTACCTTTTGAACACACAGGAAGAAATTTATTAGACAGATGGAGAAATTATTTACTAAAAGCCCATCAGAAACATACAGGCTTCAGCTATCCTGGTCAGCAGAAAGGAGGTTATTCTGTAAACAGGGTAAAATATTGTAAGAAATTGTGAAAAATACCTGCTAAATTAGATTCATAAGTTGCACTGCCAATCTGTGGAAGAACTGGAGTGTCTCTCTAGACTGAGGACCCAGCTTTGTATTCATCCTTCATAAGACACTGACAAGTCATCCCAGATTATGAGTTTCAGACTAGGTTATCATTCCATCTTCTCATTCTGGAAAGTGCCTGCCTCAGACTGCCCATGCAATCAAAACAAAAAAGAGTCTTGGGATTTTAACTCTTGTTACACTCTGTGATCTTTTCTCTTTTGTATGAGGAGGAGATACCACGGATGCAAAGAAAAATGTTTTCCTAATGCCTCAATTTAATTTCAATTTTATATGAGCCAAATTTTTAAGTCTAGAAGGGGTCTCATTAACTGATTTGAAGCTGGGTTAGAGCTTTATAGTATCTTTTCACTTTCTGAAAGCTTGAAGTCTCATTTAATTATGTCAGAGTTTTTAATTCTAGCAGGAGTAAACCTAGACAATATTCATAAGTATATAATAACTGGGGAGATGTATGAAGTTAAATTCATATCCTTCAAATCCATGGATTTACTGATTTCAACACTTACCCACATCTTGTATGACAAAGCAGAAAGACTTTCCCACAAATACAGTCATTTGAATTGCCAAACACACTTGAGTTGACTCCCCTTGTACCTTTGCACCTTAATGACCTTTCCCTATTACTCCTAGGCTGGTTCTTAGTTTCAGGATGAATGATTTGTAATCTGACTCTCTGTATTGTAACCACAATGTGTTATCTACTTTATGTACTTTCTTTTTAATTGAAGAATTCTCAATCATACTGACAAAGTGGGACTGGATGGTTAAGTGGGGTCTGGGACTGAAGTCAGACCCATAGATCCTTCTCAAAGTACAAAGTTATCATTCTCCCAGTCTGTGTATGTGTTTATTTAACATTATAGTGGATGGAGATTTGCCTGTAAATGGTTAAAGTTTTAAAATACTTTGGAGCTATAAAGCCCTAGTCCTAGAAAATAATATTTACAATATATTTTATATTTTTGAATTAACTTCTTTAACTTTTGCTTAAAAGGGATCAAAATAGACAGAATTTTGGACATCTGGAGATATAACACTACATGTGAGGTAAAACAGGGACCTACTCAGACTTCTCCTTAAATGTCACTATTCTGCTAATCTGTTCTAACAGTCTGATGTGAAAAAATAAAATATAAAAAAACCCTAAACCCCAACCAAGCAACAAATAAAGCAAACAAACAAACCCCAAACAAAAACAAGCAGAAAACCCCAGAACAAACTAAAAAGCAAACCAAAAGAACCCATGAAGCCCAAAAGAAAATTTCCTTATGAGTCTTATCTTTTTTTGATTAAGAACAAAGAAATCCTTGTCATGGAAACCATATAATATCATGTACATACATCTTTCATGCATATATGTGTGTTAACAGTAGAGCACTGCCAGGCTGCTAGTTGCAAGGTCACTCTGCACATTATGTTTTAAAAATCCACTAACTTTGAAGAATTAGAACAATCTTCAGCAGACTAGTAAATCTGTATCTGTATAAAAAATTTGGTTTCTTTTCTGTAATAGGAAATTTGTGCATTTTTTCTCATCCCTTTAAAAGTGACAACTGATTGCTTGAAAGACAGTGATGAACCATCCCTAGGTTGCTTGGAAAGGAAGGCCATTGTTATAAAGAGCTAAGGAAAATCTCTTAGGAATTAAAGCACCATTTTACAAAAATATAAGTAAGGTATAATGCTCTCCAATGAAATTTTGGTGCTGCACTTGAATGCTCTGATTTGTAGTGGCTTAATATTGTGAGAAATATTGCAAAATTATTTACAGTGGTACATAAAATCTCAGTGTTTCAAAACTGAGACAATATGGCAAGCCTTTGAAGTTATTTTTATACAGTTTCAGTCCCTTAGTCTTGGAATTCAGATGACATTGTGACAGCATGAAACACAATTTAGGAAAAAAAACCAGCAAAAAACATAAAATAAACAGAGGGATAATGCATCTTGTCTAAAATCATGATATATATTCTTTATAAGAGAGAATATATATGTATATATATACATAAATATATATATATTCATAACAGGTCCAAAACCATAACAGGTTACAGAAAAGTGTAGATTATAAAATCTAAAAGCAGAACTTGTGACTAGAAAAATAATTAGATGAAATAGAAAAGATAGATGTGAGCAATCACAAGGCAAAACAAAAGAGATTTTGAAAACCAAGTTCCTTAAATCTTTTTCAAATATAGAAAAAAAATCCTGGCAGTGTGCCAGAGAATCTGTAGCACGTATATACAGATCAAGATTTAAAATGAGTTCTCAAGGAGGATGAGGACACCACAGAACTCAGCTTAAAGGGGGTTGTGACAATCTAGATCCTCAGAATGGGATAGGACAGATGAATATTTTTGGCTTGTGGTGCCACCACTTAAACTTCAGAAAGAACTGATGAAATGAGTATCAATATCTCCATAACTAGATATTTGTTGTGAAGAAATCAACTGAAATGAAAACTGCCAGAATATAAGGTGAGGTTTGTAATTTATTTACTGAATATCCACTTTGCACTAGAAAAGAAGCAAGGTTGCAAAACAAGTAGCAGATTAAAAAGTTTCATGGGAAAATTTAAGGAACTGCAGGCTACTAAGTCTGAAGCTTTTAATGAGTAAATTATTTGAAACTAAAGTAAATAAGAGGTCCAGTAAACACTTTATATAGTGATATCATTTGGCTTTTCTAGAGGGAAAACAAATTGATTAATCTACAAGAGTTCATTGAAAAATCAAAAAACACATGATAGAATATTTGGTTTTAGTCATATTCAGGAATCTTAACATGTTTCTTAGCAATGAATCTTAACCAGCCACGAGCATAAGCAGTGCTCCAAGGGATTAACAAAATATAGGAGAGGGGATTTTCATTTGCTTTGGAGAAAGAAGGATATTAGAGGAATCCCAAAGAGACATGTTCTGAATCAAGTTGTATTAACTACAGTCATAAGTGATCTGAAAAAAAAAACCATGCTGAATGAAAAATTTGCTAATGATGCAGTTTCTTCAGGTATATAACACCAGTTTCAAATATTAGAACCTTGTGCATGTCTGAGTGCCAATATGGAAGAAAATTTATTTTTTGAGTGCAGAACAATCACCCTGAAGCAAAACTGAATAGTGAACATGGATGAATTAAAGTGAACTTCATCTTCTTTGTTGCTAAACACATCTTAGAGTGCATCTGAATTTCTCTTCCAAACAGAGAAATAAATATCACAGTTCATTAATGAAATTACAGAGATTGGAACAGAAATCCTTAAACCCAAGAAATTAGTAATGAACTGCTAGTATGAATATTATGTTATTTCGATCATTAACCTTCTCAAAAGCAGTATAATCGAATTCAGTACATTAAAAGGAAGTATAATCTGTATATTTAGAGTTACTGAATGACCTCTGCATGGGAAGTGATGAAGCAAGTTACAAATCAACTTGAAAAGGAGACATGACAAGGTATTTGGTAGGATACTTGTCATGAAATACTTCATTAAGTTTCAAATATTTTATCAAAGAATTTTGGATGCCAAAAATATAATTGTATTAAAGGAAAACTAGAAACCAATCATGAACTATTACAGGTAGTCATCAAGATACTCTTATGAACCTTGGAAAGTGGGTGGGTTTATCAAAGGGATTATCCTTTTTAAACATAATTTCTCTAAGGAAGTACTACTATCCTCTCTTCAAGTGTCACTTTGGGCTAGAAAAGATTATTTTGATGTAAAATGGCTGTTTGTATGCCTTTTTAGAATATGAAAAGGTATCAATATTTTTACAGTAATCAAATGGTTTAGAGGTCTTTATGAAAATGTCTTAGAAATTATTCTTTTGAGACACACTATGGTTATACATATATGATGGTAGAAAGTAGCTGAGGTTTTGTGTTTGGTATTATACCTCATATATTTCTGATTTAGAAACAGTTGAGCATGTATTGCCATGATGGATTGGATGCCAAACACACTCAGATGAACAACAATAGATCACAGCTGATGAGCATCAAATGCAGGCACAGGGCTTAATACTGGTTCCTCAATCATTTATGATGCAGAATAAAATAAAATTCATTCAAACTGATAGCTAAGTCTACATTGAATTTTATTACTAGAAATGACACTGTGGGAAACAATTCAGACACTGGGTCAGGCATCTGGAAATCCTTTCAGTCTTCTTGTCCTGTTGAGAATGAAATCAGGAGAGTTGTCATAGCCTTTTTACCCAGGTATAACCAAAATTTTAATGAAAACATGCTAAAATGTCTCCTGGTGCCAGTGAATAACAGTGTTCATAAACAGACTCCCTGGGATATTTCAGTTAGACTGCATAAAATGCTTCGTAAACATGGGCAGAATTTATCTGGAAGAAGTAAAGTTACTGTGAATTTAACAGAATATGGTAAAATCTGCTTTCTAATCTTGTCTTGTCAGATGGCAGTGTATTCAGAGGGTTAATGGAGAGTTATGTAATATAGTCATATAAAATATGAACACCAGTTCTGCTGATGGCACCAATACAAGCTTTCTTAGCTTTTTCATACTGAAAATACAAAATGACTATTAAAGTGTAATGGCACAGAACATCTTGTTTAAAAAAAGAAAAACCCCTTTACAGTATTCTTGTTTATAGATGATATTTATTGCCTTTGTATTCTTGTGGTGTGCTTCTAAGTCAATTGAAATGCAAGTGCTAATGAAACCTCTACCATAACATATTCATTCTTTTTTACACCAAATGAGTCTACTACAAGATGTAAATGACTTACATATATCTGCTTCTCAGGTTTTATTGTTTTAGGTTAATTTATTCACTGTAATATTCTTAATGAAAGTAATGACTCTTCCAGTAGTTTGTATATTCATATATTGCAATTTTATTAAATCACGCTGTGAAAGTTCACACTGTCTTCTTTAAACATTCCTGAAGTTTTATGCTATACTTAATATATAAATGTAATCTTCTAGCAGATTATCAACCTAGTATATTTTGTTATCCTTTGCTCTTCATAATTTGTTCGCACCAGGGTATATCTAATGTACAGTGGTGCTCTTACAGACAGGGCTGTAACATTCTTCTGCATTTTATTAGCACATCTTATTGCAAACATAGATAAAAATCTTCAAAGCAAAGCCAGGTTAACACATATAATTATTTTTAATGTACTTTATTTTTATGGAGGTTTAGTGTAAATTTATTGCTCCAGATTTAAAAAAAAATCTTATGTCAGCTTCAGTATTGGCTTTTACTTTAAATGCTCAAAATTAATCTTTTCAGGGGAAATAAAGAAATAAAAAATCTGGTGACTAGCATCTTTTCACCTGCCTTACACAACTGCAAAATTCTGACTAAAAACAACAGTAATCTAAACCATTGGATAATACAGCTCTACTTGACCAATATCTCCTAGAACTCTTTTATTATATAAACAGCTTGCATTTGTTTTACTATTAAGCTTGTCCCTTCATCAGTACTGGCAATTCTCACTTCCTAAAACATTGTTCAAATACAAGTTACAAAACATCAGGCTTCCAAGAAGGAAGAATTACTAGGAGTAGTGTGCAGAATAAAAGCCTGATCATCAGAAAGCTTATGTGAGGTGCCCAAGGATACAGCAGGCACCAACAACAACTTCTGGTATCAATAAACCCCTTTCAAGACACTGGACTCCATTTAAGCCCAGGACAATCTATATTAGCCAAAAATCGAGTGTTGAGATATGAGCTCACTATCTGTACTACAGTTCTAAGACAATATTACTAAATTATCTGAATATATTCCATGTGATGTCATGCATCATATGTAACTCAACACAAAATAATGTTCTCTTCCTTAAAACAGCATCAACCACAGAATTATTCTCTGCTCTTTTCCAATATGTAGGTCCCCAGGTTTTGTTTATATCATAATAGGCAAAAATTTGTTTAGAAAAGGGTAAAAAATGCAAAAACCAAATCCTTGATAAAGTCACTGAGTGTTAACCTTCTTTTAGTGAGTAGCATTTAGTTTTCACTGTGCATTCTTCTCTTCCTTACTCTCCATGTAAAACAGGAACTATTCCTGTGAAAGACAGCAGGTCTAAGTCCCCTGTGTTGCTGTCTAAGCACTGCAAACAGCCTTCACCTTCCCCTCCATCCCATGCCAGTATGAAATTGAAGAGTGACGGTGTTGACAATCACTTGGATAGCAAAAATTATATTTTGAATTATATTTTGAATAACAAACCACTAAAACAAAACATATATTTCTCACTGTAGTGACCAAAATGTGCCCTGCTACGAATGTTAAATTTTGTTATATTGTTTTTTTGGTGAGATCCTTCTCATGGGACAAATCAGCCTCATGTAATTACAAATACAGGTGCTACAATAAGTGTCCATAGAGTTGGAAGGAAATTTTCACAGATGGCTTAGCATTCAGACTAAAAAACGGTTTTTTTGCCCATGTTTCTTTTTCTGGCTTTTCCACTGAGGTTCTGAGACTCCCTTACAGATTTTAGATTAATAGTCAAATCCATAAAGTAAGGTCATAAAAGTTTGGTTCTACCTAATTTCTTGGTGCCAGTCTCCAAAGCAAAATCTATGTGGATATCTCTACAGGGATTGGTGAAATTAGCATAGTCTATATTATCTTTATATACACTCAAAATATATTATAAATCAAAAGATAAACATTAAGTATCTCTTGCTGTGTAGATGAATGGTTGTAACATTGCAAATTTGAAATGACATGTTTGCAAATTATTTCCTTCTCTTAAAAGTCCAAACATAGAGACTATCATTTTCTCATTTTATTATAGGGGCCTGATACTTGTATTATTATGTATAAATGAATCTCAACATATTTCTGAACATTGAAGTTGAATCAGCTGGATTATCCATGAAAAAAAAACAAGAAATATGTGCACGAAGATCCAATTCCCACTAAAATCCAGGGAATGTCTCTGATATCTTCAGGGGACTTTGGATTCAGCTGTCACAGGTGGGTGAAGGATATGGTTATACTTTGGAAGAGTCATAAATATAATTTGATCACAATCCTGTTAGAAATTTTGCATTGTCTGGTGAGTCTGCTTTCTTTTGAGATACAACTTCAAAATATTTTGAAACACGGAGCTGTTCACTTTTTAGTAACAACACCTGCAATATAATTTGGAGCTCTCTTATGCAAAATCAGCTTCTTGAATAGCCTAAGACAAACAGTGTCAGGTTTTCAGGGTAACTGCTAGGAAATGTTTGTCTATTTTTGTTCTGTCCCTTCAACAAAAGAACAATAAATGCAGAACAACATTCTCTATAATTGTTGAAATCATCTGAAAAATATTTGTGTGGGAAGTTCTCTCAAAAGAATTATTTAGCACAACACACCTTTGCTGAGAACGTATTCTTCTAGTTTCCACATTAATTTATTTCATAGTATTAGTGGTAGTTTGATGGAAATTGCTGTCTACAACTGTGTTTGAGTGATATATTATGGGCACCTCTTTTAAATTTAGGGTTTTTCTCTCTGAACTTCTTAATCTAAAAGTGTGATTTTGTTCTGGACATTGGAGCTCTGCTGCCTTACAGTCAGAGATTACATCTCTGTGTCTGAGACATTTGGATGCCTGTCAATGCCTGCAAACCTAAGCTTGAGTTACTAAGGAAGTTTAGGAATCCAAAACCCATTGAAATCCTGTCACAAAAGTACCATCAGGAATCTGTGCTTTAACTATCAAAGATATGTGGAGAACAGCCCTAGTGGGAAAAAACCCCAAAAACTAGCCATTCTTTCCAAAGTGATGGAATATGTATAAAACCAGAGTATTTCTGAGATGGAATAAGAAACGTTTTGATGGGTTGTATTTTATTCAGAACAGATATGTATACTTTCTAAATACTTCAGCATTTTTCATCTTCATAAGTACTTTGCTGATGTTAATTAATCCTCACAATGAGGTGGCTGATGAATTAAGGTAGATGAAGAATTCACAACAATTAAGTTATGTAGGAAATACAGTTATTTTCCTAAGTGTGAAGTGTTCAAGAACAGACAGGGAATTTTACTCACTTACTTGTACTTCATAACAACTGAGTTAAAATTTTATGCAAATGTAATTCAATCAATGGAGTTATTTAATGTAGCTGGGTTTGATGTAGAAACTTCAGGAATTAACTGTCTGATATGCATTGCTCTTGAATCAGCAGCATTCCCAGGGTCCCAGTAATGAACAGAGACCTAGATATGTACCAGATGGTTTGGGGGAAGAAACCTGTGATTTTCATCTGAATTGGAGCAGTGGAAAACTTCTAGTTGGTCTTTGATGTGAAGGACTGGGACAATTTCACCCAGAACACGTCATGGTGCACAGCTCACTTTCAGTGAATATGCAATGAACAGCACCCAGTTTAACAGCTCCCAGATTTAACACACATGGAACTTGTCTGGCACTATCTGGAATTCAATATCTGTAGCCTCATCATTCAGATGAGCTGCCCATGTTAGGTAAACCTGCAGTTCCTGCTACTGCTGCTGGTTATCTGTTGTGAACTGCAGCTACAGACTGTTCCATGCTGCATGAGAGCCCCAGCTGACAGCAACCTACGTCATTTATAGCTGCTTGCTCTGCTTTGAGTCAGCCTATTCCTGCCTGTTTGGCACCACCATTTTAAAAGCTAATGTCAGAGAAAGAAACAAGGAGGCAGCACACTGCTGACAGAACAACAGAATTTATTTTTTCTAGCACTTTAAACAGCAGGTGAGTTATATATGAAATAGGAAGAGTACATTCCAGCTCATAAATTTGTCACGAGAACTTCCATGATCCTTGCCACAAAATTTCATTGTGGGCAATGGAAATATTGCAGTGGAACCTGTAGAAATATTGTAATATTATGAGATTTTGCTAAAGAAAGCATCTTGTCATTTAAGCAATAGTTCTCCATTCTGCAGTGGAGAAAAGGATACCTCCCTGTAAAAGTACACCTTCTGTAATAGCCAAATATAAAATTTCCATTATGAGAAACAAGCGTGCTTGAGAGCAGAAAATGAATGCAGACAGAAAAATGTTGTGGTTTCTCCACAGCAGAGATGTAAAATAATTGCAAAAGTAAAGTGAAAACACAAGAATACTAGCAAATCTTGGCCATCCTTCTGAGGTGCTAAGTTAAAGGTCCACTCAATAGAAAGAAACAGGTACCTTTAAAAGAAATTTGGTGTACTGCCAGCAGAGATTAATGCCATTTATTTCTTTTTGCTTACGCTACAGAGATCTCAGGTTGAGCATGTTCCTTGGATAGGTTCTTCTCTTGGGTAAGAGGTGAGAGTGTAGAAAGCCTCCCTCTGAGACAGTTTTGACTTTTCAAGAGCTGTCAGGGAGATTTCCTGATGCAGGAGGTTTGTCCTGCTGCACCATGACAGAGTGCTGCTGGAGAAGGGGGCTTCTCTGTGCCCCCTCCTCTGCATAGTTCTCACAGTAGTAATAACAATAATAAAACCAATATAAGAACAGGCATTAAATACATCTTTTTTCCACTTTCTGCAAAAATACTTTAAAAATTGTACTTAAATCTTTGAAATTCAAAATAGGTTCCTTTGAAATATTTTCCTTAAATGTAATTCAAAGCTTTTAACTAGATTTGATTTCTCTGTTACATACTTTAAAGTGAACATAAACATGACATATACTTGGTTATCTTCAAATGTACCTCTCCAGTGTTAGAACAAATACAAGTTTCCAGGCTGAAGCCAGATTGACCCTGGCTTTACCCTGTGGTTGAAAGAAGTGTTTAAACCTAGTCCAGTTCCAGCCATGGAAAATGGAAAACAATTAAATGTTTCCTAATTGCATTATCTCCCATATTTGAAGTTAATAAAAGCATAATCTATTTGTACCTGCCATCTGCCTTAGGAGACAGCAGAAGATAATGAAAATATTTTACTATCTATTTTCAAATTATAAGCTGTTGTTTCCAAAGAAAGTCAAACCCCATGTATATTATCCCTTTATTGTTCTCCAGGGACTGCAGTCACTATAGTGATTGTAATTACATGGCTTCATTAACTTTCTACATTCTACCTGTTATGGGGGTTTCACATTAAGAAAATTTGCATATACAGGAAATGAATACCATTTGCAAGAAGCTAATGTCATTAAACATTTAAGAAGTCTCTCTCAAGTAAACAAGGAATTTTCACTAGAATATTCTTTTAGTGTGCATTTAAAACCAATGCAGTCACAATTGTCACCTTAAAGAAAAACATACAAAAACACTTAAAGTAAGCAACAACCATCTTAAGAAAACTGCTTTAAAATTGGAAATAATTCAATTACTCTCACAATCATTACAATGCATAATCAGGTGTAATATCCTCCTGTCAGATTAATACTAACTCATGGTTAAGAGAGTGTATGTGTGCTTATGATATACTGTAACCAGTGACCTATATTTTAATAGCACAACCCAAAGACAACTTTCATTTTCCATCCAGCATTTGCCTAATTTTTTCCATCAATGGATTACACATAAAAAATAAATTTTGATTTTTATTGAAATACTGTATTTTTATAAAAAACAAAGAAAGACTCAACAAGAACAGAAATTTAACACTGTGTTGTAGTAGTAGTAGTGTCATGGGTTGGCCCTGGCCAGATGCCAGGCACCCACCAAAGCTGCTCACACACTCCCTTTTGCAGCTGTAGAGAGGAGAGAAAATGTAGGGAAGGGTTTGTGGGTTGAGATAAGAACCAGGAGAGAGATCTCTCATTAAATACCGTCAAGGGAAAATGGGCTCAACTTAAAGATAGGAAGTGAATTGATTAATAACTAAATCAAAACAGGATAATAAGAAGTAAAATAAGGCCCCAAAACACCTTCCCCCCACCCCTCCCTCCTTCCAGCTCTATCTCCTGCCCCTGTGGCATAAGGAGACAGGGAATGGGGCTATGGTCAGTGCATCACCCGTGGCTTCTCCTGCAGTTAAGGCAGAGGAATTGTTCCCCTGCTGCTCTGTGGGGTCCCTCTCACAAAGGACAGTTCTCTGTGACCCTCTCCAACACGGCTCCATCTCACGAGCAGCAGCTCCCTGAGACTGCTGCAGTGTGAGTCCATCCCATGGGGAACAGTCCTCCCCAGGCTGCTGCAGTGTGAGTCCATCCCATGGGGAACAGTCCTCCCCAGGCTGCTGCAGTGTGAGTCCATCCCATGGGAGCAGCCCTCCCCAGGCTGCTGCAGTGTGAGTCCATCCCATGGGGAACAGTTCCTCCCCAGGCTGCTGCAGTGTGAGTCCATCCCATAGGGAACAGTCTCCCCAGGCTGCTGCAGTGTGGGTCACTCCTCCACGGGGTGCAGTCCCCCAAGGACAGGCTGCTCCAGCCTGGGAGCAGAGTCCCTTTCTCCACAGGTCTCCCACAGGGTCACAGCCTCCTCTCAAGCACTCACCCACCCAGTGTGGGCTCCTCCTCCACGGGCCGTGGGTGGATCTCTGCATCCCCCATGGCTCTCCCTGGGCTGCAGGGACACAGCTGCCTCACCATGGGCTGCACCATGGGCTGCAGAGGAATCCCAGCACTGGAGCACCTCCTCCCCCTCCTTCTCCACTGACCTTGGTGTTTGCATGTTGTTCTTCTCACACATTCTCCTCCTCTTTGCTGTCTGGAATTAAAGTGGCACCATGACCTTTGTTTTGATTTCTTCTTAAATGAGTTACCACAGAGGCACTACCACCATTTCTAATTGGCCCAGCTTTGGGCAGTGACACATCCATCTTTAAAACCATTAGGGATTGGCTCTGCTGGATGTTGTGGAAGCCTTCAGTAGCTTTTCACAGAAGTCACCTCTCTGGGCCCCACTACCAAAAACCAGGCCATGCAAATCGAAACCAAGTAGGAACACAGATGCTTTTTAGTCTGTCACATCTTCATTTCATGGGCTTGCAAACCCATGATGCCAAAGATGCAAGCCCACTGATGCCAAAGGACATGGGATTATTTTTCTGTTTGCCCAAGCCAGTTTTTACTGAGAATGCCTAGCTGCAAACTTCAGTACATACAAAATGTTAGAAACTTTTTTTGGTTTGAAGCCTTTTGCCCTGTCCAAAACTCTTGTTGTAGCATCATGCTTTAATACAGTGTGCTATGTGTACCTACCTCTTCTAAAGAATCTGACCTGATTCTTATATAATCCCATTCTGTGTTGTGTTTCTAACACTCCTACCATACCTGTCTCCTTTTATCTTGATTGTGATGTTCACATTTCTGGGATTTTTTAAATACTAGCCCAGCAAATACCAGTGGTGCACAGGCGTTATTGTTTCCTTTAGGAAGCTTACAGCTCTATGCCGTTTTTGGGGACAATTCTTTTGATGTAAGTAATTTTCTTATACAATGCAGTGGAGAATAGAACGTGTAACTGCCTTTTGTAGATTCTACTTTAAGGAATTCAGAGGTTCCAAGCTGAGGAATGGACATTCTAGTACCTAATTTATAGGAGCTTAAGGTCTTTACTAGTTCTCATTCTTCACACTTTCTCCTTAGTATATGGCTGAATTAGACTTTATCTTTCAACTTCTTTCCTTTTCTAATTTTCAGTAAAGTAAAAATACCACAAAACCAATTTTATTTCCTCCAGGCTATTATCAGGTTTATATTTGTTCAGCACTTTGAGCTCTTATGTTGAAAAGTGCTGTAAAAACATAAAGCACAATGAGCTGGACTTCATCCTGCTGACATGACGATGTAAAAGAAGCATGAGGATATCCACCAAATTCCCTATTGTAGCAGTTCTGAGTGCAATATCTATCTTCTGCTTACTCTGAATACAAGGATTATTATTAAACTGGTAGCCATCCAGCCATTTTGGCAGGAAGAATAAAGAAAGTAGACCAAAATATTAAGAAGGAAGTCTGAGATTCATCTGTGAATCAACCCAGGTGGTTAAAGAAGCTACTCTTATGGCATGAAGTACTCTTCACACTAACAGCTAACCAAGGCCATGAATTTTGTGAAAATTTCCTGATCAGCTTTGGAATAAAATTTAGTGCATAAATTCTCCTGTAGTTATTCCAGTTGAGCTGACTTATTTTACAGGGAAATGAATGAGAGGTGCTCACATAAGCTCTGTGAGAGTGATAGGGTTTTTGGGCAGTGCAGTTGGTCTGTGCTGCAAATCCCTGCAGTCTGGCTGTGTAGCCCCTGGTGGTGTGCTCCCCCTCTCCTTTTCTCAGGATGCATTACCATTGCAGGGAGAGATGGGCTTGGGTAAGGGAGGAGTTTTTCTTCTCTCACCTCCAACGGGATCACGAGCTCAGTGGGAAGAGAGTGAGAGGGAAATTAACAAAGTGAGGGGCTAATGGCTCAGGAACTACAGTGTGAAAGGGGTTATGCTGAGTAGCCAGTATTCAAGCCCTTCTCCCAGAGTACAGCACATAACCCGTATGTAACTTCTGTGAGTTTGGGTTTTCTTGCTTTTCACCCCACAATTCACAATGTGAATTGTTTCTCATTTATGAGCTCATTTTTTTGGTATGATCCAAATGCTTCCTTTTTATTTTCCTTTCTCCATTTAATGCCATCAATTTGTTTTTACTGATTTTCTCTATTTTCTTCCAATACAGAGATAGATTTCTTGTTTGCAACAGTTCATGTTAATTAATGGTTTCTCTTACACTTATAGAATGTCCTTGCCTTTTGCAATATGTTCTTCAAAGTACATGATGTACAGAAGTGACTTTCCAATTCCATACTACAAGTACTCAGACACTGTTTGAAATATATTGGTTTCCTGGATTGCAACTATTGATCTAACTTTGTTACTGGAACCTTACAGTGAAAAACCTTTCTTCTCTCAGCCACCAAATATTTTCTCCCTATACCTTGCTTTGCTTTACTTACTTCCTGACTTACGAACTCTTTTCTTTTTTTTCTTCATTCTCAGCAGTTATACTTCCTTTCTTTTAACAGCTGGTCTTAAGGAATTTCACTGTTGTATAGTTACTTGTGAGCTAGACTGTTTTACTCTCTTGGTACCTGCTGTCTTTACTTGAAGCCTCTAAACCAGTAATTGGTAACAAGTTTCTCTCAGTGGGTTTTACACACAGCTGCAAGGCAGAAATAAACAGTTCTTTCAAGTTTACACTCTTAGGGTTACAGCTGTATACTAATGACTTCCCCAGCTTGCAAATGCAATTTTTAAAGGGATATCATCCTTTTGCATTAACAGATTTCTAATAGCTTTACCACAATTTAGGCATTACCTTGTAATGAAAGTGGTGAGAACATGACATCAGAACAATTTCCTTCCTAATTAAAGTATCTTCCCTAATTAAACTAGTCACTGGTGTGTAAGTCCATAGCTTTTCATCAAAAAACAATTCACATCCCAAAAGTTTTTAACTTATTATAATTTCTTTAAAAATTCTGGTAGGAATGCCCAATGTATTTTCACTCCTAATTATTTAAACACTTAAATAAAATAAAAAAAAGTAGAAAAATTAGAATTTAAAAAATTTTAAAAAAATTATAGTGTGAATTAGAATTGTTCAGAATTTTCTCTTCACGGTTTTTGAGCAGAAATATTCAAGTACATACAACAGGTGGAATACTTTTGCTTTTACTGAAAATATCTATGAACATATAGTCAATAAAAACAAAGGTAAAAAAATCAAAATGCAGTCTTTAGCTAAAGTGTTATGTTCTTTTCCTCTTAAGTCTTTGAAAAAAATCACCAAAGAAACAATGTTTCTTATACAGTCTGAGGAGGGTAAAATAAATATTTATTCAGCCATTCCAATCTTAATAAACTGGGTCATGACTTAATAAACAAAAAGATGTATGTTTTCCTGAAAATAGAACATATGCATAAACTCTGTGTGTGTGTGTGTAGATAGAGGAGAAAAATAAAGTTAAATAGAATTAATGCACCTTTTATAACTAAACTTGTTTTATCGAGTTGGGTTTTTTTTTCCACCTTCTAAAGAAACCTTTTCAAAGGTTACACAGATTTTTCTCTCAAGCTATTCAATTATTAGCATCTAGTATGGTTTGGGTTTTTTGCAAAATGAAACAGTAAGGCTAGCTTGCTCTTGTTTAAGATTTACATGTGACTTTCATCTCATAATACTTCAAAGGCTTATTTAACAAGCTCAAAAAGTATATACAGTGTTTTGCACAGGTATGCAAATCAGACTACTAAAGGCTTGGGATGCTGGGGAAATATGGGTATTCCCATCATAAATACAGTAGCAAGAAGATAAGATTCATCCCCACTGATTTTGAATGGTAGACATTGTGATTGTACAAGGGAAGAGGGATAACCTCCTGACTGAGGAGGGAGCAGCAGAGTTGCTGATATTCCTGTATTTGTCTACCCCTACCAATGCAACAAAATGGCAAAATGCTCAATGTCACATGGAATTGAGTTTGGGCTCTAATTTTGTCATGCTTATTCTATAAAGCATATCTATATGTCATAGCTATAAAACAGCTCTGTGCTGCTTATTAGAGCAACACTCTGTGCAGGGCATCTTGTAAGTACTTTGGAAAAAAAGCATAAATCCTTCGTCTTCCCATGTCAAGAGCAGGAAGAGGAAACACCTAACAGCACCAAGAAGGATCTGGTGCCAACTGCAGTGCCTGAGTTCCTTGACTGCAGCTGTCCATGGCATGCTGATGGACAGGAAGGCAAGGCCAAGGTGTGAGAAACCAAATGCTCAGGTGCATTTTCACACAATGGCTGTGTGTTAGCATAAATCTGAATTTCCTTTTTAAGAAAGCCATGCAAATTTGGAGGAAGTACTATATTAAAACATTGGGGGTTTGTTAGTTAAGATTCCTGTGAATAGGCAGCTGACTATATTAAAGTACACCCTTCCAGACAGTCTGCCTTTAACTTCTGTTTGTCAAAGACAGGGAAGTGAGGCTAAAAGTATAAATCCACAACAGCTACAGATGTAAGAGACCAGAATGTGTTTTTATAAATTTTCTGTCATTTCAGTAACTACCACCTTCTCTAGTTCTATGTCCAGAATGCCAGAGGCAATGTGGAAATGGCAGCTTATATTTTTTTCTTTTGAAATGTTTTTTCCATAACTTAAGATGTTACACATTAGATGCAAATAAATCTTTAATTTCCTGTCTTCTTCAGGGAACAATAACCTCTTATTTGACTTATTACATTGAAGATGTTATATGCATGGACCATTTGAGGTAGTAGGATAAACATTTCCCAGAATGTGAAAAGATGAGCATGTTTTTTTAGAGATCTCATCCAATAAAGTATTCTGAAGGGCATTATTTTGTACTTTTTTTTTTATTTTCAAGCTAGGAGATACAGGTTTATATTATTTTAAATAAAGCAGTATTTTGTAAGTAGTGTCTTGTTGAAATGAGTGGCGACAAATAAATGTGTGACTTCCCTGTTTTATAAATGCAAATTCTAACATCAGTGTTCATGGAACAGTGCGGTCTATGAAGTTTTTTTGAAATCAGAAACATCATAATGGTGACAAATAGAAAACTGAACAGAACTTCTACAGGTGTCATGGTACCTTTGGCGCCTGAACAGAGTATTCTCTCTTTTAATATTAATTACAAGGTAAGAAGCATTTGACACTTTACAAAATCAGAACACAATTAGCTTGACCACATTATACACTGCTGCACATAAGAATTCTTAAGGCTATTCAACAAATTATTTTTCCCCCTACTTTTCATTAGAGACCTTTGTTGCCATCCAATCTTGATTTTAGAAATTAAAGCTAACAACCAGATTGAAAGAAAACAGAGACTGACAGCATGGGGCACAGTCTCAAAGCCACAACTAACAGCATGAGGCAAAGCAAACCTCAAGCTATTCCAGCTCTTAGAGAAGGAAGGGGGGTGGGAAAAGCATTTGCAGGAAAACTCAATTATAACAACCCGCAGCTATGGTAAAGCACTTGTGCGTGTTGACACTAACGCTTTTTTCTGCTTAATGTTTTAATTAAATACCTATAAGCCAACTCTTCTCCTCAGTCAGTGTCAGAGCAGTACTTCTCTATGGATAAATGTTTACAGCAAAAACTCTGCTGAGGTTTTCAGCAAACAAGTCTCAGAGAACTGAGAAGGCTTTCAGCCGAGGCACTTGAGATCAAGAAAGCACCAGTGATTAGAAACTAGCAGTACAATAACAGGACGATTTAATCCACCCAAATGTCAGTCTCTGGTTTACAAGTTGGCAATCCCATCTTCATCTGCAGACAAAAGGGCACTGGTTAGTCATCTGTTTAATTCTCTTGCTGCGGCATGTCACTTGGATGTTGAAAGAAAATCCCTTGATTCAGTCTGCCATTTCTGACAGTCTCCCTCTAGACCATATTAATAAGCTTTTTAGAGAAGTGAATGCAGAATAATCAGCAGGCAGCCTGCACTCAAAATGGAGACAGAATAGACAGCAGAAATGCCTTCTTTCCTTTCTAGTTATGGTGCATAGGTGACCCTTCTCTCACAGAGCAGCAAATAATTTAGACTAAGATTGCCTTTGAAAGCCTCAACATAATTAACCACTTCATGCATGTGATGTCTGTCTAGCTTCAAAACTTGATTCTTTGCAATGGAAAAGATTCAGCTGCATTTGAATTAGATTTATGAAATGTGTTAACTGTAGCACAAACAGATAGAAAGGCTGCCTGGCATCCCAGAATACCTGGGGAATTTCAGTCAGAAAACAAACATGTTACTCTTTAATGTAGGCTCACATCTCATTATAAAATCACAAGTGGAATGAGACACACTTTGCCTTTTTAACTGTGTTTCCAGGAGGCAGGTAAGTGTTGTGCTGCAGCCAGTCCTGCTAAGATCTGCATGATTTTAATATATTTTGAAAGCAACTAATTTGCTAGATAATGGGGGTCTTGCTGTGGACATTTCCTGTTTTTCTCTATTAATAATTTTTCTATTGCCAGCTGTAAATTGAAATTGTCAATAGCTTTGTTTAACCTATTGTGCTCTGTCTGTTTTAAGGTGAAGCTGAAAAGCAAACTGTTCCAGGGTATCCTTTTTTCTTTTGAGAAGAATTTGTTGGTAAGGCATTATTAAACACTGAGAATGAGAAAACAGGAGCCTTGGAGCCCTGAAAACTCTTTTTATTTCACTTGAAGATGAAGGAAGTAAGCACTATTGAAAATCAAGTTCAAGATATGCACTTACAGACAAGAAAAGTGAAAGGAGGTTAAAAGGAGAAGGAAAGAAATGTAATCCTGTATGATGTGGTAAGATGTAGGTAAGGCTCGGGGAGGAATTTGTCAAGCAGAAAATTGACAAAACCTGCTATTAATTATTGTGCCGATGCTATCAGTGGCATTACCATAATCAAAAAGTGAGGCGTGAACACAATTCATGAGGCTCTAGGTCGCTCGGGGGTTAAATCATTTATTCTCAGAGGAGATTTTAAGAAAAAAAACATAATTAGCACTAAGAGAGAGAACAAGAATTATTTTATACAGCCCATGTAGTTAGTACTATCTTAGTGACAAACTCAGACACTCTCCTATTTGTGTGGAAAGGAATTGAGGAAGATGGAAGGAGATCTTTTTTTTCCCACCTGGAGCTACCAGGAAAAAAGACTGTATCACACTTAAGCAACTTTTTGTTATAGAAAAGTTAGGTTCTCTTTAAAAATTAAGTCCCATATTCCAAAAATACCATGGATATAGGAAAAGAAAAATGCTGACTTGATTAATTCTATGAAACACCTTTTCATTTGTCTTGTTTTTTCTTTAGAGAATATAAAACACAGCAGTGAATACT
Source organism: Setophaga petechia (assembly GCA_024362935.1). NCBI lineage: Eukaryota > Metazoa > Chordata > Aves > Passeriformes > Parulidae > Setophaga > Setophaga petechia. Next base: position 18,362,213 of record JANCRA010000015.1, read on the forward strand.
GAGACAAGTAGGGACTTCTGTTTTGGAACATCTTGTCCAGGGAGGTGGTGGGGCCACCATCCCTGAAAATGTTAAAGAGGTAACTGGACATGGCTCTTAGTGCTATGGTTTAGTTGGCATGGAGGTGTTTGGTCAATGGTTGGACTTGATAATCTGGGAGGTATTTTCCAGCCTTTATGATTCTATGACTCTATGATCTTCATTCTCAACAAACCATCTTCAAGAGAAAATGTAAAAAGAAATTAAAAACAAGAGCAGTTCCTTGGGTTAACAACATAACTTAACTCATCGCCTTGTAAATTTAAACTATTAAAGAAGGTGAGACAAATTCAATATTTACAATAGTTGTATATTAGAAATCAACATTTACCGAATGTTATAGGCAAAGATGAATAAATAATGCAGAAATTGTTTGCAAATGTTACTTTGAAGTAAAACAACACATTCACTTTGATTCACAACATATATTATTCACACATTGCAAACATTCATGCAATCAAGACTGTGTTCATGATGGCTTTGTAATCTCTTAGCCTAATAAAGATCTGCATTGCTATTCACTGCAGAGAAGGACAAGGGAGTGTTAAAACATCCTGGCTATTCTGAGATAGAAACGGGCATAAATAATTATGTGACTAGTGATATAAGAAAAGTGGAAATTGGGTAAAGCCTTTAGAAATTTAAAAAATCTAAAGATTTTGTTGGTTGTTTCTTTATTTTCTATCTTTCTGTAGCCAGAATGAAAAATGAACTGTATAAACTGTCTGTATTCTTGATTCTTTCAACACTTTGAGAATGCCCATGAAAATCCTTGCCCCAGGAGGTGTCCAGGAACCATGGCTGATGAAGGTAGTGGGTGTTGCCCTGCTGGTAAACAAAAATCTCTTGTTAATACCCAATTACAAGACTTTTTTTGGTTCTAAGTAACCTTACCAGATTAAACTATAAATAAACTTCTCTATTTGCAAGGAAATCTCAGAGAAAAACGATTACATTCCCAATGAAAAGCAGTAAAAAGGGTGAGAAATTGATATTATTCAGTCTGGAGAAGAGTATGCTCTGTGGAAACCTTTTAGCAGCCTTGTTTTGTTACCTAAAGGAAGCCCATAAGAAAACTGGAGAGGGACCTTTCACAAGGACACATAGTGATAGAAAAGGGATAATGGCTGTAAAACAAAAGAGAGAAGGTTTAGCCTGGATGAGGTATTAGCCTCACTTGTATTGGTAAGGCACTGGAACAGGTTATCAAAAGAAGTGATGGATGCCCCATCCCTGGAAGTGCTCAAGCCAGGTTTTATGGGACTTTGAGAAACCTGGTCCAGTGGAAGGTGTCCATGGCAGAGGAGTTGGAATGGGATGGTCTTTAAGGTCCCTAACACCCCAAAACAATGCTACAATCTTTGTGTGTAGAGAAGCAGGCACCAAACAGGTTGTGCAACATAATGACATAATAATCACATTGGTGTGCAAATTCAAATGAGATACATTTGATTTGTGTAAGAAAGGTGAAAGCTAGCAAAGATATTAAAATAAGACTACTAGATAGAGAGCCTTTCAGAAAGTCTTAGGCATGTTGACACATTCTGACCAACATATCCTGTACTTGTTGTTTACTGTTACTTTCAGTAAAATTCTCCCTTTAGAGCATCAGTTGGGGACAGTGAGGTGTGGTGCAGGACATCACTGAGGGAGAAATATCTAGAAATTTGAGATCAAACCCACAGGATTCTTCATGGGCAACTACTGAATTATTTCGAGGGGAACATTACACTTCAAGCTTAAGATTCCTTGGGCTGTTACAAAATTAGAGAGGAGCAGGCCTCCCTCCAGAATTATGATATGGTTGTATTTTCATATCTCCTTAGTCAGTTGATTACAGCAGTTCAGAATGATAGAAACCGCTGAAAGAGACAACTGCAAAATTAAATTTGTGTTAGAGGCATATAGCTCTAGTTAAATTAATTTCTTCCCACTTACCAATAATGTAAAAGACAGTACTGAAGGCTTGGAATATTGTATGACTCAAGAGCAATTTTTTACTTCAGGAGACTAAAGCAGCAAAGCATAAAAATTTAGTCTCTTTGCTTCATTTCTGCTTTCTTGGTTGCCTCCAAGTTTAAATAAGAAACCATAAATACTGTTCCTGAAATAAAATCTTCACACAAAAAGAAGCCGCTAAGTCTTTGTTAAGTCTAATATCTGCGTGCAGTCACATGACTGTTCAGAATTACTCACTGGAGCAGCTGTGAATGCATATGAAATAAAAAACCTCTGTCTTATGTATGAGGAATGTAAAACATGCTGCTACTCGCTGAATACTTAGCGTTAATTCTCCACTTTTTCTCATTATTGTAATTAAAATGTTTGAATTGCAGTTGGCAGAGAGCATTTGCCAAACCATGCAGTTATTGGTTTTTCTTGCATAGGATAAAGATCATATGGAGAAGTGAATCTTTTGTACAGGATGGGTAAGTGCTGTCCTGATGGTGACAATCTGTGTCTTCAGTGAGTCAGTGACTCCAGCTGGATTTGCTGAGGCTCCATGGAGAACTTTTTGCTGAATTCTTACACCCAGCTTGCCCATGGTCGTATTTGATCACTTCAGCACTTGCACCACCTGTTGCTATTGATCATCCTAAAGTATGTACAAAATACCTGCTGACTATCTTAGTTATGGGAGAAGGATTGTCTGACATGATCGATTTTTTCATCTGTTGGAGCAGTTTTTACCAATTACAGATGCATTATCTTTGTACAGTTTAGTCAATTCTACGGCCAGAACCGTCTGGGAGGAGTGTCTGGAATGAGCAGATTCGCCACCCAGTATATTAATAATTTAAATTTAAAATAGTGCATAGAAGTTGGACTGTGTACTGCTGAATCTGCCTGTGAGAAGCTCTGGGTCTGTCTGAAATTCTCAGCTGAATTATTGTAAATGTTGGTCAAATGCTTTGTGTTGTACCTGGTAAACATTTTGTACCAGAAGACGAATAAAGCTGGTATAACAATAGAATCTTAATATTCTGCTTTAGATACAGTAAAACAAACAAAAAATATTTCAAAAGTATTCTTGGTGTCTTTTTTTTTTAACCTCTGATAGTGCTTAAATCAATCTGATGTTTATTTTCAAGCAATTCTCTCCTGTGTAATGATTTGTACACTTCATCAAATAAATGTACAGACTAACAGAGATGCCATAATGTCAGCCATTGGAATTTCATTAGCAAAAGTAATTTGCTATCCTGAATCATTTACTATCCTTACTATCCTATTACATCCATTTTAGATGCAATTCTCTTGAATTGCAAGGCTTCTTGTCCTAAACTGACCCAGCACTTAAGTGAGAGACTACACACCTGAACAAAACAAATTAGATTTGGTCTGTGGTTCCTGAAGCATCAAAGAGAGATGAGTTCTCTTGTGTGTGCTTTTACTTATTTATTTAGTGATGAGACTTAATGAGTCTTCTTCTAAACTTTTGTATCTGCAACTGAATGAAATCAATGCTACTTGTTCAGATTGGGTGTTGCCTAAGACACCTTACAGGCTGGTCCCATGCAGCTGATGTTTTATTGATGTTTCTAACTTCATTTTTGTGCTAATCAATGACAGGAAATTTTTTTTCTGAGGGCATATAATAAAGGAATGTAGTCTGATTTGTAATTATACTCCTGTTTTGCTTTTGTTTCCCCCTGAGTATTTCAGATAAAACTGATAAAAAACCATATTAATAAATTAGTATTATTTGGTTTTATTCAAAACCAAATTATATAACCAAACTATACAAATATAGGAAGAAAAAAAAAAAGAAAGGAATCACATGTATTCAAATGGAGACCAGTAAAAAAGAGATTAATTTTATTAAAAATTATAGACATAATCTTAGGAAGACCAAAGATTAATTTTTTGTGTTATATGTCTTGAGATATCCTCTGCATTTTCTCAAGAAGTAATTTCTTGTTTAGTATAAAAGGCACACTTTAAAAATATAGAGAATGGTAAAGAACCTTGTGGTAATTTTCTCTTGCCCTTGGATGTCCCTAATTGACTAACTACTTTAACTTCGCCTCATAAAGGCAGGAAGTATGCTGAAGAACAGGCAACGGTTTCTGCAAAATCCAAATCAAGGGAAAGATGACTGTGATTAATGTTACCTACTCCCCCTTTCCCATTACACCCCTGCAACCTGTATTTTCAAGTGATTTATATATCATGGTGGCTCACTGATGCTTAGATTGTAACTGGGGTCCTGTAACAGTGAGAAGAAAGTACCAAGGTGATCAGATTTTTGTGGGAAATACAGAACTGCAAAAAGTGGTCTCTCTTGTCCACAGACAGATCCTGACGTAGAGACACATTGGTTACTAATGGTGTTCAGAACTTAGCATGGTTGTTATGCTACCAACGGGAATTCACAAAACTGTCCTTTAATTCCCATGCAATTTTAAAGCCACACGTGAACAACTATGTTGAAAGGAATGTAAGTTACACACTTTTCATGCATAGAATTTTCAAATAAATAAAAAATAAGTAATCAATTCAATAAATAGATGTTAAAAACATGTACTCAGTTACAATTGGACCGTTTTTTCCGGGACAGCTTAATATTAAGAAATGTCCACATTATCTTCTAGCTCTGCACATTTTTGATGAGAGGAATAAAAACTAAGAAAACTTTTGTAGAAAGAAGTGAATGCTTCCATTTGAACAAAAGCCGCACCTGGAAAAAAATACATTTTCAGGCACAATAACTCCTTAGGTGGGGAAAAAATAGTTTCAATATAGTGACAAAAATAATATATAGGATTTCTTTCACTTTGAGATTGATAAACAACAGTTTACACTTTTCAAAAGGAAATACAGGCAGGATGTTCTTTCATATCTTATAGAAATAATTGCAATAGATGGCAATGTGAGAATCATGAAACCATAGGATCGGTTAGGTTGGAAAAAAAAATCTCTAACATCATCAAGTCCAACTGCTAAAACAACACCATTATGTTCAGTGCTAAACTATATCCTTGACAGATGCCTGCTCTATATTGTGTCAAGTCCCAAATTTGATTCAGAAAAATTGAATGCATTTGAACACCTATGAGCTGCTTCCTCTTTGAACCAGAAGAATGAACTTATGAACTGTTCTGACATGGGGATATTTAGTTGTTTATATGTGTTTTCAAGATTTGAAAGTAATATTCAGAAACAATAATGAAAACAGTACAAATGGGAAGGAGTTAAGGCTGATAAAATGCTAATGGGGTGCTACAGCTTGGGAAATGCTTAAGATGACTATTAATATTACAGATTGCTGTTGCTAATTTTTTCTCAAAATAGGGTTTTTATAGTATTGACTGTAGAAATGAAATCCCTCAAGTGCAACCCAAGCATCTTCGATGTTGTGACTCTTCCAGATGAGTAATACAATGAAAAAGAAAGTAAAGTTAGTCCTCTGAAGTCTAAGTAGAATGGGAATTCTGCTTATCATTGTAATTAAAGGTTATACTCTCATACTGTATATTAAAGGGTCGTAAAAAATGTTGACAAGTCTCCCGCTTTCTTTCCTTACTTGAAACAAGTTATGCAAGCAGGATGCATATGGTTTTCAATATAAAATAAGTTTTCCACTTTATAGCTAACAAAATATGAAATGAATACCCATTTACTTGATGGCTGAATGAATAACAGATTTTTATTCAGCTTATCTATAGAATAGTATGAGGAACCCAGGGAGGTGTTTAAGCAGATTTCTGTTAATATAAGTGTACATATGCCTAATTCTCTTAACTATATTGTGCTAGAACAGGCTTTATTCTGTGATCCTTCCAATGTGCATAATAGCATTATAATAAATGTACCTGCAGGTAGAAATAACTAAGTCATCTAATTCAAGCAGATGCACAGAACTGCACAGGGGCTTTTTTATCATTTGAAATGAAAAGATACAGACATTAGAACCTGGCAAATGATAGTATCAGAAGGTGTTATAAATAGCACAGGTCTTTATAATTGCTCAGATCTTGGCCAAAGACCTAAATTGAGCTTGACTGATCTATCCTGTTCTTCTTTAGGCATATTTATGAGAATACAGACAATTAAATGATCAAAGGAGAAAAACACTGATGAAGAGATCTTTTCTAGTCAGATATTAAATTTCTAGGATGACCTTTACTTTCAAAACATTGAAGTTTTATGACATTAGAAAGATGTCATGCCAGCCAAAGAGGATGTGCCATTTTCAAACAGGAGAGAAGTCAAGATTAGTTTTTCAATCAAACAGTCTTTATTTGGAAAAAAAGATCTATGTATTTTCTAAAACGAAAAATAAAAACACAGTATAGGTTATATCCTATACCAAACTACCAAAACATATATCCCTAAACATATACTAGTACTGTTAGTGGTGATTAGATACAGAGTTTTATGTTGAAGATCTGGATCAACATTTGTTTTTAACTAAGTATTATTGCATTCATTTTTTGGGGCTATAATGCATCTCACCAGGAATTACTGTCACTGGTAACAGGGGTGATTTAGGTACTCTTGGAAAGTTTTCCCATTCAAAGGGAAGAGAACTTTGTATTCTTTTGTGAGCTCTTTAATACCTCAGGCTATCATCAGGATATCACTGTAGTGTTGCATCTATTCAGTACTTTTTTATTGTCTGTGGAATTGTTTTGTACTGAGAGGAATTTTTTTGTATCCAGTGTTCTGGGTGAAGAAGATGAGTATTTCAGTAAAGAATACCAATGAAATTTAAACCTCATTGAATCTAGAGTGAAGTCTTTTATTTTTTGTTTTTTTTCAGTCACTGAAGAATACTGGTTATCCAATACAACCTTGTTCTTACAGGTTTAATCCACTGAAACATAATATGTGAATGAACAATGTGCAACACAAGAAAATAATTTTATTTAAACCATTCTTGTAGAAATTCCAGAAGAAAAAAAGAGAGCAAAACCATTCCTTTAAACTTCAGCTGCTGTAGAACACCAAGTTGCAAACACACCAAACTAGCATGTTACTATTTCTCACTAACTTAAAGGAGACAAATTTTTAATCTATGGGACCATCTTGTAATTTAAACATCTCCTGATCAGAATGTGAAAGGGTAGTATTAGAAGAAAGGTAAAGTTGTCATTTAACCTTAGAGTACCGGGGAATACTAGGGAAATTTATTTCAGGGAAAAGACTGTAGAAGAAAAAGAGGCTTCCTGATTAAATGTGTTTTTACAGATGAACTAATAAATAGCTCATATAACTTTTTCTTTTTTTTTTCTTTTACTCTGGAGATCAAAATGTGGAAAGTCCAATAAAATCTATAATACAATATAATACTGTAGAATGTGTGCACCTAAATTCCTTAAACTTTGTCACAGTAAATGCTCAATATTTGAAGCTGATATTTAATGCAAGCACATTTGAAAAGCCAAACAATACTTCTAGAAATAGCTCCCCAATAAGAAGCCCTTTCTGAGAACTTGCAATTCTATTTTTAATACTTGTATTGAACATTATTGCTGGAGAAACAAGGCACCAGAAAACTTCAAGAAGGTAGGATCTGGCCAATGTCAACATGAGAAATGAGGCAGCCACTTTGTTTAAAGAGGTATTTATCTTGAGAGAATACAAAAAGGAATAATGTCAAAATCATATCAGATTAATGGAAACAAAAATATTATACTTGTCTCATGGGCCATTACCAATGTCTTTGCAAAACTTTTCAGACCATATCAGAGAAAACCCCCACAGTGTTTTTGAATTTTCTCCTTAACACAACTTCAGAATTTTTAAAAATAATTCCCTCATGTCCTTCTGAATTTTTGTAAGTGTGTGATAAAGAGCCTAGAGAATCAGAAAGTACAGGTCAAGAGTGATGAATATCATCTTAATCCAGTGACTGGAAAGCTGGATGGGGGACAAGAAGATATTTATAAAGCTTCGTGTGATACTGTACAGTGTGCTAATTCAAAGAACTGGTTTAGAAATATGCCTGGTATTTCATTTTTATGCTTATAAGTTTCAAGCATAGATTGTCAGGTACAAAATGAAATCCATTACCAAGGAAAATCCAGTGCTCTAGTGCTATAAAAGGTTCTACATCACACATGTTCTGGTATATAAAAGCATTTGAGGGAAAATAGTAAAAAATTATGAAAAAGAAAGACATATCAAATTATGTGAAGCTCTTACAAAGCATGGTGGGTATTAAAAAGACAGAACAAGAAAACTGTTTAGGAAGGTTGTATGGGTCTGTATAAGGTAGTAGGACCCTTAGGAACTGGTTGGACACTCACAGGTAGGGAATAGTTTAGATTTGTGCTTCCACAGTTAATAGTAAAATAGAAGACAAATATTACTGATTATTTTTCTACATGTTCTGTCCTTGACCTTTATTTGGGTCCACACTGTGTCCTGGCAGAGATCCTCCCTGTTGGAACTTCCCCATGCTTGCCCAGAGAACCTGCCAAGGAGGCTGATGTGGCTCGGGTTGCAAAGGCTGTGGAGACCCGAGTGAGCCAGGAGCTGCTTCTCCAGCTGTGACTGCACGCTGGGATGGAAAGGCAAATATAAGACATGTGCTGCTGAAAGTTGCTTCACTTTGGACAAGCAACAAGCAGTCAGGCAGCAATTGTGCTTTGGAATCTGTTTCAGGTCTACTTTACAGGGTTGTTTCTAAAGCAGACACAATCATTTTGCAGGAAGCAAGGGGATGAGGGCAAGGGTATTTTTCAAAGTATCTGTGTTGTGTAGGAAACAGTTCTGGTTTCTCTGATACTACTACTTCAGAAAACATTTGCATGCCTTCTTAATTTCACCTTTAATATAGAAGCTACCTGCAATGAACTCAGCAACAGACATAAACTAATTCTGCCTTTCAAGAGCAGAGAGCAGGATCTTCCCTTTTACCCAAAAGAATTCTGTGTTATTAGAGTAAAGATATGTTACTTCAAGAGCTATCATCAATGGGAACACATGTAAGGAAATTAAACTGGCCAGGAAGGTTTCTATACTATAAGAAATCAGTATTTTATTTTATTATTTTATAAAATGTTATTTTATTAACATCCAGAATCAACTGAAAGTCAAAAAGCATATAGAAAAATATCCTAAATCTTTACATTCCATATTTGCCCAGTGCTTTTTATGACTAAAAAGTTACTGATTCCTCCTCCTTATTCTTCAAATGGAGCTGTCCTGGGGAACCTACCATCTGCCTGGTGTAAACTGCCCCGTTAATTCTCACCTGGCTACAGCTGCAGAACAGATGAGAGCAAGGAGAGGGAGGTAATGAATGAGTCCTGGTAAAGATCTCAGCAGGATGCCTCCTTTAATTCAGACCATAGTGGTAGTTAGTATGACAACAAGCTGTTACCACCTAATGATTTCGGTTCCTTAAGTATAATGAGCCGTGAGTCCCGGTATCTTTAACCTGGACAACTTAAAACTACACTTGTTCTTCAGAGTCCTGCTGTATAATGCAAAATTCCATATAGGATTTTCACCAGAAAAGGCTTTAGCGTGGAAATAGAAACAGTTAATGGTCATGAAAAATTCAATTAGTGAGCTGTCAATAGGTTAATAAGTAGAAAAAAGCTAAAATACACACACAAATACACCTAATAAAAACCAACCAAAAAAAAAAACAAACCCAAAAAACACCACAAAAAATTGCAAGCTCCTTTTGGATTTCAATATCCAGCAGGTTCTTGAAAATAATATGGTTTAAAGATAGCTCACAAGAGTTATTTTTATCAACTGAATGTATTGTAGAAGTTCTAATATTATATTTAATATATTTTCTTGCTGTTGAGTAATGTAAGATCTGAGATAATGACCATACATGTGGTAAATGAGAGTTGTTACATAAGGAAAATATCAAAACTATTTGTCAAAAAAATGCACATTATTGACAAGAATTAGGATAGCTAATAAATAGTCACAATAAAGAAAATCCTTGAAGTATGGAGTGTGAAGTATGGTGAAACTGAAGAACATCTGAAATTTAAAACAATAGAAATTCAGCTTGTTCAAACTTACTTACATGTGGCAATACACAGCCTTAAACAGGTTCTGAAAATAACCCTTCTGAAAAGTTTAAGCATCCAATTTAAAACTATAAAGTTAATCAGCTGATTTTGGACGGGTGCCTATTTTGGAAATGACTGAAGGCTTAGATACGCAAGATTTTGAAGAGGAAAAATTGGCATTCACATGCTGGGTGGATAATCTGCACCCTTTTGCATATTCATACCACCTTCATTGCCAGAGAACCTTGGTTGGTCCTCTGTAAGGCTGTGCATAAACAATTCCCTCAGTCTAGTAAAGCTGTGGTGACCTGTTAGGCATTAGGGAGAGGAATCACTCCCGAGGTTGGGTGATCCTACTTAGTTTGGATGCAGCAGTGACTTCCCCTGGTATCACTCCATCAGAAGGGCTTCATGGGCATGAAGAGAAGCTGGCTCAGGCTGAAACCAACATTGTAGATGCAATTCCTCAAGACCAGATGGGCAGAAATTGTAAGAGCTCATGGTTGAAAAGTCCTAGATGGTCTGATGATCACTGGTCAAAAGTGTTAAAGAACGGCACGGTTACTAAGGGTTAGACTGTCCTTCTGGTGAAGAGGGATGAAGAGTTTAAGTGAAATTTTCTGTAGAAGCTAATAGTTAAATAAGGCTACAGATTTACAGATTGCCCACTTAAGGACAGGAAAAGAGGACATGGTCATTCTTACACCCACATATCCCTTAGTCTCTATCTGTAGTTCTAATGATGCAGAAGTAATCTATAACTGTTATTATCTAGTCTCATTTATTTTGAAAATAAATATTTTTATGAAGGTTGGCTGCTTGTTTCTGGCTGGCAGCTTCCTTTCCACTTCACTTCGATAATGGAGAACATTTCTTAGTATCTGTGTTCTTTTCTTTGCTGATTAAACAGAACAATAAATTCCTAATTAGGAGGTCTTGAAAGTCCTGGTTTTGATGTTAGCTTTGCAAGTTATTCACTGCGAGAGGTGATAGGGTAGTGAGGGTGCTTCTGAGTCATCCCCAGTGCCCAAGCTGCTATGCAGGATATAAAAGACATGTGCATGAGAGGAGAACTAGTCAGATTTGGAACCTACTTTTACATCACCGTTACCCCCAAGATGACCTTAATTCATTAAAAAAGTTATTTCTTGGGAAGTGTCTTAAAAGGTTGTTTGAACTTAAAGCTCAGGCTCAGTTGGTATTCAGACCATACCTATTCTCTACATTATTTGGGGCCATGCTTTGAAGTTTTCTCTTTCTCCTGGGTATTTCAGCTAATATGGTTCACTGCAAAATGAGAGCACAGAAAAATACAGTATCATCATATTACTTGTCTCAGGCTTGAAATGCAACAAGAAACATAAAAAGAAAATGGCTCTTACTGCAAAATACATAGCTGTAAATAAAATATTGAAAAAATTATTTGAAAAATTTTTTAACTTAGTAATTTATTTTGTATTTCCTTATGATATATGCATTACAGATTACACTATGAAAAATTTGTCTTCTGTGTTTTCACTATTTGTCCATTACTTAGAAGCAGCAGATTTTACCACTAGAGTATGTTAAGAGTCTGTAATCAGATTCAAAATTTCTCTTTTCCCTACCTTTTCCCTCAAGTTTCATACATGTGCACACACAGAGTTATGCATTTGCTTTGTCACTCTGCTGCAAGGAATGGCAGGAAAGTCACTGTTGGATAGCAGCATATTCATGACTAATGCCCTGACTAATCCCAACAGCTTTGAAAGCTCTGTTTGAATGATACCTGAGAGAAAACTCAGCTTGTTCCTTCTTAATATTCTGAATTCTGACTTTTCATCCTCACAAATACTTCATTTCATACCAGGTCTTTATCACATTTCATAATTTGACATGACAACTGAAATTAATTTCAGGTTCTTAAAGTATCTAGGCAATTTTAAAAAATGGTTTCACTGAAAAGAAATCTGAAAACAAACTAGATTTGAAATTAATTTTGCAAATACAGTGATTTTGATAAGGATCTGGTTTTATATAGGGGAATTGATTTGGTTGGTCTTTCTTCAGACTGCAAGAGAGAGTTCTATGACATCAAAAGACCACATGGACATGAGTTTCTGTTGCTTTCTCTTTTGTCCTTGTAAGATCATCCAGAGGCTCACTATTTGCTCCTTCACTTTACTTTCCTAGTCTTGGGTGAAAATATAATGAAAACTCCTGTACACGTGGTGCACATTTCCCTTTTGTTAATTTTTGGTACTCAAGATCCAGCTCTTCAGGTTAGTGGGCTTACAGCAGAAAATTCAAGTCTTTGTGCTTCTTGTTTGCCCTAGAGACAGTCCCAGCTAGAAAAGGGAGTAACAAAATTCCTCTGATCCCACATGTGCTGAGCTGCTCCTGAAACTCATGCCATCACTGCTCATATTCATTTTGTCACATGGGAAAAGTGCTTCTAAGGGCACTGCTGGAGATAAGGCATGAAATAGAAAGGCCTGTAAGCCAAAGAAAGCAAGTTCAGATCAAGAGGATCTTTGAGGTACAATTGCTCAGTGCCCAGTTGAAGACTGTGTCAGACGGGCAGGTGTCAGTAGAGGCAGGAGGAGAATTGTCTATCAGTGCCCCAGCACTGTATTTAAAAGAGAAGTGCTTTAAAGCAATGATTTCACCCACAGTGCAAAACTAGATTTGACGTATTCCAAACAGCTTTTACTATGTTGAAAATCTACCAAAATGTCTGTTTTTCTGAAAAATGTTTACAAGTGAGAAATATTTCCTGTGTCAAAGCATCCCAATCAAGATATTGCTAATCAGCAATATTTTTCTAAAACTGATAAAATAATATTTTTAAAAAAATCCATTTAGAATGCTTGTATTTTCTTATAAGCAGCAGTATTTTAGAATTGATCTGACTTTTTGGAGTTTCCAGTTTTGAAATATTTTTCTAAAGATCTGCTGTATTTTCAGGTTCAGAAAAAAATGAGTGAGAGTTCTACTTAAGCATCTCTTAAAAGCCCTATTTCTCATCTTTGTGGGCATGCAGTGTGTTTTGAGGGGGTTATTTTTATTGCATCTAAAATATTTGTCATAACATTTTTAGGGCAATTCATATGTTGTTATTATGTGCTGTAATGACATCTATTGCAGCAAAGTGAGACAATATCAGACAGAAATCATTAATATTTTCTATATTCCAATCTGAAATTCAGAATTATCAACAATGCTTCATTAGTTTGAGTGCTTCTGTCTTACAACATTTTAGAACCTTCATACTCAAAAAAAAGAGGCATTTGAAGTCACCTATAATGAAAAATTTGAAACTAAACTAAACTAAACTAAACTAAAGTCTGTGTATGTGTGCGTATGTAAAGTGGTGCTTTTTTAAACCTGAATTAGGGAAATAGAATAATATTTCATGTAATGACTGCAGTTAGTAGCCTGTATGTGATGAAAAGATGTGATGAAACTGAATGTGTGGGTGTTTCTGTGTGTACAAAAGAAGAAGGGAGATTACAAACTGGATTAAAAAACCCAACATCCACTGCCATCAGTACTGAGTAGAACTGCCAAAGATGCCAGCTTCATCATTTACTGCAGCTGTGCACCTGCAAATGCCACCTGGATTCTCTGTCACTGCAGCAGTTTCAGAAAGGTCTGAATATTCAGCCACTGAGTATTCTCATGTTTTATCTACAAAATATTCTAATTACTTCTGCTGCTAATCAATGGCAGAGGGAAAAAAATGCCTCCAGGATCTGGCTCTGTGAGCAACAGGGTTGCTGTGGTTAAGAGTAACTTAATCTACTGTGCCAACAGCTGCATCAGTAGACTGCATCAAGCAATCAAATAAGGATTAAAGAAAAAGTCACATTGGCTTTAATTGTCTTAGTTTGTCTGCTTGGCATACATTGCAGAAAACGATTAATTTAGGCTGTTGCTAAGAAAGAATAACCTCAGAAAGTTTAGTGTTCATGAGCAGTCCAGCTGAAATGCAACTTCTTTAAACTTTGCATTTTCTACCATCAGAAAGGAAATTAATAATAGAACACTGTTTTTCTCAGGGAATAGCTGTGAAAATAATATGTTAATACTATTAACATTCAAAAGAAAAATTACCTGGGCTGTAGACTTAGATTCATTTTAAATTAAGTCATAACACTGAAGTCTGCCTAACAGTGGAAAATGGGAGAAAGTAGGATCTGACTATTAAATCAAACAAGTTGTGGCAGCCAGCTACTGGCTTGGTGATTTGAGACTATGTGGGTTGACAATAAATGAAGGAAAATTCAAAAGGGAAGACATGAAAGACTTTGCCTACATAAATACAAAAAGAAAAAGCAAATTTTCTCAATACTTTGTAAATCTTCATAGTTCAATCCCTTTCATCCTGAAAGGTCTGCTGAATTTCTGAGAGTAAGGTGAGCTGTTCTTCTTTTTTTTACACTGGAATCTTTCTTATACAATCTGGTCTTTTTTTTTTTTTTTTGGCAGTCAGTCAGAAACCTGGAAGCAGAAATAAACAGTCCTCAGCCAGTTTCCTTAGAGAGCCACAGAAATTAACTTAAGACTCAGTCTATGATTATGGACTGTAAGAATGTGGAGGGATGATTATTATGACAATGAAACATGTAAGAAGGTTCACTTTTGTGGAGGACCTTGAAATATCTGGAAGAAACCATTGTGGTACACAGGGAAATGCAGAATGGAGGAACTCACTGAGGAGTAATGTATGATAGGCTCATCACATCAATTAAATTTTTTCAGCTCTCTGGTCTGTCAGTGAGGATCACAGGGAAATCACAGGCATGCAGTATCAGTAATCATGGTGGAACAGGATTAGGGCCCAGATAAAGGCCCTAATATACCTGTGTTGAGAGAACTCAAAGGTGTTTTACCTGTAAATAACTGGGTGACAGTCAAGCACCAAGAGAACAGGAAGATTATGGAAAGAATATGTTTTATAAAATAAGGTGTCAATATTTAGTCATTCTTTAGGTTATGTTAGAGGCCTAATGAAATCTGCTAGAAACAACTGAATTTTAAAATGTTATGGAAGAAAAGGTGGCATGATTTATAGATTAAAAAGACCCAAAAAGTGAAAAAAAGAAACAAGGACATATGGACTCAATGTTACAAAGCCAGAAACAAATGAAACATAAATTGCTAAGAATATCAGAGGGTCTACAAAGAGGTTTGTGAACTTGTTTTTTTCACCCAAATTCAGCAAAAGGTTGTGAGTAAGATTGAGAAAGGACAGTCTTCCATGTGAATCTTTCCCTAGAGATGTTTGTCATAGACTGTGGGCCACACTTAGACAGTTCTTGTAGTAGACACAAAACTTCATGTACAAATGTAACTAAACAATCAAAATAGTAATTGCACACATTTGAATGATAGTTTTTATTGAATATGGAATGTAGTACAGTTACTGCTTCCCATAGAAGTGATTAAAATAAGCCTTTACAACAGTATTCTGCACTGAGTGTACCTTCATAGCTTCTGTGCATTGTCACATAGAGCAATTTGTACAATGGGATGATTTCTTTCTGCTTTGTCATATACAAAACAAATTACACTTGAAGTAATTTCTTTTGATTTTGCTTTCCTATGTGCTTTGTGCTTAATAAAAGGGAGAAAATAATAAAACCCAGTTTTAAAATGTGACTTGGAGGACTTGGTGTGCCCAGCACACTGCCAGAAGGAGCAGCATAAAGTGATATTTCCTTCATGGTTACCCATGAGATGAAGAAATTCCTCTTAGAATATAAAACACCTCTTCCACAGGTACTTAGCCAGGTCCTTATCCTCCTTTGTTTTTGACAAGGACTATCTCCAGAAAATCCCTTGCATTGCTCCGAGAGGATAAGTTGCTAGCAGTGAAGCAAGTATGGGACAAAGGACAGGTGCTTGTTTTTGGTTTTGGGTTTGTTTGTTTGTTTGTTTTTTCATTCATTGCAGACATAAATAGATAAGACCCAATTTAGTAGACAACCTTAAATGAAACTTCTTGGGAATCCATGTTAGGTATCTTTTTCAGGTAAAAATCATGTCCTTTACAAAATTCAGATGTTATTTTCTCAGTTTATTGATCTTAAAAAAAAAAAGAAATTGTCTGCATATTTTGGTGCTTTGAAGAAATCATGATTCCTTTTTGGTCTCTAACTTAAATTGTAATCTTCCTTCCCTTAGAAAAAAGCAGTGGACTTAAGTCAGTAATCCACAATATGTGCAATGGGTACATTAAAGTAAATAAAAAGATAGATCTTTCTTGTCTCTTTTCACACATACATGCACAAAGAAGTCCTTTCCTCACCCACTTCATAAACATAGTAATGCCAGTAAATTTTTTTTGTGGATTTAAATACATTTCTGATGTGAATGCTGATTCACATTTGTCCTTTACATACCACAGTTGGTCCACTTTGCTTTCTCCTATTCCCAGGCAAAGTCAAACAGTTCTGAGACAGCTTAGTCTGAGGGCAGGTGTTGGAGAAATAATGTTTTCTGCTTATTGTGTTTACAGAATGCAGATATTGTAATTACCTCCTAATAAAACACTATGGACTAAGAGCTTTCAACTGTTAAAAATTGAAATAAACCAAATGCATGAGATATGGAAAGAATTTTGTTATAATTTATTATTATATTATTTTCAGAGTTTAGGTGAATAATTCTTTAAAACTATATCATACAATGAACATACAATTAAAGAGTTCGTTTTCTTGGTTTTAATCCCAGTCAAGATCAAACTAAAATTTTATTCCACGCTTCTTGCTCCTTTTTTAAATGATCCTTACCTGCTTTGCCAAGAAGGAAAATTCAGAGAAGAAATCAAAGTTCACTGTTAATACTCTACAGAGTCACCCAAAGAACTGGCAAAGACTCACAGAGAAGGGTCAGCCCTTGAGAACATTTTTTAAAGTACGATGTACATGTACACTCATGTGAATCCACCAAAAAGACTGAAGACTATGTTAAATATGTGAGATATAATACATGCACCAGCACCTGTTTGCAGATATAATCACACATTTGGAAGCCTCTCTGCTAGTCACCTACTTAGAGTCGTGTGTACACTTATGATAAAATGTAGATGTCTTTATGGTTCTGTTCAGAAAGTGTTGACTTGGCCTTCAGTAAGTGTTCCTATTCTAGAATTGTTATTCAAATGATATGTATGAAGTAATTGCTGCTTTTCTACCACTAAGATATGGGAGCCAGATAGTCTCCAAATCTGGGCAACACAATTTCTATTTGTCAAACGCACCCTGAGGCTCTGAGAGTGTGCATCTGTCACAGCTATAGTGCAACTGGGTGGGTCTGACTGATAGTGATTGAGTAAAGTGCCAACATAACTGAGTAAGATTGAAGATGACTACACCGATATGCTTGAATTGGCATTAGTATTAATGAACAGGACAGCACATATCTTGACATGAGTAAGTGATCACAGCCTGGGAGTGTGGAAGTGAATATTAGCTCACATGACTTGGTGTAACTCTGCATGGGTGTACGTGTGACACATGACTGATTACTGGAAGTCAGTATCGGTGGGTGGGAGTAGCAGTGTCACTTTATATAAATGAGTATCCATGACAAGGGGCAATTTAGTTTCTGCGTAAAGATTTCCTGTTGGTAGAGAATAACCTACCATCTCCCAGTGACAGAATATCTACTCCCTTCAGGCTGCTACTCTCTACTTTCCATTAAGCTGTGGTATTTCTTAATATATCTGAAGCTACAGATATGTATCACTCTGATTAAGGCTGGAAAGCGATATTGTCTTTAATCTTGGTTTGAATCCGAGCCTTCATTATTGTATAATTTGCCCAGTTTCCTTAATAGATGATATCTGTTTCCTGATTGATGGGATATTATCTCTCTTTCATACTCCCTGTCAAAAGAGACTTCTGAAATTATTAGGGCATAACACTATCTATATGTATGCATGCACATTTATGCATGTGTGTATGTATGTATATATGTATGTTTGCAGTCCTTAAAAAAGAATGAATATATCTTCAAAAGGAAGTAAATCTAGGTATTTAATAAACTTGATTTCAGGGTAGTAGAAACCTCTTCATGCAGCACTAAATTTACAACTGGAAACCTGAATTTTTGTGAGGGTACCTCAGCCCTTTTGAAACTGCATTGGAAAGAGTTCCTTCGTGAGTGAAAACTACTCCCAGCTTTCACCCAGACAATCCCTGGCTCACAGCCTTCCAGTCTGCAGCAGCAGGGCAGAGCTGAAGCTGCAAGAGTTAAATAAGGTTTGCCCAGCTGTTCCTGAGAGTGAGCTGGGCAGCAGCTGCTAGCACTAACCAGCAGTCAATCTCAAATGCTTCTGAATCAATAGGACACTCTTCTGTGTCAGCTCTGGAATCAAAATGCCTGCTATGGATATGGGATGAGTATGCATGGTCACTCTCCTTCCAGGCATGGTGATGCAGTCTCCTTCTGTGGACAACTCCCAGTAACTAGAAAGAGTTAGGAAGAACTGATGTGTTCTGATGATCTCATTCAGGGTATGGCTCTCTCAACCCTCCTCCTTTTCTCAGAAGCATGTAGAAGCATGTACCTACCACCTCCTTGATACAGCCCAGGATTAACAGCAATCAGTTAATTCTGTTAATATGTTAATTCTGTGTATGCACTGCCCCAAGCAGAGAGTTAAGAGCCTCTTTTTGGTTAAGAAACGTGCATAAAAAGAACTTCAAAATAATTATGCAAGATTTTCAATAAATGTGGGTTTTGCAAAATGTAGCAAAAGAAAGAAGTAAAGCAAGCAGGTCCAAACCTGAGCGACCTCAACTCCTCACCTAATGTCAGGACATAATTCTCCTCCCTTTCTTCACATGAAAAAATATAACTCACGCACACTCTTGCACTCTTTTTGTTATTCCTAATACTCTCAGAAATGTATCTCCTTAGTCAGCCATTGCTACTGTGAGTTTCTTTAAATCATAACCTTCCAAATGCTGTGGAACATAGCATCTATTTGAGGAAAATTAGAGCTGTTAAATTAACAAAGACTGACTGAAGAGAGGTTTCTTTTCTCATAGTAGAAATCCTGCTGTACCAACAACTGCTTTTAGCAAATCCTATGAAAAAATATTTGTGCTTGAGTATTCATGTTCCTATATTTTATTTTCCGAAATAAGACTGAATTTATGACTGTTGTGGTGTCTGAGTAGTTCTTATTGAGAATATGGACCTACATTATATGCTTGCAGCCCTCAACTATAGAGATCTCAAATGTGTAGGGACAATTTAATTATGTTTTCCCAAATTAGTTTCACTAATGTGGTCTTTGTATTTTTGATGACTCCTTCCCTGTTGCTTCTTATAAAGGATGTGAATCTATATCATGATGAGGCATCTGCAGACCACCTACAATAAGACATTTTGCATCTCTCTTTCCTTGCCTGGTATTCACCTAGAGACAATATACTCAGCAGAAGGAAGGTAATGGACTTTTTTTTTAATCCTTGCTTTAAATATGTGACTATAGGAATAATACAGAATACACAAGTGCTGAAAAAACATTCCTTTTACAAAAAGGAAAGAGTGACAAATTGGTCCATGTCACTTTCCATTTATGGGATGTATCCACTTTCTTAACAGTAATTTTCACGAACCATTTAAATAAGTGACCTTATGAATAAGACTCCGTGTAAATCATGAACACCATCATGCAGGAAGATGATAGATTTTATGGATTGGTCATGGCAAAAATGGCAAATTTCACAGTTTGTCATGCACTAATGGAGATGGTTACAAAAACATAAAGTCATTTACAGTGATAAAAAATGATACTAAAGGATTCAAATTGTATTTTTAACTAATATGAATCACAAAGATATGTGACATTCTGTCAATGTATTTGGGAAAGATTGTTTTAAACTGGTGAAAGACATAAAACCAAATAAAACAACATAGTGAGTGTGGTGGGTTCTGTCAGAAAGAAAACAAAAAATAACACATAAGACTGCAGCACCTAAAATCAAATTCAGTGTGCTTGGAGTAGTTAACTTTGCACAGAAGTATTCAGTCTGTGTGTTGTCATGAGCTGTGATGCATAACACAAACACAGAGGAACTGTGCAAAGTCTTTTTTTAAACCAGTATAAATGCAAGGTATTATTGTGGAATATTAAAAACTATTCTTACAGTAACAAAGTTGTGTAATTAAAGCTGCTTTCTGAAGTGCAAAATCTGATGCAGCCACCTGTAACCATGTTACTTCAGTCTGATATTTTCTGGTTGATCTAAACAGATCTGAACCTTAGTGTCTATTTAGGTAGGAAGCCAATAGGCCAGCACATTTATAAAGTGTTGGTTGGGTTTTGGATTCCCTGGCTTTTGACTGGTCTTTCTGAGAGGCTACTTAAATGTTCTTGCCATTAGAACAATATCACTGATTCTAGGAAACTGTCTTGATTTTGACTCCCCAAACCTAGAAATTCTTTTGAAAATGTGCCAATGCTGAGATCTGTCTGGAGCAGGTGGCTGGACAAGAGACTTTCTGAAGCTCATTCCAGCCGAAATAGTTCCATGATTCTCCCTGAATCCTTTCTGAAACCCTATGTGTCAGTGCTGAGCTGAGGTATTTCTGTATGCAGCAGCCACAGGGCATGCTGAAATTACAGTGCTCACCACCACTGTTTTGTGACCTTTCAGCAGAATTTACCTATGTAAAGAGATTCAGAAGTACAACATATCTGAAGTTAAAAGCAGTCTTTGGTCAGCCAACAGTGAGAGAGCAAGATAATACCATAATTTCAACAGCAGCTGAAGAACTAGTTATGAGGCAAAGTGAGGCCCAGATGAATGTACATCTTCTGGCTCAATCCAAAGATAGAGTGATGGAGTATTTGGAAGTTCAGTATGTTGACTAGACAGAAAATTTTCCTTCCAAAATATAATATGTTTTTGGACTTATAAATCTGCAGCTTGCAAATTTTGCATCTGTATCAATTCCCCAAAGAACTTTATTTTAGTTAATGACCTCTAAAAGGGCTGCAGAACAGCACTAATATAGCACCTTCTGCAGCAAACGTTTTCAGGGGGTGACATAAAGGCATTTAGTTAGAGAACTTTTTCAAGAAACAGTCACAATAATCTGAGAATGCAGTAGGTAATCCACTACAACAGACTTGCAGGAATATGTTTAAGACAATGAACAGTTAGTTCAAAAATACAATATTTATTAACTTTGCCTGCTTCATAAATATGATAAAATGCTTTTGTTAATGCTCTCAAGATATAATATAGGTCCTAGACACAGTGTTCTATAGTAAACTGGATTAATTTTTCAGTGAGGTTCCTTAATTCAGTGCTAGTACCACATAGCATCTTGAAAATTACACTGCAATTTCATTTGAAGTAGAAAATAAGCCAGGTAATCAGAATATGTACTTTATTTTTACCATCTGATAGTTTAATTTGCTTTCTTTGCCTTTTCAGATTTGCAAAGTTGAAAAGATTAAAGTTGCCATTTTTGAGACTTGTGTTTAGTAGCTTTTTAGACATTTCCTTACAAAGAAATCTGAACAATTAGACATGTTAAGATCTTCCTGCAAAGATCTCTTTGCAGGAATCTAGGCCAGCAAATGAAGTTCATATTTTACAAAATTAATCAGCATTATGACAATTGCACTAGTGAAAATTCTCACCATTAAACTTCCAAGATAGTCTCCAAGACAGCAATAGCACTTTATTCACATGATTTCAAGTAATAAAATCAACATAATTTAATGAACTACCACTTTTTCCGAGCTGTGGTAATGGTTGCTTGTGAAAGAGCCAGGACACAGACATTATTGCTTGGTAACCAACACATGGAGGACAAGGAGCTGCAACAGATGTGCCCTGCAAACACACTGGATGCCTGATGCTTGTGAGTTGGGTGTAGACTTGATGCCTCAGGTTTTAGCTTTTATATTTTTCAGATTCTGTGCTGCTTTAGTGTGTAGGTCTGTGCTTCATATTAGGGATGGTAAGCTCCTGTCACAGAGTAGGTAGACAAAACAATTCCTTCCCCAACTGAGGACCAAAGACAACTGACCCAGATTTCAGGCCCAAGAGCATAAACAACAATGGACTGAAGAGAGAAAAACAAGAAGGATGGATGTGACTTCATTGGCTAGAGCTGTAATTGGACAATTAACTCCAATGTGCTAATGGACCAGAACTTATAGAAGTGTGAGAACCCATGACCCGTCATCTATTTTGTGACCATTTTGGGTTCATCTTGGGTGTAGCCCTGGCTGGGCTCTTGTACTGCCCAAGGTGGATCTATTGAGGCCTCCTAAAAAATAGCTACTTTATTGTTTAACTCCATCTAGTCTCTGTTCTAGGTCAGCCTTCACAAGGCATCATGCTGTGCACAAACTGAATGCATGATTGCCCAGTGCATTATGGATGCATAATTGTCATGTCAGGCACATGATAGGCACTTGATTATCCCAGGACATCAGGGAGAATTTTTTCATGAGAAAGATTATCAAGCACTGGAACAGGCTGCCCTGGCAGTTGGTAGATTCACCATCCTCGGAGGTGTTCAAGGAATTGCTGGAAGGGGCACTTAATGCCATGGTCTAATTGACAAGATGACAATTAGTCAAAGATTGGACTCAATGATCTTGAGCATCTTTTCCAACATAAATGGTTCCGTGATTAGCATGTGATTGACATGTGAAACCCTTGTGATTGCTGTGTGATTGCTGTGTGACGAGCACAAGATTGGCATGTGCTGGCCACAAAATTGCCATGTGTCATGTGTGCCCCAGGCATGCACCATCAGTGCTGGCACTGCCCCAGGCAGGTGGTGACCTCTCGTGGTACCAAGGACGTTCCTCATGGGTACCCCAAGGCAGAAAAAGAGAGCTATTAAACCAGTCTTCAATCAACTGGTTCTCTTCTAGCTTGTTGCAAGTACAATATGAAATGTAAATTTTTAAATATGGAGGCATATGGTAATGCATGTTTTTTGTTGACTGTTAACTGTTCAGGTACTGCACAGGGAGAGAAAACTCAAATGAAACTTTAAGAGTAAGAATCTAGAAGTAACAAACCTGGGGAAAGAAGAATCAAACAATGATATGCACAGTCAGCAAAAATGGCTCAACTCACCTGCAGTATCTTATGTTGTAAAACAGCTACTCCTCATTGGGCAGAAAATGGATGTTTGATTCAAATTCTGGAGAGCTGTGACCTGTACACAAATTCTGGAAGACATTATTTCAGCAGTTAGTCATCAGGCTTTGTCTTGTATATTTTCATAATGCTCAGAAGAGCTGTGTGAGGGTGTGTATACATATATTTATATATTTATATACATAGAGAGAGAGATATGAAAACACACATGAGTAAAGATATAGAAGATATGAGCTTAGGTGTAGCCTCCTACTCTCACAGCAAGAAATAGATTCCAAAATATTTCCCAGAGTGACAGTATTGTATAGGTAGCTATAATATTTAAATTGACTTGTGAGGAAAAGGAAGAATAGGTTCCAGACCCAAGGGTACCTTTGAAGAGTGAAATCATAAAGGTAATGAACCTAGTTTTAGTGACGAATACAGACTGCTATCTTTCATTCAAAATGAAATTACTGTCACCAAAATCTATTCTTTGTGCCATTTTCAATTCTCACTATGATTATTCTCAATAGAATTAGGTACTAAAATTACAATTCTTCATATGTTTTATAAATCACAGCAGTAGACTTGAGTATTTTGACCTTTTTAATATTCCTTTGTTTGATTGGCCATTGTGCCTATCTGTTCCATGTATCCCATTATTTTACTGCCTCTCTAACCTATGGGGAAGGAGATGAAGCAGCTGGCCAATGAAGATGTAGGTTATTGTAAAGGTCAAAGTACTAACATTATTACTAAATATTTCAGAGCATACTTTAAGTATTAAAGTTCTGACTGCAGCTTCTTATACCTAATGTTGAGCAAAGAGCAAAAAATAGTATGGATCTTTTTCAGTATGTTAAGCTGGCCAAAATCAAAGTAACTATAGGGAAACTGTAGCACACTTATTACAACTATATTACTGAGTACTGGCTCAAATGGTATCAGAATTATGCATTTAATCAATACTTAGAGAAGGATAAGAGTATTATGCTCCTGCCTTGGATCCCTTTCCCTGAGAATAGGTAGCTCATATTTGAAAGTTTTCTTCAGATATGTAGGAATGTGGGAGAATTGCTGACAATTTAGGAGATTAATGATTATGTTGTGTCTGCCTGGAGTACTGCCCAATGGAAAGTCTCTAACAGTAATGTGTAAATGTAAAGTGTTAATGGCCTGCTTACCTCTGTGTTTCTGGGATTTGAAAGAATCTGGATGGGATAAAACTCGAGTGCTTATTTTCATAGTTCTTCCGCTTAAACTGGAGGCAATGTGTACCACTGCTTTGGTATTGAATCTACTTCTACAAATTATTTACTCCTTTTTCATCTAACTTACTCAAATTATCTAAACAGAGCAGCTGAATCTTCTGTATATTGATTTGTAATGATGTAGGATAAAGGACTTCCATAACACAGTCAGGTGAACTACTAACATGTCTTGAAAGTAAAAGTAAATAGGCGCTGTGAAACAAAAATCTAATAGTAAAGAAAAGCACTACAGGAGTAGTATCAAAATTATGGCAAAGACATTTCCAACATAACTGGAGTCACTTCAGAAAGAATATTAATACTGCAGGATGTGCGTTGTGCTCTAACAGCTCTTTTTAAAATGTTGACCTTTGTTACCATAAAGCTGACTAAAATCCACACGCACACACATAAGCTCAACTGCAATAGGATCTTCTGTTTGAATGTAA
The DNA here is from genome assembly GCA_024362935.1 of Setophaga petechia. Lineage (NCBI taxonomy): Eukaryota > Metazoa > Chordata > Aves > Passeriformes > Parulidae > Setophaga > Setophaga petechia. Next base: position 18,387,058 of record JANCRA010000015.1, read on the forward strand.
TATACAGGATCATGTGTGTTTTCAGGCATATTACTACCATCTTATTGTACTCAGTGTAGCATATATATTTTAAAAGAAAAACAATTATTCCAACTGTTCTGCTAAAAGCTCTTACAATAATTTTCTATATTTTCAATAAGAAGGAGTGCTTATGAAATTAGAGATCAGATTATCATCAGTTTGAATTTCAAATGTCCAAAACCAACGTAACCCGAGCCCTAAAGTTAGGCCTGTTGCTCCATACTTGAAATATATACAACAATCTATAAGTTACCAAAACCAGTTTGGGTTACGTGACCTTTCAGTTATGTTTAGCATTTCAAATGATGTGCCAAGAATTTCAGTTTTTCGGGATATAATGAAAAATATCAGTGCTCTGGACTGACTTTTCATCCACCATTATAATCTTGCTAACTTCAGCACTTGAAATATTTGTGTTCAGGATGAATTGTAGTACATGACTAGAACTTCCACTGAATTCTTTCTGAAAAGTGATGCTTAGTACTCCATCAGCTCAAAGGAATAGTTAAACTGACTGTGGTAGGTTATATCCTGTGAGAGATGAAGACAGTACATTATCATGAATATAGTTCATGTTTTTAGAAATCCATACTCCATTTTGGGTTATTTTCTTCTGTTTCTCTCATCCTAGAAAATTCAACAGGCATTCTGTGACAGCTTAAAAAACCCAAAAAGTTATGTTTAATCTGGGTTTTCCTTGCCAACGCTTATCCCTCTGCCTCCGCCTCTAGCTTTAGTTAATATAAAGATTGACTTAAAGAGCATACCTGAGGTGTTTATGATGATCTTTGCACATTGATTTAATATAGTTTATCAAAGTTTCATGATTTTAGAATCCAGATAAACATCCTCTAAAGCAGATGATGTAGGAATTGTGTGTTGAATTCTTATTAAAGGAGAAGGAAGATATATGATATATGATGTAGGAACTGTGTGCTGAATTCTTATTAAAGGAGAAGGAAGATACATGAATTAACCCACAGCTTGTTTTGTGTTTTAATAGGTAGGGGTGACAATTCAGGTCTCTCCACAAGCCACTGAACATATATCAATATAGATTATTCAAGGCACAGTCATCAAGCCAAAAATGAATTAAATGTAAAATAAAGTATAGTTAAATGAATAATTGGAACAAATTACTTTCTAGTTAGAATCCTGTGCAAAAGGGATTTCTCAATACAGGAGTAAAACTGAGCCTTATGTCTGCTGACGCTATTGAAGTTACCAACTACGGCTTGAAAGGAGATCTTTGAAAGGAACATTTTGGATGGAGACAAACATCCCTTCTACTGGTGTCAGTGCCAGATACCCACAGGACTCTAGGAGAGTCAGGGCCACATGATGCCATTCTTCTTCCCTTGTATGCAGTGAGATTTCCAGCAGTGAGGACACAGGAGTGTAAAGGCTCAACAAGTAGCACTCAGCTGATGTGCTTGGTCTCAGCGTGGGGCCAGAGTAAGTGACAGGACATTGGCAGCACTGAAGGCAGGGCCAGGGCACCTACACGTCTACCCCTGTAGATCGTGGTACTGTATGAAATAACTTAAAGGTAGGATTGCTCCCCTGTATGTCTGGATGTGTGTTTGAAATTTGTGAGAACCTGCTATCCTCCTACCTCTTCCCACAGAGTTAGGGGACAGACTGAGTTGCTACTCAAGATTCCTCAAGTTCAAGAGTCAACAGTTGAGAGAATGTGTTTGCGTATTTTTCCACAGCATTATAGTGTGTGTATAGGTAGCAGGAAAACCATATTTGTTGTCAGTCTTGGGAGCACTTGTCAGAATGTACAGAATGTTACACCTTTGCCATTTCCCTTTCATACTTTTATTATGTGATATATATATATATATATATATATATATATATATATAAGCATAACTTTATGATTAAGTAGACTGTGATGATAGACCTCCATTTCCAGGTTTCAGTGCCTTTTTAATTCCCTACATGATGTCCTAGTCTAGAAGACATTAATAGAGATGTTCTGATGTTAAAAAGAAAAGTGAGGGAAATCAGCATTAAAACTTAGTAAAGTCCTAGGTAGTAAAAAGCCTTTGTGTTGAAGATTGTTCCCCCACAGAGCAACAGAAGTTTCTTTTAGCCTTTACAGTCAGATCTCACGCAGTTGAAATATCATAATCAAAGCTCTTTGCCGCCGTGTGTTGAATCTACTGTACTTGAAATCTTTTTATTTAGTGAGAAACAGTGTTTCTATCCTAAATAATATGATGAAAGCATACAAAATGTCAAATGAACCTTCACCAGCTAAAAATATCTCCACTTTTTACTATTACAATGGTAGAGGGAATTGCCTGTAGGTGACTGGAATGATTAAAAAGGAATAGGGGACATACAATGGGTGCTCCAAAGGGACTGTGAGAGTTCATCACACTGTCAGGTGTCACTGTTACTTTTATCCCCAATTTCCTAACCAGGATGGTGCAGTACTTTGTTCAGGACAGGTTTGCACTGTCAGGAAAACTACAGTTTTGTTCCAACTCCTTTGTCAGTTGCTTTTAGTTTTCACTTGTTATCCTCTCCATTCTTTCCTATGTGAAGGTAGTGTTCACTTACAAATAGCTGTTCCACAAAGGAAATGAGCTCTACCAATCTGTGTACCTGTCAGTCCATTGCTCAGATTTAAAAAAAATTACACATTTGAAAATTAATAATCTGTAATTTAAGTAAATAATTTTGTGAATATCTCTAGTTTTCCTGGCATCATGAAGAATAGAATTGGTTACTGGCAATACCTAAAGAAAAATAATAAGTAAAGCAACTACCACTATAAATTGGTAGCTTTTTGAAACAAGATCTGTTTAAAGTCCTGCATGTTTTCTTTTGGTAGGACATAATAGTATACTTGCATTTAATGCTTTTCCTAGTCTTAAAAAGTCATTAAGAATAAGATATTTCATAATATCATATATATGGTCAATGGACTTATCTCTTGACATAAACAGACTTATAAAGATGAGAAAAGTTTCTGCTCATGGTAGCTGTTAAAAAGAACTTTGTGATATTGCCGGTTTTCCTATTAAAATGCCACTGGATTCTAGATAACTCTAACTCACCTCATGCAGCTGCGATCAACAAACCCATCAGAAAAACATATCCTGCTAGGTCCAACGTATATCTGTGATCAAACGCACTTAGAATATGCAAGGCGTGGCACAAAGAGTCTTCACCAAGAAGCAAATAAAGAAAAAGAATGTCTAATTCCTCCCATTAAAAAGACTGCTTTCCCTCTGTACTCCTCATGTGTTCTCTGCTGAGACATAAAGGAATAGCGGTCTGGAATGGACTTAATTTTGCACATGGGTGAGAAGAGAGTCCAGAAATGGGAAAGAAAGCATGGAACGAAGGGAGTTTGGGGAAGAAAACATGGGTTTTCAAACAGTACTTTGGCTCTTAGTCATCTTGCCATAGGGAAAAGTTTAAGAAAACCTTGGCTAGAGATGGCTATGCCAAGTCCCTGTTGCACTGTGACTTGCCATAACTAGCTGGGCACACTGCCATCCAACTTTAGGCTGTGACTGCTGACAGCAAATCACAGAGATCACTTTGTGATGCTCTGTGAGGACCTATTGCTTACACAGGTCTTCACACCATCAGGAGGTTTTAGAAGTAGAGCCAGAATTACCCATTTCTGCTTTTGGAAACTCCTCTGGTCAGGAAAGGAAGGTGCTGAATCTTTATGGCTGGGCAGACCCTAAAGAACCTAGCCTGCCTCAGAAGATGCAGCACCAGTGTGTGAGTTTGTTAGTGGAGGGGCTACAGGGGTGACTTCTGTGGCAAGACACCAGAAGCTGTGCACAATATAGGCAGCTTCAAGACAGACCTACTGCTGAACAAGGCTAACCCACCAGTGACATTGGAATTCCCTCTGGGATAACGCATTTAAGAAGAGGAAATAATACTGTGCTACAGAAGCTGGGAGAGAGGAGTGAGAAGACATCAGATGAACAGCCCTGAAGACACCAAGGTCAATTAAGAGGGGAATGGGGAGAGGTATTACTGCTCCAGAACAGTGATTCCCCTGCAGCCCTTGGTGAAGACCATGATGAGGCGGGCTGCTCCCCTTCAGCCCATGTTGTTCCATGGTGGAGCAGATATTCACTTGCAGTCTGTGGAGGACCTCACACTAGAGAAGATGGATGTGTTTTTAAGGAGATTGTGACCTTGTGATTGGACCAGGCATCTGGCAGGACCGGTGGGCCTGTGGAGAGAGGAACCCATGCTGGAGCAGTTTTGCTGGTAAGACTTGTGATCCCATGGTGGACCCATGCTGGAGACCTTTGTTCCTGAAGGACAGCACTCCATTCTTATATTCACTCACGAACCCTTCATTATATTTTCCCCCATTGCCTAATGAAGGTGGGAAGGGATAGAGAGACTTTGTGGGAACCTGCTGTCCATCCAAGTACAACCAGTCACTTCCCTCCTAATGTGACAGTACTGGGGGAGAATCCTTCATCAGGCCACTGATGGAGTGCCAAAACCCTTAGTAGCAGAGCTACCCTAGAAAAGCCTTTCCAGAGGGCAGTTCTTATTTTTAGTTAAAAAAGGTAACTGGTTTTGCTTGATGGTAGGAGACCTGCACATCCTAAACTCCAGGATCATTCAGTTCAGTATCCTTTCTTAATTTCTCATATGTCTCTTTCTCAACTAAGCAACATTACAGTGACTACTTTGGTGCCATTATTTCAGAAAAAGCTGAACTTATCATTGTACCAGCAGGCAGTTTTTTGTAAATAATTAAGTCAGGCCAGGCAGCAGTGCAGGGTATTCAACAAAAGTCAATTAATCACAGAATCGCAAAATAGTCAGAGTTGGAAGGGACCTCTGGAGCTCATCTAGTCCAACCCCCCTGCCGAGGTAATTAAAGGCATTGGAGATTGGTCTTTAAGAATGCTGTGTTTTAGGCAACATGAAAAGTTTTAAAATTTCTTTCAATGCCTACAATAGTCTATTAAAAGGAAGATTCATGGCACAGAACACCAATCACTCACTTCAGGTAAAGAATAATGATACAATTTTACGAGTTTGAAAATTCCCCTGATAGCCACAAAGTATACACTTAGCATGTGTTCTTTGATGAATAGTATTAAAACTTGTCAAAATAATAAGGATGATGAACAGAAACTACTGAAAATGGTCATCATATCCTTAAACACAGGGGATCATACTACTGAGGGATGCTAGTTTCTCTAAGTTGTCATTGTCCTGAAATTTCAAAGTGATGGAGTGCAACTATTTTAAGCAAGTTCTTTAATGTTGCAGAAATGGGTGAAATACATCAAACAGGATTACATTTGAAGTACTAGCAGCTTTTTCTTAACTGCAGCATATAATTACCCCATAATTTAAAGCCCACATAGATATTAGGGATTGAAACACAAAACAGATAGAATTTCCTCTGAATAAATATAATTATATATGTAAAAAAAGAGCTTTTAAAAGTTTTCACATTTTGTCTTTTTGATTGTTTACATTTGAAAAGCTTATATAGACTATGAATATGTCTATTTGTGTATCATAAACACAAATTTAACAGGGAAGTTCCTCACCATTATGGGACAGAATTCATACTTGGAAGCAGCTTTTTCTCTAACTGGAATTATTTCATAGTAATTTATTCCTTTCCCTCTTTATCTTAAGTTTAGGTGTACAAGTTGTCACTTTCAGTCATATATTTACTTTGATCAAGATTCTGTCAACCTTCTTCAATAAAGTTGTGTGCTATTTTGGGAACACTGCCTTCAAGGTATTTCTTATGGACAGAATGTTTCAGCAGAGGAGGATCAGCAGAATTTGACAATATCTGTCACAGCTTTTTTTTTCCTCCAAAAAAAGGTGAATGTGTTCTCTTCTAATATTTTGGAATGATTAATGTATTAATTATTACACTAGGATTTCACAGGTAGCTTACAAAATGGGCATGTTTTCTGGTTTGTTCATTTTTATCAATTTTATCATCATTATCTATATCCTATGGTTATCTAGTTAAAAGTTAGTCCTGCAAATAGTTTGGCATTTGCATTACCCAGGGATTCACTGAAACTAAAAAGAAATTCCAGTCTAAGTCATGGTAAGCATACAAGAGTTACAACTATGAAAATTCTGCAGTTGTGTACCAATACAGGATTACTTCTTTATATGATTTACATAATAATAAAAATCATATGTAATAATTGTTTTCTTTCAAAATTATCTTGAGATGAATAAGAAAAAATGAGACACAGAAGTTATAACCAGCTGGTCTATAGAAAGCCTGAAGACTCAAGTTATACAAATTTCTTAGAAGGACCACAAGAGTATGTGCAAAGACCATTTGTGACTTGACCTGTTTCTTGATAAGGATACATTTACTAGGAATATTAAGCCATCATCCCTATAGGTCCTTGGCTCTTTTACTAAAAAATATTAAAGGTTTCCTTTGTGATGCTGATCCACAGGGAAGAGAATCCTTTATTGTGCGCCATGTTTAAAAGGACCAGTGCAATCTAAAGGCCTTGCTTACATGCCATAAACTGTGTCCATGGGTTGTGTGCATCCACAATAATGAAGGACTCCTGGAAATATTTTTTTGCATACAAAAATAACACCTACAATGCAACATTGTTAAGGCTGATAAATTTTAGAAATCTTTGAGATCTAGTATATTATGGAAAATATTTTTACTCTTTTATCCTTGAAGAGCACAAAGCTATGACATTTTCAAAGACTCATCAAGGCAAAGGTATCTCCTAACCAAGCATGGATGCACACCTTCAGATTAGGAAGGAGCTGATAGATATCTTTATTAAGAATTAGCATTACCTTTTGATAATATGAAATAATAATTTTAAAAATGAGTTCACTTATTGGTTTACTATTTAGTTTGATGAGGTTTACATTTAATGGTCTGTGTCTTAGCCAAAACTTGAAAGTGTTTGTATCATGACAATGATACAAACACAGTATCTCACAGTCAAGTGGTGCTAGCAGAAGGGAGAAGACTAGAAAGAAAGCAATTTTGGACCATTTTCTACAACAAAATATTTTTACTATCTGAGAGGTCCAGGTCCCTGCTTCTTTGATGATCTGCTAATTATCTACTGGATATACAACTTCTGCAAAAGAGAACAGCTTTGCATTTATTTTTTTAATAATTTAATTTTCATCCTAATGCAAGAACACTTTTCCAGCTGTGTGGGCAGTTGCTGTGACCGATTAAAGCTTCAGCCCCCCAAACATATTTGTTTAAAAATGATTAGAATTATAATAATTATTGTTTTTGTTGTTATTTCCTCATTATTCCATTGCCTCTTGCTATATTTTATGTCAACAAATGATCAGTCATACGTATTGCCTGTCTTGTTAAATCTGCTTGTCTCTCTCTTGCCTGTGCCCTTTTGCTTTCATCTCTTCTTGCTGCAGTGCAGAGCACTGGGTTTGAGGTGCCAGGTAGGATTAAAGGCATCCCAGGGAGAATTCACTTTTGAAGTGGCAGAAAGTAAATGCTTCTTATCAGCTCTAAGTGCTCCCTGTGTCATTGGCTTTCATGGCTGTGGCATGTCATTTGTAAAGATCTCTTATTTCTGCACGCTGTAGTGGAAAGTAATCTGTCAGCTTTTTACCAGTGTAACAATTCACTGGCAGAGGCTGCTCTTGGTGGATAATAGTGTCTGATTAGTGGTAAATTAGTATCATCTACTATTCCCATAACAGCAGAACACATGCTTAAATATAATTTTAAAGTATATTATACAGTTGCCTGGCTGATTATATTCTGTTTTTACAGACGTGCTGTCCCACGGCTGTGCCTTTTCTGACCTGTGTGTTTCACCTGCTTTAGGAAGGGCAGTGATCTCAAGGGTGAATGGATTATTGAATAGCAAGCCCCAACTTCTAGCCCTGTACTCTGATTCAGAAATAGGTTGTCCTGGACACACTTGATGAGGAAATTTATAGGGAATACAAAGACATGGTGAATAAGTATTTGATGTAAAAAAAAACTCGTTGAATTTATCAGCCTTCTTTGACAGGCCTATGCTGTCCATGAATATTTATAGGAGAAGCACGAGTGAATTCTGAAAGATTTAAATCTTGATTGCATTGTTAGTTGCCCAGGTTTAATGATATTTTGTTTCATTATTAGATGAGAGAACATTCTGTTGTTATACAACATATTCCAGCAGATATCCAATTTTGTTAATGGTCATTTAGACAATTGAAAATTTTGTTCAAGAGACCATGTTCAAGCATTGCATATAAAAATATGGAGAAAAAGCAGATATTTTCCAGCATTACTTCCTTCTGAAAGTCATCTCTTCTTCAGGCTGAAAACCCCAATTCAGACAGGAATTTAATTAATTAATAATTAATTAACTAATTTATTATTTCTCAAATTAATTTAATGTTATTAATCCATACTTTATTTATTATGGTTTTCAACTGCCAGTTTAAGCTTCCTCGTACTGTTAAACTTCATATACAGAGAACCCAAATGACAGATTTAGGAAATTTTTAGAGGATTCAGGTTTAGCTCTTCTTTTTTCCTTTTAAAAGGAAAATTTTTAGAAGTGATCTGACATTCTGTTGTATTTTAAATTATTCTTTTCTATGTATTTTAAGCTATCTGCAAATGTAATGCCTTTGCTATCCACCTTTTACCCTCATCCATCTAAAACCTCAACCTTCATATAACTTTGAATTTCTTTAATATCACTCTATATTTTTTTCCATTAGTGGCAGTTCTGGATGACTTAAGTTTTACAGGCTCTTAACTTTTCTAACTTGGCTGACGTAGTTTCTCAACAGTGACAAACTTGCCATGCATCAGAAGATATATATATGTTTGGAAAATTTAGTACCAGCAAGCCAATAAAGTCTCTCCAGAGAAAAGCTTGCCGTACATCGCACAGGAGCAACACATCAATCAACTCCTTAATGTAGTCACTTTACTGCTTCCTTCTTTCCCTTTAATTATTTATTTATTTTTATAAAGAACTAGTCAGGGGAAGCAATTATTTTTGTAAAGTTTAATCTTTAAATCATTATTGTGCATTCATCTCTTTATATTTTATTTATTGTTTATTTTTCAAAATAGGGCTGTTCTTTCCTAAAGGAAGTGAGATAGTTCTTCAAGAAGGTTATTTTGTTGTTGTTTTTGGTTTTGTTTTGTGGGGTTTTTTTTTAAAAATAAATGTAGAGAAAATCTCAAAGTATTAGGATATATTTTAAAATTTAGAATTAATAGCAAAAAACAATAATTGCAACCACATTTTTTGGCTGTGTAAATTAAAGATATTTCTTTAAATATTTATTTATTTTTCTTCATTTTGTGCTGATTTTTTTTATAAGATTCAGTCCAGGAAGAGAAAATAAACCTTTGCTTGTGAATAATTAAAAAACTCCAAACAAACAATAACATATTAACTGATTCAGCAAGATGAAATTTATTTCCAACATGCTCTTGCCAGTTACCAGATGTTACATGTGTACTGTTGCAGTAGAAATTAAGGGTAAGAATAGCCAAAGAAATGTTAAAAATGGACAAGAAAAATTAAAACTATTGTGGGAAGAATTCGGACATGCTTGTAGTAGTACCAAGATTCATGAGGGGTTTACTTATCATGGCACTGTGACCCAGGGCCCTACTGTTTGTTCTTTCCATATCCATAAGATCATTTGTCACTAGATATGATGTTTGCTGGTGTCTAAATAAGTGTAGCACATATTTTCTCTCTCATTTGCATGCAATTACACATACATAGCATTAAGTCTTCATCATGTGAGACAAAGAAGCAGTCCATGGAAACAGATCAGAGCACAGGTCTCTTCTGCAGGTGTCCTGATTTTTTGAGTGGGAAGAAATTATATTTCCCTCTGCTCCTTTTTTTCTGGACCAAACAAAAATACCTAGTCATTAAAAAAAAAATAAAAAAATAAAATTCAAAGCTACAGCAGGAGAGTGAAAATGTGTGGCTGCTTGAAAAAGTGTGGTGCCTAGTGGGGAAGAGATGCAAGCTTGAGTCCTCTCATGCTGGGGACTCTTTACAAAGGTCCTCTAATGACCGAGCTATAGAAGAGGTAGAAGTGCACAGGCATCTCTCTCTTGTCTCACTGGGATCCTGAATAACAGCATTTCTGCCCTCTGTGCTGTCTACAGAGATTACTCCTGATATGGGATTGGTGCTGACAGGTTCTGAGGATCCTGATGAGACATATTCATGGCCTTGGTGCTGAACTGCTAAGGTGTGTTAAGGTAACAGAAGTCCTTGGTATTTACATAAGTAAAGAAACTTTATAGGGAATTTAGGAAATTCTATTGATGAAAATGGAGATATTTATAGAATTTAGGCACCCAACAGCTTGCTGATTTCCAAAGGACAATTGACACTTTAACGCTTTTCATGAAAAATCTCATCTAAAAATATTCCAGATAACCTGTTCACCCCATTGCAGCTGATTGATACTTTTCTACTGGTTTAGTTGCTTTCTACTTCTCTTGTCAGCTAACAATCAAACCATATCACTTTGTTGTCTATAACATGACAGGTCAGATGTAAGGTCCAAGGAAGTCAATAGTCCTCTTTCAAATTACTTAAAAGGGGTATAGATAAAAATCTGAGCTTACAGTTCATATGAAAGCTGACACATAAAACGTAAGTTTATTCTTCCTTTTATAGAAAAGGAGCTCCACAGGAATAGGTCTCAGATGTCAATGCCATGGTATGCAAGAAATTCTGAATGCAAGTGGGTTTTCTTTGTATGTAGAATTACAGTGCTCAGCAGAGGCACTGGAAAATGGAAATCAGCTTTGGAAAATCAGGTAAAAAATACGCTGCTCTTGCATAATTGGCTTTCTCATCACTTCCCACAAGCACAGCCAGTGTTTACCAGTGTGATGCTGAAGGATGCAAATATTTGCTCCACAAACAATAGGTGGGCTTTTAAAGACACTAGTTGAAGCTCTTGAAGTTATCTGATTAGAACTTGTGTGCCCATAAAAATGCAGAAATTAGAAAAAAGGCTTGCAAATGTATTCATAATGAGAAAGGGGAAAGGGGTTGTGTTTGGGACATGATTAGCTGGTAATCAGTAAAGAACAAACTGATTATTAGCTGTTCAATTCCTGTCAGTCTTAGGGGATTCCACTCAGTGGCCTAATTAAACTGAGTTTGAAGTCCTCACATCACCATTCAGTGGCAATTTCATTATAATATTCAGTTCTTTGCATGAGCTTTGCCTTCCCTCTCTTTAATCATATGTTTTGCATTTGTGTAACACCTTCCCTGATTAGCTTCTCAACAGAATTAGCTTCTGATAACTGCATGGCTTATGAAAGCAAATGTCACATATAAGACAATCCAGATATTAGAATTTTTTATCAACATCGGAATTAAAAAACCCAAAAAAACTAGCATAAGCATTTTAAATTAAGATTTCATTTGATGGGAAATTATTAGCTGTTAAAAAGCTAATAATTTCTAAATTATGAAATGATTTTAATAATATTTTTGTTTATTTTTTTTAACTGTTGGCTTAGTCCATGTGCATGACTACTAATGGGTTTGGTTGACTCCAAGAAGAAAGCCACAAAGTTGAACTGAGGATCTCAGCACTGCAGCCCAGCTGAAGGACCAAGTGGTGCAGTAAGATAAGCCTGAAGATAACTGGTCTATCTCTTTTCCAGCAGAGGGGCTATGACATGTATGTAACAAGCACTTAAAGAAAGATGGATAGGGGATCTGGGCTATCCTGAATATTTCTCCAATGTTAGAACTTTATGGAAACTTACAGGACAAATTGGTATTTTTTCCTTCAATTATTTGATGTTTCTGTCTCAGCTGTACTTTGTATTTGTTGATAGAATCTGGAAAAAAAGACAAGCTCATAAGAAATGAAGTGATACAGATGTATACATTATCATGCCATGATGATATACTGGAGACTTGAGAAGACAACTTATGCTCTATTTCTTATTAGAATGTTATGACCCCCTTTGTGTAAACTCAACTTTTACTCCTGGCTTTCAGCTGTGGTAGGGTTTGTTTGAGAGTTTTTTTGCTTGTTGGCAGTTTTCTTTGGTTTTGGGGATGTTTCTTTTGGGTTTTGTTTGTTTGTTTGTTTTGTTTTGTTTCATAATTTTTTTTTCTTTACATTGTTAAACATTTAGACTCAGAAAGGAAAATAAGTAAATCCTAAATCTTCCTTCATCTGGAAGCATAATTAGGGGTTTAGGGGCATATGTTAGTTTCAAATGGGGCATGTTTTTATTCCAGGTAGTTGCTGCTATTGAATTCATTCGTTTTTCCTATGTCAGAAGTTGAGATGGGGAGTGTAAGCCGTCTCAGAGGTAATTTTTCATAAAAGATGTAGTTTAAGTTTCAGAATTTGAAGAAGATGAAGAGACATTCTTGCGGAGATGTTTGCATATAAATATATAGTATTCTATGAAGTTATGCGGTCCAGTAAAATAATGAATCAGTTAATTTAAAAGAGTACATTATGGGGATGGGAACGTAGTAGAAATTGTTGCAAGGTGTCATATCCCAGAACTGTGAAAAAACAGTGTAAAGGCATTCACTGTAAATGCATTGTTTGCTTTTGTGGGATGTTTACTTGCTGTATCCTGTGTTGGTATATTTTCCTTCATTACCGTTCCACAATGTGTAATTCATTCACATCAGAGAGTTGTTAATGAAGGTTTTGAAATGTAGTAACAGTTAATTAAATCTCAAAACGTTTTTATAGTTAACTGTTGTTGTAGCTGTCATGGTTTTAGCTGGGAAATCAAGGCATATCCTAAAGATTGAATAGTGGAAAAGCAGAGATAAAAAGCCAGGAATCAATTTCATCCTCTTTTTTTGTGCTCCTTATGTGACTTCTAGGAGGAAAATAACCTTTACTTCATAAAAAGTTGCATAGGAGAATTAAAGCATTTCATCAGATGTGGAAAGAAACTCATATTTGACAGCAGACATTTCCAAAGAGTGAAGGGACTATTTTCACTGGTATGGTGGTGACTCATATTTTTCCTTTCTCTTTTATAATTATGTACACAAATAATGTAGAAAACCACCACCTGTTTGACTGCTACAAGGCCTGCATTGTCAGTCCATGTGAGTGATGTCAGAAACTGGTATTAATTTAGCTGACAGAGTCTTGAAGGAAGACTGAGGTTTATTTCAGTGCAAGTATCTTTTAAATTTTTTACCTACTGCATCATGCATCTCTAGCTGACTGAATAGATCCTCTACATGGGCATGATACAGGTTTTCTCAGATTTATTGCTTTCTCTAAGATACTACTAAAGTTCTATAATTTTTTTGCCACATCCCTCAAAAAGCAGATTTGAATTCTAAATTCTTATGTATTAATCCTCTAAACTATTATTATCATTCAAAAGAGTCAAAACCATTTATAAAAATAAAACCTTACACTATTTCAAACCCTGAAAATCTGTATTGTTTGCAGTTCTTCTTGTACAGTACATCATTCTATAGGTAAATTGACTGAATGTCATCTAACCCAAAGAAATGTTGGAGTAGATCCTCAGATGGTGTAAATCAGTGTTGGTCTTGCCCTTTTCTGCAGATCTAGCTGGAAATAGGGATGATTTGGAATGTTAATGTTGCTGCTTCTGGGAGGTTTATTGATTTGCTCTACTTCAGTAAAAAAAAAAAAAAAGGAAATGAAAACTATTTGTCAGTAGAAGAAGACAGTAAGAAGAGAAGATGCTCAGCTTTCATTTGAACTCTTATACTGAATAACTTTAGTTACTGGTCATGCACTGAAAAAAAAAGGTAGGAGCTATTGGTCTTGTAAGAGGAGTAATATTCAATCATCACAAAGGCCCCTGTGAAACCATTTAAACAACTTTATTGATTTTTCCCTGGTTGACAGTGTTTAATTCAAACAACTCTCAAGGAGTACAAGCATCACTGCAGGCAAATTATCAAGTGTTCTGGCCTCTATCACTCTTTGGCCAGCACTGATACCACTGTGAGTGACAAAAATGAGTATTTCTCCCCCTTTAGTCTCTGCATTGTTCTGTGTTAAGCTAACAAAGACAGTGTAAAGTGAAGTCTGAACCTCTGACCTTAGCTTACACTATTGCGAAGAAAATAAATGCCCTGTGTGCATACTTTTCTCACCAGTTACTGCCAGGATGACAAATAATTTTTTTAAGGGACTGAGGCTGCCTTTATAAAATACATCCATGGCAATTCCTCATTAACACTTGGAAAGGACACATCTGGTCCCCTGCACATATACAAGCATCATTCAAAATAAGTACTGAGTAAGCAGTAGATCTGCTACAGAAAGTGTTAGTCTGCTGAACAATTTATAGGAGCCAGTATAGTAAATAGAAAGTCCTGGGAACAAGCAAGGTTGCTCTATGCCTCTGTGGATACATTATGTATCTATTATATCAAGATGATTGCAACTAGGAACTTTCTATTCCCCTTCCCTCTATAAAGACCAGTGCAGTGAGAATCTGCTTATTCTTACAGAAAAATGTCCCCCTTATTTTCTCCCAGCAGGCAGAAAGTGATGTTCTACAGATACATTGTATTCGGACATAAGATGCCATTCTTCTACCCAGATAGAGACATACACTTTGGATACACTGAGTGGACTGAGATTCCTGAATCCCTTTTAGAAATATCAATTACATTTTCAAGAAGTCCTTCCTCTTGTATAGAGCCCAGCAGAATGATACTATAACTTAGAGTTGACTGATTCCAAGTCGACATTAACTTTTCAAAAGTCTATTTTTTAAAAAACAAACAAACCAAGCCAAACTGAATCCCAGACAACCAGCACTGTATAAAAATATACATATCTGAATAAGGAAGATTTGAATTGGAAGGACAAAAAAATGATATTATAATAGAAAATGGACTTGAAAGAAATATATATTTTACAAAGCCTCCAGCAGAACACTTCCCACAGCACAAGGATCTCTAATGAGCAGAAAGTCATAGAAACTTCTTGAGCATTAAATCTTGTGATGATGATGAATGAATGAGGCAATAGTTATGATTGCAAAATTGTTTTCTGAAAAAATGATATGAATTTTATTTCTTCTGGTTTAAGAAAGACAAAGAGTGGGTGATACTCTTTAAAGAGGAAATTCTGAAATAAAATTATAAAAACTGCTCATCTAACAATAGAAAGGCAAAAAATGTAGCAATTAAAATTGTTTAGGACTTAATAAACAGAAGAAAAAATAAACCAGCAAATACAGTAAATAAGCATCATGTCAGAAGGAGCAAGAGAAGCATATAGGAAGTATTATGTAGCTGCTTTAGTAAAAGATTAAAGCAAGACACTTAACACACATATCTGAAAGTGGATGAGGAGATGAATTCCACTTCAAACTGTGTCTTTCAGGAAAGGATTTTTTTTTTTTGTCAAAAGGTGTTGCAGCTCATGCTTAGTAAGTGAGGGAGCATAAAAAGCAAATATTGATGAGAAACGGTTAAGGTAGTTGGAAAATATGAACACAATTAAATTTCTTCTGTGGATTTTTTTACTGCATGTTCATCCAGCTTCTAAAACAGCTTTGTAATACACTTTGAAGTTCAATGGCTACTGTTATGGAAAAGCTGTGGAAGGAAAATCATAGAAAATGGAACAAAAAGCAAAGTCAGTCTACTTCAAAAATGATGATAAATTATATTGGTATTATTTGTCATAATAAGCAAAATTCTAGTATTGCTTAGAAAAGTCACATTTGCTGAAGACACTGGAGCCACAAACTAAAGTAGAACGTAAAGAATAAGCCATAAATATGAAAATTTTCATAATTTTTTAATTTACTTGTACAAATGTAAAACGACATCCACTGAGATTTCCATTTATTTATTTTTTTTAGTGTATCTTCTCTGAATGACAGAATTGAACTTGCTTCAGAAGTGAGACTTAAAACTTGAAAATAAGTGAAATTCTACAATATAATAAGAGAAAAGCCTGAAATGCTTTTGTTTTCAGAAAAACAGAAATCTGAGAAAGAGTATATCACATAAAATCAAAAAACTCACCAGAATCTAAAAGACAAACAAAAAAAATGGACATGCATATGAAAATTATTTTTTCTCAAAAGAAAAGTTCGATATAAAATGTTTTTGATACCTCTTTTTGGAGTATTTTAAGTGGATTTATAAAATAAAAAATGAAGTATTTTGTGGTTCAGTATTCCACAGAATTAAGTGTGCTTGAACTTCTTTTCCCAGATGGACACTCCAAGGACTGTAGGCTGAAGGCAATTTTGCCTAAGCAATAGGCAATCATGCTTCCTAAATTAAGGATTTCTGCTCAAGAAATATGACAGTTCAATACCAGAATCTGGAGGCACTGAGCTCAGGATAAATGGCAGAAATAAGCTGAAAGCACCTGTTCTGTTTTCTGCTGTTGTCACTGCTGCACTGCTTTCTATTACTTCATTATGGGAAGTATTTAAGCAGACAGCTCAAGAATCATCTGGCCATTTGTAGAGGAAGTGTATTTATATCCCCCCATCTCTCAGCTTTGATCTTTGCCTCCAGGCTGTATCCCTGTATCATGCTTTATTTGGAGTTACCCTTGAAAACCGCTTACAGACTGCAACTCATGTTGAATGCAGCAGCATGACTGATCAAGGACCATTTTCCTGCAGGACTCATGCAAACTCAACTGGCTGCCTATTATTCAAGATGTGTGCTCAAGGTCTCCTGTGTGTTAGAGTCTTACACTATCCCCTTCATTCTGACCTCAACTTTAAAGCAAGTGAGGGTTGGAATTTCTAATTGCTGAGCACTTTTCAGATAAGATCATCTATGTTTTCATCAGAAATGAAAAAAACCAAAGATTTAATTGCCTGTATTCTTCAGTGAACCATATAACACTTGACTGGATTTATGATGTATATTAGAACCCTTTAGTGGAGTTAGGGAAAGACCATTCTAAGAAAGCCACGGATTTCATAAAAATCCCCTAAGTATATTTCTAGCAATATAGGGACAAGACATTAGGAATTAGGAAAAAACAGAGGGCTCTAGTGAGGTGGGAAAAACTAAGATTATCTTGCATCCCAGAAATTGGGGTTTGACAGAGAAAGAGTACAGAAGTTACTGCATTTTTTTTTAAACCCTATAGCAGTTCTAGCCATGTTCTTAATATTTTGATAGGTATTTTCTTCATCTCTTAAGTTACTGATGTGCATCTTTAGAATATTTTTTTTCCATTTAAAATTCCAAGCCTAACTTCAGGCTCCCTCTTCACTGCATACCTAACCATCTGTTCCACCATATACCTAACAATTCATGTCATCAACCATCACCACCAACACCACACATACAGCAAAACCAAACCAAACAAGCAAAAAGAACAAACCAATTCAGCAGCCTGAAAACTCACATATATTATGCACCTATGTTATGCATAGGTCCAGTATTTTGGCCTTAAATTGCAGATCTGTATGTCCTGTGAGCAGGGACTCAAGGATTTTGGGTTTGCCTAGTTTGCCTAAAAAAGTAGATTGAGATGCCACCTCATTGCTGTCTACAACTTTCTAAGGAGGACAAGTGGGAAGGAGGGAAGCTGACCTCTTGTCCCTGGCATCCAGGGATTGGATGCAGGAGAATGATTCAAAACTGTGTTGGGAGAGGTTCACACTTGACATTAGTTACCATTTCCTTACTGAGAGGATAATCAAACACAGGTTTCCTAGATTCCCCCAACCTTTTCAGTGTTTAAGGGGCGTTTGGACACTTCCCTTAGCAATATACTTTAACTTTTGGTCAGTCCAGAAGTAGCCAAGCAGTTGGACCAGATAATCCCTTTCAAGAAGGACCTATTCTATTCTGTTCTACTATATTGGTAGCGTGGCATGAGGGGGAAAAATAGGAAAAAAAAGCAAAAGAAAAAGAAAGAAAAAAAGGGCTTGTACCAAAATTGGCAGAAGGACAAAATAAGTAAAATTTAAAAAGAATAGGAAGCTGTGTTGGTTTTGGACCCTTAAAAGTTGTAAAGGAAAAGATTAAAAAATCCAAATTAAACATCTACTTAAGGCAGATTCAAATGCTACAGTAACTCAACAGAGATAGAGAATTCCCTTAAAATATCAGTTACGTGAAAAATTAGTTTGACATGGAACAAGAGAGGGTTTTTTTAGAAAGTGTGTAGCACTTCTCAGTCCATTGGAAAAATGAAAGCTTGTTTGAGTTTCCCTTTAAAAGTTAAGCACCCATGGTTCTGTAATGATGATGATTTGATTGCTAGTTAAGAAGCCTGTGCTTGTTAGTGTTCTGACAATTTCTTGTTCAGATAGTATCAGTAATTTCTAAAATTTATTTAGGAAGCTTCATGAGCTGTGACAGAGGTACCAAGCATGAGCAGGTGACCTCTGTGAAAGATGCCTTGACCTAGGCATCAAAAACTCATTAGATTTCATCAAAGGGGAACATCAAAGGCTTTTGTATGCACAAGTTAAAACTTTCATGAATCCACATATAAACAATCTGAGATAAATAGACAGTCATCTCTACAATGTCCCTGTGATGTCATTGTCATCAGCATTGAGTCATCAGCTACGCCATTGTCTCATCATCTACGACTCACAGCAGAAAGAGCCTGAAGTTTATATTTGTATTTGTATTTCCTGTTTCTATGACTGTCATAGCAGGGTCCTGGGCATTGAGCACTGTATATTATGGTCACCATCTTCGCGATTCTTATAAAATGAGAACAGCAAACATTTAATATTCAAAAAGAAGATTTCACACTGATTCCCAAAGCAAACTAAGTACATAAATAAGAAAATTTTGCATTGTTAGTTAAGGGTGCTTTCAATTTTGAAGTATTTTTATAATTCTTTACACTTGTGTTCCTATATTCTATATATATAATTCATATATTTACATTTTTAAGCAGATTGATGATTATGCAAATATAAATCAAGAACATTGGGTACATACTACAACATTTCTAGGTAAATTATAGGATGGCAAAACATAAGTACCTCTCTCTTGAAAATGTAGGGTTGGTCACTCTCCATTCTGCTTTGTTTTGATCTCTTTCCTTTCAATTAAATTTTTAATGGACAGCTGGTGAAAATAGTTACATTGATTATAGGTGACCATTGCGTTAAATTTAAAGATCTTACTTGTCTTAATGAATGTAAGTTAAAGCTTGATTTCCTAAACTATTATATTATTGCCTAACATGAAAATATCACTGCAGTGTCTGATAATTTGGGCCCAGAGGAGAAAGCTGGTATTATTTTCCTTGCCAAGAGTGAAATCCTGGTTTGGTGCTGTTGCCTGGAAGTAAAAGAAACCTTCTCAAGGTTGTTTTCCAAGCAAAAAGCAAACCTTTACTTGGAAGACTTCAGGTACACAATATGGCAAAAACTGCACATGGTACAGTAATTTTATAATTTTTATAAGATTAGTGGATTAGTCTTCATATCATATATTGTCCAGTTAGAAGGTTAGTTGGTTAGGTAATAATTCCCTGGGTCCTGCCCTACTGGAAGCGGCCCAGGAGCTCTTTTGCCCCACTTTTGTTATGTCTTCCCAGATTCTGTTTGGAAAACAGAACATTGTTGTATTTGGTTCTCTTCTGGGAATAAGACTAAACAATATTTTAGGAATGTGTTTATGAGGTTAGCCTATTGTTCCTAAATGTAGGGAAAAAGGGTAGGAAAAGTAACAGGAGCTACAGCAATGCATTAACCATCTTTAATACTATAAATATATGAAAAATATAAAAGCTGCAAATCTTAGGCATCAATGCCAGGCCTTGGATTCTTGGACTAACTGCTCAAACCATCAAAGACTTTTCACACCCAAACTGAAGCTCTGTGCACGATAAAAACATGTCTTAAAACTGTTATTTGTTTTCATGAAGAGAAATACATACTGAGAAGGGGTGAAAGTACAGAAAGCTGGGGAGGGTTGAAGCAATGACTTGATGTGCACATTAAAAAGTTATTGCTATATCTGATTTGCTTGCCCTGAGTTTTTAACTACAAAGCTATTTGTCCATGTGTTTTCCTGCCAGTTAGGAATGTGAGACCAGTTGCCTTGATTAATCTTTGGCAGGATGTTAGTGAAAAAAAGCGCCTCTGGACAGTACTACTTGCAGGTCATCTTGAGATTCTCCAAGTTAAGGGTGAACAAACTCTATCTAGATGACACTGTGCATCTCTGCCAATATTATATGCACTGTTTATTGTCTGAGAGGCTTTTAGCTCCACAGCTTGTCTTTCCCCAGCTAATTAACCCTGCCTTGTACCAAGGCGTAGCTGCTACACTCTGATGCTACACCCTTTCTCAACCATGCCTAGTCCGTATTAGTTTTGAACTTTGTGTGCCTTCACAACTGTGTATCCTGCTGCCACATCCTTTAAGTGCAGTTGATATTGAGTGTACAGACAGCAGTTCTGTCTCCTCGCCCTAAAGGCCCCCCTTTTTGCTACTTCTAGGTGCTTTGTTCAGCACTCCACTTGACAATTCTCAAGATTAACACCCTCAGTGTCATAGCTGGGGACAACTGGTTTTAGTTTTATGCTCTTTAGCAACATCTACTGCTCCCCTTTTTGCTTTGGAGAGAGTAACACTGGGGTTCAGAGGCTGGGGGCATTGCACTTCACCACATTTCACAATCCAGAAGAAGCAGGAGTCTCCTAAGTAGAGAGTGACATCACCAGGGTCATACACTAACAACCCAAGAGAGTAATAGTTCTCTAATTAATTCCTACTGCTTTAGCTTCCACAGTAGCAGGCCTTTCCCATATCATCCTATTATTCATTGCCCCATTATAGCCTCTCACAACTCTTTCCTCCATTGAGTATTTCAAAGGTGTGAGGTGCTATGATGTACCCAGAAGAGGGTTTTAAAATTTGCTGCTTCCTACAAAGTTTTCACATTGTTTTAGCTGCTTTAATTCATTTTACTGTTTGTCACAATGCAATTCATCCCAGTTAGAAACCTGTTAGCTCTGTGGGTGCTGTACATGAGCAATGATCATGCAAGCAGGCCATATGGGCCCCATCTGCTTGCAAGGAAGTAATGATGGTTTGACCATTGACATCAAAGGTAACGAGGCTGTGTCCTTCACGAACAGAAGCCACAAAAATTCCTGACTAGCAGCAGGTGCACAGGAAGACAGAGAGGTAAAGCAAGGCTCTCCAGGTTACCTGCAGTATCAGTGATGGTGTGCCAGTTCAGCGTTTTATTGGTATACTCTCCAGCCCACTATCTAATGGCTGGTGTTTCTCCTCTAAAACACTATTTATAAATTACATTCAATTTTTTTCTAACAGCTCATGCTCCATTTTCATGGGTGAGGTTTTTCAGATCTTTTTTTTGTATCTATTTTTCTCCTAGTATGCTGTTGAAGAGCACCATTAATTTATGGTTGCTGACGAATTTTCATAACTTGCTTGCAGTGAAAGAGTTGTACTGAAGTCTTGGCCAAATGAATGAACAATGCTCTGGAAATTATTTTCTCCCCAGTTAGTTTGTTTTGTAAAAAGAAAAAATAGATTTATGATTACATTTTACATTATCTGAAGAGAGGATCCCCTTTAATAATTTTATACTTATTAATTCATTCATATAGTACCTAATATTGAAAAAATATTACAGAAATACAATGTGATGATAGAGAATGGTAAAACTTAAGATGTGATTAGAAAGAGAAATGAGAATAGCATTTGGACCTGTTCTGCTAATGGACTAAGTCATAAAATAACCCAGACCTTTTTTATAATTTGAATGTTAAGTAAGTGAGGTCTTTCAGGTTGAGATCTATCAGCTAAACCAGTGCTAAAAGCCCTCCAAACCCCTAACCTTTAGGCTGGTAAGATATCATACTCATCTAACACTGTGTCTAAGCACTGACCCTCAGGGCAGGATCTAATACTAATGAAAAATATTTATCTGACCAGTGAAAGCTGCTTTCCCCAGCACTCTTTTCTAACTGGCTGCCACTCTTTATGGAACATCCTAGAGGTGTTCTGGTTCTTTTTTATGGGCTTCTTTCATATTTTATAAAACCTGGGTTTAAGTCTGTGTTCCCCATTATGTAGACAGATAAATTTTTACTTTTCACCAAGGATGGTCCACACCTATAATTTATCATATTGAAGAATGTCTCATTGTATCAGCAATCCTAAACTATTAATAAATGCTAACTGACTTTCTGTCATTCCTTGTACTGATTTAAAAGTATACATACTTTAAAGAGATAGAAAAAACACATAGGTATGAGCTGAATTTTTTAAAAGCAAAATGCTTTTTCCTGAATATGTATTTTCAGTAATCCAGATCTAATTTTGGATATGGCTTTAAATTAGTACTACATTTCAGCTGAATTAAACAATTTTTTTTAATGATCGGTTAAAAACATTTGGAAATATCTAGTTGGATTACCATTGTGCTCATGAGGCAAATCTAAAAAGCCTACTTACATCAGGATTTAGATATCCATTATACTATCACAGAGAGGACATGATGTGATATAACTCAGCTCTACCACAACATCTGAAGGACTTAACAAGGCTGTGCATCTAAAGGAAGTGCTGATGTCAGCAATTTTTTTCAAAATGTCACAATTTGTGAAAAATATTTAGCTATTCACTAGTCCATGTGACTGAGTGCTTGTTTTCTGGAAAAAAAGGGTAGTCAAGATAATGCTGCATTAAAATTTTGTCAAGGTGTGCCCGTTGTGTGGTACTTATACCTGCTTATTCCAGTATTTTTCCTAGAGATGTGGAGAGTTACAATGGAAAAGTGTCATCTGGATGCCTGTGAAACTGGGTAGAATAATGAGAGATGATTGAGGCATATCCACAGATCCCTATTGTCACATAAGAGAATAGGAGCCAAAATAATTTCTCAGAATAATTTAAAATATGTTATATCTGGTATTACTTTTCCATATGGTCAGTTTATTTAGCTGTTCACTGCATAATCATAAATAAAAGACTGCCCAGTGCTCCTCAATCATCATGTACACATGAAGAGACAGTTCATTGTCCTCAAGACTCACTTTATATGACAATATTGCCTACCTTTTACGGATATTTAAAGATTTCTGTTATACTTCATCCAAAGGGAAATATCTGATCAAGACCTTAATATAAGAACTTGTTTATATCAATCCTGCATGCAAACAGCCTCCTTTCTTCTTGAATCCTTTCTTTTAATTCTCAAAGGCATTTAAAATAGTCTTTAGAATCAAGGCACTTCTTTGTCTCCCCAAAGTCCTTGATAACAATTTTTTTTCATTGCTGGATTTGTCTTTAGTCCTAGTGGACTACTTCTTTCCAGAAATTCTCATGAGCAAATCCCTGCATTTGAGTTATATCTTCTTCAGGCCTGTGTCTAGAGTGAAATTTCTGAGCCTAAGCTCAGGAGAAGAAATGAGGATCAGTCATGTCTGGGGACTTATAATCTCCTTCATTTCCATTCCCCTGGGGTGGTACTAGCTTGCTTTGTGTATATTCTTGCTAATCTGTCCTTATGCAAAGATACCTTTGTTATGCCTTGGTTCAGAGATGTATTGTGCCCATTTTTAAAGCTTACTATTAAATCAGTGCCTCCTAGGCACACCAGGCTTAAAAAGTTCTAAACCATAGGAAACCTGAGAGGACACACATTATGAGAATTCTTCTTCATGTGCATTAGTTGAACCTGCATTGCATCCAGCAGCAGATTTTCATTTTCTAAATACCCAATGCTATGATGCATGTTGGGTTGGGCAGAATAATGAGGGGTTAAGGAGACTGTAACACCCTGAAAAGTTCTTATAAATTCAAGCTGTAGTTGGCACAATCTCAGATTCACTCTTATTATTAGAAATATGGAAGCATCAGAAAAGGCATTCTGGCTTTTGAGCTTCTGCCAAAACATATAGCAGGATGGAAAAGTGGCTTATTTTATATCTTTTAGCTGACTATTTTATCACTGCAGGGGATCTGCCAGGCAGCAACACCAATCTTATTAGCTACTCAGCATCAAACCAATGCAGTCATATTGCAAACAGTAGTTTTTTGGCCATATTTTCTTTCCTAGTGTTGGAGGATTTCACTTTGAACTAGAGTTGGGGACTAAATTTAAAGTTACGTGAGCAGTTCCTACTTATTAGAGGAAGCTTCTTGTCAAGACAAAAGCCTTTTTCAGAGACTTATGTTATCGATTTCAAATCTGAGAAGGCTGTCTGACCTTGACTCAAGGTGTGGATAAAGTTGGGTTTTCAATTTTCTATTAGAAGAGGAAAAGTACATTTTAAGGTTCTATCAATACATATTTCATAGATAGTCAGCCTTATCAGTGAGTTATTCTATGCTTTTAACATGTGGTCATTTTCTGCATCTTGTCTGAAAAGACACGTGCTGTAGGTTCTCATTAAAAGATTTTTTCTTTTGCTTTTGCCTTTACCAGCAAAAGGTCATGGTAGGTATTAGTCCCCTGTCCCAGAAAATGATTAAAAATGTACCCTAGTATTTTTCTTTGTCTGTATTGGGTGTTTCAGGTTGGTTTTTTCTTTTGTTTTCTTGGTTTTTTTAATTAAATCTACTCATATTTATTCAACACATTTTTTCCTTTCTTTATAAAGAATGCTGTAGGTCTTTGCTTTGCAAGGACTAATGACAGAAATAGAATGAAGCATCAAAAGGTGCAAGCTAATTCATTAAAACAATGAAGAAAGAGAGATGAAAGATAGAGGCTTTGGGAATATAGTATTTAACATTATTTCGGGACACCATCAAAATAAAACAAATCCATAGAAATTAAAAATGTTTTACTAAACTCTGGAAAAAAGAAACTAAAAGCTTTAGTTAGCAATATGCAGCAACAGAGTCTGCATCAAAGGCCTTTGCTGTTAATTGGAATGAATTCATGCCTTCCCCATTGTAAGTCAAAACTGCACAAGCTTCCTCTCTCTGATAATGTTGCAAAGGTAGCCTCACTTCCATCTATTAATGTCATCTCTAGTGTGCCTGCGAAATTTGCCAGAGCTGATTAGAGCAGATATTAAATGATAATTGAACATTTAGTGCTCATCAAACAGAAAGTGACAGATGGGCCGCTAATTAAATTATAGTTCTGACATTATTCACAATGGTTTATGAATCTTCAGTAGTGACCTTCATGCATCTCTTTTCTCTTTTGGGGGATAAGAGAGTGATAAGAAAAAAAAAAAACACTATTAAAATTTTAACATATATGTGCAAAGTGAAAACCTGATTTCTTTCCTCATTGATCAGTCCTTAGAATTAGATAATTAATCATAAAATAGTGCAACATATAATCAGATTCATGTAAATCAAGCAGAGTGGCTGAAGCTGGGAGGAGAAATTAATCATTCTCTGATAAAGCAGAGCGTGTTTTAACCAGGTTTTCACTGTGGAAAAAGAAAACGTGCCCAAATGCAGTCTGATTCTAGAAAAGGAACTGCAGGGCCCCTGGTAGAGTGCTTTTTTATTTGTCAGCTCACAACAGCATTGCCTACTGTCTCTGCCAGCTAAATGAACAGGATTTACTTCATGAAAAAGAGAAAAACCTGAAATAAAAAGACACAGTTGCTGAGCCAGAACTACATTCTCACTTTCAACTAAAAAAGTAAACACACTGTTAATTACTTTGTAACTTTGCTTTCAGCAGTCTTGCCTAATTTTAGAAACTAGTTTTAAAAATTAATAACTGTAATATTCCTGATTATCGCCAAACTCAAATTTTGTAATCTATCTATTATTTTGTGTAATAATTGGTTGACTAATATTTGTATAATATTCAAATAAATAAATAAATAAGTGCTAGCTTTAGCATTTCAATGTAGTTCTACTTGTTTATAACATTGTACAGACATTACTGTATTAAAGATATTAGAGCATTTTATATATATATATAT
Source organism: Setophaga petechia (assembly GCA_024362935.1). Classification (NCBI taxonomy): domain Eukaryota; kingdom Metazoa; phylum Chordata; class Aves; order Passeriformes; family Parulidae; genus Setophaga; species Setophaga petechia. Next base: position 18,412,979 of record JANCRA010000015.1, read on the forward strand.
ATATAATTATCATACTGCATGTGCATATATAGCTACACACACACATGAATATATTGTAAGTATTCAGATACCTGTTGCTACAATAAAAAAATGAGTAACTCTTCTTTAGGTAATTAGTCTTACTGTTTTTAAGGGAGACTGGTGGCCAGGGCAGAATTCCAATCTATATGTTGCCAGAAATTGCCTTGTTAATGTGAGGACATATAGGTAAATCTTAAAGATTTAGAAACAGTTAAATGCCATTTTTTCCCCCTTCCCTGTTTTATTTAATAGATGAAGGTATAGGAATTATTCATCAAGTCATTATATACATGCATCTTTGTAAGTTTAATTTTTCTCCATGTACTTCCTGATGGGTCGAAGGTATAACGTATGTCCAAACTGGAGCTCACAAACTAAAAATAAATTAAAAACCCACAAATGAGCAAGCACCAAATTCCCTCTCATCTCCAAAAGAAATCCTCAGAAAGAACAAACCTTTGGAGTAGCTGGAAATAAATACAATCCTTAACAGGCTTTTTGAAAATACTTCATCCTCTTTACACTATGCAAAATCAACCGTGATTTTAAATATTTGGAACTTGCTTCAATATGTTCAATTTTTCAGTAAGACAATAGAATATTTTAAACCTTTTGATTTCTGAAATGTCTTGCTCACATATGACCAGAACCTCCAAAAGAAAGTATGTAAAATATACAATACTCAAGCCCATATAAATTGTACAATAAAAAATGTAATTAAAAAAAATCCAAGCAACCAATCAACCAAACAAAAAAGAAAACCAAAAAATCCCAACAAAACATAAAGACGTAAATTTCAGAAAACATAAGTAAAAATCTATAGAAAATACGGATGCTGTAACTGGAATTCCAGAGTGTTTGGCATCAAATAGAGCTAATGTAAAAAAAAATAGCATATCCTGAGCATATTTTAAAACACTGTGTCCAAACAGTAAAGAATTAAATGTAGAACAATAGTGAGATGTTATTGTTCTGAAATGGCTGCTCTCCTCTGAGCTTTCAGGAGCCTCCTGCTGTGAAAGTCATTTGGACTTAATGGAAAACTCCTTGATTCAATTATACTCAACGGACCTTTTTCTTTTCTCAGTAAAACTGGTATAAATGTGGAGTAACTTCACTGCCTTCAGTAGTTACTCTGAATTTATTCTGCTGCTCTAGCCCACCTCATCTTCTGCTTCTGTACAGTAATGGGTGTTTGCAGAGGTAAGTAGCTTTGCTGGGTTGTCTTCTCTATATTTATTTTCATTCTTTTTCAAGTTACCAACATGAGAAAACCCATTAATCTCTGCTCTTGAGACCTGTGTTACACTTCCTATATTATGTTCTCGGAAAGCCCTGAAATTCATCATAATTTCTGTTCAAATTCTTTCTCAGTACCTAGTTCCTGAAAAGAAAAAATGCTGTTCATTTTTAAGGCATTTTATATCTGAGAATCTTAGCCTATTTTAGACATAACAGTGAGATGCCTATGAAATGAGTCATTTTCTTTAATTGAACTTATACTACCAAAACAGTATCAACCAACTGCCTAGGCTCCTGTGTATTTCACAGCCTGTCTCAAGATCCTGAGAACACTTCACCCCTTCCTGGAGCTTATGAGGCTGAGGTAAGGTGTTTATCTGGCTCAGCCCAAAGTCACTGCTTCACTGATAAAAGCTGTTGTGAAGAAAGCCAAACGTGAGACACTGCCTCTCCTTTCCATTGGGAGCTGCTTTAGGAGGAGGCTTTACTGCCCGCCCAGCCTGTGCGTCTGCACAGATGGGCAGCAGTGAGGGGTGTGCTCAGTCTCACGTGTGACCCCATCCATCCTGCCCTTGACCCACACCTGTGCACTGGGCTTCCTGGCCTTCCCTGTCACTGCGGACCTGCCAGGACACCACTGTCCTGCGTCTGACTGATCACTGCTCCTGGATGCAATCCTGATGCTAAGTTGTCACTCAGCATGCTTGCTGGTAATCAGAGATCCACTTTCCCCTACATTCTGAAGAAGATAGGGAGAAGAAAGAGGACAGTGACCTCAAGAAGAAGTGATCAACATTTGATGCCTCCTATATTTGTTGAGAGGTTGTTAGCATCAAAAAGATGGAAGGTTAATAAGACAGAACAGGAGTATGAAATCTAGTGTAACATTCAAGCAAAAGAGAGAGCCCAACTAGCTGAACTCCTTAACTCAACCATCTAACTCAGCCAAATAAACTCAAACAGGACAAATGATCTCCAGGTTCTAATATCCTAGTTCAGAGGAAAGTACCATCTCATGTCTTTAAAAGAAAAAGTAGTGGCAACTTCTGTGTAAAGTGAAATATGAAACTCTTTTATTGTCAAATATTTCATATTGGTCATCTCTGAGCAGCTACAAGCTGGCAGTCTGAACATACTTTTTTACATACTGAACATATTAGGAATACAAGAAAGAAAAAACCAAACAACCTAACAAACAAGGCCCCAGTTATTCAGGTAAGAAGGTTTTGAGCACAAAAGCTTTTTATCCTGACTGAATCCAAAGCAAGTTATGGGGAATCTTTAACCTTGTCACTTCTTTCCTCTGTTGGTAGCAAATAAATCATAAGTTACTTATTTCCTTATTTCCACTTCACGCTGAAGACAAGGGAAGGCAAGGTAACAGCATTTTCCAGAAAGAGAGCAATCAATTCCAGAAAAAGCTTAGAAATATCAGACTCATCCTCTTCACCCTGTGAACAAGCTTCATACATATGTATCACACACATAACCTGTTTTATCCTTTTAATATGCCTTTCTCTTCAAGGCTTTTGCTTTTTTGTAAATATTTTGTAACTATTAAATTTTTCAATATAACTCTTTGAATACCATGGTTAGTGCTCACAGAGAAAACAGCACCTGAGGTACAGGAGATAAATCAGACTGATGGAATTATCCTCAGATGGCAAAAAGAAAAACAAAACTAGTATCTGAGCAGAGAGGGAAAAGAAAGAGATTCTATACTTGTGTCAAGAGATGCTTTTGGGTTTCCTTGGGTTTCCATGATGGTGCTCCAGAGGGACAGAAAACATCCATAATATTTGCTTTTGAGAAGATGAGAACTTGTTACCCTCATGTGTTTTTTTCTGACAGGATATGGTCAACTGGAAGTTGTGATAGCAGGGTTCTGCCAGCTAAGATCAGTATGCAAAGGCTTTTTTTTTTTCTTCACAGCATGTTATTTTATATATATATATAACAATACATAAAGACCAGGAGGATCCTGACAAGTCTTCTGGACCAATAAGATGATAGAAGTAACAACTTACAATGAATGATTGTATGGTATATCCATGTTTTACCATTGCTCTTCTGCACCCCTTACAGTCTCCTTGAGGGCAGTCCTAGTTTCTTTGTCAAAGCTAAAACAGATATGGTGAGCTCATGGGCTACTTTGGCTGACAGTCTTTTTGACAAAACCAAAAATAGTGCAAACATTAGCAGATGGAGCAGGGGCAGAACACATGGCTGCCTGATTCCAAATGGATGGCAGAGCCTGGGGAAGTGCTGCCACAAAATTATCCAAACCACCAGGCAGGCCCTAACCTCATGACAACTGCTCCAAGTGACCTGTTTCCCTGGGCCTATGATGTACTGGGCTATTTTGGGTTTAGGGGATTAAGCTTTGGTTCATATGAGTGAGTATTGCTGTACTATTCCCAACACCTATCCAGTTGAGTTAATACATTTGTGAGTATGTATGTATGCATGTTTGTGAGTATGTGTCATTGAGCTGTGCATTTTTCTTCTAGTGGTCTTCCAACCCTCTTTCTCATCATTCATTCGCTACAGGTTGTATCACTATAAGTGTGAGGAAATTATTTTTTTTTCCCCACGGGAAGATTTATCAAGGATTAAAACAGGCTGCCCAGGGACTTGGCAGAGTCACCATCCCTGAAAGAGTTCAAGAAATGACTGGATGTGGCACTTATTGCCATGGTTTAGTATGGCGGTGCTCAGTCAAAGGTTGTACACAATGGTCTTGGAGGCCTTTTCCAACATTCATGATTCTCTGATTTTGTGACAAGGAAGAAGAAAGAAGGAGCATGAAAATCTTCACAGCCTGTTTAAGTGCACAATTTTATCCCAATTCTAACTCAGAAAAAGTTGGAAAGCTTCAAAGTTTCTCAATCATCTTCTGTTATTACTGAACTCAAAGTACCTTACTATTTCTAGGTGCAAATCTCCTTTACAGCTGTTCGTATGATAGAGGCATTTCTGATTTTTCAATCGTTAAGTAATTGCTGATGTCTAGATCAGACCACTTGTTAAATCATGTGCATGGTTTTTCAGGAGTGTCTTCAATCACAAGAATGCTGCTGATTATGCACAATAATGACTCAAAATTAAGGAAGATGCATTTTTAATCATTGTTTCTACATTCTCTGCACTTCTTAATTAGTTTTTTCTAGTCATGACTGATAATATTTTCAATTGGTTCAGCAAATGGGATTCATTTGATCAAATTCTTAGAAAATTAGAAAGAATTCAGGAGTGAAGTGCTGCAGCAAGTCTGAATGAACAATGGAAATTTGTTATTTTCCACAGGATCACTGACATAAAATAATTAGACAATTGATCTAATACGATAAGTTTCAGGAAAAAAATCCTTTAAATGTTTTTTATTTAATGAGACTTGTAATTGAAGGAGAAAATAAAAGAATAAATGACATTTTTTATCATTTGGATATTTATGCTTAAAAATGTCTTGATATTGATTAGCTGCTTTGCTCTGGGGGATACACTCACAAACCAGCTCATGTTAGACCATGACGAGCATGGCTTTGTCCTTGACTTCTCAATTACTTTGCTTGGCAAAAGAAAGTAAATCACAGCAGAGGGGCCTCCTCATCCTTCCCTTTAACCTCCTCCTCCCTCTACCACATTCTCTAGTGATTCAGTTGATTAGTCCACCCCTTTACAGCGCCATTCCTACCAAAAGAAGTCATGTATTCGCTTCTGTTTTATTGGGTATGTTTTCCCCTTTGGGTTGTATTGAAAATGCCCAATTTGAATAACAGGAGGTTGACTTCAGTAAGCTTCGGACTTGGTGATTTTAAAGAATTTGTGAAATAAAATAGTTTTTTCTCTTTTTGCTTCCCTAAAAACCAGGAACAGGGTCTAGAGAGCATTCTTGTTGAAGGACAGTGCGGCACTCTGGGGTATCAGCTACTCCTCCAGGTTTCTATCATCAGCAAACTTGCTGAGGGAGCACTCTGTCCTTTCACCAAGGTCATTGATGGATATGTTGAACAAGACTGGATCCAGTACTGACCCCTGGGGACACTGCTGCCTACAGAGCTGCAGCTACACCCTGTGCCATGGATCCCAACCCTCTGAGCTCTGCCATTGAGCCAGTTCCCAATCCATGTTACTGTCCACTCATCCAACTCATACTTCTTGTGCTTATCTATAAGAGTGTTATGTGAGAGAGTGTCAAAAGCCTTTTTGAAGCCAAGGGAGAAAAAATCCACTGCACTCCCCTCATCTGCCTGACATTTGTGTCAACATAGAAGGCTATCAGACTGGTCAAGCAAAATTTCCCCCTCACAAATCCATATTGACTACTTCCCAAAATCTTTCTCCGTGTGCTTAGAAACGACAGGATGAGGTGTTCCACTACTTTTCAAGGGTTGGAGGTGAGGCTGACTGGCCAGTAGTTTCCATGTTGCCTTCTGAAAACTGGAGTGACACTGGATTTCTTCCAGTCCTCAAACACTTCCCCATCTCTTTAAGACCTTTCAAACATGATGGAGATTGGCTTAGCAATAACATTTTCCAGGTCCCTCAGCATGGGGCCCCTGGATTTTTAGATGTTAAGCTTGCCTAAATGATCTCTAACATGATCCTCCTCTGCAAAGGGAAAATTTTCCTTTCTCCAAACATTCTCTTGTCCCCATGGCTATCATTAGCAGTAAAGACTGAAGGCAAGAAGTCTTTAAGTAACTGTGTCCTCTCTGTATCCTCCATCACAAGGGCACCAACCTCATTTGGCAGTGTGCCCACATTTCTCCTGGTCTTCCTTGTGCTACTGATTAAAGTGCTGGTCATTGAAGAAGTCCTTTATGCTGTCCTGACATTTATTATCACATTGAGATCCAAGTGGACCTTAGCCTTACTGGTTGCATCCCTGCATACTCTAAAAATATTTCCATATTCCTCCTGCATGGCCTGTCCATTTTCTCCACATTTCTCTAGATGCACTAAAGAACATGAACTGCTTAGTTCAGTAGCTGTTACCAAATGAACTTTTATGACTGAATCATCAGACTAGAGGATTGTCTGTCTTGTCAACAACAGTGCAGATATACTAATGTGGTGGCAAAGGTGAAAATCTTGCTAAGGTACACTACCTCTTATATGGTAGTAGCCTGGTAGTTTTTCCATCTGCCTGTTCATTGTAGCCTTCCTACCACCAGCTGACCCCATGTACCTCATTTTAAACTTATATATAAATGAGGGAATTAACATGGGTTAAAAGTGGCAACTCCTTAAACTGGTATTTCCATAAGGAAAGGTAAGTGTGGAGCTTACCATTGAATTGCTAGAACATGTTTCAGGTAGCTCATTGAAAAATTGCAGAACTTTTAAAGAAGTTAAAATAAAGTAAACAAGAAAGGTTCAAATTAATAAGAAAGAAAAACCACATTCATTATGGCAGACATACCACAGAAAAATTGCAGTTGAGGATATTGCTAGTGATGTGTGCTGATAGTTCATGCTGTTCTAATGGATAGCTCATTTCTACACCTCTGTGTTAAGAAAATTAGTGGTTTGTTTTCAATAAATAAAAGTATAAATAAAATATTTTAATGGATGCTTTCTTCTTCCCATATAATGGGAAAGAAATAATTTTATGAAGCTATTACATGCAATACTGAATTGGGACTTATCACTGTCAATTAATCATGAAACCTATCTCATTAACTTTAAACATATGTGGCTTGTATCACTGCCATATGAACTCTTTTTGTACACAATTTGAAGCTGTAGCTTGTGATTTTTTTCAACCTGAAACTGAATGATTGAATGAAACTGTTTTGTTGATGTCTGATTTTTTTCTTCTATCTTGCATCTCTTGGCCTAATTGACAAGTAGGTCTCTATTTAGTAAAAAATGAAAGCATCAGTTACATTTTTCCATCTATTTTTGAGAATTCCTAGCCAAACCATTTTTCCATGCACATTGTGGTAGAATGAGAACTTTTGCTTCCCTATCCAGCTAAACTATAGTTTCTTAAAATCCAGTGCATTGGAAAATTGGAGTCTGTCTGATGAATGTCATGTAGCTTCTGCAGTGGGTTAACATCAAAGACACTGCAGCTTTTTATCTGTTGACCAGAAATATGGACATTTATTTCTCAGAAGTCAGCAAGCTTTTTCATGGAGACAATCACTAGAGCAGCCCAGTTCTTCACGTGGATTAATAGATTAAGCTTCACAGTGACCTGAGTTTGAACTTAAAGAGAAATCTATTTCCAAGTTCAGCTGTAAAAAGTGCTCAGACTTAGACTTTTGTGCAGCTTCTGTGGTTTTTTTTAATTATGACGCTCACCTCCATACTCAAGGATATTGAATTCTGCCCATATTTATGCTTGTCAGGATAAAAGGCATGAACAAGTGAAGAACGTGAATAATCCATCAGACTCAGTGGAATAAACTGGGGCACTAGAAAATGTGGGCAACAGAAACAGAAGAACCTGGGTTAGGACTTTTAAAGACTTGTAAGGACTTGGAACAGTGAAAATTTGAAGAATTGAATAATTTCCCTGAAACGTGGATTTTGGAATCTGAAGAAGCAGTGCCAACGAATACATTCCTGCTAACCTCAAGTAAGGAGAAGATTGGGATTCATGAAAAAAGTGTGAAGTGGATAAGAAACTGTCTACATGGAAGATGAAAATAAATTGTGTTCAAGACAGAATTTAGGAGCTAGAAATGATTACCAGGGTATTTCAACAAATACATATGACCTTACATAATGTTTTCATTTGTGACCTTATCATAAAATCAATTCATCTAGGGAACTATGCTTATTTATGATAGAAACCTGGAAGACATCATCCATATAGAGAAGCAGTGTGGTATCTCATAAAAAGAATAAGCAGATCATGAAAATTGAAGCAGTAAAAGGATTTTATAGGGGCTGGTAACTTGGTACTTTAGTATTATCTGAAAATTGATTAGTTAGAAATTAAGAAGAATTACTTTGTGTATTAGTCACTAAAAGATGTGCTTCATTTGGGAAATTGGAAACGGTGCCTACAAAACAGACTGACTTAGGCCTACAGGGTCTTCTATTGTCAATAGTCAGAATACTACATTACCCATGGTGTGTTATACTAAAGGCCTAAGGCTCAGAATTAAAGAAAGACTGAAACAATTGAACAGCCTGGTGAGACACATGGATACAAAAAAGGTGAAGCAGGAAAGCAGATGCAAATAAAGTCTGCCTGAAAGCATGTGGGACTAGCCTCGGAAATTTTGTAATAGGGTGGGAAAGATGTGGTGGATGATCAACACCAAGGGACTAAACTGCATTCTAGTATGAAGAACTACAAAGAAATGTGAAATGGGACACATTTTATGAAGACTGGAAAATCTAGATTTTATTTCATGTAGACTGAATGATAATGACAGTAAGAGAAACTTTTAGATTCTTGGATAAACTTTCATTACTTCCAGTAAAAATGACAGGGACTAAAATCCTTAGTGTAGCTGAAGAATGTATTTGCCCAATGAATTTCCAAAAGCTCCATATACCACCACAGAGGCCCGGATTTTTTCTTTTTTATGGAAGATCCAGGGACACAAAGAATATCGATGGAAATATGGTGATGTAGACTATGAACTTATTGAGTTCCTGTTCAGAGTTTTAGCTTCACATCAACATTCAATCTTTTCTTTCCCTCAAGTCAGGTTATATTCAGCCAATAGCATTTTAATGTCCCAACCTCCTTATTGCATTCTATGAGTCCTAATTGCTTTTGTAGGAAGATCTTGAGAGAAAAAGTCCTACTCTGATTCTTGAATTCATCATGTTCATTACAAGAGATCATTATTAAAGATTTTTCTTAGGAAAGAATACGAGTTATAAATTGCAGTTTCATAATAATATATGAATCTGTTTCCAGGGATAACCCTTGGCATATACACATGGATTAACCGAAACAGTTATCTTGGACATAATGACTTACTGTCATTGTAATAAATGAAAAAAATAGTCCCATAAAATTCTTAAGAGTTTTTTTACCCCACATCTAGGCAAATTTACAGTGTTTGTTATTTTAAATTGTATTTTTCAAAATCTAAAAACTTTGGATTCAGCTACTCTCTGTGGTAGCAAATGAACAAATGCATTAAAAAGAAAGAGAGGTAGATGGGAAATTAAAGTAAATGAAACATTTTTAATGAACACTATTAAAAGAACAAATTAGGCTAAAATGTCACTGTGATTAAACAACATTTAGCAAATGTCAGTTTTACAGAACTTCAGAGCCTTCATGAAAATCCTGTCTCATCAGCTAGTGCAGGTACAGGAAAATACTATTTTCTTTTACACTCATTGTTTCTTCCAACTTCAATACAATGTATTTATGCTGTTCATTTTTGTGAAGGGAACCATTACAGATTTTTCTTCTTCTTTTCAGCAATGCAACTTCAATATATACAAGTGCCATGCAGTCTCATCTTTTTATGACAAACCTAAGTAACACCTACAATGCAATGGGGATATAAATAAATCCTTGCTCAGCTATGATGTATTTTGGGCTATTGTTCATCATGAGAGGACTTGTCCACTAACTCTTTCTGTTCTTTTAAAACTAGCTTATTTTTCATTCCACATACTTTGACTTGTGGCAAAGAGAGAAATATATGGCTTCCAGATGTACACAGACTAGAATTGTTTAAAGCACATTAGGCTTAAAAAAATTATCATATTTGCAATGCTTCAGAATACTCAAGATAAAGACTATATTAAAAGATAAACAATGCCTTTTTATATCTCTCTGTCAGGGCCTCAATCAAACTCACAATAATCACCGGAAATCAGTGAAAAGACACACAGTTACCTTTAAGAGTATATAATATAAGAGTATATAATTCCCAGCTGCTAAATTCAGAAAACGTTAATTGACTTCAAGTTCTGTCATCCCATAAAAAGCCAAAGGTACTTCCCTTACCAGTCTTAAACTTCTTTAGAATCTTGTGGTCCTCATACATGTAATTCAGTGATACTCAAGGAGTAAAACATTGAGACATCCTTTTAATTTAACTGCCCACTACTCTGCTTTTCAAAGGATCAGTTGTCAAGATCCAAAAAAGAGGGAGAAGGTATTAAATCATAGAATACCAGGTTGGAAGGGACCCCAAGGATCATCTGGGTCAAACTTTCTCAGCATAAAGCACTATTTAGGAAACAGGGACCAGCATCTGAACCAGGTGGATCTCCAAACTGTCAGAGAAGTTACCTCTGCCTGTGGAGATTATTTCAGTGGCTGATTGTTCTTATGAAAAATTTTCCTCTTGTGTCCAACTGGAATATCCCCATGGGTGCCTTTTACCCACTATCCCTCATTGTTTCCATGTGATTCCTTCCTGTAAAAAGGGAATCTCCATCCTCCTTGTAACCATCTCTTAAATGTTGTAACATGGTGATAAGGTCTTGGCTAAGCATGCTTTCCCCAGAGTTATCCAGCTCTCTCAGGCATTTTCATACATTAGGCTTCCTGGTCCTTTGGTCATCCTTGAGGAATTCTCTGGATCCTTTCCAGGCTGTCCACATCTGTTATGTGTTGCAGGAACCAAAAGTGAACACTGCTCCAGTTGTGGCCTGGAAAGTGCTGAATGTTGTAGGATAATGATTTCTTTATTTCTGTTTGTGATACCCTGTTGAGTCAACCCAGCATCTCAAAATAACTCATACTGATCTTGTCCAGCAGGTCCCCCAGGCCCCTTTCCACAGAGCTGCTCCTGAGGAGGGTAGACTTCAGCCTATGTTGCACTCCCAGGCACAAGACCTTACACTTAATGCAGTTTGTACTGAGTTGGCTTCAACCAGTATAGTTCATCACTCAGACATGCATATTTTATTGGTAAATTGCAAGCACTAAACTCCTCTTTTTATTTCCAAGTAGTGGTAAAAAGTTGAGGAATGTTACTGGGAAATGCTTATGCAAATATGCTTCTTCAGGCCTTTAGGTGTTATAACACCAATCTGTGCTATAGAAAAAAGAAATCTGAGTTTACATTGCCTTTATTTTAGCTGGGAAATTGTGGCAATAGTTACAATTTTTCTAGTCTTTCTATGATGGTGGAATGTAAATATTGTCTGAGCAGTCTATAAGATGATTATATTTTAAAATTGTTTCTTTACTTCTAAACATTCTCTGTCTTCTTGTTATAGTGCATTTTTTTCATCAATTCATTGTATATTAAACAGGTGTCACTGGGGATTCATCTTAACCTTGTCTGAAATGAAGTTGTCATGATGTTACACACCTACATGAAGGCATTCTTTTGACAGGCATATCTCTTTCTATGGTTATTATAGGAATCTTAATGATGAACTTTAAAATAAACTCTAATTTTTATGATAGGTAAATTTAAATAAGATTCATCTTCAATTCAAAATATGAAGTTTGATTGTAATGCTGTAAAGCATCTAACATACTCTTTTCCATTTGAAACTACTACTGTGTTCTGGCCAACTTCTAGGCTCAAATCATATAAATTACATGCCTTTGTAATTTACTCTTGTAGTCCTGTTTACAGACTTAAAATTACCCTGATATTCTCATAAACTGGTGTTTACATAATCAGGCATTCACCTGTGAAAAGGGTTGTTGAACAAGGGTAATTTTCTCCATGTAGAGTCAGTAACTTCTAAATACAGCACAATGAACTTTCCCGTTATCAGTTGTCTGCATCTTGCTGAAAATACCTTCCTAACACTTGAATGGTATTAGGCCATGCTGAAAAATATTTGATGAAAGCAAGCGATGATTATTGGTTTGAAGGTATGGTAATAAGAAGATCAAAAATGAATTGTAATTCAGAGGGATTCTGCAAGATTATAAAAGGTCATGCTTTAAATTTAGAACTGCATCATTTCTTTATTTGATTGCCTGCAAATTGTTTACAGTATTAAATGTTTTCTATTTTTTTAGAATTCATTTTATAGCTTTTTCTAAGAGTGAATAACATAAAAGCAGGTTATGAGGTTTTACAGTTAAAATAAATCTCCAAAATAATTTAAAATTCATTTGCCTTTGAGACTTGTGGTTAATGAAAATTCTGTCATTAAGCTTCTTAATTTAAACAACTGTACTTCATTCAATTGAACCTAATGTTTAAAAATAATTGTCACTCTGCAGTATTAATTTCACACTGGACTAGAGTCTTTCTGCTTTAAAGTGAACATAAATTTCTTGAGCTTTGATTAAAATATGCAAAATGGTACCTACATATAGATTTTGTCTTTCTTTCCCTTTAAGTCTGATTATTGTTTTGTACTACCATTTCTTCTTATTTTCCTTAACTTTAAAATGCATACACTCTTTGTCCAACTCCCACCTATATTTGTAGAAGGACATCCCAGGAGAGTAGGCATTTTGAAAGTTCCACCCTTAGCATATCTAGAAGCTGTGTCTCTGCCATTAAGAAATGCTGGTCAGTAATGACTTCTGGAAACCACATTCCTATAAGCATTTCAAAGGATGTGTTTAAAAGCCAGTTCAGTTTGAAAACAATTAGGCAACTTTCACAGTACTTAATCTTGTAAAGTCCCTTTTCATTTATACCAGATAAAATTAGCTATTACTCTCTTGAAGTTATTGCCATTTTGGTTTGGGGTTATGCACTGTGGGGGTTTTTGCCACTGTCTGAGGGTAAGCAATCCATACAAATATGCAGCCTATGTGAATTGCTTTGAAAGGATTGCCACAAATTATTTAGAAAACATAAGCTACTGTGTTCACTCGCACCTGAATTGCTTCTTGAGTATTATTACTATAAAATATAAACCCTTCAGTGCCTGATCTGAAAAGCGAGAGGTTCAATTTCAGTTTGGGAAATAAGAGGAAATTAGAAGGTTAAAACAGTAAGAACTGAGTGAATTACTAGTTTTAAAAGTGTCTGCTTTGGGATTCGGTGCCATTTGCAAGGCCTTCGTTTCTTTCTCTTGGGTCTTCTGTTTCTAGCCCCATAGACAGCTTCCTGTTTTTCTCTGAAGTAATAAAAAATTGAGGCTCTATTCCCCTGAGGGATATTTCTTAAAACTTATATGAATAAATTTCAAGTAATATGCAGCTTTCTTGAAAGACATTGCAATTTGACATTTGTGTTTGAATTTTAAGTGAGCTTAGGAAGAGCCATTACCACCTTAGGCAGATAGTGCAGTCTATTTCTGTGATAATGAAGTAACTTGTGTTTTCTGTATTGAGTACAATCTTGCTGAGAGGTGTCATATTTGTGTTCCCTTCTATTGCATCTTCCAAAGTTCATGGAATAAATAACAATTACAATTCTTAATTTCTTTTATCATTTGTGAACATGGAAACAGCACAATAGAAAATGATGGGGTTTTATTTCCTGTCAGAATGTAGAATGTGTTACTGAAACAGCAACAGCCCACAGGACTTCAGTGTTCTTGATCTACAAGAAATCCTGGGTAAGATGAAATGTGCAAGTGCTAGGTCAAGGGAACAGAAAAGCTTGTGCGCTTTGAATTTACAAGGAAAGACAAAATGCTTTAGTGGTCTTTAAAAATGGTGTTTCTTAGAACTCCTTAAAGGTTTTTGGCAGCACAAATCATAGCCATGTCATCACTGACTTGCCTTTTTATTTCCAGTTGTCCTTTAGGGTTTGAATTGTCTTTGTGAAAGGAAAAATTTCACTCTCAAACCCCTTGTTTGAGCTGTGAGAGAGATCATGACAATAGAGACTTTTCAGACTTTTTCACAGTAGTAAGATTAAATATGATAACCAGCACAGACAGTTTGGGTGTGTTAGATTTGTGGACTGGATTGGCAGAACATGGAAGAGTCATAGGGAAAAAATATTTTAGGGGATTGGGAAAAGAAAGAATTACCACTTCCACTTCTGAAAGAAAAACCCCAAAGCCAACCCTAAAAACAAAATAGAAAAGACATAATTTCCATCTTGATTCCTACACATAATAACATTACTCTATAAAACTCATATATTTGGAACTGTCATGGTTTGACATTGGCACAATGCCAGTGCCCCCATGAGAACATCCTCTCCCTGGTGTCTGCTGTGATGTGAGACCCAGAATAAGCAAAGCAGGCTCCTACTTAGGGGAAAGAAAAAAACTTTATTAACTAAACTACAAAAACTAAACTACAAAGAAAGGAAAAAAACACACAAGGAAAATGAAAACTGCACGGAAACACTCCCCTCCTCCTCCCCAGCAAATTCCCAATACATTTACATTTCCCAAATCACCAACTCTTGGTCCGGTACCACCCTATGGATAATCAAATCCTCAGTTCTTCAAGAGTAGAAGGAGTCCTTCCTTGTGCCATGGGCTGCCTGTCACACGTAGCACCACCTGGAGATCCTTTTGCAATTGTGACAACTTCCTTCCATGGCCTGTGCTGTCACCACCGGCATGGACAAGGCTGCTCGAGCCTGGTCTTTTTAAGGATGCCTCGTCCCGTTCCAAACAGGGCACAGTCTCATCTCTGGGACCTCTGTCCCCCCCATTTCTTTTACACCCCCTGGGGCCGAGGGGTCTCAACACTGAACTCCCCTGGCTCTGAGGCCTTGCGTCCCCCTGGATGCAGTCTCTGTATCACAAGGAAACAGAGAAAAAAAGAGTCCAGCAAAATGCCACTCCATCTTCTCCATTCCTCCAACATCTCTCACTTGCCAGACCCCATCACTGGCCCATTTCCTTCTTCATCCTCTACTCTTACCTCTCTTCTAGGAAGGGTTAATGTTCTGTAAAGTTTTCATTGTCCACAAAGGGTTAAAAGCTCGGGCTCTGACCACCCGGAGACTCCCACAGCGGCCGGACACCTTCTCCTCCTCAGCCATTGCCTGCTGCCAGCACATATTGTCAAGTCTCAAGGTAACACAGTCTCAAGCACAGGCTGCACTCTGTCTCGAAAGGGGCGGCGGGGGGGCTGTCCAATGGCTCCTGGGGTCTCTCTCTCTACCACCCTTCCACCCTCGGGGGGGCCAGGCCTACCTCTCCCAGGGCTGCATGGCTTTCCACTCCCCCGCCCAGCTAGCAGCTGGGCCGGGAGAGAGAAGCAACGCGTCCCGCGTCCCGCCAGAAATTCAAAGAGGGCTCCGAGAGGGAGAGCCCTGCCTTTAACGTGTGTGTGTGTTTGTGTGTGTCTGTGTGTGTGTGTGTGTGTGTGTTTGTGTGTGTCTGGGTGTGTCTGTGTGTGTGTGTGTGTGTGTGTGTTCATGTTCTCAGAGGCGTGTCCAAACATCCCAGGTGCCAATATTAAAATCTGAGCGCCCATTGGCCTGACCACAGCATATCCAAAAATCCAAAAAAACATCTTTCCTGTGAAACCCCTCAGGAACAGAATACTCCCAACATACAGAAAATCAGGCATGGATTCACAGAAGATAAACAATATAAAATGATAGAGAAGTTCTGTTAAAAAAAAAGGTTTTATATACACAAAGTGCATTTATTTATCTGTTCTGTCATGCAAAATTGAGCTCATGGAACTTATCTCAAAAGATAACATACTCCTCTTGCACTGATATAACTCACAGGTCCAACTGATTTAGGTTCAGATCATCAGACGCTGTAATGGGGCCTAATTCAGAGCTATGGTCAGCCATCCAAAACCAGTGGCACATGGTGAAATTCTTCTCTGCAACAAATGATATTATAGGAAATTAGAACATTGATAGATCTAAAAAAAAGATTAGAGAATTAAATTGTAAATCTAGCTACTCCAGATAAAAATAATCTCATGAAACTTAGATGTCTAGAATTTAAGTAATTACTCTGAATTAATCATCCAGGCATTAAGTGTAGTATGTGGAAAACAAAGCCACCACAGGAGAGATTCTTCTCCATGTAACTCAGCTACATATTTGTACATCCCTAATTTAAAACTAGACATATCTTCCAGTACAACTGTACTTTGATGCTTGTTGAATTTTTTAGGTTTGAGAAATAAACAGACACAGTAACATATTTGCAGGAATATTTTTTGTTCAGCTGTTTGCCTATGTACTGTCAGCAAATGCCAACACAAACAGTGCTCTTTGCCATTCACCTTCTCTCTGGAGAACAAGACTTACTGTTTGTGCATGAAAAGATACAGCATGCAAGTTGGACTAATGTTTTAAGGAGAAAACATTAAAGGGCCAAAATAGTTTCATGACTAACTGACCCCCTCCCATAATGTCAAAAACAAAAGGTTACATGCTTTTTTTTCCGAATCACTTCAAGGTTTTCATTTCAAGATAGTTGCTTTTCCTGATAATACAAAGAGAGGGTTGCAAAAAGCCTTAAGACAATCAATACTTTGCAATGAGTTGCGTACTTCATAATTCCTTGGTAAATAGGGCAATATTCTCTTCTCTGAATCCTGCACTTGGTCAGTGATTTTCTGTTCCTAACACTACTGATTTACACAGCCAGACCTTATGTCTTCGTGATAAAGCAACTGAGCACTACAGATTATTTTTAATCATCCACAGTACATTTCAAATGTCACTGTACATTTTTTTCCATCTTTTGCTGAAATATGTCACCCATACCTATAAAATAGAAAGGTTTGACTGGACTCTTACTGCCCTTCTTATCAAGAAACATTACTGGAGTGTTCAGGGAGAAAAGTGGCTTAAGAGTGGCTGAAGAATAGTCTTCAACTGCTCTGGCTAGCTAAAGCTGTAGGACTTCAGACACTCAAGTTTAAGCAGGGGCAGGTGAGACCTTGCTTCACAGAAAGACTTCTTCTGGCTTCATTCTGAAGTTACAGGGAGTCCTAACTAAAATAAAAAGTGTGTTGGGAAATGTAAATGGTACATATTGCTTTAAGTTTGTTTTGGTAAATCTGATCTTCTATCTCCAAAGAAGAGCTAAACTGATATACAATAATAATTTTGTGCTTGTTTTTTAAGTTTTATTTTTACTTTTCCTTCAATCAATACCTTTGTACAAACTTAAATTAATAGACTAAAAATTAATAGACTTAAATTAATAGACTAAAAACTTTTCCTCTTTCCAAAAGAGGAAAACTAGGCTGCTTTTATTTTAATTTCCAAAATAAGACAGGGTGTTTTACAGTGATGGGGTTTAATCACTGGATAAAGAATCAATGAAATGGTGTGTTGTCCTTCTCCTGACATCTTCAAACAAGCTTTTTTTTGAGGTTGTCTTCCCACCAAGGATGTGTTAATGGACTTAGTATGGTTGAAATGAATCTAATGAGTTTGGAGAAAACAAATACATTTAGGCACAACACTAACCAGGCTACCTCCATTCTAGGCAGGTCTGCCTCTGGGTGACAAAGGCTGGAATAAAAGCAAAAGGAGTGAGATGCCTCATTTTTTACTGTGGTAGTGAAACAGATCAAAATTACAAACCAAATTCTTCCTAGGCTAGCCCAAATACCACAGCTGGAGTGTCACTGACATCTTTTGTGAAAAATCCTTTCTTAGAATTTTTCCTGCTGAAGCTGAGAAGTTTCAGTAACACGTGTAAACAATTATTATCTGCTGCTGTAGGATGCAACAGGTCCACCTGTGATTGGTCTTCTGTAGATGTTTGGATTTACTGACCACTCACGGTGGAGCTGCTATCGCTCTCTGCCGAGAGACAGACCTTGGTTATTCATTCTTTCTATTCTATTCTTAGCATAGCCAGGTTCTGAAGGAGCTCCTTCCTTTCTATTCCTATGTAGTATAGTTATAATGTTATATATATATATCACAAGATAATAACATCAAGCCTTCTGATCATGGAATCAAGATTCCTGTCTCTTCCATCCTCTAAAAACCCCTGTGAGCACCGTCACACTGGAGTTTTCAGATCTTATGAGGCAGTCCTTTGGACCAAGTTAGACCTTTTTTTTTCCTGTGGAGGTAATTTCAGAGGAAGCCTGTGATGCATTTTTGACAACAAAATTGAAAATTATGATCTTAGCTCTCATTATCTCCCAGCAGAGTAGAAGTCCCATTGACTGAATAACACTGAGTTGAAACCCATAACTTTGTGTTTCTTTTCTGGATGGACCGTGTCTGGAGGTGAATAAAAAGAAAGGGGCCAGAAAAGAATGAAAAATAATTCTTTATATTTCAGTGCAGTCTGTCAGTATGGAATTTCAATGGCTGTTCTGGATTAATAAGGAGAAGGGTATTACCTACATAGTACATTTTCTCTCTATCTATATCTATCTTTATAAGCAGGCATGTTCTGCATATTGTAAAACACTGCTAGAGGCAGGTAGAAAAATGGAAGTAAATCTGATGCACTTGGATATGGTTGTGCTTTAGTAAACCTAAACCACACCTCAGTACCTATAAAACAAACCAATACCTATAGTATGCAGTGTCTACTGAACAGATAAGAGCCCTGAAGATGAAAATCACTCCCTGCATTTTACTTTTTTTAGGTTGTGGTATCTATTATTGTTTATTTGTTTGGGGTTTTTTACTGAGTTTAGCTCTAAATATAAATGAGGAAAGTAAAATAAACTATCTTCTTTAAAAGTCTACTTTTGTAAAACTTGGAAGCAAAAAGGAACCATCTTGTTAGGACATACAGATTCATATTCATTTTTAAAAAGCAATAGTGACCCCTTTGGTTCTGTATTTTCTCCAAAATAGAGTTAATGTATTTTAGTTATCAAAGTAGTCAATGTTTTTGAGGGGAAGTTTGTTTCACATTGACCAAGAAAAAAAGTAAATAATTAGAAGCCTAAAATTATCTCTTACTTAAAGTGATTTTGCTGAAGATAGACGATATCTACAAATTTTTATACCAATGAGGAAGAAAAAGATGAGATTCTCAAAAGCATCAGGCATAATGAACTTTTTTTCAAAACAGGTAAAAATATGCTACTTCAATCATTGAACATTTAGCCATAGTCTTCTGTGGGATCAGGATTTTACTTAATATTTCAAATTCAGTCAATAAAAAAATTTGCTTCTGAATATTCTCTTATCTGAAAGCTGTCAGAACTGTATTTTTTAGAAACAACTTTGTTGTTCTAGATACAACAATTTTTTTGAGATGTTAGTGTGACTAACTTCTTCCCAATGAATATTAGTGTAAGCAAATTAATACATAATTTGTTTTTATTTTACTCATTAAGTCTGATATTAAAATAGGATGAGGAAATATTTTCATTTCATGTCAGTTATACCCAGGTTATTTGCAACAGGCATGACAATAATGTAAATGTTGATCTCTGCAATGTGATTTTTTTAAATCTTGAGTTACTAATTGAAGACCAAAATCTCTTGAAGAAGAGATTTGAGGATTAATTTTAAAGAAGTTTTTAATCTGCTTATTCAGTTTTCATTACTGTGCAGAGGAAATTTATAATGAAAATTTATAATGAAAAATATAGTACTTAACCTTTAATAATTTTCCTGTTTTCAATGTACTTAATCCCAAAGAGCCAAAAGACACTACACATCTGAAATATAATCTAAAGGAAAGAATATAGAGTTCAAATCGTATTGCTTCTACTTTATTTTGCAGTAGATCTCTTAAACAAACTCTAAAAATATCTGCTATAACTTCAATTGCTTAATGTAACATATATACATTGACTTTAAAATATGAGACTGAAGTTGTCAGCATGACACTAGATGGAAAATCCTTCCATAGGAAGTATTTTGTCACTTAACGTGTCAAATACCACAAAATAAAAGTCAAAAAGAAATCTTACAGCTAATAAAATGTTGACTTTTTAAAGACATCACCTGCACAGATTCATTGAAATGAATCAGATTGTGCCCAGCTGAATTGGCCAAGGACTTTACCACAAGTAGATGAGCGAGGGTGAATGGAAATTATTCGTAGGTTGATTTTTTACTTGACTCATGGAAGACAACATGAAGTTTCTTCTCTTTAAAAAGGATCAAGTTTTTGTACCAAGAATGGATTGACACAAAGGGTAAGATTTTATGAAATGTCTTCCTTTTGTGATTGTGCAGAATTAGATTGACTGTGGTTAAAACTGTTGGCTGCACAGAAGAATATTTTGTGTAAAGTCCAACAAAATTATTGTGAAGCCTATGATATGAACTTGTTTGGTTTTTCTTCATTTTATGCTTCATTAATATCTGACTTTGGCATTAAATTTAAGATTTGACTTCATGGGGGGTGTGAATCCCGTTCATGATACACAGATAATTGGGCATTAGCCAAATTTCATTTTGGCTAAATGAGGAGATTTTACTCTTTCTTGAGGGATTTTTGTTGCCTTGTTTTGCAAGAAGAAAGTGAAAGAAAGGAATACACTGTTTTCTTCAGTTTTGAAAAACTTATCTTTCATTAAGTCCAAGATGCCTTTGAACTAGGATATTCCAACTAAGAAAGGTTAACAAAATCAATAGTCTCAGAAATAAAATTCTGTTAACAATACTACTGGAATGTTAACAATACTACTGGCATGTTAACAATTCCAGTACTATTGTTACTAATTTATAATTAAAAAAAAAACACAAAAAACAACCAAGCAAAAAAAACCCAAACAGCAACTCTGTTCATAACTTTTACTTGTGCAATTAGTTTTTATTTTCCTTTGTAGATTAAGGGAAGCATCTTCACAGGCCATGTTATGTTGATGCAACAGCTGCTGCTACTAACCAGTGTCTAAAAGAGAAGGTGAAAAATGTAGCATTGGAAATGCACAGCAAAAACTGTGTGAACCCAGAGCATTTACATATGACTTTCTTTATGATGCTTAGCTTATCTGCATGGGCATACAACTACGTTTATTAGATGATGGAACTGATATGATCAGTACCTGCTATTGTTTATAACTCAGCCCAGCAGTGGGACTCAGAAAACCTTAATCAAGCCTGGACGAAGACAAAGGGTCAGTACATGCAAATCTGGCAGAGAGATGTGCAAGGTTTCTGGCACAGATTGGACCACAGTGCTGGCCAAAGATCCATTTTCAATCTCCTGCCTAGGGAGAGAGAGAAGTTTAGGGAGAGACTGAAGTTTATGGTTTGCTTTACTATCTCTTAGACAGATGCTCCTGCTCCCTGCAAAAAGAGTTTTTATGTCCCTTGTTGCCCTAAGAAGCAGAAGAGATACCATTCTGTGTACCTTCATTGGTTTATTCTCTTGAGACTTCATGTAGTGAACAATGATCAAGGAACTGATTGCACGTCAAGTCCTGTTCAAGGCCACCAACAAGCCGGGCTGGGCATGTACAACAATGCTGGCATTTTTTCTCTTGCTATTTTTTGTTTTCTGTTTTGTAGCATATGCAAGTAGGAATTCCAAGGGGTTGCACATATTTTGAAAATGTTACATTCTAAAAGCCAGCAAGCTTGTCTGCAAAATTAACCTTAAACTCTTATGGACCAGCTGAGTGTGGAAGGAACTACAAAGTACTTAGTCTCATTGATTTTCCCAGTTTTTCCCCCCTTCCTCAATAGTTCTGATGGAACTGCTTCTGACTAGGAAGCTGGCCCTTTCAAGGGCTGTTGCCCTGTCCACAGATCTCTTTCAGAAAAGGAAGAAGTTTCTTGTCTTAACCTTAGATTTTTCTTGCTTTTATGATGTACAGTGTTAAATTGAAAGTAGCTTGGATGTATGAGCAAGGGTGACTTTCTTTTGGAGGGGAAGAATTTTTTCAGAAGCTGCCAAAAGCTAAAATTCATTGAAGTCACAAAAAGTCTTTTCCACACAGTCCTTTCCTTACATATTTTCTTTATCTTTGAACTGAAAAGAATGGCAATATTAATCTAATTCCAAAGTTTAGCAGTTCATTGATACCCAGTAAAATCATTCAAATTACATGCAGGAGGTGTGCAATTATCTTGGTAAAACAGGCTCTAGATCTATTTTTCACTGTGCCTATGCACATAATTGCATTTAACTACTTCATTGCTAAAACGCACTTGAAGCAGTGGATTTTAAAGGAACCTAATAACTTCTTTTAAACCAAAATATTAAAAAAAAATTTAAGTACTGCTGTGGTACTACTCTCTGATTTAATGCTTTGAACAAAGAGCTCTCACTCTTCACTAATGGCTTTATCAAATGTTCTGCATTGTGAACATGAAGAGATACATCATTCCACCTTGCACAAGACATCCTTTCTTGTAAAAAATAGTTTAATATGTTAGGACTGGGCAAGAGACAAAATCTCAGAACAATCCTTTATTTGAGTGGTTGGATAGTTAGGGATGAGGCTCCTCAATTTCAGTATTTGTCACAATGAATATTCATTTAACCCTGCAAAATGACAAGAGGCAGTTTGACAACTTATGAGTAGAATAACAGTGCCATAAATGTGTTTCAGGAAATCTAAGCTAGCATTTCTAGGCCAAAGGAACATACAATTTTTTCTAGGTTTATACAGGGTTCTTTTAACCCATTCCATAGTCTAGACAGATAGTTTTCTTCTCTCTTCCACTTCTAGTTAAAAATTTATAAAATTCCATACTAAAATTGAGTGGGCCATTAGCTCCAGTCACCCCTCTTGGAATGTAGTAGTAGAGAGCCTAATAATCAGGAGCCATTTTATAAATTCCAGCTCTAATTTTCTGTGCTGGTTTATGCAATTATGCCCAAGCACCTATGTAAACCTCTAATTCTCCTCCTTAATACATTAATGTTCTGTTCCTACCATTATATTTTCCTGTGTGGACACTCTGTCTCAGAGTCTTCTTATCTCAGTTTGCAGGTGCTTTGTTTCATCAAGTACTTTGGTGGAACATTTCTGTGATTCTTGCATCTGAAATGAAAATGAAAATTTTTTTGAAGAAAGGTGATTGGATCAGCATTTCTGTCAAAGTTTTGTGGTATGATGAAATTAAAAGATCACAGTTTGTTTGAAAAATGGCTGTTGCTTTTTATTTATATATCTTCCCTTCTGCATCCCATGCATGCATGTGCCATTCCTAAGCACTTGTGCTTCCTTCTTCAAACTTGTTAGGAAAACCTCTGCTTTACATTGTATAACACTGTTTATTGCTTTCAGCTTCCACTAGTCCAGGTGCTCAGAACCCAAACCAGCCAGCCATGAACATTCCTAGAGACAGGACAACCACAATTTCTCTGGGAAAAAAAACCTGTTCCAGTGCCTCATCATCAGGTAAAGGATTTCTTTCTAATAACTAATCTAAACCTACCATATTTTAGTTTGTAGTCATTCCCCCTTGTCCTGGCACTATCTTTCCATGTAAAACGTTCCTGTCCCACTTTCTTGTAGGCTCCCTTCAGAATGCTGCAATTAGGTCACCCTTGAAGCCTTTTCTTTTCCAGGTTGAATAATCCAGACTCTCTCAGCCATTCCCCACAGTAGAAGCACTCCACCCCTCTGATCTTGGTGGCCTCCTCTGGACTCCCTCCAACAGGTCCCTGTCCTTCCTGTACCAGAGCAGAGCAGAGCAGAGGGACAGAATCCCCTCCCCTGCCCTGCTGCCCACGCTGCTCTGGATGCAGCCCTGGATATGTTTGGCTTTCTGGGCTGTGAGTGCAGGGTCAGGTCCACCTGTCATCCAGCAGCATCCCCAGTTCTCTCTCAGCAGGGCTGTTCTCCTTCTGTTCACCCCCCCAGGCCGCATTGATACTGGGGGTTGCCCTGATACAGGTGCAGTACCTTGCACTTGGTCTGGTTAAACTGCATGAGATTTCTAAGTAAAAGACAAAGAGCTCCAAGTGGAAGAATGCCAGAGGCAATGTGTTATACAGACAGTGGTACAGATGCAAATATATTCTTAATATAACTTCCACAGTCTCCACTGTGATTTCTTGGCTTTAAATTGTAGAAATCTTCTACCTGATAAATTGGGAACTTGTCATCCAAGGAGAAAACATGTTTCACGCTGGAACAAGGGAGTTTCTCTTGAAGAATTTCTTTAGAGCTAAGTTTCCTTTACAGAATTATTAATCTGGCCACTTTTTGGTATATAAAATCAGATTAATACTACTCAGGATGCCTTCACTTGTTAAAGGGAGTCAAGAATGACTGCATGTCTGGTTTGAATCTAATTCCTTTTTCTGTGTCTGATTCTCCAAGACCTGTCTGCTTTCCTTTGACTCAGCTAGCTTACATTTCTGTCAGGCAAGATATATTATTACTCTAAAAGGAAAAGGAAGAAGTTAAAAACTGAGACTATTGAAATACAGTTGCCTCCATCTTTTTCCAGATCCTATTTGTCTTTCTTCAAGTATTTGTGTGTGTGACATCTCAGGAAGACTGCTTTAAAGAAAAATCTTATTTTCAGTTGAGCCTAAGGAACATCCAGTCAATTAAAGCAATCTATTCCTAGTCTGATTTTATTCTTTCAGGGAAAGGTAGGAGGACACACACACAAAACGTTTTCTTCTTGCAAATGGCATGGGAGCCATTTTATAGGCCTTAAAAACTGAAAAGTTTGGGACCATGTTTCTTGCTAAAGCCAGGTAAAGTTTTCATTGTCAACATATAAATGTTTTGGAGCAGAATTCAACTGCTTTTTCTGACTGTATTGTACTCAAGGAGCTGTTTATCTGCATTCATAGCTGACTAAATACATTTCACAGGAATCAGCAAAGATATTTATATGTGGAGTGACTCCTTGGCTTTATGTCCAGGATCTTCACAGACAACTTATTCACAATTTGGTAGTTTATAATATTTCTTTGTATGATGGGAAAAGATAGAAAACTGTATTAAAATAACAGTTGGATATTATCAGTTGGAACTCATTCTCTATGATGTTTCTGCTAATCTGAGATTTTTAATTAAAAGTAAAAAAACCCTTATTTTGAAATTGGTGTACTAAAATTCTTTTGGATATTGATTTCTTATAAATTTTTTCTCAGAAGAAAAGTAGCAGATGAATGTTCTTTGGGGTAGTTGAAATAGTTTTGATGTTAGTTAGCTCTACAACTAAAACTACATTTCTGTTTGGTAAAAAGTGTGGCAACGTATGTACTTTTCATACCTCCTGTTGTCAGTATTGGGAATCCTAGACTATTGCTAATATTACATCATTATTTTTCAGGAACATGTTAAAAAAAACTCTTGCAAGGTCTAGGAAAACAATCTCCACAGGAAGATACTGGGCTTACTTTATTTAAGTATAGGGAAACGGAGAGTGATATCTTTCTTTTATGAACAGCATGAAGCTGTTCTTTACAGAGCTTTCTAAGCCTCTATTGTTGCTATACCCTCAGGCTTCTCACTGCAGGTCTTCATACTGCAGGAGGGATTTTCATTTTTGTTTCTGATTCATTCCTAAGACCACCCTAATCCAGTTGTAAATGGGTCATTCAGAGAAATAGTGAGAAGCAGCTCAATTTTAATGTAGTCATATCGATTCTGCAGGGTTGACTACAGTGAAATTAATATTTGTCTACAAAATCTTCCAGGCTTATTTTAACTAGACCAGCCTGGGTCAAGGTGGGTCATCTCAACCTACCTGGAACTTTAGGAACTGTCAGGCTTCATTCAGGGTTGTCTATTTGTGTTGTACGTGAAGGTCTTGAGGCATTTACTGTGATGTCAGCTGAAATAGGAAAGTCCCAACTTTGCAACTAGAAAACTGAGACAAACATGAGGTCCCAGATACCTTAAAACACCAGCAAATCCTTCTATTCACAGGCAATATAAAATTGAATAGGAAATATATGTAAGAACAATTTCTCCCACCCTGTGATGGTTGAGGCACTCTTCCTACTTAGGGCATCCTAAAATAGAAGTAAAGCAAAGGACTCAGCAAGGTTTTTCTCAGAATGATACTCCAAATTATTTTGTGGGAGTCCTGAGGTTCTTCAAGCTGGTGTAACAGGTGTGAGTCTTGCTCCAAAGCTGAATGTGTGCTTGAGGCACACAGCAAAGAGTCTCAAAACACTAATCACACCCTACCAGATTCAGGCAATCATAAGGGTTTCCCCAGATCCCTGAAAATGATAACCACAGTGTGGTCAGATGTGTGTGTCTATTTCTGTCTGCAGAGACACATGAAAGTGGGTTAAGAGTACACTGTGAGTTTTTTCATATACATCTTTTTTATTCAGTGAAGTCTTCATGTAAGCCTACAGATAAACCACTATAAAATATCCCTCTAGAAAATACTTGAGCATCAATATTCATACTTTTGTCTACAGTGTAAGACAACTTTTGTGTTAAGTATCTACCGTTTTTTCTTTTGATATTACCTTTTCCATTCAGAACGAAGACAAAAGAGAGAGTCCTTTGAATGGTTACTTCTTCACATTCATGAAAAAGTCAACATACAAGCTGACATTGTACAAGGAGAAATCCACACTGCTTTTGGATACGTGCCTATAAACCACTGCATTGTAATGACAGTGTGTGTTTTGGATGTGCAACCCCCAGCATTTCCATTTGTCAGAGAGAGAAAGGAGAAAAGAAATGAGGGGAGATATGTAGCAGGCTAGAGGCAAGAGCAGGAGACCGATCAGTCATAAGAGAAAGTAGCCATTATGAAAAAATACCACTTTTGAGTCAAGAGAAGGGGCTAATGATCATACTTGTCAAAATCACTGTTAACAGGAAAGTAGTTTTTTTACCTTTATTTTCAATATGGCATTTTTGCATGGGAATGCCCTACAAGACCCCCAACAGCACGTTTGCCCAGAAGTGCTCTAATTAACTGTACCAAATGGCCTACTCCACTGTCATGTTAATGCCTTCTATCTGGCTGTTTGCTGGCCATCATGTATCATTGTTCAGCAAATGACAGCAGTCAGGTTATTAAAGGTGTAGATATTAAATTAACAGCAGTGGTAAACATTGTAGCTGTACTTCACATCTCAGCAGAGCCAATGAAGTGGATGACACTGCATCCATGCTGATATGCTGCAATGACAGATGGGCGTCATTTAACACAATACATCAGTGGGCAACCCACGTACCACAGCTGTCCTCCACTAAATGAATTAGATCAGGGTAATTAATCTAAGGCAGAAAGTATTACTAAAGCGGGTCCTAAGCGGAATTAGAAACGAATGAAATATCCTGTTAAAAAAGGGAAGGAAAAGAATTAGAAAGAAAAAAACAAAACAAAGGCTCATTGCAGCATGAATGTGGAAATGATTATTAAGTATTTTAATTTGACACACAAAGGACAGTGCCTGTGTCTTAGTGTGAAGGAGTATATAATAGGCACCCTCTTGTCCTTCAGTATTTTATCATAATGTTTTTTGTCACTATGTGTGTCAAGGAAAGCAATAACACCAGCAAGGGACCAAGATGCTATACTTGATACTTTAATGTAAGAAAATCCTATCATCTTTATTACTTACCTGTCCTGCTCATGGAATTATTCCTTGCTACATATCATCCACTTATATTGATTGACCTGTTTAATTTCTATGACATTTTATTAGAATGATGTCTTATTTCTGGATTTGGCCCGAGGATAGCTGTAAAAAATCCCAACACAATTCCCTTTCATTTACACAAAATTTATAGTATTTCTCCATCACTGTTCTGTCCAATCTTCCCCATCTGTATTGGGTCAAAAAAACCAACCACCCAATCAACCAACCAAACAAAAAAAAATCAACAAAAAAAAAGAACTCCAGAAGGAGTAAAACAAGTTTGTCTTGCTTCCATTCTGGATGGTTGCAAAAATATTTCAAAATTTTTTATTATAGATTGGTATCAATGTTCTATATGAGTACATGACAAGTTTGTTGGAGTTTTTTTCAATTAAAACCCAATCAATGATGTGATGTGTGTTTGAGATCATAAGATCCTAAGCAGGTTAAATAAGCAACGCTTACATCTAGGGTACAACAATTAATTCCCAAATCTAGACAATTTAAAGAGCAGTTATAGAAGAAAAACAACAAAGAAATATAAGCCTGAAAATTTCATTGTTAGTCTTGCAGGTTCTGTATTAATTCTGTTCCACTTCATTTAGTGTATGACATCTGCAATGGAAAATTTCCCTAAAGGATGTCTCTGACAAAGGCAAGCATTGATCAAGCATCATGTACTTGCTTGATGCTGTCAGCTCACTTGCAGCTTCCTCTTTATTCTTTTCCCTTTGCCTAAGAGAGCTATCATCCTTCAAAACACCCTTCTCTGCAGGTAGACACTGGGATTTACTATTTGTTTTAATCTTTAGAGGAAAAAGGGAGTTGTGGAAGGAGTATTATTTTGGGAATAGGTATTATAGTAGTGATTATGTTAGATTGGTTCGATGGAAACACATACTGCTATTAGACTACAGGCAATTTCTGAAATGTATTGACTTTTATGAAAGTGATGTTTAAAAACAAGTCACAATGTGTGTTTCAGAGTGCATCCAAATTATTAAATAGCTATTTACTGTTGTTTCGGTATGGTCTTCATTGTGAAACAAACCTTACTCTCTGTGAGCATTGCAAATTCTGTTACCCTCTTTACCCTGCTAAACCAGAGCAGTGTTATGAAAAGATGATATGGCATGTGCTTGGAAATTCCAGCACAGCATATTTTGCATGTAAGTTGTTTCCTCATGTGTAAATACATTAAGAGTGACAGCATGACAGGCCCTTAGTTATTTTTGGTTAATACCCATACTTTTTCTACTTCTGTGTTACTTTTGCTTCTATGGCATCATGTAAAATGTCCATCCAACCCAACAGCACTATCCCTTACTAATCTGTTCCTGCTTCCATTGAAACATGTTTTTCTTCCATGTGTAAAACATAACTGTTCAGATCAACTTTTCCCTATAGCCTTGAGCATGTACCAGATTTCCTTCACTGTTAGTTTTGAGATGCAGCATAACTCTTGTCTCTCTAGTTTTATACTGATGGAATTGTCCTTTGCATAAATTTTCCATGGCATGCCTTCCTTGAATAAAAGGACATTCTTATTTTCTTGTGAAGGTTTTATTTCTTTTCTGCTTCCTATAGAAAATCAGCCAAATATCAATATTGGCTGAATCAAGCAGAATGTGGGCTTTTATGGTGCCTTAAATCTCATTCCTTTGCAATACATCAATGTTTTGAATCCACATACACATTATTTTTACATGAGTATGATATCAGTTTTATCCTTGTAGATCTTCCATCACTGATGTCTTGGTTTTAATTGCTTCATTCTTTTATAAAATCATCACTCATATAAAATTCTTGAAGTCTGGAGCATCTTTCTACATGAGGAGAGACTTTGGGAGCTGAACCTATTTTGTCTGGAGAAGAGTGAGAGGGGATTTCATTAATGAATATAAATATCTCAAAGGCATGTGTCCAGAGGGTGAGGCCACATTCTTTCAGTAGTGTCCAGTGACAGGACAAGGAGTAAGGACCATAAACTAAAACATAAGAAAATCCACTTCAACACAAAAAAGAACTTTCTTACACTGAGGATGGCATAGCTTTGGAACAAGCTGCCCAGGCTCTCTCTCTGGGGACATTCAGAACCCACCTGGCTGCATTCCTGTGTCACCTGCTCTAGGTGACTCTGCACTGGCAGAGGGCTTGGACTAAATGATCTCCAGAGGTCCTTTCCAACACTAATAATTCTGTGATCCTGTGATTATGATAGCAGGGGTCATACACACCTAGGGTTTTAGATACAGTCATCACTATGATTATTAACATACCTCAAAATAAAACATGGACTGCATTACAAACTAAATATATAGAATATGTTGTCTGTAAATTTAAGGGGAAATAAAATGTTTTCAGTTTTTCTTTATTACACTTGTTCTGACTTCCAGAAATGCTCATGCCTATGAAAGGTATATCCTTTCACTGAAATCATGCCAGCAATTGGGTGGAAAGCTGCATGTGATTTGGGGGTTTTTTTGGCATGGACACTGTGAACTGAATGGAGACAATAAATTCACTTTGTAGACATGATCAAAAATTTGTATAGTTATAACTTCAGTTTCTTCTGATTTGATCCCGAGTGGAATTGCTGGTTTTGAGGTAACATGCTACAAATGTCTTGTTACTACTACCTTCTTTGACCTGAACTCTACACCCTTGTCTAGAGTTTTTTTGCAAACCTTTGAAAATTGGGATCTGAAACAAGTATAAACAGCTACATTGCAGAAAAATCGTGCATAAATGAAGTTAGAAATAAATGATGATTTATCAAGGTGTCAGATGTTGTGTGATGATAGATGAACCACAAAGATGTAATAGTACAGTTTGCATACTCATTGAAGTGCTGCATCTTCATCAGCAATATATTTCTACAGTTTTTGAAAATTAGCCAAAAACCTTAGAAGAAACAACCACCACTTGGAGTGCTCCACATTGTCATAATGATGGAACTTTCTGATGCAGCTTCTCTCTTGCAAGTTTTCTGAAATTTCATGTAGTGGTGGTTTTATCTCTACTGCTGACTGCAGTGAAATCTGGAAAAAGTTTTATGAACTTTGTTAGGTTGTCATGCACATACAGCATAAGAGACTCATCACTACTGGAGCCTTTATGTACTTTTATAGCTTAAGATTTAATAATGAACATAATAGTGATTTTTATGAATTTGAAAGTGAATCTTTCTTATAATATCCTGATATGGCTTCTTTTACAGCATAATTTCACAGTGGTCAGATTACAAGTGCTACATGAGACATGGACATACAATCTCAGGACAGTGGAAGATTGTATTAAGATGAAATAGTATAAAATTTAACTTAGGGGAAAAGAAAAGCATCACTGGCTTCAATACTGGTAAAAACTGCTATATAAATTCTCTGCAGATTGAATTTCCTCTTCACAAAACCTCTTCACCTAAGACAAAAGCGATTGTTTTCATAAGATTGATCAGTCCCACAAGCGATAGTCCTGAAAGAGAGAGAGTACAAATTATTCTGCATTACAATTTAATTCTGTATATCATTTTCTGAATCAACTCAGAAAAGTTTACAATGTTATGCAAGCAATGATCCATGGGGAGTGGAAGAACTAATCAGAATATCAGAATATGATCACATAAGATTTCACAATCAGCACACGATAACATCTCAAGACTGCTGACTTCAAAGGAGGAAAAAATTATTTCAAATTACATTGCTAAATTTCCCTGCAATGTGCCTAATTTTTGAGATTGCACTTCAGCTTTTTTTTTTTCCTTTTCCTTCTTCTCTGTCATTGTTACTCTTACTTTTTCAATGTATTTTATAGATGGAATTAAAGATAGTTTCTGAGCCTGTTGTTCCATGAGAAAAATATTTTTTAACATAATTTATAACAAATGTTCTCCTACTATATAATCTCCAACTTATTTTTGGGGAGAGAAATTTGGCGGCCAGCATTTTCAAAAAAAGGATGAATCATAATTGTATTTTACTAGTTAAATGTAACTGTAAAAAATAAGTTCATTTAGCTTTGGTGAAAGTTTAGAATTAGTTTTGTAAGAGTAGGACACCTCAGTACAATAGAAACCCATATTTTATGATCCATTTTCAATGTGGTTTTTGATACACTTTTCAGGTTTAGAAGGTAGCTCCCTATATATATATATCTCCATAAAATGCCAAGTGTAGAGAAAAGAAAACAAAACTGGACCAAACCATTGATACTTCTTCAGAAACTTCACCACACTTACTAAATTTCCAAGGCTTTATCTTATTGAATCTGTGCAGTATGTTTAGACAGGTAGTACTGTCATAGACCCTCATGTCTGGTTCATGTTAAATCTTTAGTAAGAACAAAACAATATTTTCAACTGATTTCCAGGGAACTGCAAAGACTACAAAAGGCTTGAATCTCTTACCAGGATATGTCAGGTTACGTGGTCATAACCCTCTCCTCTTTCTGACCCAGTTTGATTAGGCTAATTAATGCCAGGATTTGCTTCCAGCAGTCTTCACAGTCTTAATAACTGCTCAGTATGGCAATGCTGCTGCAAGGCAAGTGCAGAGAGGCATGACTTTTTGTGTCCTTTTCCTTTCCTTACACACAAGCACAGAGCTAGTCTCAATAAATCTGTGTGATATATTTTATCATCCTTGACACAAGAACTGGGGGAGCAAGAGTTTCCCTGGAAAACACTATTTAGTTCCTAGTGGAAATGCTTGTGTTTTCATTCTGGGAGGTCTGGTCTGCACACTTTAGTGTTCATGCTTGGTAATGTGTTTTATTTCAGGGGGTGTGAGTAAAGCTCACCTAATTTTCTGCTGCAGTGCATCATCTTCTTTCCATGTCTATTGAAATTTAAAGGCTGCCTGCTAGGCTTGTTCAGCTCTGGTGAGAGAGTGAAGCTTGAGCAGACAAGTGTGCTGGAAAAGAGGGCATAAGGATAAAAAAGGTCAGGAAAGATGCATAAACCAATCAGTACTGTGGTCTGCAAAGGAAGGAACCATCTATTTATTCTACTCAGGAAAGAGATCAGTAGTTCACTGTTTTTGTTTGTCAATAATTATCTTATAATCTTTAATACACTAACTCTTAGATAAGTCTTCCTGGCCAAGTAAAGAAATTAACATTTTGTCTGTAAACCAGAAAAGAGAGATATTCGCCGTGCTTCAACTTTTGTATCTTTGAGACAAAATCAAATATTCATAACTGTTTTGGTGGTATTACAGGGCTTTCCACTGGTTTTAGGGGCTTTGAATCAGGACTCCAATGAATGATGTCTTTTTTAAGGAATTATTTTCTTGTTCCTTTTCCTCATTTCTTCTCCATTTCTGTACCTATTTTCTTTAAAGGGATCACATTACATTTCATTGTCATGCTTTCTGATTCACTGAAATCCAGCACTGGAATTACAATTCAGAGTTGACAGAAATGCTTCATTGATTGTAGTGGAACCTACCCATGGATCTGTTTTACTGATCACATTTTTTAATTTAATTAGTTCAATGTAGTTCATTAGAAACAATTCAGCAAGAAAAATCTATTAGGGTGAAACTAGAGTACAGATCTGTTGAAGTTTATTCACACCAAAAATGAGGAATTTTCTAGCAAAGTATTAAAACATCATATCTTTTGTCAACAAGTAAAATATACTGATGAAATTATCATCAGCACTAATCAAAAATGAAAGAACATGATCCTCATGGTTAAAATCTGACCCAAAGAATTTTCAGGTCACTAAATTTCCTGTAGCTGATCTTGTTGTTATTCAAAGTAGTCTAATAAAATTTTGGCAGTATGATGTTATTTTGCACTCAGTTTTGAATGGCACCAGAAGTGACAAGTTAAAAAGTAGCTGACCTCCCAAGGTGCAAAAGTATTTCAGATGTTTTCAAGATTGCTCTTGATTTATATTATTGGGAAAGAAGAAAAATATTCTCAGTGATCAATTCCTTTTATGGAAATCTCCAGACAATATATGAAAGTTTAATGGAAGTCTGCCAGGTGGAGTTAATTTTAAATTTAGAAAACATGTATATAAAAATAAATATAATTCCACATCCAGAGAGAGGTCTCATATTTCAATGCATTACACCCTAGATATCCTTGTTTCAGACAGCAGCTTACACAACTTTCAAATGCATCAGTGAGTATTTAGATCTTGCTGCTGAAGAACAGCTTGAAATAACAAGAATTTTATTTACTAAATATTTCACAGAATGGAAGAGAAAAAAATAATCTGTCACAAGACAGGGATAATAAAAGGATGCCTGAAACACAAAATAAAAGAATGTGCACTAAAACTAGCATGTTGTATATATCATCTGATACAGACTGAATATCATTCAAATTCCTGTAGGATCTAATCAGAATTTGAGGTTATGAATATTAAGAAAAAAAAAGTGAAAGTTCCTTATCTGACTTAACCTAGAGACTATCATTAGCGAAAAAAAAGAGCACACCCTCCTTCCAGTGAGCCCCTTCAGGCCCCCTCGAGCCCCAAAACACACGCACATGCACACACACACACAAACACACACACAAACACACACACACACACACACAAAAACACACACACACACACACACAAACACACACACACAAAAACACACACACACACACACACATACACACACACACACACACACACACAAACACACACACAAACACACGCACACACACACACAAAAACACACACACACACACACACACACACACACACATACACACACATGCCCCAGAAACTGTTTAGAAATGAAGCGAGATATATTTCCTCAGCTAAGGGAACAGATCATGTGATACACTACAAGTTATTTGACTTATCTTGACAGTCAAATGTCCTTCCTTTAACTCTATGTGACCCTTTCTCATTTTTCTGCTGGGATTTCCATTTTAATTTTAAATTGAAATTTATCCCCCCCCCCACTTTTCTATCAGTGAGAGTTTTGCAATTAGCAGTAGGTGTAAAAACAAGATTTCTCTATGTCCCCCAATTCATGCCCACTGATCCACAAGCAATTCCCTTACGAGATAATTAAATGAGGTCAATGAGAGCCTATTCTGTTCTAATCACTGGCTGAAATCATCAGAGTGCTGATTTTACATCACACATTACACAGACAGGCATCACTCCTGGCTGCAGGTGTTTTCATACGCAGTCACATGAAGTCTCTTACGGTTTGCCTGGAGGGCTCGACAGTGAATTTACAAAGTGTGAACTACAGGGCACACTGGGTCTCTAGATGCAGAAGGAAGTGTCTGGAGTGGATGGGAAGGCTGGATCATCCCAGAGTTTAGCTCTGCTGCAGCCATCCCTCCCTGCAGGTTTGCAAGCTGGCTGGTGCTGTGTATTCACTTATACACAATCCCCAGAGCTCTTCATCCTCTCAACTGCGTGCAGTGTCTTGTACTCTTTCAGCCATTTGAGGACTCTGAGTGCCATAGAGGGCAAATTATGCACCCTTTTGCATTAAATGTCACTGCTAGAATCTCCTTCAAATACCTTGCATTTATTCTTAGGGGAGAATTGTGTGTAGTAAAACATTCAGCCGTGCTAGGCATTTGGCATTTTTTTTCTAATGTACACACTGTTATTTTTTTTATGTTAGAGTTTACAAGGTTGAAGAAGTGCGTGTTGACCTGGTCATTTCCTTGCAGACAACACAAGAAAAGTGGTTTTTTCAGGAAACAATTACAAAAGGAAAGGGCAATGGCTTTCCTGACCCACTCCGGTAGGGCACTTCATTCATATAGATAATGGGAAGAAAGGCATGCAGCATTTGTATGTTGGTATTGAATCATTGGTGAAGAGGTGGCGTGATGTGATAAGAGAGTGGATGAAATTGATTCAAAAGAAAAATCATCAAAACACACTTTCAAGCAGAGCTCTTAACGGAGTGCTATGCCTGTATTCCCTTTTATAATTAACATCCAGTTTTTATCAGGCTTCTTTCTGAAGTCTAAATAAATGCCCCTATTGTGTGGCTTCTGGCTTATATCTTGCAGAAGACACAGGTTCTAGTTCATCATTAAAAACAAATCCTAGTTTTATGAGCCATATAAAGAATAAGGCTGCCCATGGCTATAATTGAGTTGCTGGGTTTTATCTCACTACAGTCTGTTGGGTGTCTCTCTAGCTATAAAACAAGCAATTTTACAAAGACCCTGCGGTGCACAGAGCAAGACTTTTGGCTTTCTAGTTATTTAGTTCCCTGTTTTCTCTGCTTTTTTTTTCCAGAGGTATCAGATGCAAATTAGGTTTCTAGTTTCTCTTATCTCTTTGTTCCTTCCAAAGCTGAGATTGATAGCTTTAAGGAGATCAAAGTCAAATTTCAAATGTATCCCAAATTGATAATCTCCAGACTATCATACACCTTGTACTCAGAACAAAAAAACCTAAAATCCATAATGACATGAGCATGGTAAATATGGTTCTTCTGTTAGACTAAGTAAAAGTAGATTATACATGTTTTTTAAACTTCAAAGGCCTGTTCTGTTAGTCAGGTTTCTTCATGGTCTCAAAGGCACTGTGCACTCCCTTTTGTGTAAGAAAAATAAAAGACACTACAGCAAGAACTTGAGAGGATCTTTTTCCTGCAAACATTGCATTTTCAAAGATAAATGGACAAAACATTTTAAGAAAAGAAAAGTAGGGGCATTTCTAGTTTATTTAAAGCAAATATAGAAATCTAATGTGCATCAAAACAGGTTTTTGCTTCACATCTGATTGTAATAGATATTAGTCTATTGTTTTAGATATTCTGGCCAAACAGGCCACTAAATAAAAGGGACAAAAATGATGGGCCCTTTTTTTTCTTCCTATGTCAAGAAAAATGAAGGAGAGAAATGCTCATTTCCAATAGACTGTGAAATCTGCTGCTCTAATCCAAAGCCAGTTCCCACTGACACAAATGAGCAATGACAATATTTCCTAATGTCAATATTTGGGACTGAGCTGCCTGGTGCAAATGAGATTGCAGTTGGGGCCCAGAGAAAGTTGCATGACCAGGGACATGTCAGAGCCATCGGTGCCGGTCGTGTGTGCCTGCACACTGTCCCCGTAGAGCTGCTCTCTGACAGTGGCCAGGAGCTGGCAGGTGGCCACCGTGCTACCTGGCTGGCAGCCAGTGGCTGTGCCCTGGTGAGCAGGCTGTTAAAACTAATCCCAAGTTAAAGGAAAGATTTCAGTATGAACTTGATAGGAAAAAGTGTCAGGAATAGCTACATCCTCCCTGCCAGGAGGGCTTCTGATTTTTCTTTCATACAACCTTTTTTTTTGGAGTGCTCAAAGGCAGACGTTTGGAGAAAAACAATTTTTAATCCTTCAAACAGTCCACTTCCAAACTGTTCTCTTCCAAAATAAAAGGATGTTTGTGTGTATGTGGAGGTGAATGGAAGAAAATAATCCTATTGTTCAGCATAGATAAATACTTCTGTGATTTGTACATAAAAGCATTTGCTTGGGTTAGTGCATGGTAATCTGTTTGTGGGCTAAGAAATACATTCTTTCCAACAACATGTCTTCTGGTATAGCATTGGGTGACAATTTGATCCTGTATATGCTTACAAAATATATGTTTTGTTATTCTCTGTGCAGTGCTGGAAGCACCTGTGTATTTCCCCTATGGGAAGTCTATTGTGATGTGACAGATCTTCTCAGACAGCACTTCTGGGAAATATCAAAAACTCTACATAGCACTGGAGATAGAAGAAATAGAGGGGTTTGAGTGGTTTTATACTTAAAAAACTCTTAGAGAAATATATTCTGAAAACACTAGACTGTCAAAAGAATTCCCTTCATTGACTGGTAAAAAGCAGCAGCTATGCTCACATTGCTAACTGCTGTGTCCCAATTCCCACATCTAAGGATAAGGAAATGCAGTGGTCTCTCTGGTGTACTCACTCAGCTGAGGCTGACAGCAAAGGTGCAAATTGTTGTCAGTTGTCATTACTTGGTTATGTGTTATAACATACAATGGAAAAATAAACTCTTAATGGAAAAGTACCTGCGAATTAGTGACTGCTCCACATGCACTGAAACTGATTCATGATCACAACCACATTTGAAACAAAAGCTGTATCTGTGCCAGTCTGAAGTAAAGAATATAATCCAAATAAATTAGTAAATCTGATTACCTCTGGAATGCAAAAAGGCTCTAAATAAATGTTGAAAAATGAAGAGCCAATATTTTTGTTTTCAGCACACAAGTGCATTTAATTAATAGAAGATAGAAAAGAAAAGGAATAAAACTTAGAGGAAAATAAAGACTAAGGAGTAGTCTTTTCTCACTAGCCACCACTATGACAAGGATTAGACTGCTTCCCATGAAGTCCTGTAGTATAAGCTACTCCTGTCACACTTCAGAGCTCAGCAGAACTGGAAAAAATGAATAAGGTGGGAAGAAGTGGGGAACTGGGCTCTCATTTTCTTACCCCAGGTCTACTGACATCTGTCTGCAGTTACACAGGTGGGAAGAAGGGATTATATTTGGATGTTGCCAAAATGGCTCTGAAACATCATTGATGGGTTTGCTCTGCTGGTTCCATCTGTCTGTGCCTCAGTGCACATGCAAGGTATTTTTAAGCCACCTGCTGTTGATACAGTGGTTTCTTTCTTTTTTTTTTTTTTTTCTTTCTTCTTTTTCTTTTTTTCAGAGTTGCATTCAGACTAGCAAGATCAAAGTATTGATCAAAATTCAGTGAAAGGCTTAGTATTATCCCTAAACCTTAACTTGCCTGTCTAGATTCCCATTACACTAACCCCTGATGGGCTGGGACATTTGCTGAAGTATTCATTTCTCACCATGGTGACACTGCTATTATAACTATGGATGCTGCCTTTGATCATAACAAAATTATACTGACAATATGGACTTGTTTATTCTATACTCACTCTCACTGAAGACTTGGACTCAGGCGGGCTAAAGGAGGTTGAACTAAATAATATTTTGTTCCTTCTTTCTTTTATGATAGGAAAGGGGGAAAAAAAAGTAACAGGATGTGAAATCATCCACAACAAGAACTGTGATGTATGTCATCGAACACTAGAATGTGTCCAGTAAAAAGGGCAGAGGAACACAACTGTAAAAGCTCTAACTGTTTCATGTCTTCCAGCTACTGCAGTGCCTGTTGAGCAAACTGAGAATTTACTCAAATAGTGGGTATTTTCACTGAAAACTATTTTTTTTTTATTTTTTAAATGGACAGGTAAGAAAGAACTCAGTGTCAGAGGCAGAGCTTCCAATTGTAACTGTAAATTCTTAATAATTTCTATATTTTTCCATTTCTTTGAGGAATCACTAATCACTTAAGTCAATATATTGACAATGATTTCCACTAAAACAGGATCTAGATTTTACTGCACAGGGATTCTCTGTTCCATCAAGTATTTTCAAAATCAAATAATTAAATTTGAAATGTCACCTTGTATGGTAAGTTTGCAATAACGGATGTGAAACAGAGAGGCTTTTTCATTTGTAGTGTTCCTTCTTTCAAACACCTTATTCAAAATTAGGAAAAAGATTGGAAATTTCAGGAGATACTTTGAATAATTCCAAGGGAAAGAAGATGCCAGGATAGTTTATCCTCACCCCCAAAATACTTTTACAGTAAACAAAAGCAAAGTAAAACTTTGTGAATTTTCTGCATGTGTAATATACTCAAAAGTCTAGGAGGATATAGACATTTGTGTATGTATATATATGTCCACATAAACCAACTAAGAAAGAAAATGTAAAAAATCAATTGTTAAAAAATAAATCAATAATCAAAAAATCAGCATTAGAAATTAGATTTAATTCAAAATATTGTTAATTATTTTTATACCAAGAAGTGAGCAAAATAGAAACTTTGGAAGAGTGATAATACAATTACGTATGTATGTATGAAAATACAACTATAAATATGAAAAGCTACTTTGAAATGAGCCATATGTAACTCCTGGGAGAAAAAAATAAAGTTTGCTAACCATGATTAATACAACAAGCATCCTAACATGATTGCTATTCTTGGGGACAACACCTATGAAAGGCTACCACTGCTTATCCCAGAACTCTCCATGACACAGCAAGACATTTTCTGTGGTTTAACAACCTTTCAGCAAAGGAAGTTTCTGTCAGTAACATTATCAACTGTGTTTTGAGGTTATGATATATATTAGCTTACTGCCCCCCCTGAGATTGTAACTGCTTGGAAGTCAGGAGCCAGGGAAAACTGCTTCCTAGATTCTCCAGTCAGGTACAGCCCTGCTTTGTCACTCCAGTTGTAGACCCTGTAGTACATAATCTAGCTCTGATACCAATGAGGACACCAACGCACAACAAATGACCAAAGAATTGGTAAGGACTGTGTCTCAGACCTGGCCCACTGGATTTACAGCAGATAATTCACCAAACATTTGATCTAAAGAGGTCACAGAACATCAGACATAGTCAAACTTGAGGTCAGCTAGTCTTGTTGGTCATAATAGATTGTTTATGTCTTTGGACCTCCCAGTACTCTGTCAGTACAAGATATTGTTAGGTGGGTTACAGTAGTGAGATTCCAGAGCAAATTAACTGGTCCTGTAGTAAGCATTACAGTACAGGCATTGCTAATTATTTATTTCCTGCTGTTAAGCAGAAAACAGGCTTGACTGCCCTGACAACAGCTGCAGCATTACAATGTGTGAAGCACTGTGAACTTTATGTGCTGGCTGTCCTGAAGAGCTCTGGGGGCAATGGGTATTACAAGCAGGTAGACTTGTTGTCAGAAGAGCCTTCTGAGGAGTCCTAGTGCATCAGCAGCAATTAATGCAGGTGGTATTTTAGACAAGGGAGCTAATGAGCTTTAATATGCATGCAGGTGAGGGAGTGCTGAATCAGTAGAGCCATTAATGAACCTATGACAGCCTAATTAGCTACAATTTAAAATCTATGGAATCTAATCAGAAGAGCTGAACACTGCTGCAAATCTGTGTATGAATGAGTCTTTCTAAATACTCCAATCTGTTGCTTAGTCACTGATTGATAGTAATTGCTTTTTTTCCTCCATTGTGTATAGGAAAATGCCCAATTTTGTTCTGATAGAGGAGGACACAACATTGAAGTTAAATGCCTGAGATATTTGACTGCTTAAGTTTTAATCAGGAGATGTTTAAAAAAATCAAAGTAAAATTAATTTCCAGATCTGAATATAGATGATTAAAAATACACCACCAACTTTTCATGTATTTGGCAGGCAGAGATTATATAGTAGTTAATCAACTCCAAATAGCTTATATGAAATTAAAGATAGAACTACAGCTGAAGTGGCATAAAATACACATATTAATACAAGAACTTCTTTATATAGGAGTGTTATTAAACTCCTTAGATGAATGATTTTTAATAGAACCAAAAAAAATTTTCCCATAAAAGGAGACCAATAATATCTCCTGAATGTTGTTATTAAAAAAATAAAAAATAGTAAGAACCTATTATTACCCCATTACTAAACATGATATTTTCTTTTTCCAAAACCATTATGGGAAAAAGAGTGTTTGGTAGTGCACAACCAATGTACACAACACAACCAAAGGGTATGTCCAATATTGTTACAGAGATATGAATCATTCTAAAGGAAACTTATTACCTGAAACACTATGAAATTTTCCTTATGTTGATGACTCAGGTCTTATTACTTTATTTAGGTGAAATCCCATGAGATTTTTCTTTTTCTAGCCAGCAAGGAATTTTTTGCAATAGTGCAATGTCAGATAAACATTAGACTGGTGAGTAGAAAGTTGATGAAGAACTGAGAATGCCTTTTTTTGCATCAATTTACCAGTCCCTGACATCCTTAGTAAACATTACTGAGTGTTTATACATTTTAACTGGGTGTTAAAATGAATCTGCAAGGATTTGCTCATTTGAAGTCTTTGCTATTTTTGCTTTTTTTGCTGTTAATTGAGGTCATAGTGTTCTGTGTCACTACTGACATTTTCATGTAGGTACCAAGTATTTGAAAACAGGAAAAGTGTAAGAGTTTTAAGTCACCTCTGATGGCCATGAACCTGGAATTGCTCTTTCCTGAACATTTATTGACTATTACTATTTATGCACAGCAGGTTGATGAAGAAGGATGCTGGAAAGGAGCGCTTGGAAGACATTTAACACCTTAAAGATTGCTCCTTTTTTTTTCATGATATTTGAGACCACCTCATGATCTCAACATCTCAGCTTTCCTTTCCTGCCACCATACAGGTGAATTAGGAAATGCCAGGGGGAAAACACTGTATGGATTTTCTAGGAGGAGCTATCAGCTCTGTTACTTGCTTTTTCCACAGTCTCCAAGTGACTGGATTTCAATTAGAAATTTGTCAAGAAAACTGCATTGTTCAATATTTTTAGCTTTTTCCCTATACATAATATTAAGCCTCTATTTTCCAGAGGTGGAAACGCATTTGCAGTGAGGCATTTTTTTTAATGAGCTCACATACTTTTTCTCCAAGATGTTCTACAAAGATTAGTAGGAAGTCAGTGAGAAAAGTCTCATTTAAGACATCTGCTACCTGAGAAACTCCTGGAGACAATCACAGGCTCAGGCCAGTTTTTGACCTGAATAGCTGTTTGTGAATGTCTTTCAGATCACAGTGCACTCATTGATGACATCCCAAACAATTCTGAATTAAGAATAACACTGAGAGAATTGCTGTCTGATCTCAGACAAATCATGGACAGAAGAAATGGTGAAATTCACAGAATAAATAAAGTTTTAGGAATTATTTCCTTTGCTATAATCATCATTGCCACTCACAAATATTTTCCTGAGCAGCAATGCCAGCTTTACTGCAGATGAACTTTATTTTTGGTGCTGCTTTTTGAGATCATAAAGAG
Source organism: Setophaga petechia (assembly GCA_024362935.1). NCBI lineage: Eukaryota > Metazoa > Chordata > Aves > Passeriformes > Parulidae > Setophaga > Setophaga petechia. The sequence goes on from JANCRA010000015.1 coordinate 18,455,311, forward strand.
ATTGAAGTTTGATTTAACATAATCCAACAGCACAATCCTCTTCTTTTGATAAAGTAATCAGCCACATCTCAATAGATTAAATTTTAAACACATTTTACCTTACAGTTTTAGTTATAGAATTATACAACAGGCTAAGAAATAAATGAGGACTATGCCTGATCCTGAAGCCTTTATTCAGGTAAATAGTAACTTTGCTTGACTTGCATGCAGAATGAATTTAAGAGGTTCCCTGCATTTATTTCAGCTTTCTCTAAAAGTAGTGAAATGTTTTAATGTCATAGGCATATGTGTTACAATAACCACATTTTCACACAGTAGGCGTTGGTTGATGTTCATCTTTTTCTTGTCTTCTTTGCTATATTTATACCGACACATCTATTTACATTTATGGAGGTATTTGCTCTGTATATAATGTGAGTTAATCTTCCCTGGTCTTATAGTAATGCCACTTAGAAAACTCAGTTCTTAACTCATCATTATTGCTAAGACCATACACATTTTTCATGTCATTTTTCCTGTCTTTTTGTCTTCATACAAACAGATCAGAGCTTGTTGTCAGTGTGATTGTTTCACACACACCAAGAAGGAGAGTCCAGGGCTTTACTTCTGGCCTCAGTGGGAAGAGCAGGGATGCATAGAATAAGTATTATAGTAACATGTCTGAGAGTAATGTGGCTTCCTATTACTACCACAGAAAGTCTGGCAGGTCAGAATAGAAGTGACTGCTGCTGGGAGGAGTTATGGAATCTGATTTTTCCCTTTGCATAGCATCAGTAGGCATGGTGGCTTTCCAAGGCTTGGAAGATGCATGGATAAAGCATGTAGCCAATCTAGGTCTGCTGAAACACAGCAGAATCACAGCATCCTTTGTGGCCCCAAGCCCATTCCTAAACACAGGGGGAGTTTTGGACTATCTAGATATTAAAGAAGTTCTCTAGGTTGACCAACCTAGCTCACACTGGTGCAACAAAAATCCTAGTGAGAGGTGTAGAGTATAAGTATTTATGAGGTTCAGTTTACTTGCATGTGGGGCAATGGCCTGGAATAAAGATCCTGAATGCTCCACCTTAGTGCAGCAATGCTGGTTTGATCCCTTTTGAGTTGCAAAAATGAGTAACTATGATCTATGGGGCTAACAAGTGTATCTGAGCTTACACAGCAGATGGCAAATCAAGGTGATAACTTGGAACAACTGTGTTGTCACCCCTACCATGGTGTATCAGAACCAGCCCCACTGGGCCCAGTGGAGAGAGATAACTTCGTAGTAGAATGGGGCACTGTCATGCTCCTACTTGGTAATTTGGCAATCCTTGGCTTCTTTAGAGATACTTTGCTTCCATTCAACTTTGGATGTCACCCTCACACAAATACAACTGAGGCATGCCACGAAGGATGACAGATTCACAGTGAAAATCATGACATGGCTGGAAAAGAAATTTTAGAACAGTTGTATCACCCTCTCCAAAACAGGCTTGCAAGAAATTTAATTGAAGATATAATTTAATTTAAAGAGATCAGCTATTAAAAATGGTAGCTTGTCAACATTTAAACCTGAGGTAGCATGGGCCTCTCAGATGATTCTGTTTAAATGTATGTTGTACATACTTGTTGAATGAGGCCAGGGAATGTGACATCATAAAGAATAAAGCCACTGGCAAATAGAGCTGTCTTTATGCTCAGCTAATGCAAAGATAGCTATATAAAACTGTTTTAAAAGGAGTTTTTCTTGCTGCTTGTTTGAAAATAATTTTATTTATTTATTTCACACTGTGGAAATTTTAGTTTTTATCATATATCCTGCTGGTGCATAGTTGAATAAATTTATTTTAAGTTGTTTGGTAAACTGTTTTCTTTCTGTACATCTTTGGTGATGCATTTTTTATTAAATTATTTTTCAGGTGGCTGTTCCAGTATTTTTCTTATTTCCTGCTGTGGAGATGAGTGCTCTAATAAACAATTTTTTGAAGTGGCTAGTTTTGCATTTTTTTTGGTCCTGTATCCTGCTGTTAAAGTGCTGTAAGCTTGTTACATGTTCATTTGTTTTAAATAGCTGCTGTTCCTTGTTTTTTTAGAAATTATTCTTGCACATTAGCCTTCATTTTGAGAATTTCCTTCTCCCTTCTCAGTAAAACTAAATAGGAAAAGGCAGTGGAACAGACTTCTGAAGAAGTGTTGGTATTGCAATTAGGAATAACTAACCTGAGCAATCATTTATAATAGAATGTGACTCTTCCATACCAAGTTATGGCACTGACCACTCGTAGGTTCAGGCTTGTCATTTCCCCTCTTTAAATGCATTCTAACTGCCTTGGTGGAATTTACCACAGAGGCTGAGCTCATGTGGAACTGTGGCAGCTCATCTGCTCCATGGTAATGTTTCAGGATGTGCTACCTCAGCCATGGGTTTGAGTGCTGACCTCTTTGTAGCAAATGCCACCATATGGAAACAATTCCTAAATTTGAGTTCCATTGATGACTCTCTTGTCAACATGACGCGATTTCTAGAAATGTTGCCATGTTTTATATTGGTTTTTACTTTTTTGAAAACCTGACCAGTTTAAAATTTCATTTTTTAGTGAAAGCTCTAATTTCCATTCCCCCCAAAAAAGGACTTAAAATGGTTGAATAATTTAGAATAGAATTCAGTATTTCATGTGAGGTTGGCAGTTGATACGTATTTTGGCTTGCATTAACAGTGGGGAAAAATAGACAGGTTCTTCCCAATGAAAAAAAAGTTTTATAATTTATCATAAAAAGCAGTTAAATGAGAATTCCAGTATTCAGTCCCCCTAGTGGACTACTAGTATTTTCTTAGCAGACAACTGCTGTCAAACCTTGAATCAATAGCAGAATCAAAGGAATAGCACTGTGAGATCAAAATGCTGATATGAGTAAAAAGAGAGGACTAAAGGTACAAAATTATAAAAATAAGGAAAAGCCCTGTAGATTTTGAAAGGTTTCATATCAATCAACATAATTATCTAGAGGGACAATGCACAGCTGAAGCTAAATATGTTGTTTCTTAATAGTTTCTGGGCCTTAAAAAACCAAAACAAACTACAAAAGAATCGCAGAGGTGTGAAGTAGCCTAACTATTTCAAATACCTACTTGCTCTCCAGAAGAATTTCTTGCTAAAGAGAACACCTGGATAATTAAATTTTTGAGCAAGGGAATAAATGTGAGAGAAATCATACTTTTTAATGGAAATGTGTGAACCTGGGTGCACTACACGAGAAAGAAAAGCAGCTGAAGTGAGTAGCGTCTACAGCCACTTCTTAGGTTAAGTCCATCTTCTATGTTATGATTATACTGGTTCACTGGATTTGAATGAAGTTCTAGTGGTGCTAAACTGAAGAGAAGATTCAGTGTAGTTAAGTGTTAATAGTTGTTTAGATAGCCTCAGTGCTGGTTTCAAAGGGACAGCTTAATTTAACTGACTGCTGCTTCTCTGGTGAGCAGTGCCTTATGATGGACCACAGTTTGCCTATTGAGGATGCACAGCCTGCTTTTATCTCCCCCATAAATAGTTACTGTGTAATATATAAACCAGTCCTTGGACAGAAATGGCCATAAACAGCACAGTTCTGTTCTAACAAGTTTTCAATCAGTTACTCTGCCCAGAGAAGATTAGGACAGAAAGGGAACTCCCTCTTGCCAGATATCAGACAAAGATGTGGAATCAGAACATAAAAATTGATACTTTGTCTCAAGGGTACATTTTGCAGGCCAAGAACCTGAACAACTAGAGCTCAATTTATTGAACCCCTGCCCTAGTTTTGCATTGTGTTTTACTTCTCTAAAATATATTTACTGACAGATTAAACCATACAGTGCACTGAAGGGAAGATAGCTGTTCAAATACTTCTGTATTCAACCATTCATACTTCACTACGGTGGAGATTCAAGTTCTTTATGCAGGGCAGAGAGTTGAAAAGTCATTTTTCTCTTAAGAAAAGGGAATATTGTATAAAACTCTGATTGCAAAACTTGCTTGAACACAGACAAAGCTTTGCCTTTTATATACAAAGAAGTCTCCATAATTGCTACCTTGTATTTGCAAAGATTTTGAAGAGTTTTTGAAAATAAAGTACTTTTGAAGGCATTTATTTGCCTTACTTTCTATTTTAATTCCTGTCCTCTTAAAATTAACTCCTGAAACTCATTTTAATGCAGCACAGTCTGCAGGTAAACAAAAGACATTTATCCATGTATCTGGTCTTTTTCATAAGCACAAAAAACCTCTCAATAATTCTGATTATGTGTACATTCTGGCATCAAATTAAAGCAGATTGAAAAGTGCTTTCATTTGTGGAACAAGTTCTGAGGTGATTTAAGTAAAATTCCAATTGTAGTTTGAAACAGTTTGTTTTCATCACACAGAACACAAAACATTTTTTCCCAATCAAAGTAAGATTAATATTTCTACTGACATCTGAAGAGCAGAAGAGATGGAAGTGGAAGAGGGGTTAGAAAGAGGTACCGATGAAGCTTTTCCACCAGAAGACCCTCATCTTCAAAAAAAAGGGGTGGGAGGAGATGTTTTGAAAGTCGAATCATCTGTCAGGAAATTAATTTAGATGAAAGTTAAAAATCAAAAACATTTAAATAATTCTGCAAAACTAAGCATACCGCTTAGGATGAACTCTTCTTGATGATCTCTTCTCAGCTTGAGTAGAAGCACTGTAATTTTTATCTGTGCCTCAATACCACTCTAATTCTCACCTTTTGGTCTACCAAATTTCTTGCTACTTCATAAAATTGTGTTTTCACGTGTTTCCTAATGAATGTGTTGGCAGAACCACAATTTGTTTTGTGCCAGCCTATCTGCTTATACTTCTTGTGGAAGGAAGTTTTAGTATCCTAATTATAATTAGAGGGCTTCAGAAATTACTTTGTTTGGCTATGCTACCAACAGCTAGACATATATAGAGCATGTATGCATATGCTTGGATTCTGTAGGAAACCAAGAAAAAAAACACCTTATTGGGGAAAATGGAAAAAAATCCAGTTGCTTGAATGTCATGGTGACAAACTGTGGTACAAATGGGAGATTACTGGAGATCAGAGTATATGCCAAATTAACTTACCCCGACAATTGAAAAATTGGCTTTGTTTTTATGCAGTCTGAGCATCTTACATCTTTAGGACAAGATATTTTGATATCATTTTTGACTAGAAGGAAACTTTTAGTCCAGAATATATAGGAAAATTTATCAATGTATGAAAGAAACATTTTATAGACTTACTGAAATATTAAAGCTGTGACTACTGCCAGAGATGATTAAAAATATAAAAAATTTTCAAAGACTGTAGCTATCATTGCAAAGCAAATGAATTTAAACCACTAATAATACCATGCATTACCTTGTGCTGCCTCTATCTTTCTTTTTTATTTTTTCTCGCTTGAATATGAAGATATCCTGTGTGATTGAAGTATCAAGTACTGAAGAGTCAGCATTCCTGCTGCATTTGAAAGAGCTACGATGAGAACTTTATTATGCACATCTCAAAAGCAAAACCAGTGATTACAAACAACTTACAGGACAGCTGAATGTAGTTAAATCATTTACTTGCAATATACCCACAATCTTAAAATGCTTTAATATATAAAAACATATTCAGCAGCTGCAGTGCTTTTATCTGACATGTATTCTCTTGTAGCTTATGGGAGCTCTGCTTTTTAGGAAGGTGTGTCAGTTCCTTTGTAAGCAATAGGTAAGCACATGGGAAAGGATATCTGTATGCTGGGTGGTTTCTAGAAGCTGCTCTGGTCCTGGTCAATAGAGCAGAGCTGTGGAACACAAGGCAGACAGTGTTCCTTTCATCCCCTTACAGATTGCCTATGTGATTTTAAGTGTAGGGAACAATAAGGCTGTTATATCAAAATGAACTGCTGAAATAAGATTAAAACATAGTTCTGTTAATGGATAAGACAAATCTGAAGATACAGAGATAATCAGAGATGCATAGACATCTCTACATATCTCTCATCATGTCTGCTAATGGCTCATTATGACTGTATTTCCAGCCTCTCCTTATATCTGGGTTTGGAATTTTATTAAAAGCCATAAGCAGCAGGAGACACATACCTTTCCCATAGGAAATGTCTGGTTAGACAAAAGTTTGGGATATTTTTCCATGAACAGGTGTTGATTCCTATATCATAGTTTTAATATTGAAATTTCTTTAATAAGATGTGCTGGTGACTTCTCTGAGGGATACTTATTTCTGTTTTAAAGTCAAGCTTCTGAGCTCTTTGAAATGTGTGGTTATGAGGGAAGTAATCTGCTGGAGGCTTTGAGACTTACAACCTGTAACCTTGGGAGATCTCACGTCTGCCTTTCAGCCAACAGTATACTCTGAAGTAGAGCTGCATTAGCAGCTGTAAATTCAATCTCACTGTAGTTTAGCTACTCCATTCTTCTCCAGTGGTAATTACACCATGGGAAATAACTATTTAAATGGCATCTTGTGCTACAATTACACTTTTCAAAAACTGATTACAACATACAAGACTATTTTCAATTTGAACTTCCAAGTTTTAATTTAATACAACTTTATAGTAACAATTTAGACCTGAGATGTACAGACATTAAAGTGAGGAAACTTATATTCCAGTTATTTGTGCTGCATCTACATAAAAACATTCCTAGCATTTCTGAAGATTAAATTCTGCCAACCAATGACTAATCTCAGAGTTGGGTAAATATTTCATAATGAGCAAGTAATTAGAGAAAACTTGGCCTTTTTAGTGAACTACACACATGTACCTTTGAAATTTCCTAAATTAGATCCCTGTTAGATACCTATATTCAGTTCTACGTTACTTAACAAGTAAGTCTACCTGGCCATACCAAAACTCTGTTCTGGTGTACTGGAAGATAACCCCTTATAATTGTCTACTGAGGTGACTTATGTTCCTGACCTACATGACATATGATCAAAAGCAAAATTATTACCCTTAGCCAGGTGACAAAAAATCCTTACTGCATATCCCAGGCACTTGCAAACACTCAGAGAGCAATTCACAGAGGTATTTACCAAAATTGATTCTAGCATTCTCCTCTAGTTGAGATTAGCCTAGGCCTGTGGTTGAGATCACGTGGTGAATATTTGCCTCAATTACTGATGCTGGATCACTGACTTCTGCAGCCAGGCATCCAGACTGACAGAGTCTTTACATGGAATGGGACGTTATTATACAATCCAACAGTTGTGGCTTGGCTGTCCTCATATATTCAGTTAAAATGTTAAACCTGGGTTCATTAATTTCTGGTTGCTAAAAAGAGGTATGTAACATAAAATATCATGGCAATGAATTGTAGTATTCTGTAATGTTGAGGTTCAAGAAATAATTTTACAAAAGTTAGTCTCACTATGAAAGATGCCTTATAGAGTCACATTTATTTTCTTACCTCATGGTTAAAAAAAAAAAAAATTCTCTAGATACCATAGACAGGAATGTATTTGGGTTTGCTTACATATGACTATAAAGATTACTTTTGCAAGATGATTTCAATAAAGAAAAAGAGACAATTAGAAGAATGAAACATGTATAATATGATCAATAAAAACTACTTTCTGATAACTCCTAAAACTTTTTGAGTTTAGTCATTCATCATATTACTACATAGATAAGGTCTATGGTAGCATACCAACTTTATTCTCATTTCATTTCAATCAGATTACTGACTTCAGTGAAGTATTTCTAAATTTATACTATTTTCAATGGAGAAGTGGCTTGGTGTACCAGTTTTTACCATCTCATTACATTGTGATTAATGAATTGCTTCTCTGTAACATTTTGCCACACTTAGGTAGGAATAAGAATCATTTTACATCCAATCACCACAAAATTATTTTTAAGGCTATAATAACCTTCATAATGACTAGTCAATTGTTAGTAAAAAGTGGCATTTGTCCAAAAAAAACAAAAGGAAAAAAATGTGTTTTGTTTTTATATTTGGTATAGAAGAATAATATATTATCTTCAGCTTCCATAGACTGATCTGCGATTGTATGGAGTGTCAGGTAAAAAAACCCAAAGCAGTAAAAATTAAATAGAAGTGCAATGTAAAGTCAAACAGTGAACAGCTGTTCTGTGAAAAATATGGCAAACAATACCATTATCAATAAAAAAGGTCACGAGCTTGATTCCTTACCCTTAAACCGACTAATCTGACCAGACCCATCTGTGTCAAGTCCTCCAGGCAAGAATATTTTATTGTTGAATTGCATTTGTCCAGTCAGCAGTGAAATGGGTACCCGCAAGAGCCAAATAAAGCAACAGGAGATCCCTCATCAGATATCCTGGAGATCTTCTGGCCTAGGGGCATTCCTCAGGAGGAGATTTGCACCACTTGCCAGTTACAACGCAGCATGCACGGACCCATTTGTAAAATAAACACATTCATTTCAAAACCTACTCTGAGTGTGGCTGCTATTCCATGTTGTAGTAGAGAATCATCATCATCATCTGCCCTGTTCAAGCAATTTCAGGGGAATAGGGCTTACAGATCACAGGTAAAAATCATAAAAAATTATCTTTCTGGACACTTGATGTTAAAAGGAACACTCAGCAAGGTTCCAGGCAGGAGGTCTCCAGTAAATCACAGAGAGGCTCCAGTAAACCACAAAGTGGTCATCATAGTATATTTTAATATTCAAGATATTTTGTGTTCATTGCAGGGAAAAAAAGTGATTATCTATGATCATTTTAGAAAGGAACATGGCATGCTATTACAGTCCATTGCTTTCCTTTTTATATAAGAATAAATGCAAGGAACAAACAAACTTGCCAAAAGTAGGTTTTCTTTCTTAAAATAAGCTTCCTGTTATCTTAACCACACAATATAAGGAAGAAGTGTGAAACTGAAAGAAAAACTGAACACACTGATATAAACAGAACAATTCAAAAACATATACACGACAGGCTTTTTCTGTGAAACAGGTGTTGGTCTTCTATCAGCAGGAAAACTGTGTGTTAATTGTGCAATGGGTTAACAAAGATGTTAACTAAAACTTTGTTTCTACTACAGCTGATTACATAGCATCCAGTATCCTAGGAACAGTCTACTCTGAAAGAAACCTAAAAAATATTAAATTACCTAATTTATCCTCAGACAAATTTATCCCTTTGAATGCAAACATAACAGGAGAAGTAGTTACTAAAATGAAGAAAAAGAAATCAGATAAAGCTGCCAATTTAAGGAATTTCAGAAGTACACTATAAACCATGCCCACATTTCACACTCCCCACCACTGATTCTTGTTACAACTAGTTTGTTTTGTTTCTTTCCATAGAGGGGCTAGATATCTCAATATGACTACAAGAAGGTCATTTAAAAGGCAAATGTCCCGGCTACAGATTTCTTCCCTCTCTCCCTCCCACTAAGTATGGAGACAATATCACCATTTCCATAGGAAAGGTAGTCTCCTGTCCTGCTTCACAAATATTTATATTTATATGGGGGTAGAATTCATTCTTTAGGATGACTGTAAAGGCAGAATTACTGTTAAAGTTTGATACTCTTTGCTAGGATTCATATAATCCTTTCCACAGACATAGAAAATGCATTTGGGTTGAGTGGCTTCATTTATTTTATAACACTTTATGTATGGAACATGCCTTGTGGTCCATGGGTAGAAAATCAAATCTATTTTCTTGCTTATACCCTTGTCAGTTCAAGATGAGTCCAAAAGTCACTTTGGACTTCAGTTCCTAAAGAATTGTCATCTGGTTTCAGTACTGTAACAGGTAAGAGACATCAGAAAGAGATCCAGGAATCTGCAGGTAGTGCATCAGCTTCAATAACAGTATGCAGGGAAGTTTTGGCATCTTCAAAGGCACAGGCCCTCAGCAGAAAGGCCCAGTTCACATCAGTTTAGCTTGCAGCTGCCTAAAACTAGCAAACAAGGAGAGTGGGGCTGTATTTTCATCACAACCACTTCTGTATATTATGAATATGATATATGTAGGCCATGTTCTGCACCTGGGATGGGGCAACCCTGGATGTACAGACAGACTGGGGAGTGAGAGGCTGGAGAGCAGTGCCACAGAAAGGGACCTGGGAGTCCTGGTTGACAGAAGGTTAAATATGAGTCAGCAGTGCCCTGGCAGCCAGGAGGGCCACCCATGTCCTGGAGGGCAACAGGCACAGCATCACCAGCCAGGCAAGGGAGGGGATTGTCCTGCTCTGCTCTGAGCTGGGGTGGCCTTGCCCTGAGTGCTAGGGGCAGTTTTGGGTGTGTAATATAAACAAAGCTATTAGGGAGTGTCCAAAGAAGAACCTTAGGGAGAAGGCACGTGAGGAGCAGCTGAGGTCCCTTGGTCTGTTCAGCCTGGAGGAGACTGAGGGGAGACCTCACTGCAGTTACAGCTTCCTCGAGAGGGAAGAGGAGGGGCAGGCACTGATCTCTTCTGTCTCGTGGTCAGTGACAGGACCTGCGTCAGGGGAGCTTTAGGTCGGATACCAGAGAAAGGTTCTTCATCCAGCAGCTGGATGGACCCTGGAAAGGGTTCTCCAGGTAAGTGGTCACAGCACCAAGCTTGAAAGAGGTCTAGAAGTGTTTGGACTATGCTGTCAGGCACATGGTGTGATTTTTGGAGTTGTCTAGTGCATGGACAGGGATTGAACTTCAATGATGCTTGTGGGTCCATTGCAACTCATGAAATTCTATGATTCTGTGATACAGGTGGATTCAGCTAAAGTCTTCATCTTAATCGCTTTCATATAGTCATTTAAGAAAGTTCAAAAGTGATATCTTAAAATAATTTAAAGTGAGAGAAAAGGATTCTTGTATGGGAGATGAAGAATTCAAGTTCAAATCCCTTTCAAAAGACCTGGCTATTAATACATTTGTTAATTGTGATAGCCATTCGGTTTGCAGTGAAAGGGGAAAAAACATCTGTCCATCATTGAGCAGGGCCTCCTCTGTGTATAATTTAAAAAAGTTGTAGTTGGAAATGCAAGAAAACCACTTAGGTCAATATATATCCTTAGAATTTAGATGGAATCTAGACATGACTTTTGGTACTTACTTGATGCTTTAATATTTGAGGATTAAACCAGCTGAATTCTACTGAAGGAAAACTCAAAATGTGTTCCTTTGACTTTGTTCATAAAGGCCACTCAGGTTTTCCTGTATTTCTTTTTTATGTACTGATAATACTCCAGATTATTTACCATTAAAAGTTGAATAGTTTAATTATTTTTTCTTTAGCCTCACAGCTCTTCATTTAACTAGTTGCTTATTCAGCTTATTATTTTTGTATTAACCAGCATTTCTGGTTTCCTAATTGTTTCCCATATGACCACCAGTATCAAATGATAGACTCAAGTTATCAACAGCCAACATAAATTTTGTCTCTGCAGAAAGCTACTCACTTGCTCAGAGAAATCTACCCAGTTATTCTGTCATGAACTCACTCTTGTAAATCAGCATTTTATTCTTCTATTTATCTTCATTCTATACAAAACTTTACTGTGTGACACATACTAATATCTTGTGTGTTATAAGTATCCTATAACTCATATTAGTTTCTTAAGTGCAGGTACTATTTTGTCACTCCATTGTTGTACAACAGCGTCGCTGACCTGACTTAATTTCAAACTCTTTTTACTAAAACTTTGATTTCATGTTGCAGTTATTTCAGAAACCTAGTATGGTCAACAGTTTGTGTCCATGCTCGAGTATATTAAACATTTTGATCTTTCTTTCACCTGATTAATGAAAATTTATATTTCTTAAACCTATTCCTATTAGCCATCTTATGATGTCTTGCTAAAAATCACCCCAAAAAACCCAAAACAACCACCCAAAATACATTATATTTAATAACAATGAAATATTATTCTCTTTATATGCCTCACTTCCTCTGCTTATTCCTCATAATTCATATGCCTAATTATCTTTTTGGTTTAATATACTTTATAAGTGATAACTCAGATTTTTTTTAGCAATTCTACACCCCATGAACTTCATGAAATAGCTTTCTTTGCTAATGGTATATTTCCTATTTATAAGGAACAAGAAAATTCTAAAGGAATTTAAGTATATACAAATTCTTTGGGTTTTAAAACAAGTATCAAGAATTATAATGCAATAACTCTGATTAGAATAAATTTGAGAACCATAATCTGATTAGTATATAACATTTGAAACCAGAGGAAAAAGCTTTATATATTTGCTGCTAAAATTAAGAGCCAGCATTCAAGATTTATGTAACTGGAGTTTTATCCTATTTGTACATATTGCTAGGGGATTTCCTAATGTTACATACTTTTCTTCTTAGCTCCAAACACATTGTAATGAGTATGATAATTCTGTTCCAAAGCAAAACCAAAGGCACAAAAATGTGTTTTATTTTTCCTGAGAACAAAACCAGATATCTGAAGGAGTGAGAAAGCAGAATTATCCCAAAGCAAAACCACACTGAAAATGTATTGGAAGTGGTCCTGAGCAAGAATATGTTACATGCAGGAAACATTTGTGCTCAGCCCTTTCCCATTACAATTTTTCATGCCAGGTTTCTCCAAATAAGACTGAGGAGAATCTTGAATCTAAACTTTCTTTAGTCCAGGCAAAGGTATGCACACAACAGGTTTAGCAGACCTGTAATGTGGTGTGAGATTGTTCATTGTTCTTTTAACTGGGTATCCCAGTTTTCTCTGGGACATACAAATCTTCAAGGCAACGAGTCTATACGTAGCAGAGCCTATTACTTTTAGAGAAATTTGTTTGGGACTCTTTAGGTCTTTCAGCAATGAAAAATATTAAAATTAGAGACTGAATATATTGAAAATTCAATACTTAATTTCATTTTCAGATCTAAAATAACTTTTTTCTCAAAACAAAGTTTTATAGAAAATTTAAATTTTGTGAAAAATAAATTTTGTCTCAGAAAATTCATGTGGTGTTTTCCTCATCAGCCCTAGCATAAATGAGCTACTAACGTATCTTTTCATTGTGATCAATAAGAAAATTATTGACAACGGAATTGTTATAATCTCTCAAGTTTTGTTTTTTTTTTCATTACTACATCTGTGGAACTTTGAACACATCTGTATTTTTTGTAACCTAATATTATTTGTTTGTAATATAGTAGTATCTATATGTTTCAAAGTGAAAGTGAGCTTGGACTGTGTTGCACATTTTACTGCTGTGCAAAAGAAATACTGAGTTTGGAAAGTTACTATTTATATGGCAATGGCAAAAGATGTCCATGAAAGTACACACAGAAGACTTGCTAATCACCTGAAGAATCTCTGGCACCAAAGGGTAGAGAAACGAGGTTGGGAAATCAGTAGTATTCAGAAGAATATTCTTACACTTACTTCTAATGCTATTACTTGGCCCATGGAATACACACTACCACTGTTACTAGCTGCTACTTCTTTACTTTTCTAGTCCTGAATTGCCCAATTTTTGTTGAATCCTTGTGTCCCTCACAGAAAATTTTTGCCCTTTTTTTGAAAGAACTTCAATTAGAAGGAAAGGCAAACAATTAATATAAAAGGAAATCCATTCAACATGAGTCAGAGGTAAGGCTCATATTAGCATGAATAGACATAGCTGGGTCAATACTCAGTGCTTTTAAAAAATCTCACTTTTCTGATGTTGTGTGAACAAATGAAAATTTTGTTTCTAAACTGTTAAGTCATGAATCACAACAAATATGAAAGAAAAGAAGACAAGAGAAATCTAATAAAAAATAAAAGGCATTTCATAAATAAAATTGAGAAGATCTGTTTAAAACAAAGTTAATAATTTCAGTAATTGTGCTCTGGAACATGTATTTATTTCTGTTGATATGTGCCTTCAGCTATGTGCAGCTGAGTGTCACTGTGCTGACTTATGCTGAGAGGATGGTAAAGAAGCACTTGATTCATAACACTTTAGATTTTTGTTATCCTTCCTTTCTATAAAACTCCAAAAGGAAAACCTCTGAAGTTTTCAAATCCAGTAACTAAATTGAAAACAGAGCCCTGTAAAAATGTGTTCTCGTGACCTGTCTCTTCTTGGTAGTCTATAATAAAATTAATATAGAGTTTTCCAAGGCATCTGAGCAGGAAAAATATCCAGAATTTGCATCCTGAACACTTTATCCTCTTTGTCTTTCCTTGCTCTCGCCAGAGTCGTTCTTCTTGGTAGGCATTGTTAGCTCCCACATATTTACTCTTTTGCATCCTCCTCTCATCACTCTGTAAGCAAAGTATGTAAAATCATAGATTCATCAAATGGATTGGGTTGGAAGGGACTTTAAAGATCATTTAGTTCCAGTCCCCCTGCGATGGGCAGGGACACTTTTCACTAGACCAGGTTGCTCAAAGGTTGCATCCAACCTGGCCTTGAACACCTACAAGGATGGGGCATTCACAGCTTCTCCAGGCAACTTGTTCCTAACAATTCCAATATTCCTTCCTAACATTTAATCTAAATGCACCTTCTTTCAGTTTAAAGCCATCAACTACACCTCCTTTCAAAAAGTCTCTCTCCTGGTTTTTACAGGCCCTTTTTGGCACTGAAAACTGCCATGAGGTCTCCCCACAGCCTTTTCTTTTTCAGGCTAAACCACCCCAGCTTCCTCATCCTTTCATTTAGGAAAGATGCTCCAGCCCTCCAATTATCTTTGTGGCCTCCTCTGGACTTTGCAACTTACACTCACATCATGCATGCTCCTATGTTGCAGCCTCCAGAGCTGGGCACAGAATGCCATGTGCAGTCTCACTGGAGCACAGCAGGGGTGAAATCACCTTCCTTGACCTTTTGATAGTGTTGGCTTTCTGGGCTGCAAGTGTACACTGCCAGATCACATCCACCTTGTCATCTACCGACCACCCTAGGTCTCCACACGGTTCTTTCAATCTATTCTCTGCCAAGCCTGTATTTGTGCTTGGGATTGTCCCAGTGCAGGACCTTGCATTTGACCTCATTGAACTTCATGAGTTTTACACAGGTCCACCTGTCAGGCCTGCCAAGGTCACTCCAAGGTCACCCTTTCCCTCTATATAGGGATTTAGAGTTTATGTGTTTGGTTGTGACCTACTGTGTTACACACATTAATACGTAAGAAATGCAAGTCTTGCAATGACATTTTTTTCTAAGAGTAGTTTGTGTCTCCTTGTACTACAGTGCATTCTGCAACATGGCTTTTTCAAAACCTAGAATTTATTTATTTAGGTCAACTACTGATAGACTGAGCATGATGAGCTTTGATGAGGTCTTTTTAAGTCTAACCTGCCTCCTGGAAACAAATTCTTTCGTTGAGAACTCTCTCAGTGTTGACTTATTTCTTAATTTTGCTACCACTTTGTATAAGATTGAGTACTGAGGGTGTTACCTGAACCTCCATAAGAGTTTTGTGTTACAGGGCATGGTTAACAGCCAACTGCACTATCTTCTACCATCTTTTCACCTGAGGTAGCAGAATAGATATGCGCACAACTATCTCCGATTTATTATCATGGAAATAGAAAGATAAAAGAGAACAAGATAAGTAATTGAACATTTATGGTTTGATCTTTATTAAAACTAATTTATGGAACTTGACTGTCTTCTTAACTTTAGAAGTTAACTTTACACATTGTTTTATGTGTAAACAAAGATTTGCAAAGAGAAATGAAGTGATGGAATTATGCTAGGTCATTCAGTTAATCAAGCCATGAACACTGCTAGTTCAGGTAGAAATCAGTGTTCTCTGATCTTTAGGTTTTTCTATTGTCACAAATGTATTTTTGTCTTTTTTTCTGCAAATAAGATAGTAATTTTTAATCAAAATTTGACCATGGTTATTTCCATAATTATTCACAACCATCTCACAAAAGACTTACATACATATGATCATACATATGGTCTGTATGTAGACATTCTTAAAAAATTATTTCATATATTTTCAAATTAAGGATAAGTATATAAAAGAGCTGGTTCACAATCAGTCCACTGGGACGTGATCCCAAACAAATAGGATTATCCTTGTTAATTCCTGGTATTAAAATAAGCAGGTGGAATTGTAGCATGACATTATCAACTTATGTTTCAGTTCAAAGTGACCAGATTATTAGTTCAAACATTTAATAGAATTTGCATAAGTAAAATAGAACCACACAGTCAAATTTCCATAAGATCCTATACAATTCCTGAAATATTCAAGATCTCTGCAAGATTTGGCTACATTATTTAGTATGTTTGAAAATCATTAGCTGGGGATAAACCCTCTCATTCCCTAAGAAGAGCAACTTCATAAGCGCTATCCAATCTTAAGCCTGTTCAGGATCTTATATTTCTGTTTAGAGTACTTCAGTGAACCAAGAGGACAATTAAAAGCAAGTCCATTAGCAGGAACAATAAAATTTCAAAGTTAGGTTTTTTAAGTATGCAGGTCTACAGTTTTTGGTGTAAAGTTCTGATCTATTAAGGGTAAATTCTTCTGTTCATAGTTGAAGCAAGGAATTTACATTTATGACATTAAACCGTTCAATCTTTGTTGTCATCGAAGTAGGCTTTAAAAATGAACCATTTTACATGTCCTATGTATTAAATTAAAAAACTAATGCAACATTAGAATTTTTTAAATTTTTCTTTTAAATTCTTAAAAGTGGAATGTTTGCATCTACATTTCCTACATAAAAGGCAAAATGTGTGTCTTTTACTTTTGCAAAGAGAGTCAAGTACGTCACAGTAGGGAAAAAGCAGATTTTTTTCATGCTAGAAGATTTTTCAATAAATTTGACTTGGGAGATAAACTTACCCTGGTATATGAATAAAGACTTCTTGTATATGTGTGGAATTTTATTCATTTAACAATAATGAGAATTTCTTCTCACTGTAATATAAAACAACAACATATCTGTGGACAGGAAAGACACATACCTTATTTAAAGGCTGATTTTTTTTTTTTTTTTAAATGAAAGACACAAAGTACTTTTGCACAGGACTAAAAGAATCCATTATGATTAGCAGTGTTCATTGCTTTGGGTTTTTTATTGCGCTGGTAGTGCATGAGATGTGTCAACTGATTACAGAGGTTATTCTTTTCTTCTTATTTTCTTCTAAATTTTTTTTTCTTGTTCTTTTATAGGAAACAGAGAAAAATGTATTCTGAAAGTTAAAATGATCATCTAACATGAAAATTAGATGTAGAAAGATTAGCACATGCTACAACTGCAGCTCCTTGTGCAAACCAAGTATATTAACAGTGTGCATGCGAACTAAGACAGCCATTAATTTTTCATGAGATTTTCAGAGATAAATTTTGGAAAGAGACATTTCAAAGTCAAAACTTGTCATTTGAAAATGTCAAAACAAAAACTATCAGCTACTTAAATTGAGAAATATTATCCAAAGACAAAGCCAAAAAAAAGTTGAGTTACTCAAAGCAGGATACACAATATCTCTCACAGCTCTCAGAAAGATCCTGCACCATGACTCATAGCTAATGAAAACCAGTTTTGTCTCCAATGCAGTTTTCAGTCCTTCCTCAAATATCAGGTTTTGTCATGGTTTATACCTTAACTCTAAAAATGATGGTTTGAGTTAAAGAAATCAAAGAGTTTATTCTGTTGATTTTTTTTTTTTTGCATGAAACGATATATATTTGTGTGTAATAAATATGGGAAGTAACTTGAAAGCTGAACACTATCATAATTAGGCTGTATTATGAGACTGTATGCATTAGAACATATATCAATTAATTATGTTCCATACTTCTATTTGTCAAGTATTCTCTTTTTAGGAGAGATTGCAGTCTTTGTATATTTTACATGGTGATTGAAGTAAAAAAAGTGCTTATCCAGTCAGCTTCAGATTGTTCCTAGTATGCTTTACAAATATATTTGTTTGTTATTTTATAAGCTGGTAAATAATTTTGGTAAATTCTGTTCCCCTCACACAATAAGTATTTTGCATTTTTCACACAGTACCTTTTACTGACTTAAGGGAGGTAGCCTAGATAACTTTAATGGTTGCTGCCAGATGTTGCGAACCATCTTAAAAAAATACTAAGATTTCTTTGTTAGAGATTATTAACAGGAACACAGGGAAATGTATAGAAGCTTGACCACAGGGGGTTCAAAGATGCTAAATTTATTCTTTGTTTGCATTCAGAAAAACAGTGAATTGGGAATAAATTTTGAATCATGGGAAAGGTTTCAGATCTTTCCAGTGAAATGATTTCTTTTCGATATTTCACTTTCTGCTACCTCTGGTTTGCAGAAAGTTATGGCAGCTTGTGAGCTGTGAGTCACTGAGGGAGAATAACATATATGGAGGAAAGGAAAAAAATTATCCTTCAAAGCTACTGGAAAGGGTATTGCTGAGACACATCAAAAGGAGGCCCAAAGGGTTAAGCTTTTCACTTCATTAATTTTAAGCTGTTCCCTGCCTGAAACCTTGCAAATTTCTGATAAGAGTTGTAAAAACCAGGTGTTTGTTCTAAAACTACCCTACCATAGCAGTGAATATTTCCCAGATAAAAATTAATGAAGGGAAAACTCATAAATGTGTCAGAAGAAGATAATTATTATTTCAGATACACGCCAGATGCTCTCCATTGCAAATCAAGTAGGAGTAGGAGTCTCAGTTTACAAAAGGCTTCGCCAATCATGGAAAGGAAGAATCTTCACTGGTGGACTCTAGGCAGCATAACTCTGACTAAGAAAGTTTGCATTCAGTTCTAGGATGTTATACAGTGAAAGGAAAGAACCTTTTGTTAATGGTATTGGTATTGATGTCATCTTGGCATATGGATTCTTGAGTAGCTCTGTACATAGGGATATATTAGCTAGTTTAGACCACTCCAACAGCTCATAAATCTAGTAATTCTGGAAAAATTTTATTGCCACCCAGAAAAACCTGCAAAGTTAAGTTTTGTGCAGACAGTTTTGATCTAATTGCAACGTGCATTTGATTCGTTTCACACATTTGTATTTGCATAGCTGGAATTTCTGGAAACAAAAGATTATGCAGTTAATTGTAACTACCAAGTGCACAGTTTACGTAGCATTATGATACTGAAGACCATCCCAGAGTTAAATCTCTTCACTGTCCCAGCCAGTGAGGATACTTTTAAGCCCGAAGCAAATGTCAGAGTAAACACCAAAAGAAAGAGGTCATTTGGAAGAGTCCCTTTGTGCCTCTTTCTTATCGTCCGTACATACAGGTTTTTCTAAGGTTAGCATTTGTTCTGGTTTTCCCTTCTCAGACAGCTTTGCCTGTGCTTGCAGCAGCATGCAAAGGCCTAAGTCTGCCCCACTAAAACTGCATGTTCATCCTGTTGGGCTGCAGCAGAATGCAGGGATCCCTGAGTCCAGCTGACTGGATTGGGCTCATCTTTCCAAGCTTGCTACAGGGGCATGTTGTTAGCCTCATAAAAGGGGTCTGCAGTCCTTGGACATATTCCAGCTTGTCTGTGCCCTGTCCCCTATCTCATTCACCACCCATCCACTCCCTTGAAGTCCCCACACTACAGATATGCCATGGCTTGTACTGCAACCTGCTAAAGTGGCAGCACTGGACTTTTCTTCTACTTTTCTTTAATGACTTGCTATTTGTATTTAAACTTTAATTATCTATCCCATTAGCTCTTATTAAACCTGTTTTAGTCATTTTGTACCTATGATTTTATGGCTATATCTATTTAATTTCTATAGTTCCATAAATACACACAAACATATATATGTATATATATATATATACATGTGTATATTATGTAAATAGTGTATTTATGTATAATCAAACATGTATATATAATATAATATAATATGTAATATATATAATATAAATAATATATATAATTATATATTATATATACTATATATATATACAATATATGTAATATATATAATATATAATAATATATAATAATAAATAATAATAAATAATAATATAATATAATATAATATAATATAATATAATATAATATAATACATTATAATATATATATAGTACATCCTGGTTGAAAGGAAGTGGGAAGTCAGTATCAGAGAACATATGGATATGATGATGCCAAGAAATGGTGATCAGCAAGTCATAGAGCAGGATGATATTTAAAAAATTAACAGCTACCTATGAAAAATGGAGATCCATCACAAGATGCCTTGGCTGAAAATGGTGGCTGAAACATGACAGCCCTCTGTGTAGAGAGGGGAAGAGCCTTTGGAGCAGGCGTTCTTCCTCCTAAACTGGCAGGGAGTGTTGTTGTGGGCATGACATCCAGGGAAAACAGCCCCTGAGGCTGCTGGGAAGGCGACAGGGCTTCTGTGAAATGGTAGATAGAGATGGGGCACCTGACACTTCTTATCTCATATATTTGTGGCACCTAAACCAATCACAGTCCTCAGACTGTGCACTGAACAGGCAGAGTGGGCATGAGTCCTTATCACATTCATTGACAGTGAATGATGTCTCTTTTGACTGTAAATAAAATTATAGCTCTCATGTGCCTCCTAGTGCTGTTCATATTTTCAGTGTTACCTTCTGCCTTCTAAGGAGCTGTGGTCAGCCTAAATTTCACATCAAACTGACAAAGAAAGTAGCACTGGCACTAACAGTGTTGATGTTCTTTCTGCCTTAGAGATGGGAATTTCAGCATAGGGGAGTTTCTGCCACTTTCCCTATGAACATTAGAGTCAATTAAGCATAGTAAAAAGGCGTTTCAGGCAATGGAAACAGAGCAGGAGTGGCATAACTACAGTTTCTTTGACTTTCAATGGGCTGTCAGGAAGGTTTTCCAGAGTATATTAGCTCAAAATAATTTTTTAAACCATTCATGATAGTATTTATTCTCTATTCATTATACTTCACTCTATTCATTATACTTTATTCACTGTATGCCCATTGACACTAAAGGGAATTTGTATAGGTGTAAGGGAATAAAAGCAGGTCTTGTATTCTGCTCTCCTTTTCTCCTCAGTACAAAATTTCCACTCTAAGGAAGTGGATTTCATTTTTAAGAAGAAATATTTCTTTCCAGGACAAAGCTATGTGTTTCATTTGAAATTTCCATTCTTTATACTGTTTAGCAGTATTTATTGGCGTGACAGAAGTGCTTCTAGAAGATTTTTGACCTTAAAATTATTCCTCTTTAAGCTTGCTGATGCTATGGTGCTGTGAATTAAGTTTATGCATGACCACACCTGACAAAAAATCACCACATTTAGCTCCCAGTGGAAAACATTTTTCTACAACTTTTGAAGCATGATACAGCTTGTATAGAACCAAAGAACTTAGGCCATTGTTTAAAAAACCACAAAAATAAAGCTTGGACATAAATTTATCTTATTAAGTAATAAATATTGCTTTTGGAGAGATTTTTTTCAGATGCCTGTCTTTGAGGTAATTAATACGTTATGTTTCTGTCTGACCTCCCCTGTTTCTGTTGACAACTATTTTATCAACTTGTTGTACTTTGTCATTGTGTGTAACATTAAGTCCTTCCAGAGCACTGTCAATGTCCATTATGGGTCTTGTTGTCACAGCCATTAATCAATACCTTTTTTCTATGCACTTCTATCCATTATACAATTCCACAAACACTCATATTAAATTAAAGATTTATAGCATATTGTCTAGATGAAGGTAGTGCAAGTTCTGACTCAGGTTTTATCCAAACTCAGTAAGAAAAAGAGGACAGAAGGACTACACTTACTTACCAAGTTTATCAATGCTTTCCTTGATGCTTGATTAGTTTATTCTTATTTAACTTGATTTACAACCTGGCCTCAAGCTGTCAGAGCGCAGTAGGCCAAGCACTCAAGGATATCAGACTTCCAACTCATGTACTACCTTGCTGATCTGAAATGAGCAATAAGTTCAACAAATTGGGTCTAGGCAAGTCCTCCATACAAGTTCATCATGTCTGGTAAGTGAGAATTCCTCCTTGACAGCAAAACAATTATCACTTTACAAATTTTAAAAATCAATCAAACCTTACCTCGTGTAGGTGACAACATATTTGAGATTTTTTAAATGAGGGATGGCTGTGCCTTGGGCAGCAATATATTTTTACTTTTTTAAATTTTACTTTTCTCTGACTGATTGTCTTTTTCATCTCTTTGTAGTAAGGGTTGTTTGAATTTGTGTTTAAACTACTCTTTAACATTATTTTAAATATCCCAAAGGAGACTAATCTTTTGTTGAGTCCAGATCTCACAGAAAGAATAATAAATTTTCTTCAATAGTCATGTATTGGGTATAGGTGGCAAGGGGGTTGTGGCAGGGTGTCTGCTGGAGAGGTGGCCTTGTGGTAAGAGGCCAGGGGCTGTCCTGTGTGAGACACAGCTGATTCCAGCTGATTCCAACAGGCCACCTACAGTGCTCACAGCCCACAATCCTTCTGCCAATCTAGTGGCAACTCTGGGAAAACATGCGCCATGATTTTAAAGAAGTATTGAAAAAAGTGGGTAAAAGAGGAGCCCCGATATTCTTGACTATTCAATCAGTAATATTATGCAGAAAATATAACAGTATATAAATTTGATTAGTCTGGAATTTAGATTTACAGCTAGAAGAAAAATCTGCACCAAAATTTACCATACTGATATTGAGAGCTTAGGAGAGATTTCACTGATTCATCTTCTAAGGCAGAAAGGAAAATGTGCACATTAAAACTCCCAGAAGTTATGTGAAAGCTACATTAACTAATACTGTATAAGGTTGTGGTTGGCATAATGTATCAGCTGGGCAATATTACCAGCTTGGTTTTACTGTCTTTTTATTCATCTGCTCTCAAATAGAGTGACACAAGTTATTGCTGCTTTCTATTTCTCTCAAGGTCTGTCACTAATTTTTTTTCCCTTTCTCTTGGATGAGTGTAGCAATAAAAAATGCCTTTCCTTGAAGCGGTCAATTGATAGGTGTAGAAAATGAGAACAGAAAAGGACCATTTTGAAAAATGCCACAAGTAATTCACAAGGACAATATTTTAAGCAGCTCACAGAATTTCCTGCCAAATGACTGAGACACTGATAGTCTTGCTTTGTTTTATGACTTCTTTGTACATGTTTAAGAACAAATAAAGGATTTTAGCCTTCTCCATTCTGTTAATATTTTACTTATTTTGGCTTGATTAGCTGCTCTTAACAAACTTTGTACAGAAAAGAATGATATTGCAATGTTTTTGTTTGATGGTGGGTTTTGGTGACATGATGGAGTTGTAATTTAAACTGTGTCAATGAAATCCCTTTCTTTTCTGTCAGCTGAAAGAAGCAATCATAAATACGTACCCAGAGAATAGTCAGAAAAGATTAATGTGAATATTTATTGGTGCTTTGCCACAGAGAGTTGTTCCACATAGTGAATATTACAGAAAATTAGTACATGAAATAAGGTTAAGAGACCTGGATCTCTTGGAGGGTGGTCGACATGGTAAGATTGTCACCAATGAACAGAGACTGACCGATGGATGTATAAACACTGTCCTTTAAGACACTGTCAGATTGTTTATTGTCCCATAAGGTCTGTTTTACTAAGGCTAAAATAGTCAGTGATTGAAAACTAGGAGGTGCTCTGATACAAGAAGGTAAGAATTTTAAAAGAACTTAATTTTTTTTCTGGACTGCAAGTGTTTGGCTGTAATACAATGAACTCAGATTTATGTCATAGAGCTTAATGGTAGATTAGAGCTTAATGATAGTCTGTGTCATGCTACTATCTCAGCATCTACAATATAGGACTGTCAGATATGAGACCTGTGAGAGGGCTGTATATGTCAGACAAAGTATCCACGGGATGTTCCTTACCAAAACAAAGCCACACAAAGCTCTTTACAGAAAGAAGCTCAGACTATGGTTTCGCGTAAATTGTTGCAGTCAAAGAACTCACCTTTACTGACTACATCAAAAGTGTCTGTTTTCACCTTTTGCTATTAAAAGTAAATTTATGAGTTAAACAGGGCCAAGTAAAATAGATAAAGAACTGTGAACAGAGTTCTTATTTCAGTGATTTGGTTGCTCTACTGTATCAGATCATATTAACAGCTAATTAGTATGCTGAAAATGAGTCTGCATGACACTGGTACACACGTGCACTGCTCAAGGATCAGGCATGATTGAAGATTTACACTCTGTGATATTTTGCATGTTTAGTTCTAATGGAAATTGAATGACCTATTAACAGTTTTCAAATTTTACTCCACAATTAATGAAATTTTATTTAACTCTTAGTTTGACAAAGTTCTTACAGTGAAACTTGCTAACTACACTAACAAGATGTTTGTAATGTATTCCTCTGCTTACATGAAGGCAGGTTATTTTTTTATAAATTTTCTTAATAGAATAAATCTGACACTCATCACTCACATTGCTGCATAACTTTCATAAAAACTTATCTTAAACATATTGCAATTATGTCAAGACTGTACAAATATTGCGGTTATTATTCGAACATTTACTGATAATATGAAAAATACAATGTGGTTTCATACAGAACTAGATTAACACTGAGTACAACAACAACATTTGTTCAAAAATGCATTAATTTAAACACTGCTTTTTGTTTTTACCTTAAGATTGATGAGCTATCTGTTGTATTACAATTTAGCTCCTAGTAGAGTCACCAGATGAGTTCAGATTGTCACTGCTCTTACAGAGAACACGGATACAAAGGTTTCTGTTCATGTCAGCTTTGTCAGCCAAAGGATTGAAAGGTTTATTTCCAGTTTCGTATCTGCTGTCTTTTATTTAAGTTCTTATTGTATTTTTCAGTTAGAAGAACTTCCTCTTGTACATTTCTTGCTCATTAAAAATTTTTAAGGATGAGAGAATGAAGGAGTTTTGGAAAGTTGTCAATCTTTTCCCTGAAAGTGCATCAATGACCTTTTATTTTGGTATAAATGAGCAGCCATGGTTTTGATTAAGAGCCACACATTGCTGGAGATGTAAGTTCCTTATCGATCCACAGGTCAAAGCTTCATAGCTTTGTTCTTTTTAACCCTTAGAAATAATTCAATTTGTATGATGCATGAGTCCTGGGTGTTAACAGAGACTGTTTCTATCACTGGGTAACGATCCTCTATGTGCATGAATGCTTCGACATCAGTTATTTCTAATGGAGAGATGAGAGCGAATCCTTCTAGCTTACTACAGTTAGAGTTAAGAAATTAATGACTTTCAAAGAAGAGATCTCTGTGGTGCAATTAAAATAATGTGGCTTGGGGATGTTCCACCCCAGAGAGACATCTGTGGTAGTTTTAGGTCTGCCTAACTTTTCTGTGAAGAAATCACTGGTTGAGATAAGGATAAAACATTAAGAGGCCATAACTAAAACAGCGGCTTGAGCTGCTGGTTTTGACTGGGAGAGAGTTAATTTTCCTCAGAGTAGCTAATATGGAGCTATGTTTTGTATTTGTGCTGCAAAGAGTGCTGATAATTAAGGCGTATTTTAGCTATTGCTGGGCAGAGCAAAAGGTCTTTTCTGCTTTTCATACTGCCCCTCCAGTGAGCAGGATGGGAGGGTGGGAGGGGCACAAGAAGGTGGGAGAGGGCACATTCTGGACAGGTGAGCCCAAAAAACCAAAGGGATATCCCACAACATATGACATCATGCCTAGTAAATAAAGCTGGGGATGAAGGAAGTTGGAACATGCAGAGTCATAGCATTTGTCTTCCCAAGCTACGGTTACATGTGATGGAGTCCTACTCTCCTGGAGATGGCTGAACATCTGCCTACACATGGGAAGTGGTGAATGAATTTAAATGAGGAAGAGAAAAAACATTAGTATAGATTGACTGAATGCTTCCCTTTTTACATCATTTTTTTGTTATTATGTGCATGACATGGTTAGGATGGCTAGTTGCTCTCTCTTCTGCTCACAGTTCAGGACTGTCAGGCCCTCCTGTGCTGTGGCTTGGTTCGTCTCTAACAGCTTCTCCTTCTGACTTCTTGCTCTGCTCTGGGGACATCACTAACTTCTCTCCATGGATCTTTATTCTCCAAGCTACTCTTGTTATGCCTCCCTTCATTAGATGCTCCTGCTAGTCGCTACCATCAGATACCCCTTCCCCTGCCTGAGCCACAGCCTCTCTCAGGAGGCACTCTGGCCAGCCACTGCATTAACTGGCATTTTCCTTTATTTTGGCTCCAAGGCCTGGGGATCACTGTGGACCAACAAAATGTGGCAGTGCACCTCATGCTGAAACAGGTAACTTTCTGGCTTCACTTTACAGCTAACAGGAGACTTTTAAACTCTATTTTCTACTCTCTTGTTTCCTTTCCAGGCTGGATATTTTTTATATCAATACTATGATGTTGTGTGCTATACCTTTAAGCATAATTACCTGCTCTGGATTTCTATGTATTAATAAAATCAGAAGCCTTTCTCCATTTGATTATATACCTTATCTTGCCTTAAATCATAAATGGCTCACTGACATGCAAAACATCTATAAATATGTGTAAAATCATCAAAATAGTAATCATCTGGGCTTGCACACCCATCCTTTTCATTTGTCTCCTCTTCCTTATGTCAATAAATTGTTTCTTTATCTTTGTTCCCTTACTCTCCCCGAAATCTTTTCATCTGTGTGGACAGACACCTTTTGCTTTAGACTTCAGTCTGCAATGTAGTGGGTAAAATGTACCTCTCTACTGTGTCTACAGCAGAAGATGGGGTTTTGGTATGTTACTAAATAAAATCAAATTATATCTTCTGAGCCTTGTGATTTCATGAGTGTTTCTTTCAAAGTCACAGTGGAGGTTGGAGGTCTTCCTTTGGTTGGAGGTCTAAAGAAGAGTCCCTGGTCTAAAGAAGAATCCTAACTTTGGATAGTTAGCAAAGGCTTCATCCTTAGAATACTGTGGAAACACAACTTGAAAAGAGGCTGAAAACATTGATAAGAGAAAAATCTGTCAGAGACTGCTAAATATCAGACACTGTCTTTGATTCAGGAGGACCCTAATTCACAAAACTTTTAAAACTAGGAGATCTTAGGAGACCCCTATGGTGTTCACACAATTTTGACTCACCTTCTGTTGCTGGAAACAAGGCAGGAACAGACCTTGAATTGATCCCAAAAAGCAGAGGTTTTTTTCTCATGTTTTGTCATGTATAATGAAGAAAAGCTGTGCATGCATAGACTTATATAAATTTTAATTAATTTATAGTTTTTATAACAGTTACATTTTCTACTTGGAATGCAAAGCCTTATGAGCTGATTCCTGCTATTGAGCTGACACCTATGAGCTGACTACAGAAGAAACAGGTGCAAGGTTTGATTTGCTATGGTTACTTACAGTTCAGAGCTATATTTACAATGTTTTTACCAGCAATTAATTTGCCTGGCTGCAGCTCCCTGTCCTAGACACACACACCATGCATGTGTGCAGAGAGCACTGGTTGTCTGAGGATCTTGTGTCTGCACTGCATGAAGGATGCTCACGGGGTGCCCTGGTTTATACCATCTCGATTCCATCATAAAAGAAAAACTTCAGGCATATCAGCATTACACTCAGATCTGCAGTGTATCTCTTCAAGTATAGAGACTCTGTAAACACTAGAAGTACCTCTGCAGTGTTGCCCCTGTAGATGTATTCTGTGCCACCTGTGACAGGTTCATGGCAAGCAAAAGTAAAGCCAAATAGAAGAGGAAATTCAAATCAGTATTAATCACCATTAATCAAATAGTGTTATAGGTAATAGGGAAGCAATGTGTGAAGTGATGAAAACATTTTGACAACAAAGTGCCTTCTGAGCTCCACTCAGGGGAAGTGGTTATTCACAGCAGCAAATAGGGTAAAACAGCAGCTTGGAAAAGAATCTGGGGAGCCTCTCAATGTGTGAAACAGTATGAAAAAAAGGAAAGGTAGATTTATGTAAGGAGAGATTCATGTGCCTAATGAAGAAAAAGTAAATAAGTAAATACTGGGTGACAACTACATTGAAGAACTGGTAGATTTGATAGGATGAACTATATGGGTAGAGCCTATATAGGCAGTTTACAGAATGAATTGCAGTGAGACTATGTACACCTGTAAATTAAATGTTTCTGGGACTGAGCTTTTGCAATGAGACCAACAAACTGTCCATACTAATAATTTTTCTTACTTTCTACAAGAGGGTAGTCTCATCCAAATTAACCAATTTATATTGGATTTAATATTATGTTCATTGCTCATCTTAACTTGAGAGCAGTGCTTTGAAATTTGCAAATACAGTCCTATTTGGCCTGGATGGAATCTGGGCAAGACTTATTATAAAAAAATATGTATAAGCAAAAGAGAGTTTCAGTGCTCAAGAATGTCCCCATGCCTAAGTCTGTACCCCAGTAACTTTAATTTACTAGCAAAGATAAAGCTGGAGGGTAGGAAGATAGACTAATGGGTACTGGTTGTGATGTGACCAACAAGAAGACTACAGTTTTAGTGGAAGAAATTGCTACAAGTGGAAATGCAAAACACATATTTAGAACATAAAATCCTGAGGAAAAAGAAATAGGAAAGATAAATATTAGCACATGATAAAATGTATATGATTCTGAAAGACTTTTTTTCTATTTTTTGTAACTGATGGTGAAAAAGTGAAAAGAATGGATCTTAAACATTTGAGACTTAAGTATATTGACAGACATCTAGAAAAATATGGAAGAAGATGATGATAGAAAGACGGATGAAACTATTTAAATTAAAGCCCCTTTAGGACGGATATGTGATGGAAGTGAATTATACATTAAAGAAAGTCAGAAAAAGCAGGGATGTGCAACTCTGATTTTTCAAAACATGGCAAGATTATCTGTAAAATTAGATTTGGAATAAAAGAGTGACTTGCCTGGCATGTATAAGGCCATGAATTATACAGGAGACAACAGACACAAGAGGTAAAAAAGGAGAAGACTTGAGATGACTGGATCTTGCTTGAAATGTTGCCTTTATACAGAGGGTATCAGGGTCACTGCATTTTTCAGTTCTCAGCCTCTCACACTTGAAAGGGTTTTTCCTCAAAAAGGAAATTCATGTGCACTTGAAATCAAGGGTTACTTGTACAGCTGGGGATACAGTCAAATGCTGAACTGTGCTTTCTCTTTTAATAAGGACGGAGGTGAAATTACCACTTGAAAGTTCATATATTTGGACCGTTATTCCTATAACTTCCCACTGAAAACAAAACAGACAATATCCTTGCCATATTTAGATACACTGTTGGCCATACACAGACAAATGCAAAGAGAGTAACAGGTGAATGCACACTCAGAAGCTGGTACAGCTGTATAATTCATGTCTGAGACAGGGTCACATCAAACTCTTCAATCTCCCTGTGAAATATTACTAAAATAATTGTGAAAAGCAGTACACTGAAGGACTCCACTTTTGGAAAACAAATGTAATGACCTCCTACTAAATTACTCCTTTTGTTTAAATTAAAAATGTTTTTCTATATTTTACTAAATGGATGAATTCATAATATTTACAGTTATCAGTTCAAACTCAGGAGGAGTCTCTGTTGCTCCAAATGTTGTGGTGATTTGAGGAGACTTGCTCTGAATATTGGCTCTGGACTCTTCTCAGGCTGTAGCTTTCATCCAAGACATTTAGAAAGTACAAATCTGCACAGTCATTCACTTCAATAGCATTCTTTTACAGCTTTATTGTACTGCTGCTATGCCTATAACAATAAATATTTCTGAATGACTTGACAATTTGCAGCTTTTCAAAGGGGTTAGTCAAAAGCAGCTGAATTCCAAGTTCAATTAACATGCTATGAACCTGGCAAAGAGCACGCAAAGGAATAAGGGTAAGAATTTTAAAATTATTTGCTTTACAGTTATCCCCTCTGGATAGTCTAAATTAAGCACAGCAGCCACCAGGCAAAGTACCCCAGGATTTTCTGTAACCACTTGATTCACCTGCTGTTTCATCAAAAGTTGGAGCTTTCCCAACTGCCCTATTAAGTTACCTCATCACTGTGTGGACAACATTGGGATCCGCATGCTTAGCTATAATTTGAATCTATAGCAAAAAAGGGGAAAAAGAAAAGAAAAAGAAAAAGAAAAAAGAAAAATATAGTAGAATATCAGAAACTAAATATTGGAATTTAAATGCCACCATTTTCATTTAATGGCCAAAGAACAATTTACAGGATTAAAGAAAAAGAGATTTTAAACTTCCTTGTGGTTGCTTTATGTATTTCACAAATATAGAGTTTATACTGAGAAACAAAAAACTATATTACTGGTGAAATAATTCAATAAATAATACCATCCAGTGAGGCCCCAGAGAGTTGAAAAAGAGTTCTAGGAGGATTTGTAGACTCATATTAAAAAAAAATGGTATCCCTGACTTTCTGGATTGCTTATAAAGACAGGTTTTTAAGAGTCTTTTTTCTCAGGTTCTGTGACAAGATAATTGTAGTGATAGACTGCTGACAACATAGAGGTACTATACCCCATTTCCATTCAAACCCTGACATTTTAAATGCAATCAGAAAAGATGCATGAAATAAAAGAATGACTTTCTATGTTACTTCCTAAAGCTCATACTTATGAGTCTATAAAAATAATCACTAATACTTTAAATTATTTTATAGAGTTGATTCCCAACAGTTTCTCACTTTCAGACCATATAAAAACAGGATATTCAAGATGTTTTCAAGGGCAACTGAAAGGTGAAGTCATTGATATAAAGCTGTAACTAGAATCTGAATCAAACCACTGCAGTTTAAAGGAAATTTGAGACTAGAGCTTGATATCACTACCTAGAAATCACTTTTAGAAGTAGTTGCTGGCATCAACAAGAAGTATGTGAAATATGACTACTGATTACTCTAAAAAAATGAACAACAATATTAAAGCATGTGACAAATTTCAAGATCTATACCACGTCACACATATTTATGACATAAACTGATGATTGATAGAAAAAATTATATTCTTCTTGCAATTTGAAATGCCCTTTGACAGTTTATTCACATTAATCTTCATTAGGGAGAGGTATAGAATCAAATCTTTAAGCAACTGCAAAATCTTGCTGTGTTTTCCTATAAAAAATCTCCTTGCTACCTTGAATGATAAAAATGAAGAAACCAAAGATATAAAAGCTTCGGGGAAAAAACAAATATCTCCCTTGACAGAAGAATTATTAGGATTTTTCAGTGTTTTGTTGGGGGTTTCTGATTTTCTCTTATTAATCCTCATAATCCCCTGAACACAGTCATGAGATTTACTTTTCCTTTAGCCCTATATAAAGACTAACCCCTATTTCTTTTGAATTTCAATGGAAATATATGAACCTCCTCTAAAATACCTCAAAATTCCCCAAAAGAATGTGTGAGATGGAAACAAAAGATGGGAAGCTGTTTCACATTTGTTTACAGCAGATATAGCAGAACAAGTATCAGTGTCTGCCCTACCAGTATTTTGGATCTCTCCTAAGAGTTACATGGATTAAAAGTCTGCCATTATTTGGTTGCAGATCCTTCCACTTTTTTGCATACAAATATTAAAAGCAAGGATGAGGGAAATATAAAAATAAACCACCCAAATGATAAAAAAGCCAGGTACCATCTAAAAATTAAAGTATTAATTTCATTACCTTGGAAATACATAATGGAAAACTGGAAAATGGTAACAATTAACTGACATTAGTCAGAAAAGTGAGGACTAGACTTAGGGTTAGGGTCAAGGGAGCCACAAAGCCTGCAGCTCCAGGGACACTGGGGATGCAAAAGGTGTACCAAAGGGACCATGGCACTGCAACAACACTGCTCCCCCTCCAGCATCTGTCCCACCTGGGCTCTCCCTGATGCTATGCCAGCCAGCCTTATCCCTGCTTTTATGACTATTATTTTGAGGCTGCTAAGAAAATGGTTGAGTAGATACATGTTATATTCATATGTACATGTATTTATATAGTAAAGTATGTGTTTCTTTTTTACATTGCTGATTTTTTGCTTACTCTAAGCAAAAATTATCTTTCATACACAGGAAATCCTCCCTTTTTTTTCCCAGTAATTGTTATTGTTCAGCATGGGCTGGCACACACAACTAAGCCTTGTCCTACTTTTACGTTCTCTATTTCTTTCCTGTGTTTTTACAGACACCTTTTCGAATTATTTTGCAATATCTACCTGTCTTAACAGAACTAATTTTTAGTATTACTGTAATTCTTGTTCAGCCAAGGAATGTTTGTTTTAACATTACATTAACATTACATTAATGTTTATTAATGTAATTCTTGTTCAGCCAATTTTTCCTAGGCTATATTATATTCTATTTACTGTGGTTTGTAGACCAGGGTCCTGACTTACCAGTCAAACAACAGAGTCATATCATGTTTAAGCAGCCCTGCACAGTTCATTCTTTTTCATAACACCAACAAATTTTAACTTCTTCATCTAGTTTTACTTTCTCAATATGGATGTACACAGCAGTCCTTTTTGTTCTTCCCTGTGTTAGGTTTTCCTTGGCTTTCCAATGGCTTTTGCGTATTACAGGTGAGTACATAATAGTAACAGCACATGTGTTGGAACAACTCTTACCCCAAATCTTTACATATCCTTACCTCTGTATTCAGCAATACACTTACAGAGACATATAAGACATATTGTACAATGTTTTCGTGGACAAAACCACAATGCAGTGGTAATGCCTATTAAGTCACTAGGAACTAAATCAAGGAATAAACTGAGGAAAATATTTTCACCAAGGATGCAGTAAATTTCATCTGTAAAACCAATAATTATTACTGCATTCCAAGTTTGGCTTTTATTGGACTCTTTTTCTGCACTGCTGTTTCTTTGTACTGCTTGCTCCTCCCCTAATATTACTGTTCTCTCTAGACCAATTTTTGCACTATTAGCTCTAGAATTTATAATAAAAATTATTTTAAAGACAATGAAGCCAGGTAATAATTTTAACCATTGTGGTGCTTAACAAATAAAAGCTCATGCACAGTCATGCCTTTTTTTACAGCAAATCCTAAATGACAGTTACAGTTTGATGTGCCTGTGAAATCACTGGTTTACTTACAAGTGCTAAACTCTGTCCCCAGAGGTGGAAAGCTTAAAATAGTGGAAAGAGTAAGGTTAGAAAAATGTACTTGGACAGTGCCAAACATATAGAAAATGTCTCTGAATCCCAAGTTACTTTAGAAATCAAATGCTGCTATTTGCCAAATGATTACTGCTGTCCAGATAATAAAATTTCAGTTTGTTCTCCAGACTCCCTTTTGACTAGGGAATACTCGGACTTTGGTGAGATACCTGTCATTTGAGAAAGCTCTTAGATTTTAGCTACTGTTCATATTTTCAGATTCATGTACAGGGCTAGAGGCTATCTTGGGGTATTTGATATTTTTCCAGAGGAATATTTTGCATATGTTTGCATTTTTTTAATCATTCCTTCTAATCCGTTTTGTGGGTGTAAAATCAGCAATAGATGTGAAGAAGCTAAAGCAGAAAGACTAGAATAAAAAGATAACCCCTTGAAAAAATTAAAAAAAAAATTTAAGTGTCTGAATGTAGCAAGATGTATTTATTTTTATAACATATATTATATAGCCTATAATGATGTTTTACAGCCTAAAAATCAGATATTTTATCTTTGAATTAATCTCTTTCTGTATGGTTTAGGAAGAAATAACTTTTGTAATTTTAAATGCAACTTTTAGAAACCTGTATCTTTAAAGTCAAGTTACAGATGAACAAAATTAATCTCATAATTGAGGGAGAGTGAGAGTAAAGAGTCATAGAAATATTAAGACTGTGGCATTACTCAATGTTTTCCTTCTGAGTTAAATAAACATTTCCAAGAGTAAGAAGGTTGAATTCCTACAATCGCTGAACAACAGCAGCAAAAAGCACCCTAAAAATCTTCTTTCTCTAAATAATTTTATAACTCTAGGAATACAGCAAATATAAATAATTTGGTACTTTATGGTATTTCACAGCAGGGAAACATTGCTACTGTCAAATAACTAGAGAAAGAATATGAAACATGAACCCTAACAGTGGACACGCATGCTAGTATTGTAAATTGTGTGCTGGAGGGTTTCCAGAGGCTTCTATATTCACTATAAATCTTACTGGTGACAGATTTTCTGTTCTGATGTCATTTCCTTCATTTGTGTGTTTCTATGAGTATTAACCAAACCATTCAAGTGGGGATCTAAAAGGTACATGATCAAGTACATTGCAAATTTAATACTAAATTTACTTGAAGATGTAGAGGCTGAAACACCCCTCCATAAGACAGACCCTCTCATTAATTTCAGTGGTTATTAGTTTCTATATCAAGCTTTCAACAATTTCAGTTGCTAAAAGGTGCAGGAGCATTGTAAAGGAAAAGTTAACTATCCAATATGACACCTTTTTGGCTTGTATAAAATTTAGGACAATAAAATTCAAATCACTGTCTAGACCTTCTACACGGCAGTAAAAGTAGATACAATAACTGCAAATTATATACAAGTATGGATTTTAGAAATACAAAAAATTATAAATATTACATCAGACACTAGTTCCAGAGCTCATTCAAATGTTATATGAAATGTGGATCCAAATATCACATCCTGTGTACATTTAAAGTCAGAAGTTATAAATACAGGAAATTCTGAAATTGTGGTTCACTAATGTAAGCTCTCACCTCATTCCCACCTACAAGCTTACAGTAGCTTTTTGATGCTACTGACACATTAAGGAAATTCTAAATCAGAACTTTCAACTAAATGTTGTTCCAATTTTGAAAAGCCATTCAAGGCTTTGTAAGCACTAAGCGGTAACAGTTCACACAAGATGCAATGTTGTTTCCTTCCCTTAAGTATTCCACTTTAGAATGTCTCCTCCCAGAAAAAGAAAAAAGAAGACATTTTTGCTTCAGCCCAGTCTTTCCTCCTAATAGACTTCTGGTAAATAAACTATGGAGAAACCAGGACTTCACTTTTGCACTCGCAGTTTGAAAAATATTCTAATAAACCAAGGGAAGACAGTAGTATCCGTTGCCAACATGCCATCCAAGAAGAAATATATTCACAATTTTGAAGGTCTACAGAGTAAGTTAAAAAACAAAAACAAATGTAAGGAACAACTGAGCAAGGTTAGCAACAAATCAACAAGAATAACAAAATTAACAAAATGGACAACTTAGAGGCCTGGCATTTTCTCCCTAGATTCATATGGATTTCAATTTTTTAAAAAAAGATGTTTCTTGAGACTGTTATCAAATATAATTTACTTTGTAGTAATCTTTTATTGCAGTCATAAAAGTTATATAATAAAATATTTCTTACAGGATGCAATGAGCAAACAAGATCTGCCAGGAAACAAGTACCTCAATCCAAAATTAAAATGTAAAAAAATATTTTAAATACAGAGAATATAATGTAAAATAGATATTCCAGCCTAATTTATTTGGATCACAAAGAAAATGAAAAATTTTCCAACACTGCAGCTAACAGATGACAAGATTAATATCCATTCTAGAGAGGTGTTCACCACAAATGTATACATATATTTGTACTATTAGAATCTCATCTTTATCTTCTTCCAGACTCTATGAATTTTAATTAAAAAAAAAAAGGAAAAATAAAAAGAAATACATCTCTTGGCTTGATGGCACTGAAAGGTAAAATTTTCATTTTGCCAGCTTATCTTGCAGCTGAGTAACATAAAATATCTTAGCAAATTTCTTGAACAAATATTCTGAAATGAAAACTTACAATGTTTCGTCAAAGAAAACAATTCAGTTTCATCAGTTAAAATATTTTGACTTCATTGAAATTATTTCAGCTTTTTAAAGAAGTGTTATCGAAATCTAGCTGCTTTAATTTTAATGAGGTGATGTCCTTCAATGAAAACAGTATTATCTCAGAACATTTTATAAGATTTCAATGTTTCTTCTCACATCTGAAGCAAATGTGCATTTGAAATTAACAACATACAATGATTGGAGAAAAATGTTTCATATTGGCATAAAGCTTTGCCTCCATGGAAGGTGTTGTGTTTTTAAGCCCAGCTGGAAACTGGGCACCACACAGCCTCTCACTCAACCTCCTTCTCCCTTCCCTCCAACCCAGTGGAATGGGGAGGAGAATCAAAGTAAAAAGTGTAGGTTGAGATAAGAAGAGTTTAATAAGGAAGCAAAAGCTGCACACACAAGCAAAGGAAAACAAAAAATTCATTCACTGCTTCCTGTGGGCAGGCAGGTGTTCAGCCATCACCAGCAGAGCAGAGCCCCATCACATCCAATGATTACTTGGGAAGACAAATGCCATCATGTAAATATCCTCCCAGGTCCTCTTTCTTCCCCATCGCTTTATATACTGTGCATGATGTCCCAAAGTTTGGAATATCCCTTTGGTCAATTTTGGTCATCTGTCCCAGCTCTGTCTCATCTCAAACTCCCATGAAACCCAGCTTCCTTGCTAGTGTGGCAATATGAGGAGAAGAAAAGGCTTTGGCTCTGTGTAAACCCTGCACAGCAATAACAAAAGCATCTTAATATTATTTGGCACAAAACCAAAACACAACCTATACTAGCCACTGAGAAGAAAATTAGCTCTAGCCCAGCTGAAACCAGCACAGAAGACGAGGTAGGGACCTACCAGACATTTCACAAGCTGCATACATGACTGCTGCAGCAAGAAATTTGTTTCAAGGAGAGTCACATAAGAATGATAGTGATTTTAACCCTACTTCAGACCATATCCTATTATAGCCAATTGTATATTATTTTTCCCAACTCCAAAATGTAAAACAAACGTAAAATGAGAAGAATAAGGTCATCTACTATGAGACCATGCTTATCACTCTATTGTCTGTATAAATTATACTCAGAAGAGCTTTTCAAATTTCTCTTGCCTTTTAAGAACATCCCACCACAAAAATATTTTGCAACTAGCACTGAATTAAATCCATTGTGCTTTCCCATGACACTGATGAAGGAATTGTGTGCTGTGTTTTCATGACAAACACATCATTAGTGTACATACATTTAAGCTGATTAATTCATTCAGCAAGAAGGGACATTAGGGTTAGAATGATACAAAAGCACAAATCACACTTGATGTTTCCCAAATACCAAGCTTTGTGTGATCCAATCAAGATTTCATCAAATGTTTTATTAAATTCAGTCACGCGAGCCTTGCTGAAGCCAGATGATCTCTTATTATCAACTAGGAGTAAATTACATTCATTTTTAAAATGAATTTCAATGAAACTCTTCCTAAAATACTTGGAAGCTAGAAGGGGGTTAACTTATAAAATCACAAAATTGGAATTGTGTTTTTCCCTAGAAATGCAATGGTAAGCAGAGGAAATCAGCATTGTACCTATTACTGATCACAACAAAAATTGAAGTGTATGATACAGGCAAGATATGGTACGATCATTAATTACTAAAAGGAATTAATTTTGATTTACTCCTGATTTTTATTATAAAAACTATCATTTTAATTTGAAACAAACAATAAAAAAAAGATTCCTGACTAGGGAGATAAATTGCATGTTAGTAAACAGCATAAAAATGCTGCCTGTCTCCTCCACATAAAAGTTACATTTCCCATCTTTTATATGTAAGATGAACAGGGGAAAGACCTAAATATACATATTCAAAAGCATGAATGATCCTCTGTCGCTGGCATCTTTTGTGAAAAATCCTTTCTTAGGATTTTTCCTGCTGGAGCTGAGAAGCTTCAGTAACAAATGTAAACAATTATTATCTGCTGCTGTGGAATGCAACAGGTCTACGTGTGATTGGTCTTCTGTAGATGTTTGGATTTACTGACCACTCACGGTGGAGCTGCTATCACTCTCTGCCGAGAGACAGACCTTGGTTATTCATTCTTTCTATTCTGTTCTTAGTTAGCCAGCTTCTGAGGAAGCTCCTTCCTTTCTATTCCTATGTAATATAGTTATAATGTTATATATATATATATATCATAAGATACTAAATCAAGCCTTCTGATCATGGAATCAAGATTCCTGTCTCTTCCATCCATCTAAAAACCCCAGTGACCACTGTCACAATCCTCCCATTCAGAAGCTGAGAAAGAAAATGCTGAAAAGAGGAGTTTCTGCAGCAGGGGTTCCTGAAATAGACCCCATGTTAACCTGCGCTAGACAAAATGTATCAAAGGCAGAAAGAGACTTGCCTGTCCACTGAACCCCTAGCTCTACACCTGTGGTAGGCTGACTGGAAGAATGGCTCTCATAACCTGAAGATAAAATAATTTCTAATCAAGGGAGAAAGGGTATTTCTAAGCTCTGTAATGTGTACTCCAGAACTGGAAATCATGGCATTAATTTAGATGCAAGTACAAATGTAAGAATCGTACTTGAGAAACTACCATAGAAATTACAGAACAATGCAGAATGGGTAGGGATCCAGCTGTCTGAGTTATGTGCGAGGGCAGACCTGGTTCCTTCCCTTCGTTATCTGCTCAGGTCTGTGAGTTGGCAGCCTGGCTTTCATCACTACAGTCACACCCATTAAACATTTTAGCAGGCATTGGTAATGCACAACTGCACACTGAAGCCATATGTCAGCCAGCTAAAATAATGTATTTACAATTGTTTCCAAAACCAACTGACTATATTTAGCTTGGCATACTACACTGGGCACACCTGACAGGATGGGGATAGCAGGGGGCTGCAGGGCTCGGAGGAGGCCACAAACCACATTGTACTGGTATCAGAAGGAAAAGGAGTGCCTGAGATGAGAGGACACACTAAGGAGCCACTCATGGGGAAGACCCATGGGGGACAAACATTTAGGGGCCCATAGCAGGAGATGTGCTCTTGCGAGGGGGCACTTCATGCAGAAGAGGAGTGGCCCAATGGACAGTGGCCTGCACATAGCCCATGGGGAAAGAGGGAAACCCCAAGGGACTGCAGCCCACGAAGGGCAGGGCTGGAGGCTGTGCACAGAGAAGCACAGAGAAGGGGGAATGCCTGGGACAGAGCAAGTAGCAGCAGTAAGAAACTCTTACACACCACTCCGACTTCCTGCATGGCACATTCAAAGGAAGTTGGATGGTCTGAGTTTAACCCACAGTGAAAATAAAGAAGTTGAGAGAAGAAAGGGGTCAGCAGAGGTGCTCAGCTTAAGCTGAACCTAGGAAGTGGGGGAGTAAAGGTGTTTAACCGTATATGTCTCTTTTTTTACCTCAATTACAGATCAGTGATAAGAAATTTATATTAACTGGGAATAAATTAAACTAAATGTAAGTTCCCTGAGGGAAGTCTGTTTTTTCTGCAACGCATCCATAAGTTCTTATATTTTTAGTGGGAGTTTCACTGTCATTCAATTGATGAGATTCATCAGACAGAGGATATAAAACTGCATTATCAGCTTAATTATTACCATTAGTCTTCCCCTGGAAGAGGTCTGATGTATGACTAATTTTAAATATATGCTCAAGTGAAACTTATGGCCCTGAAAACCACAGCAGATGTTCAGGACTGTTTGTTCTTCATTCTTTTTGTTTACATTATATTGCAACGGTTCTACATTTTTACAGTGGATACAAACCTGGAAGTATGTCTTGCTTCTCAAGTACCAGAATGTACACAGCATCCCATACCTCCAGCACTGTGTTCAAACCCTTAACTGCAAATTGGAAATTTAAACTGGGCACTTATTTGGAAATTGAGTGTAAAGAATGAAAAAGAAGGAGATGTCTTGACTTGAAATAGTGTTATTAATGAGTAGCTGATAGGCCACAAAGCATTTTCTGTCCAAGTACACTGAATCATTCAAGTAGTGAAAAATAAAGCAGTCATTCGACTCTTACTGCAGTATAACCCCTCTTAGATATGACTTTCTAAAGCATAGATCATTCCGAGACTGACACCTCAGTATGTTGAGACCACAGCTTCTCTAATAATCTAATACAGCATTTACTGCAAGTTGACAGGAAAATGGCAAGGAAATAGTGATTGATTAAAAGGGAGGTCAGGACAGTGCAGTTTCTCTCAACACTGATTAAAACAAACAAACCAAATATTACATGGCATTTAGGAACCAATATTCTTTCCCTTTCAAAATGCAAAGATCCTAATTAGACAACCATATGAAGAAGCAGATGCATAATTTACTGCTGGATAGACATTGCATAACAGTAGAATCGCATTGGGAATTTGTAGTGTCAAGATTTTGCCAGCATATCTTATTATTTATTACTTCCTCAGGAAAGATTGAGGACTCCTAAAACATCATTGACCAAACTGTCCAAATATCTCCATTTATGACCAGGTGACCTTCCTGGTGGCTGAAGGGGAGGCTTTGGATGACTGGAGTGGATACCTGGACTTCAGCAAAGCCTATGACACAGTAAACTCCTGGAAAAGGCAATGACTTGGATATTTTCATTCTTCACTGGGTTAGGAACTGGCTGGACAGCCAAGCCCAGAGACTGGTGATTAATGGTGTTACATCCAGCTGGGGGCCATTCACTGATGGTGTCCCCCCAGGGATCAGTGTTGGGCCCCATCCTGTTTAATGTCTTTATTGGTGATCTGGACGAGGGGATTAAGTCCTCCATAAGTAAATTTGCAGATGACACCAGGTCCTGGAGTGCAGGAGGGCTCTGCAGAGGGATCTGGACCAGGCGTATAGATGGCCTAAATCCATCAATATGAGGTTTAGCAAAACCACGTGCCAGCTCTTGCACTTTTGGTCACAGCAACCCCATGCAGCACTATAGGCTGGGCATAGAGTGGATGGACAGTGGCCAGGAAGAAAGGGACCTGGGCTGACAACAGACTGAACATGAGCCAGTAGTGTGCCCTGGTGGCCAAGAAGGCCAGTGGCATCCTGGCTTGTGTCAGGAATAACGTGGTCAGAAGTACCAGAGAGGTCATTCTCCTACTGTACTTGGCACTGGTGAGGCCACACTTTGAGTGCTGTGTCCAGTTCTGGGCCCCTCAGTTTGGGAAGAACATTGAGATGCTTGAGCTCATCCAGGGGAGGACAACAAGGCTGGTGAAGGGTCTGGGATAGAAGGCATATAAGGAGTGACTGGGAACTGGGCTTGTTTAGCCTGGAGAAAAGGAGGCTCAGGGGTGACCTTATCCCTCTCCACAACTGCCTGAAAGGAGGCTATAGCCAGGCAACTAGTGACAGGACAAGAGGACAAAGCCTTAAGCTGCATCAAGGGGAAGTTTAGGCTGGACATTAGAAAAACATCCTTTCCTTCACAGAAAGAGTGACTGAGCACTGGAATGGGCTGCCCAGGAAGGTGGTGGAGTCACTGACTCTAGAGGTATTTAAAAAAAGACTGGATGTGGCACTTAATGCCATATTCTAGTTGACAGTGTGGTGTTAGGTTATAGGTTGGTTTCAATGATCCCAAATTTCTTTTCCAACCTAGTTAATTCTGTGATTCTGTGAAATAAATGGGAGGACCTGGAAGTTCTGATCAGGCATGTGATATTTTACTGTCTCGAAATTCTCAAAGCCTTAGATGAGAATCTCTTCATAGATAACCAGTATCAGTCTATTACTTTTCTTAACATAGGCTCTGAGTAGAAAATGCTCTTATTTATCTTTGTAAGGTTTTCTCACTATTTTATACTAAAATATTAGAAGACTAAATATAACCTCAGATTGGGATACTGTTACAAAAAGAGTCTGTTTCTTCATGACAAAACAATTCCAATTCTATATATACCCAATGGTAAGAATGATTTGAGTTGGAAGGGACTTTCTAAAGATCGTACTGTCCAACCCCGCTGGCAGAGGGCAGAGACATCTCTCACTGCACCAGGTTGATCAGAGCCCCATCCAACCCTACTGTCAATGTTTCCAGGAACAGGGCATGGGCCATGGAGCATCCACAACTGCTCTGGACAGCTCTTTCCAAGGTCTTGTCACCTTTATTGCACAAAATTTCTTCCTTATACCCTATCCAAATCTATCCTCTTTCAGTGTAAAACCACTACCCCTTGTCCTATCCCTAGAGTCTTTGGTATAAATTATTTTCCATCATTCCTATAAGTTCTTTTTAAGTACTGAAAGACTGCAATAAGGTCTTCCCAATCATTCTCTTTTCCAGATTAGACCTAGAAGGAACCTAAAAAAAATCTGCCCTTTGCAACAGACTGGTCTGAATGATGGGGGAGGGGGTGGGGGGGTGGTGTGGTGTGTGGTTTCTTTGTTTTGTTTTTAGTTTCGGGTTTTTTTGGTTGATTTGTTTAAATGTTGCTAACAGTTTGACAAAATACTGTGACCATTCCCATTCCTTTATTCCTTCAGGGATCAGATGTAGCAGTCAAAAAGTAATCAGTAAATATAAATGAGTTTATTATTCTTCCCCAATGGTTAGGATATCATATTATGATAAAGGTATAAATATTGACTGCAAACTTCCAGTGACTGTGTGAATCCTTTGATGACCACTGAACTGATATGAAAAAGATAATTCTTTGGGGATAGATGATTCTCAGAAAGTAAAATCTGGGTAGTGGTAGCACTCTACAGAAATAAGGTGAAGGATAGGCAGCAGGTTGGACAGGAAAGAAAGTAGGCCATTCAGGGGACCTGATACTGAAGCAGATGGTGCAGTCCTCTGTGCAGTCATACTCCGTGCAGTCCTCAAAATACTGGGAACAAATCTCCTGAAAGTAGGTGATTCCTTGTCTTTATAAGGAATTGGACATTCTTAGATTTCCTACGTTCAGTGGTAGCCAAGTTCAGTTTGTTTTCTCATCACAGGCAAAGGTTTACAGTAAGTCTCACATCATGGCTGAGACTCGTGCTACTAAATGCAAATTCCATACAATGGCACTTCCTTTCATTTGTTTTTAGCAGCAAATCTGAGCAAAAAATAAAGATAACACATCATTTCTGGCAAAGAAAGGTGGCTGCATGTCTCAGATGTAACCTGCTATTTGTGACTAAGTACATGAAACAGAATTAATTCTGTTTGCCTGACAATGTGAGATGGTCCATGTGTTATGTATTTCTGAATTCCATACTTTGAATTTGTCAAGCCTACAAAATACAATTAAATGTCTTTTTCCAAGGCACAGCTGTATAGGTGCATATATATAACATTGAAATTCTCTATTCCAAGAAATTGTTTCAGTTCAGTTCAGCCAAATACAAACGTAATGATAAAATAAGGCTGAAAGTTATGTGGAGAAATGATTACTCTTTTGAAGAATTAAACACTTGAAGGGAATTGTTGATCCTCTCTTTCAAATGTATGCTTAAGTATTCAAAAGGCACAAACTTTACATTTAATAGTTTAAATATTTTTTGCTTCTTATTAGCTTTAATAGAAAGAAAATAAGATTCAGGACAGAATTTAACAAGAAAATTTTCTGCAAAATTTTCCTAAAACTAAGACGCTATTGAAAACATTTGTTCTAGAGCTGTCATTTTTGAAGAGAAGCATCATTTATGTGAAGTTTGGAACCTATCTGAAGTGATTCTGGTATGATCTAAAGTGCTGCAGATGCTTTATGTGCTTCAGTAAATAAGATGCGAAACACTGATTAAGATTGTTTCAGTTATTTAAATTCTTTTTCTATGTTGATTGTCAGTGTGTTATAATCTCTTTTGTAATTTATGATGAGATATTTTCAATCATCTCCTTCTTTGAGGTCAGAGAAATTTTGGCAAGGAAATGTCTAGATTTTTAGTTTCTGTTAACAGAAAAATCTACTTTGAAGGAGTCACATAAATCCATGAGGTGTAGGAGATCACTGATTTATTTTATTTCATGTAATGAAAACACATCTGTGGAAACAGCAAATTAAGTCGTGATGAGGCCAAGCACCCTGAGGAGTCAGAGAGAAGGATGGTTATTAAGCAAGGAGCAGTTAGGAAGCAATCATGCTGCCCTCTCTTTCTGCCATATGAGGCATTTCAGCCTGGCTCTGGAGCAACCACCTCATCCCAGTGGCTGAAGCAACTACCAGCACACTGATGCCACTTCTGTTTAAAAACCAAAATCAGGCGAATCTTTTCAGTGCAGGCTGGCACACTCAAATGGAGTCTTAAATTTACATATTTTCTTCTTGTGCTGCTCTTGAACATCCACTGACAAAATAGCTTTTCACTTCTAAACCAAACCTTTTAAGAATGACAAAACTACTACATAGGTCTGATCTTGATATCATTGCTGTCAACAACAGTTTGGCAATTTAATTTCAGTGGGAAGATCATATTGATTAAGCAATGGACATTAATAAAAATAGACTTTTCTTAGTAGAGTTTAAAATAAGGCAAGTATTCTGCTTCAGTGATAAATTCTGAGGAAACGTAGGTACTTGGGTGAACACTCCATAATTTAAAATCCCGTATTTGTTAAGGTACAAGGAACTGGTTTTGTTTTGTTCATCAGAACAGAAGATTAAATAAATAATTCTGCTATTGAGAAAGTAACAACTAGATAGAGAGATACTCCCACTTTAAATTCAATAGGAACTCAGTCTGAGAGTAGGGGTACATGTAAAGAAAGTACAACGTGAACATATTTTATTAGGAGGAAAAGGAGAAGACCATTCCTTTTATAGATAGGCATTCTTTGAATTATCTTAATCATAATCAGGCTTTTGATCCCAACATATGATCGTACCCATCTCAGGCAGTCAAGCTTAAAATTTTATTTCCAAATATAATCCAAGAAAAAAGATCATAAATTAATTCTGAGATATGTTGATGTTTCCTGGCATACACTGTCTGTCTAATCATCTCCCAACAGAGGCCAACAGTTAGGCAGAGGCAAACTGGATACTTAAGTGCAGAAACACCTGTCTTGCCAAAGCTTTGTAGCGTAGATAGGCTATACCAGGAAATATGGCTAAAGCATTCTTAGAAGAAGACCCAGATAGCTCACAACAGTAAATGCTACCTTAACAGGAGAAATTTCTGTCTCCAAAATAAGTAGAAAGCATATTAGTTTTTCCAGTATTTCAATTATATTTACTGGAAAGCAGTACGAGACTTGATATTTTGGAGTATTTGTTTGCTAAATTTAGCTCTGTGAAAGTTGATCTTCAAAT
Organism: Setophaga petechia; assembly: GCA_024362935.1. NCBI lineage: Eukaryota > Metazoa > Chordata > Aves > Passeriformes > Parulidae > Setophaga > Setophaga petechia. The sequence goes on from JANCRA010000015.1 coordinate 18,500,244, forward strand.
ATATATTTTGTTGCATCTCCCTTTTTAAATTTAAAATGCAACAGAAAGATCCAAAGTGGACCTTATTTTTTCTCCCACTCCCAGACATCAAATTCCTAAAGCAAATAAACACTGGTTTATTTTTAATATGGCACTCGATGCTTTTACTCATCTCACAGATACATGCTGATACATAGGACTTTAAAGCCAAAAGATGATATTTGTCTGAGCTGGATCCTCATTAGTTTCAAAGAAACTTGCTTTAGGCCAGTAAATTTGTACTGAATTCACCAGCTGATCATCTGGTCTATAACTGGAGAATGTTGAACTTATAAATAATAAAAACCATTCAAAAGAGACCATACAGACTTGATTTTTCTATAACATTTTAAAGTGGGATAAATAAGGCTGAAGTTAATGGGGTGAGCACTGCTGTACAACTGATGGGAGAAGATTACAGGAACATGAGCTGTTATTTCCCTTCATTTGACCCATCTTCTTCCATTTCATCAGGCACTACAGGAAGGAGACACAGGAGCTGGTAACACTGATGTGCCATGCCAACAATTTGGAGAGCTGCCTAAGCTGGCTAAGGTTTAATGTCATCTGCAGCTCTTAAGGATGCACTTCCACAGCAGGAAGACAGAGCATTGCTATTTGAGAGTGAAGAAATTAGCAACAAAATTGCTAAGATTAGAGTTATTATGACAGGAAATGTGTGTGTAGGCACTAAAATCAAAATATAAAACAGGGGTTAAAGGGGTGACAAGGTTAAAAACCCTGTATTGAAAACATAGGACATTGTTTCTAAAACACTATTCCCAGGAATAAAATTAAGAAATATATTATGTCAAGACTAAAAGTCTTGAACTTGGAAAAATCAAAGTTCAGCTGACTGTCAGCAAAGATTTTTTATTGTAATACAATGAAGATGGCAACAAGATTACGTTTTGTCATATATACCAGCTCTTTTTCTATTAGTTGCTCAGGAAAACAAATTGCAAACATATATTTCAATGACACATGTAGTAACATACAAGACCTCCCCCCCCCAAAAAAAACAACAATCAAACAAAAAAACACCTAACCAAACAAAAAAACACCTAACCAAAAAAAAAAAAACTGGACAGCAGGCAAGATATGTGGCCTAAGATCTATGGAGACTGAAGAAAGCAAGATTTTGACCCAATCCTAACATCTGATAACTACTACAGGTTGTAGAGTTTGTCACTGCCAGTCAAGAGGACCCAGAGCTGCTGTGAGGACTCCACTGCCAAATCTCTTCTCCTGTGTAGCACAGAAATTATCCTGGCCAGGCCAACTGGATACGCATCTTGTTGGCAAAAATCTTAACATATTCAATGCTATTTAATATGTTTTTACCGTGGTCGTAATGGTAGACCACTGAAGTCCACAGAAAGTTAAGACATTGATTTTATACTTCAATTTTGGCCTAGAAAGGGAACACCCACATTAATGTTTCAGGGCAGATCAGGAAGATGCTTTTGAAGCAAGTCATCTGACATATTCATATATTTCTTTCATATTGCATAGTACTGTCAAAGTAGAAAAACTTGATGGAGAAGTTGAACCAGCAGATGCTCTCAGAGCTTACTGTTACTCACTGACTCTTTCCACCTGCTAATGGGCACTTCTCATGAGAACAAACTACACCTAGTTCCAAGTAAAAATCGTTTCTACTACAGTCATTGGTACCCAAGAAGGATCTGTAACTACCCCTACAATTAGCATTGCTACTTAAGTAGCCTTTCCTTTCTCTGATGGGGCAGAGAACATCAAGATGTGTTCTGGTTTCTCCTCTGTGACTCCTTTGCCCTCAGCTTATAGGCAAGTAAGAATTTACACCTGTTTTCTTCATACTAAATTCTGTAATGATCCTTGTCTGTCAGGTTTTTTTTGGCATTTTTATTTTTGTTTTGGGGGTTTTTTTTGTGTCCCTCTCAATCTTTCCTGCAGTAAAAACCCTGCTGCTCTTTAAACTGATGCCACAATACACTGGCTTAAAACCTCACGGTGTTTTCCTGCATTAAGACTGGGTTCCATAATTTCAAAAAGGGTTTGACGCTTTGGCTTATGGGTTGGGGTTTTTTGTTTGTTCGTTTGGGGTTTTTGTTTGTTTGTTTGCTTTGGTTTTTTGGGGTTTTTTTTTCTTTTTTTTTTCTTTTTTTTTTTTTTTTTTTTTTTGAGCGGGGGAGTTGGAGGAGGGGAAAGTGCAATTATGTTTGACCTAGAATACATTTCATCCGTCACAGCCTACATCTCTGCCTGGCGGCACTTTATTCCCCAAGGAGACAGAACTAACCAGTGCCACTAGAAGAAGTCACCTCTGACGGAAGCCTCGGGCCTGGCAAGGGCTGCACCGGCCCCCCGGCAGCGGGCTGGGCCGAAGGCACCCGGTGCCGGCTCTGAGCCTCCCTGCGCTGTCTCCAGCCCTGCGGGGAGCTCCCTACCCCCGTCAGGGGCTGTCTCCATCAGGCAGGGCAGGGGGTGTACAGCGAGGAGGACGCGAGGAGCTGGGAAAGCGATGCCTAAGGCACGGGCAGGCAGGGCTGGAGCCGAGCCAGGGCAGAGGAGCGGGAGATGCGGGGCTACAGAGGGGGCACAGAGCAGGGTGCACAGAGCAGGGTGCACAGAGCGAGGGGCACAGAGCGGGGGGCGCACCCGCTCCGTGCACCGGCACCTTTCGCGGCACGGCCCGTCCTCGCCCCACCGAGGGGTTGGAGACAGGGAGGGAAGACGGAGAGACGTCTGAAGTGGAGCCTCAGGAAGGGAGAAGAAACGTGTTTCCCATTGTTTGTTTTTCTCAGTACCAGAGTCGGGAATAAAAAGTTTATGTTGCTCGGCAGTGAGTTAAAGCGGTGAAAGGTCTGGACCCGGGAAGTTTGCCCGCGGTAGTACCAGTGGGCCGTGCTCGTCCTGGGAAGAGCCGAGCTCGGAACGCCAGTCCGGGGACTGAGAGATCCCGCGGGGCCGGGGTCGGGGTCGGGGCCGGGGCCGGGGTCGGGGTCGGGGCCGGGGCCGGGGCCGGGGCCGGGGCCGGGGCCGGGGCCGGGGCCGGCCGCACTGTGTGCTCCCGTCGCCTTCCGCCTTGGCCGCCCGCAGCTGCAGGGCAGCCAGCACCTTGGGGATCAGGAACTGGGAGCTGATCGCCACCAGTGTCGGACCAGCCTTGTAAACTTGTGGGCTTGGCATTTTACGGAGGCTAAAGGGGAAGGTTGTGAAGCAAGTTTACTCAAACTGCGGTAATCTTAACCCAAACAGTGTCATCTCCAGGGGTGAAGGGTGGAGGTGTGCTCTGTGTGCGTACACGCTGAAAAAAAATCTATCCCTCTTGTCTGAGAAGAAAGCTTGAGTTTACAATTCAAGGATATTAAAGTTGTGATCATGCTTAGTTTATAAAAGGGTGTGTGTTCAAACAGGGCTATTTCAAGATAAAGTGGAACAGAAAGCTGAGGAGATCCGGAAAGAGCCGTGATTGGAGATGGTGCTGGAGAAGTGCTCCCTGCCAGAAGAGATTTGGCTCTGAGGACTGTGTCCTGTGAGTGGGTTGCCCAGATTGGGGCAGGCACAGACAACCTTACGAATCTGTCACCCACAGACAGCTCATTCTCACAATTTTATTATTTATTTTTAAACTGATTTTTTTCACTTTTTATCACTGGTATTTTGGCAGCCTTTAGAAGAGTTTTCTTTTACTGAAAATAGTGTGTGATGAAAACTTTCTTGTATTTAGCAAAATTCTGTTTTCCGTGTTGAATTCAGGGGGACCAATAGAAAAGTTAGCAAAGTGTGAATACAAAATAGTAACTGGCCTACTTTAGGAAAAGCATGTTCTCACCTGCTAATCATAACTTTTGTGGAGGAAACCTTTCCTCTGAATGTAGTCAGAAAAATCAACTTTATATACTTGTATTTATGTCCTGAAGAGATCTTCTTATGTGTCTTCTGAGCACCCTGTCTAGCTTAGTGACAGAAACACATTTATCTTGTCAGTACTGCCGATCAATGTAGTTGCAAATGGAGGAACTGTGCTCTGTTTTATCTTGTCTATCATCAGCAGAATTTCCAGATTAATTCCCACACAAGAGTCTTTTCTCTCAGAGTTGATATCTCAAACAGAAGCAGAGAAGGAAAAAAAAAAGCTTGATTTTGAGATCTTGGCTCTTGATCAGGAAACTTTGTTTGAAAAAGTATTCCTGGGCTAGGAAGATGACTGAATGAGCTGTGTTTGTAGCTAAAGAATCAAAAGGGGCTGCACAAGAAGAACAGAGGCTGTATCTCATTCAGAGTACATGAAGCTGTACAGTTAAGATAATTTTTCAGTGTCTTGATTCAACTGAGTAAAATGGGTGATAGCAGGGGTGGTATGTTGAGAAATTTGTTTTTCATAGGAATAAATGAATGTTTTTCAAATATTATTTAGGTCATAGTTAATTAGGGCATAGTTAATTAACTAACTTTGGTATTCAGTGACCTTGGCCATATCCTTCTGTCTGAATTTTGTTAGATTTCTTCTAACTCCAACTTCCCTGTTGTCACCAGAAAAACGTGGATTAGCAGTGCATGTGATCTACTGGATCTGCTCCTGTTTGAACTGTCAGTGATGTAATGTAGTTTACTTCCTTACAGGAAAAGGTTTAGGATTGGTGTTTTTTGGTCTGTTGGGGGTTTTTGGCTTTCTTACAATGTAGTGCCATAGCAATAAATGCACCATAAAGAACAGCGCTTAATGTCCTAAAAAAAAAAAAAAAAAAAAAAAAAATACTCTTAATATGTTAGGAATCTCAATATATTATTTTATGGCTAGGAGAAATTTCTATATTAAATAAGTGGCAATCATTACATAGAAAAAAGTTATATACTCATTAAAGATGGAAATGATGCATCAGGTTCAAGTATTTCTAACAGAATTCAAGGGTGGATTTTTCCAAATTATTATTCCTCAGACTTACTCAGAGCCTGCCTTAATCTGAAAGTGGCTACTGATTTTTCATGATGTCCTTTACACTTATCATTGCCAACATGGTCTATTGTCAAGTTCAATTCTTGAAAGACAATAGGAGTAATAGCTATGTTGACTTTAGAGTCAAAAGTGGGTAATATGGGTGTGCCAATGAAAGAGTTGTGAAATAGCTGCACTCCTGAAGAGACAATAATCCTTTCTGGTATATACATTCTACTTAGCACACTACTGAAGACTTAACTGTTACCCTTTTTGCTTGTTTGGTTGGTTTTTTTTAAAGTTACTTGAGCAAATGAATCACTTTCTGCAGAAAAGGAAGGAATGCTTTGGGTATCTAAATTAAAATTTTTGCTCAAAGATTGATTATAAGTGAATGAAGCCAAAATGATTCAGAAGAAAGTGTTGATAAAGGCTTACTAGGTTATAATTGAAAATGGCTGGAGGGAGGTCTTCATGTAGTAAAGTCAGGTGTTAATTTGCAGATCAAAAGAATCTGTGTCTTCCTACTCTGATTTGTTAATGTGGTGAGGTGAAGTCAGCATCTTAGTCTGTTGCTTACCAGGTTCTGTATGGACTCTGCTGCCATTTCTGTCTTTGGAAAAGGAAATGTACACAAGATAGGGCCTGTTTGTGTAACAATAAGAGAGGTACCAGCAAAGTACTTGGCTTTGTAATAATGTATCTTTTAGCTCTCTCCAGCCAGACATTGCTTAGGGATTGGCTGTTGTGGTCTGAATTGCTGCTAGTAAAGTCCAGGGTAAAGAAGTAAAAAGGGCCTTTGCATGGTACCCACAGATGTTAATTCAGCCGTGTGCTGAGATGTTCAGAGTCCGAGGCACACACACAAGGAGGGTCCAGGTTTCTCCCTCTCAGGGGGCCCTGGGAGTCAATCTGACCTTGGGGCAGTCCAAAGATCAGGGCCAATTAGGGAATAGGGAGGGAGTGGCTCAGGGACATAGGAACAGACATAGGAACAGGGGAAGGAGCCAAGGGCATCTTAACAGCTTTTTGAGGGAGGCTGCTTGTCTCTCCCTATCCTAGGGGATGCCTCCCAGGATCCCCATAGTTGACTTCCCATGTATGTTCTACAAAACACTCTTTTTTTGCAGATTTTGGGTGAAAGTTTTTTCTGCTTTGTAATAAGAATGAAAAGAGGATCATTAATTGTACTGGTTCTGTTGTCTTCTTTATCGTGAGATGGTGAAAAGGGCGGTATGGTGGGGAAGAAAATATGTTTAATTCTGTTTTTCAGTAGAATATTAATATTTATATAGAAGTCATAAACTGCTTTAAAACCCCCAAATGAGCAAATGAGAGACAGAAAATGAATATGTTAAAGTCTGAAGAAAAAGAAGTCTTGATGAAAGTAAGTAGATTAAATAGTAGATTAAAATGCAACACGCTTAAGGCTTCCTGAACTTTCACCTGAGTCAGATGTCTCAACAGAGCTAAGGGTTTGTAAAAGAACAGATCTTAAATACTTTCACTTCAGATGACAGTATACAAATCTCACAAAGTATTTTCTGTTCAGGATCTGGTTAGAGTCTGTGGAGTTCCAAGAAGTGCATTGTGTCTGCTGACACAGAATTGTGTCCCCACTTAGTGCATCACTATAACAGATGAACATGAAAAAGTGGTATTTTGCAGTTCTGAAAAAGCAGTAGCAGATTTCATTGCATAGTAACAAATAAACCAATTCAAATACACCTCATCTTTCCTTACTCAGAAGAAAAGCATGACAGTTATATTTCCTTGCAAAATACTGTATGTTTCTCTTAGAAAGAGAAATTCATTCCAGTTCCAATTCTGAGATGTTATTTATATACTCCCCCTCCTGCCCGCAAATATATTTTTAACCAGAAAAAAACCACAGTTCAACTAAGTTTGTCAGAATATAATTCAGGCTGTCAATACATACTATATTATTTTCTGTGTCTTGGGTTCTGGCCTTTATGCTGAGTAGGCCAGAACTGCATAAATACTTGTTTTTTATTTAAATCAATGTATTTAATACAACAAACTAAACTATATGATATCCATTTTAATTCTTGCAAAGCAGAATTTTATGTATGCAATCAAGGGAAATTTCAAATATTTAAAACTCCTAATTCCACAGTTCTGCCTGACTGTAAATTCAAGACTTTGGGTGTTCCTTTCAGGGTGCAAGGTGTTCCATGTGCCTCTGTCATCTCTGGAGTTTAACTTATGAGCTTCCAGCAAACAAACCATGATGTGTAAAACATGATTGAAAATTCATGCCTGCTCTAGGGATAAACTTGAACATTCTATTTAATCAAAATGTATTTCATAATATACTTTATTTTTTGTAAAATACTATTTTGAAAGGAGGAAATTAAAATGTTGAAAACTTTAAAAATTTTTCTAACCCAATGTTTAGGTTTTATTTTTAAATTTATTTTTAACTTTTTAATATATTTTTAATATAAAAATCCATATCGAAGAATTCATGCAGGAAAAAAGTAAAAATGAGTGCAACAGTTGAAGAAGACATAGCTTTAGGTCAAACTGAACTACAGGAAAACGTGTATTTTCCTGCAGTGCAAATTCAGTATGAAATTTGGCGTTCTTAATAAAATTGTTCTAGGGAGAAATTTAGCAAAAAAGATCAGGCTTTTTTCAAGGAAAAAGATTTAATTTGAACAGGATCCATTTTACCTGACAGTTTCCATCCAGAGGTGTGATACCTAGTGTTAGGTAGCCATTGGTATTTACCTCCAGAGTCCACAAAAAGAGATGACATTCCTCAGATGATTAATCTCTATCCTTGAGTCTCCTTTTTGCACAATTTATTAAAAAAAAAATCATGTACTTTGATGTATGAGAAAAATCATAGGAACTGTTCAAAAGTAATCTGCAAATTTTAAATACATAAACTGTTTGTGAATGCAAATTTATTGTCCAAATCAATATTCTTATCCTAAAGTATATTTAAAAATCAGGCAACAGAGCTAAGTAGCAATTATTATCAAGGTGTAGGATTAGCTTCCAATTTATTCTTGCGTGATCTGTGGATATCTGTTGTAGTGACTTGGTTTTGAACATCAATGTGGAGAATTGAAATTTTTTTATTATATAATAGTACAAGGAGAATCAAGTCTGAATTACACTCAAAATTAGCATTGGTTTGCTAATTGCTATACACATGAGGACTCAATTACTGTGCTTCAGTCCACATGTGTAAAGGAGTATCTATAACCAGTATTTCAGGGTGAAACTCTAACAAGCCTACAGGGATATCAGTATTGTGAGGATTCCTCACCTGTTTGGGGGTTTCAGACTTTCTCTAATCAGTTTTAAACATACAAACAGGTACTGCTGAGTTATTTCTGCAAATAACCATAAGTGCCTCAGTCCGAAAACAGCATTTCTTAACAAATCTGTATTTCTAAATTGACATTTATCAATCTTCTCTCTCCTATTTGTTCATTTCATTAGAAAAAGGGACAAATATCTTGCTGAATTTTAAGGAAGGTGATTATAAACCCAAACATTTTTATTCTCTCTGTTGTCTCATTTTCCCATAGGCCCTAAATGAATTCTAGAACTTCTAGTCCACCTAAAATGTACTATTCATGTTTTTTTCAGGTCAGTATTCACACATAGGAACTCTGAAACAGTGCCAGTAATTATGTAACCAAGCACTTACATTTTTTCTTTAGTTATTTGTTTTGGAAGACCCTATGATATCCATTCTCCGGCAATTTTGTACCCAAAACAATACTACAAGGAAACTGAACATAGTTTCTCAACTAATTTTATCAAATTGGGATTTTTTTATTTTACCCAACCGTGATCATTGGTTGCAATACTTTCTATTCAGCAAATAATATTCTGAGTTAAAAATGCTAGTGAGTCTGGTTAACAGCAAAAACAGAGCTAAATTGTGAGCATTAGAATTACAGATGCTCTCATTTGCACATAATCTTTGCAATACCAGCCACATTAAGTTTCATGGTAATGAACCACACTAAACAAATCTTTCAGAAATTACTTTATAGACTGACAACAAGAGAGTGTTTACCCTGGGCTGGTGCAGATGGAGGTAAATGGGCAGTGGTCTGAAAAGCAGGGAGCCAAAGTGTTCCTGTTTATCATTGTAGACCAAATGAAAGAGTTTGTGGGACATACGGAACATTACAAAGAATTTGCAATAAGTATATCATCAAGTAAATTCTTTGTTAAAAAATATATTTTTTTTTTGTTTGAAAACTGAATGGAATTTAAATAATCCAATGGATCATAATGGATCAAAATGAAACTAAACAGCCTGTATAGTTGAAATATATTCTGCTGGAGCAATTGATAAAATTTCTGTTATATTTTTTTTCATCTAGATTTGGAATAAAGGAAAATGATATCTTAGGCAATAGGAAAGTATTTCCTGCCTACCTGTACTGAAAAATCATTAATGGTCTGGTGGAAAAAATGCTACTTGAAACCTACAGCTTTAGCAAGGACAGTGCTAGTTCAATGTAAAATTGGGCGACTCTACCCTGACATTACAACTACTGATAATGTTCAGAAAGAAAGCCTTGGTCACTACTTGCTGCAAGAAAGATGTGAGAAGGGAAGACAGTGAGAAAATTATTTCTTGACTGCTAATTCCTATGACGCATACATTCCTTCTGCACAAGGAGGTTGTTCTCCGCCTATGAACATCCAATATAGTTTTCCTCTCTTTTGTCCAAAGGTAATTTTGAATTACCCATTCATGATGAAAGAGAAGTGAGCCCTAATCTGTATTTCCAAATTCTGCTGATCCTACAGCTAAAGTATCTGCAACAAATTTCTTCAGCTTGCAGTAATGCTGATAAAGTTAATGACCACTTAGGCAAAATAGAGCATTGATTGCAGAAATTTAGGTGCTTGAGAGAAATATGTGTCTTCATGAAATCAAGCCACATGTTAAGAAACTTGAAGTCAGATCACTTTGTAAACAAGTGTAATAACAATGCAAAGAGACCCAAGCATTCTGGTTTATATTCAGTTGTTGACAAGGAGTGATTGCTAATGTGTGAGGTATTTCGGAGTCTTCCAATTGTTATTTGAATTTGCTGGCCCTTTGAGAACCAAAAAAATGGAAAAATGAAGTTGTCCTATGTTGCTTAATTGATGCATGTTGATCTTTTCATAAAATGTGCTAAAAATTCAGAGATGGTGTATTCAAGCTAGGTATTCATTAGCACTAATTTTTCCATGGTGTGTGTCCAGTTTGATTTGAAATCAACCAAATTGGAATCCACTGGGTTTATGAAAAGGAGAAAAAGCATTATTTGAACAGAGTTCTCCAATTATAAGATATAGTGGCTTTTAGTATTGGAAAAAAAATCTTATATTTCAGGAATAAAAAAATTAATGAGGGTTTCCTTTTATTCTACCTTCTGGGAACTTTTATTATGGTTGCCTTCTGTTTTCTCTCCCAAATTCCTTTTTTTTTTCTTTCAACAAAATATCTACCTTTCATGCTGTATATGTGATAGATAAATTTTAACTTTTCTCAGAGCAAAGATTAAAGATGAAAAAGACATTTATCAATTGGTTCTCAATAATTTTGCTCCAGTTTCAAATTGAAATTTTAGTATACCATCTTTTAAAAAATTTTCCTTCATACAGTTCAGGCTCAGAAGATGCAGAAAAAGCATTGCAGCAGCATTCTGTCTGGTCATTTTTCTCAGTCGTCTCATTATTTGTTGACTCTGTTTTGACATTATCTTCTGCTATCTCTCTGCTTAATATAGTTTTTAAATTATATTCTACTTGGCCTGTTTCTCATCCTCCTTTCACCTTTTTTTGTTGATATTTATCTGTCTTCCTTATAATTAATCTTTTTAAAAAATGTTGAGAATATTTCTGTTGTAACTTTTTAAAGATATTTAGAAACCTTAGGTATTTCCTTCCACTTTCCCCCATTTTCTAATTCCAACAAATCTTAGCTAAATTTATGCTGGTTTTTTCTGCTCTTTTCTTGATATATTTACCAAAGTACACATTGGCTGCTGATGTTACTTGTCCTTGCTATTAATTTATAAAACAAAATGATTGCTTAAGATTTAAATACATTTATCTGTTAAAAACTACAGAACAGAACTTTGCTCCTTAGGAGCTTTGTTTAAAGCAAAAAAGAGATTTTGTTTTTTTTTGTAGTCTCGTAATGAAAAGAAATAAAAACAAGGGAAACTTCTTCATTATTCGTCTTTATTACTGTGTTGCGTACTGCATTTTATATTGCCCTTAATATTACCCATCTGATAAAGAAGAAAAAGGAATACTGACACATAAAATAGGGCTATTTTCCTTTTGCCAAATCATAGTGTGCTTCAAAGCACATTTCTTTTTTTTTTTCTCCCCTCTGGTATAGTTCGAGTTGTTTATTATCTGGAGTTCTGCCTCTTTTCTGGACATCTGCTCAAAAGTCAAGTTTTGAAGCTCATCTTGCTGACCCATGTATAAGGCCTTTCATCCTGGGAGTCTCTGCTCTTGTCTGATGCTAATACTCTTTCATTATTTAAAAGCTCTTGCTTTTATATACCAGCATTTTGGCTCCTTAATAAGATGAGAATTTCTGCAATAGCAGCATGACTTTTGATGCTCCTTTCTGAATTCCTTTCAACTTATCTACACACTCCTAAGAAGCCTGCCTGCAGTATTTTAGGTGCAATTTGGTATTCAGACCTCAAAGAGTGACTTTTTATGTCTTTGTCATGCTATAGAATCATTGGACCGTAGAGACATTAAATCATTAGGTTGAAAAAGACCTCCAAGATCATCAAGTCCTACCTTTGTCACCACCACCTTTTTAAACTGCAGCACTGTGTCATGATCAGTCATTTCTTGAACAGGGATGGTGAACCCACCACTACCCTGCTCAGTCCATGTCAATGTTTGAGAATGTTTTCCATGAAGAAATTCTTCCTGTTGCCCAAAGTGAACCTCCCCTGGCCCAGCTTGAGGCCATTTCCTATTATCCTGTTGCTGGTTTCTTGGGAGAAGAGGGTGAGCCTCAGATGGTTACAGCCTTCTTTCAGGTAGTTGTAGAGAGCATTAACGTCTCTCCTGAGTCTCCATTCCTCCAGGCTGAACACCTGCAGCTCCCTCAGCCACTCCTTATAGGACTTACTCTATAGACCCTTCACATGCTCCATTTTCCTTCTCTGGGCTCTCTCCAACACCTCAGTGTTTTCCTTGTAGTGAGGGGCTGGACACAGGATTTGAGGTGCGGCCTCAAATGTGCTGGGTGACAATCTCTTCTCTGGTCCTGCTGGCCATGCTGTTGATGTCAGGATGTCACTGGACTTCTTGGCCACCTGGGCACATTCTGGCTCATGGTCAGCCAATTGGCTGGCAACCAGCACCCCCAGGTCCTTTTCTGCTGGGCAGCTCTCCAAGCTGTAGTGCTGCATGGGGTTGTTGTGGCACAAGTGCAGGATCCAGCATGGACTTGCTGATCTTCATACCATTGGTCTCAGCCCATTGATCTCGTCTCTCCCTCTGCAGAGCCTTCTTACCCCCCAGCAGGTTAACACTCCTGCCCTACTTAATAAGGGTGCTCTTCATCTCCTCATCCAGATCATGGATAAAGATATTAAACAGGAGCAGAGCCAATACTGAGCTTTGGGGGATACCACCAGTGATTGGACACCAGCTGTAGTACCATTTGCTACCACACTCTGGGCCCAGCCATCCAGCCAGTTTTTAACCCATCTGTCCCTTCAAACATTTCCTAAATTGTATTGACTTCTCCTTGTTACAAATTTGCTTTAGAAACAAATACCTAATTTCATCATTTCAACATATACCTATTGTTCATCATGACTTGAAGTCCTTTCATCACTGTTTGTTTCTAGATTGTTCTCTCATAGAATGTTATTGCATATCGGTCTTTTAGTTGATGCTACCTAAAACTAACATGTGTATGTATGCAATGTGCTGCATTTCTTTAATCCACAAGAACCATGACTGCAATCTTCTAAATTTTCACTTAGGGGTAAATTGTCATAGATGCGTTAGTCTCACAGAGGAACAAGAATATGAAAGGCTTGTAAGATGATATTTACCTTATTACTCTACTCTGCCTAGGGAAAGGTGGGATATTTGCTGGTGCTCTATTGAGATTGCACATTTGAGGTGTAAAGTTTTGGCAAGACATATCCCCACATCCATCCTTTGTTGTTCTACAGGCAGAGAACATAGGTGGATGAACAGAGGGTGATGGGCGGATTTGCAGGAAAAGAGGAGGGATATTGAATGCTCATCGCAAGAGACAAACTGGGACTGTCTCTTTTAATTTGTTACCAGATCTACTGCCTGAGTGATGAGGCTGAAGAGGGTGTGTAATTACCTGTGTCTCTTCAAATGACATTATAAAATTCTAGGCTTCTTCCTATGATTTTCCTACACTTCTTACATTATATATGTTTCCTTAAGCAATGTAGTTAAATACATGGCTCCTAAAGATTAATCTTCTCTCTATTCCTTTTTCGTATGATTACTGTTAGGTTTGCTTTTTCTAATATTTTCTAATTCTCTATGGCTTAAACATTTTTTAGTGATTCAGTAGGTTTGTTAGTAGAGTCCTTGAATCCCTAGAGTCTGTGTTCAAGGTCGTTATTACCTACTAAATATTCAAAGCTGTTTTAGTCATTTTGTGTATCACTATCACTTCTTTCTCCTAAATTGAGCCTTAGGATGTCATGTTAATATAATTTATTTAATCCCACTCCTTATTTATTGATGAACTAAATTTCACTTATATTTCTTTGTCCAGTTATCAGATCTGCAGATATCTTCCTTACTCTCTTGACCCTCACTTTATAATATGTTTTCAGTTGCCTTACATCTTACATAACTTGTTTCCAAATATATTTATTTCAGCAAATATTTCTGGGATTTAAGCTTCTGAAATAGTGTCGTGATCAATCTACTACTGCTATGGCCTTTGAACATTGAGTTACTACTAACCATCTCAGTTATGTCACATTGTGCTTAGAAAATGCAGTATTTTATATTGGTTTGTTCAGGGAGAACATTGCTTAATTTGTTAAATTGAAGCAGCTTGTGGTCAAAAAGTATTGAATGTCACTATTTTTCACAATTTCTATTAGTTCCTTCTTGAGATGGCTAGTTAAATCCTCTCCTTTCTGGATCAAAAAATTGCCCTCTGTGATGATGCATGCTTGATTAGTTTTGTTTTTATCCAACAGCTGTATCAGTACTTAATGTCCCCCATGACAGATATGGTTTTAGGAATCATTTTGGTATTATTTTGAGAAATGATCCAGGAATCTTTTTCAGTCAGTCTTCATGCTGCCTTGCAGGTTCTCAGTGTAGTTTCCCTTCATACTTCTCTTCAGATAGTCTTGAACAAAGCACTTTGATAACTTTTGGTATATTTAATGGTATTTTTTGTGCATCAATTAATCTGCACACATGTTAATGTTGCAATTAATTTAAATTAGTTTAAGACAGTTCACCATTAGAAGTGGGGTAATCTGTCTAACTTGCTATGTAGGAAAAGCATCTAGGATACTTTCCTATCTAAAAGGATGCAGGACCTCACATGTCCATATACTCAGTAAAACTTGGTATTTTCATATAAATTATTTCAAGTAATTAGGTTGTTAACTTAAGCTACAGCAAAATATTTTGCCACTATTTTATTCACCGCTTACCCCTTCCTCCAACACTTCTTTTTGTTCCAAAGTGGACAGTATATAAAGTGATTTTATCACGAAAGCTTTTCAGTATTACATTGTTAGGTTTCAGATATGATTCTATTCCCAAAAAAACATTCAGTGATTTTTCTTTAATTGCTTGTATTAAACGAACCTCTGTTTCCTCAGCTGTGATTAAAATGTAGATATGGAAGGACCAGAAAATATACTCAAATGAAATCAGTTGCTGTTCCAAAGATCCGACACTTCAGGGAAGCAAGTCAGACAAAGAATGGGAGAACAGATGGATTATTGTCTTTTTTTTATAGATAAAGAACTGAATAATAGAGAGATTAAGGTCAGAACAGAGGCTGTGTCAAGTCTGGGCACCAGTCCCAGCACACTTTCTTCATTACAAAACAATTCTTCGTTCTGAAAAAAAAGTTTTATTCTTCAGTCACCTTCTATGGAGCTGAAAGAGAAGCAGATCTGGATCAAACTTGAGATCCAGAATCACAATGATTTTGCTGTTTGGTTTAGAGTCTAACTCCAGGGTAGGGTCTGTGCTGAAATCTCTGGATTCTCAGAAGTGAAGTTCTTATCAGCTGGTGATCTGGAGACACCGGGGTTTTGGTTCTATATAGTTTAATTCAGGTCACATTAGTTTTTACTCATCTAACTCAAATTAATTTTAGTAAGTGTTAAATAAAAGCTACTTTGATTTACATTTTGTTTTATATTAATTTGCATTATTTGATAATTCAGTTTTCTCCATCTTGTCTAATTTCTGGAAGTAAACATATCTTTAGGGTGTTAATGTGTAGTTCTTCTGGTATAAGTGGAAAGCTGATGATCCAAAAAGGACCTACTTGTCATTGCTTATTTTTTAACAACCCGTGGATTCCAAAATCTGCTCATTTACACCAAAAAAATTTTAGATTTGTCCTGGTCTCTTGTCACAGGAGACATTGACTGTACCAGAAGCTATGTTTTGCAGTTCCCTAATGGCTCTAAATGGAACAGTAAATGTCAACAGGCAAAAAGGCCAAAAATCAGGGACAACTGATGCACCCTATGATGTCTTTTGGGGATTAGTCATAGCCGTTCTTGGTTCTTTCTTTCCATAGGCATTTTTGCAATAAATGGTATAAATTCTGAAAGCAAGATAAATGTTAGCTGTTCTTCTGCCTAGTCAACAAATGAGTGAAAATTGAAGAAAATAGCCCTTGAATTCAATCTTCAGTACTTTTAAGAAGCAAGTCTTACTATTTATAGTTTTAATTATATCAAATTCTATGTCTCCCACCACTTATACAAAGAAGTATGAAACAAATTTTAAAAGAGACCTGCAAATGCATTGTGTTATCAAAATTGTGTTCTAAATTATGTATACTGTTTTATAGAAATAGATATTGCTAGTTCAGTCATTTATACTTTTTCCCCATATTAAAACAAAACAGAACAAAGCACAGAGAGAAAGCTCTGCAACATATTCACAACTAAATTATTTCATTAATAATAGCCTCGTAGTTCATTTATTTCTTATTTATCTTATCACTTATTCAGTACTTATGTAGCTACCCTCTTTCCATACCATAATATTTATAACTGATTCAGGAAAATGGAAGTATCTCTTGGACCTTATGTTTTTTTTTTCAGTTCTGCCTACTGATGCTCTTTGTGCAATAATTCCAGTTGATAGAGTTAAGCACTAAAATGAATTTCGAGTGTTTCAGATTCTTAGATGGGCATTATAGCTGCTTAATGTGAAATCATTTTATGAGCTGTACCACATCCTGTGTCATCAGGTGACAATTTTTCCTGTCATTGCCCTTTGCATTCTAAAGAACAAAGCTTTCCTCTACCTGTGTGCATATCTATGGGAAGCTTCTCCATGAATTAGTTTTGCATTAGTCTGCTTTGGTTGTTTTTGAATGATATTGAAAATGAGAGACCCTACTCTTCAAGGTGCTCCTTTGAGCTGTACTTTCCCTTTCCTTATTGTTATAAACTGATGTTTGCATAAAACCAGAGATTGCCCTCTGGTCACGCTGAGCATGCCAGTGCCCTCTACCCTCTAAAAACACCCTCTAAATCTGACTAAAAGACCCTGAGTAATTTTTGAAGGAATCCATCAACTGAGTCATTGAATCACAGAATATTCTAGGATGGAGGAGACATCTGTGCTGACCTGTGCTGACCTCCTCAGAGCAGAACTGACCTTAAAAAGAGCCCTTCAATTCCTTATGTGGTAGGATCTATTGGTTCAAATGTTCAATCTTTCTGTCTTTCTCTGTGTTTCTTCCCCATCAGGAAATCAAGTTTCTCACCATTGCTTATGTGAAATATCACAGAATCAAAGAATTATAGAAAGGTTTTGCCTTACAAAATTAAAGACAGTAGCTGGGCATGTTAAGAATAATTGGTGGCCCTGTATCTGATTTTTTTCTGGAGATCTGAACCATGAAAGACAGAATCTGTCTTTACATGTTTTATAGAGAGCACCAAGCACCTTTTGGGAACAGGAGATTTCAAACTAACTGCTGCTTTATTGATAGCACAAGTACTGTCATGGCAACTAATAGCACTTGCACAGACAAGCAACCCTTTGTAGACACTCAAGCAATAGAACAAGAAAAACTGAAAACAGTATTACACAAGTTTCAGGCAGTGATCTATACTTGCTAGCAGTGAGGACTGAAAAAGCACTGATCAGTTTTGATATTCAGAAGGTTTACGACATTGGTGGATAAGAGCAACCAACGTCATCTGCCTGGACTTGGGTAAAACATTTGACATTGTCCTGCATGACATCCTTGTCTCTAAAGTGAACACACATGGATTTGATGGATGGGCCACTATGTGGAAAAGGAATTGGATGGCTGCACTGAGGGAGTTCTGGTCAGTGGCTTGATGGCTGAGTGGAGACTAGTGAGGAGGTGGTGCTCCTTTGGGGTTGGTATTGGGGGCTGTTGCTATGTAACATCTTTGTGGGTGATATGGAGGGTGGGATTGAGTGCGCCCTCAGCAGCTTTGCTGAAGACACAGGGGTGTGTGGTGCCATTGACATGCCGGAAGCAAGGGATGCCATCCAGAAGGACCTTCATAGGTTTGAGAGGTGAGTCAGTTCAAACCTCGCAGAATTCAGCAAAACCAAGTGCACGGTCCTGAGCATTAGTCAAGGAAATCCCAAGCAAAAATAAAGGCTGGGCAGAGAGTGGAATTAGAGCTGCCCTGAGAAGAAGGACTTGTGGGTGTTGGTTAACAAGAAGCTCAAAATGACCCACTGGTGACCACCTGCAGCCCAGAAAGCCAAATGTGTCATGGATCGCATCAAAAGAAGTGTGGGCAGGGTACCAAGAGGCTATTCCCCCCCCCTTCTACGTCACTCACCTGAGATCCCACCCAACAAAAAAGTATGCGGACCTGGTGGAGTGAGTCCCAAGTAGGACCATGAAGATAGTTAGAGGGCTGGAACACATAAAGGCCTATTATAAAGGTAGGATGAGAGAATTTTATTTATTCAGCCTGAAGAGAAGGTTCAGAGGAGACCTCAGGGCAGCCTTCCAGTGCCTAAAGGAGGCTTGCAAGAAAGCCCAGGTTACAGCACAGGTTACAGGCTGTGAGCAGAATCCTTGCTCAAAAACCATAGGAAAAAGTAAAATGCTTCTTTTAGGAAGGGTGATTCAGATATGCCAAACAGTACATTAGTTTTGCTTCACCTAAATTCAATTAGAGACTCCGTATGAAGCTTTTAAACCTCACTGATTTTTTTACACTGAATTAAGTATAGCTAAGTGGAATAGTCCCAGTCAGGATTTTTTATCCTGAAGAGGTGATCGCACAATGCTTTGTGTATCTTTTACCTGCTAGCATTCTGGATTTCTTATAGTATTATTTCTTTACTATCATTCCTTCCCTATAGAGTTACAATGGAAATATGTTTCTAGGTTTCTTGGAACTGACATTATTCTGTCTTACATAAGCCTTTTGAGGAGGAATGATGGAAGACTGAATATTGTCTTTTTTTCTTTTTTTATTTATTTTTTTTTTATCAGATGATAAAAATGGAGCAACTGAGGATTTTACAGTTAGTAAGTTGTAACCCTTGTATAAAGCTAGAATGTTGCTGGCTGAAAGCAGATTTTCTGCTTTGACAATTCTATTTTCACTGATACCAGGTTTTTCCTTATCTCCTTCTCTATGTATAAAAAAGCTTTCGCTGAGGTGATTTACTCTTTCTTCTGGGAGAGGACAGGATTTCTTCATATGTGTTCAAGTGTTAATATCTTACCAGGGAAGAAAGCATATGACAATGTAAAATCTCCCAATTTTTGAAATCAAATTCATAATTTTGAGGGAAAAGCTATGATTTGTGATTTTGTAAGCTTGGCAGTGTCAGAGAAGTGGCTTTTGGCACATTCAAAGTGATAACTGGTAGAAAAGAGAATGATTTAATCTGTAGTATCTGCTGTCTCTACCTGTAATATCCAGTGGTTTGATACCTGCAGTTTTCATTAAAATATACAATTACAATTATTTTTATTTTTTTGCCTTTACAATGCCCAATTATAAACTTAAACATGAGTCATAAACCTCTCAGATTTACTGACAGTAACATATGCTCTCTTCTGGAGTGTCTTGTGATTAGATGTACAATCACTTTTGTAAATTCCTTTTTCAGTGTACTCTATGGTTTTTAATTTCCCCTTCATAACTTCCTGTTATTTGCATTGGTTTGAGAGATTTAAATTTGAATATTGTGACAAAATACTGGATTACATTTTCAGTGAATGAAGCATAGATCAGTAAGAGAGGACAGTGTGGCACTTTGTGACCTTGTTAGCTTTCACATTCTGGAATCAGCCAAGGATTTGGCTTTTTCTCAAAACAGAAAAGAGTTGCATAATTCTTGTACACCCATATCATCAAAAGGAAACTATGCTGTAAGAATCATATTTCAAGTTCCAAACATCAAACTAGTCTATGACAATCCCAGAATGATGCTTGCTCTGTTGTTACCATACAGAATAAATTGTGCAGAATAAACCCTGTCTTCTGTGGTTTTAAGCAATGTGGGAAAGTAAAACACTGTGAAGCAGGACATCATCTTCCCTCTTATGGTTTAGTAGCAAAACTCTATTCAGTCTCCAGTGTCACACGTCCTAAAATCAAATAAGGCTGTGCACCAGTTCTTCACTTCCATAGACTAAGTCACAGAACTTGAAACAAGACTGTTTGAATTACGTAATTTAACTTGGAATAACATATTTTCATTTTAAGATAATCTCATTAACTAATAATGTAATGTTTGCCTCTTGAGCTCATTACTTAGCTTTTTTCTGTGACGTGGCCTTCACACATTGATTCCTCTTGGTATTATAAACAGAAATTTACTATCTTGCCTATAAAAATTACTGTTCTTCTCTATTCAGGTAGACTGTTGTGAATTAGAAACAACAAACAAACAAACCTCCTGACTTTATCAAAATCGGTGGAATTAATCCTATAAAAGTGAGCTCAGAGGCATGCCCACTACTCCTTGTAATTTAGCCATTTTTCTCATTATAAATCTTTTAATGAATAAAGATTTCTAGTTCAATTTTAATACAATTATTAATTGCTATTTGTGAGTTCTTGCAATGTCAGCCAACAGTTTGAAATTCATCTATCATTAGTAAATCATTCATTTTGAATATTTGTACCTGATTATTCATTGTTTGCAGAGAGGAGTGGTAACCTGCCTCTCAAAGATCCAACTGGTCGTTGTTTTGCTAAATTATTTCTATTTTTGGAACAGGGAGATGACAAAGCAACTACTTTAGCTCATATAAACACCTTTGCAAGTGTTTGAATTTACATGTTCAGTATGAAAGCGAATCTTTTTGCTAATCATACCGAATCACAGAATCATAGAGAATAGATTAAATATATGCATGGTAGAAACACCATATACAGGTCCATAGATGCAGATAGTTCAGAAAAGAATGCCATCCTCTTTTTAGCATTGAACTGTGTGATTAAATAATAATTTTATTTAATGTTTGGTCACTACTAGTATTTGATACATTCATAATCCATTATGAAGGGAATTGTTCATTCTTTTTGTTTGTGGAAGTAACACAAACAGCCTAGGTCAAGTAGTGATTGGCACTGGAAGCTTTCCATGTTTGTTAATGCACGCTGGGTATTTGGTACTGGTTTTTCAAAACACAGTAATACTTCATTTGTGGCTGCATGAAATTCTAACAATCTTTAATGCTTGACTGTGTAGCCCTGCTAATGTTTTTTAATGTACATTGTTGCTGTGTAGGTTCTTAGCCAATTTTCCCTTGAGCTAAGAAAATAATTGTATACTGCTACCCTCCTGTTGAAATCCATTTTTTCCATGTTCTTGGCTGGAATATTTTAAACCATCCTATAGATGTTGGTACTAATTTTTTTTTTTTAATTTTTTTTTACTTCTTATTGGTTACTTCTTAAAAACAGCAGTTTGTTTAAACTGTGCTATACAATATGAAAAACACCTACTTCAGATAAGAACAAAAATATTTTTTGAACATCAAATGATCCCTAGGTAAAAGAAAGATTTATCAGTAAAACATTACTTTTCCTGTGAGAAGTTTTTTAACTTTGTAATGTCCATACTGCAACCCCAAAATTTTGTGTTGCAGTTTTTGATGTTTCACTTTAGAAAACCTTAATGAGGTGGTATGAGAAAGAAATGAAATTATTAATGAATTTAAATGCAAAACTTGTCATCACAATGTGAATTAATCTCGTTAATAATATAGCAATTTCTAAAATATAGCTATAATTAATTAACTTGAACAGCAGTCAAATAAAATAGATTCAGAAGTCTAAAGACTGTAATGATAGATATTTCATATTTTTGTGGTCATCCATGTACAGCCTTTTTTCTGCCTCCATGTGTATAAATATTAGAATGTGAAAATATGAAGTAAATAAAAATGTTGCCTCAAGTAGGAAACAAAGAGAATTTTTTGGGATTTAAAGTTTACTTACTTGTGGTGCAAAGATAATGTCCTTTAGTTGTAAAGTCTCTTGATATTCTCAAAGCAATTGTACTGTTATGCAGTGACAATTAAAGAACTGAATCATATTTTATACTGCAACAGAAGTGAAATTTCATAAAATAGTTAGGAAAAACACAATTTAAAAAGTTGAATTAAAATGCAATCTATTTAATTTTGAAAATTAAATATGTGTGATTGTTCTTTTTCAATGTTCAAATTGTGCTTTTACTTGCAAAGACCCCTGTGGTTTAAATAAACCAGTATGTGTATTCTAATAAAAATCCTATTAAATTAAATGGCCACTAGGCATATAGTGTCCTGTTGCAATTTCAAGAGACAGTTTGTTGCATGACACCCTGCTATGTACCTTTTATTTTATCAAAATAAAAAAGAAGAAAAGGTTGGAAAGTGTGTTTATTTCTATGAAAAAATATGTTTCCATTGTACTAGAAAAAATTGATGTGTTGTGTGTTGGTTTTGTTGAGGATTTTGTGGGTTTTTTGTAGAATGAAAGACTTGGTTTATTCCATGTCTGGTACATTTATAGCACAACCTACAAAAAATATATATAATCAGCAGAATCAATCAGTAATTTTCATCCTCTGAACTATTACTTGTTTCTTTTGGAAGGTGGCAATTCAAGAAGTAATTCAGTTTATATTGTATTAGAGTAAACTGTTTTAGAGCACATACTGTACTTGTTTGCCAGCAAACATTATTTCTGAAATAGGGTACGGTTTTTCTTGCAAATGTTTCTCTTTCTTTCCTTTCTTCTCTTTAAAAAAACCCAAACCAAAACAAAACAAAAAACATACCAAACAAAACCTCTAGACCTGTGGATGTATTGAATACTTGTGAAAACAAATTACAAATATCACACTGAGATGAATTTAGTACCTATGGTTCTCAGCAGATATTCCCCTCCATCCTGCCTTCCCAAGAAAGGCCTGTGATATTTTGTTGAAGTACAAAGCAAGAAATAGAATAGACTATCAAACTAATTTTGCTTTGTGAGATTTTATCAGAAGTTAATATTTCCAGAAGTTGCTAAATCTCCTGGCTTGCTTTCCCATATCTCCTTCATACTCATGGTAATTAGAGTGATGAAATTTAAATTCCTTAAATTTATCTCACAAGTTTTGGCCCAGTCCTGTTTCACTGCTTATTTCCTGATCCATCACTTTAAATCTGGCCAACCCTATTTAATATTTGCTTCTGAAAGATATATATAGGCTTTCCAGGACTCTGCTTACCCAATGTCCAGTCTGACAATTCCTTCTTGTGGCTTCTCTTAAAATTAATTTCCAGCACTGTCATTAGTACCTCTATCACAGCAAAGGTCTGCATTCAAATTATGTTTAATGACAACATAAAGATGTATATAAAAGACATATTTATTGAATGTAAAATAAGATTGAGATTTTCACATGTAAAGACATAGAGCCCCAGCTCTTATTTTAGTCATTGGTCTCTTTTATTGGTATAAAATATGGAGGGAGTAAAATGTCTGCAACATTTTATTTGGCACAGTAGATATGTATGGTAACTCCTCTCAAACCAATGTGTTTGTGTTATATACAAATGTTTGGAAAGAATTTTGCACTTTTCTTCTGAAGTTAGAAAAAAATCTAAAGAACTGACAAGTGTTAGAAGTGTCTGGCTGTAGCTTTCTGAAGAATGCAGTCATTATTGTAGATAGCTTCTCCTTTGTACCTTCCAGTCTGACATCTGTGAAGCTCTGCCTGCCTACCTGGGATTGTTAAACCTCTCTGTTGACTATTTAATTTGGCTATGCTGAATTTTTTTCTGAAAACTTAATTATCTTGACACTCTCCTCATTCCTTTAACCATTTGCTTAGTGAGGTCAAGAGACTCTCTGTCTTCAAAAGTTCATGGCGCTACTGTTTAAAATATTCTCATGTGGTTGTTTATCTTTACTAGCATCCCAATTTCCCGTTTTATAACAAAAACGGTAGTTAGGCAAATGCTAAACCAACCTAATGTATTCATGCAGAAGGCTTCCTCTAAAAGATATTAACAAAACAGCAGTGACAGTAGCTAATAGCTGTAATGACCTTGTTGAACCTTTTATTCTGCTTATAAAATTTGCACTCTTAGATTAAAACACCATCCTTGTGTTGCCAATGTTTATCGATTGCTAAATGGACATGAAATGGTCTTCATATATTAAAAGAGTTTTATTTTCTGCCATTCTCTTTCCAGTTTTGAATGATTGCTTGAAGTTTTTAAAGGCCAATAGATGCAAACCATTTTTGTATTAAAAGATTTTCTCAAAGAACAGGACAGGTAGTAACTCCAAAATACTTTCTCAAAGATTAGGTTTTATGGGAGAATGGGTCGATCTTGCCTGTCTTAACATTCCTATAGACCCTTTGTGGGACAACTTCAGTCCATAAGTTGAAACACAAGGAATTTTCTTCTTCAACAGAGTTGGCTGTGTGAAAAAGTTAATTTCTGAATTGAGATCTTATAGGAAAATGAAATTATTTTGGCTGAAATATGAAATTATGTCTGCAACAGTTGGTTTAAAAAGTAAAAGCAAGTAGTGTTCTTTTGAAAATCATTTATGTATGTGTAATTTTTTTCTGAGCAGGAGCCACCATGTCAAGAAGCATTAAAAAAACAGTGCAACAAAAGTGTATAACTGCTCAAATTTTCCATGAAAAATATTTTAGATGGGATTTCTAGCAGTACCTATGGCTTTGAGGAGCAGAAAAAGCACATTAAAAGAGGGAGAGGCAAAAATGTCTTTCATGCTTTTATTTAGGCATTTAACATAAATATTTAAATTGCATGTAAATTTTGATGTGCATATTTAAATAATATTGGGTTTTTACAGACAACATTCTTGCCTTCTCCCCCAATGTAATTAATGTGTAAGAGAAGTAAATGAGAGAAGGCAGAATTCAACCATCTGCATTTCTCAGCATTGTCATTTTTCAGATAGAATTCACAGGTGTCTTCTAAACAAAGATGAATTAGAAGGCACAATGTTTTTTTCCTACTCATTTGTTTATTAAATACCTCTGTGATAATAATATATTTGCATATTTAATTTCCTCTATTGTAAAAGAGCACCTTTGAACAACTTCCTAATTTTTTATAGTATTCTTGTATCCTTCATTTTCATGCAGGCTATTTGCATTTTCCCCCAAAAGACATTTGAAAATGTCATAATTCTATACATAGAACAGTTATTTCCAAATACAATATTAGAAGAGTCAGAAGGGAGTTCCTAATATGAAGCAGACATTAAAAAAATGCACTTTCAAAATTTTGTCTCAAGGTATCTTTCCTTTCCTATTTTTTTTTCTGTGTGCAAAATCTGAATAAACAGACTATGTGGACTTATTGAACTAATGTATAAGAACAAGAAAAGTACCATTCACTCACAAATTTTGTGTGAAGAAGGCAAGGAACATAGCACAGAAGACCTGGTAGTCTTGTCCAATCAGTGGTCACTACTGACCCCTAATAATTTATTTTGAGGTTTTGTGTGTTCTCTGGTAAATCTTTTTCTTGACCATCCATAGCCCTATTGTTGAGTTGCCCAATAGCATTTCGTTCAGCTGCGCTGTCTGTGGGAGGCAGAAGCCTCTTCTTGCTGAGGGTGATGCCCAGACTGTGATCATGCAAAAACCCGTTATTTGATTTATGACTACATAAAGGCGCAACCACCTCCCCTGATTTACAGTCTTTACAGACTTCATAAAGTTTATTTTAGAATGTCTTTTCTTATGTGACCCTACCCTCTTGTCAGGTACCTAGACAATATTTTCAAGATTAAATAAAATCCACTTTGTTTTTCCACTCCCTGCCGTTTTCACCTCTACCTTCTTTCCTCCTTAGCTTTTTCCAGCATTGTGCATCAGTCCTCCACCTCCATTATCCTATTTCCTCCTGATTTCTAATTTTTCATTATATGCTCTTTAATCTCTCATACTACTTTCTGAATCCTCCACACATTGCAAGTAAACCCTAATTTCCATCATTCGTTGCTGTTTCAAGGGATAGTGTTGGACAGCCCTAAAGGAAGCCAGCACAGCATTTCACAGACTGGGAGGAAAATGTATGGGTTGCACATTGGCAGCGTTGGCCGTTCTACCTCACCATCACTGCAACATTTAATCAACTACAAAAGCCATTTAATGCTTGGGATACTCCAGTGCTATAAATATGATCCCTTAAGTAATTACACAGCTTTACTTCCTGTAACATATTTGGTAACACTTTAAATAAAGTGTCTTCAGTGCATTTCAATGCATTTTTAATTTAGATTGGATACAGCTATGATTGTATGCTAGATAAATAACAGTTTGAATTTAAATGGATGCATCGACATTTCCCAACTAGCTAATAATTAAATAACTTGGAATATTGCAGATGAAAGTAGCAGTATATTTCAATGATTAATTAATAACATATAACTTCTATGAAAAATATCTTTCCTAATAGCATGCTATTAACTACACAAAGTAATGTGGCGAGGCCTATTACTTTGACTGCAAATGCAGGCTGTAGTAGAGATTGTTTTTGGAGTATAAAAAAAAATCTGTGTCTTCACCTGGGTTTCATTGTCTGGACACCACCTTTTATCACCTAAAGATGAGTTATCTCACCCTCTCATTTGCCCATGACATTCAGTATGTAATACTTATGGCATAATATTCTCTGGTTTGTGAAACTATAGTATAAAAAGAAATAAACTGGTCTTAACTAAAGTCTCAAAACACTTAATTGAAACAATTTTTAAATTAAATATATATCTTTGCATTATAAAATCTTGTTCACTCAATACTTTTTTCTATCTTTACTTTTAATTTAAAATCATTAAACTCCTAACTTGATTATGAAACAAAATTTTTATTTAAAGTCCAAATGTAGCTTTTTAAAAAAGTTTAATGTTTAACACCTCTTAACAAGAAAAAAAATTAAAACTAGGACTTATTATATTATATAGTTGGCATATGCCAACTATACTATCGGAATTTCTAAAAAACAAATAAAATGTATGAGTCACATTGAATGTTTTATAGCGGAATTAATAGTTCTCTGGCCTTCAGAGTTCATCACTTTAAATGCAGAATGTAAATGAAGAGACACAAACATTACTGCACCTGTGAGCTCACAGTAATGTATTTAACAATGTAATGTTTGAATAACGATTGCTTATTCCACAGTTTGCATTATAATAAAGTGCTAGTTAAGGATCCTTAATAAAGTTAAGGATCCCTTCTAGCAGAACACTTCAGTATTGCAAGTATTCAGTAGGTATTCAAAAGGCGAAAGCAAAATGAAAAGAAAAAGCCAAACCTCTTTTTATGAACACCCATTATCCATATAACTGAGGTACTGATGAAATCTTTGGAAGAGGAAGACATTTCTGTCCTGCAAAATTAAATTTGCTCAGCATTTAGTCTTCTTTAATTTTGCTATACTTAGTGCTGTACCCTGATGAATTGGGTCAAAGGTGTGCATCTAGGAGGATTCAAACCTTTATTATACAACATTATTCAAAAATTTTCATAGCTATTTTATGAAACCAATAAAATAATTTTTACTAAGCTTGGGTTTCTTCATTTCTTCATTTAATCATTAAACTTAATTGCAAATGCTAATAAAATGTTGTCTTTTGTGAAGCTGTGAAAACAAAGATCTGCATAGAGACTGTTGTTTTGGTTTATATAAGGATATGTACTTGATTTTAATATTTATTTCTTAGGGAAGTATGATTCTACAATAATCAAAACTATTGAGAAGCTAAGAATGTTAAGAAAGCTTTGTGGAAAATGAAGTCTATGTAGGTATATACAAGGCCTGAGTAGCCTAAAGGAAATGCAAGACTAAAAAGCATTCCAGTTAATCTTACAGGGGACAAAAATAGATTATAATATCCATAAATTTTGGTATCCATTGAAAGCTTATGCCTTAAGTTCACTGAACAAATACTTGTTTAAAAAAAAGAAATAGATCCAACATGCTGGTTTAAACAAACAGTAGAATAAAACCATTATTTTCTTTCTTCAATTCAAATGCAATAAATAGAAAAAATTAGGGAGATTTCACAACAGTTTGATTTAGGCTGCTCCAGTGTTCCGTCATCCAAACAATTAAAAAGCTTTTTTTTATTTTTTCCTAGAAATGAGTGTACATCAACTTATCTCCAGTTTCATCAGGACTAATAGGAGGCAATAATTATTTTCCATGTCCTACACAGGATATTGCTGTTGCTAAAGCTCTGACCTTCATTGCCTATTTAATGTTTTCGCAATGGAAACATGTAGCTGACTCATATTTAATTTCAAAGACATTACAACCCTTAGATTCTTTTCAGTACTCCTGTACAGGTCTCATTTTATATGAGTCCATTTAAATACTCTCTTTGAACTGAGGATCTTTGCTCATGCTTTCATTTAATTTGCTCTTGTCTATTTCTTGCTTTCCTTCCAATTATCCAAGATCATTTTGATTTATGATCATATTCTCAAAGTGCTTGAAAGTCCTGTTCCTTGCAGTTTCCTGCAAAAATGTCACTCTGACGTCCAAATTGCTGAAACTGTTAAATGGAACTTGGCTTACAATAAATCCTTTCCCATTTTGACAGAGGCACATTGATAATTCTTTTTGAGACTTACTGCTCAAATTTGTTGTACATGCACCAGTCCATTTGTTGTAAAGACACCCCTGATGTAAGTTACATCTATACCAACATTTATCTAGCTTTTTTTAGGAGCCAAGCCATTTGAATAATACCAAAAAACACTGCACATTCTCAATATCCAAACAAGAATTCTTCCCATACTCACTGTGTTCTATCAAAGAAAGAACTTTGAAAAAATTAAGCATAATTTGCTCCTGCCAAATCAAGTTTAGTTCTTTTCTCCTACTTTAGTATTTTTAGGTATTTGTTTGATTATTTAATAATTTTACCCTCACTCTTTCTAGAGATGAAAAGAGAATTTCTGAGTTTTCCCCTTCTACTAAAGACAATTCCTAATGTTATTTTCCTTCTGTCGTTGGGGATGACAGTAAAGCCTTAGAGACTGATTCAGAAAAACATAGGACCCTAAAAATTCAGACTGTTCTAACTGCGTATTTTTCAGTCCATTCTGATTTGCATTGTGTTCCTATCTTCTACATAAAGTCCAGTAGCTAGTCACATTTTATTGTTTCAGTAAAGATTAAATAAACTGAAAGGTGCTGAATATTTTAGCATTTTTTCTATGCTGTTATTTGCTCTCTCTCACACTTGGTAATGGAATTATTCTTCTCTTTGTTTTCGTTTCATTTACAGTGTATTTATAGAACTATTTCATGTTGCCTTTTGTGTTCCTTTCTAATTGAAACTCAATTTGTGTCTCAGCCTCTTTGGATTTTTTTCTACATACTCATGCTTTTTTGTTTTCAAGCATATGAGCTCAAATTCAATTATCACATTGTCCTGGAATACTTTATTACAATCATTGTTCATATTAAATTATTATTATTTTAAATAAAATTTTAATAAATTAAATTATTATTTTGCATTGTAATTCACACAGATCCATTTGAAAGTTTTTGGTTTTGGTATTTATCCAGAGGAACCCCATCCTTATGCATTTTGTGTAGAAATGTACTGAGGTGGTAAAGAATAACCATCATTTAATTCTTAAGTCACATTTGTTTTTCTTTCCTCTATTATTTTTTTATATTTCTAGCTCTTATCTATAGTATTCTGGAAGTTGCATGGATTACTAATACAGTAACACCAAATACGTCTCTGTTATTTTTAATGTCTGTCTTTCTTTTATCAGATAAAGAGCAAATGACACTCCCTGAGAGCAATAAGTGCTAAAGATACATATCCCTTCCTTTAGTCTGGCCAGTGGAAAACTGTCACTCGTTAGTATTTCAGTAATTAACTTCTTTCTTAGTTTCGGTGGAATCAGAAACCACCATGGGACTTTTTTCCCTCTTAGAATATCTTTGCAGCGGTTAATAGTTCATTATCACTGGAATGGTAATTTCACTATTTTAAAATATTAATGTATTTTGAGATTTTCATTGCATTGCACTTCACTGGAATGGAATATCACTACTTTGGTCCCTCTGATATTCTTCTTATCCCAAAGGGATGCACAGCTGCTGCAGATATTTGGTTGAAAGCAATCACCAGTAGCTGAGACAGTGGTCAATGCATCTTGCAGAAACAAACTTCATAGAAGGACAGGGAAACAAGGAAGACAGTTTTTTGCTGAAAATGTTATCATTCAGGTCAAGATGATTTTAAAATCTATATTGGGTGCAGATTAATTAAAAGTATTTTTTCAGATAGGATATGCCATTGCTGCTTTGAGGTCATTCTTCAAATGTCAAAGTCAATGGGCATAGAAAAGTTTTGTGTTATTTCCTAACAATTTTCTTCTTCCTGTTTTTTTCATGTAGTTTATATGACTGTTCCAAAATAAATATTGCACATAATCAGTGTGATTAAGGAAAACTGTCAATGTATTTTCCTTTAGAATTTACATCAAACTTAAACATTGCAATTAGTGATCATTTATGATGTTCTTGTGTTCACTGTATCATTTGTTTTTCCAGCAGTCTATCTATTGCAAAAAATGCACATATGAAATTAACCTACTTAATAATTCAAATGATCAGGAAAATGCTGTTCCTTTTTGCTTTGTCAGATAAAGTAGCCAATTAAAATAAACTAGGAATTGTCCTACTAGGTCAGGCCAATCCAGTTAATAAAGTATCTTTAAAAATGTGGAAAAGTGCTTTCCTTGCCTGTGAAGAAAATGATTTATGGCTGCTATTTGCCATCTTCCCACA
The DNA here is from genome assembly GCA_024362935.1 of Setophaga petechia. Lineage (NCBI taxonomy): Eukaryota > Metazoa > Chordata > Aves > Passeriformes > Parulidae > Setophaga > Setophaga petechia. The sequence goes on from JANCRA010000015.1 coordinate 18,530,753, forward strand.
ACATTTTGTCTTATTCCAGTAATCTGGGGTTTAAAACTTCTCATTTTTTCATATCAGAAAAAAACGCTTTCCGCCTCATGGAGGAATCCAGAAAAAAAAATGGAATGAAAGCCTTACAGATGCTCAAAATACTAAGAGCATAAATAAGTAGATGAGTCATGTTTTGAGGTAAGATTAGGCATTTTAAATGCTTCGAAAAGTAAGTTTTTGCTTCTCCTTGAAACAAAAAAGAAATGAAGGCAACCAGATCCAGTAATTTTTAATGTTTTGTGATTTTCTCTTGTGCTTCCCACTGCCTTTCCATATTCCTCCAGGCCTGTTTTTTTTTTTTTTTCTCCTACTAGGAAAATATCTTCATGATATTCCATAATTCATGGAAAAAGTTAAAAACCAACAGGAATAATAAATTCTGTTTTTTCTTAATAGGTATACAATTTGCTTTGACATATGAACGGTAAGGTGAAATTAAGCACAATATATACAAATTATATCGTGAGAAAGTTGAGTTCTTAAGACCTGTTGTACCTACTGCACTATCTATGACATCAAAATAGTCAAGCCATAGCCTATGCATGACACATAATGGTGGTAATTATATATTGAATTTTGCATAGGCTCAAATGGATAAGAATTTAATAAATGTGAAATCCACCAAGGTGATAAATTGAGAAAGTTTCGTACGGGTAGATTTCCTCTTTGATCTGCAAACACAAAATCAAAATGAGGACATTAGGAAGCATGGCTTTCAAGTAAATTGCTTCTCTGATAGCAGGTCTGTACGTACACTTAGTAGGGAAAAAAAGCTAAATTAAGTATTAAGGCAAATGCTGTCTTCTTGAATATTTATATGGCTTATTTCACTATTCTCATGTCAGTGTTGGTGTCAGACAATGAGGCAACTCAGAATGTTGTAGTATTTCTCCTATAAAATAGAGGGCATTTTATCTAAAATGCTGCCCATTCTGGATGTCCAAGGATACCAAAGTAATACAGTCAGACCCTTTTTCCCTGATCAGTGAAAGAGAGATTGCTCAGCCACTGAGACCAAAACAGGCTTTCTAAAAGCAGTAGTTTGCACTTCTGCTCTAAATTTACTTGCAGTGTAAGGGTTCAATAACTCATTGGAAATTACAGTGTTTTTTCTGTTTGGATTGGAAGCAGCTATTGTGCTCTGCTCTTCAGCTTCTCAGAAATGCAAGTAAAAGAAAGGCATTTATAGACTCTTACTCTGCTTTTATCTGCTCCACGTTTTTGATGAATATACTGCAAAAAAGTGCTAGATAGTGCAAATAGAAGTTTACATTCATTTACCAACTTCAATATTAAAATTCTGGCTATACATCACCTATTTACCGCTATATTTTTTAAACAAAATCCATGAAATGTACCCACTTCTGCAGTATAACCTGATATATACAGATCATGAAATGCTCAAGAAGCTTTTTGTTAAAATATCCTAACGGTGACTTTTTTGCCCATCTAGGACTGACCTTTTAAGAAGGATCTTCTTGTTGTAGGTGAAATTTTGAATCAATTGCTATTTGCAGTTTTTTTGGTAATTTCTGAGGAATTTTCCATTTTCAAATTAAAATCAATGTAGGTGAATTCTGTGTACTGTAGCTCTTTCCCCACGCCAGAAGCATACAGATGAACTTTTGCACAGCAGGAAAGCCTGAACATTTATGCACCAGTTTTCAGAGGTTTCATGAGGAGGAGAATTTGAGGGCTCTGAAGCCCTCTCTACTGTGAGCCCATCTCATCCACAGAATACTGGAGAGTTAAAATGGAAAAAGAGAGATAGCATTTAAGAAACCTGGCCAGTGAAGGAAGACAAACTACTACTTCAATAAAATGGAATTTGGGAAAAGGTGGGTTGAGATTGAAACTTCATTTTGACTTGCAAAATGTTTACATTACCAACCTGGAAAATGTGCTTGACAAACCGTTGATAGGAAAAGAACAAAATTATTGTCAGAGGTCTTTTAAAAAATTCTATCTGCCTTCCTTGTGCTGTCTCTTCCAGGAGGGGATCAACTCACTGCTTTTTTGTCAGTAAATAATTTTTGAAGACCTTAATTTTTTGGTCCATTAATATTCACAGGGATTTTTTTATGTTAGGGTAAGCTCTGCACATTGCCCTCTGAACCCTGGCAGAACCTTAGCTATGAGATGTGGCTACATTTCTAGTCCTTAGTCTCATAATAACTTTTGCCACAGATTTACCACTTCCTGCCATTTTTATCCCATGTCTCTGTGATACTCTCCCAGGTGTGTACACTTAGTAGCCCCAGGGAACACATTCTGTTAGAACAACAGGTTCTATCTCTCTGTGTGAAGAAAAGCCAAAATGTTGAAAATCCACTGACCTCTTGCAAGTTTATCAGTGTCCCAATGAACAATTTGAACTCCAGATATAACATTTTAGAATTTTAATTAAGCAACTAGGATGCAAAAGATCTTTGGAGTACAGTATAGTACTCTGCTCACAACAAGGTTTAGTATTTCCAAGACATACTTGAGAAGAAAAGAGAATCATCAAGGAAGTAAATTTGTCTCAGTGAATATCACCAGATGTTAAAGTTCAGGACATCTGTACCGAACTCCAAATATGATTTGCTGTTGTGCTCTTCTACTTGGAAAGAGAACTACCTGTAACGAAAGAAAAATAAATCCACAAGTAAGGTATAATTGGAATTGTTGATATTTAAACACTAAAGAAAACTTAAAGCATTGCTTTCACACATCCTAATATTGGATCTTGCACTGTATTGAGTGAAGCATGAATATTTGCCTGTAATTAAAAAATGTTTAACATGTTCTTATCAATAGGACTATTTGAAGGATAATAAATGTTGACTGCCCACATCATTGCTTTACTGTGGGTTAGCAGTCTTTTAGAATTATTTGGAAAATAAAAATGAGTTTCCTTATACATTTAGCTATCTTCAACAAGTTAAACGTAAGTATTTGTCCAGATCTGAAATTGCCAGATTCCTCACTTCCTCCCTTATTTAGATATACTAAACACAAGATCATAACCACAAATTCTGTTCCTCATATTTGTCTTGTCTGGAAGCAGAACAATTTCATAACAGCCTCTCTTGCAGTGTGTGATGCAATATCCCCTTTCAGCTATCCCAGTCTCCCCCGCACAGGTGTGGTAATATCTTCTCCCTCCCTCTCCTCCGTGTCTCCTGCTAGGTGCTGTCAATCAATTTTAACATTCCAGCAAGGCTGTCGTGTGGTTGGCAGAAATTCAAAAGATGCCCCTTACCTTGGGCATCATTGGGTTAGCCAGTGTCATTGTCCCCTGAGATCCCACCTCCTCCCATGGGATAGGTGGCTTACCTGTCCTTCCCCTCCCCACTTCCACGACCTTAAAAGGAACCTCAGACCATGGGCTCGGGATTCTGCTGGAGCTGTTGCCACAATTCAGATCTCCGTGTCTTTGGAATAAAGCTCTGGGTTTAACCCTCCATCAGAAACCGTCTCCTTTCTCTTCACCTCGCCTAAGGACCTTCACCAGAGGTAAAACTGAGCTTTCTACAAGCCTGGACTTGTTCAGTTGCCCGGCTGCAACTTCCAGCCAAAGAGGTTTCTCTGTGGTGAAATACCACAGCCGCTGCCTCTGGCCAAGAGGCTAAGGCCCAGAACAGCCCAGGCACGTGCCACCTAGATAAATATTGGGATTTTACTCCAATATAAACCTCTGGTATTCAACACCTGTCTATTGGAATATGAAATAAAAAATATGCATGGAAAAATGTAGATTACTGAGGAGTTTGGGATGTTTCTGGTTTTTTTATCATAGTCTATCATTTTATTAGGCCAGATATTAAATAGATTAGAAGAAATTATATCATTTTATTGGTGTCCTTCATCAAGCAGCAAGGAGATTACTTTGTCCAATAAATATTTGCACTTTAGCTTCACAGAGTGTAAACTTAATGAGCAGGTAATTTTAAGGGTTTTAAGGGAAAATGGCAAGGAACTAAATTCACAGATCACACTTTTGTGTTGATACCATGAAGCAGTGAGTAGAATGGCTCAGTCAAGCAAATCCCAAAGAATGGTTATGTTTAAGTTCAAGTACATGCCTAAGTGCTTTGCTGGAAAAAATAAAGAACGCTCAGCAATTAGTAGGACTGAAGCTTTAATGGGCAATTCCACATAAATTAATTCATCAGTGAAAGCTGGTCAGATTAGTTTTTAAGTGTTTATTTTCTACTGCTCCATTTCCCTGTTCTCTCTCAGAGGACATCTGAGGAGATTTACTTGAGCTTCTCTTTAAACTACCAAGTTGCAGTTGAGCAACTGAGCATTGCATTTCCTCAAAGCTTGCAATTGCTGTCTCTGTGAAGAACAGAAACACTTTTCTGAGCATTTGCAATTCAGCTTATACCAGTCTATGCTTCCTTACCAAGAGTCTGCTTCAAATTATTTGCGATTCAGATGAGGATGCCACTGTGCACCAGAGAACGGATTTAGGTTTAATTATTTTCACGTCTTCCAAGACTTCTGTACTGGGATCCTAAGAACTAGAGGATAGTTTGATAGAGTTGTATTACAAATGTGTCAAAGATGAATCATTATTGAATTAATCTCACAATATTTAGTCTAATGACATATAATGACTTAATTTAATCTAGTAGTTTTATCATAATGGAAAACTCCCCATACTATGAGAAAATTAATTTATTGATGTTTTCATGTATCAGTAAAGAGACTGGTATATAGTCTTGAGTCAAGAGTCCAGTCTGACTGCAACTCACTTTTCATTGACGTGTGTCCACATAAGCACAAGGAAACCATTTGAGAATACCTGTACAAGGCTACCATCTGTCCATAAAGCAGAAAGAATCTTCTTTGTTTAAGTTTGATTTAAAGACAGGCTCTATCTCCACATACCCACATGAGCTCTGAAGATGAAATAGGAGGTGATGACAAAAATATTGTGAAGAGTTGCTGTTAAAATATAAATCCCCTCTATCTTATGATGCCTCTGCTGTACTCAATACTCAGCTACTTATTTTGAAAAATCCAGTTCTTTATAGATACCACGCTTTCCTGAGCATAAGGATGAGAAATAACCTTTATGAAGCTGAATAAACTAGACTATTAAAACAGGATGGTGTGGAAAGATTGGCTTCTCAAGCTGTCTCAGTGTTTGTGAGCTCTTAGTCTGAAATGCATTTGGCCTAAAACCAGCTTGTTACAGGAAACTTCCTGGCTAATTCAGTTTCTATAAACGTAGTTAATTTTTGCCAGAACACAATTATTTGCAAAGAAAAGCACAGTCTATTAAACACCTTCAGATAGCTGCAGCTAAGTACAGCCATTTTGCATTTGGGACTGAAGATGGAGCAAATTGCACAAGGGATTAGATATGTGTTTTCCTTAATGGCGTTCAGCAAAGACAATGTTTTCACGATAAAATTCCTGTTTGGAAACTTTGTGTTACTCTATTCATTCTCCTGTCACATCAGCCATGCAGTGTCATGTTACAGAAAGCAGTGTTACACAACTGGACAGTTTTAGCTAGATGTGCTTTGTCACATTATGATTATTCAGCCAAGGAAATTTACAAAAAGTCTGTTTTGAAAGAGAGGTGATCTGCAAAATCTGTTTACATTGTATCTATAAAAGGAAAATGAATTTTATAGTCTTTTTTATCAAGAAACAAGTGAAGTGTATATATTGAAATTCAACTTAGAAATGTCACAGTCCATGACAACAAAAGCAACAAGAAATACTTGTAGTCTGAGTTCCTTTTTTATCATTACCACTACCACTATCACTACAACAAGACAGAATATTTTTTAAAAACATCTATTTCCAAAGTTCACTTATGTGTCCTTCCCTTCCCTTCCCTTCCCTTCCCTTCCCTTCCCTTCCCTTCCCTTCCCTTCCCTTCCCTTCCCTTCCCTTCCCTTCCCTTCCCTTCCCTTCCCTTCCCTTCCCTTCCCTTCCCTTCCCTTCCCTTCCCTTCCCTTCCCTTCCCTTCCCTTCCCTTCCCTTCCCTTCCCTTCCCTTCCCTTCCCTTCCCTTCCCTTCCCTTCCCTTCCCTTCCCTTCCTTCTTCCTTTATTCCTCTCATAATCTCTCCTTTCTCTGCCAGCTCTTCTCACATTGGCACCAGCATTACAGAATGTGAAGATTATTTACTGAATTTACTAGGAAAAGAGCACAGAGGCATGTCCTTCCCCTTGCACAGGTTTCTTTAGGGAAATGCTCAGTATTGTGCTAGAAATCCTTTAAGCCAAGGACATCCAGAGGTATGCCAGCATGCATTTTTCTTCCTCAAATCTGAGTTCTCAAATGAAGTTTGTGTTGAGATATCAGCACCAAGGAGATGCTGGTTTTCAAAAGTTGCTGTTCCCAATAATGCTGATGGTGATGTCTCATTCCCCTGCAAGGGGTTTATCTAATCAGAAGCTGGGAGCAGCCCTCTGTGTCTCCTAGAAGACTTCCTTGCTGCAGCTCTTGTGCTCCTGCAGTCTGTGTCTTGCACCACTTCAAATCTCTGACCCTGTGACTGATTGCATTGACCCCTGTTCTGTTTGTTGCTAAATGGTACTATAATGTGAATGTATGGGAGGCTAATTTAAAAACAACAAAAAGAAAAAGATCCTCGTCACTTTACTAGAGGGTTCTGGTTTTCAGAGGCCACTGAATGCTTACATACTTCACCTATTCATGTCATTCTGAGCAAAACAGGCAAAGCACCAAAACTCACACTGATGTCAGCAAATTTCCATGGGTATTTTTATTATTGTTGCTCATAATTTTGTATTTAACTCTTTATAGCTAAGCTAAAAATTATCTTCCCATTCCTGTCTTCTAAGCCACACAAGCAAATTTGTTTGATTTCCCAATTTTTTGTGGGTTTTGTCTTCTTTTTTTTTTCAGCTGTTACAATCTAAATTGAATGCATGTTAGACTCTTTGGAAGCAAATCCTTTAAATTTAACCAGTTTAAATGCCCCTGAATTTTAACCCTTAGTGCCTAGGTCCTTCAATTCTTCTTTGCAATTTTTAAATAGGTTTTCTTATCCAGTGTAAATTGCTGTCTTAATCACTTGAATTCACTAAAACTGAAATACAGTAACTTCCATGCATTCTCCTTGAAAGTCAGTTTTTATTTTTACTTGGGAAATATTCTCTCTGACATGTTAAATGCCATCTAATCCATGAGCACTACCATCTTTCACCAGAGATCATTATAAAGACAGTCAGTCATTCATTCTCTTTGCTGGGGGAAAGGTGCAATGCAATGATACCATGAAAGCTGATAATCCACTCATGTTTACAATTCAGATATTTCCCACAGAGCTCTCTGAGAAAAGGGACACAGATGATGATTTGGCAAATGCTGTCCTTTCATACAAATTCCCTGGTTGCTTTTGAACCAACCTATCAGAGGATTCTGCTCCTGCTATTCATGTCAGTAATTAGATTTGGAGAGAGCTGTACCACATGCATGTTTATGGCAATCACTGTTAACCCAAATGATGATCTTTTTCCTTTCTTCCTCCTCTCCCTGTGCTCCCACTTGAATTTTCTGCATGCTGCCACAGCATCTGCCAGTAAATAAATAAATAAAACCCCAAATACCCAAGCCTGCTACCTAACAGGTCAAAATCCCTTGCATTTTCCTGATAGCAAAGACGAAAAGAAATCATTGTCAAAATATGGATAAGACAAGGACTGAGAGAAAACATATAACTAAAGATAAAATGGGAGAAAAGCATGAAAATAAAATTTTCATAGGGATTTCTGAAACAAAAGCTATTTTTTTAAAGCTAAAAAGTAAAAAAAACGGTATTGAGATATAAAATTTATTAAAATGTTCTTTTTAGGAAAGAAATGTGCATATTTATGAGATATTGTAATATAAAGGAAATTTATATGATTCTTTATATATTTCAGTGCTTTGCATCTTTATTTTCATTTGTGATTGAAAAGCTATTAAAATATAGCATAGCCTTAGGACTGACTCTGTAAAAACTCAGCTTAAACTCTCTTCATATTTGCATGATGTGTATATCTTATGTATTTAGATATTATCTGAACAGACTTAATAATGTCTTACCAAGATATTATGTAATACATATTTTCCATCCCTCTCCCAACCATGTATCTGAGTAAACAGATGACCTTATTCACAACTTAAGTTCTACTTGAGCAGAACGTCATATTCATTTAATAAAAAATTATTTCAAAGAGGTTTCCAATATCATGTAGTATTACTGTACTAGATTAAGTGTTCCCACATTTACCATGTATTTTATAAGACCTTTTATTTCAATTATTTATAATAGATAAAATATGTAATATTAAGACACACAAGTACATATAGTTGTGGACACCATATTTCACACAGTTAATTTGTGCTTTAAAATCCATTTTGCAGGATTTAGTGTTTGCACCTGCACATATTCCTATGGTAAAACTGCTTTTTGCACTTCCATTTCCAGACATGACATAAGTGATGAAAGCACAAGCATACTATCAAAAATACTTTCCTTCTGAGCAAAGGTATGCTTAAATATAATGAATTATTTGTTCTATTCATAAGCTTGGATTGTGTTTTTTATCCTGATCAGCTAGCAGTTGAACAATTGATCATTCTTGTAAATGAACAATTGATCTTGCTGAACTAGGATTAAACATTGAGCCAATTTTCTATATGCCACATTGCACATCAGGTAATATTGGCCATCACTCTGTACTGATTTGAGTCTTTATCAGACCACGTAGCTAAGCAGAGAAGATCTGTCTCACAACACCCCGGCTCATCCATTTACTCATAAGCAACCTGGGTTTAAGTTGTGGAGACAAACCCCCTTCAGTTAAGTGTGGTTTTTTGCTTCAGCAGATCAGGTAATATAACTATCCCTGTAGTCAATTGTTGTTTTCATTAGCTGAGATTCTTGACATTTTAAATTCTACAGATGAAATTTCACAGTCTATTATCTTTATTAGGACCAGGAAACCGTGAACCTGTTTAAAAATCTTTTCTCTCTTGGTTTTGTTGGGTTTTTTTTTTTTGGCTAGATTTAAAAGACCTGAACAGGAAAATGACCAGCTGCTTAGATTACCACTCCAATCCTCTCATGAATTTTTAAAGGTAGGGATTTACTGAGAACCAACATCAAATAAAGGATCAAATGCCTTCTATTACAGAATACAAATGTGTTGCTCAAAATCCCTAGAAATTACAGTCTTTGAGAACCATCTGGACCCACATGTTATGCAGAAGAGGAGAAACACAAAGGAAGTACTGATTAATTTTAATGTAGACTGAAAAGGCTTGTAATTAAATTCAGTTTTATTAAGTTAGTGGTGTTTGTAGCTCAGATCTTCAAAGCTAGTATTACAGCCTAGGCTTCTAAAAATGAGGTATTTTCCCAGATTTTGAAAACTTACTGAATCTATTGATAACAAGACTAAGCTTGTAGATTTGGTATTGATTGACATGAACACCTCTGAGCGAAACACTGTGTCCGTTTAGTAATAATGGCAGTTTTATATCTTTATAAAGAAATAGTTATCTATCTATCTGTCTATAATCTATGTATCTACTTTGTTAATGGTAGTTTAAGAAATTTTGTCTTTTTTTCATGAAAAGCTGAGTGAGACCTTTTTGTTAGCACTTGTTCAATACACTTTCACCTACAAATTAAGAGCTTTAATTTTGGTCTGGATTGCTAGTGAGTAAGAAAGTTATTTATCTGAAATGATTTGACAATACAGAGATCTATGTTTTCACACACTCAGTGATTTTACTATGAGTAGAGTGAAAGGGGACAAGTTTTCTGAAAATGTTATCTCCTACTCTTCTTCCCTTCCCTTTCAAGGGTCATAAATTGCTCACACACTTCTGATTATTTGAACAGAAGATTTAAATGACAGGTTTAGTTGAATGAATATAGAATTAAATTGAAATAAAGAGGCAGCATGTGACCACATCACTAAGTATTGCACAGACTTAATACTGCACTCTACACAGAAGTTATTTGCTCCTGGAGTTGTTTGCCAGCCAGGGAGATGTCTGCATTTGCTTTCATAGTGGCATTTTCATTGAGTATAAAAACACACTAATAAAAAGAGTTTTTTCTGATGCTTACTCGTAAATGCAGGAAGTAAATGATATAAGCACAAATTTCCTATTTCATTTATAAAGGAAAACAGATGAAAACCTATGACAAAAAATAATAATTGAAAAAATTATATGGAAAAATGAAATATCTAAATATAAAAAAAGTATTCCTACTAGAATTTCCTATAATAATCCATAGGAAAGACAAAAATTGTTGATTCATAGTGTAGTTAGTTGCTAGGGCTACCTAATTTGGAGTTGATATCTTAGGAAAGAAAGAGCAGTCACTATCACTGTAAGAATGTAAATAAAAAGAAAATTTATCAGGAATCAGTAGAACTACAGAAAGACAGGAATACAGAGCAGCATGAGCCATTTTATTCTTCTTTTTGCCACCACAGAGGATGTGCTACTTGTGACAGATTCTTATATCAATCCCATAGAGTCCTCTTCTCTTCTTAGTGATTGATAACATGGAAGACTCCACAAGCTCTTCAGCTAAAACTGGCTTTGTACTTTGTTACCCATTACCACTAGATTTTTTTTTACAAATATAACCTAAATTTTTGTTGATGTAGCTGAAGTCTATTACTCACAGTCCTATCTGCCATGCATGGAGAACAGATTTTTTTTCTTTATCACTGTCCCAGTCTTTCAAAATTCTGTTAGGCACATGAAAACTACCCCCAGCTCAGGAAGTCCATCACTTGAATGTAGTTTAAGGTTGGGAAGGTTTGGAGTCTTTCCTAGTATTTACTTTGAGATTCTGTTTTTGACCATTACTATAAACATTATAACAAGGTGGACCTTTGAGATTATATATTCCTTCCCATTCTAATTTTGTATAACTTTGAGTATATTACTGTATCCTCTGTTAGACCTCTTCTTTTATTTAGGTGTAATAGCTCAATTATTTTCATCTAGGTCATGTTCTGTAGAACTTGATCATTCTCTCTATCACAGCCATAACTAGTTCACATCTTCATTGAAACATGTTTCAGAAGACAATTTTGCAGTTCAGCTGAGCTGATGGAGTGAAAAAAAATCTCATTATTTTATAGACTGTCCTCATATTTATTGATTCCACTATGCAGGTTGTCCTCTCTGCAATGCTGTGGCCTTACTGTCTTGTATTCAATTTATGATCTAGAAAAGCCAACTTCCACTTTCTGAAGAAATGGCACCAGACAGTACTCATGCAGTTGATTCATTTTCATAGAAAATAAAGTAGAACTCTTTCTAGATCATATCTCAAAATTGTTTATGCTTTCTTAATTGCAGCACTGTCCTTGGCATATCCTCATTTAGCGTTATATTATTTCTAAAGCAAGGCAATTTTGTATTCCTTCAGAAAGATTACCAATGAAAATCCTGGAGACTATTATAAATTTTAGAATTTTGCTTGACACAGTCTTCTATGTTAAAGTGAGTTTTTGGAAGCTTATTTTATGGATTGAGCCGTCCAACCTGTTTTGCTGCAAGAGAATAGAAATTTAATCCAGAAATTTCCCCCACAGCTTCCTTTGCGAGATATGATTTAATAGATTAAAGTAACTGAATTTCTATTAGTTCTTTCCTATCCTAACACCTGTTTCTTTATCATTGTTGTGATTTAGTTCCAGTTGGCAGCTAAGCCCTGCACAGTCACTCACTTTCACCCATTGGGACGCATGGAGAATTAGAAGAGTAAAAAAAATCAGAAAATTTGTGGGTTGAGATGAGGACAGTTTAATAGGTAAAGTAAAAGACATGCAAAAACAAAACAAAACAAAGAATTCCTTCACACTTTCCCATAGGCAGGAAGGTGTTCAGCCATCTCCAGGAGAGCAGGGATTCATCAAATGTAACCATTACTCGAGAAGACAAACAAAATTACTCTGAGTGTTCCTCCCCTGCCTCTTCCTTCCTTCTTCTTCTCCCTAGTTTATATTAAGGGTATAATACTATATGATATGGAATGTCCTGTTGGTCAGCTGGGACCAGCTGTCCCCATGGTGCCTCCTCTTTCATCCTTATGCACTCTCAGCTCACTTATGGGGTGGGGTGAAAAGCAGGAAAGTCCTTGACTCTGTGCAAGTACTGCTCAGCAACAGCTAAAACATCTCGGAATTACCAACACCATTTCCAGTACAAATACAAAACAAAGCCCCATATCTGCTACTATAAAGAAAAATTAACTCTTTCTTGGAAAAAAAACAACCACAAACATGAGAATTTGTCTCAATTTGTTCTTGGCTGCTGTTCATCATCTTACTGACATGAATACACTTGCAAATAATTTCATTGATTATCTTTTGCAGACTTTTTCAGAACTGAAATTGACTGGACTCGATTCCCTGTTCCCTCCTGTTTGAACACCCATGCAATCACGTTCACCAGTGCTCCACTACCTCCTCTTTTTCAAATGACATTTTGATTATGAAACTGCTTCAGATGTTTCAGACATTTTTCTAGTTTTCCTAGGAAAAAGCCACAAAAACTCAGTCCACATAAATCTCTGAAGGAACTGAAGAATTGCATGTGTCTGCCACTTAAAAAATAAGTTAATTTTTTAAAAATGCATGGCACTCAGATGTTATGGAAGGTAACATTTTACCTTACTCTCAAAATTACTGTGAATATTATGACAGCTTTCCAAAAAAAGGTTTGAAACAAATTCTGAATCCTGAAACTGTAAAATATCTGCATGAATATAGATAAACTTTAAAAGTTTAAAGTACCATTATTCTGCTCAATTGCCTGCCTAATACAGTTAATGCTCTTCCATTGTGTAAAGCCTCTTATTTCATGTATTTGAGTAAAATACATACTTCACACTAAGACTTTGTATTCTTTTGTAAACTTTCTTTGAAATACTGGAACATGATAAGATATAACTGAAACAAAATCACTTATAGAAAGGGGACAAATATAACTCCAACCTATTTGATAGATATTGTTGATTTGGTCAGCAAAACAGTAGGTAAACAGGAACTGACAGATATAATTTATTTTTATTCAGAAATGCTGCAATCATACTCCTCATAAAAAGCTAAGAGCTACGTGAAAATACAGATATTTTGGGATAAGAGGAAAACTACTGTTATGGATTGGTACTGACAAAATAAAGAGTGTTTTCTAAACTTGGAAATATAAAATACAGAGTTTGCTAAATGGTGCAATTTGGGACTGTTTTTAGTCTTCATTAATGATCTGGAAACAGGATGAATAGGGAAAATGAGTGAAGCAAACAAAACTAAGTGCTGGCTGCTTTTACAACCAGTAATATGCTGTGGGATTTTTTTAAGTTCAATCAATATGTTAGCCATTTTTTGTACTTCAATTTCAAGAGAAGATCATAAACAGTACACATCTGAATAATTGCGTTTCATAGCAGGTCCAATTCTATTGCTCCTCCTCATAAGCAAGTTTTTAGATACACACTGAAAGTAAAAAATATGTTTAGATGAATTGAAACTATTTAATAAGTCACTAGGTGTTAACCCCTGAGGCACCTGCTGTTGATTTGTCCTGTCTGTTTTGCAGCAGGGCTTTTGCTTCCCCACTGCATACACCCTGCGTGTGTATATCTTATAGAGATACACATTAAATCACTCAGTCTGCCATTTATGGTGTGTGGCAGATAATTGTGTGTATGTGCTTGTGCATGAATGTCTCAAATTGAGCCTCTAAATTCTCAAGCTCCACCCTGGTGAGCTACAGCCAATCTGGGCTGGCTTTAAACTGCAGTTATGGCTTGACAAAGCAGAAGTTACACACATGGGACTCTCAGAAGTGTAGAGCTACTCAATATATATTTGTCAAAAGAAACAGCTGGGAAGCTGATGGTGCATGGTGCTTCTGCATGTAAACTGGGAAGCTGGAACTGCAAACAGTTGGACTGCATGCAGTCAACAGGTCTTTCAGTCCAGCTTTCCCAGACCAGCAGCAATCTCATTGATGGGAAGGCAAGACTGGGTAATGCTGGGGAAGTTGTGAGCATAAAGTTATGAAGTAGGGTTCTTGTTGGCTCTTAAATAAAATCAGTGTACACACCTGCTATGGGTTGCCATTTAGATTGTCTCTTCTGTGATAGACACGATGGACATAGCTCACACTCTGCAGAAATTACAGAAGCAATCTTTGAAGACCTTTATATTAAACTTTGTGTTTCTTGTTGCTGTTTTATGCACGGCTATTTCTCTACATTCTGATGAGAGAAACTGAGGGTTATGTAGATTTGTCCAGGCCCTCTCTTTTCACAGGAACCTGAAAACACAATTTGAAGACTGGTATAGAATAATGATATTCTGGTAGAACTTTTGTATCAAATTCACTCTCTTTTTACTCTGGTAGCAACTGAAGTTGAGAAGAGGACTGCGGAAGGATCACCTTATTACCTCTGTAAAATTTGGCTTATCCTTAAATCTAATTAACTGTGGCTGGCCAAATCAGCTGTGGAAATTCATTGTTTCCCATAGGCTGTACCATACTGCAGAGCTAAGCAAAACACAGAGGTCCTAAAGAGCTCTGCAGTCCCTTTTTATGCTGCAGTCTGAGTGAGGAATTCTGTCCTTAGCTAAGCATGTGACACTTCGGGTGACATGTACAGCATTTGCAGGGTTATAACAACGTGTCTGAGAGCAAAATAGGACTTTTTCTGTAGTATTAATTCTAACCAGCCTTAGTTTTTCACTGTCATGTAAAGAAAAACTGTTTCACTCAAATGCAAAGACTGGGATGAGTTTCTATAAAATAAGTAGATTGATTTCTCTTCTGCAAAATAATACACAGCTGAGGAAGGGTTGCTGCTTGTTAGGCTGCTTGTTTCTGGCAGACATTTGGAATTTTAGCACTTAGATGGCATTAGAATTTACTGACATTTCCATATTGCATTTTTTGTGTGTAGCAATATATATTAACCAGATGAATAAACCACCATGTCTCTAGATCTTTCAGTTGTCACAAAACAGTAGAATGGTTTGGGTTGAAAGGGACCCTAAAGATCATATAGCTCCAATCCCCCTGCCATGGTCAGGGACACATTCCACCAGACCAGGTTGCTCAAACCTCCATCCAACCTGGCCGTGAGCACTTATGGGGATGGGACATCCACTGCTGGGCAATCTGTTTCAGTGCCTCACTGTCCAGTATTTTCAAACAGAGCTAATAATAGACATCTCTAAAAGGTTTTATTTTTTTCTGAGGACTGTATTATGGGTCGTTATAAAATGGAAATAATACTAATAAAGTCTTCCTTTCCTTTATTTATTTTTTTCCTAATGTAAAAGCAGTAGCTAATGACAGGAATTGGCAGAATTTATGTTTCCAGCTTCCTTGACTGCTAATCATGTACGGTGCCTCATAATGGTGCAGAGGACTGGTGTCTGGCCATCAGCCCTGGCAGAGATGTCAGTGTAAGTCCCATCAGGCACAGTTAAAGCAACATATTACCCATGGTGTTGAAAAATAATATTGTATTAATAACCTTCAACTTCCACCTAATCTAATAAAAGCTGAGAGGTAAAGAGAATTCTCAGTTCACAAGTACTAGGTGGGTAACAGGTTTTAAATGTTCTAACACCTGCACACATACAAGTATGGTACTCCAGGGACTGCCTGCGAGCTGTGCATCTGCCTGTAGCATGTTTACAGTGTCTTGACGTTTTGCTTATTTTTGGTCCATGTTTTGCCTCCACATCATAGGTGATCATCTTCTGGGGGCTATCACATGGGATATTCTTGGTGCATTACTCCTGATCTATGTCCTCTCTAATCATAAAAAATATTCTGCCTTTTAGCATTACACACACATGAACAAGCTTTGATAAGCTGTTGGAGCAAAATACTTATTGGGGTTATTGATTTTTGTGTACTCATTTATTTGACCTCCTTAAAACAACTTTTAACAGTTGGCTGGGTTGTGATTTTCCTTCTGTTCCTGTTCTGAGAAATTTAATTTTAAATTTAATTTTAAAATCCGATTTAAAAAAAATAAGGTGTACAATTCAAATAATGGCCAATCTGCAAAAACAGTGGGATAGGTGTTTAGTTTCTGGAATATTTTCCTCTCTCTCATATTGAGAGTTAAAGTGGATTTCTAATTTTTATTCCAGTCATTACTAAACAGGAACACTGAGGTCACAGCAAATAAAGCAGTATAAGTTAATGAGAACAGCTTTAGCAAAAAGAGGAGGTGTTTCTCAAAGTACATCAAGTGCTTCACATATATTAAGAAACCCCAGCTGAATCGATTTAATAATGTTGGGATTTACACAATTATTACAGAGCCTTCATTATTCACCCAGTCTGCACATACCACAGCACAAATGAACATCTCAGTCTGGTGGTATTAACATTGCCATTTTCTAACCCATTCCCAGGCCATCTGCTACATGCTGATCATTCACTGCTTTAACATTTAACAGTTACCCAACTGCAACTTAGCAGATTTGTGTACTTTTGAAAACAGCTGGTTTAATAACTGCTTCAGAGCTTTTGGATAAAGAAATTATTTTGTAGTGCTTTACAATAGACTTTTTTAAAAAAGTGCCTCTGAGAAAAGGGTATAGCAGTTTCTTCCACAAATTTATGAATTTACAATGCTTTAATTTATTTCTTGTCACATAAGGACAAATATTTGAGTATTTATAGAACAATAATTCAGGACATCTCTTTTAACATTCCTGGTTTAATTCTTGTCCTCTCTCAGCTCCTCTCAGAGGAAATATTTATATGATGAAATAATGAAAGAGCTTAATATGTCAATCTGTCTGAAAGGATCAAACCTGGAGTTTTTCATATAACACAAAAGACCTGTAGCTTAAAACAAAAGATAATAGTAATAAAATTATTATAATTTTATAATTATTTATAATTATAAAATTATTTTATTTTTTATAAATAAAATAATTATTAAAATTATTTTATTTGTAAAAATAAAAAACTACAGAATAATAATAACTAGTAATTTAAACGAATAGTGAGCATTGAACATAATTAAACTGTAACACTGAATTTCCATACTTGATGGGAATGTGAAAATTGTGTTCAATCTTCCACTGTTCTTGGGGTCATATTTTAAAAAAATGTTAGCTAACACTGACTAAACCTGTTCCCATTACTTTCTCCTATATGTTATAAATTATACCAATTTAAATGATATAATTTTCAAATATTTTCTCAATCAAAAGGGTAAAACAATCCTTTATCTTTGACCTAAAACAGTTTGACTGATATATATATACGTATCTTTTTAATAAGCATTTTGTTTGCTTATTCTAAAAGCCCTTCAGATCCTGTTTAACCCTTGCTTCATAAACATTCAAGAAGTTGTTTCTGGATGCTGAAGTTGATATTTATATTAGAAAAAAGAATGGAAGCAGTTAAAATGAAGAACTTAGTATTATGTTAATATGTCACAAAAGTGACAATTCATGAGGTTTTTATTTTCAGAACACCTCTTCTTTTACACAGCCATCAATCAAAATGACAGCATCCCAAAGTTTGGATTCTTGAGCAAAATTTAATTAATCTGTCCAGTCCTTCCTATCTCTCTGTTTCAAGAAACCAACAAATAAAGCTAATCAACACTTCAATTCTCTGCTTATTAGTCAATAAACCATGACAGTACACTTGTGGCTGTACTTCTGGGATTCTCACACAACCTTATTTGTAGTAGGTAGCATGTGTCGTGATCAGTCTTCACAAATGGGCATGCATTTTATTATTATTTTTCAAAAGTATCTTCATAATAACAAGAAATGAAAAATTGGAACAGCATAAAAATAAATCTGAGAAACACATTATCTGAAATGGAACAAAGCATAAAATGAGACATCTCAGAAATCACAGAAAATGGAAATGCCTTAGTGGCGTGTAATAATAACTTCCAGCTCCTTTCACTGGAACAAGAGCAGTGAGAAGTGTAAAACTGAGACCTGCAGTGATGAGCATGCAGCTGGCCAGAAAGAAGGCTGAGCTGTGGAAATGTTCTTAAGTAGTAAAAAAAGTCACATATCGTCACTCCAAGGAGTTTGCCTATTCTACAGGAAAAGTTATAAACTCTAGCCATGAAGAAGAGTGAGGGAAGGATATCTTCAGCAGCCTGTGAGGTGTTATGGAAGGAATACTGTGCCCCTGACACAAAGCTCAGTTAATATCCCATACTATTATCATTTGTCCTGTGACAGCCAGCTTTTAGCAAGAAGAAACCAGAACAGGATGATGGGAACAGTTTATTCCATATTGTTCCACCAGGATGCAACAGGAGTAACACAACATGGGGTTGTACCAGCACCCTCCCAGCAGACTTTTCATACCTAACACAAGAATATGCAATTCCCTGGATTTGACTCCTATAGTTCCATCTCACAGGAGTTAAGTCACCATATCAGTAACATACAATGTAATTTTAAGCACTTTAAATTGATTAAAAATAGAAGGGATATCTTCTTTCCTAGGGCCAAGGGGGATTTACAACCTAGAATAATGTACTGCAAATAAGATCAGTGTGTCTTAGGGAGAACTCATTCCAAGCATTATGGATTACTTAATCTGCACCACTTGGCCCTGGAATTGAGGTTTGTTTCTTGACCATGTTTTATTTAGCTCTTCAGTGATGCTCTTCACCCATACTCCTGAACTGGATCCTGAACAGAATCTTAGAAATATATTCCATTTAAGATAATATTATTATCTCAACTATATCCCATCCTGAATATCTCATGGAAAACTTAAATAGGACATTTTTGCTTTTTTCTACTTTAGTCTGATGGCAAAGTTTTCATGTCTACAAAGGGCTTCTCTGCCATATAATGGGTTTTTTTGTAGAACAGGAATACAAAAGTTGGATCCACATGAATCCAACGTGGATCTGTATTCATTGTCAATGAGGAACTTATGTCAGTTTGGTATCACATGAGATCTTCACAGTTTTTGTAAAGCAAAATAGAATTTTGCTCCTGGAGATAAAAGAGTGCTTTTAAAAATGTGTTGTAAAAGTCTCATTCAAGTTCTGATTAATTCAGGACCAAAACTAAGTGTTAGCAAGATCAGGCATTAATTCAATAAAGATCTAATTCTCTCCTTATATAATTCCTACCAGTGTCAACTGATGTAATTTAAAAAGAGACATCTGAGCAACATCAAAAAATTTACAGAATAAATATGCAGAGATTCTGTAACAAAAACACTATGGCTAGTAAAAATATGGACCCTTCTATTTTTGAAGTGTTCAAGAAATCAAGTTACATGCTGTGTGCTATTACCATGAGCATAAAGTTACATTGTAATTAAATTCCTAAGTAAAATTTTAATACTTTAAATTACTTTAAAGCAATGGCAAAACAACAAAGTATGAGTGAGTAATATTATACTTCACATTATTTTAACTTTCATGAATTCAGTTTTGAAAACAATATGCAAAACATTATTGAAATGCCTCTTTCATTTCAACTGTTTTCTGATGAAATTAATATAATTGCATGCATTTGAATTTTGCAGATGCTGAAAAGTAGATTGATGATGAAGCATAAAATATTTAATGTAATTTCTGGATAAGAAATTACAAAGAAACTATATTACAAGCTAAACACAGTCGATTTTTGAATGATTTATTTAAGTTCAGTTTTTCACCCACAACCTAATAATGGTTGCAACTGTCAGCCAACTTAATATTTACATAAATACATATTAATAAAGAGAATTAATATCAAGAATCTTAAAATGCATTTCTTATACATGATGACATTTTCTATGACAAAATGTGAAGACCATCTAGTAAATAGGAATAGGATAATTTAAAATATTTTTAGGTTCCTTTCTAACTCTTTTGAAGTACAATCTCAGCTGAATTCCCTTAGGCATTGGTATGCGTGCAATCTCTGATAATCCCTGATAATTTTCCAAACAGAGGCAAATATTGCATTTCTTGGGTCACAATAATATATATCTCTACTCAATCCAGATATTCTCGTTTGTTCTCTTCTTCTTAGAGATTTCTTGTCCCTCATTCCTGTTCTCCTGGTTTCATTTAATCTTTTCATTTATCCATGCAGACCTAAGCATTTAGAATTTTGTTCATAGCGTGTATGCAAATATAAATATATAACATATATATATATGAATATACATATATGTGTGTATATATATACATATGTGTGTGTGTGTGTGTGTGTGCTCGCACACATATGTATGCTGTCCAGTTCACAGGGCCTATTAGCATTTATTAGCACATTTTACAGTCAGATTTCTCAAGTAATATTTCTCAGCTTCTGAAGCAACATTTTTGGCTATTAATTGTTTTTAAAACTGGAGTGGATTATGTTTATTCATTATTTCATTTTTCCATCTTGGTTTCTTGGTTTCTTTCCACATTTACATATGAAGTCCTGTTTTCTTTGAATTGTATCAGTGTTAGCAATATTTTTGACGAGTGCTTTCCTCAATATAAACTTTTTAGATTGCTTTAAAGCCACACTTTTAAAATAAAAAAAATAAAAAGTTATACTGTGAATGTACAAATAACAAAATATTGTAAAATAGTGAAGAAAAGGTCATTTCAGGTTTCAGAGCAATGCTTTGGATTGTAACACATTTTATCAAGTCTCATTGGTCATGTCATGTTTCATATCTCTTGTAACATCAGATGCTGCAAGCAGAAGCAAGCTGATGTATCATCAGAATGTAATGTACTGCATGACACCTAAGAAATCTTTGACAATATTGTTAGCTAAAAGCAGTTGATTCAATTAATGGAAAAAACCCAACACTGAAATTACAGGGAAAATAAAATGTTTTACATGTAACCAGGGGTTAGATCAGATTAAAGAAAATATGAATACACGCATGGATTTATTCTGGGGAGTTAACTGTTCATAAAACAGATATTCTTGGGACACATTTACTTATAGGTGCCCCATTAGGGATTCATTAGGTGACCTAGTCATGTTGAATCTTATCCTACTTAACAGAGTAGAAAGCATTCTGGTTATATGTCTTAATTTGGCTTCAGGAATTTCTTTACAGACACTAAAGATCCTTATTTTCTGATAAATGGAAGAACACTTAATCTTTTAAATCTGAAAATAAGATGAAAGGTATTTAAAGTGTTGTTGCAGAGTTCCCATTAGAAACACTATCTGAAAAGAGAAATCTGATGGGAAGAATTCTAATTGCTTCTTTTGATCTCTACTTGGGGAACTAACAACACTGTCAGATGAACTCTGGTGAGTCCTGTTGAAATAAAGATGGTATCACTGCTGCTACTTACTTTTTTTTTCTGCTTGAGGTTTCTATTTCCATGGTAAAGCTGTCAGAAGGGAGCACCTGCCTACACATCAGTAGGAGTCTTGGATTGAGTTTCATGCCTTGGCTTAAAAATACAATTAAACTGGATTTGCATTAAAGTGCCAGACCCTGCATGGAAGCACATGCACTGTGGATTCTATGGGCTCTTGTGCACTCTTTAGCAAATTCTTCTGTGGAAGTGGTAAAATATAGTAGGTGGCTCCTGCAGTAACTTAAACTGCCACAAGAACTTTTTGAGTGCCCAGTTCCAGCATCTGAATAACAGAGAGGAAAAATTTCCACATCTCTTGATATCATAACTATCCAGTTATACTTCTGGTAGGTAACTTTCTCAATATGCAATATTATTTACATTCCTAACAGAAATTCTAGGGGTTATTTTCCTTGCTGATGATTTATTATTGCACCCCATTGTAGTTAAAGGTTATACTTTTTAAATTATGCTTGTACTCCTTGTAGTTCTTTGGCAAGCAGTGAAAATTTTGTACTAAATACATGAATATCATCAGACCGTTCAATTTTTTCCAATCTTCTTTTCTTCTGGCCCTCAAACTTAGAGAAAAAAAAAAACTTTCACTAGCTATCTAGTGTTTAAAAAGAAAAAAAAAAGAAAAATATTCACCCATCTTCAGTATCTGAAATCCCAAGTCATCTTCCTTCTGCGGGGATCCCCACTTGCAGCAGGGAAATGGGAAAAAAATGAATCAGTTATGAGTTACCATTATTGGTTAACTCAAACCACATCTGATTTCTTTGAGTCCATCCCAAAAGATTAAAAATTTCATACATGCAATTATTTCTTATTTAGAGATGGTGTTTTCTCTCACTCAATTTTACATGCAAAAAGTTATCTTGTCTTTTGCTTCAGAATGATGGTGGTGAAATCAGATAGACATTTTCATAGCGTGGACAGCTTAGAATTCAAATTATTACAGGGAATATGTGTTTGATGTGCTGAATGACAATGATTTCTATAACTGAGAAGCATTTCAGTTATTTTTATTTTCATTACTTTATTTTATTTTAATACTTTTTTCTCCCCCCACTCATCAATTCCCTTCCTTTTGCCATTTATTACCTTTTAACTTTAGGATTTTACTTAACATCCCTTAAAATATTTTGTGAGCTCCTTACTCCAATTGAAAGGAATAAGATTAAATAAAAATGTCATCTGTACTCTTTGAATTGGAAATTCAAGTGCTGGTTTTTTTCAAGACTGAATGGACTTTTTCTCCTGAAATTTACAATAACTTTATTTCTCTGATTGAAAAGAGACTATGGTAGAAAGATGAAACACTTTAAAAGAAAAGGAAGAGAAGAATTTCTTTTAATGAATAAAACCAAGCCCGAAGATCTTATTTTTTTTTCAAATTCTCTCTTTTCAAATACATAACACCTCCTTGAATTAATTTTTCAGAGTAACAAAGGCTTGTGTCTCTATCTCATAAACTACACTGGAAAATTCATTGGCAAAATATTGAAATTTCTGTAGTGTTCAAGAAGTCACAAATGTTTGTGGTCTTTGAATATTAAAAAAGAGACATGATATTTTCATTAAAATAGCAGCTTTTCATTTCAGCTATTTTTAGAATAAGCATATATGTTTATTGCTCCAATTATATTTCCTTTGGAAAGCTTTCTATTTTAAGTGAAAAGGTAACAATATAATTTAAATTAATGATAATCTGTGAAAAAATAATTAACTTTTAAAAAGTTTTATTTCAATCATCAGATTGAAAAATCAAGCATTAATGTGTTTAATAGTGGTGATTGATTCTGCATTTCTCACCTATCTGTGTGTTGAGGTGTGTGCTGATTCCTGCAAAGGTCAGGAGACAAATTTCCTTCTGCCTTTTATCCCAGTCTGCAACATTTAATGCATGTCTAGAGGTGTTCACTGTGACTTTTACCTTTCTTTTAAACATCCAGTATTAGTTACTGCGAAAGGCAAGATGCTTTCTTATCTTGTGTGGCAAACTGTAGGTTCTCTTTCTCTCCTCACAGACAAATAGATCCTTTTAAAAAGATGTATAGTCCTCAAATGGAGATGTCACTCACAAAACACATTTTCTTCCATAAATATCTGTTTAATAAATTTTTTTTTAACATCTAAAAATTCCTTTTTTTTTTTTTCTCTGAATAATTAAGTAGTTTTTTTTTTTGTTGTTCTTTTTGGGTTTTTTTTTTTTGCCAATGTGTTTTGGGGGTTTTTAGTTTGTTTGTTTTATTTTACCCAAAATTTGAGGGGAAAAAAAGAAATTGTTCAGAGGACAAAAAATTGCGATTTTGGGCAATGTTCTGCAGGTCTGTTTGCAGTGATCCACAGAAGGGAGATAGTGGGATCTCATTTGAAGAATATAATGAAACAGATTTCTAAAATAATTTTTGATTTTGTTGCTTCCATCAAACCATGATTAAGTTCATTTTTTTTAGATAATAATAATAAAGTGAATTCAAGTACATGTGAGTTGGAACCTTGAGAATAATGCGGAAAAGGGGACCATATGAGAGCTGTTTGTTGCATTTTGGTGTTATGTTACTGGGGAAGAGAGGAAGTTTGTAAACAAATGAGAGGGGTGGGACACAAAAGAACCACTGCAGTGCATGGGAAAAGGGGATAAAATGAAGCCCATGGTACTTGGGTATAAAAGAACTTAGAAATTGTAGCAAATAGCTAATATGAACAACACATGGTAAGTCTGCTCAAAACTGGGAAGCAGAGATTCTGTTGGTCTGTGCTTTGGAAATAGTCTCACACGCCTTTAGTGATAGTTTATACTACAGATCTAAATAACATAAAAGTTTAAATAACGAGGTTCCAATATAAAATTAAACTTTATGAAGTATCTAATTTCTGGGGGATATCTCCTGGACCTTTTTCATTTCTAAATAGTTAAAGTAGTTTTAAACTCAGAAAATCCATATCTGCAAATTCCTATTTCACATTGCATAAGAATTTCAACTACAGTACTGTTCAATTTGACATGGGTAGATAGGAAGATTTGTGATGGAGACTGAGTGCTTTGAGCCAAAGGCTAAATTCTCCTCTCAGTGGGCTGGTACTTAGGTGGCTATCTGTTATCAATATTGCCAAGAAAGCTGTCATATGCATGAAAATTCTTGAGCTTCAGAATATAACTGCATCCTCAATATTTGAAAGCCATATTAACCTGAGAATTTCAAACAGCATATAAGCCTTTTTTAAAATATAGGTTCTTTAGGTATTATTTTCCATGTCATAAGTTATTTTAGATTTACAAATTTGTAGAAGTTTTGAAAATTAAATGCTGCTATTGATTAAATGTAAGGTTTGTTCCAAGCTGTGAATCAGGTCTACTGACTATCAATAATTTGTTATTTCACATTTGAGACACTACTGATTTTCCACATGCAGACAAGATTATCATTTCATTAAACAACTCAGTTTTGTATACTTGGCACTTTTCTTTTAGAATTTTGTATTGGTTTTAGCTTTTTTTGAAGCTGCATAATTTCGCTGCCAATGAGTGACTTGAATAATTCAGTTGCAAAATCAATAAATTGTACCCTGCCATGCAAAAATGTTAGTTGCTCAAAATGAGGTTTCAATCTGTATGTTTTTAATATACAAGAAAGATAATTCACAAAGTTAAGTCTCTACATGTGCTAATAGGAGGAATTGCTAATACTTTTAACATCTTTGATGTACTGTTGATGTTCAAAGCAACCTGAATGTGGCATTGATGTTCTCTGAAAAAATTCCGTCGCCCAAGATTTTTCTCCTGGGAAGCTGAGAGGAGTTAGAGAAAAGGAAAACAATTCCTACCTCATTTGCTACTCCTGTGTTGTGTTCGTCTGGAATATGTTTGGAGATTGTTTACCCAAAGGTGATTGCCTGATTGGATTCTGGTGTGAGTTGTTTTGACGCTTTGGCCAACTGGGGCCAAGCTGTGTTGGGACTCTGGAAAGAGCCATGAGTTTTCATTTTTATCTTTTTAGCATTCACTAAGTATCTTTTCTCTATTTTTTAGTATAGTATAGTGTAGTATAGTATAGTATAGAATAGTATTTTTAAATATAACATAGTATAGTAAAGTAATAAATGAGCCTTCTGAGAACATGGAGTCAGATGCATCATTCCTTCCTCTGTCAGGGGTGCCCAGCAAATACAATAGCTGAAGCCAAATCAGGAGTGGCTGAAAATATGATGGTAGTTTACAGTGGATGCTGAAGGTCCCTCAGCTTACACCATTGACTGTGTGATGAGTAACAGACTGAAGTTCAGTCTAAGCATGTACAAAGGTTCTGGAATAAAATAAAGGAAGAGGTCTCCTCCATGTGTGGGGCATAATTACCAACACAAATTAAATCACAACAATCTCTTGCAACCAAATCTGTGTCTGAGCCCTGAATTATGTAACAGCCTTGCAAAAAACCCCAAAAAGGACCTGAATTAGAAAAAGAGTTCTTCAGCATGTATTCAGTTTTTAAGCTTTAGCCTTCTTCAGTGAATGGAACTTCAAAGAGGTATAAACTTACAATTGAAATGCTTAGTTTATCACTATTACTACCAATAAGGACTTGTCCTGGTTCCAGTTTATATCATGGGAAATTTTGGAGAAGTTGAAATAAAATTTGCATGGCATGTTCTATATTGTGTAACCCAAGACATCCTTAGTAACTTTATGGCTAAGCAGAGTTTTTTATATGCGTTGCCACTTCAGTAGAAGAGCTATTATGTCCTATTAAATTTCTCCAATATCTCCAAAAAAGCAACCTGAATTATTCAATTTATCTGCTCAGCCTACTGCAATCTTTGTTGGAAAACCTGAGAAATTCTAAATGGTACTTGAGATACTTAGATAGCAGCAAAGCAATTTAAACTATATAAAATACCCCCTATCCTTTCCCAGAAATATTTTTGAGGAAAGGTGTTTTTCCAGAAGAAGAAACATCCTTTTTCAGTCTCTATCTACCTTACACTATTATATTATTTTTACATTCAATTGCATATTATAGCAGAATAGGTATTTAAGGTTAGGAAAGTGTACATTGTGAGGATTCCCAATCTTCCACATTTCCACAGTTGAAAATTATGTATATAAAACATATATATATATACTCCAGGAAGCATGAATACTCTTACATCTGCACATTCTCATGAATTTCAGTCCCAGATGCAAAGTACTTGTTCATTTCTCAGTCTTACTAATATCAACATGTTTTTGTTACCACTAATATAAGTCATCAAGGCTTATTTTGGCTTCATAGGTAATTTTCTTCTAGCTCATTTAATAATTTAGAATAATCAGTAGTGTTTAAAGTCTTAGCAATTTTGAAGTTGTGTTACAATCAAAATGCATTTAGATTGCCATGCAATTGAACCTTACAAATCACCAGCCAATCAGCACCCCCGATGCTGTGAAGCACTCTTATCTTGCTCCAAGTGTTTTCTCATGCTGCTCTTAACACCTTGGAAATTGAGAACATTGACTGCCTTTGGTGCCTGTGTCTATTGGGTGTTTAATATCTGAAATTTCATCACTATTGTGTTCTGTTTGGTGTCGTTTTTCAGCTGTTGCTATCTATGCAGTAGTCCAATTTAATAAATGTAGATTCAACTAAACATGATAGAGAAATAAATTATGAATGAATGAATGAATGAATGAATGAATGAATGAATGAATGAATGAATATGTTTTGAAATGTGGGAACTCTTTTTAGAGTCTTTTTGACTCCAAGGAAATAATTAATTTAGGATGGTTTTAAGTTTATTTAGATTTCAATAGCACAGTCATCACTGCATTGCCAAGGATGTTGGGGAATAGATATGCCTTGCTTTTTCCATTGCAGACTAATCATGGAAACAGCAGGAATTCTGAAGCCTTCAGAAAAATTCTTGCCTTCCAGTTTGTGAATCTTTGAGGATCTGGAGAGTTTACATTGTTTTGTGTGATGCAAGATTAAATCCCTTTGCCTTACTTTGTAATATCAGAAAATAAAGAAATAAATAAAAACTCTAATTATCTCTTTTGGCATTAGTAGCATTTTTGTTTCTTTTTTTAAAATTTTTTTCTTTTGCCTGAAAATAATATTTCATTTACATTGGAACAATCTATTTGTTCATTACATTGAACAATCTAATTGTTCAATGTGGGGAATCCTATAAGTTTGTGAAAAAATAAGCCATACTCTATTTACTCAAGCTCAAGGTAGGTGTAACTTTAAATAATAACACTGATTATTTTAGTTGACTAACATCACTAATGTAATTTGCTTAAATGAAATTCTGCTGTCTCTAGTCTTCAGAAACTTTAATTTTTGAGAATAAAAAGAAATTAATTAAGGACATGAACCTATGCCATCAGCCCAGTTGCCAGCATAAACCGCACAAAACCTAACTCAACAATGAAATTTTTCTTTCTTTTTTCTTAATATGTACTCCTTTTCTTTATTCCTAATATTCTGTACTTTGGATAACTTCATTGAATGAACAAATAGGAAAGTGAGTAAAAATTACGGTATTTCAAGCTAAATCCTAATCACTGGTCTATAAATTCCACCTGATTAATGTGTTTATTCTCCATCTAAAGTATCATCTAGGCTATTTTGATTTGTAATTCAGCTAAGAGGATAGTACTTTTCTTCTGTAATTCTTTAATCAAGATTAGGAGAAAAATCTAATTACTTAATTTTTTTTGTACTTAACTATCAGTTCCTCCTGAAGAAGCAAGTTTGGTATTTTGCGTGTAAAATGTTAAGGAGAAACCCACACCCTTAGTACATGTAGAAATGTAACATTTGGCTTGTGTAAGAGAGAGTCACAGAACACAAAGCCTACTGCTGCTCTTTTTTAACCTAGTTCTGTCAGACATCAGTGATAACTAACGCAGATATCTCTTTGCATTGCATTGTATAGGATACAGAAATATAAAGAATTTCAGTTTCAGCCACATTTATCTTTCTCTGATCCACTGCCAGCTATAGGCCTCACCTGTGTAGGTCTAATCTCTCCTTACACACCTCTTCAGCCTTTGGCATGGCTCTCTTGTCCAAATCCTGGCCTCTGACAAAGACTCAACCTGTTATCCATCTTCTCGCTTCCTGTGTTTGCCTAATTTATGTCTCACCCACCATGACTCTTGTCCACATCTCCTCCTTTGCTTCTCACTGCAGCTCCTGAACAACCTCCTTCTCGTATCTCTCACCCTCTTCTGCTCACCCAACTCTTCAGACACTTCAAGCCTCATTCCTCATCTTTCACTCCCACCCTCCTCTTCCTCAAAAGGCCAGCAGTCCCCGTACTCCTTTGCTTCCTTTCCCTCCCTGAAGAGCAGCCCCTGTCATTCAATCCTGGCACAGCTTATTTTGCAATCCCACTTTCCCCAAAAAGAGTTTTACAGATGCTTTGCATGCCTTGGATGAGGCAGGAATGGCACCAATAGTGCTTAGGGCACAATCCTACAGGTAGTGCTTTTTGGATCAAGCACCAGGATCTGACTCCAGCTGGGAAGAAAGGGAAGTCTCATGCAGCATTAGAGTAGGACATGTTCAACACTTAGAAAAATCAAGAATTCCAGCTTAAAAAATGTTTTCAGTGAGCATTTACAAACATTATTGCTTTGAAAGTTTGCTATTTTACCCAAATGTAGGCAGATATTCACAAGGTGGCAAAACCACATCATTGGTGAACTTCAAAAGTCTTCAGGGCTTTGCAGTGTTTGAGCCCATCAAAGATGGACTGTCAGAATTTTGCAATATAAGAAAAACTGTGTACTAGTCTTTCTACTTAGTTTTCAGATAGGGTTTAACTATTTTTTTCTAAAATTAAATATATACAGCCTAGGGTATGAAAAATTTCATCTTGGTTGGTTGCATTTTGACAGAAATGAAAGCAATCAAAACACAGCTCTTAAGACTGTCTACCTGTACCATCTTGAGAGATGCATATGTGAGTATGAAATTTACACACCCGCATATACACACACAAAATTTATGTACTCCATATACATCTGGTACGGTATATATAATGTGTCATGGTTTAATTTCTGCCCTAAAAGTTTTAATTCAAAACTATTAGCGTTCTTCCTAAAACATCTACACACAAGGAAAGCAAATTAAAACATGGCAGAGAACAAACTTCAGTCACATAAAACAGGTTGGAAGACCATACAGGATTCTCTTAGTGTAAAATACTAATTTAGGATAAATTTTGGAGATACATATAATAAGTCTGCTGTGTGGATCACTCTTGCTGCACATGTAATTTGATTGCTTAATCTGTTAAACATAGTAGTAGCTGTCCTCTTTTACACCTCTAGGGGAAAAAATATCAGAATGGATTATTCAAAAGATTTAAATCCCTGTGAGACATGGTCCTTCCAGCAATACTATAAATTCTTTTGCACTCCAAGGTTAGATGCTATGTTGGCCTTGATTTAAAACCCAGGATTCGGTGGAAAATGGCAATGATATCCAGCTCTGACAAATTGAATTGGTCTCAAGGTATTGAAAGATGACTAATAAATCTGAGTCTTGATCCCAAAGCTTTGCTACACATGCATTGAGTCTCTTTCTTTTTGAGATATTTGAGATACTCTTATATATTAAAATCATGTCACACAAGGAATCTATTTAATTGACTTAAGCCATGTTTGAATTTTCCTTCAGGGTGGAATTGAAAACCTTAATGAAGTTTGAGTGAGTCTATCTTGCCTGCATGTTAGAAACAACTATAATTTTCTTTGGGTCAATGCTACTAAACATTTCATTGACTAAAGCATACAGGAAAGAATTTCCATGTAGATAAAGAAGATTACATGTGCCAGATTACTGGCATATTTCCAGTGTTAGGGAACTCTTTTCTAGGAAAGGATCGATGTATATTCAGTATATGAAGCAGAATCACTGGGGTTTGACAGAAACCAGCAAGTGTGAGGCTTATGTTTTGCCATCACATTTATATTCAGGCTGAAGACTTTTCTGTAAGGGCCAGTCAGCCATCCTGCATGCTAAGCCATCCATCCAAAGGATGCATAACACAATGAGCTGAGTTTGTAGTAGAGTGAAGATCATAAAATTCAAGTTATTTGTGAGTTTAAACTGGAATAGTTACTGAAATATAAATTCAAATTTTGAATTGGTCTCTTTTCATTTTTACAGAATCACAGAATCATCTTTGGGAGAGACCTTCACGATCATCTAATCCAACATTTAAGCACTCCACAGCACCATCAGCACCATCACAAACACACTTAAACCACATTCCCAAGGGCCACATCCATTCACCACTTGAAAACTTCCAGGGATGGTGACTCTACCACCTCCCTGACCAACTTATTCCAAAGCCTAAGGAGTATTTCTGAGAATTTTTTTTTCCTAATATGTAATCTGGACCACCCTGGTGCAATTTATAGCCATTTTCTCTTGTCCTTTCAGTAGAGACATGGTAGAAGAGACTGACCACCTGCTCCTTTCTCCCCACTCTTTTCAGGGAGTTGTAGAGAGTGATAAGGTCCCCCTGAGCCTCCTCTTCTTCTCCAGATGCAACAACCCTGGTTCTGTCAGCTGCTCCTCTCAATATGTTCTCTAAACCCTCCTTAATTTCAGTCTGTACTCTTTGCTTCCTTTAAGAACACTCCTTTGATCAACTAACATATAAAAGCTGTTCTAATAATTACTGGAAATTGTCCCAAGATGCATAAGGAATTGCATAGCAGCCACTAGCCTTCTCTTTTATCTACACAGAATTCTGACATATTTTTTTAGTAACTAATGAAAAGCCAGATAAAATTATTTCTCCTACCTAAGGAGGTTTTTAAGGTAACCATAAAAAAAAACCCCATTCTGCTAACTCTTAATATGCCCCAACAGCCCATGAACCTCTTTTATCTTCTTTCATCAATCTTTATCTTTAATCCTTTTGACTGTGCTCTATTCCCTATTACCTGTTAGCTACACTTACTTTTTAAGGCCATAAGCTATGACCTTGTGCACCTTGAAAGATATCTAGATTATTATTGGAGAAAAAAAAAGTACTTTTTTTTTCTGTATAAAAACAAATGCATTATCATATGAACTTTTCTTATTTCTTTTCTAAAAGCAAAATGTCACTGCCAATCAAACTTGAAATAAGCTTCAGTGAATTTGCTTAAATTCTTCTGTTAACTTGTCTCAAACTGTGTTCTGTGCCAATCAGGTCAACAACCAAATCAAATGAACTCAGAAAAACTTTGTTATGAGATCAAGTATCTTTTCAAAAATATAAAAGTAATTGCCCCTGTCTAAGCTAACTATGACCAAAAAAAAAAAAAAAAAAAAGTCTCTAGCTCTTAAAGCAATTTTCACTTAATGAAAATTTAATTGCATCTCTGGAAATCCTTATCCAGTTTTCATTTTTCTGTCCTATTTAGTACCGCTATTGATTGTTCTGAGGCTGGTGGATTTTGGAAAGCCATATAAAACACAAGGTCACTGTTTGGCAAATGTTAATCTCTTCTCTTACCCACAGTCAGGCAGATTCTGAATGTGAACATCTGTTAGCAGAGAAGCTCATAATTACAGCTGGATCACCCCCAGGATTTTTCTGGACAGAGTGTGTCTCTCTCCTCTATTAGCCTCCTTCCAGAGTTCTCACCCAACACTTGTATGTTCCTGAAATATTTTTTTTTGAGTGCAGTCTCACAGAAATACTTCTGTGAGTAGAATCTCAGTGGTGGGGATTTTGCCTATGAAAGAGAGCCCATAATTTTACAAGGCTTGGAGCCTTACTTACATAAGATAATTTTGTGCAACTAATGAATCAAAGCATCTGGCCTGTTTTCCCTCTTGTTGCCAGTTCTATTTTTGGTACAAGGTTACTTCAGCTTTGGCTGATACTAGAGGCAACCCTAGCAATACACCAGCAACCAAAGGAATGGTGACTTCAACTGCTGCTTGAAGTCTGTGATGATAGTTAGAAATGTAATGGCCAGGAAAAAAACCCAAATATGCATCTGAACTAATTCTACATATGCAGCATGGGCGCCTAAATAAATTAAAAAATCATCAAGAATTCTGCTCCAGGAACTGCAAGATCCATTTTGGAGTGTGCATTCCCTTTGGTCACAATTAACACCATGGCATAGAGAAAATGTAGGCTTTAGGCCCAGAAAATACTGTAGACGCTGAAATTAATTTTGACTTTGAGAATCTGGATCCTCAAGGCCAGATCAAAATCACTTCTGTCATAGAAAATGGGAGCTTAAATAAGTGCTGCACTTTTTTCTGATGAGGAACAAAGATGGAGGCTCAGTGCCTTGAACCCATTTGCATTCAAGGAATCTTCTGGAGTTCTGGTGTTTCAGAAAAGTTGAGTTAAAATGCTGTTTCTGTAACACAGGGTCACTTGGTTGGATGCCAGCCCTGCCCAGATGGGAACCTGAGCTGGAGATTCTCACTGGAAAGCTCACAGCCCAGGGACAGGTAGCCTTGCTCTCCATGGACTTGCAGAGATCTGGACTTGCATTCTTCCTCTCACCTCTTGGGTTGCATAGGGCCATCCTTGCCTCAGACCATCTCACTGGAGTGAGGTGCTTAAGTTTTGGATGTTAGACTGCAACAGAAGTGTAGTAAGATGACTATTCTGGTCATGATTGTTGTCTATAATTTAGACTGTGTGGGCTGTATTGCATATTAAACAACCTTACAGTGACAACAAAATAGTCTTTTTTCTACTACTTATGCTCAAAAAGCCTTTTTCAAAGGACTGCAATTTAAAATAAAAATTTTTTATATGAAGCAGAAGTATTGCTACTCAATGGAAACTTCATGTACTTACTACCACCCTTTTAAAGAGAAGGTTATATTACTTCACAGCACAATCACCAAAGGCACCCTTGAACTGATAAATGGATTTTACTCCAAAAAAACTAAAATTATCTGTTGGGTAGAGACCAAGAATGGTAAATTTCATCCCAGGATCTCATCACTCAAAGAAAATTATGTCTGTCTCATTTTTCAAGCTTCAAATGCAGTTACCTTGGTTAGAATTAGTTTTAAAGTAGGAAATAGCTGTAAAATTTACACTGAGAATTGTTGTTTTGCTTTATTTTAAAATTACAGGTGAATTAAAGTAGGTAAAGGGGATTTTGCTGGATAGTAGTTGAAAAAAAATCTTTTTGAAGGTAGAAAACTGTAGAAAATATTCTAAAAGCAGAATGTTTCCTTACATGAGCACAAATTCTTAAAAATTGGTAGTTATAGCGGAAACTTCTTTGCAGTCTAGGACTGATTCAAGTTCTTCTGCTGATGGTTTGAATTAACAAGATACTAGCCATTAGCCAGAAGACATAATTCTGCTCCCAAACTGACCTGCATGTCAAGGTATAGTAATAACAAGGTATAATATTGTGACACTAAATGTGGCTATAAGATTTCAGGATCAGAGCTGTTTTCTATTAGCCCTGATTGCAGTGGACTGAGGACATGCATATTTTCGTGTATTGGAATCACTCTTATTTTACATAGCAGGCACAGCTGCGCATCTGCTGTAGAAGAGGTAGACAATGTTATTTTAAAACTACACAAGCAGCACCAACCTACAATACAAACTGAATGTCAGAAAGGTAAGTGAGAAAACATTGCTGTTGTTAAGGGCAGTAACTCTACTGTAGAACTGACTGGAAATTTTGCATTTTAAATACAATGGAAAATACTAATTAGCAAAACAGAAACTCTTAAAATAGTTTACCAGTCTAGCCAATGTTTTCATTTTTCCACAGTTTTTAGCCACATTATAACATTTTAAAATTCTAACGAATAGAATTATAGTCTTAAAAATTTAGGTTTTCTCAGATCACTCATTTTAAGCCCATAACAGTTGACTTCTATCTGAGTTTAGCAAGTCTTCTGGTGTAAAACTGTCGATCTGTCCTGCACAAGGTAAATGACTTCACATAAATAAACACCTCTTCTTTTAATGACAGGCTGTGATAAAAGTTGAAGCTGCCATGAGGATGTAAAAAAGACTTGTTCACACCTCTGTTTTCCCATGACGCAGAATGTTTGCCAATAGTCTTGGACTAGAGTAGCTCTCTTCTGGTGTAGATGATCCTATGCAGATGGAACAGCTCCAGCAGACTGATTACTCCATTAGCCTGGTGCATAATCCACATACATGCAAGTCAAAGGCTCAAGATGTTTGTCAGAATTTTGCAAAGGAGGAATTTATACTCATACCTCCCAGTTTTGTCTGAGGCAGGACAACATAAAAAAGACAAAAATGCCAGTAATATTGGTAGGAAATGAAAAATGTTGCACACAGAACTGATATACGTAAATGGATATGAATAAAATCTATTCTATGGCCATGCTACTCACTTTAGTGGACATTCTCACATATTTCCTTTCAAACAAATGTGCCATGCCTTGTGAGAAAAAGCTGCAGAACCAATATGCTGTGTTGAGAAAAATGTTGCTATTGTTTATTTAGTGCAAACCACAAAGACACACTGAACAACAAAGAAAACATAAAGAAAACATTTGGAAAAAATTAGCCAACAGTCTAGAAGGCTTTTCCAAGTGTACTGTCCTTTGCTACTTCAATTTGAGCATGACCTTTTATTTCTGCAAAACAATAGAATACTGGTTTTCAGCAGTGTTAATGCCAGCACTGTGAGTATTCTCACAAAATATGTAAAGGTAGCTGGATAAGGAACTACTCTGATGATACAAAGAATGCTCTAATAATCTCTAATTATGCAGTATAAGGTGCTCTAATAATCTCTAATTATGCACTATAAGGGAATTTAGCAGCTTCCCCAGGCTATAATACCTTTACCCTTAAGGCACCCCTCCACTCTATTTATAACAAACTAGGTCACTGTTCAATGGAGTTTGTAGGAGCCATTCCACAGGGAAGAGACAAAACCCAAGAAATTTCTTTGTTTTATACCTTCCCAACATGGTGCCTTGGTAACTCTGGTCTCTGCATTTACTCTCAAGAGCTCATCTAAAAGTTAAAGTTCTGACTGATTACCAGGCAATATAGGTATGGACATATGGACATTCTTCCTTATTCTCCCTCTCAGGCTATGACTGCCTTTCTCTAAAACATCAAGCAAATACTAAGTATGAGTACCTCCTATATCTTGAACAAAAAATAATTCCAATAACTCTATTAGTACCTTACTTAAACCCAGCATGTCTGTCAGAAGACCTTCCTCAGGTGCCCTCAGGTGCTACAAAAGTTATGTGTAGGTATAAAGACTCTCTATAAAGCATTCAGTTTTAGAATGTGGAAGGTTTTTATCAGTTATGCTTCAAATGCATGACTTCAGAAATGGGAATGATTTCAGCTATATTGCTGTGCCTCTTCTCACACAACTCTAGTCCATTCTTCTGGATAATTCAAACTTTCCTTATGACACAGTGAATCTTCATGCTCAACTCTACGGTTCAAATACTTCTGTAGGGTCTATAAGATGGAAATGAGGGCACCAAAAATGTGAAGTTATGAATATAAAGATGCTCAAGTATTCTATTTATTCTGATTTACAGATTGGAGCAGTTGGATGGGGGGGAGTTTGTGGGAGGTTTTGGTTGCTTATTTGTTTGTTTGTTTTGGATGGCAAAAGAAAACTCTTGCAGTCCAAAATAAACATAAAGCTTTTCTTTATAAAGCTCTTTACCCACCAAATATCAGGAAATATGAGTAGAAGAACGTGAAGTGCTGTAAGAAAACTAAGTTTGTAAGAGTAAGAGCTGATCAAGCCTCAGTCAAGGATTTTAGCAGAGTGCTAGAATGTGTAGGTCTCCTGGGATTCTTCCAGAGCTTTGATTTCAGGAACTGCAATGATGAAGGAACCAGCATTTTTTTTTTTAACAGGTCTGACTTGCAGTAAGCTTATTCTCTTCCTTTGTTTTGCTCACTGCATTTATAGCAGACAATCATTATAGCCTTAATCTTGAAATTACAAGCTTCCGTTTCCGAAAATGTAAAAGAGCTGGAAGAGTTCAAAAGTTATCCTATTTTTAACAATAAAAAAAGTTTAGAACCTTATTCTGATCAGCATTTGAGTAAGAAAAAATAAGTTGAGAAAAACTTTTTTCTTTAAATCTTGCTAAAACTTTCTTTATGTGCCCAAAGCAAATCAGTATAATACAATATTAAAAGAACATCTTAAAATGTATAAAAGAACATCTTAAATGCATTTAATTATCTATATTTTAAGAAATTTCATTCACTTTCATCATCCTTTTAGGTGCTGAGCCTTGGTATCTTTCTCTCATAGTATGTGTTGCCATGAGCTGTGTTTTCAGTCCTTGCACTGTAATTTAACTCTTTGTGTTCTTGGCAATTTGACTTCTCTCTCCTCAAACAACAGGCATTTACTCAGAAACTCAATTTGTGTTCCACTCAACTAGCAAAGAAGGTAATTTCCTGTAAGCTGAGATTCTGGTGTTGTTTATGTATTGCATATTAACCTTTTCTTTCAACCCAAGAAATCTTATTTATACTCCAGCAGAGCAGGTGAATGAGGCACTCTATCAATGATAAGCAGAACTTTGGAGCCCATGAAGCTTATGTAGGGTGTGTGTGCAGGGAGCAACTGTTACAGTGTTTATAACTATGTTTTTCTGATGCTGTGTACTCAAGAAGTCTTTCCCCTTTCCAAGGGGCACATTTTTATATGGCTTTATTATTGTCCAAGTGTAGGGGACAGATAACATTTGAAACAAGTCTCAGCAGGCAGCTGGAGGATAGAAAGCCCAGTCTAAAAAATACAGGGCACAAAAATCTTTGTCTTCTTTCAAACTATTCTAAGCTCTTTTTTTTTTTTTTCCTGAGTGATTCTCATCAGCCTCTCCAACCTTGTGGCAAGAACACTGGCCACTGGTCTAGTAACTAAAAGATATGATCATTAACAGAAGGCTTAAGTTTGCTTTACATGGGAAAAAATTACAGGATAAAAACTCTGAAACAGGATTAACCTATTGTTTTTATCAGACAAATATACTGTTCTATACTGTTCACTACTATCATGCTGGAAAACTGCTTATTCTTAGCAAGAGGGGAAAAGAAATGACACCAGAAGGCAATTGCATTTATGTCAGCAGAGATATTTCTAGCAGGATATCACTGAGTTCATATTTCCTTATTTACTATTGCAAAGAAATTAGATCAGTTGTTTTTCCTTTCTGTGGATGAACATTGTAGTTAGGGTACTGCATTGTTTAGATGCAGAGGCATAGAATCTGCTATCACAAAAATGGCTCTGTTTGCAGGAAACTGAAGCAAAATACTTTATTGCCTTGTGCTTGCAGTGTCTTTGGTAATTGTCTGCCAGCTTCTGGTTACAGGATTCTCTGGAGAAGGGACTGAAAATGATACCTTATGAAACTGCTCCCAAGAGCTATTTCACAACATATACGGTAGGACACAAGGTAAAAGTTTTGGGTGCAACAGGAAACAATGAGGGCTGGGATGCTGGACCTTGTTGGTGCTCACAGGAGTAGGCTGTCACCCAGACTGTTGTTCAGGGCTCTCTAAGGCTGTGTCCAAATGACTCAGCCTGGAATGACCCTCCCAGTCTCGGGTGACATGGGTCTCCCAGATGCATATTGACTCACTGCATTTCCCAGGTTTATATTGACTCGCTGGAGAATATAACACATGTAGTTTATTTTGCTCCTCTTCCTCATACCATGGTTTCCAGAGGAAGGAAACTGTGAGAAGAGATCTGAAGGGAGCTGCAACGTGTTGCATCCAGAGCTCTGATCAGGATGACTGACATTACAAATGACAGAGCAACAGGTCCACAGTACAGATATAGTTTCAGTTAATGGGCTCAGACATAGTGCACCAATGTACTTTGAGGTTATATCATTTTCTTCTGAGGTCAACCCTGCCTGTTGTATGTGATATCTGAAGAGCAGCTAAGGTGTCATAAAATCCTGTGAAAGAACAGCTGTTGTGCTGGGTGAGACTGATCATAAAACATTACTTGCTCTAAGGGGTCCTGTACAGAATCTCAGCTCTAAATGCTGAACTTAAAATCTTTGGCATGTGTCAGAACCTTAATGTCTCTTTTCCTGCTTTGAAAATCTGTGATTGATCATTCTTTCTGAATTTTGAGCAAATTTTTTTAATTATTGCGTCTGTTTTATTAAAGAACTGCACTGGACAAATTCAAAAATCTGCATTAGATACTATGTTTTTACAAAGAAAATCTCCAGACAATTTAATTCACAACAATAAAAGCAACAGCAACTTCCCCTTTCTCCCATCCCCAAAAATTTAAAGGTTTCTCAGAAATTCAGAACATTTCCCTCAGGGCTTCATCCCCAACAAAAAGAATCTCCTATTTGCTTTAACATACTGCCTAATGAAAAGAAGTAAATACTCCAACAGAAAAGATTTTTAATCATCCAAAGCAGTGACTTTGTAGCACAAAGCAAGGAATAAGCAGCAACTGATTTTAAATAGGAGATCAAACAGAAGTGCATTGGGGCAAATCAGAAGCCAATCTGTAATTCTAAAAAATTGTGACACTGAATTTCATTCAATTTAAACATGATTTTCACAGTAATTCCACATGTAATGTGCCATTTTTTTAGTTGGAATAAATTAAAATTAACGTTATTGAATATTATGAAAAGGCTAAACTGATCATGTTGTTTCTGATCCTTCATTATATGGTTATGTAGCCACTGTACTAACAAAGTGTTTGCTTTGACATCTTGTATTCTTTGATAGGATCCTTTTTCTATAAGGCATGAACATAGAATTCAATGCTTTACTATTGCACTTGAGTTCTGTGAAGGTTAGGGACAGTTTAGAGATGGGAAAGTAGCCAGGGGAAGGAAAAGGAAAGAGATCCTGACACTTAGGGGTATTGTAGATGAGTGTCTATAATTACTATGGAAAAAGAACAAAAACATGTTTGCACATCTGTCATGTCTCATAGCTGTACTAGCCAGTGATATAATCTGATACAATCTGATTTCTAGTTTCTAAGAAACTAGGAAACTAAAAAAATTCTTTCTTTAGGAGTAAGACATTACAAGATCAAAACCCACAAAGCTGTGGTGTGTCTTTTCTTTTCTCAACATATATTTTGAGTAAGTGGAGCAATGTATCATGTTGGAGGGTTAAGATTTTCTTTCTTTATTGTATTGCAGCCACACTACTGCAGAGGGTTTTTATTCTGTGGACTTTGAATACCTAAGTAAAATTCATGAAAAAATTCTGTTTCTCTGTATCACCAATATTTTGCATCATGAAGGAATACAATGTTCTGGGACCATTTTCCTTACTCGAAGAAACAAAAAACTATTTAATTAATCCATTTTTTTAATGTGTGGTGCTTTTGTGATATACAGTTAGTCACTGTGCAGAGTTTTATGACATAGTTTCTCATTGGCATGACAGTCCCACAAATTTCATCCTAAATTACAACTCATTTTAATTTGATTCTAAACTATAACTCCTGTTAATTGTGAAGGGGAAGTAAATACAGAATAACAGGGCAAGTATGCAGCAAGTATTAGAATCCATAGCCAGGAGAGAATTTGCTGTAGTCATGCAAACCTGGGTGTGGGTTGCCTAGCCTATGAGTTGGTACATTTTTACACAACTCCATATTATAGCAACAGCTAAGCTGAGTGAATGAAAGCCTTTTGCATTGTTCTCTCAGGAGTTTCAGTCTGAATGTGAATACAGTATAAGTTAAACCGCTTTATAACCATGTTGGGGGTATTTCTAGAGTGGGTATAATTTTGGTCAAAAGAGATTTTGAGGCCTAGGAAAATCACATTGGGGGCCCTTAAAAATACAAACATAATATTTTTATTCACATTTATTTGTGTAGTTACAAATACACAATGCAAAAAAACTAGATAATTTACAAATAAAATAAATGGATAACAGAACATGAAAGATTTACACAGAAATACTTGTGTCTGAAAATATTGCAGTTCATTATTTAGAAATTTCGTTCAGAATAACATTACAATTCAGGAGACAAAATTTGGAGTAATATTAGATCATTTTATAGAGACAAAATCTCAGTATTGATAAAAAACCCCCTAACAACTAACAATCTGAGCCCTGTGAGTTGGTAGGAAAGGACTAGGAGACAAATATTTGCAATTTAAATACTTTGTTCTATACATGACTTTTAATACTGTAAAATCCTGGTGGTTCAATGTCAGAAATCATAAAATACAATCAGAATAGATACAGATAGCAATAATGGTGATCACTGAAATTATTTTAACGGTGGGATAGATTGAGACTATTGAGCTTGGAAAGAAACAGCTTGAGAGGAGTATAATAGTCTGTGATTGCGAGTAACACGGAGTAATTATTCACAATACAAGAAGAAGAGGCAATAAATTAAATTATTATATGAAATAAAGGATAAATATCTCTATATTTACTCATATTATTCTCTGTAAAACTATTTTGACTACCTCTGAAGAATGATACTAGAACAGACAGATATTTGGTTTCAACCTGTTGCTCTGTTCTTATGGTGAATTTTTCATTTGGCCATTGCATGTAAGATTTTGGAATAAATATCTTTTACAGAAACCCCCTATTGTCTTGAATCATCCCACTGGCAATTCAAGAACTTGCTAAGTGCAAAGCAGCACAGGGTATCTTCAGGTAATGCCTTTTTGCATTCCTGCTATGTTGTAATAAGGGAAAAATATAGTCTACTAAGTTTGTTATCATGAAGTAGATATCTAAGGGTGCATAAAGTACTTGAATTCACATAATGGCATTTTCAAGAGCAACTGTGAAATTTTAGCTTTACAACCAAAGTGAGTGCTGCAACAAGAATTTAAAGCTCATGTACTCCTACTATAAAACAAAACTTCTGAATTTTCTTGTACATTAAACTTAAAGCACTAACTTTTAGGAATCTTGCTACAGGACAATTAAAAAAATATATTTATCTTAAATCAAAATTACTTCAAATGTTGTACAATATTGCTTCCTGGATTTTTTCAGGTTTTTTTTGTTTGTTTGGCGTTTGGGGTTTTTTTTGTGTTTATGTTTGTTTTTGTTTTTCTGCTTTTGTTTTTGTTTTGGTTTTGCTTTTTGAACTGTTATGCTTTGGAAAACAATCACTTTGTTAATATGAAATTGATAGGCATTAGAAGTGTTTATATGGGTATTTCATACCCCTTTCACTGTAATACTCATTTTATTCTTAGATGAATTCTACCATTAGATTGTAATTAGGCTCCTGTGCTGCTTGATCTACAGTTTAACTATGTTCTTGAATGTCTAGCTTGAAGGGAAAGGACATAGGAGGGTGACAAAATAGATATTGTTTGCATTTTCTATAGCTATAGCATAAAATGAGGCTTCACACACACAACTGGTCAAACAGTTCTTAAATAAAAACTGCTGGATTTTAAGAATTGAAAATAATTCAGATGACATGTATGCTAGCATTACCTTTTTAGAAGTTTTGCCTCCAAAGGTGAAGGCCACTGGAGGACTTTCTGATAAATAATATGTATTTAGCCAATTAGATAGCTAAAACCTTCCAGGGAAGCAACAAGGAAAGAACAAGTGAACATGGAGGCTGAGGCAGAAACCTTCATCAGGAATATCATAGCTCTTGTATCAAAGAACTCATGACAATGACGATTCTCTAAAATACATCCCCCATCCCCACCCACATGCACACAATTGTTCAGTGAAGCTTGCTTGTAAATTTTAGGGTCCAGAAAATCTTTGGAGGGGTGAGTGCAATATCAGAGGAAATGGTTTTTGAAAGTGTAACTGTTGTAGCTGTGGATGAGGTTTTTCTGTAATAATGACATTATTCAGACTAGAAATGTTATTGGGAGTTGTATTCATAAGAAGGGAGATTTTTTTTCTTTGTCTATTAGATTACTAAACTTTTATTTAAACTAAAATTAAATTCTTAGACCTGCATATGTATGCTGTGCCCCTTTTTTTTGCAGATAGTATAGTTTTGTGTGTAAAAATGTTTTTCTCTTTGTTATAACACTTAAAAGTTTAAATTTTTCTAGCTTGTTTTTCTTTTGGATCTTGATTTTGCCCAGCAATACTTTAAAAGCTGGAGGAGAACTTGTCACCTCTCTTTGTCCACAGTACACCCGAGCCATTTTTCTGTAAAGAGAGATTTTGTCTAGAAAGGCAATTCTAGAAAATAATTGGCAGATATCATGCAGGTAAAGTTGGTCTCACAACCTGTGGCTTTGAGGAGATCCATCCACAGCTGTGGTCTGTGCTTGGCACTGCGGGGATCCCCTGGGTTGTGCAGGAATTCTGACATCCAACACCCTCAGCCATTCTCTTGACTTGGATGGTCAAGGCCTTCTGCATTATTGGGCATTAAACTTCAGGAAGGACCATTAAACTTCAGGACCTTGGATCTACCACCTCAGAAACCTCAGCTGAATACATGTGTCGCTGACACCTTTACAACAAAACTCCTAATTCTTTGATGTTTTGGCATAGAGTAAGATGTCAACTCTATAAAATTTTATAGTGTGCCATGATATAAAATATTCTATATGTTGACTTCAGTAAAAGAAAGTAAAATTAATGACATCTAATAAAACAATTTCAGTGTAATTATTCAGTATCTTGGTCTCAGATTCTCAGTACTCCTTTATTACAGAGAAGTCTCGGTTTTCTTGTTTGTTTCTCCTGGTATCAAATATAGGAAAGTCACATAAATAATTCCTTCAAAATAATCAGAGTCAACAGAGCATTTGCAAGTGATTAAGGAGAATTTAATTTGATTGTAGGCTGCAGTCCTAAACAAATTTCATACTCACCTGAGTTTGTATCACAGCAAATCAATAATACTAAAGACTTTATTTGAACAGGCAATATATAGTTTCCTTTTCCTGTTCAGTGTGCATATGAAACTATCAACTTCAGTTAATGAGAAATTTTTCCATAAACATTGATGGGTGGAAATGTTTTCTTTGCTTTAAAAGACTTTTCCATCTTGTGCCTGACATCAACTAGCAGCCTTGAATATCAAGAGGCACTGTCCAACTCCAAAGAACAGTTTTCATGCTTTTCAATAGTTTTTGTATTCAATTTTTCAGGTATTCAGTGATTCAGTACAAAGTAAATTATTGCTATTCTGTTTTCAGGTTTCATTGCACAGCTATCAGTAGGATTAAAATTTAAGAAAAAAACCCTAAAACACCACTATAGGCGTTAAATATCCTTGTAATGCCAATGCTGAATCAAGTAAATAACGAAATGTACTGCAAATGTAATAGCATACCACTGCCAGAATCCAGACTCTTCTTGGGCACAAATATGGCTGTAGCTTGTGTCTTTTTTATCTCAGGGTGCCATTAATTCCTGCACATCAAGAAGTCCTCAGAAAGCATCAATGTTTTAAATTATTTTCTTAAGGAGTAAAAAAGGCAAAATAACTTCTGAAAGGTACACGTATGTCATTGGGTAAAATATTGAAGAGGAAATACTGGAACATAATAATATTTCCTGTCTCATTGTCTGGGAATTATTTGAGTTGATGAGCCATTTTGCATTTATGCCTTCAAGAACACTGTTCTCAAATGGTAACTCATAGAAAGATGGAGAAATAGACATTCAAATATTAATAC
Source organism: Setophaga petechia (assembly GCA_024362935.1). NCBI lineage: Eukaryota > Metazoa > Chordata > Aves > Passeriformes > Parulidae > Setophaga > Setophaga petechia. The sequence goes on from JANCRA010000015.1 coordinate 18,574,741, forward strand.
AGATGTAACAGAAGCTTAAGTTATTAAAAATATTTGGAGCAATTTTTTCATTAGTGATGAATTAGAATGTGATTGTCTATCAGCTAAATAAAACACTTTGAGAGTGCAAGGAGGAGTAATGTGAGTCACTGCCTGAGTCTTGCTTTGTCCACTGCCTCTGGCCCTACATCGTGCATAGACCCAGGCTCTGTGTGTATTTCGTGGACCCCTTGAAGATTTTCTGTATGCGTCTGTGTCTCCTGGATGGACTTTAGCCTCAATCTGCAGCTTTGTCTTTGGCCTTGTGCCTGTCCCCATCTGCTTTTTCTCCAGGTTGGATTTCTGGTGCATGACCCCAGAGCAGACCACCACTGACTTGCCTGTGCCTCCTGGTGGACCCCATGGCCAGCACCCAGCTCTGCCTGCAGGGCTGGCCCCTGTGAGACCTCATCCCATGGGTGAGGACACTCCCAGCCAGAGCCACCTCTCCTATCAGGATCCACCCTCAGATCCTGTCTGCTCTTGAGGAGCAGCTCTCTTCTTGCTGCTCCCCAATGCACATATTTAAAGTTGCATTTCCTGAAACTGTTAGGGCTCTAGCAAAGACTGATGAGTATTTTTATCATTATGCAGCAGCAAGTACAGGATTCATGAGAAGATTTAAGCACAGAGAAGTCACGTAGCACTCTAAGCAAAAAAGGTAATTTGTATATCCAGAGTGGAAAAATTAAGCATCTGTATTTAATGTCAACTGATGAACAACAGTATAGACAAACAATTTTAAAAGTAACATAACCGGTGAATTTCACCTTGTGTATATGACCAGAGCTTGGGTTTGTACTTCTTGAACAAAAAAGGGGAATCTCAGTAAAGGGCCTCTACCATGTTGTGCATTCTGGAAGCTTTGGGAATCTGTAAAATATTTTTACTTGTAACAATTTATGAGATTAGTAAGAAGAAAAACTGAGTGTGAAAAATTAATTTTTTAATGTTTTGTTTTCAATCATTTTGTGTTAACTAATCCATATTGGCTATTATAAACATAAGCTTGGGTTTGTAAATATGTAACAAAATGAAGTTATCTTCTGAAGAATTCCTTTTAATCTGCATGTGTATGCTTTTTAATGGGTAAATATCTAGTGTGTTCTAAACAAATATGATTCAGCTTATGCCACCCACTTTCCCTCCCTTAATAAAATCCTTATGCACCAGCACCTGCTTCTGACGATGCAAGCATGATGAAGCACAGCTGGAATTCACAGGTTAGTGAATTAAAAAAAGAAATGCCCTAAATAAAATAGTGACTGTTCAGTGTGGCTGCAAAGGGGATACTATCCTGCAGTTTATTGCATTTCAAGCTGAGGAACACGGCCTTTATAGCATTATTACCAATGAATTTTAAATCACTCTAAAGTTCAAACTTCACTGAAGCATCACATTGTATGTTGAAATCAGATGACCATTTTGGCTGGAAAATGCCATCTATATTTCAGAAAAACATCCATGTTCTAATAAAAAATGAATTAAAAGACATGGCAGCTTCAAGCACCATTTGTCATCTGAAACTTATGTTCATTAATATGCCTCAAATCTCTAACTCTGAGAAAAGCTAAGTCAATTCCCAAATTACCATAACATTCAAAACTAAACAGTAATGCATTTTAAAATGAGTGCATTGAAAATTGAATGCCAACTGAAAATAAATGATGGTACCTTTTAAAATTAAATTACAACAGACTCTTTTCTTTGTTCTTTCCCCTGTTGTCATCTTCAGTTAGTCTAGCTGTCCAATTCTTACCATATTTACCACATGACAAGAAGAGCCTAGAATATTAAGACAAAAAAACATATAATTTTTCATAATTAAATACTTCATAACAATCTTAACTTGGCATTAAAAAATCAATTAAATAAAAGGGAGTTTCTTAATTTTTTGTTAGTTCTTCCACTACATCTACCCTAATGAAACTGCACACATATAACTGTTTTTTTCATTTGACCTTGTACATAAATATCTTTATTTGATACGTCTCTAAAGACTATTTATAAAGTTTTCACAGCAAAACATATACATTTTTTGTAATCTTAGTATACATTTAAAACCAAACTCAGAAAACATATTTCCTGACAGCAAATTGGCAGAACAAGAGTTTTTCAGTATAAAATTTTGGTGTGGGCAGGGAAAAGTATCTAACTATGAAAAATAAAATTCAACAGAATTTAGTAAAATGAGAATGGGATTATAAATTTCAGGAAAATTTATATGTTCTTAAACTCTAAATGGGAGAAAGTTACATAATAAATCCATGAAGTTCCACAAATATTTTCTGCATTTTGAGTTGTCTACATTTTCTAAACTCCTTCAGTATTTATACTTCTTGGTTGCATAGAGCCTAGCACAGCATAGCTCTCACTAAATTTTCTCGTGCATAAAGCAGTAGTCTGCAAAGTATTCAAAGAATGAAAATAAACTTTTTTGATTGCTATTTATAAAAATTGCTTTGGTCAACCTTGTTCTTCCCATGTTCTTCACACACTAGTTCTACTTAATGGATTGAATCTGCTATGCAACTGCCAGTTGCTGTTTGTTTGATGTCATAGTTGAACAATATCCATTTTAGTCTATTTTGACACCTTAGTATAGAATATCTTTATTTGGCATCCTTATTTTTTTTTTCTGTTCATATTTTTCATTGCAACCTCTAATTTCCCAATGGAAACCAATTAAAGGTGTAAATAATTGGAGGATTTAGATGTCTAAATACCTGATGGAAGGAACAAATCATGTAGTTATACTCTAAACACTATTGATTGTGACCACAAAATGAAGGGTTTAGTTGAAGTCCCTTTTACTTGTTTGACTCAGAAAATTAAGATGCTATTAAAATAAACAACATGATTTTTGATTTTTAGAGCTTATGCCTTCTCATCAGGATTGTCTTTTTTTTTTTTTTTCCTGGCTATTCTTAAAAATGCATATTTGGTGTGATTTTCTGATAATTGTACCCCACACACAATTAGTAATAGAGAATTTCTGAATTTTAATGGCTGTACAAATATTATTATAGTGCTTTCTTCACTTTAGCCCCAAGTCACAAAAAATACAAGGACAATCAGGCAAAATTGTCTCCAGGTAGAATTCTGTGTTTTCTTTATGGGAATTTTCCCAGAAAAAGTCCTGCGAAGCTGAGACCCTCTAATAAAATTTCATTGAAGTATATTTTTATTAGAAAATGTCTTTCTGTTATTTTTTTTTCTCCCATCATCCTTCCTGTGAGACTCTGTGGTGCTTCAGCTAGAATCTGGACTGTATCTTGTTGCCTTGTATCAAAGACTGCTTTTCTGAGCAGAGATTATTAATCATGCTGAGTTATGGAGATGATTGTTGGTTTGTACAAACATCTGGTATGAAATATTTTGAGGACAACATATTTCCCTTGTCAACTCTTACAAACAACTTGAATCCATGTCTCCAGAACTAAAAGGATTTAAGTGCATTAAACCACTGGGTCACTGAGAGACTGAAACAAATGACAGCTGAAAGACATTTTTAACCATAAGAAATGGTAGACAGACCATTTTCCTGCATGCATAGTGACCATTATGAAATAAATATGCACATGCCATTTGGTAAACATAAGATTAATGGGAGGAGACAAGTCCCTGAGTCAGCATTTACTGGTTGAAAAAAGGCAATTGTCCAATTACAGACTTACTGAAATGGCTTTGGCCTTACGGGGCATGCCCTGGGGAAAGGTCACAGGACTGCCAAAATAGATTTGCTTAGAATTTGGTTTTCTATACATTATTTTGACAAGAAATAGGCATTGTAAATTTCACTACTCTCCCAGTGACTTGCCATATATTCACAAATTCTGAGAAAGTATTCTGGCTTGGCTCTCCTAGGAATGCTTACTCCCGGTTACCAGTGTAAAAGTAGGACTTCAAACATTACAGATAAATTTTAGTCTCTGTCCCATACCTTCACCAAATTTCTAGGATTGTAGAATTTAAACTGTGGATTTTTCCCGTTCCTAAACTGTTTCTTACAGGAAGTTAACAGAGAGGAATATTTTTTCATTATATTAACAGTAAAAATCCAACACAGGGCATTGAGACATTTTTCTTCTCTTTTTTTTTTTGCACTGAGTATTTACTGAGGAGATCCATCAATAAACCGTAATAGAAGTATAAAGACCTCACAGCAAATATGATAAAATCAATATTCATACATCTTTCAAAATTCTACATTTCAAGGATACAGGTTTTAATTCATCATCCTTCAAATATGTCTGTAATTGATGAAAATGCAGATAAACACTTTCACAACTATGAAAATTAATAAATCACATTCATTAATTATTTTAATTTCAATTACTGCAGAAGGGCGTGCCTACTATCTGGAATAGTCTGACATTGAGATGAAAATTCTTTTTCTAAATTAGAAACCTCATAGTGAGAGCAGCAAAATTTAAAAAGCAACATGTACAAGATGACAGGAATATTACCTGGCTTGAAATGAAGACACTTTTCCCCTCTACGTCCTTTCACAATTTCATATATAATTAAAGCTCATGTAGAGAACACATCACAGCATTTTTAAACTAAGCTATGTACAATCTTGGGAAAGAGCTCAAATGATTATTAATTCTTTGCTAAAACTTTCAATTTAAAACCTCAGATCTCCAAAATGTACATGCATATTTAATTTCATGCACATTCTGTTTTGAAGGTTTCTTTCAAAAAAAGCCATATCTGTTAACAGGTAGGCCATGTTTCCCTTTCACTTCTAGACATAAGAACAGCTCTTAAATTTTATCACACAGGTAGACAAGCAGTGCTACAGAGGCTGTTGCCAGATCATAGGGTTTCAGCTCTTGAATATATTTAATTGAAGAAGAATTTCAAGGAAGCGTGCTGGTAACTTAGTCTTGGACTTCAACCACATTAATGTTCACACATCTGCAATATTGTATCATTTGTTCACAGCACTGCCAGTCAAATTAATGACATAGGGCATTAATTCCATGTGACTCCAGCTGCTTAAACTAGGAGCAAAGCTTAAGCTGGTCATTGCATCATTGCAGAGGAAGGTGGTCCCTCTGCTGACCTGATCCCTCATCTGCCCCTCCAGGTGAGAAAAATTACATTCCAGCTATAGCTCAAATAAACAGCTTCTGACCTATTTTCGTCCAAGAATTTAAAACAAAGGGTTAAATTGTTGTTTAGAATTATCCAAAGGACTTTTCCTCTAAAACAGTGCATTCACTCTGATTCACAAGTGAGAGATTAAAACAAGTCATTGTAATCCTTTCTTTGAATGACCTTAAGCTAAATCTTTTATTCTTTCTAATTGTGATTAACAGATACCTTCTGTTTCCTAAGGTTTCTCTGCACCTGCATTTCCTTGAGCTCCAATTAAAGCACTGCCCATTTTTCTTTCAGAAACAGGCAATGAAGATCAACTTGAGGAGAAAAGATCATACTTCATAAAAATACAATTGTCCCTGAATGTGTGTTTTTTATCCATTTAAGATGTCAAGTAATTGGAAAAGAAATCTTAAAAAGACTGAATTTTAATAGATTCACAAACCTGTGAGCAAAACCAAATTGAAAATATTGAAAAAAAGTGGAAATTAATTCTAAAGTACGTATTATTCTATAATCACATGAAAAGTCAAATATATTAAATTTCAAATATATTCAATAATAATTTTTGGTTTTACCACACTTTTTAGTTACCATGTACCAAAGTGTTACTCCAGAGTGCAGCATAGTAAGCAAAATAAAAAATAAAATAAATAAAAAAACAAAAGAGAGAAACTTTTGATTGCAAGGATATCCCAGACCTTAAAATTGCTTCTTTTTCAAACTCTGATCAGAAAAATGTCAAAGTTAATGTTCAATTTTGTCGACAAGTAAATTCCATTATTTAGCTATTGAAGAATGTTGCTTAAGGAGGTAATTAGAATAATTAAATTACTTCCCCAACATTCCTTGTGCTATACAATGTTCAATAGTATTCACTTAGGTCATATTATCTGCATGAACATCATTGTGTAGGTCTCCTGAAATAACTTTTGTTTGTTAGTTTGTTTTAATCAAAGGAAGGCATTCATTGCTTGCAAACTGCAATAGCTGCAAAAATTTTTATAACTACAAGTTGTTGAATATTCGCTTAGACATCAGTGAAACTCTTAAGTAAAATTTAGAATGCATGATAGGTAGCGGCCTCCAAGCTGTGTTCTGTGCCTGCAGCTGCAGTGCTTTCCTGAACTGTGCCATTTTGCTCTGCATGATGGTGTTAGTCCAAAATAATCTGGAAGAAGAGCTTATCAGGAAATACAATTTCCATGAGCAATCATTTTTTCCTGCTTTTTGACAAAGAACATCCATGGATGTAATGGCATTAACAATGAACTTACCAACTGGAAATTAAAGATTCATAGTTATTCCACATGAGAGGAGGAAAATAAAACAGTCTGTAAATATAAAACAAGGAAGAACTGAAAATGGATTTCCCGCATCAGAACTCTGCATGAACGTAAAGACATTTCCTTTTTCTGCAGTGCCTGAAAACCTACAAATTCACTCAGGAGAATACTGCTCTTCATTCATAACATGTTTTACAATGAGTAGTAGGAGGCAGGATTAAAATTTTAGCTTCAAGATGTAGGCAATACAACTAAGAAAAGCTATTAATTAGTCTGGCTTCTGATAAACTGGATGGTTTGGATCAGCCACCTAGTGTATCAGAAAACCACATTACCTCCCTGCAGGTTCTCTAGTGGCGCTGCTGCTGCAAGTTCAAACACTATACATGGAAATTATAGAAATCACATATGTTAAAGCACGAAAAGATTACTTTTACATTACATGGGACAGATGACTTCAATATTACATAGAAAAGTGAGACAATTATTAATTTCACAAGATTAAATGGAAATTTCCAAACAAATTCCAGCTTTGAAATCACATCATTGTTATAAGCTTATGCTAATTTCCATTGTTTTACAATAAGTAATTGTATTTATTATGATTATCAGGTGTTTTACACTTCAGAATGCATAACACATCTGAGAGTTATGGTTTCCAGCTTTACATGGATTCCAATTTATCATTTCTTAATTGCCTGCTTGGAACAAAATCAAGGCAATTTCCCTTCCCATCTGACGGAAATAGCTTTTGTCGGCCTTGATGTTCAGGGTCCGGTGTTTGAAAGAAGCACATTGTCAGTCAAAGAGCTCAGCACAACAACTCTGCAAGGTACATGAAAAATGGCACTTTGAGCCAGTTGATCTTCAATTAAAAAAAAAAATAAAAATTAAAGTCGGAATAGAAAGTGAAAAATCATTTTTAGAATAAACAAAAGTGTCTTCTTAAGAAGAAGTACATGCAAATATTTTCATTATGGATATTTGATGTTCTTAGAAAGGTAGAAGTTTAGTCTTTCAAAGCAGTGATTAACTTTCTTTTGGAAAAAAATGTAATGCAATACAATTAATATTATTTGTGCATAAAATAAGAGAAATAGGAGAAATTTTAAAGAAAGAGGAGTAAGAATTGCGGTAGTATCCATTATCTCCTATCAGGAAAGAGCAACAGTAAAAAGAAAGTTTAAGGAAACAGAGTGTTTCCCAAGCAAAATGGGTAACTCTTGAAAACGACACATGAAAAGAATTGAAATCAGTTGAGGAAGACTAATTCTTTAAGAAACTGCACGATGATATCCACATCAAAAGAAATACTCAGTTGCTTAATGTTAAGCACGTACCAAAATGATGCGCTGCGTTAGAGCTTTGAGTGTCCATGCCATCCCAAAATCATAACACAGAGGAGCTACAGCACAGTTGCTTGTGATAAAGATCATGTTTTACAATGCAGTGGTGCTTTCCAAATTGCTTTATGATTCAGGGGAAAACAGTGAATCTGAATGTCCTATCAACACACCAGGCAGCTTTCAGATGAAATGCTTTCAGACTCTTACAGCTTAAAACCGTCAGGATTAAATAAGCAGCATTAACAGCAATTTTCCAGTGCTGGGGAATACTGGTCTCATTAACATGATAGTAGGAACTTGAGAAGATTAATTATAAAAAGCTATTCACATAAAGGATTTTTTAATGGCATACAAATGAATTTATACAAATAAAAAGCAAAACTGTTGCTCCTTTGTGAATTGCCTTTTGGAGAGCAGACGTGTCAGGGGGGTATATAAACACTGCATATACTCATAAAAATAACTTCCAGTAGTGTTGTGTTGACAGGGAACCTTTGGAAACCATGGCTACCCGGCTAACTGAAGAGAAACAGAAGAAGGTGGATCGAAACTGTTTGGAAACAGTGATCTCACCAACTGCAGAATAAAGTACAAATTTCTGCAACACTTGCTGTCTGTGCATCAATGTAACTGTTGATGCATGCGCTCAGTGCTGGGCAAGCAAGCTCTTTAGGGTACAGAATGAGTGGAGAAGTCAGGAACAGAACTGCAAAACCAGCTTTTTTTTTAAAGTGTGATAATCATCATCTCTTTGTCCATATCTTTCCTGAGTTTGTCCAAACTTTAACCTTTTTTCTTATCCTTTGGTAATCCTGATGATTGAGTCTGGCAAAGGATTCTTTTTAGGAAAGGACATACCTTCCACTTTGTTTTCCTTTCTTTGTTTGGTTCATTTATTTTGTTCTTGTGTGGTGTGTTTGTTTGAGCTTGCAGGTGGTAAGGTTTTCTCTCCTTTTTTTTTTTTTTTTAACTTTACTACCAGATTCATTATTCTGCATTAAGCTGCATTGAACTACATTTGTCATCTATTAGTCCTGTTACTGTCTGCATTGTTCCTCATTAATTATTATTCTTCCTAATTTAGAATCACATGAAAATCTTGCTTTCAGAAGCATTATCCAATTCATTTATATGAATAAAATTAGTAGAGGACAGATCACTACTGCTTGCAATGCCAACTCACTAATAACTTCTGTCTGATTTAGGAAGGAACATCTTCGACTTCTTTTGTCCTCATGCAGAAATTCACTTTACTGAGTTTCCATGCTATATTTCTAGTGTATTTTAGAGGTTAACCTTTGAAAGGGAACTTACTCAATAGGTCCAAAGCTGGGTCCTGTCACTCACACATACCTGCTGCAGTATGCCCTTTCACTTGTTAAAAAAAGCAACAATTTTCAGACACTTGGATGCCTGTAATGCAGGAGTTGAAGTAAAGAGAAAAGAAATTTCACTGGCTTAGTGAACAGAGGAGTCTTTATTTCCTTGGGATCATAAGGTCCATTCATAACATCAAACATCATACTTGTAAATCAAAACCAGCATTTCCCATCAGTTACTCTTACCTACTTTACCTGTATTAATCATGTGAAATAACCATTTTTCAGCATAGCAAAGTTGTAAACTGTGCCTGTGTCAGATGAAGAATGTAACAATACTTGAGGTGTTTATTTATACATTATATAAGATTGGCCTGTAAATATTCTGCAAATTTTCCGAGACAAATTTATACTAACTTGTTTCACAGGGTTTGAAACCAAACATATTTTTTTCCTGCTTTCCTTTGATGCCATGCTGTGTTTTAATTAACTTGGTCACCAAACTTACAATTTCCTTCTGTGTTGTTTAAAGAAGAAAGATGTTTACAGATTTTAAATAGCATAAGTCTTCTAGCGAGTTTGCCATATGGTTTGCTCTTCATAGAACTATAGATAAAATGGGGCTCCTACAAAAAGAGGCATTCTCTCCTCCTTTGTCAGGTTAGGTTCTCATTCAGAGTCAAATGAATTTTAAATGTAAATATGAAAAAATATTCTGCAGTGTTGCAAAATGCTAAAGGTTTTAAAGCTGATCTATATTTTGAGGGCAGTTTTTATCCTACATCTTGCACAAGTTGAACAACAAATTAATATTTTAAAAAAAGAATAATTTCTTGCTCTTTCTGGGAATCTTCTAATATGAATTTAAAAAAAAAAAAAAAAAAGATTATAGAAAGCTCAAAATTTTGCCTTCTTTATCCAGAGGCAGTCAAGAGGACTTCTGAGTGTGATTTCATCACTCAGAATAGGCATTGCACTTGGCTACACAAAAACTTTTGCCTAGATGTTTTTTATTTCAGTTGTTATCTACTGTAAACCCTGGAGTCTCTGGGCTTCATGAACATTGCAGGCAGCTGTAAAGACACAATACATAGAATATAAGGAGTACATGAATTTTATTATAAAGTATATATAACAATACATTGATGCAAATATACGTGTGTGACATGGCTAACAGGAAAGGAATTAGAAATTACTAAGTTGATTATCAAAGTCAGTAAGGTTCTTTAATAAGTGAAAACCTGAGAGTACATCATCAAATAATAATTTCTGATCTATGTCACAAAAAAATAAGATTTTTTTTCTGGTTACAATGATAATTTTTTTTTTTTAAAACCCTCTGTTCAGCTTTTACTGAAAGTCAAACTGTAAAACCCTCACTGCTTCTCTCATGAACTCATTTAAGTGATGTGGAATCTACAGTCCTTTAAACAATCTTGAGCTGTATAAGAAAGAGAGGTAGATTTTATAGCTAGGGCTTGATTTCTGTGTATTTAATGAAGTTTGTTTCCAAAACAGCAAAATAAGATTGTGCTTTTAAGATTAAGAGGAATAATAATTCCTTTTAATAACTTCTATTTATGAGCAATGCTGTGAATAGGTGGCATAAATAAATAAGATTTATTCACACAAATACTTAAGAACAGCTAACAAATGAAGAATATCAGAAATGCAAGAAAAAATACATTGTTAACCTAGAAGTAAATTGGCAACCATGAATTTGATACTCAGGTCAATATTTCATTTTTTTGTTCCCTCTTTGAGCTGAGGGACATACTAAACCAATTGAAAGATAAAACTCTTGTAGTGGTTAATCTCAAGTAACTTCTGAAAATATGGTTGTTCCCAATCCAATTCCCAAATTACGAAGAAAATCTATTAAAAGGGCAAGTACTTCTGGCAAGGTGTCGGTCATCACTAAAATTCTTTGTCCTTGAATATAAATGAGTGAACATAAAGGAGATCTGGCTGGAGATGCAAGAAACAGGAAAGGGGAAAAAGAAAAAAAATCAAGGATGGATGTGACTCTGGTTTTCAGCTCTAGAAAGTGGCAAATATGAAATCCAGGGGTGGTTTTATAGAGCTTGCAGTCTCTGAAGCATTTGTAACTTCAGGTCGGTGGTTTCTCTACACCTCAGATTCCTTGCTGTGAAATAGGAATGCCAGCACTTCTCCAGGAATGCCCTAGAAATGCAGTCCTCACTCTTCAGTCATTGTTTTATTCAGTAAGTGGTTCCACTTGTAGTCTCTATGGACAAACCCATTAAAAAATGCCTGATTTTTGTGGGTGCTTTAGAGCCTACTTTTCACTGAAACTGAAGGGGATTGAAACATTTTTGGCCTTGCTTGGTGTTTCTAATGAGCCCAGCTCTGAGAGAACTGTCATTTAGTGGGCAATGTTGCTTATTTCATGGCACAGGTCTTTATTCCTTAGCAGCTTCCTTATTTTGTATCTGAAGAAAGCATACCAAGAACTTGAGATGTGTTTTTTAAGATACCTGGTAAGACTTTGTGTTTCAATCATAACCTGGCCAAAGTAAGATCTATCCAGATGTCATGCACTGGTTATGTTTTCAATTCAGATTAAGGAGTTCTTATTCTACTTTTTTTCTGACTAGGTGAGAGCCACTTCTCATTAAGCAGAAGTCAAAACTCTTGTTCCAAAGTAAAGAGGAACTAAAAGAGATGGAACATTCAGTTCAGTCTAAAAAACGCAAGACTAAATTAAATAATAAAAACGGTATTGGAAAGAGTGTTCAGTTATTATATTTTATCTTTTTTATTTATTTTTCATGTTAACGTAGTCAAAAAATCTCATATCTGAATTTCCTGAGAATGAAGAAACAAAAAAAAATATTTATCTTCCCTGCACCTATCATTCAGCATGGATCTAATGTTACTTTGTCCCTTTTTAACTTTTTATAATCCCAAAATATTGATCCCATTCCTTTACATGGATCTCTTTTAATATAATTTTTATTACTCTTCTCTGAACCCTGATAGTAAGAAAGGCTGATAAATCATCAGTGGTACCACTGTTTTGGCATTGTCAAAATAGTTATTAACTGCTGCAGGAATAAAATTAATGAAAATATGGAAGGCTTATACTGAAAATTTTTTAGACACTTTGGTCTTTTTCAGAATTATTTAACACTATTTGCTATTTACCAACATCAAATAGTTCAGAGAGGCATCATCATTGGTTCATTGGTAAGTTTTGGTATTTTATCTGACAAGAAAGAATACTCTTCTGGGTTTTTTTCTCTCTGTCTATAAAAACATAATGGTTTCAATTTTGCTTTGAAGACTGTATGGATTGTCCTGGTAGTGAGGTCAATTTCAGTTTTCTGAGATCCCTGGAAACATGATGAACATGTCTTTTAAGGGTAGTTAATACAGCTGGTGCTATGCAGTATAACAATTTATTCACATTAAATTTCATTCTTTCGTCAGTATCACAGTCACTTCAGACACCTTCAATATCAAAACTATTCATTTCTCCTCTCCTTACTTCAGTTCCTGACAGCCTCATTCTTATTACCTGAAAATATAAAGTAGGGAGGTACTTTTCCAATGGACTGCTTAGGCAGGTGCAAAGAAATGATCAGGTTTCAGCTTGACAATGTCCTTATCTGATGTAACAGCACACTCTATTCTCTGCTGTTGAACCAACAAAGCAACTAATTTTTTTGTGGTTTTCTGTCTCCGGTACTTGAGGTTTGCTTTTGCTTTTTGAAGCATGGGTCTGAAACTGGTGATCAGATCCTCCCACAAAGCTCCTCTTTTACAGTTTGAATTAGTTCTATTTGGGTGCTGTGCAGTCTGCAAGGATTTTGACCCTACTTGCCCCTAAATATTTGAATCCCTATTGAAATTAGAATCTGACATATTACTTATGGATGATATAATAAAATGAACAGCCTCTCATTTCTATGGCAAATAATACTCTCTCCCAGTCTCAATTTAAATCAAACTGCAGAGTCACTAATAAAAGTAAGTCATGACTCACAAAGTTAAGTTCTTTTGCATTAATCTTAAACTCTTTAGGAGTTATTGGAGTCTCACATCATTAAAACTAATGTCAGTGGTATAGTCTGCAGTAACTATCAAATTTACAGCTGGAAGATAAGACTCATATAAAAGAAACATTACTTTACAACCATACTAAAAATGAAAATATGTAGATACTGTTTACATTGCACAGATTAAGCAGGTTTACAGGGAAACCCTTCATGCTGTAGGAAATCTATTATGTAAATAGTCACTGGGGTTTTGTTGGCATTATTTTGTCAATTCTGAAAGAGACCTAATTATATAAAAAATATTTTTTGTACAGACCTCTGATACTTTTACTCATTTTATTAGCGCTTCTTGCAGCAGTTAATAAATACTGCATACTCTCATTTAACAGTGTACAGCATATTTAACTCTCTTCTACTAGAGCAACACAAATAAAATGAAGCCAAATTACAGCAAGTGTAAAATATGTCCTAGGTCCAGCAACAAAGTATAGGTAACAAGGCATTGTCCATTAATTTACTCTGGCTTAAGGACTATATCAGTTTTAGGAAGGCAAAAAATCCATCCAGGAACATTTGGAGGTTACCATCTGAAACACACTGTATGAAAGGCTGCCTGAGACCCATTCATACCTGTTAGATCTACAGCATGCTTAATTATTCACTCAGTAATTGATGAGGCCTTTTTACTGGGGAATAAAAAGAAGATTTTCTTACAAAGTAAGAGGCAAAAAGGATTTTACTCTGGTTCTTGACAAGTGTCCCAGCTCACCTGGGGTGTATGCCCTCCATATTAGTTGACTGGAAGCAACTGCTCCAGGGGTTTTTCACCTGCCTCTTTTACTCCTCATAACTCAGGAAAGGCTTAACAGGGAGTGGTGACAAGAGGCATCTCCCTGTTACATGAATTGCAGTGTCTCAACTGCCAGTGAGCAGAGGCTGGACTGCTACATTTATAAATTAGAAGTAAGGTTTTGTGACTTTCCCTCACTGTCCCAGAAATCTGAGGCTGCATTTCATCACCTCTTTCACTAAAAATTTTGGCTTTTCTTTTCTTTATGAAAACACATTCTTATTTTAAATTGATATTGGTCTGAATTTGTAAGGTTTCGTGATGATTTTTCAGATACTAGCACACTACATCTACTATATATGAAAAAAACATATACAAAACTACTTGGGAGAATTTTTAAGGACAATTCTTAATGTTTTTTAGTAAAAGTTTTCAACTAACATTCAACTATTCATTTTGAGATTCTAAATTTTAAATGCACACAAAAATTTCATTAAAAATTCTATATATGCTTTGTGTCTAAAAAAAAAAATCAACCAAACACAACCTGAATAATAATATTTATTTCAGATTAAAAAAATATTTTATTTAATTTAAACCATTTTAGTTAAAAAAGTCAAATAATTTTCAATTAACTCAACAAAAATAGAATTAGGTTTAAGAGGACTTTGAGGTAGAAAAGTGCTTTAAGGTAGAATAGGAAAACCATTTAAGCTAAAATGAGAAAAGCTTTTATTCACATAGGATGAATGTTACTTAGTTAATGAGGCATTTAAGTTTATCTCTAGAAGCAGAGAAAATCCAATCTTCTTGATAACTGTCTTTTAATTTTTATCTAGTTTTTAATGCAAACATCATATTGTAAGCCACTGTAAAACCAAAAAGACTACTCTTTTCTTTCTTATAATTGTTTGAAGGCAGCATTTGAAATGAATAACAAAATCACAGATTTTTTTGGGTTGGAAGAGACCTCTGGAAATCATTTATGTTACCTCCTCTGCCCAGGTAGGTTCACCTGGAGCCGGTTACATAGGAACATGTCCAGGTGGGTTTTGAACATCTTCAGAGAGGAAGATCCCATAACCTCCCTGGATAGCCTGTTCCAGTGCCCTGAGTATAATGAAGTTCTTCCTCAGGCTGAGGTGGATCTTGTGTTTTAATTTATGGCCATTGCTCCTTGTCCTATCACGGGCACCACTGAAAAGATTCTGGCACCCTCCTCTCGCACCCACCCTTGAGATATTTATATTCATTGATGACATCTCCTCTCTGTCTCCTCCAGACTAAACAGGCCCAGATCTCTCAGCCTCTCCTCATAAGAGAGATTCTCCCATCTCTTAGTCATCTTAATCATCTTTGTGCCCTTCACTGGATCCTCCCCAGTGGCTCCTTGTCTATTTTGTACTGAGGAGCCCAGGACTGGACACAGTACTCCAGGTGTGGCCTCACCAGAGATGATTAGAGGGAGAGGTCACCTCCCTTGACCTGCTGGCCACACTCTTCCTCATGCACCCCTGGATAGTGTTGGCCCTCCTGGCTGCAGGGCACACTGCCAGCTCATAGTGTGCTACAGGCTTGACAAAACATTTATTTTACATCTATATGTTCAGTCTAGGAAGCATTCTCTTAAAAGATATGATTCAATTAGTTATACAATAGACATCAGTTCTTTCTTTATGAATCTGATGGCACAAAGCAAGTGCAGAAACAAATAAAAAAACTCCTTTAAAGAAGCCTTTACGTTATATAAACATTAGAATGACCAGAAAATCTTCCAAATTAAAGCAATTCCTTTTCCTTTTATAGCTTTGCTATTGCTGAAAAAAAATAGTAGTATATTAAATTGGCAATAATTTATTGAGAATTGCTGCACAAAGCAGTGTGTCCTCCGTGAAGTCATTAAAGGAAAGCTGAAACAATTCTTCCTTTTAACTTTCTTGTTTTGAGGCCAAATCATTCCTATTATTCTTTCAATTTTGAGATTTTTTAACTTACTTTTACTGGAAAGTTGCTATTAATTTAATTACTGTTTGAAAAATAACCAGGAGATATAAACTTACTTCTGTTTGTCAAAGTCCTTATGCAAAGTATCTGTGTGTTAAAGTACCTATGTGTGCAAGGACCAGTGTAACCATATTTAAGCTATATTGCATAAAACTGAGCATACTCACATTTTCTAATTCTCGCTACCACAGTTATGAATCTTAAGCTTCTTAAGAGAGTGTTAGTATTATAAGTTACTCTGGAAAAATGTATTTTCAGGTGAAATGGGCTAAGTTTACTTAAAAAATATGGTGGAATACATGGTAGGTCATAGACTGAATTTTAATAGTTGTTACTGTCAACAGATATGGACTCAGGTACATAACTGTCCTGTCTAAAAAGATGTTATATCCATCACTTTCCCAAGTATAAAAGCCAAATGTCTCTATCAATTAAAGTTTCAAATGATAAAGTTTCAAATGATAGTTCTCTTGGTTAGTTATAGATTCAAATATTGAGATCTGACAGAAAAATATATAATAACAGCATAGATATCAGTTGCTTTATTACTTTTACTTTTATTTAAGGTAATGATCAAGAAGAGAGTACAAGAGAGTACAAGAAGTCCAATACCATCTTTGGCTTTCAAAATTCTGTTATTAAAAAAAAAATCCTATTTTTTTCATATTCCCTGTCTCATAGATGATATAACTGAAATTTTTTTGGTTTAGTAGAAGTGAGCCTACTCACCCCTACTCCCTGTCTTAAAATGGAATAAAACTCAAAATGGTTTTGTAATAAGTGTGTTAAATATTTCATTAGATATTTTAAATGGACGTATAAAGCTCTTATAAGATTAGCTAGACTCATGTATGTATTAAATCCTATACATACAGTTAAGCTAACCAGAAACAGGAAGTATCACAAAGTGATTGCTATCAAATTAGTTAGGGAGGATATTTTGCTTTCTTTGTTAATAGGAATAAGGAATGCAGAGGCCTTTAAAAGACAACTGTTTTTTTATTTACAAAATAAATTTTTAGGCTTATTAGAAACTAAGAGAGAAGGGAACAAACAGTTATTCAAGACATTCATTTTCTCAACCTATTCGTTCATGGACAGATGTAATAGGAAAAAGCAAACTTAAAGGAGCTAAAGGACACAGAAAAAAATGCAAGCCATACAGCACTGCATTTTCCTGAGCTGAGAGGAAACTAAAAAGAACAGAGTACATGGAGCAATGACAGTGTTTGGTACTAGTTGACAATGACATGCAGAGCATCCTAAGCAATAGTGTTTATCTCACAGAGCATCTGAATTATTCATAGATTCCAACAGTAGAATAAATTTATTGTCTCCTATAAGAGATATAAGAGGTTGATAAACTGCTTTCCTGACCTTGAAGAACTTTGTTGGCACATTAAGGGACTTTGATACATAGCAAGGTGCAGACACTCACTATGATTTGTTAGGTGCATTCTGCTGGGACTGCACTATCAGGTGAATTGAAAACAAAACACCTCTCTCAAGAAAACTGTCGGGAAAAAAGTGCTGGTGGATTCTCTCCCACTGTCTCTGTGGTACTGTTGACCAAAAAATGAACAGGGGGGCATTTTTAAAATTTGGGACTTCTTCTCTTTTGTTTTCTTCAGTCTGCATACTTTCCACTCTGGTACAAATGGTTATGACCCATCTTGCTTTGCCCACTATTTTTTGTTCAGTAGGGTACACTGGGATTCCAACACATGACAACAGGGCCTCAGAGATTTCAGAACTAAGATCCTACTGGTATGGAATGAAGGACATGCTTCTCTACTGTAGTACAAATAACCTTCAAATGAGGGGAACAGGAAAAATTTGATTGAGGAGAAAAATTGGAGCACAACTGAAATGTTTCTTTCAATGGATAAGGAGAAAGAGTGGCATTAATTACTGGCAACAAAGGTTGTTTCAGAGTATTTATCTTAATATCTTCTCTTCCATCTCTGTGTATCTATTCCACTAGCTTAGTAATAGAATCCTTTCATTCTCTCCTGTTTGGATAGGCCAGTACACCTTACAGAAGTGGTTAAATTACCTGTTTTTCTCAACCTCAGGGACTCAAAAGTTGTAACTGCAGAGGCAGAGGCATCAGCACACAGGGCCTCCAGAGATCAGCAGTTTGCCTCACAAAACTGCCATCTGTAACTCTGAATAATTAAATATAACTGATAATCAATCAGGAGCATATGGTTAGCATAACAGAAATTGAACTGTCGCTGAAGTCAGGGAAAAAGCTGCTTCACTGAGGATTAAGAAGATTGGATTTTGGTTACCTGCACACTATATTGCATGTGAATAAAGAGGATTTTAGTTTCCAGTATAAGTAGTCTATTAATCCTAATAAATGCAACCATTTTTCCTACAGAAACATTTTAACATGAGTTTAGTGCTTTTACCTCATTCTAATACTCCTGTCATAAAATAGCAGAAAAATAATGTACCATCTTAAAAGAAAACCATGGGGTTGTCTTGTATAAGCTACTGAGAAAGATTTATTGTTTTCAGCTCAGAAACAGCAAGAAAAACATAAGAAGGTTAAGGCTGAACTGTGATCACCTAACTCAAGCAAATGAAAGCAAAACAGGCAAAACAATCCTGCTTCTGTGGCTTGTGAGAAATCAGTTGAATAAATATGAGCAAAACAGTGATACTTCCTTTTAAGACAACATATTTTGAATAAACGACTCTCCCTTCCTTTGCAAGCACTTGCTTGCAGTTCTAGCAACCACTGGCAACTGCTGGGACACCTACACCTTATTGCTGCTAACTCAGAAAACTGCAGTTTTGTTGTATTTCCATCTTCCTGCTTTCTCTAGGAGGTGCTTACTTGGATTGAAAGAAGTTACTTATCTTCAAGACCACCATTGTTACTACCTATGGGAGTCCATAATTGAAATCACATTATTGCTCTAAAAAATGGGAAGAGTACATGGCTGGAAAATTGCCCTACAGGTAACTACTAAGGAGCAATATGTTATTTATGTGTGTAAATATACCCCCTACACACTCTATAAGATGGGGGCTCAGTCAGTTTGGGTAGTTTGTGTTCACAGGCACAGTCCTGGTAATACTGCATGCCTGAGCCCATGGTGACTGGAAATGCCATAGGGCTAGTTATGTATGCCTCTGATGATGAATAATCAGCAAGGGATTGACAGAAAGCATAGGTAATTTTGATTGAATAGACTCTCTGAGTTCATATGGACAATTCAGAAGCCTATTATACTTGTTTAATGAACATGAGTGGAGTAATAGAGATCATTCATTAATTCACTACATTAATTGAAGCCGGTATTGTTACCTTTTGTCTTTGTTTAATTCTGCCATTTTCTGACCCAGCTTTATATTGTTGATATATTTAATACTGTGTGAACTGTTTCATGTTGACTTTTTGATGCATTATAAAAAATTCAATGCAATTTTATTAAGAACAGGACTGAAGAGGGATAAACAGTAACTCCATCTCTAGTGCTATCTATATTTTAATTTTCAGTGTAAAATGTTCTGCCTGACCTTTTAGAAAGCTCTATTACATTAAATTAGGATGCTCTATTTCAAGCAGTCAATGTTCATACTGGGACTTTTAATAAACCTTGCAAAAGGAAAATATTTATAATTTAAGCTTGTCTATCATCAGATTCATACTGCAATTGCAGACATTCAATGTAAAAGAATACATATATTTCAAGAAAAAACAAGGAAAAATGGCTTCCGTAGCTTTGAAGCTTTTCATCAGATAAAATGAATGGAGGTTCTGAGCCATTAAGATCTTTCTTAAGTTTCTTTCTTTCTCTGACACTTTTGGTTTCAAACCTGAACTTTGGTGGCTACCAGGATAGCATGTGAATTTGCTCATTTATTCATTTTTGGATGGTCCCAAACCCTGTCTTTGCTTTAGCGGAAAAGACTGATGGCATGTAAACTCTTCTGAGGTTATTTGTTCTTAAGTACATCTTCTAGGTTATATGTCATAATGACAAGCAGCCAGCATTGTAGGTGCCAGAAACATTACAGCCCTGTAGCAGGGTTACAGTTCATAGACTAAATCAGCTCAGAAGATGTATGGGTGGTCCAATGATTGCTGAGTGCTCAGTCCAGGAGTTTAAAAGAAAGAATCAATGAGCCGCAACTGTGTAAAATAGGGGTCAAATATGTACAGCTGAGGCTCCACATATATCAGATAGGGCTATGTTTTATCTTCTGGTGTGTAACATTTGTTACTAAAATGTGGCTCAGAAACACTCTATTAAAAATAGATTGGTATTAATTAATTAAGATTACTGTCTTCCCTGGAAGACAGCAGATAGCAATGTAGTTCTGATCCACCTTCAGCATATTGCTATCTATCTCAAAATCTAAGTACCAATTCAAAATTATGGAGCAGATATTCGATCAAAATTCTCTCCTCCACTGACTGCCCTTTGGTTTTTTATCAGTAATTTTCTTGCCAGCGCAATCTACTCCACCAGTCATAGCTTCCTTTTTTCTTTATCTGCATGACTTTGTGTTCCACGGGGCAGTTGAATCTATTCCAGGTCTTAATAACTTTTTCTGGATTGA
Organism: Setophaga petechia; assembly: GCA_024362935.1. NCBI lineage: Eukaryota > Metazoa > Chordata > Aves > Passeriformes > Parulidae > Setophaga > Setophaga petechia. Next base: position 18,595,216 of record JANCRA010000015.1, read on the forward strand.
TAAATAATCTTTCTTTGGTGCTGATTCAGTTTCTTTGATGTGAAAAGAAGGTTTGTACTGAGTTAGCGAAACAAAATCCAAAATTATTGCAGACCAGTGAGAATTCAGAGAGCCTCATCAAGTTTAGCAAATCTAGCTAACCTCCAACACACAGAACAAGTTTGGAGAAAAAAATGTCAGCTAAAGCATCAAAATCCCTAACTTTCACACCCTGAAAGCTCATGTCTTTATTGGTACAAGTCTATAAAGATTCTTATGGTGATCCCCTGTGGGTTTCCATCCTCCACTTCTGGAGCAACCTAAACTGCTTCAGTCTTTAACACTGAGATGCTATTTTTCCTACCCTAGGCTGGGGATGCTTTCAGAGAGAAATTTGATCTCAGATCTACTTTCCAAGCAGAGATGCCACAGCTTGTATCATTAATACACTTTTGAGGCAGAATATAGATTTCCTCTGCCATGGGTCTCCTGGGCAGGTGGTGGTGAGGGTGCTTTGAGGATGCACAACTGCTACAATGAAATTGAGGTTTCTGAACAAGTGTTTGGGAAATTGAGATAGGAAGAACTTGAACCTAAGAAATGGAGAGAAAGAAGTTGTGAAATGTTAGCGTGCTAGCTGCTTTGAGTTTCAGCAAGAAAAAGAAAATACAGATAAGTGTGAATCTAGAACTAGATATAAGCAATACTATTGAGGAAAGAAAAAAGCAGCTGAGAGGTACTGATATTAATAAGAACAATAGTAAATATTGAAAGCTTTTGAAAGTTTTATATTTATTCTCGTAAGAGAATTAGATATGATCATCAATGCTTCTGCAGCCATTTCAAAATTAGGAAGGCAGAATACATAAAAAAGAGGATGGTCCTAAACACTGCCAGGGATAAGGCATTCACAGCTTCCCTGGACAATGTGATTTCATGAAAATAACTTTGTTACACGGTCACTATAAGAGGGACTAGATCCCCAAGTCTCCTAGCTCTATATTTAATGCTTATTTGGAAGAGAGATAACTTACTTGGCATATTAAAGAAATCTTAATTTAAGTTCCTTTTGTTTAGTTTATAAGCAAGTTCTATAATCAAAAACGAAATAGGCTACTTTGTTGAAGCTTCATCTTTTTATTCAATTTTTATTTCATTAAACCCAATTAAAGAATTTGTCAGCAACTGAATCTCAAAACATTCCGTATTTTTTTCTTTTCTTTTATAATGGGTGACAAACTTATGTAGGTGGAATAGTTTTTGTTCCATTTTGTCGTGTTTGTAGAAAAAGATCCAATCAATTCAGCATACTGCAACATGAAACAATACAAGTAGGAGTACTAGGATGTGGGCTTATCCAACCTCTAAAGATTGAAAAAAACCCCACCTGGTTATTAAGGCTAACAGCTGCTATTAAAGTTTTCAGCAGACTATTTTGAGTTCACACCTTGCTTTCACCACCCGTACTAGTTCTGTACTCAGTGCTTAAAAGCTTTATTAATATTTTTCACAACATCAGAATGTGTGGCAGTAAATGCACCTTTTCACCTCCATTAAATGCTTTCTGCTTTAGGATCAAGTGGGCGCCCAGTTGATGGAGGATACAGAGACTACACAGCTACTGAATGCCCTCTTTGCTTCAGTCTTTACTGCTAAGATAAATCTTCAGCAATTCCAGGCCCTAGAGACAAGAGAAGGTCTGGAGAAAGGAAGACTTTCCCTTGGTTAAGGAATATCAGGCTAGAAAACATTTAGGCAAGCCTGACATGCACAAAGCCATGGGCCCCAATGAGATGTACCCATGAGTGCTGAGGGGGCTGGCAGATGGTATTGCTGAGCCAATCTCCATCATCTTTGAAAGGTCATGGAGAACGGGAGATGTGTGTGTGGAGGAAAGCCTGCATCATTCCAGTCTTCAAAAAGGGAAACATGGAAGACCCAGAAAACAACCTGCCAGTCAGCCTCGCCTCCAACTCTTGAAAGGTGGTCCAACAGGTCATTCTGGGTGTCATCTCTAAGCATAGGGAGTAAAACCCTGTTATCTGGAATAGTCAGTGTGGATTAATCAAAGGCGAAATCATGCTCGACCAGTCTGATAGCCTTCTATGTTAGCACAACTGGCAGGCAGATGAGAGGAGAGCAGTGAATTTTGTCTCCCTTGGCTTCAAAAAGGCTTTTGACACTTTCTCACATAACATCCTTATCGATAAGCACAGGATGAATTAGTTAAATGAGTGGACATTGGCATGGATTGGGAACTGGCTCAATGGCAGAGCTCAGAGGGTTGGGATCCATGGCACAGGGTGTAGCTGCAGCTCTGTAGCCAGCAGTGTCCCCAGGGATCAGTACTGGATCCAGTCTTGTTCAACATATCCATCAATGACCTTGATGAAGGGACAGAGTGCTCCCTCAGCAAGTTTGCTGATGATAGAAAACTGGAGGAATGACCCAAAGGCTGTGCTCCTATTCAGGCAGACCTGGAAAGGTTGGATGGAGAGCTGGGCAGAGAGGAACCTAATGCAGTTCCACAAAGGGGTCCTGTACTTGGGGAAGAATAAACCTTGGCACCAGTACAGGCTGGGGCATGACCTGCTGGAGAGCAGGTGGAGAAGGAACTGGAAATTCTGGTGGAGATGTAAACCATGAGCCTGCTGTGCCCTTGTGGCCAAGGGCCAGTGGTGTCCTGGAGTGCATTGGGACCAGCACTGCCAGCAGGTTGAGGGAGATGATCCTGACCCTCTACTCAGCCCTGGGGAGGCCACACCTGGAGTGCTGTGTGCAGCTCTGGGCTGTTCAGTACAAGACAATGAACTATTAGAGTGGGTCCATTGGAGGCTTTTGAAGAGGATGAGGACAGTCTGTTTTCAGGGTTCCCAGTGACAGGATAAGAGGCAATGGTTACAAACAGAAACACAGAAAGTTCCACCTAAATATGGGGAAAATCTTTACTGTGAAGGTGGCTGGAGAGAATTGGAACAGTCTACTCAGAGCGGCTGTAGAGTCTCATTCCCTGGAGATGTTCAAAACCCAGTAAGACACGATCCTGCTCTAGGTGAATCTACTTTCTCAGGGGGTTAGGCTAGATAATCTTCAGAGATGCCTTCCAGTCCTAACTATTGTGTGATTGTGTCTTCATTCCACTAGGTCTGCAATATAACTTTGAAATATTGGATATGGATTGGATGGTCCTTGAGGTTTAAGAAAGGAAGTGCATAGATAATAACTCTTCCATTAGACTCTTTTATGACTCATTTTGTTACTTTAGCTACTAAGGACATTGTATTAATATGTAGCTTTCAGCATGACATAGAAAACCACTATGAATTTTAACATGGGGTAAACAGTCTTTCAGGTACAAAATAAAATATAAAAGAAAGCTTTTTTATTAAGCCAGAAAAGACAGCCAAACAGGTCAACATTGTTATGGTATTTCAATGTGATTAGGCCTTCTTCCAAGAAGAAGGAGGTATTCTAACTGACCAGGTGATCAGGCTTTGAACCATGAAAAAAATGCTGTTCTTTTTGCTGGTATATCTCAAAAACATAATCTCCTGTGTGAGATCTTCACAAGAAATGTTTTAATTAGTGAGAGATGAATGTTAAATGTTCAGTAAAACTTTTAGTACTGTTCCTAGTTGACAAATGGATATTTAGACAGAACTGGTTAGATTCATCACATATAGCTAATTGGTGAACAGTCAACCCCTGAGTCTATGCTAATAAATAAAATTTAGCCTTCCTCTGTAGCACACTGAGATAGACAAACATTCCTTCCAGAGAAAAGGTTTTTTTTTATTACTCTACATATTTTTTGATTAAAAGCTTCTGGAAATGCTTTTCTCTTTCTCTCAGTAGACTAAAAGAAACACAGATCTAAATGACTCAGTTCAGATTGCATGCCTGACAAGATGGCCGTCAGTAGGTGGAACTCTCCCAGGAAAGCCAAATCCAAGGTTTATAAGTTATTTAATTCCAAGTAAAATCAATAGATGACAATAAAACAAAATAACCTACAATAGTTTCTTAACAGAGTCCTGCTTAGAACAGCAGCGAAGATCCAAGGCTGCTTACGGATGTGAAAACGGACCTCTTCAGGCCATAGAAATGGCAATCTAACAGCCACAGCATTTGCTCTGTAGACTTTCTAATGGAAATCATACAGATCTATATGGGGAAAACAAAAATTATAGTATAGCTTTTTCTTTTCACCTGACTGGGAAAGAGATCTTTTGAAATGCTCTCAAAAGCTAAACCTTTCTCCATGAAATTATTTGGATTCATCATGGCATTTTAGTGTATGCTGTTTTGAAGTGTACACAAAGGTCATTGTTTCTGACTGAGTATGGACAGTGAGCTCCAGTTGAATTAACCCTAGTAATGGGTTATATTTGTGTGTAAGATAATAAAAGCAATGCACAAAGAGGTACACAAAAGAAAATTTGCTTAGAAAATATTAGATCTTTTCTTACAGCAAGTAAACCAAATCTAGTTGATTAAACAGGAGAACCAAATACTACTATCTTCTCTCAGTTGTTGCAGAGAATCCACCATTTCTGCCTTTAGCTGTAGCAGTTGTGTTGCTGTAAGCTGTTAGTTCCTAACAGTTATTCAGTCCTGTTCCCAGCTGAAGCAATTTTTTCAGCATGGAAGCAAGACTGAGCCCAGCTGCTTAAATTCCTTCAATTTTCACTTGGTCTTAATGCTCACAAATTTCCACTGCTGCAATAGAAAGCACACAATTTATTAATATATTTTTGAGCTGGATCTTTGATAAGGACCTTGGAATCAGGCTCAAGGATATTCAAGCTTAATGTAAGGCATCTAGCCCAACAGGCCAGAAGTTAAACAAAGGAGTCAAACTAATTTTAATGAAATCTAACAAAACTTTTCAGATCCCAACCAAAGATACTAATTTAAAGGCATGCTTTTCTAATAACTCACAGGCACTCTGATCTTATTCTGCTTTCTCAAAGACACTGAAAATTAAATTGCTTTTGCTCAGTTTAAGTACCAAATCACATTTTATGCTTAGCAGAAGCTAGAACTTGATCACAAGAGCTCATTTAATATAAAAGACATAAGAAAGAGGCATGAGCTCCTATACTCTAAAATGCTTTATAATACAGTCCAATTTAAAAAATTAGCTTTTATGGGATAAAGAAATTTCTTTATGCAAGGGAGTAGGAGTGAGCAAAGATCACTGGACTCTGCACTTCTAACAGCAGCCGTAAAAATCATGCTTTTTGGTTATGCATTCTGAAGGTGGGAAATCATATTTCTGACTGATAACAAAGTTGAGGACTTGAAATTATTTCCACACTTACTCAGAAAGAGAGATTTAGTGCAAAGAGACTAAGCATTAGTGAGGTCTGAGGGGTATGATGGAGGGAAGGACATTTGGTGTGGTTCTGCCAGACCCCCAGAGGCTTGGGCATTTCAGCAGGCCCAGACACCTTGTCCTTGGCAGAAGGATATCACCAGCAAGTTCACATAAATCCACTGTCTTCATTCCAGGACACATCTACTGTGTGAGCTGCATTTTGCAGAAAATAGCAAACATGAACAGTCCTGTGCAGCATCAATTCCTTCAATTCCCTCAATTTCCATTGCTGCAATTGCTGCATTCACAACTGTACACTCTGGTATAGCAGTAAACATGCTTGTAGAAATGACAACAGGGGCAGCGCCAGGCAGGCATTTATAAAAAATACACAACAAAGTGAAGGCAATAAGCCAGTTTGGAGACATGGAATTAAAGAATCACTATCAGAGCGTCCCAAGAGGAACTGACAGAGGTGTCCCTGTTACTCATTTTCTGAAGTAGAAAGAACAAGTCATTTCTAATCCCTCTATTGACTGCCATCTAGGGGCCCTAAGAATTTTATAGTGCATATCTTTTGTGCCATCAGCTGTATTACTTTGTGTGTGGGGAATATAGACAGGAAATTTTCCTTTTCTCTCACCTTAATGGTCATTGATCCAGCAGATGTCAGAGGCAGAAGCCTTGTAATTGTAAAGGTTACCCTAGATAATAAATTTAAAAAAATAGAAGCCGAAACACTTATTTAGAATTTTCTCTTACTTTGCAACCAGTGTACAAAGTAAAACTATAAAATAGATGTGATAAGTATCACCCATGACTTTATGCAATAAATTTGAACTATTGAGACATTAACGGTCAAAGAAAAGGATGGATTTTCCTGAGCTCTGAGCATTCTCAGCTTCTTCTGACACAGCCACAATTTCTGGATAATTTTTGCTTCAGAAAATAATTTCCTATATTTTGATGTAGTTTTCATTCACTGGTCTTTGAAACACGACAGAACTCAGTTATCAGAAAAAAGAGACTTGGTTGTTATTTTACACTTTTCACATTAATGACATCAAATATTTTTTTGAGAAGATGCTGGACTCTCTTGGAAAACAAGGAATATTGCCTTTTGTTTTCTGAAGACTATTGCGTACAAGCTACCCCAGCTCACTGAGCTACTCCAGGAACAATTTCTCTAGTCATTAAAGAGAGAGTACTGTGCAGTTTTAGTCAAGGCCAGAGGAATTATTTTATTTTTTTGTCTCTAGCGTGATGTATCTACATGTCCACACACATATATGGGTATCCTGCATGTAGTTTTCTTTCTCTAAGGAAAAGGTCTGCCTTTCTGTTGTGAATTATAAACTTCAAGTTATCAACAAATTAAGGAAGTTACATTTAAAAAATGGGAACTTAAAAACATCTGAGTAGCCTTTTGTGTCCATTCATAGGTTGTGTTTGACAGTGTAAAATTATTTTTAGATAAAAAATATAGCTTTACAATGCTAAAAACCTCGTTATATCTAAATATATGACCTAGTTTTCTTTTTTATCCTTTTTCTTTTTTTTTTTCAGATGTTGTACAGGATTTAGTTTTAATTGGTTGTTACACTGTGGCCACCCAGAGATCTTTGTAGACATTTTACAGCACATGTTACATTCATTACAGTCAGTAAATGCAATTTTAATGGAGGTTGCTTACTTGTTTTGCTACATTTTGAGGGAAAATTAAGTGGGGAAAAAAGTGCAAAGGAAACAGTGATGGCTTTTTAAAGATCTCATTAAAAAATAAGCATCTTATATTCTACCTACATAGAAGGCCACATATTTCAGGCAAAAGACTTACCTTGACTTCAAGTCCTTCCTTTCCTGACTAATTAAGGCTCCCAGCCATGGGGTCCAAATATACAGGAAAAATCAATCAAGACCTATACACGCCTCACATATCACCATACTCATAAATAAATTCTGGTGGGTAAAAAGTAACTTTGTTTTTCTCTTACGGCTCTCTGCTTTGACCCAGACAGGGAATGATAGAGGAAGAAAAATGATATCTTCATTGTTCCTGGAATTAGTGCAGACCAGAAGATACCAAACTTAATTCTATTACTTTCAATCTTTTACTTCAAAGCTTGTGAAACCAATGGAGCAATTCATATAGTAAAGGGAACATTTACTGTGAATGAAAATGACAAAATCTGGTGCTCAGAGCTGAGTAGTTGTAAGTAAGGCTATACAAGACACAATGCACTGCTTGAAGCCTTTCTTCAGTGAGCTTTTAATGTAGGTGCCAAGTGGTACAAAAAATTTCAGTCTGAGGACATGGAATAAGGATTGTGAAACTTTAAGCCATATTACAAGACAGGGACTCTGCACTCAAAATATCTTATGATGTGAATACAAGCACCAGAATGAAAACAAAACAGTCGCATATTTTTAATAATTTCTGAGTAACTGCTGACTTTTTTGCTGTCTCAATTTTTTGCCTAAAGTCAGCTATTTTTCCTAAAGCAGTCACAATGTGGACAAAGAGAAATCTTTCTGTATGGTATTAGAATGGAACGAAAAATGAGTATGTCCTAGCGGGGTTACAACTTGCTATGTTGATTGAGGTGAGGCACTGAAGTTTTCATCTACGGTTTTCCACCCAGAAAATGAAAATTATACAGCTTGAATTTTCAATATTGAAGTTATTTTATATTATGTATGTGCATCTGGATGAGTGAAACTGGAACAGAGAGTACACAAATGCATAAACAAATAAACAGTAATCTTAAAACAATGTTCAGTATGAAGTTCATTCAGGAAACCACCAAACAAAATTAAAAAAATATGTGATTACTTGTGCTTCACTTACTTTAGGGCTGGAGGTATCCTAGGTGCTTTGGTGCCTGTCACAACCATGCCTGTTCTCCCATAACAGATGCGTCTTTCACCAAAATCATAATTTTTTTGACTTGACTTATAAGCCGCTCTATGTGCTTATGTGTAGGAGGGAAGAATTACTAGGCAACACAAACTTCATTCAGACTAGGTGAAAAGGTATTGCTCATAGTCTGGTGAGTTGGGCAAGCAACAAATAGCCCTTCCCTTGAGGACCTGCTGACAAGTTACACTGTGTTTGCTTTTCTGCACCATTTCACTTAAATAAAACTTTAAGCAGGTGATTTAGTTCCTTAAGAGAGTCTCAGAGAGAAAGATTATTCTGGCAGGTGGTCCTTGTTGCCAGCATGCTTGATTGGTACAGTAAACCTATTCACTTATATTCGTGGGTAACTTTCCAGTTTCACCCTCCCTAGAGTACTGCTCTTTCAAGCACCACTTTTGCACCCTCTTATGCAGATGAAATTCAGGCTGGCTAGGACTCCTTTTGCATTCTTGTGTTTAATTTTAACTGTACAGTAAATACGTGGATAGAATTCTACCCAATAATGGAAGCAAATATTCCACTCTCAGCTGCCTTAAGTGTTCTTCAACATCAACAAAAGGCAGCAGATGGGCCTGTTTGCTTATTTGTTTTAAAGAGAGGGAGAAAGCAAAAGAGATTTTGTGATATTTTAACCTGTGTTTTATGGGGCATTGGGGTACTGATGTTGTGAGTAAAGATTGCCTCAGATTTCTCTACCACATAAACTGCTTGTTCTTGTTTAAGGCAATACTTCCACATGTAGATTTTTTCTTTTCCAATAGGAAATATTTCCAGATTATTCCTTGCACTGTTCCTCAGCCAACATTTCATATGCTTTGAGAACTGCCTTGTCTGTGGATTGCTAATCCCTTAAAGCCTCTGATACACATTCTGTGTTTGCCAAAGCTGCTTACTTTGAGTCAGTACTCTGTCCCCCATAATTACAATAAAAAAACCCCAACCTCTGCAAGACACCAAGGTTTAGCTAACCTTAATAGAGAAATAAAAGAGTTAAAACTCATATATGTGACTGAGTGCACTGGACTAAGTATGCTACCCAAAAGCTGTCAAAGATTGGGTTCTGCTCTGGATTCTGCTTGTTTTTTGCTGAGTTTTGGTTTATATAGTGATATTAATATTCATGTCTCTAGAATAATAAAATTATTTGGGATTTACTTTCAGCTAAACTGTAGAACTGCAGTTCTGTTTGCTGATGCAGCAGATGCTTGGAGAAAAAATAAAAATGGTATTACTCTGACAATGAAAATACCAGCTGGTATTTTATTTTGATCCTGGATGTATTTAAATATAGAATAACCTTTTTTTTCTTTTTTCTGAAGTACTCCATTTTCTCCATCAAGTCCATTACTGAAGGTCAAAGGCTAAACAATCAGTAAAGGCAAAAATAGTGGTATCTGTCTGTGTAGACTTTGCATTTAATTCACAGCCAGATTTTAAGGGAGTTTAAGGGAGTTAGACACTTAAACTTAGTTATATATTTATATATAGCCTTGCACCATCCATTTTGCACAGAATCTGCTTAACTATAATGTAGCTTTTCAGTCTGAAATTAAGCATGTCTCACTTGATAAGCTTAAATATGGTATACGAAGACCTGTGGGGAACTACAAATCAAAGCAAAATTCCCATGTGCTGAAGACAGTACATTCTCATCTCTTTCTCTATAAAAATGTCACCCTCATGTTCATTATCTATTCTTTTTCTTGCTCATTTCTGAAAGATAGGAAGTCTTCAGCATCCAGGGTTAGTCAGGAGGTCTTGAGCCTAGAGATCAAAAAAAAAAAAGAAGAAGGAATAGATAAAAATGAGGGCAGGGAGAGAAAAATCAGGAGATCTGGACCAAAAATAAGTAATAAAAGAAGGCTTTTATTTTATCTAAAATATATTTTTTTTACCTTTTTATTGATAACACAAGTTTTATGTGATGGAAAAAAAGGCTTTCTGGATTTATGTTTTATTAAAAATATCCAGATAAGTTTCTCTGTTATGCATAATTTTGTATCTAAATGAAGGATTTTCACTTGAAATCAACTTTTACATTGCAAAGAAGTTTTATACAAATTTTTCTATGAGTAATGAATCCTAGATACACTGTATCTTTCTGCACTATCTGCTCCAAGCTTTTTCCCACGTGGTGAAATATTCATTGCCACCATTGTAGTTGGTATCTCAGTGGGTGACTTGCCCACTATCAGACAGGAGACATGAGGCAGAGCCAGCAAGAGCAGGCATTATTCCAGTCCTACATTTGGTAGGTTTATTTTCTTCCCTCTGATTTTATTAACTTAATTTCTTTGGCAATCCTCTCCTGGGTCAGCAATACTGTTAAATGAACAACTTAACCTCAGAGATCTTTGCCCATACTCCCACAAAAACTTCATGATTAGTGTTTACAGCGGACAAAAATCCTATTTCCTGCTTAGCCAGAAGTTAAAGCAGAATCTTGCTTGTCATAAGATAGACAAGACATCTGAAGAACAGGCTGTTCTCTGGTTGTCAGTGTAAAATCCTTGTGTTTCTGCCTTTCCTCCTTTTCTCTTTATTTAGACCTCATGTATGTACCCATCCAAGCAGAAGATGGAATAGTTATTTACCAGAAAATTGAAAGAATGGCGTGATGCTACCATAAGAAAATAGGGTTCAATGATTCCACTTAGAGCAGAGTATCAGAGAGAAACAGCGGTCAGCAAGGCAAAATCCTCAGCTCTGCTGTGATCTTCTGTAAGCTGTGAAAAAGCCAGAAGTAATGGCTGTGTCAGTGGGGAGAGGGAGGAGGCCAACACTGCTCACAGAAGCCTCCTCATGCATCACTGTCAAGCAGGCTGGAGAGAAAAAGAAGCAAATCCTCGGTGTGATATTGTTTCTCAGACCCAAGCAGTGGCAGCAGCAGTGCAGTCTGCTGTTTGTGTAGGAAAGGTGTCAGCAAAGGGAACAAAGGTAACCCCATGGAAACAAGAGCTTCCTGAATCCATTTAAACCACATCTGGGCAGTGTTAGTAAAAACTGCACAGCATGAAGTTGGAGGAGAAGTATATTAACTGAGAGTGGAGGGGAGGTATGAGAGAGAGTAAGATGGTGCTTTGGAAAAGAAAACGAAGCTTCATCTAATATTCCTGACTAATTGCAACGCACTGCTCAGCATGCTGCAGTGTGAGAGGCAGGCATCAGGTATGGTACCCATCTGTTGTTGGGAACCAGATCACACTCTGGTAAATGAGAGATCCTGTTAGGGACCAGATCACATTCTGGTACACGCACACAGAAGTTGAACAGCCTAATTATAAAAGTAATCAGCAGTTGTTGTTCCATGAAAAACATTTATATTGGTTGTTTTTAGAACTGTCAGTTTGTAAAGCTCTGGGCCTCCCAAGCAAGGGGGAATGGGCAAAGTCAGTACCATACCTGGGCTTTCCATAAAGAATATATGGAGGAACAAGTCTATGAAGGCTTCTGTCTTCTTTAGGCCTAATAACAGAGGCAGCTCATGGTGAGAAACATGGTGGTTCAGTGTCACAGAAAATTATAGAATAATCCAGTTTAAGCACATCTATGTGGAAAAACAAAATCTGTTTTCCCTAAATTATATAGGACTTCTCTGCCTTGTAAATAACAATTTAGAAATGAGGTATTGGTCTGAACCTGCTCCATCTCATTTTATCCAAAATTCTGACTAAAACAAAAGAAGGGCATGTTTCAATATGGTTTTCTGTGTATAGTAAGTGGACTAACACCTCTGAAATGAACAATGCAGACTGTTCAGTCCATCTCAACATTTCTCTGCTGTGTAAAAGGATCATTCACTCACAAAACTGCAGGTCTTAATTTAAGTTTATAGTTTGTTGCTTTTTATCACTATTCAGTAGCCACAATTTTGATGTATACAAATAAAAGCAAGCACAAAATACATTGGCTTCAAATAGAATCCCTAATCTTATGCCATTTTTACTGCCCTCTGTTTAATACTGGCATCCAATAAATAAGTATTGCTAATCGTAAAAGCAGAACTGTAATTGAAATAAATCTCATTTCCATTGAAATATAAATGATGCATTTATATGAAGACTATGTTGTCCTGTGGGACAAATTATTATATACAGTAGGCTGCAGAGTATGAGTGCAGGCTCCATGGGGGAAAAGTGTCAGGATACCTGCCAATTTTAAAATCATGAAAATGTAGAATTTGGCCAGAATTCACTATTAAAATATTTATTGGGCTGGGTTTCTTAAAAATATTCTTTCTTTTCATGCTTCTATATGCCTAGCCCATTTGTTTAATTATGCTATTTTTGTTACTTGTATTTCTTGCATTTTGTTACTTGCATTTCTTGTGAATGGAAGAATCTGAGACATAAGTTCATGAAAGCTCCTGCTTTCTTTTTCAACAAATTAGCATTGGTTCTAAAATAAAAATATCACTATGTTCAATTACTTTGATAAGCATGAGGAATCTATTCCAAATCAAATACTGTGTCCAGATTTAAAAACCTGTGCTTATAAACGTAATTTCTTCCATCAGTTCATAGGCTGACTCTTATTCACTCTCACAACTAAATATGAGAGTCAGCTGACGAGGAGAAATACTGCTATCACCTTTGTAGAACACTTATGAATTTGTTTTCCTGGGTGTCTGCTTCCTAAGAGTTATTATCCCTGTTTTAGTAGCACTTTAGATTTTTGCTGGGTTAATCATTCTGCCAAATAACTGCTGCTGACATTAATGAGCTTTATATACCTTTATGTACACTTTATGTACCTGAAATAATCATGTCATAACTACACTTCATATATTTGCAATTATGCAGTGTTATTATTAAGAACAGAAATTATCTTCCCAAAAAAAGAAATCAAAGAGCAAAACTCTTTTTGCTTTACAAGCCTGAAAAGAGAATAACCATGAATATGGACTAAATGTAAAGTAATAATGAATTTTAATACAACACTTAGCATTCTTCTAAAAATATAATCATAAATCCCTTAATAATTTAAGCCATTATCTACCTCATTGCAGGTGAACTAAATGAAAGAAGAGGTATATTTAAAATGCAATAATTTTACATGTTGTGAATTAAAATAATTATGGTTTTATCCTAAATATAAAGGGGAGGCTTTTTTTCCATTTTATTTTGTGCAGTTGAAGACTTGGGGAGTGAATAAGGTCTTATATATTCATTAATATAGTCTTTATTGTATGTTGCAAAAAGTAAAAATAAAAATATGCTTTACAGGCACAGTTTGACTGTGAGTTAAAAATACTTCCCTTCAAAATATTAAGAATGGCATGAATATACCTTGCTCAGAAATATTTATTTAATAGCATGTTCTGGAGCTGAAGGTCTGGAAATGTAGCATGTGATAAAATTGCAGTTTCCATGGTAACCTTGATTGTTTTTAATAAGAAGATGCTGAGACATAAAATATGGCTTGATTGCCAGCTGCCCTAAGACATAAACTGCTGTAACATAACTAAAGTGCATTTTTGTTTATTACTATTAAGCAACAAGCTACTCTTTTCTTTGCTGCTGATCCTACCACTGGTTTTTCAATGTCTAGAGTTTTGTAATGCACTTTAAACTAAATAATAAGCTCTTATAAAGAAAAAATTAGAACTCTCCTGAGATGTAAAAGGTAAGATATTACTGGTTTTGGCCTATGTTTGCAAAGGTTTAGAGAAATGAGAGGCTTGCTATTCTCTGTTAGCAATTAATTTTTTTTTGTACTGAAGGTTCCCCAGCTTCAACATCTTTAGACACAGGAGTAAATTTCTCTCTGCTTCCAGAATAACAATAACTTACACTCATCACTTCTTGTTAGTCACTCTCCCTTTTTGTTTGATCCAAATCTCTGTTGTCCATACGGTGCTGCTCGATTACAATTTCTTCCATAGGAACTTTCATATCAGAGACAAATCAGCTGTTTTATAATTGCAATTCTAACATCACATGGCTAAGTACTCTATGTTTTCTCTGCCTGGGTATTTGACAACAAGGTATGTGGTGGAAATGATATCTACCCTGAAAATAAATGACACACGAGCCACCAGTGAAAAAAAACTCGAGATAGATGCATTTTATTTGTGCCTCCTTGGGATGCTGTGATCATGAGAGTAGACATTTCAAGCCACACCCAGGAACGCTATTGAAGTGGATTCCTGTAATTCTTACATGTCTTTTGGTAAATGGTTTATACCATTATGTCATGTTTTTTACTGAACCTAAAAGCAAAAGGAAGGGAGAGTGGAAGGAGCTGTCCTTCATCTGTTCCTCAGAAGGCCCTGGATCCTTCTTTGGGTGCAAGATCAGCTCTTCTCAACAAATGAGCCAGAGGTTCCATTTCTCTTTTTAACTTCAGCTTCAGCCTAAAAGAGTTTAGGGAGGTGATGCTGATTTCTCAGCCTGTGCTCTCTGCTCCTCCACTGGACTCCTCACTGATGGCTACAAATCAGTTTCCTGCTTCAGACTTCCTATCAGCACTAAGGGTTGACTTGAAGCTTACTTTGGTACCAGTACTCCAGAGAGGCTGACAGGCAAATTTCAGTTCAGTCAGCTCAGACACACTCTTCTGTACATGTGCAGCCATACTTCAAACTTATTTCTGCTTCTGCTGCTCGAAGCCTATCTCTCTGACTGCACAGTGAAGGATTTTTTTATTACTTTCTCTACTATCTCTCACATAATAATAATAGTTTGTTTCCTTCTTTATTCTCAGGTTACTTTATAGCTCTCGCTTCATGCATCCAAACTCTTTTAAATCAGAAGAACAGCTTTTCTACCTGAGTTAATGACATCATACACTGAGTTAGAAACTGTGATATGAGATCTACACCATCTTGCACTGCCTAATAGGGTGTCATAAAATCATCCTGGTGGGAGCGCTTCTCCAGTTAAGTTTCACTGCTTATGTTATTATATCACCAATCTGAACAGGTCCACTCCTGCAGAGTCATGGAATACACTCTCCAGATGAAGGATCCTGGAATGAAACTTCAGAGCTGAATACACCCAGCATAGTCTTTCTGTCCTTTTCACACTTTGCTTGGCTTTTCTTAATGAAGTCAGATACAGCTGTAGTTCACAACTTCTGTCCATTTCATGACCACTGAGAGAATAAAGTTTTTTTTCATTGATACCACCAAACCCCAAAGAAAATCTATGCTATATACTCAGTAAATATAATCCTGAGAAAATGCAATATAATGGTAATAAGAAAAATACACCAAATGCTGAGAGTAAGGAAGAGAGGTCACAAGAAAAATAACATGAGTTAAAATATATGAAAAGACTATTTTAAAGGCAATATTCACTCTTTAACATTCACTCTCTTCAGAGTCATCAGCGTAGAGACCATATCAATAGATTAGCTGATGTAATCATCATATTGGCTGTGGAAAAGGAGCGATGTTTCACTTTGTGTTGGTATATGACCAAAAGGTTTAGGATACACAAAAAAAAGATGGTTGAAAAAGATGACATGGTAGTTAAGAGCCAGGCTGGCAGGTGTATATTAATTACTCTATGAGGAAAGAGCTTCTTCCCCTTCTGTTTACCACTGTTACACTATTTTTAGTAGTGGTGATAGTTTTCAGACTTTTTTTTTGCTGGAGAGTGTTAGGGTAAGGGACATTGCATTCATCATTAGAAATTTAAATTTGCTATCGTGAGGGAAGTTGTTAGTAAGTTCATTGCTGCAATATGTCTGGGACCAGAAAAATCCCAGGTTTATACCTTCTGTATAGGGAATATTTTCCAACATAACCTCTGTGCTGAGGGACAAAAGAATTTAAGGTTGTACTGTGATCTGGGCATGCTATTCCACATCAATTTCCCTTGTTTAATAGAAGAGAAATGCAGATCTGGGGAGCACTCCAGGTGAACAATAATCATGGCCCTGTGTAGGGTATAGCAATGGCACTTCGAGTAATTCTAAATTCTTATCATGTGACTGAAATTGTTCATTTCAATATTTTCTTGATCCACAAGACGCTAAGTCTTCACTAAATCTAATATTCACCAATATTGTACTTGGTTCACAGAAACTTCTTTTTTTTATTGAAATCTTGACATCTCTTTGTATATGTCATTCAGGGTGATTAAGAATGACCCTTTTCTCTTCTGTAGATGAACAGAAAGTTCTGGCTCAGAAGTCTGCTTCATAGGGTTTACATATGTATGTATATGCCATACCTTGATCTTGAAACTTCTGATTTGAGAGTAAAATAAAGAAATATTTGAAGAATTACACTGACCAAACTTCAGGGAAAAAAAAAAAAGCAAAATGAGGATGAATTGTCAAATGTTTCACCAGTGTGCTCGATCCACAAATGCAAAAACAATTCAACAAAGCTTTAGCTAATTAGTGTATTGGTTTATTGTTGATAAATAGTTTCAATGCCTTGTTTTTCCCTATGAACATTCTTGGTCCTAATAATAACAAATTAGATCAGCTGAGAGCTCTGTTATTTATCTGGAAAATATGTCTCAGTCTATGCATGTTTTCTGAATAAAATTTATCCTGCAATTAGTCTGTCAAAGGGTGGGACCAAGTGCTTCTATAACATCTGTGGGTCTGTGGTTAATAATGTGCTGAGGATTGCTCTTACAAATATTTTTTTTCAGCATAGTATACTGCTGCAGTGTGTGATGCAATATCCCCTTTCAGCTATCCCATGCCCCCCCACAGGTGTGGTAATACCTTCTCCCTCCCTTTCCCCTCGTCTCCTGCTAGGTGCTGTCAATCAATTTTAACATTCCAGCAAGGCTGTCGTGTGGTTGGCAGAAATTCAAAAGATGCCCCTTACCTTGGGCATCATTGGGTTAGCCAGTGTCATTGTCCCCTGAGATCCCACCTCCTCCCATGGGATAGGTGGCTTACCTGTCCTTCCCTCCCCCCTTCCCTGACCTTAAAAGGAACCTCAGAACATGGGCTCAGGATTCTGCTGGAGCTGTTGCCACAATTCAGATCTCCGTGTCTTCGGAATAAAGCTCTGGGTTTAACCTTCCATCAGAAACCGTCTCCCTTCTCTTCACCTCGCCTAAGGACCTTCACCAGAGGTAAAACTGAGCCTTCCTACAAACCTGGACTTGTTCAGTTGCCCGGCTGCAATTTCCAGCCAGCCAGAGGTTTCTCTGTGGTGAAATACCACAGCTGCTGCCTCCAGCCAAGAAGCTAAGGCCCAGAACAGCCCAGGCACGTGCCACCTAGATATATATTGGGATCATATTCCAATATAGTATACTATAAATATGTCTATATGTATACTTAATATACATATATATATATGCATTTTATATGTATATATCTCAATATCAGATGTGTGTCTATGTCTCTGTGTGTCTGTGTGTGTGTGTGTAACGTATCTACACCCTTTAGAGCAGTGGATTGTCAAGATGTGTAACATTTCCAAAGTTCCAGTGGCTTAACATGTTCCCTTCAGACAAGACCATTCTGAAGAAATTGACTGTGAAATAAAGAAACACAAAATTACACTTTATTCCTGAAAGAAGTTACAGACTGGGGAAAAAACTGGTGATTACAGTCTCAGTGTTCTCATCACCCATATGAGCACTGGTCTCAGCTCTTTGTGCTTTACACCAGACAATTCTTCTCAGTGTCTACATGACTATTGTATTGTGGTGTTTTGAGCTTTCCAAACAGAAAATGGAGTCTTTTCCCACTTTCACTTTTCCATGGGGGAATTTCCATACTACAGCTCCAGCAACTCCATATCCTGAACAGAGCCATTCAAACCTAATGGTCCTTTCAATAGCAAAGTATTTTTTCATTAAACTTCAGTCAGGAAATATAGATGGTCTCTGTGGGCTCAGCCAGAGCTGCTCAGACACAAGCTGCTCACCAGGTGGCCTTTCAACAAGTTCAGGAAGTTCACACAAAGCTCAGATGCAAGTAATGACCTCATACAAATTAGTAAGCCTGGGGAAAATTGACACACACACTTTTTAAAATTCTTTCTCAATCTTCAAATCATTATTTTCTCAGACTGGGCATGATTGGTTGTTTTTAAGTTAAGAAACAAAGAAACAAAACAAACAAAAAAAGCTAAATCCACAGAACTACACCTGTCTTATAGAATCATAGGATCTTTTATTTTAGAAGAGACTTTTGGAGATCATCTACAAACTAGGTGACCTTCAAAGGAAGGCTAGCTTCAAAGTTATATCTTCCTCAGGATCGTTTCCACTTTGATTTTGATTATTTCCAAAGACAAAGGCCCTGTAACCTGTCCAGGAAGGTCTTGGAATAACTTTTTTTTCATTCCATGCAATCGGAATTTGCCTCACCAAAACCTGTGCCCAAACCCTCTAATTCCTTCACTGAGTATCTGCAAATAGTCTGGCTTCATTTTTTTTCCTGTAATCTTCCATTAAATTCTTTAAGACTGTAATAAGATCCACCTCTTTGGTCTTTTATTCTTCCATGTAAACAAATGGAGCTCCCTTAGTCTCTGCCCATATGTTATGTGGTTCAGCCCCCATCATCTTGCTTTATTTGCATTTTCTCCAGAAATCTGCCTCACCAAAAAAAAAATCTTTCTTTGTATTTTCATCAATATTTTTCTGATCATGTAAGCTAAAAATGTTTCTCATTCAGCTGTTTGATTCAATTTGCTTGACTGCCAGAATGTTTTCACATACAGGACTCACCAGTCCACCTTTTTTTCTTAATTCTTCTGCCCTTAGCACACACAAAACATTTAAATACAGTCCCTTCTCTCCCTGAAAAACCCACTGGTGAAAAGACATAGAGGCTTTTTCTCATTACTGAGTTGCTGTTTATTTATGCAATGGAAGCTATATAGCATTTGGGTAAAGCTATTTGACAAAGCTACATGATATTAATATTAGGCTGCTCAGTGAGCTGTGGAACTGGCTGTAGTCCACCAGCCAGCTAATTAATGAAAAAAATATGAGAAGTAGAGAGCACTTCTGATATTGCAAAAGGGAAGCAGAAAGGAAGGGAAATTTAAAAAAACAAAAGCTCGAAACACCTTAACATAAATTGCTTCTGTATCACAGGCAGTGTATACTACAGATTATACTGAGGGCCAAATTATCCCAAATTAGTTACACAGAAATACTGTGTAAAACTGACAGCTATGAAAAAATTCTGTGATGAGATCCTTTCCTGCCACAAAAGTTTGATATACTTTCTTCTCCATATTAGAAATGAATCTGCTTTCTACATGTGTTGTCCTAGATCTATAATAATACCAGGAACGTTTCAAAGACCTGAAGGCAACCTCACAAGAAATGTGAGGTTGCACTGGCTTGGACTTTTGGCTCCTCCCATACTTTTTCTTTTGAACAGAACTGCCTTTCTTAGTCACAGAAATCAGAGAAATTGACAGATTTTGTCTTTTTTTTAGAAACTAAAAAACAACTACATACTAATTTCAGCTTCTGGGCCAATCATACACGGTAACTTTTCTAGATGCTTCCCAACAGAGCAGACTGAAATCATTCCTCTTCTATGTGTCTTCAGGCTACAAAGCAGCCACCTCTATATTGTGTAAAAAACAGAGAAATTTCATTGCCTCGCAGGAAGGCAAAATAATAATGTGGAAGGGACCTTACATGTTATTAACTAGGAGAGAAGATATAAATAGGATGTAGGTAGCAGATGAACGAGAGTTATTTCTTTAATTAAGCATTTTAAAAAGACAAAATAACCCATAAAGTATATTTATTTCTTAAAAAGACAAAAATGAATTGTGTTTTAAACATTTTGTGTTTTTTCTAATAAGCATAAGTAGAACAAGATATTTTTTTTGCTTCTATTATGGTTTTTTTTCTGCTCATCTTTGAATTGTTCGTTATTAGCAAAAAGTAAAGACTGACATGATTTATTAGGCAAAAGCTTGTTAATGGAAATTTGTAGTTAAAATGTAATTTTAATAAAATATCTTTCTATGAAGACATGGGACACCTTTGCTTAGCTGGTATCTCAATATGGTGCAACAGTCACCTAAGAGACCAGGTTCAGGTCCTTGTTTTACCTGACTCATTTCACAGCTTTGTAGCTGACACTCAATCATGAAGTCTCACATCCACTATACATGGATGTGTATAAACATACAGAGGTAAATCATAGGTCAGAAAGATCTATATCCAAAATAGCTAGCACACTGAGATGTCATTCAGGCATCAATATCTCAGTCTCCAATGTCACAGCATATCTTTTATGCATTACAGTTGCACAATATATTAGCTACATTTTGTTATTAATTAATAATTAATCAATACATACAGTTATTGGTAATGTCATGATCTGGAATTGAGAAGGTTGAAGTTCAAGTCTATTTCTTCAATAAATTTCACAGAACTATAGAGTAAACTTGTAGAAAGAAGTTGAACACGTAGTACTTCCATTGTTTTCATGTCTTTTTAAAGTGCTTTGCTTTCAGGGCAAGATGAGACAAATATTAATTAGCTAAATATTAAGAAAAGTCTCCTATTGTTTTGTACTTTATTCTCTACTAGACATCATCCAGTCATCTTTCAGAGCTTTCGTTTTTGGAATGTGAAAGGAAGTGCAATAGAAAGAAGATGCAAGAACAAATCATTTCCCTCCACACTGTTAGCCTAGAATTTTAAACACCTGTAGATTTTATAAGAAATTAATACACAGTAAAAAAAAAGTCTTTAAAAATAATTGAATAGGAAGATTTCATCTTTGATTAAGATCCCTTTCTAGGCATGTTGATTATATAATTCTGAGTTGTACATCCAGGCTCTCTAAAGATATCCTCACCAACTTGATGTAGTCTTTAGACAGCCTACTCAATAAATTGAGTAATATAATTTTCTTATTATATTCAATTTAATAATATTCTGCTTGCAGATGGTCCCACAGCAAAAAGGAGTAGTTAAAACACAAAACCCACTCCTAGCTCTGAGAATTGAAAGAGCTTGACATTTTTCTTTTTAAGTAAATATCATATTTTAATTGCTGCAGCCCCAAGGTAACCATAAAGTCAGGCACTGACAGCTCATGTGGATTTTATGAGGCTGTTTACTCTGTTGTTCATGAAAAAAAGTTTGTTTAGCAACTGCTGCTGCTCCTGATGCTCAGATCACCTGTAAGTGAGAAAGAATCTTCCTAAATAAGTAAAAAAGTATTGAATATTTTATCTGCAATGAAAAACCTAAGAAAAAAATCTGAGCATAGAGTCAAAGTGAGGAGTTGTTAATAATATAGAGATGGCTCAATTATTAGATTTGTTCCCTGGTTGTGCTATTCACCTCCCATTTTTAGTGTTATTTTTATTTCATTTGATAGAAGCTGTGGGTACCCCATCCAGGAAAGTGTTGAAGGCCAGTTTGGATGTGGTATTGAACCCAGTCTAATTGAAAGTGTCCCTGGTCATGACAGGAGAGTTGGAACTAAATGACCTTTAACATGTCTTCCAGCCCAAAGCTTTCTGTGATTCTGTAAATGGGGACATTTTCCTTGACTCAAAGTTGGACTATGGGTATCTAAAGTCTTCCATTGTCTAATATATCAAGTTTTTACATGAGAGTAAAGATGGTTTCCAGGCTTTTTTTATTAATTTTCCAGGTTTTCAGAGCTTTCTGCAGTATAATGGTGTAGGCCTTACAATATAACACAAGACCATGAAAACGCTGAGTATATGTATTTTAATAAATATTGTGTTCAGGGAATTTATGTTAGTATGAGGATCACTTGCTAGACAGTATGTGTGCCATCCAATGGGTTTTATGAATTACATAAGCTCCCTCAAATCTGTGATGTAATCTGAACTCAGACAAGCAGTGATACCAATAGTATTTTTGAAGATGTGATATATAATTTGTAAAAAACAAGTATTTTTAGAAAGTATATGGATGCTACAGCAGCAAACAGCTACTAATAACCTGAAGTTCTATATTGAGATATTTAGTTGTTTAATGTAATGGGAATGTCCCATTTTAAACTTTTTAAATTTTAAATTTCATTATGTGCTTTTCAAAATAAGACTCGGTGTCCAATATTTCATAAAACAGTTACTACCTATTCCAGTTGTATCTGATTTTTTCTTTTAGCTGCTCCTATTTTCCACAATTTAATGGCAGATAGCTCTATTTCTACTTAACAGAATAAGTACTGTCCATACCTTTCCACTTCAAAAAACACATCTTCAGCTTTCCTAATCACCTGAAACCACGGTCACTTATAGCTAGCAAGCTGAAATATTACAATGGGGGATATTTTCTAAGGCATAAAACCCTCAATTACATACCATTTAGAGTCAATTGGAATTTGAAGCCTTTCTGCTTATGTATATGTTTGGCATTATTAACTCACATTCTATTCTATTTAATCCCATGACGTTCAATTAACCAGGAAGATGTGGTAGACCCCAGTTGTATGGAGTAAAGGACACACTGTCCTTGCAATATGAGACTCCAATAAAGTGCTATGTAGATGGATTAATAGATTTTACCTTTAGGTATTCCACCATCTTGGCCATGATTCAGAAATGTATAGAAGCACATGCTGGGATTTATGCTCATTTCTTTCATATAAAAGCCAATGAGGCATAAGCAAATTCTTAAATAAGGTCAAAGAGACCTTAATATAAGAGACTTTGTGAATTACTCTTTCAAAAATAGAAGAAAGAAAGAAATTTGCCAAACTTCAGTATTTGCGATGTCTCAAAGTTTAGAACTACACATATTAGATAACCTGGAAAAAAAATAATTACTTCCAGTTAGTAATGAAGAAATCAATCCATATTTTTACCATTATATAATAGACTGAATTTTTAAAAATGAAAACTTTGGAAGTATCAAAAATATTTAAAACTATTCTCTTCCTCAGTGTATGTCAAGCTTCTTTAATTATGTCAATTAAATATTTATTTAATTAAATGATATATTATTGCTTTAAAAATAATGAAAGCATTCAGATTTTGAAGAAGTGACTTGTTAATCTTGCAAAAATAATCAAAGTCCTTCTTGAAGCTAATTATTACCTTTTGTGAAATCCACAACCATTATTAAAAAGTCAGAGGTCTGAGATTTCTTTGTTTTTCCATTAACTTGAAAGGAAATTATATATTAATATTAATTTGTGACTTCTCGGAGAATAGTCACACCAGGGGTGGAAAGGAAAGGAGGACAGTGCTGCATTAGTTGCAGGCATGAAGTATGGTAACTTTTTTGTCTCGGAAGAAAAAGAAAATTATGCCTTCAAAAAAAAAAAGCATTTTTTAAAAGCTCTACTTTTAAAAAGCATTAGAAATTTTGTACTGTGCTATAAATGGACATCTGTTCTATAAGGTGTACCTCAGCAAGATGACATTGGTTGTTATGTCAAATCTCAACAGGCTACCTGTACTCATGTTCTGCTAAGTTAAGAAATGTCACTGTAGCAAAATGAAACATAACTTTTAATATTTCTTTCTTTGGTCTGGGCTTCAGTGAAATGCAAGAGAAATGTAAGAAATCCTTGCCTCTCAGTGGATTTGGTTTAAGCCAGCCTCTCTCCTTTAGAGCCACTGTCAACTGGGAATTTCTCCAAGAAAGAAGGAGAGGTTATTCTGTGCTCCCCTTTCAGTCTTTGTCAGAAGAAGAAAAAATTAGATTAATATATATATCTGTCTATTTTGTTACTGCAGAAAGCTAGAAGTACTGTTGCAAGTCTTGCATTTTATTTAATGTTCCTGGCTCACATACAAACATCTACAGTTTTTCTATGGATTATGTAATGGAGCTTCCCTGCTCTTCAGAGGCATGGCTTCAGCACTGACAGAGCCCAGCAGCGATCTGTCCCTACCAGGAGTCTCTCAGCTTGGAGTACCTCTAGAATTTCTGCAGAACTCTTAGCTACAATTCAGGAAATACAGATATCCTAATTTGGCTCACAGATCACTTGAAACTGTGCAGAGAAATTGATAAACTTAGTTTTGCTGTTTCCTTGCCATCACCTCTATTTAGCATAACAGTATGCAAAGTACTGTTAGTTTTCTTCTCATAGAAGACATTCTGGGTTTTAAAATGGAAAAGAAAGGGAAAATCTCAGCTAACAGTTTGTTAGAGACTTCATCCTCCTTGTTCTGTCTATCCTATTTTTCTTTCCCTTTTCATGGATTCAGTAGTTCCATTGACTACTTGAATGATATTTCTATTAATCACAAGCAAAAATAAGTTAATGATAACCTGGAATAGGACCTGGCTGGAGGCATGTGGCCCTCAACATGCCTCTGAAATGCTGCTTTGTCAAGAAAATGCTGTCTCCCCAAAATTGAGCCTCACGAGTTACAAAGAACTGGTTTGTCTTCATCCTTCTCAGATTAGTTTATAAGGACTAACGAAGTCAAGGGGAAATAAGAGAACTGGTCAGGGAAAATATTAATATTTTTAAAATATTTTACCTCTGTTTTATCTTATCAAGAATATCTTTTACAAAGAATGGGATTTGCTGTTGCAAAGAAGTTACTCCTGTTCATTGAAGATTAGGTGGTCTCTGTTAATACTCTTCATTCACTAGACACCTGTAAAGAATATTTTCCCTGATATGAAAATCCTAACAGGGTGTCCTGTTCCAGATTTGATGGGTAGAATGGACTGCAGGAGCTGTATCACAGCTTGTCTCTCACAACAGGTATATTCATATGCAGAGATGTGAGACAGAGTGGTTCTGATTGCTCAGCATGTCAGGAAATATTTCATGTGCATTAAAAACTGGACAGTTTGGCTCATTCAGGAGGAATTAAACAGATTAATATTTTTAACCTTTCCTTCCCAATTTTTTTCTTTCCCCACACAGCATCCACAATCCACATGGCATGTAAATTCTAAATGTAATCACCAGAAGGAATAATGGTTAAAAGACTCAGAAGTGTTGGGATATTTTACTTTGGCAAACAAAGGCTGCATTGTTCAGGGGACAGGAACCAGGGCAAAAGATTTTATTTCCCTGTGGGAAAGTTCTGATCAATCTTTAAACCCGTGCTAATACCTTCAGTTGTAATAAAGAAGCCAAAGAGCCAATACTGAATCAAAGAGGCTCTTCTATTCACCTTGTCATTTCATATAACTAATTCTTCATTTCAGCAGCTACTTAAAGGTTGGCATTTGAGGTTTAATTGATGCCTAGTGTGCTGCTAGAATGTAATGTCTCCCTTAGTAAAATTTATTCTTTATTGTGCTCAGGAGAAACATTTTTATAATTTACTGGGCACTTCTGGGAAGTGAAAACATTATAATTGTCACAGAAAAGACACATGCAAACATGTTTCTCTTTGCTTAATTTACTGTTGTTATGAACAGACATCTCAACGCACTCGCAACACAATAAGATTCTACAAAGGAAAAAATAATATTTTACAGACAACATAAATCAATGTCACTCTGCTGATGTTAATGAATTTTCATAAATCTACAGGAGCTAAGAATCTGTCCCACAAACCATCTGTCACTACTGATACCTTGACTATCCAGTGAATGACTGACACTGAATGACCAGTTAGCTTTAAGTTATACTGGAAGACACCAATTCATTTTTTCCAGACCTAAAATGTGCTTAAACAGAGGTAGAATTATCATGACCCTGAGAGAATTTTCCTTTATTTGTAATCTGGAAATTTTCATTGTGATAAATGCCCGATTCAAAATCATGTCACAGAACGTGCCTCAGGAGAGGAAATTAGTTCATACAGTATAAAGATATTTTTATCATAAGTTTCCAGTCAATTTGTTCAAATCCTTTCAAAGACTGTACTTGCTTGTCTTCAAAAATAAGATAATAAAGATCATAAATATAAAATAATATGTAAATCCCACATCTCTTAATACTGCTTGCTGCATAATTTTTCCCCTTTAAGATGAAATTATTATTTTGCTCAAAATTCAATGTAAATCTGAAATTAGAAAGTAATTTCTGATATAAAAATTTGTTTTTCATATTTTGTAATGTATTTTAAAGAATGTTTTCAAATAATTGCAGTTTTGCAACATTTATGGATGAAACTCCTTAAGTTTAGAGGTGTCTTTTAAAAACAAATTCTAAAACTTAGCAAATGCAGACTTATTTTTTTAAACATTTTGACACAAAATATTACTACTAAGTAATGCAATAATTTTTGCATAAATATATAAATTATTTAATAATAGTAATTAAAATTATAAAAACTCTTAACAATCAGCAAAGTTGAAAATTGAAATAGAATGTTTTTTAGTTTTGTAATCCTGTTTTCATTTTTCCTTTATAGCCCCGTTCAGTGTACTAAATTGAAAAATTCTTTTTTGTTTTTTTGCATTCCCCTTCAATTCAAATGAAAATCAGCCAACTCTGCATTTAAAAAAAGTTCTTAAAGAAATTATAGTTCTTCAGTGACACAACATGGATAAAATAAAGGCAAAATTGATTCTCAATTTATGATCTGACACTAATGATAGTGTGAGAATGTCATTTGTATCATAACTGTCTCATAAAATATACTAGAACCTTTAATGTTTTCCTTTTCCAAGAGAAATAACATTTAGGAAAAACCCATGTTTGCATGTGCAGGAATGTTTGTGATTCTGCTGGTTTTCTATCTTTAGTTTGGGAATGGGAACACACACAAAACTCTGGTAAGGGTCTTGAAAACTTCTGGGTTAACATGGTACACAGTTCACCTTGGCCAAAACTTTTGGTAACATATTTTATCTTTGCTAATTGTGTTTCTTGGAGTAGCAGATACATGTGGGGAACAGTGGAGCTTGTGTTGCAAGAATTCAATGGACTGAACAACATGAATGTTTTGTGGGCCATGGAATAACTGAAACCTTCCTCTTACACAAGAAAATGCTGCCAGTAGGCATAAAATAGTTTGAAAACTATCATGAATTTGCGTATCATATTGTTCCCCAGTTTTTGATCTGTTTTCCCACTCTCCTTTAATTTCCACTGAGGATATTAAACTCTTTCAGGGATGTAGTTTTTGGACTACTAAAGCACACAGCAGTTTATGCATTATTTTTAGTTCAGATAAATCCAATTCATGGAAGTGGATACTTAGCAATGTTGTTTTTACTGTCAGGTGTCCATATTCTGTCCTCGTCAGTGTCATAAAAACAACAAAATCAGGTCAGGAAATTTCAAGCTGGATGTAGATCAGTGCAGATGCAAGGACATCTTGTACATTGCTCATGCATGTGATTGCTTTCTCAGAACAATTAGGGATCTGGTGTTCAGGATGTCACAGGTATTATTACACTGACAGTTAATGGATAAATGGCTAAGACAGACAAATGCAATGATGGATAATGATAAATGCTTCTGGTTATACTTGATGGTCCAAGAACACCTTTGTTGGACAGACAGGCATGAATTGCACTTTGCAGAAAGATGGAAGTTAGCTTTGTGTCAATCACTTCCAAAATTTATTTTGGAGCACCTCAGACTTGTAAAGGATATCTCAGGTTATGTCACAGCATAGCACTTCCAGAAGGCAGTAGTACTTCACCATAGTAAGGATAATTGGAAGGGTCACCAATCCATTAAGCAGCAACAAAGCAGCAAAGAAATGTGGCAAAGAGCATAATTAAGGGAATGATTGTTCATAAGATGTTTTCAATAATATCTGGACCTCAATGGATCTGATTGTTTTGCTGATTCAGTCATGCCTGACATGCCATGAACTCAGTAAACAACAGTTTTTCCCCTCTACCACTGGCTCTCAGAAACACCATGCCTAACCAACCTGACTGCACAATGATTAAAAGGTCATCAAATCTACTGAAGAATCTGAGCTGTGCAAATATGGAGAAAAGAAGGAAAACAGGCAGAAACAGAAAATTGTGTACAGTCAGCATAAATGGAGAAGCAGACCATAAGAAGAAACTGAAGGAGATAATGCAATTTTCTGACAGCTAACACTCCAGGAGAGAAACTACTAGCCTCAAAGTCTGTCCTTGGAGACAAAACAGAATGATGGGAAAGAAGTTGTTTGTAGTTAGGGAACTAAAGGAAAGGTGACATAGCAAAAATAATATGAGACACTAGAAATCCTGTGAATTTCTTACAAATATAAGAAATTCAAAAAATAAGAACCAGAGTTCCTTGGTTACTTACACTTTACATAATAAAATTTGGCTCAAACTATAGATTAAAAAAAATAAAGTAAGTTATTATTGTTCTAAGCGAGCTGGAATATTTCAATCTTCTATAATGGCATGAAAAATCAAGAGCTTCAGTCTTCAGGAAAAGCACATGTGTATACAAACCCAAGGGATTACAATGTAAAAGACTGTAATGCAATTAAATAAACATGCTTACTTCAATCATTCTTCTTAATTGAAATTGAAGAGTTTTTTAGCTTGGGATTTATTATATTTGTTTTTTTGTGGGTTTTTTTAGGTCAGGAGACATGTATTTATATTGGTATGTTGCTATCAATAGTGAGTTTCTTTTGCCATAAAAACTGTCTCCTCTCTTTTCCCTTAGAAAGTTCACAAGGTGCTGGGACTGGAAAAATAGGTGAAATCCAGGATCACCTTGAAGGTTCCCATCCGGTTAACAAAGACCATTTAAGCATCATTTCTTTGCACATAACAACTGCTCTTACACAAGTAAAACAGTTATAAATATTACTTGTCTGTGAGACGTCAGTGTGCCCCAGTGTGTTCCAAAGAAGCTGTGGGCTGGAGCAAAGTGACAAAGCTAAAACATACACCTGTCATGAGGCTGATTGATTTAAAACTGAGTCATGAAGTCAAGGCATCCTGCTCAGGTTGGACTACAAGGCCAAACCTCACAGCTTTATTTAATATTCCCTTTTACATGGTACTTTATAATTACCCTGCTGCTTTTGTAACAGGAGTAAAATTCAAATTAGGGGAGCAGTTCAATTAGGAAGTCCTGCGTACTTAAAGAAATTACATTCGTGTTTTATGGTATATATGAAAATTTAGGACAGATGTGACTAACTGGACCTCATGCAAAGTAAAAACTTATTTTTATCTATTAAATCAGTGGTAGGAAAAAAAAAAACTCTTTAATTCCCTATGAATTTGCAGTTTATTTTAGGGGAATGTGCCAGTTGCAGACATAAAACCTGCAATGCAACCTAGCTAAGCAATTCTTGATTGCTACAAGCACAGAAGCCTTTTCTAAATTCCTGAGTGAACTTGAGGTTATAGATTTGGCATTGTTTACAGATCACTAAATATTCCAGGTCCCACTAGTCCTGTACTGTCCAAACCCTGCTTTCCACAAATTAGATTCCTAATGCAGAACCCAAAGCAGCACAAGGGAAGGGAGGGAGGGAGGAGAGGCATGTGACTTAAATTGTGGACTTCTTGCATAAAAGAAAATGGGAATGCCAACCTTTGTCTGTTTCCCAAGACAATAAATCTTTGAATTAAATATGTTCATGAGCACTTGAAATGAGTAGCCAGCTCTACTTCCTCTCAGCCATTTTAACAAACCACGGAAGGGGAAAAAAAAAAGATCAAACAGTAGGAAGGCAAAAAAAGCTGAACAGGCATATAGACTTTGGCACACAGAAAATTAAAAATTGTCTTCACTTAATAGCAGCCCAAACTGTTTGAAATAATTGCTGTTCAGCAACAGAGATAAAGATATGCTACTTCACATAAATATCTAATGATTTGAACATGAGGAACTAACTATAATGGAGTGTCATATTAAAATATAAAAACCACTGATGGAAGTTGCAGAAGCAATCCAATCTCTAAAGTTCCATTTTATGGTAAGCTGCAGGTCTGGTGATTAGTGATGGGTGCAAAAACATTATAATTCACAGCAAACCTGATAAGTACCATTGTGATTATCCTTTTTAAATGCAAACTGCAAAGAGGACAACTGCAAGTGTTATTCAGAAAGCTCTAGTGCCCAAAGCATCTTTTTAAATGTCAAAATGCAAGTAAATTTTGAAAAGATGCATAAAATATTTTCTAGTACCCTAAAATAATGTCTTCTGGAGCTTTCAAAGTAACACACATAAAGAATGAAAACATTTTAGATGTTTATCTTTAGGGTTTTTATCATCACAGATGATAAATTCAACTTCTATTTCAAATATTGGTGACTGAATAAAGGATGCAAGCCTTTCCAACGTGGAATAGAAATATCAGCTGGGGAGAAAAATTCAGTACAGTACAATGACATACATATGGATTTTATCTCAAACATTTATGTTGAAAATGGATATGTGCAAAACAGTTATAAAATAATATATGACATGTAGAGATTGTTAATTTTATGAAGTTATAGATAATGTGTTCAAATATATTCATATTGTCATTTAACTTCTTTTCTTACTGATGACAGGACAACAAAAAAGAAGAATGGAAGAAAAAGTTTCAGGTAATTTCATTCCACTAACATTCATTAAAAAAGAGGAGAAAAAGAAGTGTGTAGCTCTTTGTTATTTTACCAGCCAGATTTAAAGTAAACCTGAAGGAATTATTTTAATTGGATTATATATTTACTTAATAATTAAGGAGTTGCACCAGCACAGGTTCTTCTTCTTCCTTAGAAGCTCCGCATGTTCAGGACCTGAATAACAAAAAAAAGTCTTGGGTTATAAAAAGAAAACAAAAAGTCTGGCCTTCCTGTTCAGCTCTGCTTCTTACTTTTCTGTACTTATCCATGGGAAAACATACTTATTGTACAACCCTTCTGCTGTGATCCTTTGATCTTGACAGAATTCCCACCACCGAAGAAATTCTGACAAAGTCAACTTTACTTTTTAACCAATCTAGACTGTAGAGGAATCACCTGTATCATTGAATTAAATACTTCCAAATGAATTACTCAGATTCCTCTGATAAGATGGGCTTCATAGCAAAGAGGTGGATATGATTTTGTCACTTAAACCACCAATACCAGGACTCATAAATTACAGCACTTTTTCTCACTACTGTTACCAGAGTAGGGGAAATAGGGATTACAGTATTTCATCTATAGTTACATTTGTTTAGATATATTATCAGCTGATGTAAATTAGAGATGCCTTCAGGTCACTTTAATTCACCATTGACGTGTTCATCTTGCTTACAATGACAGAAGTCAGAAAAGCGCAAAATAAAATTCAAGAACAAAGGCATTACTTGTATTGTTTGTGGCTTGGCCATTACCACTAGGCCCAAATCCTCCATGATTTCAAGTTGTTCCTTAGCATATTGCCTTATTCTCCCCAAAACCTCACTGCAACATCTTTTTTATCAGGCAGCTGTTAATTCAATACTACAGAGAAACAACATGATAAGGATTAAAAATTTTCATGAGGTTAAAAAAATAAAACTTCAGGAAAAGTAAAATAGTTCCCAGGTCTTGTCTGATCTGAAAGCATACTATTCATACAATTTTTCCCTTTACAACATGTAGAAATTTAAGGATATTCAGGATGGACTATAAGACAAGGAAAAGTAGTCCCTGCTCTTTTATATCTATATTCCTCCATGTATGTAATATCCAGCTCCTAGTATTAGTATTAGGAAATAGTTTGGAAATACTCAGTGTACACATTTATCCCTGGGACCTGAGATTTCAAGAGTTTGAATGGTTAATGAAACAGTGTCAGATTTCCCAGCAGCCATATTAAGATTAAACTTTCATACCAATATGACACAAAAGCATCAAAACTGCACTCTGACCTTCATTCATGTAATTCAGTTAAAGTAGATCAATCTTCTTTTCTTTTCTTGGTTGAGTGGAGATCGTGCTGTTTCATTTTAGGAGCAATTTGCCCATGGTGTATTAAGTAGCACATTATGTGTTGGTGAAATGGAATATTGTGAAAAAAGAGGGATAGCAGAAGGAAATGTACCTCATAAATTTTTTTTAAAAAATCTATGAATTACCTGTTCTGTTCTCTGCAAGATAATTGTCTTTGCACCCAATCAAAGACAGTATCATCTAATCAGATTTCACTCAGATTTTCATGCCTCTCCATTCCAAGAGGAAAGAAACAGAGACCCGTTAAAAGATGATGGCTGAGATTGAAAGGAAAAATCAGTTATCAAAGACAAGACTGAAGAAGATTGAACTGCCTAAATTAGAAAACAGAATCTAAAACCTGGAGCTTGGTGGCTGCCTGGTTTTCCTAGATGTTGGTATTTTGCAGTATCTTGTTTTTCAGGCCTTTGCCAGTGAAGCCCTAACTGCAGTATACCTCTTTGTGAAATTTAAAAATAAATACTACTCACCACCACTGACTTGGTACAGCAGCACAAATATCCAAAATGCAGACTTAATGGATTTTTCAAAAAATCAATTTCCATGACTGCCACCCAGTTTTCCATAGTATTCAACTACGGAGAATAAAACTCTCCTCAGGAGGAGAGGATGCAAGCCCAAATTTCTTATCTGCCAAGTGAAGGCTCTATCAGGAGGCAGGTCCTAAACACATTCCCATTTTTCTCTGTGTGTGAAGATACATGAAAATATTTGGCTTATTCCTTTCTCTCTCTTATTGAGGATAATATCAAAAAGTAGTATTATTTATTTGTAATTAAAATATATCTGACATTGCAATATTATTTACACTGTTTATAAGATCTTCTCCATATGTTTTCTCACTTTGTTTTGTGCTCCTGACATGTTTCAGTCTACATTTTTAATTAGATTAAGTAGAGCACAAATTTAACTAGAATTTTAAAAAAAATATATATCCCAAAGTTGTATTCCATACTTTTGATGTTTTGTCTACAGTATTTAATTCTTATTTATTTAGAAAAAAACTTTGACAATGAGATTAGATAATCAGTAACCTAGGAAGCTTTTCAAAGTAGAAAGGCCAGACTTTCCAAGTTCTGTGGTTTCATTAATATAAAAATATCTATGAGTATTATATAGATTATTTAAAATGTTAAATTCTGCACTGTGTACTTCATCTGACTGCAAGACATTTTCTTCCCCATGTGGACTTCAGTACAGTTGTCCCTTTACCCTCTACATTGCCTTCATCACTGTGCTAAGCAACAAGGTTACTTTGTGACCTTCTTTTAGAGTGTGGTTGTACATTAAATAAATGTTAATTCATCCCAGCATCATCATTCTAATAGATTATAATGACCTTAGGTTCCTTCTAGGTTGAAGTGAAGACAATTGTTTTACCAAATGGTTTATTCCAAGAGTTAATTATATTGTGAATCCTTTAAGAAGTAGAGTAAAACCCTTCTCGCAATGCAAACCTTTGGCACAGGGTCAGACAACACTAATTGTTCATCTTCT
Source organism: Setophaga petechia (assembly GCA_024362935.1). Lineage (NCBI taxonomy): Eukaryota > Metazoa > Chordata > Aves > Passeriformes > Parulidae > Setophaga > Setophaga petechia. The sequence goes on from JANCRA010000015.1 coordinate 18,628,638, forward strand.
ATGCCAGTGCTAAAATGCTATTAGCACAAAAATTGTAACTCTGGCCGCCTTGCCCTGTCTAGGTATTCTGGACAGGGAATGGGCCATATCCATGCCACTATAGTAACTCCTGGTGGGAAAACATTTAATTGTAGTTGTAGCTTTCAGACAAGACCCAGCAGGCTAAAGAGAGAAAAAAGAGATAATCAGATTCAATGTTCTTTAAATCCTAAATTCATCACGTTCTCCCCTATTTCTTTCTGTAAGGACTGTGTCAGTGAGCTTTCCATCCCAGTCTGGCTTTTTTAACTTTCCTAAAACATATGATAAGATTAACATATCTTCCCAAGTTTTTCTGAGAGAAATTAATATGGATTGGGCTATTTCTGCATCAGGTGAAAGCTCAACTACATTTGGTTTGGTGTGTATATTTTCTTAATAGTTGTTTAACGTGGAAGGTGAAACATTCATTTTACTTGGGAAAAATACGCTCTACAGTTATGTTTTACACTTGCAGTGGGCTAAAAATTTGAAAAGTAAATTAGACAAATCACAGAGAAGAAAATATTTTGAAAATAATAACAATCTCAATAGGCTATTTGAAAACAAAAAAATACCACCCAAATCTCACTTTTCATATTCTTTCCCTCTTTCTTAATAAAAAAAAATATATCCTTGAGCTAGCTTTGTATGACATAAAACTAGCTTTTCCCAATTTTCCTTTCTGCCTTTTAAGAGCCATTTTGGGCCACTCCAAGGCAGAGAGCTCAGCCTCACACATCTGCTCATTCAGATAAAAAGTGAATGTGAGAAAGTCTGTGGATCATGATAAGGATGCAGCAATATGTAAAGCAAAACCTGTGTGTGGATTTGTTTCCAGGAAAATAGGGCTGCATCAAAGGTGATGGTTGCTCTGTGAGACAAATGTAATAATTTCAAATGTCTTGTCCTTCCTTCTCCAGGGTTTGTTGTTGTTGTTGTTGTTTTTGTTTTGTTTTGTTTTGTTTTGCTGAGAACATCATCATGTAATCTGGAATATTCATTTGGTCAGTAGGAGTCAGCTGCATTGCCAGCCTTCTCTCACAGCTCCTTGTGCTCCTCCACCCCACTCACACCCTCCTGCACTGCTCAGCAATAGCTAAAACATTGGTGTGCTATCAACATTGGCTTGGTCACAAATCAAAACCAGCACCATACAAGCTGCTATGACTAAAATTAGCTCTACCAATAAGAAAAACAGTACAAGACCTTATTATTACTGCATTTGATTGCACTAAAGATGTTGATGAGCATTAAAAGCATTAGAACTCTACCTGAACCTCCACAGTGTTCTTCCAATTCCTGTGTGCTGTAGGGTTCACTCAAATGATTTACATGGGGTTATAAGATATCTTAGCAAGGATATCTATTCTATTTACTTCCCTTCAGCCTCTATTTGTGAGATCTTTCAAGTCCAGTGCCAGATCCAGCTATCAAATTGGTCCTAATTCTTGGGTAGCAAGTTAACCAATATTAACAGGCAGGTCCTGTGAGTGGTTTAATATTATTAAATGTATTGTCAGATAAAAAGACTGAAACACTTAAAAGTTCTTTGCTCATGGTTTAAGGCTGAGTGGAATTGACCTTACCTGTTTAAGCTTTTTAGGATTTTAACTTCTACATCTGTGTGGGTCACCCTATGCTTCTGCTCAGTCAAAGGATAAAATTAGGCTCAAAGCTCAGTTAATTTGCCCTATTTTGTCTATATCACTCCTATGTACTTTAGGTATTTGCTTTAGGATAAGATGAACCAAAGATGTTTTTTCTCTCATTTCATGATAAAACAAATCTACATGATGTAGATGACAGACTTGGATGTAGTTTACCACACTTTACCAGAAAAATCCAGATGCAAATCCTTTCATGACTGATTTTATTCTATTTTTGACACCAACTACCCCTGTCATCTAAACTACTTTAAATGTTGAAAGGCTTTCATGAACACAATGGTTTGTCATGCCAAATTCAAAGCTCTAAACAAAAGTTCTAACGCAATGAGATACTTTATCTACTCACACTCAAGCACAGATCACAAAAGGGTTCAGCCAAAGAACAGTTTTTGTGGAAGGGCATAGCTATTATCTTAGAGTCAAAAGGCCCTTGGAAGCTGGTAATTTGGGCATATTAAATGGCCACAGTTAAAAAATTATCTCTGATATTCTGCTGAAATAATATCAATATGAGAAATTTTGACAAGCCCCTGCATTTTTATTGAATCAGTACCACCTTATTCTGTGTTCCACTAAAGTAATACAGAGAATCTCCTAATCATTGTAGACCACCATTGCTATTTATTAACCAAATTTTGTAATATTATTAATAATAATAATAATAATAATAATAATAATAATAATAATAATTTCTTCCAATGTTATTTATGCTGAGAGAAATTCACTCATTTCAAATTCTCAGCACGATATCTCTTTGCACCTTGAAGATGATTTCTAAGTCCTTGACAAATATTCTGGGAGATAAAGGGTATTAAAACTGGCCAATGATAAGAGATGAGATAGGATGCTGAATGCTCAGTTACACAGATTTAGTGGCTATGGACTTCAACAGAAGGGCAGCAGCATTTATTCTAGGAAGTTCTGTCTCTGACAAACAAAAGACACTTCTACAGAAGATAAACTTTTATTCTGCTGTAACTGAAAAGCTGCCTCACTGTGACAGCAACAGCTTTCTCTGTAGGATGAATATGTTTGCTGACACAAGCATCTAGACATTCCTTGTGATGGCAGACGTGGTGAAAGAGAAAAATATAGGAGAAGTATATAGGAAGGAAAGGGTTATTTCCTTCCTATATACTTCACCTTTCTCTGAGGTTTTAGTAATGCTATAATCATGTATTTAATATTATTCTATTATTTTGCAATTTTTGTATCTACTGCATTCACCCTAGCTTTTTCACTAGTCGTGGAATGCCAAGCATCTCATCTAAAAAACAATGTAAGTGTATAACAAGACAAAGAGGAAACACAAAAGTTTAAAGAAGAAAACCAGATGAAAAATAAGAAGGAGTACAGCAGAACTTCATCACTATCTCTAAGACTATTCAAAATATGGTTGAACTACCTCTTGGCTTTAGTTAACTTCAAAAGCATGATTCTTCCTAGTTATGCTTAAAGGCCTGAAAAAGGTCCTTACATTTTGCCTTTTAGGGTCTGTACAAAAATTAACTGACTATACTGTCAAAGCTGTACTAAATTTTTGGCATAATTACAAATTGTGTTTTTGTGGAAAATTAGCAAGAGGCTGCAATCCTGCAAACCTGAACCATAGAGAATAAATGTTTTTTCACACTATTTTGTTAATCAGTTAATTAAAGGTACAGAAATTATAGATTTGAGAGTGGCGACATCTGCTAAGTCTGACTTTTTCTCTATATTTTCTTCTCCAAGAATGTCAGGAACGACTGTGATAAATCTCAGAGTCATTTGGTTCTTCATTCACGTACCTTTGTGTTGCTTGTATTCGGTTCACATCTAAAATTCGCAAACACAATGTTTAGAGATTTACTTTCTTTCAAATAAAACCTGAGAATACAGAGAAATGGATAATAGCTTCAGGGAGGTCAGGAAATGATCTCTCAGTAGGTATAGACAAAAAACAAACTGCTGTTAAAACTGAGAGTGGATGCAGGTCATCAAAATGATACTCTACACCGTTTGACTTGTTCTCCACTCCCTATAATGGGAGTTTAAACATGTATCTGGAATGCAGACCACTGCTTGGAGATGAGCAAAGTTAGGAGTCTGAATCTGTCGCCAGGAGAATTCTCCTAAGGTGTTTGTCAAACCTTCTAACCCATCTCTGGTAGTGGCTGTAACAAACGGGTGCTTAGGTATAGAAGGAGTTAAACACAATGAGAGTTCTGGAGCATAATCTCCCTGTTGTCCAGTAACTAATAGCCATCGAAATTTCTGCTAAAATTGACCTGGCTCCTTTGTTAAATATGTCACTAGATGACTACTGCCTTGGTCTACTCTTGCCAACAAGTCAGACCAACAAATAATTCTTCCAGAACTGCAATTATCAGCACAGATACAGTAACCTGTGTCGCTCCTCTAGATTCTTCATGATATTAACCCATACAAATAAATGGGAGTTTTAACATCTCTGTCTTTATCATGTATCTTTCTAGCTTAGCTTTCAACTAAAACAGTAACTGTCACACTGAGGACAGATTTTCATCTGTTTCTCTCAGATAACTGTTTTGACTACAGACTAGCACTCTTGAATTTTCCTAGTTTGATACAACTAATTTGCCAGTCTTCAATAAAGACCTTTTCTCCATGGAAAAAGAGTATTCCCTTTCTCTCACTCATCGGGAATTGTGTGTCCTTGTTTTATCATGTTTCTTCATTTTCCAGCTGCATGCAGAGGTAATCCAACCAGCTATTTTAAATTCAACAGCTATAAAATTAGAGGGGATAGATTTTTTTTTTAGTGCAGCAGAATGATTCCTAGGAATGTTACGTGAAAAATGAGTATATTTACCTGTTCTCAAAAAACTCTGCAGCCAGAGCGGAATAACTTATGCAGATTTATGTCAGATTCTTAGAGTTACATGCAAGAACAAGGTTATAGCTTTTGAAATCCTTTCCATGTGTAATCTCACAGTTGGAGCAAATCAGCATTTGCAAACGAAAGATATCTGAAACATGATTTGAAGACAGAAATCTTTTGCTGCAGTGCATGCTTCCACTATTCTTATATACATTAATTCACTTTCTGGAAATACCCACTACAGGATGGTACAAGTAAAAAAAGAGCAAACTATATATCCTAAATTCTGGCATTCATACATAGCATGATTAATTGTAATTATGTTGCTGTAAATTTGGCAAAAAACAGTTAATATACTGGTGATGATGTCAGTTATAAAAACAGGTGAGAAACAAACACATTTGTGCATTGAAAAAGGTAGATAATAAAATATCTGAAGTATGTGTATGTTTACATAGTGCTTTCTACTTAGTTTAGATTAAGTATTAGTTGATGTTAAAATGCAAGCACTGTACTAACTACATTTAATAAGAACTTATTCAAATGTTATGGCTCCACCTTTGATAAAATTTTATTGGAAAGCTGCTCATAAAAACTCATAAAAATTTATAATTTCTTGGACTGTAATTTCAAATAACAGCCTATAGTGATTTTTTAAAATGTTAAATTAGAATTTGTCTTGTAAAATTAAACTGCTGCTTAATGCATAATAATATTTCATTTAAAACTTCCAGGAACATGTTGTAGTAGTGTTTAAATAAAGAGGAAAAATTATTAAAAGTTCCTTCACGACTTTACAATTTTTAAATGAATTGTCTTCGTCTTAAATATGTGAACTATTTTGGCAGAATGCTTAAAACAGAAAGCTAATGGAATACAACTGTTCAAAGTTAACTAAGTCAATGGTGAAGATGACTGAACCAAAACATTTGTCTAGAACTCAAGAAAAAAAGAGAATTTATGACATTTGGTAAAATAGGTAGGAAACCCAGGAGATCTACAAAGATGTTGTGAGGTTATTCAGGGAGATAATTAAAAGGGACAAAGTTCAACTGGCTGGATAGTGCCATAAAAGACAATAAAAATGTTTCTGTAGATACATCATCTACTAAAGAGGGTCTAAGAAGAATGCTTCTCCTTTAGAGGATGTGGGAGGAAACATATTGAAAAAGGATGAGGAGAGTTTGAGGCACTTAATTCCTTCTTACTTAAGTCTTTATATTATGACCAGTTGTTCTCCAGGTGCCCATACCTTGAACTGTCACTACACACCTTTGTAAAAACTCCCTCTCCAGCTTTCTTGAAGGCCTGCTTTAGGTACTAGAAGATGCTGCTTGGTCTTCCAGGAGCCTCCTTCAGGCTGAACAATCCCAGCTCTCTCAGCCTGGCTTCACAGGAGAGATGCTCCAGCCCTCTGATCATGTTGGTGGCCTCCTGAACTTGCTCCAATAGGTCTGTGTCATTCTTATGATGGGGACCCCAGAGGTGGACACAGTGCTCCAGCTGGGGTCTCATAAGAAAAAAAAAAAAAAAAAAAAGGGGAAAAAAATCAAAGATAAATTTACAGTATTCCCTGTGCTACTTACATGAAGATGGAGAATGTGAAGAAAAGACGCAATGTAAGAAAAGCTCTGATAAGACAATGTTGAATTCAATAGATGGAATAATTACTCTGATTCACTAACAATTTCTGTTATTTATTTCTATTGTCCATTTATCCCTGAATTTGTGTCTGTGTAAAGCAATGCCAGCCAAACTGTTTCTGAAAATTTTAAATTAAATAAATCAGTATAATACCAACCCTGGAGGGAAGGTTACAGATGCTGGAGGAAGCTTAATCTGAATCAATAGCCAGAGAGAAGGATTCACTCATTTCTTTTTACACTTAAATGTAGCCTGCAGTTTTTCATATGGCTGGAAGAAACTGTGGGTGGCTGATAAGTATCAGGAAATTCTCTCAGCTTGAACCGCTTCTCAGTGTTTTGCAAAAGCAAAAGGATATAAGCGCTGAAAAGAGTTCTGTGGTAATCCATTTGTCTGCCCTTTTCAGAGCTAATTAAACACAGAAACTTTCTAATTCATCTATCAACTGGGTTTTATTTATTTATTGTAGAAAATAACCACATCAAATATCAAAAGCAACAAATGATGAGAAATAATTCAGCATTCTGTGTGCTAAATCTGAAATGCACATTAATGGAGCACCAGCAAGTTTGACAAAATGCCATGGCATAATTATTTCCTAATTAGCCAGTGTAGTCAAACATGTAGGATTTACTGCTACTTACATGACTTTTCATTGTAGAACTCAAAAAAGAAAATGATAATGGCTTCATGCTGTAAAGACTATTCTCTTGGTTTTGGTTCATCTGCTTAGATAGTTTCAAAATGACATTGTACGCTGACGCACCTCATGTTTAGCGTCATTTTTGATTTAATTTTGAAATCTCTCTAGAGTATGAAATACAAAGTGACAAAGGCACTGAATTGAATAACAAGTGCATGTTGCAATTGTGTGTTACGATGTGCTAGCCAAGATCCTAATGCCAAGTCTTTATTGTAAATCACATTGATCTGTAATTACAATGAACTGTTAAGCTTTTGTATTCACAGTCTTTGGAAATAAATCAATGCATAATACAGAATCAGTATCAAATATGTGAAGCAGAATAGTATTTTTGCCTAGAAATGTTGTAAACTTAGAGAGATTATTTTGAATTCTTACAGTTATTTTTATATTTAAAACTAAAAATAAGAAATATTTCTTTGCCTTTTTTTAAAGAAAAGAAAATATTTGCATAAGTCTTTGTTTAAAGAGAAAAAGAATTCTGAAGGCTTTTTTGAATTCTGAAAGGAGTGATCTAATGAGATGTATTTTTCAGCTTGAGGAACAAAACCTAAAATTTAAACTCAACTGATTGATCCAGGTCAATCTGAAGATAAAAGGCCGGCATTTTATAAAGTGTCTGTGTTCCCAAACTGAGAGCACACAAATATGTTGAGAGAATAACACACTCAAATTTTACTGTGACTTTTTGACAGAGATCTGGAAAGCATTTCACCATGAAAGTTTAACATTTCTTCTACCGTGGAAGGAAGAAACATTGGAGCAAATTTTACCACACTGTTATACCTTTATTTTCTGCAGTTCACAGCTTATGTTTAGTAACCCACTAGTTATGAAAAGTGCATTGTTTTATCCAAAAAAAACTATGGAAAAATAAATAGAATGAAATTGTGTGCATTGAATTTTTTTAAATGGTAACATTCTGTCCTTAGATAAGGCAGGGGCAAGACATTTTTAATATCCCCAGCATGGCAAGAACTCTGCTTTAGAGATCTTCTTTACCCTGTAGTGTCCAACCAAAGAGCAGAATGTAAGGTCTGCATGACTCAGCACAACCATGTCAGCTCCTAAAAACCCCACACAGACACCTGTGGATTTTCTGATAAATACTGATATGACCCTATTTTATTTAGTTTAAGAAGGTCACACCACAATTTAATGCTTAAATACCCATACAATTACAAAGGTAATGTAGATCAGACCCTATTATATGTTACATGAAGACTGTGGGTGAGGAAATTTAACTGTTTGCACTCTGCCATCTAAATGTACCTCATCAAGCAATTGATAATTTAACTTGTTTTATATAACTTAAAGCTGAACTTTTAAATCAAAAAGCAGTGGTATAAAACAGGATCTTGTGGGTTGAAAATCCAAAACTTCTCATTTACATCTTTTTTATTGCATGTATACATGTAGTGTCTGCTTCTTTCAATCGCCACTTCTCAAAATTTAAATTTTCAGAAAACCATTGTTGAGATTTAGAGTACATATTGTATACTACAGAGACCCTGTAAAACAATGTATATTTGAAAAAAAAAGGGAAATTCCAGTTAATAAGGTTACATATCTAGACAAAGATAAACACTTGCCTTTACCATGGCACAGAAACATGGGGTCAGAAGGGGAGTGAAGACCATGGAAACATTTGTAGTGTCTTCTATGATTTTTCAAGTTGGTAGCAGTCTCATATTACAGAACTGACTCTTTTACAAGCATGTTTTGAACAAGAATAGTGTGACTCAGGTCAGGCATTCCTCATTCAGCAATAATGAAAACAGGTCAAGGAGAAGACTTAGAACAGGCATACAGAAGAAATGTCATCACCCCCACCTCTGTTGCTGAGTGATCCATAGGGCTGACTTCAGTGACCAATTCCATATATCACAGAATTGAAGGAGACATTGAAGGAGGCACACTTATGGTGCCCATAGACTTTGAAATCTTCCTCTGAAAGTTCAGCAAGTGTAAAGAGTGATTTCAGTTAGAAGATACAAGCTGTTTACATATTCAATGGAGAAAAACACCTACCTCTTCCACAGTGCTTTTCATTAGCACACCTTAAAGTCCTTGAAGTTGGTTGGGTTTTTTCCTTCCACCATGTCCTTAGTTCTATATACTTTTTTCAGGGGTTCTACTCATAATCAAATCTGTGCATAAAGCTTCCTGTAATTTAGAATTTTGAAAACGTATAGATAATTTTAGAAATCCTTCTTCCAAAAGGCAGAAATTTGCCTCACCTGGATACAGGTGTCCCTGAGGCGAATTAATTTTCTCACTATGCAATCTTTAGCAATTGACACTGTACACTTATCAATTTACTACTTTATGTGAAATAGCCCTTGCAAACAGAGGAGGTGTTTTAAATCTTAGTATTCTTCATACACTGAAAGATGTACAGACTTTCAAACTGACAGTCATACTCTTATCTAAAGGAGTTAGACATTTTTCCACCAATATTAGCTCCAAACAAGAACGCCAAAAAAAAAGCAGCCTGTTGACTAAGGCAATGGGCCTTCAGAGGATTAACTTTCCATAAGAGAGGCTTCATGGACTGATTTCTAAAAGGGCAGACCAGAATTTAATTATAGAAACACATGATTTGAAAGATCTCCAAGATGCAGCTATCTGCAATTTAATTGTCTATACTAAGCTTGAGGCCTAGGATGTCTGCATAGACAGTGGAAAAACAATTCAGGAGAGATATCTCCATAGATTTTTGAATGGAAAAAAAATCCCTTAAAATGGAGGCAAAAGGAATTGCAGATTTTTCTCTAGAGATACTCTCTTCCCAGAATGATTACACAGATTAAAAGTCTCTCATTTAGGTACCTATACTTAAGTAAAGTAAAACCCATATTCATTGTCTCAAAATTTTGAGATGTCTCCTCTAACATATCACCAAAATGGCACTGGTTCTAACACTTTAGTTATAAAACTGTATTCTTGAAAGGATATTAGTTTATTACAGTAAAACCCAGTGAGTTGGTGCTAACTTAATGCTCTAAATTTTCCATGGAATAAGAACCATTAAAACCTTGTTTTTAAATACCTCTGAGGCAAAACGCAAAACCAGACTTCCTACTGTAGGGCTGGTCACTCCTTGGCATTCTAAATTCTGAAAACTTAAATGATAGTTCTGCTATTGAATGTGTTTGCATTTTCCACAGCAGGATAATACATTTTCCTATTTATAAACTCAAAAAATTCTAAAGTGCTTACCATAACCTGCCTACACAAGTGAAAGCTTATTTCTTTGTGCTCACCATGTGTAGCTCATTTCTTGAGGCACAGAGAAGGACATTGTAAATAACATTTCAACACCCACTTCCCAGTTAATATTGAACAAACAGAATATATGGCTAGTCCATTAAAAGTAGGAAAAGGTTAATAAATACATAGGAGCTGTTAGTCATGTCTGTAATCTGCCACATACAACAACAAGAATCACCATTAAAGAGAGAAAAAAGCTGATATTATAAGTCTCGCCTCAGCTTCAGTAGCTGTAAAAAATGGGCCCTACTCTTATTTCTTCTCTTTTCTATGTTTCCTGCTTCTACCTGCATTACAAAGACAGCACTGTGATCAACACACTGATTTTGGCCAGAGGAGGCTTGAGCTGAAGGCGCTCAAGATGCAAGCTGTACCTTTCACATGGTTCTGCTGTGAACACATATGATTTACTATAAAATGTGTTTCACAGCGCCAATCACAAGTAACTCTAGAAGAAATAATTCTAAGTGAATTGGGAGAGGAAGTGAGATGAAGGGTACAGGATTAGACTAAGAAACCATCTCTGATGCTTAGCATTTAAAAGAGAGAAGGGTAAAATGAAATAATTGTTTTGTAATGCTTAAGTACCAATTCCAATAATGAAGACAGCTTTGGTTTCAACTAACATTTTAAATTTTTGCAGTAAAGAAAAAAGATGAAAACTACCACTTGAATTCATGTTCTTAATGGCAATTCTCCATGGACTTAAGAAATTGTAAGAATGATTTAAATGGAATTATGTTTGATATTTAGAAGCTGAGATAATTACTGAAAGCTTAACTTGCACTCTGGTCTTGTGCTTGATCCAGTTTCCAGGCGTCACTTTTTCTTTGTTGTTGACTTCGTGAAGGAATAACCCATATTAATTATTTCATGTTTATATCCCTCATTTCAACTGTTTATCAGGGTAAGTTTTATTCCCTTTCATTTCCCTTGAAATGAAGAAAAAAAAAGCTAAGGCATTCCACCCGTTGCTAAGTACTAAGAAAGAGAATCTTAAAATACACCTGGTCCAGGAATTTTATAAATTAACTGCAAAAAGGCAGTTGTAAAAACTTGAAAGAAAAGTTAAATTAAATCATGGTATTATGTATGTTTTTCTAACCCTGAGAGAGCTGACTCTTTACAAAATAATTTATTTTTTGATATCAAAGCACTTCAATCTCAACTTACTTTTAATAGATGGCTTTAGTGGCTGTATTTGTGGTGGCAGAAACCTTAGAGAACACATTGCACCAGTGCTGTAGCTCATGAAGAAACAGACGCAGTGTAGTGTATCATGACAGGCTGAAATGGAATTCCAGCCGTGTGAAGGTAAATTTTCCAGCTGTGCTAGCACAGATTGGAATAACTCACTCATGACTGCTGCAGAAGAAAGTGTCAGTCTATATCTCAAACTGTAGCTATCAACCACTTTGTACCACTGCCTGCAGCAGACAGGGAAAAATTCAGAAGTAACAATGTGAGATTAATGCATTTCTGTGAAATAACTTGCAGTATTACAATATTTTATAATATTTAAATAATTTTTGTCCTGAGTTTATGAACATTTAGATATTTTTTAATGTGTGTACTACTTATTGTCATAATAACTTTTTCCCTTTAGAGTGGCTGGTTTTTTACACATATTCAATGCACTAGTGAAGATTTTTCTACTATCACGAGTAAAAAATAAAGTTAGTTATGTCCACACATAACTGCAAAATGGGAATGGAACTACAAGAAGAATATATACACAGGAGGATGATGCAAGATAATTGCAGAAGGACCTGGGGTATCACAAAATGGACTCTTAAAAATATCAGTCCCTAAATCAACAATGCATTATGTGTTCTTTGAAAAACAACAGGTAAATTTTGAACAAGTGAACTGGTCAAATCAACATCACTGATTTTAACTAAGCAAACTTTTTTCCTATTCAACAATTCAGAAGTCACACTGACTCTCCCAGGTCTTATTTCTGTGATTAAAATTCATCAGACGTCCAGCTCTTTGGCTTATGCTTACAGGAAATGGGATTTCTAAATTAGTTTCCTATCTAATGCAGACTTGGAGTAGTTTGGGCTTCAAGATCAGACAAATACAAGCCTTTGAAGAGGGACACAGGAACAAAAAATGTGCAGAGATATCAACAGAAGATACATATTAACATCACTGGGTTTAGATAATGCTTCTCTCTCCTTTCTTTTTTCCTGGCCTTATGATGCGTTGCAATACACAGGATATGAGACATTATCTTCAAAAGGAAAATCCACCATAAAAATGAACAGGAGAACTGAAGATAGGAATGATGAAGAATGCCAGAATTCAAATGGTTTCCACAACAAGTAAATAGCAGGATCCTTATTAGAGCACATATCCTATTTTTTTGGTCAAGGCTATGAACTCCTTTTGAAGTAGTGATTGTCTGTTTTCCCAGCTGTGGCAGTACAAGCTCATTCCTGACTAGACTTTCTAAACTAATTTCCCTTGGAGTATTTTAGATTAAATGTCATCTCAGAAATGACCAACTTAATTTTAATTGGTGTCTGGTCTCACCGTCTCTCATTTCAAACATAAAAAAATCATCAGATGAAGCAATCCTTTCTTAAAATTGTGAAAAAATATCTGGAATATAGATATGTTCTCATTAAAAAGGTATTGTTTTTATATGACAATTTAGTAGTTTCTATACCCATAGAAATGCAAGTATATCAGGGACAGTCTATAATTATCATTTATACCCTAGCTTGGCTGTATATTTATGCCTATAAATCAAAACAGAACATTTTATCAACTTTGAAGGAAAAGGAAAATCTTTCTCTGCTCTTATGTAAGAAATACATAAAGTGCAGACATGGCTGTCAGTGCCTCACAGTCACTTGGGCTTCTCTCTTTATTGCACACGTCTGGGTGTTTTATGTGACTCAGTGAAAACTTACAGTACCTTAGTGGTTCATACCTTTCAGTTTGCCTGAATGAAAGGAAAATGCCTCTTCAGGTGACACTGTGCCTTCTGTGCTCTCATCCTTTTTCCAGCACATATTTCACATACCACTAATCTCATAATTTCTGACTTTTGTCTGGTCTCACAGTGACTTTCTGTAGGAGTTTAAATCCTCTCAGTAAAACTGTGTGCCCACTCAAAAATAGCACTTCTTCCTGAGTCAACCAAACCTTTCAAACACCTAGAAAAGGCCCTAAAACAAGTAACTATTAAACCTCTAGAAACTGGAATCCATACCTATTTTTACAATAAGATTTAAAGTCGTTTAACTGTGTCTGTTTAAACAACATTTATTTCAGTGAAAATCTTCATTAGCTGTTTGGCAAATTCACTCAACTTCTGCCAGCTGCAGAACTGGATAGAAAATGAACTCTAATTGGACTTTGAGGTAGCAAATTTGACACTCTACAGAAAAAGAACTATCTGAAATTTTGCAGCTGGGGTTTAGGTTTGTTTTGGTTTGTTTAATTTTGATACTTCTTTCACCACAGATGCTTTGAAACAGATGAAAATTATTTATTCCAGACCCAACCAGCTTTTCACCAGCTGTAGAAAAGTCAAACTGGGTGGAAGAGGAGATACTCATTTTAGTATTTAGTATTTAGTATTTAAATTTGACTCAAGCCATCCATGAAAAATATTAGGCTTCATTCACAGACTATTTATAAAAAGCAGAAGGAAAATTGAACTAAACTTCCAGAAAGAAGGTTCATGCCTGCAGAACTGAAAGCAGTTATTTAAGAGTGATTTACAGCCCCTGGTGACAGCAAAAGTGAATAACTATGTCCTGTCTCTCTCCTTTGTATTGTTATGCATTGCCATGCTACATGAAAACAAAAGCTACAGAGAAGGAAACAATTCTCAAAAGCCTGGCCCCAGGTTCAGTTACACAGAATTGGTGTAACTACTGTGCACCCAGGTCAAAGTAGGCTGACAGTCTCAGAAGGGGAAACATTAGGGAATGGAGCAGAAGTTCCTATTGAGACGCTGCAAGCCCACCCCCTAAAGCAAAAAACCCAACTAACCAAGAAACCAAAAAACAAACAAAACAAAAAACCTACAAGAAAAACCAAACCAAACTCCCTGAAAAGCAAAACCCCATGTAACTGCAAGAAAACTTGCATACCCAGAAAATGAGCTGGATGTACATATACACAAAACATGTAGAATTTGTACAACAACAAGGAAATAAAATATTTATGAGTCCCAGATGCCATGGATTTCCCAAGCTGAAACACACTTTTATATACTCCTGATAATCCTTGCTTCTCTCTTCCATGCTTTTTAATGTTTCGTCAAGACCCTCCTGAAATAGCAGTAATGATAACAGAGTGGAAGAGGCAGTGTATATAAGATTCATTGTATATATATATTCAAGATATTTACCCACTGTAATAAGTAATGCTGTTTCAAAAAAAAATGCTTTCCTGGTATAAATTTTGGCTTTGGTTTATTTTGACAAAATATATCACTTTTTGAATGCATTTCAGAGAATTTCTACAGTGATGCCAGGATCTCTTACATGGAAATAGCTCATTTGGAAAATAATGCCAAGTGTATAGAGTAATCTGAAGATCACTATTCTTTATCTGGCGTACTTTATCCAGTTTGGTCCTCCTCAGTAGAATATATTGACATAATGAGGTGTGAGTCCAGCAAAGACATGAGTTGCCAAGATAACTAAGGAATTGCAGCACATAGCATACGAGGAGAAGGTTTTTTAAGACTGAATAAACTTGGTTTATTCAGTCTAAAAAAGAGAGGATCAAAAGAGGTCTGGTTACTATCTATGTCTGATGTGAAAATATTGAGAGAATGAAAACAAACTTTTCTTGAAGGTTCATGGTGACAGAACAAAAGACTGTGGACACAATACCTACTGGAGGAAATTCCAGACAAAAGTTAAGAAAAATTTTTAAATTATTGGAATATGTTCCCCAGATAGGTTTTATAATCTGCATCCTTGGAGATATGTTCTGAATACAACACTGAGAAAAGTAATCTACCAGATCCTTCTTTTAGCAGGTCCATGAAGGAAATGACTCTCATATATTCCTCCCAATCAAAATTGTTTTATGACACTTTGATTCAGGTAAGTGTAATTCTCTGTTTAGCTATTCTGGAATGCTAGGAAATATTCACAGCTTTTACTATTCATTTGACTGAAGGATGAATTTCAGTGAAATGGAGATAAAGTCATCTTCATAGCAACATCCAATACAGAATTATTACCGCATTCATTCTGCTAAAGGGAAAGTACAGGGAGAGGCAAAGAGAAGCATAGTTTATATCTACTTGGTTGATTACTGGTATTTTTCATAAATAAAAATTATTTATTTCTATTTTGGCCTTTCTGGAAAAAAATAATCCATTCTGGATGCAGTATGCTTATCAACACATTCAGAGGCAAAAATGGCACGGTTTTGTCCATAATATATATATTGTTCTAATCCAACCTAATATCCTATTTGTCTCATGATGGCAGTCCTTTTGTAATCATGTTGTAACTTTGAACAGATTTTCTCTCAGTGGCTCAGTCCTACCTGTCCATATGTGCCATAACAATGCTTGTGTTGTTATCTAATGAGCCAGATCAAGCAAGCTGAAGACAAATCCAGATGAAAACCCACCAGTTTGCAGCCAGGTTATTTGCTTGAACTGGATCACTCCATGGGAACATGAATAAGATTTTGCAAGAAAAAATGAGATCCTTTCATGTCTTATTAAAGCACTGGCAGAGGTGGTCTTGATGACGATGTAAACAATGAAGATAACATACATTAGTAATGTCAGAACCAAGCACGATACCTAGCCAGAGGAAATCTTTTTTACTACTGTAATTGTATTTCATGTTTCAGAGAGAGGAATAGCTGGAGTTATAATAATCCTTAAGCAACATGGTGGAGACTAATTTCTGATAATGAATCTGACTTTTGTACATTGCTCACTTCCTCCTTTCCTCCTTTTTTTCCCTGATGTTTGAATCTACTCCATGTATTTAGCTTGATTGCACAATCAGCATTCTGAAAAATCCCATTTTCTCGCTCCATTCCCTTTCATCTTTTTACTGTCCATAAATAGAGGCAAGCCAGGAAGGGGAGATAAGTATATATCTATAATTGTAACAGTATAAAAACAACCCTTGAAACATATTAATCACTGACTAATCTTCCATACTAATTTATCCCACTTGTCTGACAGCAGCTCTTTCCTCCTCTGATCTTTCCTATTCTGAGACCAAGACTTCATGATCATATTCCTGACTAGCAGATGCAGCAAATTGGTATTATCATTTCACTACAGCTTCCTGTTTCCCATTCTATGACAACTGTCAACTTTCTGCACAGTCAGGAAAATATAAATTCTCATTTGGGGAAGGAAAAGAGAAGAGAGTATTTTTTGTAAATGTGTTAACAATGTCAAAGTGAAGTTTTTTGCACTGTTATTATATATTTTGAGAAGCATGAGAAAGAGACAAAGGAGACATAAGTGAGGCGGGATAGGAAAAGAGCAAGCCTTGAACATGAATATTCTCACCTTTAACACAGCTAAGAACACAAAAAACCAAATCCCAGGACCCCTATGTCCAGTTGTCCTTTCTGCAATGTGACTTTCAGCCAAATAAGATTTGATAGAACTAAAGAAATCAGTACTTGATCTTAAATGAAGAAATGATTTTACATAAAAAATAAGTTCTGACTATCTGCCACTTATCCTGAACCTATATTAAGCAAATGAGTAAAGGTTAGGTACAAACAAATGTTAATAATAGGTGCAGGTACCTGATATAGCCAGCCCTTAATTTGTAAGTTGCCTAGCTCTTTCTTTACTTTGAAATCAGGGAAGCATTTATCCTATATACTTTCTACTTGGTAACTTCAGAAACAAAAGAAAAGATTGTATGACCCACTGTTCTCTACATTGGCCTATAAGTCAAATGGATTTGACCCTTCTCCAGTGCTCTTTGGTTTGTTGTTCATTTATCTTGCTTGTCAGGGCTCTGTATTTCTTGGTGATGATGTGAAATGCGAAAATGTATCCTCTTCTGTGGCTGCTTTTTATTTTTTAGAGGACAAAAATAGATTGAATCTCCAGACCCTTCCAGAAGAAAAGAAATGGAAAGGAACAAAATGATCTAATGATCTGCTGAACTTTATCAATAGGATGTGCTTTTCCCATTGCCTCCCTCCAAAAATGCCTAGAAAAATAGTGAAAAAATAATTTAGGTTAACCAAAAAGTAATGTGTTCCATTTGCTAGCGCTATGTACAGGTTCAGGTTTTTTTGTTTTTTTTTTTTACTTTAGGTTATTAAAATGCTAAAGGAAAATATATTGCTGTACCATATATATGTTAAAGTAATCTCCTGCCTTTGGTCATTCTGGGTACTGCCTTTCTATACTGACTTTTTCAGTAATAAATTTGTTCCACTGTGCTATTTTCCTCCTAAAAGTAGTTCATTGAACAATTTGAGGTCCACTCCAGTAACTCAGGATATTGACATTGTTTTGTATATTTTGCTGATGTGCACAAATATGAAATAATAGACATTATTTCAGGATAGCAGTACTTCCTTTTTGGAGGTGCAAGTCTGATTAGTTACTTCTGAAAAAGTGTTTAACAAAATACAGCATGTGATGTGTTAAATGTACTTCAGTATGGATTTTAAAAAATAGTTGACAGATGCTAAAATTCATTCAGAAGAATAGCACGAATTTTTACTCAGAAAAGAAAAATATCTTGGTAGTCAGCTGTACAGAGTTAATAGACCAAATTATAGCCTCATTTAAGCTATTATAAATCCATAGCCACTGCTAGTGAATTTAAATTTAGACTAAGCTTAATGACAGGAAAATTTGGGTAATACAGCAAGGGGAGATGCAGTTCACATGCTAATTAACAGAGCAGAGAGATTTTGATGACAACTGATTACATGAAAAATATGTTCTATAAAGGACTGGAACTGTGGCAGGGCAAGGTACCAGCTCAAGATCCAAAGTGCACACATCCAGCTATTGAGGGAATACTTAGGAAGTGGTAAGAAACACTGTTCATCTGCGCTGGGTGTGAGTTGTGGTTTCTTCTTACTCCCTTCTTCCCCAATTTTATGGTCATATTTCTGGGTAGCTACAATTTTTGAACAATCCAAATTGTCTTGTAATAAAGAAACCATATCTCACTCAGTTAACCTACAGACTAAGTGTTGATTAACTTTGCACCTAGGCTTTACTCTAGCATCTACTTTTAACAGTTGATTTTATTCAGCTTTAGTTGTCGGGGCATATCTCACTTTAACATAAATGAGTTTCTCTACTTCATGTCTTATAACATGAAATACATCAAATGCAGGTTTCTTAGTTCTGTCACTGTTGATTTTAATACCTTCTTCACAGAAAGGGAAGTGTGAAAATGAAGGTATACTTTGGAATAGATGTATCAGATACACATTTTCATATCCACATCCAAGCTAAAGAATGCAAGAGAGAAAGTTAACAATTTAAAAATCTCATTTAAACTGTAAAGGCATTGATATTCCCTCATATGGATATTATTAGTTTTCAGTGTCTTCTGCCAGTTCAACTGGCACAATGCAAAACCACATCAATCTCTTTTTTTTGTCTTTTGCAGTCAGGTGAGTTCACAAGTTTCACAAGCTCATTTTCAGATGGAACAGGTGGGTGTACAAACACTGTGCAAACAACAAATTCTTGGCAAGGCTGTGCATTACCATTATTTCTTCTAGACACCAGACAGAGAGGAAAACTAGATCCAGGTTCTGTTAGTGCCAGACACCTGTTCATTTTTCTTCCATTGCATCTGCTTCACCTTCTGGTATTTTTTTTAAATTGCATTTAGGCTGTGGCATAATTCTCCTCAGCAGAAATTATTCCAGAAGGTCTGGAATTTCTCTGGGTTTGCAATCAAAAGTACCTGTGTCATAAGAAGGATCTTCAACTAAAGTGGCATAATAAGACACCAAGGAGAAATTCTTATGACTTTCTAGAGGCAACACTGTTCATCATATCATAACAAATCAGAACCCTAAGCTAGACAGAGGGCTGAGAACACATTCCCTAGCAACAAAAGATTTTATGGAATATTTAGAATTTCATGAAGAGAAAAGCTTCTAATTAGACAGAAAGAAAAAGACCCATGGGACAGCTGGAGTAAAGTAATTGTTCTGCCTTGTCACTTGGTTGTTGATGCTGGCACTGCATGCACATTAGTAGCAGGAAGTTATGTGGTTCTGAATTGCTATATATTCCCTTCAACAAAACAGATCTATTTCTAATTTATCAGTCTTGTGGCAGAATCCCAAATCTTATCTTAGTTAAGATGATTCCAAAAAGCTCAGATTTTGAGCAGATGGTGACAACTTGATGAGTCTATGTTGGAGCTGGAGAAAAGGAAGATAATATTTCAGTTTTGTTCTATACAAATGTACAACATGACATAATTATGCACTCGACTTATTAAAGCAAGACATCACATCAAGTTGGCATTTTTGCACACTTTTAAAGTGGTTGCTTAAATTATTTCAATGAAATTGACTCAAACAGGAAATCGAGATCTCTGCTTCAGGTTTACTGATGGTTAATATTTACCAAGATACACAGCAGAGGGACAAAGACTGTTAATCAGTGGAGGGTGGTTTAAATCAATGTTAATTAATTTCTACTGGTATCTGATGGACAATTACTTCTTCATTTCATTAAAAAGAACTTCTTCATATAAAAGAATGACTAATTCTGTCATTCTTGAGATAACTACCATTCACAGTATTTAAGAAAGTCTGATATCTCATTAGGGTATATAAAAATGGGTAGAAAGCTTTGGATACATTTGTCTGTTCTAATTCAAACTCTGCTTTACATCAGCTTAAAAGCAACCTAGTGTGTTCTGTAAAATGCCTTGTCAAAAATGGCTCTACCTTAATAAAGATATGAAAATTAATTTTGTCAATTTGTTCTATTCTGCAAGAGAACATGCACTTTTTTTCCATGACATATTTCATATTTTGGTGTGTTTTAAACTGTTTTAAAACTGTTGTTTGCTAATGATTGCATCGACTCTCAAGAGGAAAGAACTTTCATGTGGTTTTATACTTGATTTAATGGAAATTTTATCATGTTTTTTTCCAATGCAATGACGTGATCTTTAAAAAAACTATCTATTTTTAATTTTCTTTTCTCCTGGGTTCTTGCTGCTGTACAGCTGTTGGACTAATAGCTTCTTTTTTTAAACTGGTAGTTGTTTGATTTTTTTTTAATAAACAAAGACCCAAATCCTTCAGCTGAATTTTTCTCCTTTAAATTTGAATAAGTATATTCGAGCACACTATGAAAAAAAACCCCACCACCCTAAAACAAAAGCCAATACAAAAAAAGGATAAGTAAAAAAATCAAACCTTTACAGAGCAACTGGACTCACTCTGTCTTGATAAGTGCTCAAGTAGGAGCCACTGCAGTGCCAAGAGAAGACACTGGGCTTTATACCCAAATACACAACATTCAGTGTTTACTTTCCCTCCATCCTTTTGCTTTCCTGCCTCCTTTCCTAAGCATTTTTACTCTCCAGTGTAAGCAATCTGGAGGAGAGAAAGCTCACTGCTAGTTGTGAGGTATCAAGTACAAGTCCCTGGACAGGTAGGCACAGCAGGGCAGGGTGTGAATTCACCACATGAACATAGAGTGAGAGGTAAAAATTGTACAATAGAGCAAAGCAAAGTGAAGCAAATCAGAACAAAACAAAAACAGGCACAGAATTCTGTGCCTCATTTTTTCTAATTTGTAAATATTTTTTATTTCCCTTCTTATATGAATATCCAACAGGAAAATAAAAAGCTTTCTGAAGGTAAAATCTATAATGTTTGTTCAGAATTAGCTGAATTATGAGTTACAACTGTAATAACAATAATTAAGCTCATAAAGATCCAGTGCTGGGCTGGCACAACATTAATGAAGTGGAAAAGGCTAACAGGATGTCTATGTGTGACACAGGAGGGTTAGGTAAATATTTAAAGATAAAGAGTGAATTAGAGATGCAGAACCACCTTAATTTTAGCATTTCTAAAGTTTCAGATTTTTGAAATTCAAAACTTCATTATGTTTTTTAACAAAATTTGTGGTTTTCTGTACGATACTTAGTAGCTCTAGAATCTCTGAAAATGATTTAATAAATGTTGCTTTATCTAAGTGTTGGAACAAGTCTGTAAAAATCCACACAATAAAAGATATGAATCTTTGTCTCCATTATAGAAATCTTTATTTTCAGAGGAATTTCAAAATGTGCAGTGAAATAAGAAAAAACCTGATCATATCTATAAAAACTAAAAATATAAATTAAGAAGAGCTCACACAGAGACCTCCAATTTTGCTTATATTCAAAACTTGACTGACCAAGGCTGACTGTTAGTTCTGCTTGAAGTCAGAGCCTGCACCAGATGAAATATTATATACTCTATGACTGTGAAATAAGTTTTTCCTTAGCAAGCAGCTTGTATTTACTCACTATTTATATATATAGTTAGGTAGTGAAGACAAACCTTAAAATATATTTACTAGATGCCTAAAATATACTTTTGATGGATGTTTCCATAAGTCTTAAAGATAAATTTGTGTTTCTAAACTTTCTATTTCATAGTTTGTTCATAATTACAATGTGATGATTATTTACATTGATTTTCTTCTCTTTCCATGGAACACAACAGACTGAGTGGAGTGGACTATGAGGACACACCACACTGTTAACAAAGAAAGAGGCTGAAAATAAACACATAGAGCAAAACACTTCATGTTGAGAACTCAATGTCTATGCTGAACAAATTTTAGGGAATTCTACTTCAGACTGCTTCTAGTCTGACCTTGTAAACCGAATGCTCTTTAGCAGTTGCACTGCTTTCAGTGCACCTTGAGATCAGACTTTCCCATTTCTTTTCATCGGGAAAGGAACCCAGTTTATGCTCACAAAAATACAGTGAGCATAATACAGAGCTATCAGGACATTCATTTTGTAAGGACGCCCATGCTCTGACCTAACACACTAAAACAGATGTAACGAGGAGCTATGCAAGCATCATTAGTATGGAACTTTGCCCAAGTAGCAGCCCCTACAATCAGGGAGCTTTATTAGTGTAGGTTCTGGCTCAACACTATGCTAATCACATCCTCCTGGCTTCTGGCCAGCACAAAGTGCAGGCAGAGGTCATTTGCTTCTGCCTACAAAGAACCACATACACATTACCTAAATATGCATTTGTCCTTCATAAGGCACCATTATGTTTATTGCATTACTGAATGAAGATTTTGTGAGAGTTTAGTATTGCCTGGAGGATGCTGCTTCAATTTTACAGCAACTTTAAAAGGTTTAAAGGTATTTGTTGTACCACATTAAAATTGGATTCATTTAAACATCTTTTCAGTTTGAAAAGATGAAAGATCTGAATGATAATCTGTGTGAGTTAAATCTGGAATGTGGGTGTCAAAGGTCCCTGTTCTCCTCTGAAGAGCTACCTTGCTGATTAGGCAGAGATATTTCTTGAACCTGACCCTTCTACACTTCAACTCCATAGTCTAAGCAGACAGTAGTTTGTGAGATTTCCTATTTCTCTCTTATTGAAATGTTAAATAGCAGTTAAATTCATAGCATATTTAATGAAATTCATTGGTATAAATTATCCCTATCAGTTTTGAAAGAAACTACCTTTAATAAGCAACCTACTGTTTTAATGCACTGTCCAAATCTATCTCCAAAAAGCTGAGTACAGTACTCAGCTGTGTCTTCATTAACAGAGGACATATGTTTGCAGCCAATGCTTTTGTAGCTCCCTTGACTGGTTCTGTAAGTCAGATTTTACTGATAATTACTTTAACAACATCTATTTTAACATAGAGGGCTTGATTTCAGCTGTTGCCTACATTTATTTGTATTGTGCCTTATGCAGGCAAATATCTATACAGGCACTCAAACATTAATGGGACCCCTGGCCCTCCTGGTTAAACAGATGCATAAGTACTTTGTTGGGTCAAGGTCCAATATCTAGAGATACAGGTAAAAGATCTTAAACATGTTTAAATTCCATATGTGAACAAAAGAAGGAATGGCTGCCTGAATTTTCAGAAAATAACTATAGTCATGTCTGTCAGTGTACAAGGACTAAGCATGTACTTGGAGATAGAATCTGCACCTCAATACTGACATAACTTCTCACCTCTGTATATTCACCATCTGCAGTCTGTTAGATAAAAAAATAATTAAAGGACCTCTGACTGAGTAAATGATATACCAGTAACACAAGAATTAACTGTTCCCACATAGACTGTTCATCTCTGTGGCATGCTGAACTCTCATTGGATATAACATCAGAAGACAAATAAAGGATTTTAAGTGTCTGTGATTGTCGACACTGATGGATAAACAAACTTTGAATCTTTCTTTCTTTTAACATCTAAAAAATAAATAAGCCTAAAGCACCAACATGAAAGACCAGTTAATAAATCCATTATCCAAATGAGAATATAATTTTTGTTTAGGAGCCAAGAGGCAGTTTTAAAAGCAAATTGAAATTTCTCTGCCAATTGGCCTTTTTCTGGTGAAATGACTAAAGTTTTCTATTGCTCTTACTTCTCCCCATCATGAACTCTCAAGAAGACAGCCTTGCCATCCAAGCCTGCAGCCAACAGGTGGAGGAAAATAGTTTGAGTCCTCTGTCCAAAACCTTTGATATCACAGGATACAACAGGGAAACTAAATGAAATCAAATGTTCCTGAGACAGTGTACAGAAGAAAAAAAAGAGAGAAATCTCAAGATATCTCAAGACCCTTCCTGAAGTTCCACAGTACAGGCCCTAATGACTTTCCTTGCAGAGAGCCTGAGGTAAAGAAGCAATCATGGGAGGATGACTCTGGCTTGGAAGGAAGAATCAAGATTGCTGCTAAGATGTTGAAACATGTATTTTCTTTTTGTGATTCAACATACTGCAGGAGCTTTATTGCGTTTTGGTGAAGCAATCATAAAGGA
Organism: Setophaga petechia; assembly: GCA_024362935.1. Taxonomy (NCBI): domain Eukaryota; kingdom Metazoa; phylum Chordata; class Aves; order Passeriformes; family Parulidae; genus Setophaga; species Setophaga petechia. The sequence continues at coordinate 18,652,789 of JANCRA010000015.1, forward strand.
ACACCCAAAACATCCTCTCTAATCTGCAGTCGGTTGCCTGGGGAAAGAACACACAGTGATTTACAATCCACAAACTTCATAGACAGAATGAAGACCTTGATTTTAAAAATATTTTTCCTCTAAAAGTATTTAAAAGCCACATACACTTAACATAAACAGACTTGTTCCAAAAGAAAGCCTTTTGTTAATTGCAGAGGCTTTATTTTCATAGTTAAAAAGTGTAAATAGCTCATTTATGCTATTGCTTACTTCACCCCTCCCTGCTGTTTGCAGATTGCTGCCTTTCCCCGTTCCCTACTCTCCTCTCCTCTCTTGGTGTACTCTTTGCTAGCCAAATAGAACTAAATAACCTGTTTCATGCCAGGCAATCCCTTTGGTGAGCATATTGTTGGTCTGTAATTTGCTCAGAAGTGGGGGATTGCTGAGTCCCTTTCAAGCAAACTGCATGAAAATCTTCACAAATGAGCCTATGCCATTAGTAACAAGAGTGCTAAGGGAGGCATTGTAGTGACTGAATGAATATTATGGATCACTCTCTGTAATTTAATTCTGGAACTGGGAATGTTGCATAGCGTGTGAAGAGCTGAAGTACTGCCCCACCACCCCCTCCTCTCTTGCTCACACTCACACACAGGAGGAAATCAATGGGAGAAATATTCTTGCAGAACTGAATGCATATGCACATTGGCATTTATGATAACTTGTGCTCCCTGTGGGGTGAAGAACGTGTCTTAGAGGAAATTAGAACTGCCTGAAACTAGTGCAGTCTTCCACCCTGCCATACAGGTCATGATTGAAAAGGGCCCTTGTAAATAGAGAATTTAAGGAGGATGCTTTTTAAATTATATATAAGATGGCTGAAATGACATTTAAAATGCCAGTTTAAGCAAGAATGAGTTTTCTGAATTATTCCCTTCATAATGTGTCATTACACTTTTGCTGCATTTCCAGGACATTGACTGTAAACCTCATTCAGTGGCTCATTTAAGAAAATATGGGGAACTAGAGTATTTAATATATATAATGGATTTGCATATGTAAGAGGAGTTATTTACAAAGTACTGAACTGCAAAACAAATTTACATTAATATTGGATTAAATATTTTCAGAATGGTTTTATATGTAAATGTAACTTGCCAAGTGCAGAGCTACAACATAAAAGAGAAAATGTCATTCCATATAAAACTGACCTGGAGAACTTCCTAGTGTTGAAATTGAAGGTTTCCTAAACTATAAAATTATAACAGAAGTAAATAAAACCTATAAGAACAAATGAGATTAATTCCAGAAAATATGTCAGATATTCTGTGTGAGAAAGCTAATCTGTCCTGGACTGAGAACATTTTTTGTTTGTTATATTTGTAGTCAGAGATAATAAAACCAATTTTGATTTGTGGTAGAGATCAGGTACTTCATTCATAAGAACAAAAAGAATCCTGCATCCATATTTGCATAGCACACAATGAATCAATATCAAATTTGGAGGGCATATGTTACAGCTTTCATAGCAGTTATGCCTCAAAAGGTGATTTTCTTCTGTTGTATGCATGCAGATTTAGAATTCTAATGTATGTGTTTTAGAGTAGAGGTTTCTCTTCATTTGTCCCATTGGACAAGCACTTGTTTAGGGGATGCAGATCAGATCTATAGGAATAGAGAGACTAGCAATTTTGTTTGGAATAAATTACATATTAGTATGTCTAATTTTTTTTAATTTTATTGAATAGCCCTTGATAAAATAGCTGTTGGAAGATTTTTTTTCAAATTCTTCCAAATTCTATTTCCTGTTGAAAGACCCTAGTGGGTATGGTCATCAACACAGTGAGTCTAAGAGATGTCCCAGTAAAACTTATTTTGATCATGTCTTTTCCCTGAAAAATTAATGTGCATCATGAATGATGTAAGACAGCTCAGATTTAGGTACTTTAATGATAAAGTTATTTGAAGGAAAGAAAACATATAAGCTCTGTCTGCAAAATTTGGAGGTAGCCCAAAAGAGCATCCTCAGAGTCACCATGGAGCTGGCTGATCTTCACAACATTTGGTCTGGTCTCTCAGTCCCCAGGATGTGATCTGGACTGTAAGAGCCTCCAGAGCTTCTTTCCTGACCTTCTCTCTCTTATTCATGATGCAGCTGGCATGTTCTGCTGCACAGCTGCCTTTACTCTGATTCCCCATAGCAAGCTGACACTTGCACAGAGTAAAGAAAACAGAGGAAAGTCACTGAAATGAGATGGGCCTGACAGCTTCAGAAGGAACAGCCAAAGAGCATGATTGGAGAGGTTCTTGCCATCTACATCAGGCAAGCATTTTGGATGCAAAGGCAAGGGGCAGACAGAAGCTGTCAGCTTATACACACAGGCATTTGAGATTAGTAACTCATTTGCTTGCTGTTTTCAGTTTAAAAGCTCTTCATGTCAAGTTTGACAGTACCTTTGAAAGCACTTTGCAAAACTCTTCTGAATTTCAGCCTTCCTATCCTCCTCACTGGAGTGAATGTAAAGATCTGATCCTTATAGAATAAAGACATGGGGCAATGTGATCCATTTAAGATATGAAGTGACTTCTGACTATGACAAGGTTAGCACGACTCTCTCATGGTTGATTGTAAGGACTTTTAACTTTACCGTGTGTCTTTTGACCAGGATCAAGGATGCTGTCTGGTATTGAGTCTAATCACTAACAACAGACTTGGCAGAAACTGACTACGCTATCACAAGTATCTGAAAAATAGTCTTGAAATATTAACAAGTAAAAAATATTTTACTTTTTAGTATTTCAAGATTCATAAACTTGTTTCATTAAAAACATATCTAATATTTGTCTTAATTAAAGTGAAGTTATCTTATTGCAACATTTGGTATAATATAACTAGAAGATTATTATAATTATTTGTTTTACTATTATTCCTGCTTTGGGTGTACCATACACATTTTCCAAATGATTTCTACAGATGAGTTTATTGATTATTATTTTAATCTTATCTCTGTGACCAGAGGTCCAGAGTAAGATTAGAGATTTCTCATTATAGACATGCTATAATCATGTGTGAAAAGGTAATTCCTTTCTCAAAGGGAATGGTGTAGAGACACATGTAAGTAAGGGGAAAAATATTCACCTTGCTTTCATGTGCATTTTTTCAGATCTTAAAGTAAATATCAACTCTATAATTTATTCCTCTGGATAATTTTTATTAGCTGATTTCTTTTTCTCATAGGTATTTTTTTTCAGGATTAATCATCCCTTGCCAGAGTAACAGAAGAGCTTTTGCTTTATTTTTCATGGAATTTATCCAGTTGCAACTTTATGAGATAAATTCAGCTCGAAGAACAATAGCATTTGGTATACTGAGATTGTTCTATAAAAAGCAGATTGGGAAGTGCAAACTTATTGTAAATCAAGAATCTAAGAATCTGCATCTTTTTTTCCCCCAGTTTTTTGGAAACAGAAGCCTGAACTTTCACATTGTGTTGCAGGTAAATGGGGGAAGTGCTAGAAAGTTAAAATGTGCACTTTCTGCTAACATCTACCTGTGGAAACAAAAATTGGGACAGGTATGTGTATTTACCAGCTCAGAATTTCTCTGAGGCAGGGCATGCTAAAAAGAGGAGAAAAATCTGGAAGTGGTAGCTCTGAAAAGCTACTGCAACTGAAGTCATATGAGTAACAAGACAGGTAATACAAGAAACATGGAGAATGAAATCTGAAATATAAGGGTGGTAACAGAAGAGTATTGAAGATGTCATCCTAAATCTGACAGAAAGTGAACATTTGAGCCAAGTGCCAAGTGAAAAGCAATTTGGAGTTGTGAAAACAAGACTGCTCCCTGTTTAAACATAACATAGTCTGGACTTAAAAGATCTTTTAAAAAAGTGGAAGTATTTTGAAGATCATGCTTAACTCTCCAAAATGGCTCACTTGTTTACATCCGATAGTTAGACATAAAATGACATGAAAGTCTCATAAAGTCATATTTGTCCTCTGTCAAGTTATTTTGGTTATTTCCCATTACAGTATAATAGTGGGAATTCCAGTACAAATTGTCATCATTAGATTCTAGAACACTTCAAGTTACAGCATATCATGACAATATTTGAATGTCTTCATCTCAAGAAAGAATTACCTTTATGCTCGCACTCCAGTACACTAAGAAATAAGATAACCTAAGAAGTCCTAAACTGTATTCCATTTAGATCATTAAACAAAAGCATTGCCTATAGGATAAATAGTATTTATTCACAGAATTTACATTTGAAGTGTTTGGGTAAAATCTATGAAAGCTCTATCTATCTATTCCATCTAATTGCCAGTTAAGGTCCTAATTGTGTTCTATTTAGCCAAGCCCCACCAATTTGCTTGGTATGATTTTTAGTTACATTTTAGTAACTTATTCTTCCATTGATTTTCTTGCCTTCTGCTTTCCTCTTAGGTGGGTGGTTTGGGAAAATTTTTGGACAACCTGTTAAATTCTTTCTCCTGAATTCTTCCACTTGTGCATCAAGTAGTTATCTTTTCAGTCTTTTGTCTGAAACATGTTTACCCATTTTAAAATTCTTTTGTAAAAAAGATTTTATAATCTTTTTATAATTTTATAATTGTAAAAGTATTTTATAAGAGCATAGATATAACCAAATTTATTCAGAACAAAGGCTAGTATCCTGTACCTGACTGTGGCAAACTACAAAGAAATATGAGAACAAAGAGGAGAAAGAGTGTGCAAAATTTATCTCTTCAGCTTCAACTCAATGAGTTCCATAGCTTAACTACCTGATTAGGTTATATCTACTAAGTCCATCCAATGCCCTTTATTTCTTAAATTGCTCCCCTTCTTAATCTTTTTCACATTCCTCCCCATATTACAACCTGCTTCACATTCCCCTCAGCTGTCTGTTGTTCAAACTAAAGATGATAGGTCAGTTAACCTCTCCACTCATGGAGAGAGATTAAATCAATCTCATCACTTAATTACCTTTGTTGACTTTCTTTTCACCTCTTGCAGTTCTATCACTTTTTTTCTTTTTTTTAATTGGGGGAACAATACTTTCACTGTGTTGAGAATGTTTGAATGCTTATGAGACAAGTCATGGTTTTATTTTTGTTCTCTAATCTTTCCCCATTAAACCAATTTTTTTTAAACTACTAGTGAGCAGTGAGATGAATACAAGGGATCTTTTTGGTGTATAAATCAGTAAGGAATAGTACACTATATACTTTAATTATTCCAGGGGATCCATCTAATTTTAGACTTCTCCTGATCCCTCTACCAAATAGTCTCGTTTCAGATTATTTTGTGCTGTTGTCTTTCTTTTAAAGGTAATTTTTGAAATATGTCATTAGAACCCATACAAAAGATACAGAAATCATTGGAACTGTAAATGACTTGGAATCAGTCCCTTATATTTTAATAAGAAAATCAATTTTTTTTTCATGAGCACACTGAGTGAAACTGAGTCTGACTTCACCCTGCAGTGCTCCAGTTCTGCAAGTCAGATTTGACATACAGGTAAGTAGGACTCCTACAGTGAACACAAAAGATGATAGAAAAATTGCAATATTGGGAAAACCTAAGTTATGCCTACAGTATATTTTTATATACATAAGGAATAGATACTGAGCTGCTGCCAGAAATGGCTGCAACCCAGAAATATTGCAAAACATACTGTATTAAGGAACATATGATTGGCACTTGTTTTTTCAAAGTTAAATTTGTATAGACTCCTTTGTGCTAGACTCACTGCCACTGATTGATTTCAAATAAATTTCTTGTTGCTCTGCCAGATTTTTTCGTAGGTTTCTGAATCTCAGATGAGTTTCTTAATTCTCGTCTAATCTTGCCTACATGTCTCCCAGGGGTTGTTGCCTTATTTATCTTCCTTTTCACTGAAGCAGCGCAACCAGGAACTGTCACACCCACCAATAAATCTAGCCATAATTGTGAAATGTTAAAAATCCCTGAACATAACATCTTGCCTAGAAAGAATCTTGGTCCTTTCCCTTTCATTTTTTCTTCTCCTTGCTCCTCTTTTTGATACCTTCTTTCTGTTTGGAAAAATTACTCACAAGGATCTCCAGATAACATTATGAAGATCAGCAACACATCATTTCTCTCTCAAAACCTGCAGAACTCTCAAAAAGTTCACAATGAAGTTTAAACCTACTTATGCCTGTGATTAGAAATTAGAGATTAATAATGATTGACATGAACATTCCACAAAGAATCTGTAATTATAGCTGCACTAAATGAACAGGGGAAAAATAAAAAAGAAACTATGATGCCACTCAGACCTCTCCTTTTTTATAAAATTAATGAAATGTTTCCAATTTCATTTTCTGGGGCTGTTCAGAAAAGTATTTTTCTAGAAAGAAACCAAATTATGGCAAATATGCAGGACTTAAAATATTTGCATTTTAACTTTAATATACTCTCCATTCTGATTGCATGCTTTTTTTTTAATAGTTTAGGTCAAAAAACGATGTCATTAATTATAAAAAAGCAAAAATGTATGAATAATAGCTATATAATCAGTGCAATTCATTAAGTGAGCAGAAGCAACCTTGGCAAGAGTGTGATATAGATATTTTTTTTAATTTCTGGGAAATCTTTATATTCATTGTCCTCCATAAGTTTTCCATGAGATGTTGGTTCTTCTACAGCTGTTTGAACTCACACATTTACTACAAAGTCTCCAGACAGTAAATTTCAATATGAATTCCAATGATCCTTTACATTCCTAACTTGCAGCTCTCCACAGCCTGCAAGGATTAGCAATAATAAATAGTATTTTTCCTTACAGACGAGAAAGGAAGGAGAAACTAGACAAAGTTATTCACATTATTTGCTGTCAGCCTCACTGTTCCTAAGTGAGCAAATATGGTTACAGCCTGAAAGCTGCACCTATGGCCAAGCTGAACCTATGGACAAGCTGAACCTCTCAGACTGAGTCCAGGTGACTGAATCCCTGCAATCCTTTGGAGTAGAAATCAGTGTGAACCACTGAGTTGCCTGGGTTTCCTGACCTGGAGAGACAGATGATTCACATCAGTTTAGATTCAATATGACAGCTAATGTGTAGATGATGTGGAAACCTGGGTAATTCATGAAGGATAATCTCAATACAGTCAGCTGAAGACTGTCAATGTAGTCTTCAATCTCCAAATTGTCTAAGTAATAATTTCCATCTTGAGTCAAGTTATAAGCCCTTCTAGGCCTATGAGGAACCCAGAACTGGTCTCCCCACAAAAAAAAAAAAAAAAAAACCAAAAAACCCTCAAAACTTAGTAATCCTGAGAGTAATTATTTCAGCCACTGGAAGCTTTCAAATATATATGATTTTTCAAAATCACAAGCAAGGGGATATGCTGGAACTCCACAGATATTTTTATAGAAGATATGTAGAGACCTCATCTCAAAAACAGAGGCATTAAAAAAATTTTCACAAAATAGATCAAGATTATAAGTATTTTTGTATCTCTGGCAACTGATAAGGAAACTGTAAACATAAACTATGTTATTTTTAATGAAGGCTCTCTTATCCTTTAGGAAACTATTGTGTGTATAGGCAAGGAAACACCTGAGCAGTCTTTGAGAGAATGTCTTCACAGTGTTCTATATTACAGAGAATGACAAGTTTGTCACTGATGACAGCAGGTATTCAAACAGGTTTGAATACAGAGAGAGAGAATGATATGCTCTTTAAGAAGCCTCAGCATTACATCTGTAATAGTTTAAATGAAATTATTTTTAAAGATTAAATGAAAATATCATTTACATTGAATGTACATACAGACATTATATTTTATATACATTATACAATAAATACCTCTAAAATTATTGCAATCTTTTAAAATGTTTTTAAAAGACTGACATTTTTAGATTTTGATTTGGTTTTTAAACTCCTTTTTATATACACTTATAAAAAGAATTGGTTTTTTTAAAATACAACATGAAATCACTGAAATATTTGATTAGTAATAAAATCTTACTGCTGGGTACCCAACCACTTGTGCTACTTACTGCAGACCACTGAAATTAAGAATGTAATGGTTTATGGGTAACAAAATACTGATATTGTTAAGAGAAAAGTTACTGCCAGAAGAAAAATTATCTATCTTACAAACATAGCTTGTGTAATAGTTTACATATTAGGTAGGTCAAATACCTATTCAGTGATAAGAGATTTCCACTTGATTATATTTTCTCCTTCAGGACAATTTTATATGTATTTTCAGCCATTCTTACACTTTTTTCTTTCCAAATAACACCACAAGTTATATTATTTTTATAGTGCCAGAGGAAACTACCTCTGATTTTGATTGTATGTATTTATTAAAGAGTTTGTTTTTATGATTATGAGAATTATCTTGATAGCAGAGCCCAATCTTTAACCAATGTTACACAGGCAGTCTCCTTAGCTGTGTTACATCTTTTCTCCCTTCCTCTTTTTTTTTCATATTCTTTGTTTCCTTCACATTTCTTCACCTTTACTGACACAGCCCCCAAATATGTCTTTTTTGGCTTAAGTTTATGTCATCTTCGCAGTCCAGACATACTGACATATACAATATAGACAGATATGTATTTCTATGATTTTTTGTAATTCTTCCTTCGTCCCTTTCCTTGCATTGTGAGAATGTCAGCCTCTGTAGTCCTGACATCTCCCCAAATTGTCATGGAGTGCTTTTTCCACCATTTCCATAGTACCAAGATATGTTCCATGACTCAATTGCAAGCTCAAGAGCAAGACATCTTATTCGGACAGTGACAGGATGAGAAGAAGCACCTTTATCTCTCTAAGCATATGAGCACAAAATGGGAATCTTGGGGCTGACTCACTGGTAGTGCACGCCAATCACAGCTCCCTAAATGCACATGTACATGCACATGTATCAGAAATATATACATATTTAAGCACATACATAATCTATAAATACAGATGTCTAAAAAAACTCTATTGATGATATCCTGTTGTCTAATTTTAATTTAATTTTAATCTGATTTTATTCTGATTTATATTGATGCCACATGAATGCTCACATGATAAAGAAACTTAAGAGTAATGAGTGACAATAAAATCACAGAAAATCAGACAAAACAAACACAAAGTACGATATTTTGTCCATAAAATGGAGAATCTGCCAGAGCTTGTCAATATTCTGTTAAGAAATCCTGCAGCATGGTATGCCAGAAGCTCATTGAAATGAAGAGGCCTCTGTGAGACTTTGCCAATCCATCCGTGCACTCTACACTGCCCGATCAATAGGTAATGAATGCTTACAAAGTGACACTATCAGCAAGGGAAGTGTTTGTATTAATGAAGAAAAACGGGACCTAGGGAAGGAAATCCTCACACTGTTACTGCATGTCAGCTAAAAAGTCTTAAAGGAACTGAGACTGGACTGTTACTGTGGGGGGAATATTGCATGTGAAAGCCCAAAGGACAAGTTAGTTAGAAGAAACTCAACAGCATAGACATTCTGGACCATTCAATGCTATCTCATTAAGATAGATTTTTGTTATTAACAGCTTTTGTTATTTTTGAAATACCAACCTTTTTTCTAGCATAAGGTCTGATTAGGTTTGAGACTACACATACACACAATAAGAAGGACAGATCCTGTACGGAAAACATTAAGCTTAACAAACTGAACCCGATAATTGCTCCAACAGTGTAAGTGCTCCTGAACTCGTCTGGGGCTGTTATCAAGAAAGCAATATAACAGATTTTACTCACTTGTGGTTCTTATATATTTACTGCACGAAAGCAAAATGTCAAAGATCCTTTACTGTAAAATTGTAGTGAATAGCAGCATTTCAGAGCTGAGCAGCTGCTCTGTCGTGAGCTTGCTGAAGAGGCATAGGGAAGAGTGCATCTCCAGTCTATCTCTGTAAAGCTTATGAAAAAAAGCAAATGAGAACCTTGAACAGAGGTCCCATATGATTACCTACTGATCTGAATGGCCATCTGGGTTTGCAGCTCACTCCCACACTTGGGGTTGTACCTTGCTCCTCAGCTCATCTGCACATTTTTCCCTATACAGCCTGACTGTGGTATTTCTACCAGCATGCATTACTGATTTAAAGATGCATTCTCGTATTTCAACATCCACAGCAAAAGGTTTCATGCTCATAGCTGGAGATGACTTTCACCTGGAGCAAGCTGATCTGTAAAAATACATTATGGAGGACTGACTAGGAACATTCAGTGACTTTCTTCAGACAGAACTGGCATATATTTATGGTGATTTATTTAAGTTCAGTCATGGATATTTGCCTTCAGTCTCAGTAGAATGTCAGGGTTTTGTATGGGTTTTTTTGTTGGTGTTGCTTGTAATTATCAGGGATGATGTCAAGTCAAGAAGGTCGTATCACATAAATCATTTTCAACAAGAACACCAAACTTAGTAGAGTTCCTGGAAGTTAAGTTTATGCAGCTCTAATGCTTAATACACTCCTATTCAAGGTGACTTACTATTTTACACCCACTAAGAAAATGACATTGGTTAAGAATCTCTGCAATTTTCTTATCCTGGTCATTTGACATTTGCTTTTTTAGTGGTTAAAACTGAAGTCAGGGAAGCATTGACATCAGTTCCAAAACTCTATTTTTCTCTACAGGAAATCTTGTACAAGGTTCTCATGTTCAAACTGGGTAAAAGCACTGTCATTTAAGAAATGGGCAGTATACTTCTTTTAGTGGAAAATACTTTGGGTGCCTATTGCCTTGGGAAACCAGCAGAGAAGCCACAACTGAGAATCAGATACTACTGCTGTGAAGAAGAATATGTTTTACGCTTCCTTTTTTTCTTTCTCAAAGCTACTAGGGAGATGAAATTTTTTGCAAAAAATAGACATCAGTCTTAGTAAGCATTATGAGATTTTGCTACAAGCCTCTGTTACCTATGATGCGAAGAATAGTTAACAATCAAATTCTCCATTAGTCCTTCAAAACAATGCTAGAAATATAAGCAGACAAAAATTAATGAAAAATAAAACCAGACATTCCTAAACCAAAAAATCTTCTTAAAAGATATGTGGCAGGAAATGTAACAGGTAAGTTTATTAAGGAGTCGACTGATTAATAAATATTAGCACTCCCTTTTTGTAATTCTATGGTACAAAACATGCATTGATTTCTTCATGGACTCTGCAGAAACAGGAGAATCTGAAATCAGATAATTTCTGAAACTGCTACATGAACCACATCTATAAAATCAGATCAAGAAACATTAAAGGCAAACATTTTTATATGCTTCTGTATTCTCAACCAGAAAATAAATGCTTATCTGAACATAATTTAATGTGTACAGCTGCTAATTTAAAGAATGCAAGAGATATTTTAGGAGTTGATTTTGATTTTATCTTTTATGATATCAGGGAAAGAATATACATTTTCCCTTAAAGTAGCCAGAGGAAAATTGTCCTTTGCTTTGTCCTCCACTGCACTGTGCATGGTGGCAGTGAGTTACTCAAGTTATCTGGGTTACATGCACCTCAGGTAAACTCTTGGCTGTGCAAAATAGTCTATAGACAGTCTTACACTACTTGGTTTACAGAATTTTACCATATTTTATGCCTTCAATCAAGCACCATAGGTAGTAAAAAAAATTCTGTGATTGATTTTCTATGTAGTCTTCAGTACTTTTTGTAATTTTTTGTATTTTTTAAAGCAAAAACAAACCCCTCTCACTCTGAGTGACATAAAAAATAAGAATTACAGTCTTAACTGGTAGACATTGTTTTAACAATAGCAATTACTTGTAGTGGTATATTTATGTATCTATAAAAACTTTCAATGCACTCTTCAAATGTGAATTTGAATTAGTTTGTTTGCCTTGTATTCACTCTCTCTGACAACTGCAGATGTTTTGTTATTTTCTAATTGTGACTGTATAAATTTGCAAACATAAACGCACACAGTTTTTGACAACTGTTTATTTGTAAGATAGTAAATGTACAGATTTCTAGCTTTGCAGTTCATTTTGTAACAGCTTAAATAAATCTGAGCCATTTGCTTTTGTGAGTTCTGAAATCATGTGAGCAAAACAGTTAAATCAGCAGTTTCCACACAAAATTACCTGGGAGGATAGGATCTGGGAGTTATGTTTATACATAAGGTTATGAAAATATTCCTGTTGCTTTTATGTGCTCTGATGAGCCTCATTTAAGACATAACAAAAATATATGATTTTTGGGGTTGGCTACTGCCATCCTGGAGAAAAAGTGCTTTTTGTTCGCATTTATAACTCTTTGTTGGGCATATTTAAACCCCAATTACACAATTTGTATTACTCACCCTCACTCAAATGTGCAATGAGTAAAAAAGTCTTCTGCCATCCGTTCAGTATCTATCTGTTTTTGTTAGTAATAGAGGCCTGCAATTAAAAGCCTTTTTAAATTTCACTTCTTTATCTCAGACATAATGCATTTTTATACACTGGAAAAAGAAGGGGTTTTGTTTGTTTGTTTGTTTGCTTTTAACTCTTGAGATATTGCTTGACATTATTAGGAGAATACTGAGACTGTGGTTTTTTCTTTGTATGTCATTGGATCATCCTTTGCTGTAGCATATGGATATTTTGACATCCAACATGGAGTACATAGGGAAGAAATTAAAGAGGAAAAAGGAAAGCCCGCAACAACTCCCGGTTAATATTCTTTCTTTATTTAATTTGTGACCTCTGCAGACTTAAGAAAAGAAGCTTTTTGAGCCAGCTTGGGCCTTGTTCAGTGGTCAGATGAACAGTGGCTCTGTATCATTGATTGGAAAAAGCCATTTGGAATCAAATTCATGACTATGCTATGCTCCAGAAATGTTTTTGCCTGAATGATATGCAGGTCTCAGTTCACAAAGAGGGCCACACACAAAAGAGCAGTGATTAAAAGCGTTAAAGATATGGAAGTTTCTTGTGAAAGAATTGAATATTTCACATGAAGAAAGCCAGAGCTTGATGAAATACTCTGTTCCTTTGTATCTTTACTCATTCATGTGGCATAAAATTAAGAACAAAAGAGACTTCTTGATTAATGGCCTCTGCTAATCATTCCAGTAGAATACACAGAGACATTTTTTATTTGATTCCACTACCAAATTAAGTTTGCGTTAATCATAAATGTCACTTGCACAAAAATCACACATAAATATTCAGAGTGATCTATATTTTATCAGTTACAACACAATGCTTGGCAGCCAGAGTGGATTTAAACAAGCAATTAGTGAATAAGTTATTAAACATTTTAAAGAAATGTGATGCATGAAACCTGAAATAGAGGAGTTCCAAGAAACTTTACAGTGTCTTGACTACACAAGTGCCTGAGCTGGAGACAGATTTACCATGTATGAAAAAAAAAGTCATTAGAACCTAACATGCTACAGAATTTTTTTTCCTTACATTTCTTTCAATCTCTCTGACATAAACTTTTAAAAATTCCTTTGGTAAATCCCACAAATGCAATTTATGAGTCTTTTCATTAGATATGAATTTGTATTGGTTTTCCTCATGCTTCCTCTCTTTGCTCTAATTTATCATTTTTCAAGCCTGTTAATGACCATAACTTTAATGGGAAACAACATCCAGAGAAAATCTTTTAACACAGTGTGTGTATATATATATATATATATATATACACACACTGTGTTAAAAGTACAATTATATATATATATAATTGTACTTTTTTACTTGTACTTTTTAGTGCTCACAAAAAGGCTGCCTTCATGTTAATTTATCAAGGCACAATGCAAACAATGGAGGGACGTTTTTTCATATTTTGGTTCCTGTGGGCTAATGCTTTCTTCTTTAAATAGGATTATTGTTTACAGATTCCTAATTAAGCTTTGTGGAAATCTGTTGTTACCTTGTGTGAATTAGAGCTACAAAGCTTGATGCTCTGTTATTTGCATACTCCAAAAAATGGTCATGCACAAATTGATAAATTTGAGTCTGGAAGTGCAAAACAAAAACAAGAGGTAACCTTGTAGAACCTCATCCCTGAGCTCTTAGCACTTAAGATGAATTAAATAGTGTACAATGGAAGCAGGTCTTCAGCTGTGTGTGGAATCTTTGTTCAGCTATTTAATCTGGAGGTGAAATACTGCTTTTTAAACTTGAGAGGCTTAGTGTCTGGGAGAGGTACTGTGCATTGCATGTGTGTGGGGGGTGCCTGTGTGTATAACAAACGTATATATATGAAGTTACACTGGATGGTTACACAAGATATCAGGGTCTTATTGAGTGGAGGAAGGATATTAAGGCTTACAAAGAGTCTGGGGATGGAAGAACTGCAATTGTTTCTGGTAAGATTCTGTTAAGATCACACATGTTTAATATTTTTCTTCAATTCTCAGTTAATTTCCCTAAGATAATATTAGTCTCAGATTAGGGCATTTACTGGGGCTTAATTATTGACTAGGGTTTATAACCCAAAATATGGTTTTGAGCTATACGCCCCTCCCAGACAATCAATGATCTCCCAGCAGTGCCTCAGTGTGTGTGATTAATTATCATTACATTAAACATGATAGTTTAGAGATTTTTCAGTATCAGAACTGAGTAAAATGTTCCTTCACTTTCCTTTATCTGGCATGGTTTAGTAAAAGTGTACAGGCTGTGGCACAGTCTGGATCTCATAGTCTGATAAGTACTTTCTTCATGTTTGCATTGTGCCGAAAGGTTAACCCCACTGGCCCCGAGACTGCAATGAGGCAATCAGATTCTAAACCACAGAATCTAGAACATTGCCTCTTCAGACCTGCAGCTAAGAAGAAATAGGATTCTGAAATTCCACATCACTGCTCTTGTGCCCATCCCTTTAGCAGATGATCGAGGCAGTCTGTTTCTTATCAGTTTAGGAAAATTCATTACCAATATCACATCTGAATATATTCCATGCTTAAAATTAAGATGTAATCAGCAGTGCTAATGAACATGTGGCATGCTGGTTGGTTTTCAGCTCTGAAACGGAATGAATTTGGCTTCCACTGTTCACTTTGTTGGTCAAATAATACTGGTTAAATTTGTTGGTGAACCTCACTCATCTCCAACATTTAGTTTTATATCTCCTATTTTTGAAAAATCAAGTTCACTCATATATTAAATAAAAAACTTCACTGATTTCCTCTTTAGCTATTAAAATTATTTACAGAAAGCAAATGTGTGAATATTTAATCTTCTATTTGTGTTTAATTCAGCCTACAGCCAAGAGTATGAGACAACATTAAAGCATATTAACTGGGAAGGATACTAGAAAAAAAAAATTGATTTACAAACTTGGACTAGAAAACATTCTATCATTTTAACTCTTTCTAGATTATACTCAGTCTAGCACTGTTATTTGATAGCCTTAACCTGTGAATTCATTCCTTTCCTGGTTTCGAGGGATTCATTATCTCAGCATTCTATACATGGGAAGCAGTAACATGCCAGATACTCACCAGTTGGGGAAAAAAACCAAACTTCTTACTGCTTTCTAAAGCAACCCATGAGATGAGATGAGATAAGGCACAAAAATTGATAGAGGGGAATGCTGAAGAGGTAGTAATCCATAAAATACCTGATGGTTTACCTATTATCAAAACAATGTGGGCAGCATTATAAATTGAATTCTTAAAGACGAGATTGAAGATCATGAAGTAAATTTTTTTATAAAGAGGACATTACACCATTAAAGAAATAATAAGGTGTTTGGATAATTTAATAGAAAAACTATAATAATTACAAGAAATTTTGTGTATTTATTGTAGTGTTTTTTCAGTTCTCATGCTAATATAAATTCAGATTGTCCGTGAAGGAAATCTCGTACATAACTGTGAGCCAACAGGAAAATTTCTTAGTCTCT
Organism: Setophaga petechia; assembly: GCA_024362935.1. Classification (NCBI taxonomy): domain Eukaryota; kingdom Metazoa; phylum Chordata; class Aves; order Passeriformes; family Parulidae; genus Setophaga; species Setophaga petechia. The sequence continues at coordinate 18,668,621 of JANCRA010000015.1, forward strand.
TCTTACCTATTAATATTGTATTCATGGTTATGCAGCTTGGAAGAAGATAATTGATGTTGCTCCTGTCAACGGGCCTTGAAAACTGTCTCAATAAGGATGTGGATAATAAAAAGTTATAATATCAGAGGCATCATTAAAATAATAATTCAATCCTATTTCCCTTCATTTATCAGATTAGGATGATGGAATAAAATTCTAGGCAATTTTCTGCTGCATCTAATTATCCTTGAAGACTGGAAAATGGCTTATTTGCTTGTTATTTAGTTCATAAAATTTTACCTCTGCCACAAATTTTTATTCATTTGAAAAAGGAAATTTTAGTGGTTATTAAGTTAAAATTTATCTCAAAAAATATTGCCTTCTAGTTCAGACCAAAACTAGAATTAAGTATCTATGAATATTGGAAGAAATGTAAACTTTTATATGGGCAACTCAGGGATCATTTCTCATACTATTTTTTACTTTAAATAATTCCTCAAAAACTTCTTATTATAAAGACCCAATCGACAGAGAACATTGCCTGATTTCCTATAGTGACCATATATATTTTTCTACAAAATGTTTTTTTTCAAGTGTTTTTCCTGCATTCACAGACTAGACATTTCAATAAATAGTCATTCTGAGTTATCATGCTAAGCTCTGAAAAATTTAAATGCAAAAGCTTTGTTGCTAGAAGAATGCTCAAGTACTTAATAAAATTTTCAGTACAGATTTTTCTATCAAAATTACTAATGTGAACTGAAAAGTAGGAATACTTAAAAATGGGGTAGAATCTCATATAATTATGAATGCTTGAGTATTATTCTTTCCTCTTGTAAACTTTGTGTTTTGCTTGAACTATACCTGACTGACTTAGCTGAGAAAACAAATAAGAAAACCAATAGCATAACCAATGGCCTGCATTAAGAATATAGTATTGCAGCACTTCAGCAAACAAATAGCTGCATTTTTATTATCTGATACATCTAAATTATTAGTTTGAAACAATCAAAATAATTCTTTTAGATTGAAGCAATATTTATTTAGAGTTCTGATGTGTGTTAGAAGTTATCAGAAAAACACATCTTGCTCTAGCTGAATAATATGAAGTGTCATTATATGTGGATTTTATGAAACGTTTACCTCAGGTTTCAATAGAATTATTATATTCAAAGTTAAAGACTACGAAGAGGGCATATTGGCAGAATATAAAACTCTATAACTTGTAAAGTATTTCCATTATCTATACGTATTTCAGAATTTTTAGAGTCAAATAATATCTATTCCCAGACTGCAGCTGAAATCAAGATTCCCTACCATTTCCAGTCCAAGTAGATTTGGTTCCAGTGTAGTCTTCAGGCAGCACAAACCCTCCAGTAGATGCATGTGTACATATTTTAGCAGAATAAAGAGCAAAACAAAACAAGCAAGACAGTGGATAGATAATCCTAAAATAAAAAAAATATGTTGCTGAAAAAATAATGTGTAGCTTTTCCTCACTTCATAAAATGATGATCTTCATTGTTTTCCAACAATTTTTCCAATGCATTTTATGGATGTCAGTTACACAAATCTTGGGGAGCTAATCTGGATAAAGTCATAGGTAAGCTTCTCTGGCCCTCAGGCACCTCAGTCTTGGCAGTCTCCTGCTGTTTGCTATCAATGCAAAAACCTGCATTACTTCTGTGTCCCATGAGGGCTATTTAGTATTCAGTATTGTGTGTTTTATTCTGCCTTCAAAGGTTTTTCATTTTATTTTATGTAGTTAGACTGTACTGTAAGTGGTTCATATCACAACTTTGCTTGTCTCAGGTGGTTTTTTAAATGTATAATAAAGCATCACCCACCAGCAACACTGTAGTTAATATCTGTTAATATTTCCACGTTAAGCTCCTACACTCAGTATTTAACAACACAGCTGAAAAAAATCTCAGGGGTGAAAGCTGACACTGAAAATGAGTGAATAGGTAAGAAAGTCTGATGGTTTCTCTGAAAATACATTAAATCCAGTGGCACTCTGCAGGTTGAGACATATTAATTTTCTGAATGCCTTTTTGCTGAAGTACATCTGGGAAAGATTTCATACAATTGTCACTTGAGCTTTATGACTACTGCAGGCCTGTCTTTTTTTTTCTCATTGTGAAGAACTTCTAAATTATATTAAATACTGCCACACCTTATGTATGTGTTTTGCATCCTAAGTGGAATTAAAAATGATTGGTCATAAAATGACAAACACATAGTTTAGAATATTAGCTGGTTTTATATATCAATTAAAACTTAGAATTAGGTGTTTTATCTTTATATAACACACATATACATGCAAAGATGGTGGTGTCCATTAAGAAATTAGCATTTATCAACATTAGCTGCATCACAGTAACTTAGCAACATAAATTAATGGTTTTTATTAGGGGAAAATACTATGGCACCTCAGAATTCATGGGTATAACATTTATCAGACTCTGGCTTTTCATTGCTGATATCTTGTAATATTGCACACAATCTAGGGAGGACAAACAAAAAATTGAAAAAAAATTATAATAAAAGAAGGTCTGATTTTTTTCTGTTTGTTTATTCAGCTTTAATTACTAGTTGAGGTATGAGAGTTTCAGGAAGGAACTCAAAAATTCATTCCACTTCTCTCTCCTTTCTGATTATGCATCTAGATTTGCATAGACTCTTGAAATTTTTGAGAATCAATAATGCCTTGGAATTTAATTCTTTACTTAAATTAAAACTAGGAGAAGCTAAGATAGCTTCTTTGCATCTATGTGTTCCCAACTTTTTCTCTAAGATTAGAATTTTTTTAGGTTAGAATTTTTGCAGATCATCCAAGAAATTAACACAAATAAAAATTAGTATCCCGAGAAGCTTCATTTTAGTGTTCAATAACTGCAATTTCATGTTAAATTGTTAAGTCAAAACTGACAGTAAGTAGGTGACTGAAACAACCATTAAATTACACTGTTTTCAATCTCAAGAAAATCTATTTATTCTTTATTCTCAGGTGTCAAATAGTGAAGGTTTGACTGAACTCCTGTAAAGTTATCTTTGATAAACATTGGTGAGTGATATCACCAGCACATTCTCTCCAGAGGTTTATTTATTTCCTGCTGGTTGCTTCAGTAATTGCTCAAAGTCATTTCAGCAACTTTATCCTGTAGATGACGAAGTTGTTTTCCTGAATGGATTTTTGGTCTTAGTGTTGGGCTTTCTTGAAGATACCACAAACTACTTTTCTATTTTAGCTAAGACAGTTGAGTTCATAGCAGGCAGTTACAGTATGAACCAACTCAAATCTTTGCAAGCCTCAAATCTTCTTTCAAGAAAAGAAATCACTCACAAAATGTTTTACAGTAAAAGCTAAAGTGTTCCAGAACTTTAGGTCCCACTTGCAGGCAGGGGTAGCTTTTGTGTCCTTTTCACTGGAGAGCAAAACTGTTGATATGTGGAGTGCTGTGCTTTACCAATTTTGCTGCAAGACAAATTCTAGAGGCACAGGCTGTTGGGCTATGTCAAAGTTAGTTTCACTTCACATTAATTAAACATTGGGCCATAAAACAAAGGCAAGTTACTGACAGGTTTCCAAAGAGCTGCAGAAAAAAATGTATTATTGGAAGCATGTGATCATCATTCTGGTATATATGTAAAGTGTCACTTTATCTTAATTGAGAACCATGGCGCTGAATATCCAAATACATCAAGTGAATTACCAAATTTACAAGGTACCAACCATTTTAAGGTAAGTAGATTGGGATAATGAACTATTAAGGACAAAATTTCAAATTTAGTTTTTTGATAATTTTAAATGCTTATTGAATCAATACATTGCTGAAGAGGTAAAGGATAAATTGTTTCCTTATGTTGAGTACATAGTACCAACAGCAAGAATTTTAGACCAGGTGCTGAAATGAGAAGAGACTTTTGCATGGTTGCTAGTGTTTATTAAGAACATTTGTGAAAAATGGCTAAGAAAGAAGGAAAAAAAAAAAGAATTAAGCAGTGCCAAGCCTTCAGTCATTCAGAAAAATAGAGGAACTGAGCTGTCGGTTACTATGTCTTGTTCTTGTAATCATAATATTTGAAAATTTCTTCCTTTTTGGAGACTACTTAGTAGCTACTCCACTTCACCGAAAGAACTTCTGAAGAGTTCTAAAATTCTCAAAAATATTTTACTCTTTTTAATGTTATTTTTAGTTTAAGGTTTTGGAGTTTTACATATTTAATTGTACTCCATAAAAGCTTAGAAAGTGATCCAATTTTAAAATAATAAAAGGGAAAACATGAAGGATCTCCTTTGAATATACTGATTTTCAAAATTTTTAGAATTTTTTTTTAATTGATTAGGTGGATCCAGGAGATTTCACTGGGATTATTTTATTAGTTTCTTCCAATGAATTTTTGATAAAGAAATTATTAATCTAATAGGGGGAAGAGGGGGAAGGAGGAAGTATCTATACTCAAAACCCCAAAATAAATGGAATGATCAACCGTGAAAAGACGATTATTTTATTCTAAAAATGTCAGAGCAGTAAATTTTGACATTAGTGAATTAGTATTTCCACCCATATGTTTCTCTCCAACAACATTCTGGTGTGCTGGCATTCACAGCCTATTCTGTTTATGATGTGATCACAGGCTGAGCAAATATGCTTCCTTCAAAGTGCCACTGACTGGACTCTTTCCAGCTTCAGTGGTTCTTGCAGAGAAGCAGACCCTACAGGGACCCTGAGCAGGGCTGCAGCTAAGTGCCAAGCCTTTGCCCAAAGGACAGGGAAGTGCTCTTTTGATCCAGTGTCTGCATGAACTTAGCAGAAAATGGGCATGTGATTGACTTAGTGGGTTTCCTGTCATCCACTATGGGATTCGCCTTCGTGTTGTTTCCTAAATCTTTGATGTGAAATATGATGTGAATAACATTGGGTAGTTTCAATCTGTGGTTTTGCAAATGGATTTTGAAACCTGATTTCGAATGGCAAAATGAAGCCACGTAGCATGAAACAATGGATCCATTTTACATGCACTTTTTATTTTTAAGAAAGTGAAATGTTTCATTTGTGCATATAGCAGCTTGGACTGCTTCTTCACATGCTTTTGAATGTGTTTGTGTTGCATTTTTTTTAACTACTGATAAAAAGGTTTTTTGAAACAAGTTTAAGTCAAAGGATCACATCTAAAAGGGCAAGGTAATGCTAGCAGCCTATCAGGAAGTCAAATACATGACAGCTCTGAAAGCAAATGCAAAGCTGCCAATATTGTCTGGGGAGTGAGTCAAGAAGTCAGACGCTACCAAAAAAAAGATCCTCTGCTGTTTGGCATTTTGGGGTCTCATGGGTGCCATTGAAAGACAAAAAGTTCCAGTGCATATTAAAAAACAATATGGTAGACCTCAAATGCCCCTGCTATTCTTGAGGATAACTTCAGCAGCAATGGTGTTAAAAAAACCCCACCAGCATCATATCTGTTAGGATGTGGAAAGCATATGAAAATAAAAGCAATTTTCAAATTCATCTTCTTTGCTATATTTGGGAATCAGATAAGTTTAGGTGTAGCTCAAGATCCTGAGGGGAGGATGAGCTAAGTTAAAAGCAGAGTTTTACTAAATCCAGCCTCCAATACTAGCTTTTGAATCAGCTTGCTCCTGCATCAGATAAATTTTAAAGAAAAAGAGATACATAGCAAACGGTCCTGCAAATAAAAACTAATCTAATAAATTTTATTTACATTTTATTTAGTGTTGAGGATAAGTCTTTGACTAGATATTCTTTTAATCAAAGATTCATAAGATTGACCTTGATTTGGGTTATTTATCTGGGTTTTTTTCAAATTTTCTTCTCCCATCATTTTTAGGCTTGCTTTTTATAATACATTTATGCTTAATATTCAATTACATTAGGAACTGGAGTAGATAAATTTCCTGTGCTTTTTCTCTAAACACTTATTTCCTTTAAGTTAATATCAGTGTACTCCTAAAGTGCTGCTGTCTTGTATATTAGAGGTGAAATTTGTTCAGAAGTATTAGCAGAATTTACCATAGAGGTGTTTTAAAACTTCTTTAAAATGATTCCACTACTATGGATAAAGAATGGAACAGAAGAATATAATGTTTAGACAATTATCATAAATATCTGAGTTTATTGACACTAAGCTGGAATAGTACCTGGGAAGTATGAACCAGTACAGATAAATATGAATTTCTGAGTCTGCATTTAATTTTAAAATATTTTAAACCACTATGCCTCTTAGTGTCATATTTTCTCTTGAGGGGGTTAATAGAATTTTTCCAGTGGTTTTGTGCAAAGATTATTAATGTGATAGCTCATTTTCATTTGACTACATTATTTGAAAAGTACTAAGATAATTTTAATAGCCTTTTAGAAATTTCTGTATTTGTCTTTAAACACAGGGAGGTTCTTCGAATTTTAGATAGATGATGAACAGAATTCAAGACTACCAGAAACAAGGAAAGAGAGGGCGAATAATGGCACTTCTCGTTATGTGACATAAAAACACATTTTCAGATTCCACTACTACCAGATTCCTCTGAACACCAAAATTAGAGTGCAGACAAGATTTCCAACTACCAAAACATAAGGCATTGAAAGAAGCAGTGATGCTTTGAAGGAGGAAGACCTTGCTTTTAAGCAAAGAAAATCTTCCTCACCAACACAAGAATTACTCAGTGTGGTTTTTTACATTAAAATCACATCTTAAATAATGCTTCCTTTTTAACTTATGCCAATTCTCTGATACATCGGAAAGACTTCAGAATATTTATTTATTCTCAATGCATCCATTATTTTTGTTTAGGGAGCAGTGTCATAAATATCATACTGACTAGTTATTTTATTATCATGAGCATCAACAGGGCTTTTCTGAATTCGTACAGTTTAAAATCATTATCTTCAGAGACCAGAAGAACTGTGGAAGGAAGCAGAACATTATCCCCCAATAGGTAAGAAGTGAAATTTTAATGTGTTACCATAATTTTGCATTTTGTCTGGGTTTGTCATCTAAAATGGCTGAAATTAAATAATGCTGAGATCAATTTAAGTTGAGAGGTATGAATCCAGAAAGTGAGTTTGTAAGTAGCAGGAAAAACTGGTACAGAAAACTGTAGCACATCCCACTGTGAGTAATGACTTGTGAATAATATGTTCAGTTACAGTTGAACATCAGCCAGTTACAATTTAACTCTCTTCATAGTATCAGGATCTTTTCCTCATTGCATTCTCTTTATCTTGAAAGAAATTACATGATTTTATGTTTTGTTCCTGAACGACACAATTTTGCAGTAAAGCTCCAAGCATACATTTTAGTTTAACTAACTGATACTGCTAAACTGGTGCTGGCACTGCTAAAATCTCCCCTTTAAATCAACGTGAAAAACAGTGTGACTGCAGACCCATCCTTCAAGCCTGCAGGTAAGAATGTTAGTATGTCAATAACATGTCTACACTGGCTCACATAATGTCCCATTGTGCCTCAAAACACTGTACATCTGTGGCAAACAGAACTCATTTTGATTTCTATTTCTCCTAGACCTTTGAGAGAGCAGAAGATGGCACAGGGAGTGAAATGTTAGATTTTACAAGTGTTGAATGTGTTACATCGACACTTTATGTGCCTGTAAAAAGGATTTTTACTGTCTGAGAGATTGTCTTCAGATAAAAAGATGCAATTTCAAAAGGATAAGACTTCATTTTTCTTTCCAAAATTTCTAAATCAAACACTTATTCAAGAGCCTCCCCAAGTGTCCACACACAAGTCAGGATCAATAAAGATCCACTGTGACACCCATGACACAAACAGCAGCTTCTCTGAATCTGTAAGGGAAATGACCAAAAACAGAGGTGATCTCTCTTTTCCTCACAATAAGCCACTGACATAACAAAGTACAGAAAAAAATTCCCAAAACAAAAACAAAAAACCCCAAAAAACCAGCAAAACCAAAACAACCCACAAAAAAAACCCAACAAAAAAGTCGCCTAAGGATATGGGATTATCTTCTTGTTTTTATCTTTGAATAAGAGGGGAATATTTCTTCAGCTTTGATGGACACCTTTCTAATAGAATGATATTTCAAAGGATGCACAGCCACCTTTTGGTTTACCAAGATTTATAGATGACTGTATTTAATTCGTACTTTGAAGTAGCAAGAGAAAAACAAAACAAAACAAAACAGAACAAAAGCAGTATGATTAAAGATTGCTCTTGCAAATCCTAGAATGGCCTTGGAATCAGCACTTAACACTGCTTAGACTGTTTTAAAGCCACCTTGAGCCTCACAGCTAGTTGAAATAAGTGGAATGGAGAGAGAGAAATCTGGTAGGGACAGGAAGATTGAGCAGGGTGTGGAAATTCAAGTAGATAATCAGAAAAATATTTATCTAAGAGTTCAAAATCTAAGGATATGATGACTACTTAAGAATTTGGTTTAACGGTGTATTTGAAGAAGCCTTACTTTCGTGAACTGACTGAATATATCTATATATAAGACATGGTATTTTAATATTCTCTGAGATTGAAGTAAACACACAGGCTTATTTCAAGTTTTGAAGTTTTATAAAAGTGTCTATGACCAACATGAGAAAACAGTTTCTTCATGCTTTTCTGTATTCAAAATATATTCTAATGTAAAAATAGAATAATTTAATTGCAGTAACAAACTCACTGATGTGTGTTTATCTTTCTTTTACACACAGGGATTTACTAAAAATCACCTTATGGAAAAGTAGTGCTATGTGCTAAAATCCAAACTCAATGGAGCACTACACATAAAAGTTATTAAAATCAAATGGTTCCTTTAAACTTTAAATTCAAACTCAGAGCAGCAGCTAATCCAAAAGAAAATTAAGTGAAATGCCCTTCTGGGAAATGGTAAAACTAGCCTACCAGGGGAAAGAGTTAAATGATGAATCAAACTAAGAACAATGAAATTTCTTGGAAAATGCACATTTTCACAACATGCACACATCCTGTGTGCACATATTCAAACATTAAACAATCAAATTGCTTAATTACCATAAGAGAATACAGTTCTAAAAGTCATGTGAGCACCTTCTAGTCTCTCCTTTTTTATTGACCTGCCTAAATTCAATGACAAATAGCTCTTTCAAACCTTTTTCTTATTGATATTTTCTCATTGTACAAAATATAAATGTCAAACCTTTAACAGACCAATCATATTACCAATATATAAATCTGATTTATGTTTTTTAACCCCAAGGTCAAGTGTTAGGGAAAACCATCCTGCTTCTGACAACCTTTGTAGATCACACACTCAATCAAAGGCACTTTGGTAATTTATATGACATGATGATTAGCCCACAGTTTCTCCATAAAATCTGAGAGGAAATCAAATATTCACAATGTTTGGTTTTGTTCTTGAAGAGTGTCAAGAAATAGGTGGAATTTGTTTAATAGGAGCAACCTAACACAGGTAAGCACATATGATACTATAAAGGATGGGTAGACTTCCTGGCCCTCCACAGAAACCACCCATTGTGTTTTCAGTGGCTGTGCAAACCAGGCCATGTCCCAACAGGGTTTGGATACCTGAACACATGACTGGACCTTCTACTGGTGTGTGGCTTTAGATGTCTTTCAGTTACACACATCTCCACCTCACCTGATTCTTCACCTGAGACCTTGTTTGCTTTCCTATGGAAAAACAGATGCTCTAAAGAATTCCCTCACCATACAAATAATTTTGCCATTTATTTATTTAGTCCAAAAACATTAATTTTTACTAATGCTGTTGTTATTCTGTATGAATGGCCGCCTCTCTAAATGTAAGCTTCACTCCAGAAACACAGAGTTGCAATCGTATACGGTTTTGCTCTTTAAAATTTGAATATTTAATAAATTAATCTAGATGTTTTTGCATCAAGAGATTATGAATTCATTATCCTCAAGCAGATTTTGTCTTCCCTATGATTTTTTTATATAAGGATATTGTGCTAGAAATTTTGCCAATGAATGAAGGAAGTGCGTGAATTTAAAGATTGATACATTTCCTCGTTAAGGGAACTTGTCAAATACTAATACTTGTAAAGTCCTGCAAAGTGCATCTAATGCATCTGATAAAATCACATCTCTACAATATGTTATTGAGTAATTAGTGTTTAAACCAGAAGTTCTACCTCTTATTAGTCATCTTTATGCTCAGATTGCATAAGCTAAATTGATTGCTTAAGGATCCACAAATACCATAACCACAAATTTTATGGTTTTATGTAGGATATTAGGAAAAAATTGCCTCATTGTCTTCAATGTAAAACAAGATTACTTTTCCCTAAGCAATGCAGTAGAGGGTACATAAAATCAAATATGTGAAATCATTGGTTCCCTAATGCCACTGTTCTCAGTAGAGATAATTGCTTCATTCAGTTCATAAATTCTCTTGCTTGTTTGCATTTGTAGCTCTCCCACAGAACCTCACTTCACTGGTCTAAAATTAGATGTTGGTTCAACTCCGTTATTTCTGACTGAAATATAGTAAATTGACAGCAGTTAAAGATGGATCCTACATCATTATTACTGGCTTTTGCACAGAGATCAATGAAGATCCAACAGGATTTCAGTAATTTATTTGCTCTCTGATAGTGCCTTAATACTCTCTCACCCTTTCAGAGAGCTTTTCTGAGTTCTCACTATGTCATAAATGAAATGCCCTATGTTTTCCTACATATGTATTTATTTCTTCTCAAGAGACAGAACATATTAATTCTGAGGGGAGATCTGGATGAAAATAGGAATAATCAGTAATTTCTTCTTATTTTTTGATTATGCCTGTATTTGAGAAGCCCCAACTATATAACTGATACAACAGCAGAATTTACAAAAGGAACCTGGAACATTTTACATATATATAATTATAATTATCACCCCTTTATCTAACAGGTATTCATTACCTGCTCCAACAACAAGAGAAACTCTGACTTTGTAATCAGTCAACAATATATATTTATTTTTTAATATCAGAGTGATTAATACTAATTTACACTTTGAACTATTTTTTTCTTTGGCTTACTATAAACAAAAAATATCTATCAGCTACTCAGAATTTTGGAGCTCAATTATATATAAGCTCAATTATATTCCTTCTACACTGCTGATGTAATTTTCATGCCCATATAAAAATTTGTGCATTAGAAATGGACTTATATGCTGCCATTAAGCCTTGTATTTGTGAACTTTTTAGAAGCTTGGCAAATAATCCCATTTGCCTTTTTGTGATAAAGATGTCATCAAAACAATGTTTATTTTTTTAAATAATTTATTTTTATTTAGTGAATCAATTGAACTGTTTGCAACTTATGCTAACATCCATATATCAAAACTTCTTATTGAGCTACAACAAAGAAATTCCTCAGTAAACTCCTTTTATGCTGGGGTTATATTTGTTTCAGTAAACTTCACTTTTTTTCAATGTTTTACAACATACATGTCAATTTTTTGACCTTTGAGATCAGTCTACATTGGAAAATCACTTTTAATTTCACCATCTCTGTGTCACAAAGAACTGCTCAGACCATTTGATTCACAATGGAATAAAATGGTCATAGTAATTCCTCTTTGTTCTTTTGATCTTTTCAATTCCTTTTCTGGGGGAAAAAAAGTAGAAGATTTTAGGAACACGAATACACTAATAGAATACAAATTGAAATATAATTGTTTAGTTTTCTCATGTCTCTTCTAAATAAGTTACATTTGGAAGGCTTTCTCAATGGTAAGAAGAACTCAAAATCAGTAAAAACCTCTCCAGCCAAATTCTGCAGTCTAGTGAAGTCTTTGTCACAATAAACAGCAATGTACCATTATTTTATAATACCTGGTACTTTTCTTTAAATTATTGTGTATTCTGACTTGTTTTCTTCTCCCAAATGGCTCGTCTCACTAGAAAAATTATACAATTTCATCACTTTCCATAATTTAATTTGTATTAATTCAATATAGTTGTTCTTACTTTTCTTCATTTCCCATTTGATAAATGGTGATATTCAACCAAACTGCAGGGCTCATCATTCACGGGCTTAGCTTTTGAGAAGGGCTTCATCAAAGTCAAGTATCTAGCCCAATGTATCAAAAGTGGAGGCATTTGTGATTTTTCTTGTAAGTTTTCTCTTTACTGCTCTATGACACAAACTAGCCAGCCCTATGGAAGTAAAAGAAGCAGCACTTTTCTAAACAGTGCTATTTCACCAAGCTTGCAATGAGCCATCCAGCTCTCTTTGAAGAATGAGGCATACAGATCTGCATGTGTTTCTAAACAAAATATTCCTTGAATTTCTCAAGAATCTACCTTAATTTGAAAACGACAATTGTTGAACTTGGGGAATGATTTCCAACAGAAGACTAATATTTTTACTGTTTAAATTGAAATATTTTGATGCTAACATTAATTTGAATCCCATGTTTCTCTGGATCAAGTTCAAACAAGATAAGAAAAAAACACCAAATATAAAAACTGAATGAGGTATGCTCATTTGGAGAAAATACAAATACCATATTTAATTTAAGCTTTTTACTTAAAATATCTCAGAGTTTGTTTTGGTCTGATTGTGTGTGTGTGTGCGCGTGTTGGGGGTATATGTTGTTTAGAGTTTTTTAACCAGTTAAAGAAAATAATATTACTTGCTTTTGTTTTATATTTTCAGTTCTTATGGAACTAAAACCCTAATTATTTAAACATCTTTATATCAGTTTCTCTATATTTTCTTAAATTTAGATTGTTGCTATATGGAATGAAACTAAAAGTTCTGACATAAAGTGCTTCTACTATTTTGCACCTTGGAGGATGCTTCTTCACATGATGGGTATCCATCCAACATTCATCACAGACCATTTTTTGATTTTGATTAGTTCTTTTATAACATAGACACTAAAGATTCTTCAATTATATATATCTAGCAGTCTTCCTTTGATTTTGAGGTAATTTTTTTTTTTTTTTTTTTTAATCTAAACATGGTTACTTTCTAGATTTGCAAAACAAGCATCCAAAATAGTTTTTTGGGAAAGCAACCAAAAAATAAAAAAATATTCTAAATTTTTAATAACCTGAATTGTAAGTGGAAACTGGTAATCTCACAGAATCTCTCTTCTGGAAAATGTAAAGGAGGTTTTATTAAACTATTCTGAGAGTGGCAGTGACATGCAGTTAAGGAATCAGTGTAGCTCCATTAGGTGCAGCTCTTTTTAAAATGAGCGTAGTGGGTAACTCAATGTACTCCAGGTTTTCTTTCTGTACAGCGCCATCTTCAGAGTAATATTTCATCTCAGCAGCACCTTGTGATGATATATTACTCAGATGCATCATCAGCCTGAACAGTGTTTCAAATGATTTATAGACCTGGTAAATCATTAAAGTGAGGCACAACAATGTATTATTCAAAGATGGCACCATATGGGCAAGAAGCTTTTAAATGCATAGTCAACACAAACCCAGAGCACAGCATAAAGCACAAACAAATTCATACCATGCAGAAAGCAGCTGCCCTAAGCTTGCAAAAGAAGGTTAATACCAAATGAGCTCCAGCCATGACAGAGAGCTCTGCTCCTCTCCTCCCCTGAACCATGACAGGACAGGTGGAAATGGCCTCAAGCTGTGCCAGGATAGGTTCAGGTAGGACATCAGGAGAAGTCTCTTCACTGTAAGAGTGGTTAAGCATTGGAAACCATCATCCCTGAAAGTGTCAAAAAATGACTGGACATAGCAGCTGGTGTTATGGTTTAGTTGACAATGCTGGTGTTCGGTCAAAGGTCGTACCTTAATGATTCTATGATTCATAAATCTGAACAGCAGTGGATTTTTACAGGAAATACTTTGAAATAAGACAGACACATATGAGAAGTCTCCCAACTGGAATAATGGGCAATGGATCCCAATGCTTATCCTTAATAAAATTTGTGTAGGAGATGTGCACTTATCTCAGTGCCAACACATCTTAAATACCCACTCTCAACACAAGGAAAGGGAACATGTTTCTGTTTATGCACAGGTGTAGGTGGGTAGAAGTGTGCAAGGAGCACAATAATGAGCTTTGTTCTGCTGATTTTGAATATACTTCTGGGTCATTCTTTTAAATGGATGCAGAACCAGCACAGCAGAAATTTTCTCACCCCTGCTTGTGGTTACAGGACTTGGCCAAAGCCTTTCAGCATGTAGCACAATATAAGAGTTTGTGAAAAGAATTTTGCCCATAAGAATTTGACAGTAGCTGGAAAAACTAGAACTTTAGTAACACGTTTTATAGCTTTTTATTTCTTGCTATTGTAAATTACTTCCTACCCTACAATAGGCAGACAATACAGATCTAGTTATCTTACAAAAAATGCTCTCAAGGAAAGAAAAATGAGGAAGCTTGGTATGACTAACACTGACATTTTAGTTACCCTTGAATGTAGCAGTTTCTCTACACACAGCAATGCCCTATTAGGGGTTTCATAGCTTCTCTTCACTATCTATATTCTGTGGAAATATTTATTTCTGATGGGAGCAGGCCTATTTCCTTCCAATCCTCCAACTTGACCTTGAAATTTTCTTTCAAGTAGCTTGTTGCACCTTTAACAATGGTCCAGCACTATGTAAAGGGAGTAGAAAAGAGTAAGCCAACTCTTTATGAACACGTACCTTAAACTTCACAATGAGGGTTTGTGCAATATTTTTGCAACAAAGGAAATAATTAAAAGCAAAAAAGATCAAGTTCAAATGTTTTCAGTGCCAAAAACCCAACAGGACTAAGGTCAAAAGTTGATGGGAAAGAAACTTCTAGTCCATCAAAATATAATCACAAAACCAACATTCCTTGAGACATCCAGTTGCAGTGCTCCACATTTTGAATACACAAACACAGCAAAAGAAAACCAGTAGGTTTTGAGGTTTTTTTGATGTTTAGGTTTTGAGAAGAGGAGGTGCCTTTCTAGCTGTGATTGTATTTGGGAAATATATGAATTTTCTCAGTTTAGCTTCTCTTATGTCCTCTCTCTGATGGCACCTTTTAAAATCCATTGTTTAGTGACTTTCTGTACCTCCATTTAAACAAATTTGCTTTTCCAAGCATTTTGTGCCTTTTGTGTAAAGGAGATCTACATACTTCTTCAACACTCCAGAATCTTTAAGAATGTGCTGCACGATACATGAATATCTGTTGAGGAAATTAGGGAAAGAAATTAGGAATCTAAATTAATGTATTTAATAGGTCAAATTAAGGTTGCAATATGGGGTCTTTCAGGTGGGTTTTCAGATTGAAAGAAGGAAAGAATAGAAAAAGAGCTGGATAAAATGGGTTTCAAGCACATTATGTATCACCTGAGCAAACAGAGAACGTAAGTTTTCTAATGTAATAAAAAATATCATTCAAGATTGAACTGCCCTAGGTGTCCAATTTCAAGAAGCCAAATTATTTAGCATTTGTTGACATTCCTGATTTTTTTCAGGAACGACATTTTTTCCCCATGAGACCTGTTTTCTGAAGCTATTCTAATTTCTGGTGATATTTCTTATCTCACCCTCAAACTCCCAGCTAATTTAAAATTCCATCCATTTATCTTTGTGAGATAACATCCAAAGCCTTTTAACCACCCCTTAGTATGACTAATGTACAGATATCGAATATTTTACTGAAGGAAAAAGTGACTCATATTTAATTATATAGAGCTAATTATTGTAAGGAAAAAAAAAAAGCTTTCTGTTGAACCTTTTTCTAATTATATATAGGCCATATGGAAACACAGAAATCATATAGGAAATAATTGAACTGTATCTATTGCATGGCCTGAACATGAACAACTCTATTAAGAGGCCTATTTTGGTGTAGAAAGAAATGTGGAATAAAGGCATAACCTGATATCAATCTGTAATTTTCCTACTTTGTTTGAGTTTGGATCAAAATAATTTGATTCTTCTAGTCACAGCACAGCAGGAATAACCTGATTTTCCTAAAATCTAACAGTTTTATTTACTTTGCAATAGCAGCACCTTTCAGGACCATTAGATTGATGTCGCTCCAGTATATAACTAAGAATGCCTTAAAATGTATTGGTCCCTGACAAATAATAGTTTTTTTCTGGAGTTGCACCTTTTCTCAGTTATAAAACTGGCCTCTTAAAAACACTGAGACTCTTTAAAAAATCATTGACATAGAGATATGTGTTTATATATAAGTAGAACTTTAATCTCAACATCTATCATGTTCATATATCTTTGACAGACCTAATGTAAATAGAGGTATTGTATTTCTACATCAGAAGATTCCCTGTCTTCTGCAGATACTCAGAGATAAAGAAGGTGATCTTATATTACTTATATCAAATTTAAAGGGGATTCTGAAAATATCATTATATTTTTACTTGGTTTATTTAGTTTAATTTTCTGATAGCAATAATAGACTATACTGGTGCACAGGAATTTTGATCTACTGAAAATTAAGAGGCACGAATGTAGGAGACCAAAAATCAGAAAAAGTAGTTGGCACAAATTTGAAAGAAAAGACAGGATTTAAAATTATGAAGTAAAAAGAAGAAAAGAGTTGCATTTGGCAAATGACAAAAGTGTCATGAAAAGAATGACTTTATGTCTAATAGTTGGAGGAAAACTGCAGGAAGAACTTGTATTTTTATGAACCAGGAGAACAGAAATGTCGGATTCTTTCCTGCTTAACGGTTCCCTGAAATGGAAAGAGATAATTCCTTAATAGAAATATCAGAGACTGAGAATCTTAGCCTAGAATAAATTACTCATAAATTGATCATTTATTCAGATTTCTCAGTTCTTAAGAAACTTGAGCTGAGATGTTTAGAAGGCTGTCAAGGTATTTAAAAATATTCTTATTTCATAGAATAACTAAAGGTGAAAGGGATCCATAATGATCATCAAATTCAACTTTCAGCTCCTTTCAGGAATACCTAAACAACCTTTGTTAAGTCTTTCCCTTGAGACCTTTTACCACCTTGGTCACCATCCAGCCTTTTGTCCTCTCATTTGTATGTATAACCCATATTACCATGTCTGAGTTGGAGAATCCAGAATTTCCTGTTGGTAAATTTCTAAACACTAGTGACGTACAACTAATATTGTAGGAACAGCAGAAATACTGAGTCTTTTGTTAAAGACACTAAGAATGGTACCGGAGAATTTTAGATTAAACAGTGTAAAAGTAACTCTTTCAAAATAAGTGGCACTGACTCTCTCATGACACAAATTGCTACAAATGTAAAAGCAACAGAAGGCAAGAGTAAGAGCCAAAACATAATCTTCAGGAAGAAGTTATATTGACTAAATTGGATGAATTTTTATTCCCAGTAAGAATCATGAAGCGGTTATATTTCTTAATTTGACTAAGAGCTGGTTTACTTAGAAGGCACTATTTTTATGGCATTCGTATAGCTAAGTGGAGAAGACAATCTAGATGAAACTTTTCTTAGATGGGAAAGAAACATGTTAAGAAACAGTATTCACTGACTAAATGATGCCTCTGAAACAGTCACTCAGTAGGTTTCTGCAAGGATATGTCATGCTTGATGTTATTCAATGGTTACATCTATAGTGTGTGGAGGTTTTCCTCATTATTTTCACTGTGAGAAGAGCATTAAGCTGAGAGGAGCAAATATCATGTTTGAGTACAGGACTGGATTCAAAATTTTACAAAAATAAGATGAACTGGAACAAAAAAAGTAAGAAATTCTGTTAGCAAAATAGAACCTGGTTAAATATCTTGACTGCAGGATGCAGGGATTATAAGAAATCACAGGCAGACCATGAGTCAAACCATGACACAGTTCTGTGAAAGGGTAGGCATTGTACTGCAATGCATAAAGCTTTTGTAACTCTTTAAAAGCACAGTTTTCGTATTTGAGTTTAGAAGTCCAGAGTCCCAATCCCCTAGACTGAAAACAAGAACTAATGGTATTTGCCAGCATACAGAATAATTTATGATGAACAATATCACACTTACTCCAAATCTACAGCTGATTTGAAGATAAGCAATCTCATGAGTAATGTTTATCAAGCACAAGGTGCAGCCACGATCCTCTGAACTTTTCCAACAGCATTTCTGTAAGACACAGAAAACAATCTTAAATGTAAGGGCTCAGCTGGAGAACTTACATTCAGAACTTGTCAGTGAGCCTCATAATAACTTGAAAAGAAACAAAAGAATTAGTGGAGGAGCAGAAATATTCATAACGTCAGAAATAATCATGTAAACAGAAAAAAATTAAGGGCTTGGAGTTTATTCAAGAGAGAACAACACTGAAAGGAGATGAGTCTTAAAATAAGTGATTTTTGCAAAGACATTGTCTACTATGCATAGAACAAGACTTAATGGGCTTAAATGTTATCAAGGGAGATTTAAGTTATACATTAAAAAAAAATCTTAATGGGGAGAACAGATAAGCAGTAAAATAGGTTGCCTAGGGAGATTTTAGAATCTCTGTCATTACCCAAATAATTATTGGGAATAATTTAAATATGGTTGATCCTACCCTGCGGCAAGTTAACAGATGAAATGCTCTCTCCAGGTCCCACCTCATATTTTCCATGAGTCTGTGCTTCTCTCTACACCCCACAACATGTACATTGCACATTTTAAGTCTGTCATACCATCATTTTTCAATTTCGATCCTGCTCCCAGCTTTATTTATCCTTTTTACAAAGCAAGGCTTATAGGAAAAAAAAAAAAAAAAAACAACAACTTTGTTCCATTAATAAAATTAAAAAAAAAAATTATAAAGCAACACAAAAAAGAAAAGGATAAAGAATAACACAGTCTGTCAAAAAAATGCAAATCACAAGTACTTCCATAGGTTATCTCTACAAAAGTTTGGATTCATTCCAGGAATTAATTTAATTTAATTTTCAGGTTAAAAAGGTAATAATTATTATTTACTATAGTTTTTAAAGTGTAAAGAAAGAGACATTTGCAATGCATAGAATTCTTTTTCTTATTTACAAATTAAGTGTATTAAAACCTACAGGGAAGAGCAGGTGCTTGGAGAACTGATTTTGGGTAGCTCTCTGCTAACCATTCCTGTGCTGGCTGCATTATATTTGTGCAACATTAATTAAGACCAATTCTATGCAAATTCTCAGCCAAGGGCTTTAGTGAACTGTATTCTTCATATTTCTTGAATTTATTGCATTTTTAGTGTGATTTTCCTATTTTTTTAATGGCATGATATTTTCTATTGCTCATGCATGAAACGAAAGTAATGATGAAAGAAATTTTAAAAATCCTACTTTTCAAATTAGAAATTTTTTTAAAGTATAATTTTTTGTCAACATAAAAAAATTTTGTGTGCCTCATGTTAGTAAAAAGTATCATGGGAACCATCATCTTAGTTTTCTGCTCACTGACAGTTCTTCCCTCCTCCTTTTTAAAAATGAAATATTTTAAAATATATTCATCACAATTTTTTTGAACAGATGAGAAAATAGCTCATGCATTCAAACTGTTTCTCTATAGAAGACAGACTATACCCTGTATAATAGGAAAAACATATGTCTTGTCTACTTGTTGGACAAAGTAGAAAGCAGAATGCATTGAAACTGCACATTCCCTTTGTTTTAAAATACTCTTTTCTAGAGACTTTTCTTTGAAAAGCATTTTGTCTGTACTATGGCTAAACACATATCGCATATATAACATATATATTAACACATATATAATTAATAATTTTTGCCTATTTTTTCGATTTTTTTGATGTAATCAGATTAAATACTGCCAAAAACTTCAGCAATATCACAATGCATAAGAAGTTGGTACTATTTTTGGGGTTTTTTACTGGCTAATGATTCTTCATTGCAAATGTTCACAACAAGAGATAAAGGTTTGGGGGATGAATTTGATGAAAATATGTTTAGAAAATGCTTTGAACCTTTACAGAAGTTTAAGAAGAATTCTGACAGAATTTGACTAATGAGGAAATAACCAAGATGGCCAATGAAAAATGTTCCTATTTAAACATTTTCTAATGTTTTAATTTTTCAATTTAAATTTTTAGTTTTGATTAGGAGAATTTATTTTAAACTTGAAGAAGTTTTTAAATGAAAGGAGGCAGAAAGACTGCTATTAGTATCCAGCAAAAATTTGACAAATATAAGGGAATATAAATAAGGTATTATTATACTACATCCTGTTTTCCTGAACATTAGTTTTGCTTGTTACTTCAATTATGATTTTGAGATGGGCATGATAATTTTTAGGAAGAAAAGGTGAAAAGATGAAACCCTATATTAAAACCTTAAATGTTTTAGAGACACATTATGACACCACATTTGTTTCTGGTCTTTTCCAGATACTAATGTGGGAAATTGTATGCAGATGGGTAGATGAAACAATAAAGCTTCACTGAAATGTGAGAGAACATGCAGGTTAGAGGGAGATCTGCCTTGAGGGCTGTTGATGGAGACAAAATTTTTATAAATTAGGACTATTCATTTATTGTAAAAGTTTTGGTGAGCTAAATTTAAGTATTACTGGCATTACAAACATGGCTTAAAATGCAAATAAGAAAATCCTTTAAATTCTGTAATAATTCATGGTAAGTCCTAATATATTATTTGAAAAGATTAATTCTAAAATTAAAAATGTTCTAGTGTACTTTGACACATTTTCTGGCAGATTATTACTTAAATTTTGATTTTCCATAAGGTCAGTAAGATCTTTAGTTTTTTGAAAAACTCAAAATTCTAGCCATGAGTAACTTCTATTAGAAGAGAACTACCTAAGTTGTCTCTAAAGTCCCATGAATATCCTTGATGTTCATGAAAGCTTAAATATTCATAATAATAAATAAGTGACAAATTTCAGGACCTGATGTAAAGGACACTGTAAATGTCCTGGGTATAGTATGGTAAAGACCCATATCTCAAAGAACAAAAATAATGGGACAGTTTCATGATCCTGAAATTAACACAAAATACTTACACTGAAGAGGTAGACATTGCAGAAGAGATTGGTAGATTGAATTTTTGGGAAGCTGGGAAATACTTCCAGACCTGCACTGATCAGATGTCCTCCTTTATTTTTTGCATGTGTTGTTCCAAGAAATTCTGCTACTCCAGCCAGTGTATAGCAAAATGGATTCCTATTCTCTTACACTGAACATGAAAACCTTTTTCTATTCATAAGACAGTTTTATGCATAAATAAATCTGAGCTTATCTTTTCTTTAATTCCAGCTTTGTCTCAGCAGCCTAGATATGACTCTATACATCAGTAGTATTTTTCTGCACACCTTTCTTAAAAAGATTAGTCTCCAATGGTTCATTACACTTTGAAATGTAATCACCATGGTAGGGATCACAGGGGTTCTTTGCAAAAGAAAATTATTCTCTCTGGTCCACTTTGGTAGCTCAACCATACAAGTTCCATGGTCTTAAAAAGATAATTCTGTGGTCAAGACAGAGACATGGTCCAAAGACTTGCCACTTTGGGCAACATTTTATTTTATTGGTTTTTCATATTAGATGTCATAATAGTTTTCCCAATATGGGGTACAGAGAGGATAGAAATATATCACTGTTACCTCCAAAACTGCTGCTTTGAGGTCCTTGAAGAAGCAGGAATAATTTGTATGTGTATTTGTATGTATGCATATTTTTTCATCATTTCTGAACCTATGTGTACATGTCCCAAGGTATGCAATAATATTAAACTTCAAAAAACCTATCAGTATGCTCTTTCCTTGAAATAAACTTTACTCAACAGAGGAGTTTTGTTTCTCTAACAGAAAGGTTACTCTCACGGATTGCCTAACTTGGTTTATGAAGATACACTTCCTCTTTCCTTACTGAATACTGTTTCTTTCCCTCTGACATTCTTCTTTCATTCAAGCATAGATTGATTTTTTAGTAATGTGCCACAAGCAGCTCATTACCACTGAAGGGTGAGAATTTTCATTTTATGATCCCATATTATAGCACAGTATTCCCATTCCCATCTGCTCACCTAAATTTTCTGATAAATTTATGTCTCTGCCAAGAGAAAAGTTATTTACCTGATCTTTTTGTTAAATAATTTTTGCCTAACTGAAGAGTTCACACTGCTTTCTCTCACAATCAGTATTTCTCATGAAGTCTGTGCTGCTATTAATTACAGATGTACTTCTAGGTCTCTATGGAAACTTAAGCTCTGTTTAGAAAACCATGACTGTTTTATATACCCTGCAAGAGATTTTCTCTATGGAGTTTGAAAGGAGCTTCTGTGCAAGACCTTTGAAAGGACTGTGCAAAACCTTTGAACCCCCTTAGCCTTGGTAATGTTCAAATACCACTTTTCAGCAAAATAACCATTTGGAAAAGCACCTTTTTTATGACTTAATAAAAACACAACGCACAGAGCAATCTGCATTTAATCAGCTGATAGTATTTCTTCCTTCAGGATAGAGAGTGACTAGCAAGGAGAAGCTTGACTACAATGACAGCCTGTGATTCATATAAGATACTAAACAGCACTGAGGAGTCTGGCACTTGTAGCACAAGTCCTGGACTCTCAAAAGTTGTACGAAAAGTACAGCACTTCTCACAGCAGTGTGCTGGGATCACATGTCTTTCAGAACTCTTATGTCTGCCATCAATGAAACCCTGGAAAGTTGAGAACTTGAAATATTCTGTCCTGCTCTTGGATTACCCATTTTCATTTAAGAGTTTATTTAGATGGGGAGCTTTTCTTTTATAGTAATCCTTTCATTCATAATGCTGACCTGCTAAACACTCCCCAAAAGCTTCACTACTGTTCCAGGGGTTTAACACAATTAGTAAGGTACAATTGGATCTCAGAAGTAGGAATTCAGGCTGCATAATCTTTTGACTGGAGCATGTTAACCTTTTGTGCTTCTGATGAGAAAGAATAAAAATATATTGGTAGTCAATTAAACTCTAAAACTACAATATTAAAGGTCAATAATTAGTGTTTTCAAAATTAGTACAAAAGATAATATACCTAAGCATTGAACTGAAAATGAGTAAAGCATTATAGATTTACTTTGTATATACTCTAGCAGCATTCTGAGTCTGCAGATTAATGAATGTTTAACCAAGATGAGTTACAGTGACTCTCTTACATAAGTCAAAATGACAGTCAGATTTCTTCCAAATTAATTCATTACGATCAGCAATTAATAGCTAATGAATTTGATATTGAGGGTCCCTTACATTGATAGTAAATCCATAGGGAAATATCCAAGTAAGTTCTTGTAAAGATTTTACTCAAAATGCAAATCAAATGAAAAAGGCGAAGAAGACTAAATGCATTGTCAGTTCCTTGAGAGGCAGGGTTAGATACAACAAAAGGAAGAGGAGTCTTTGCAATTATTTGACACGTAAAAACCAGAATAGGATAACCTTTCTTTGTGAAAAGTGAAAAGGGAAAGAAAGTGAGCAGCTGATCCATTTTGATTACAAGATATGAAGAAGTATCAAATCAGCTGTAAGCCTTGGCTTTAGCAAAGATTAAATATAAGTAAAAGATCTGTGACCTGGCTCTCAAAGGTCAGAGTTTAACGCTGGATATCTAGTAAGATTATGCATTAAGGAGCTCAATAGCTGTGTTTGTTCAGGTTGGCTGACAGAGATGGAGGTGAAGAATTCCATTTCTTTCTTCTCTACTGCTGTCAGGACTAGAAATCAGGACTTCCCTTGAAAAGGAGACTATAATAAACCATTCAGCCAACCATTCACATCTGTCAGTTTATGATAAGGAATTTTCTGAATAAGCAAAGTAACAAGCAGTTTTGATAGGCTTCCTCAAGAAAATACAGAACAGACTAAATTCACACTAAATGCCCAAGACAAAGGGAAAATACCTTCTCCAGAAATTAAAAATAACAAAAAAAAAACCCTATAAAATTTGCGTTAATGGTGATGTGACCTTGCCCAACTACACAGTGGAAAAGCCTGAAAATAAGTCATTAAGCCTTTTGTTCCTGTCTGTGCATCAACCATACAAGATCATGATTAGATCTTCCTTCAGTGAAAATTGCTAATACATCAGTACTGCCCAAACCAATTCAGGGTTCAGTGGAAATAATGGTAATGGAAGTCTTTACACTCAAAAACTAGTGATTATTCAGAGGTAAAAAAAAGCTACATCATGGTAAATTTACCTTTTGTCAAATGTATAAATTTTGCTTAAAGAAAAATAAACATAACAACATGTTAATGATTTTCAAAATCAGCGCATGGTTTTCCATTATAGAGATATAAGAATTTTTACCAATCCAAAATTGTTTGAAATCTCATCTTGAGGAATATTTTTAAGTATTTGCTTTTTAATTTTTTTTTTCCTTAGGAGCATAGGACTTGAAAGGACCTCGTAAGTAGTAGCCACTTCATGATAAATGAAAAATGTTCCCCAATAAAACTAGAGAGACAATTCTTTCCCATTGCTTAAGATTCTGGGTTGTCTTTATTCTAATCCTTCTCTTATTCTTTGGCTAAATTTTATTCAGTATTTACTCGTACTCAGTTGTTATTGCACTTGCACCATAATCAGAATATACTTCTAGGGGGGAAAAAACCCCAAAAGGGTTTAATAAAAAAATTGTATTCAGTATTTTAAAACATATTCAGAATAAAGACAAAATATTTTAGAGGTCCAGGTCAATTAGGAAAGGTAAAAGGACCATATGAAGACCTGGAGGAAAATCTTAAGGAAGAGAAGATGCCCCTAATGTTTAGCTAAGTGACATTGTATGGTGAAATTTAAACTACCGTCAGTGACTTTTCACTAGCAAGGTGGTTGGTTCCTTAAATCTCAATTTATTCTTAAGTTTATTAAAATAAACAATTACAACTTCCACCATAACATTCCATGTATTCACAAGCAAACCTCATCATATTCATAGTTTTCTGCCTGAAAAACTCAAACAGTAATGTGAGACCCAACAACACAGCTCATCCATTGCAGGAGCCTCAGATGACTGTGCTGATGGCTGTGGCATTTCTTGGACTGAAATTCATTACACTGTCACAACAGTTCAATAAATCAAAAGAAACATGTATACCCCAAAGGGTAGAGAGGTTCTTTTGAATACTGTTCCAACTTTACTCTCTGCATTAGAGCCAAAGGTCAAGTTTCCCCCCACCCTCCCCCAGACTCAAATGGTAAAACTTGTGGTGCCATTTGAAATGAGGAATGAAAAGCTACAAGCTGTGAGAATGCAGCAAGACACCGTACAAATAGACTTAGAGGGCACAGGGAAAAGTGCTTTGAGATACTTTAGCTCTGGAAAAACTGCGGCTGAAAACAGAGGCAACTTTGTGACTCACTATATGAAGCAGAAAACCCACTAGAGTCCCTGGACTTTACAAGGTATCCAAGATACATGGAAGTCCACAGAAAACATTTCCATGAAACCATTTTTCAAGTTTGATGTCTTGTATCACACTTTGTCTGTAAGGACACTCAGAGCTGTGTCACCAAAAATGCCAGGTCTATTTAGACCTTTAAGGACTATGATATTCTTGGACTGAAATGATAGATTCCTCTCTGCATTTCAGATCTCCAGAAATGCTTTAATCCAAAACACAAATAAAGGAAATTAAGCAGAAATTAGTTCATCTTCTGAAGTAGCTGAATGAAGTTTGTAGAATGTAATATATTTTGATCATATTCATTTAAAGAGCTGAAACTTTGAGTCTCTTTTTGACATAAAACCTAAAATATCTAATATCAGTCGAATATGCCAAAATCTTCCATCAGCTTGGCACAGAAAAGAACATTTAAAATGCAGAGAATACTTGGGATGTTGAGTCATGGAAGTTGTAAAAGATTTTGCAGATTCAGCCCAGAAAGCACTCCCAGAAGCTATAACTGTCTAAGTAGAGCAGTCATCTCTATGAATATGCAGATAGAAATTTTTAAGGATCTAGCAATTTTTGAAATTTAGGCAGATTTTTAAGGTGACTGGATCATTCATTCTTTATAGTTCTGTCAAGTATATTTCACCCCCAAAAAAAGGCGGTAGAATTTCCTAAGTATGAACTCGTGTCTTATGTTGACATAATCTGTCTAGTCCTGTATTTGGAAACAATTGACCTATCACAGAGATTGAAAAAGAAGAGGAAAAAATAAGCCTGAAGCAAAAACCTGCTGCAACAAATTTCAGAACATAGTAGCAAAACTTGACAAAGATATAAGCAACTTAATACAAGATTTTTAATGGGAAGTGTCAGTCCAGTTTAATTTTACGTGTTGGTATTAGCTCCACCTGTATTTAGCAGTATTCCACTCTCTTGCTCAGCTACATAATCTTTTCCAGAATTTATTTAGAACTACTCATATAGGAAGCATGATACATCAATATTCTAAAGAAGAGGGTTGCTGTATGAGGGCAAATGTCTCTGCATTTCCCCAATCTGAAAGACCTAATTTTGACTTGCTCAGTAATCTCTATTCTCATTTGACCCTTACAACTGGTCTGAAATGTATATAACCTTTAATAGAGGAATTTACAGACTTGTCTGAACTTTCCTTCAGGGCGTGAAATAGAACTCTTTGTGTACATATTGTGTTGGACCTGCTGTATATAAGGTAATTAACTGATTAAAAAAAGAAAATCATAAATTTCAGCTAGTTATCTCAACCTTGCATTTAGGAGGGATGCAGGACTTTGTAACTGCTGTTGTTGAACCTCATGTGGTTTCTGCTCCCTTATCTCTACAGCATGTTAAAGTCTTTCTTGCGCACAAGCAAAAAAACCAAGGGATTAATTTACTGCATCCCATGGGCAGGCAGGTGTTCAACCATGACCAGGAGAGCAGGGACCCATCAGATGTAACAATTACTTGGAAAGACAAATGTCATGACTCCAAATGTCTCTCCCTTTCTCCTTCTTCCCCCCACTTTGTACACTGACCATGATGTCATATGGTCTGGAATGTCACTGCGGTCAGTTGGGGTCACCTGTCCTGGCTGTGTCTCCTCCCAGCCTCCCATGCAACCCCCAGTCCTGTCACTAGTGTGGCACCACAAAATAGCAGAAAAGACCCTAACTTTTGTAAGTCCTGCTCATCAATAACTAAAATGTCTCTATATTAATAACCCTGTGTTCAGCAGAAATACAAAGCACAACCCCACATCAGCCATTGTGAAGGAAATTAACTTTACCCCAGCCCAAAATAGGGAGCACACCATCATGAATAAACTACTCTACATATCCTCTCCTCAGATACCTGGAGACAGAGAAATGTATTTCTCTCCATAGATTTAACCTGACCTATGCATGTATTTGCCACTTGCCAACTTATTCATGACTAGGTTATCTGATGGACAGTATTTTTTCTTGTGTGTCAGTAAAAACTGTGACACTTAAGGTAATAATCAGCACTATTGTGTAAAGGATTAAGGACTTCTATAGGATCTAAGCCACTGCACTATTACTATATTTAACATTCTTCTCCATGTTTTGTTCAAGGCTGAATCTAGAACTGAAATGTGTGATTAAAAAACCCCAAACAAACAAACCATAAAGAAATCATTGGAATGTACTAACATACTCTGTTTTGGAACTCACAATTAGATGCTTCTGTGCATATTATCTGTTTCTCCATCATTGCTTGCAATCAAAATTATGTTGATTTCCTCTGTATACATTTGTCTGGAAACTCTAATTATGCTTTACCATATTACCTTTGGGGAAAGCATAAATCATCCTCATCATAGTCTGCGTTGGAATTATGCAGATAACTTGGTTATTTAAGAGGACTCAGGACAGCCCTTACTTCAGTGCCTCTTAAAAAATTACTAAAGTGTAATAAATTTTGAGTTTCTAGGAATTTTTGTGACATCATCCCAAATTGTAATGATGTGTTATTCATCATATGCTAGAGTCATAATTACATTCTAATTATGCAAGGAGAAGTATTTATACTAAAACAGGCAATTAGGTGTAATTACACTAATGATGTAAATATGCAAGAATTAACTGAAAGTGATTTGAAAAGGAACTAGGGAAATATGTACAAATAAAACACATTTGATATTTTAAAAAAAGTAAACCTCTTTGTTAAATGATAAATTTTAATTATGTACTGGGAACACCGTGCAAAGAGATGCTCCAAGGTCATTTTTTCCCCCAGAGCTCCTACCAAATGTTGCTATTTTCTATCCCTTAAGGAGAGAATGGCTTTTTTTTGGATTTTTTTCTAGATCTTTTGAGAGATGGACAGTCTCCTATGAATGCTCTCCAAAAGAGGTGTCTGTGGCTATCTATGTTGTTAGTTATTACGTAGTGTAATTATGCCAATGTATTTAGTATTTCCCCCCCCCCCCCCCCCCCGCAAAAAAATTAGATTTGTTGCATACAGATACCTGAAATGTAAATTCTTTCTTTTTCAATATTTGCTTTCTGGCCTGACCACTTTCTTATTCTGACATTCCTGTTTTATGCCCTTCCTTGTTTACCACAGGTCACTAGCTAAATCAGAATTATGCTTAAAGAGAATCCTGGCCTTACCTGCCTCACTCTGCAGTTACCACACAATCTGTAGTAAACCTAGCAGAATTTGCTTCTACTTGATATTATTTGGATTTACCTGAAAAATCATATGTTTTTAGCATAGGTTTATCCATGTGAGCCATAGTTTAAACCAAATGTAAGTATGTATAATGTTCATTAAGAAACAAAAATTAATTATTTCTTAATCATCTTAAAAAGAGTCTATAAAAAAGTAAATTGTTTCTGGACAAATTTTTCACATGGTGTTTCACAACTATGGGTAACTTGTACATTAAATGCACACATTGCAAAGTGCATAGCAGCTATAGAAGTCTCTGAAAACATGGTGTGTATATATATACACATATATTTCATACACATACACATGACTACTCAGAGAGTCCCTACTAAGCAAGTCAGCACTTTCATTCCTATTAATTATTAAAGTTGTTGATTTCAGGCAGAGATGCCCTTCAGAGAGATCTCGACAAATTATAGAACACAGTAATCACCAACCATATGACGTTCAAGAGGGGAAAATGCCAGATTCTGCACCTGGGATGGGGCTACCCTGGATGTACAGACAGACTGGAGAGTGAGAGGCTGGAGAGCAGCGCCACAGAAAGGGACCTGGAGGTCCTGGTTGACAGAAGGTTGAATATGATTCAGCAGTGCCCTGGCAGCCAGGAGGGCCACCCGTGTCCTGGGGACATCAGGCACAGCATCACCAGCCAGGCAAGGGAGGGGACTGTCCTGCTCTGCTCTGAGCTGGGGTGGCCTCACCTCAAGTGCTGGGGACAGTCTTGAGCACCACAATGTAAAAAAGACATTGAAGTATTAGAGAGTGTCCAAAAGAGGTTTACAAAGGTTGAGGGGAAGCTGTGTGAGGGGAAGCTATATGAGTTTTTTTGTGATTTTTGTCAGCTATGGGCCCAATGAAATGCTATTAATATTGTAAAATATTACAAATATTGTAAAATATTACAAAGAAAAATAACTTCAAGATTTTCCATTTTTACCCAATTCCATTCACACAATAATTTTATGATTTTGTGACATGATCATCAATTCAAAAGCACTTTTAAATCTCAGCATGAATCTTTATCAGTCATTACTCTAGAAAAGGGCAATTACATCTGTCTCTGAAAAGTGTAACACTAAGAGAAATGATCTCTCAGCACAATTTTCAGATCATGACCTGGGCTGTCCTGACACAAAATTGAAAACTTACGCTGGTAGTCCAGCCCTGATCTCCTGTGCTGTCTGTTTCTCAAATCTGAGAAACAAAAGATGAACCATGGTAGATGGATGGCTGACCCCTCTTCTGCACCTTTGCATTTCTCTTCTATGTCTGCACTGCATCATTCTGCTTTACATCATGTAGCTGTAATAAAACCTTTATTCCTTCTAGATATTTTGCTAAATCTCAAACAAGAACAAGAGAGGCTGCTGTCAAAGCTCTTCTCTAGCACTTAAAATACAAAACTTTTTAAAGTGGCAAATTGATATGCACATGACATAATAGCATCTGTTGTAAAAAGCCCCTGAACTTGGGCTCAGCAAGAGTTGTTGAATATTAGAAGTCCAGTTTCTTAAGGAAGCTGTCTATTCATTGCCCACTGGTGTGTCCTTTCCTTTCTACTGACCTCTGAGCATAGTAATGAATTTCGGTGGTTTGTGAAAATAGATAAGAAATTACAAAGCAATTAAATTGTTTTAAAAAGTCTTTAAGCTGGGCTGATGCAGGACTCAGAACTCATCTCCCTACTGAGATATGGGCAGTAAACTCCTCTAGAAGTAATTACTCTCAGAAAAAATACCTTGATACTGCCCTTAACAATAAAAGAGAAGGGGAAGGCTGAGTAACAAGAAACTCAAATCTATAGAAAGACAGATTTCTTCAGTGTCTGTAGTGTTTCACTACTGCTTGTGACTGATGTTATTGAACTTACCCATTGCCCTTCCCACAGGATTCTACAGTGTCAATAGTCAGATATGTAAACCTATGTCTTCAGGGTAAGGTTTCAATTCAAGGGCAACAATTTTTCTGTATTCATACAAATGTTGTAGCTAAGTCCACAGCTGAAGCATTACAGACAGAAGAAATTTGCTTAAGAGTGAAAAGTTAAGTCAAATAAGGGAGTAGACATCATGACAGGCAAACTGAATTCCCAAACCATGTAAAAATTTAAATTGATATGGGAGGGTGGTTTGTTTGTTTTGGTTTTTCTTTTCTATATAATCACTTTTTTTTTTTTTTTTTTTGCTTTAAAAATTGTGATTAGAAAAATGTTCTTATCTACTTCTGCTTTACTATCAGCAGCAAAATTATGTTTCTCAGAAGTCACTCCTTGGGAGAGGAAAAGAACAAATATTTTCTAAAAAGTGCCTCTTATTCAAATCTCTTTATTTCAGGAATAATACTTAGCAGTAAAAAAATTTTGATAGCAGAAAAGTAATTTTGATAACAGAAACTAAAGACAAAGAAAATTATTGCATAAAAGTAAGTGGATTAAAATTTGAAGTAATGCTTCTTATTTCAAATCTAAAAATGTTCTACCTTAAAGATTTTCTTTTTCAAGGTATTATGTAGCCAAATTATGGGGAGAAAAATAATATTTGATGAGAAATTAAGGGCACATGGAAAAAAAGATTCAAAAAGTGCTATATTTTGCTGTAAGTGTTTTTTCTTCATGAAGCCAGCAGTGATGAAATGTGCATTGTTTTAAAATTTGATGATTGAGATAGTAACGTTAGCATTACATTTTTGAAACAACACGATACAGCCAACACAAGCCAGCAAATACAAGCCAAGAACATAAAACTACACACTATTTTCTCTTTAAATGTGATTAACTTCAATTAGAGCAAAAGGCTACTTAAAACAACATTACTTGTGCTGTAATTTTTGATTGGCATATGTTTCTCTGCCTTCCTTTAACAGACACTATAGTGACACTGGACTAAAGACAGAGAGCGATGACACTCCTGATATGCAAATTTAGATCACAAAACAAATAGATCTCAACAGTTCTGGTTAAAGTTGTTTTACTAGTATGTTCCACTTATTTTCTAGTCTTTTCCAAGTCAATGCCCTAAAAAGATTTCATTAGAGGAAGGACAAATTGAAAGTAGTTAATTCCTTGAGGCTTTGCAACAACCAGGTCTAATGTGGCCTGTAGAATTCTTTACTATTTGCAAAGTTGGCAATCTTTCAAGCTTAAGTCATTCACTACTGTGGTGCTGGCAGGAGATAAGGTAGGGAAACAAAAGGGCATGAACATCTTCATCAGAACGCTTGAACAAAAGCTGTTTGGGAGCATAGTGTGATTCAATAGCTGATTATTTAGAAAGGCTTCCTAGGAAGTTAGATGACTTGGTTTTCTGTGTTTTAATGCTTGATCAGACTATAGATTAGCTACAGTGAATACCAACTTATTGGTTACTGTAATTTCTTGACTTCTGTCTAAACCTAATAAATCAATTTGGGAAAAAGCCTGAGTTGAAATCACATCCATCCCAAGAACATTCTATGTGCACTTGAGTAAAAGGAGAAAGAAAAGCAGAAACATTTTCTTCAGGAATTCACTCTCTTAAGAAAGGGTGACATGCAGAGAGCACCCACAGCTATGATTCACAAGCAAAAATGGAGTTTCACTTTCTAACCAATCATTTAGAATGTTTTTGTGGACTGCAGTTAAAGCATAGTTTCTCCTTTGCATTTCTTATGGGGTAAGTTATGACAATTCTTCCTGTCCTCCCAGTGTATGATGTACTTGGTCTAAAGTGGTTTATTTCCTTGGTCCATGGGGGCACCTCAAAATCTAAATTTGCATCCTGCAAGGTGCTAAGGACATGAAGAGCTGCAGCACAGCATTTTGTCACTTATTTCTTTCCTTTATGAGCTGAAGCCAGCTGCTTAAATGTGATTGATATTCCTCTTTTTCCCACCAGAAACATATCAGCTACAGGGCAACCCTCTTTTTCAACATCTGTTCATCATATTGCTCATATATTCAGATTTTCCTGCTCACTCAGCATGTTAGAGCTCATTACTATACACTACATATTCTCCTGGAATGAGCAGGAGGGGTTCACAGGCTTCAAGTCTGCTGGTTCCAGCTACAGATGATCCTAAATCCAAAACTCAGTTTTGACCACTGTGATTCCACTTGTGGTTTCTCTCATATGTAGTTATTCACTGCAGTCTTAGTACCAAGATAAAACGACAAATAGCAAGGGTCCCTTAAAATCATGCCACAGTACAAATGGCTCAAGTTGAATGAGGTACAAACTCCATGCAAAGCATCATTATTCTGCTGAGATACTCAACATTCAAACCGGCAGAATGATCATTTTTAGACAATCTTTATAGCAGTATGAGAACATAAATTCAAAGAATTTTTCACAAATTTTAGTTTGATTTCATTAGTAGACAAGATTTGTCTCTGTCTAGTCCTTTCATGCTTCTCCTTCTATATTTTATGTAAACTTTTGGTCAGCCTAGATCAAATCTTGAAAAAAAAAAGCAAAGAGTGGTCTGAAAAGTAAGTTCTTGCAATGTAGGTTGTAGAATCCAGTTGGAAAGAACTCTCTGGCCAAGCACCATAGACAGACAGCCCTCTAGTTAACATGAATCCCTCAATATGAAACAAATACATAGTGACTCTATCCGATATATCCAAGCCAGGTATTGCAGAGAAGTTTTGCCACAGATTTTTATGCTCAGAAGTTTCTCATGTGGAAAGCACACTTGCAATTGGAGGAGTTCTGTTCTCATTATTTTTATCTGCAGAATAGTTTTATTATTTAGTCTCACCTGTACTGCTAATATAGGTCCAGATTCAACATTGACTACTTGCAGTCATAGTAAGGAATGTAAGAAATAGAAATAGAAAGTGAACTGAAACACACTAGTTGTAGACTACTATTTGTAGAATTCTGTACTGGTTTTGTCTTTGTAGTAACTGATAAAGGGCTATTTTGGATTTGAATTAAAAACAGTATTGGCAGCACAGGGATGTTTCAGTTACAGCTAAGCAGCACTGACAAAGCATTAGAGCACCCTCCTGCTTCTCACCCTACCCCAGCAGTGGCTGGGCTGGGGGTGCACAAGGGGACACAGCTGCCCCAGCTGACCGAGGGTATATTCTGTACTCATGCTCAGCAATAAAAGCTGGGCTATGAAGGAAGGAGATGTTTGGAGTTCTTTTTTTTATCTTCCCAAGGAACAGTTACATATGATGCAGCTTTTCTTCCCTGGGGATGGCTGAACACTTGCCTTCTCTTGGGAAGTAGTGAATTAGTTCCTTGCTTCAGTTAGCTTTTCTTGGTTCTGTAGGTTTTGTTTTACCTATTAACCTGTCTGTATCTCAACACAGGAATTTTGGCACTTTAACCTTCCCAGACCTCTCTCTACCCTCATGGGGAAGAGTGATTAAGTGAGAGGCTGTGTGGATCTGAGCT
Source organism: Setophaga petechia (assembly GCA_024362935.1). Classification (NCBI taxonomy): domain Eukaryota; kingdom Metazoa; phylum Chordata; class Aves; order Passeriformes; family Parulidae; genus Setophaga; species Setophaga petechia. The sequence goes on from JANCRA010000015.1 coordinate 18,702,511, forward strand.
TCCCACACAGGTTAAACCACAAGAACGTGAGTATTTCTATGGCAATATCCACTATTTTTGTTTTTTTTTATTCTTCCAACCATAAAGAATCATAGCATTAGTCATGTATTATTTTAAATTTATCTTTCTTTTTTTTTTTTTTTTAATGAGTGTGTGTGGGCTTTTTTTCAGACTTTAAAATAATCATAAATTAGAATCTATACTTTGTTTCATCTGGTGAGTTATAGTGCACTACACTGTGCTAAGAAAAAGGGATTGTTATGTACAATGTAGATTGGAAGTCTGAATCATACCTTGAACCTTAAGACTTTTAAATATAATTTGGACTTAAGTTCAATATCTTCATTCTCCTACAGTTTGTCCTGAAACTGTTAAGAAAGAAATGTTACCCTTTAGGGATCCTAGAAATTCATGTTTTCATGTCTACCTTGCATCCCTTTCTCTCTATTATTGTTTTTGGTCATTTATTAATTGTCTGTAGTCATGTTTTTCTCTTGATCACATCCATCAGTATCTAACAATATAGCTAATTAAAAGGGAGGGTCTATGAAGCATAATATTTTCTTGCTATTTTTGTCATGATTTCTATAATTGATTCTCTGTATATGCATTTTGTTTCATATATTATTTAGAAAACAAAATAAAACAAATCTGTGTTAAGAAGCCTAAATTGAATCTATTAAAAACAAGACTTAATTATCCATTGTGAGACCCATTGACATATGAAAGTTATGTGAGCCACTGAAAAACAACAGTGCTAAACACTTTTCTTCCATTACAAGGAGTTCTGTGTGTTCAAAAATATTAACTGAAAGTGCTAAACTTGGCATATATAACTGAAATGACAGAATATATCAGCCATAATTCCTTCTACATAACCTTTAAATATCAGCCTCCCAGAATACAGTCTGAAAATTAAAAAGTAGTTCTCCTGGGGTTTTCAGGTGGTAAATATGCAGTTTTACTAGAAACAATGACAAAAAGACACAAACTGGGGAAATCTTCAATAGCATACAAGGCAGTAGGATTGAACAGATATGCTGGAATCTAAGTACAGTGATTTTTCTTTTATTCTAAGATCCTGAGTAAAAGGAAGGTCTGTGAAAATCACAGAGTAGCAGAAAGCTAAAATGGATATTTTTTTTAATCAGCTCACAAAGTTTCTCCACTAAGACATAGACTCAAATAATGAGGTCATCAGGTATTAAAATAATAGAGGCCAAGTATGCTAGTTGTAGTCAAATGATTTTTCTCATCAACATTAGACTACACATGCAAAGATTTTGGCCATTCTTTTTGTGTTCTCAGCTGACAGATACCAACAACATCTGGGCCATTAACATCAGAAATAGTAATCTAGAGAATTGTTCCTTCTATCACTTCCAGCAAATACTGGACTCTAATTAGGACTCTTCCAAGCCTCTGCAAAAATGTCTATGTAATTCAAATATCCAAATGTCACAGACTGTGGAAGTGGAAGTTTATATGAACAGAAGATAAGAACACAGCTACCTGGAATATTCTGTACATTCTGGGTGTAGGAGAAGCCTTGTATCACAGCTGGTATGCAATCTCTTAGATTGACCAATAGGGTCAATGAGACCTGTGAATGAGGGAGAAAAATCATTGGCATTTTCATGATCTTTTGTTAACTTTTGAGTATTCTGATGTTGACTCTGATTTCAGTGTTTGCCTATGCCCATCAGGCAATTAATGAGCTCTAGAGAAACTCAGTGCATGTCACTGATGTAGTCCAGGACAGAATAAACTTCAGAATCCTTTAATCTTCAGTGTTTTTTCTTAAGAGACATTTTTTATTATCTCCTTCTCCTCCCCTTCAGCCCAATTTGAGAGATTCCCAGTTGCATAAGTCTCAGACACCTACATGAAAGCTGCATAGTAGTTTCATTTCACCTAAATAGTGAAGCTACTTAACATCTCTTTCTCTGAAATAACAAGATACTTACACTTTGAACTTAAAACTTGAGTGAAGCAGAATATCATGCTGAGAATACAAATTTCTGTAATTTGATTTCAGAACAGTACATTCATTTCATTTGCAAGTATACAGAAGAGAGAACACTGCAGTCAATTATGGTCATATTCTTTGAAATTTGTTTTGACTGGTGAAATACGTTGTGTGATGATTCCAATGTGTGTGACAGACACGTACAATATCATGTTGCCAGACATGGTGGAAAAGGAAAAGAAAAAAGATTCAGTGGCAAAAAATGAGAGCTTATATGTAGGGAAAAAAAAAGTACAGTTTTCAGCTGTGAGTCCTGATCTGGACATTCTGGCTTCTGCTATACAATGGGATAAGGAAACTCCTACTGTTCAATAAATCAAATTCCTGTTAACTGAAGGCAGGGTCAGCTGTCAGCCAAGAGGGGCAATATTTTTCTTTGCTGAAAACTCTTTACATGTCTAATCAGGGAAAGCAATCTTGTTCAACTTGTCAACCAAATAATTTTGGACTTTAAACTGGTGGGCAAACTGCAATGGCTTTGTATTTCTTTTGTTTGACAAATTCAGATATCTGAGGTAGTTTTTGTTATTCTACTGATGGCTGAAATGTATTACTACAAACAACAACATAACAGTAGAAAGAAATTTCCAGCTAAGATGAATGGATGGAGCTTTACCAAATCCTTTGTTAGTGCACTGATTTGTCAGCTGTTTACCTGGATTTTTATACAAACATCTTAAAAGCAAGGCAAAGAACTCATATGAGAAGGTCAAGTACTTAAACCAATGACTTGTTTCTCAGCACCTTGCTTCAATACTTTGGCACATAAATTCCCAGGGGAAACAGGGCTTCATCTTTTTGAACAAATTTATTTTGAAGGTAAAAAATGAAAAATCTCTTAACACTAATTGACTGGTGCGACAATCAGTTAAAGTATAGCATGATTTGTATTAATGCTAATTACAGTGAAGGAAGAGGATCTTGTGCCAATAGAACATGATACAGAGTTAAGGAATGCTTTTTCCATCTTTGCCACTGATATTTTTGTGAACCCTTGGGCAAGTCATAGGCACTAAGAGTACCATATATTGTACTTGATAAACTTATTTATCAAAATTTTTCTCTCTCATGTTGTTGCTTCAAAGGAGCAGTGTGAGACTAATTCATCAGCAGCTTTTACCATTCATGTAAAGGGACCATACAGCTGATAGGATTATAATGCTTTATAGGTATGCTGCACTTACATACCACTGTCTGTGAGAAATAATGTTTATCTATCAGTTAATCCATATCCAAAATGTTCCTGCGACTGAGGATAATTCAGTGGTGTTTTTGATTCTTTCTCTAGAAAGATAAAAATTGATTTATGTAGACCTAAAACCATTGTGGGGGTGGGGGGGGGGGGAAGAAAATTATAAAAAGGGAAGAGAAAGTGCAAAACAAATGAAAATGTTTCAATAATTGATAGGTAGATATCTGTCACATTGAAAACCTATCAAATTTTGTCACTTTGCTGTGTCTTTTCATCAACTGTTTGCATCCTCCAGTTTTTATAATCTGAGGTTCCATTTTTGTGCAAGTACCAGGATGGGAAATTGAAGGGTTCCTGAGTTCTTCCCCATTTAGTCACATCCTAGTAAGTGGCATTATTTTATCTTTTTTATAAAACCTCTGCTCAATTTCCTTAATCAGTTTTTCCTTTTGTTCTAAATGGAAGAGAAGATGGGTGAAAGCCCTCCATTATAGTGGTAATTAACTTTTAATAGCCTTTGTTGTTGAATTCCCTAGCAGCTGAAGAGAGTATTTGTGTTGCTACAGAATATCAATTAGAATTTTGGACTGTAGAGAGTACACAGAAAAACTGTACCTTCTCTATAAGGGCCCATGTATGTCAGGTAGGATGTTACCACTTCATCACAAGATGCCTGGTGGGCATGAGTAGAATTACTAGTGTCCCTTGAAAATGAAATCTACATCTTAACAAACCAACACCTGAGAATGTCAGAAACAGGCTGCTTAAAATTTAAACAGTTACCTTCAAATATGTTAATTACCTTGGGGTTTATTTTAATTTATATTTCTTGAACAATAATAATTCATATTTTTTGAATTTTGAATGACTATAAATAACACTACAATTAGATGCAAAAAAGTGGCTTAAGCTTTCCAAATATTTCTCATTATGTATCACAATTCAGAAAAATTTTAGTTCTTCAGTGCAGCCATTCTTGAGAGACAGCTGAATTATGTCATCTAAAAGAAGACATACTTTCTATTGTTAACAATATACCAGGAGAAATTGCCACATGGACTCTGAGAATGAAAAAAAAGCCCTATTTTAAATGGTGTCTTCTTCAGTGTGAAATTCTTCTGTCCTGAATCACATGGCTTTAACCCCTCCATAAGTCATGTAGTTACTTAACGCCTCTAAAAATTAAGAGATGATGTTCCTGTAAATATGATACTTGGCTTCATGCAAATAAACTCATGGCAAATAAGTTTATTCTTCATGGTCAAGACAAATTTCACATGCTAGTATTTACACTATAATTATTCTTTCTTGAAAATTACTTATTTTTCACCTAGCAGATTTACAAAATGCAATAGCATGAAGAGTTTTAACTAAATGAATTCAGCTCTTATTTTGCTAGGAACTAGAATAATTTTCAAGTGTTGCTCAAATCAAGATGCCTCAGAATAAGCAAAAAATTGAAAGATATAAATGATTAACATAATTAATAAAACATTATAAATCTAAATACTTATGGTGAAAACAAGCTTCAAGATACAATTTTAAAGGCATTAAAAAAATCAAAATTTATCTTATCTACTGCAACAAGCAGCCAACCAAAGCAACTGCAACATTTTAGTTATACCTAGATGCATGTCTTTTTTGGCTGTAGGTATCTGTTTTGCTTCCACTTCACAGCAAATGTTTCAAAAACATGAAAGAGAGATGTGTTTACTCTTTTATGAAACATTACCAAAAAACTTAAGGTATACAATGTTGAAAATTTGTGTTTCTGGAGGATATAGCAAAATACCTCCTGAATTCTTGAAACATGACATGGACTATTTTATCAGGAACAGGACAACACATAAGTTTTAGAAATCTGAATATAAATAAAGAGATGTGTCCATATGAAAACCTGAGGTCACTGTGATAAAAAGCATTCAGTTAATCTGTTGTGATGAGAGTCTTTTGTTGAATTATCATGGTTGAAAATGAATCTTTTTAAGTTTCTAAATTATAGCATTGTACCATAGTAAACACAGCTAACCACTGCTAGTTTTGGAATGAAACTTTTGGAAAAGGAAGAGCTAATTAATACTTCTTCCTTCAGCTTACCAACACTAAGTCTCATGAATTTCCCAGCAGCAGAGGACATTTGGAATTAGCAGATTTTTAGGTGTCAACAAATACTTAATGTTGTGGGTCTGGTCAAAACATGGTCAAATTCAGATGCATTTAATGAAATCCTTTGTTTCACTTCAACTCTTACAGACAACTTGTGGCCTTTTTAATTCTTTTTATAGAATCAAAGTCTTAGAAAAGAATTCTCAGATCGTCAAGTCCAACCATCAGCATAACACTGTTAAATCCACCTCTAAACATGACCACATCCACATGTCTTTTAAATACCTCCAGGGATGATGACTCAACCATATCCCTGGCAGCCTTTTTCAATGCTTTACAACATTTTCCATGAAGAAATTTTCCCTAATATCCTTTCTAAACCTTTTCTGACACAACAGGAGTCCATTTCCTCTTGTCCAGTTGTTTCTTTCTTGGAAGAAGAGGCCAGTCCCCACCTGGCTACAACCTCTTTTCAGCCAGCTATCAGAGAGTGATAAGAGCTTCCTCTTCTACACAAGACAAGAAAAGAACATGTTCAATGTAAGTTTCACCTTCTTGGCACTGTTGATATCATGATTTTTCTTTGAGGTTAGCAACTTTGCTTGCATGTCTTTAAAATTACTGTCTCCAAATAGTGCTGTTCATTAGGTAGTATGAGGAACATGAAATTACCCCATTTCATACTTTATTTCAGAAGGGTTTCAGTACATAAGGCCTTGGAACTGAATATCTTGATGGATTATTGAAATTTTCTACGTCTTTTATAATTTAATTATTTTTCTGGTCTGCTTATTTTTTTTTTTTTAGAAGGATAATCCATGATGAAGAAGCTTAACAAGTGATGACATTGATAATAATTATTATGCTGTAGAGAATGCTTTTTGGCTCTAATAAAGATTTTCTCTCTTGGGGTCGAGACCCTGAACCTCTTTTCTCGTATTTGTAAATTGGATATAAGAGTATTTTTAATACCAATTGATATGTTTGGAATGTCTTCCAAAGAAAGATGGCCATTTCTTCAAGATAAAAATTTTGATTGGAAAATCCCCACAGGAACAGCTTACTCAGAGAGTTGTTAAAGTATCTATATTTTCAGATATTTGAAGTACAACTGGACACAGACCTGAGCAAGGTTCTCTGGTTGACCTTTCTCTGATCAGGGGATTTGAGCAAGAGATTCCTTCTAGACTCAATTATTCTGAAATTCTCTGAAATGCAAACTTCAAGTTCTTGTAAGAAAAAAGTAAAATGACATCTAACAAGCTAGTGGTTTTAAAATAAAAAACAAGAAAAGCTCATGAAACACTGTCTCAATTAAAATCAAATATTTTCATTATCAGAAAACTTTTCACAAGAGGAGAAACTTCCCCTTACTGGCAATATTTCTTGAGCTTTTAACATTTCTTTGCTTTTCCTAATTAATCTTGGCCTCAAGGCCATAGGCATTCACTTACAGTGACAGCAAGAAATATACCGTGGTTATGTATTTCATGTTCAGTTCCTTTCCTCTGTTTCTTTAATTAAATCTTCAAACAATTACCATATATGACTGCACTTTAAACACTTTTCGTAGCTGAGGATATATAGTGTCCTGAAAACTTAATTAGATATGAAAACAAATTGCATAAAAATTTGAAGAGGTCAGAGAATTTTGCATGGTCTACAACCTAATGGGAACACACAGGAGGTCTAGCCATCTTTTATAATAATCCATCTTGAAGTTTATTGGAGTGTTATAGAAAATTTTAGCAGCAACTGCAACTAAAACATAATTATTTTCCATCTACATTTTAAAGGAAGGTGTCTACTTGTCATAGGAGCTGAACTAGATAAATTTCTATTATTAGGGATGTGCACATTCTCTTTTAATTTCAGCAAAACACATATTTTTAATTGGTGTATAAATGTATAAAACAACTAGTAATGGCAGGAAGTAGAAACAGAGCTTGGGAGTGAAGACAAAATCTCTTAAAAAGAAAAAAAAACAACAACCCAGAACAATAAAGCAGCAGAAATCATAAACTCTATGACAGGCTAAGTAAATAAATATATTCATTTGTACATATTAAAGATCAAATATTACACAATTAGCAAGGGGTACACCAAGATTCAAAGAGGCAGTGTCATGCATCACACACAGATATAAGGAAGCAAATATGAATATCACCAACACACAAATAACAAAACCAGAGTCTTAGTGGACTTAGTACAGCTGAATGTACAATGCAGAATTTAGCTGTATTAGGATATAAGACTGTTATAAAGTCTAGGTATGTCTTTAATTTCACTAAACTACAAACTATATGCAACGAAAGCTGTCATTACTGTTTTCACTTGCTTTTTCATTTTGCTCTAGTCTGTTAGTAAATGAACACACATATTGACAAATGTGACGTGCTGAGAGGTATTTTTTTCAAATTAAGTGGGAAACATAAAGAAAAAATAATTTTAATGGAAAGGAAAATATTCAAATAAAGGTATCTATGATGGTGTCTGTCTTATCCACTTTTTGATGATATTATGTACAAGAGCACCTCAGTATGGAAGTAGCTTTTGACAGAATCATTGATATTTATTAATAAATATCTATATTATTAAAAGTCAGAGATATTTCAGCAGATCACATGCAAAAACATTGTCCCTACAACTCTTCCTTTCCTTAAATTTGCCTTATAAACACCATGAAAATGAACTGTGGTACTTTTAACAAGCTATGTTCAATTATGCCTGAAGGAATTAATGGATCCTCCCCAACTGTTTTAGTCAACACAATTGAGGAACACTCCAACTCCAATGCTTTGGAAAAGTTCTCTCTTAATCCAAACTCAAACTAATTAGAATAATGTGATTAAGTATTACTGGAAGTTTTTCAGTTTTCATTCTCAGCTATCTTTACTTCAACAAAACACAGGAGATGTAATCTTTAGTAGAAGTTTGTCTTTTTTTTTTTTTTACTGCAGTGTTTGCAAAGGAACAAAAATTTCCATCAGGATCCATTTTGAATGCAAACTCTTCCATTGGCTCTTCATTCATGTGAGGTTACAAAACTCACAGTGCCTTCTATCTACTCATCTTAGTTAATATTATTCCTTCTCTATTTGTACGTGTACACCCTGCCAATTAAAAGAACATACCTTCCTTCTGTTTATATCACTGCCCTTAATTAGAGGTTTACATGAGAGATCAGACAACAGTCCATCTGTTTAGGCAGAGGTTTATTTAACATTGCATATGTGTGATCTGGATAACTACAGTCATACGGTTACCAAACTGCAATTGGCTCAGTCAAACAGTTTTTATGTCCTTAAGTGACTTCAGATGACTGCATTCCTTTTAGAGAGCTTTTTATTTACCTCCATTCAGAAAAATCCAACTTTATTCATAACTGCTATAATATGTGTTAATGCCTATTAGCAAACTAACTGCCAATCTTGCTTGCTAATTTAGGTAAATATATGATTAGGATTACACTGTAAGAATTTTACCACTAAAACAAAACTTTATGAAAAAGAAAAGCCTTTTCTACTCTTTATCTCACTTCCCAATGTGAGAAGCAGCAGCTATATCACTTTATTATTTTATATATATCTGATGCTTTTGTGACATGCTTTTGGTGCAGTACTTCCAATAAGTGGAATAAACAGAAATTGTATATCATCTCTGATTCATACACTGCCTATGAATTAAAGCTCACATTCTAGAAAAATTACTGTACTATAATTAGAAAAAAAAAAGGGGGGGGTTAAGAATAATAGTTATATAATTTAAGAATATAACTGTTATAATAATTTAAGAATAATAATTATACAATTTATTAAGTGGTGTACGCCAGCTGAGATACTGTGTACATCATACAGTGACAGAGAAAATAGAAGCAAGAAGGTAGATGATACTAGTTTAATTTATTTATGCTGTTTTTTAGAATTTTTTCTGCCTTCAGAAAACTCAAGCCATAACACAGAAACATACTTTCCAAGATTTTTAAAATAAATTAATTCCTAAAAAGTTAACAGTTATGCTAAAAAATTTTCATGTGTGAGAAGATGCTATCTAAAAGCAGACCTTTAAGTATTTCTATGCATTGCCAATCAGCATAATTAAGTGCCTTCACTTTTTATATTTTTGTTAATGTGGATGTTGATCTAGCATATTCTTATTAAAATACATTTATTTAAAACTGCAATATTATCATACATTTAGGATGTCAAGATATGAAAGGTAAAAGTGGACAAAAAAACTTAGGCATAAATGAAAACATATCTTCAGGTATGGATATCATCAGTCTCTTTAATTTTGGATAGACTTGACCATCAAAGCTTGACCATGTCTGGAATCATGTCTGCATTTTTTTGAATGCAAACTCCTTCTGTCTTTGGAAAACAATTCTATATGGGCAAAATTGTGCAAACACAGATTTCTGCTCCTCCGGATTTTGGTTTAACTAACTTTTCCTTTTGCTCTTCACTGATAATTACCCTCAGCTCCCTTTATGAAAACTCCCTTTATGAAAACAAGGGATCTCTGCAAAATAGTTCAAGATCATAGCAATGATTATGATTGTGTTTGTGGTTTAACAATTATCTAACAACAACAACAGCAACAATATCCAAATTTATGTGGATTACCCAAATGTATCTGTTTTCTGGTATTTTTACATTTATTTTTGTTTTGTTACTTGTAATTGTTATTAGAGTTTCCCTCCCATGTATATGTCTATAATTCAGGGGATTCCCACCAAGTTTTGAAGAACTATTTTGTGCAATAAGTGGATATATGACAACATGGAGTCCTTTAAGACTCCAGTATACTGAAGAGCAATACTTCATTCTGGTTCACCACACGGTCCAAGAGCCAACTGTGCTGATGAGAATGAGGGAGGCATCATGATTCCAGAATACATAGCCTGGACTAGAAGAAAGTAGTGCTGCCCAGGGACGTGCACACCAAAGCAAAACACACTGGTCAGCAGGGTTGATTCATGATACATGTCAAAGACTTATTTGCTAAATAATCAATAGAACACCCCACTGATGATCAGAGACAAGTCATAAAATCATTCCAAATGTGAATTAAAGATTGCTGTTTTCAGCCTTTGTGAAATAATTTCTCTTCAGAGGTAATTTTGGGATTTTAGAACCCCTTAAACCATGATTAAAACTACAGCACATTTGCTTTAATAGGAACAAATTTGAAATGTCCTGTTTGGTCACTCCTATTTAATTTTCATTTTACCTGAAATGATGACCTACTAAGTAAAGATAAAGTTCTACCCACAACCTGCATTCATCAGTGAAGTTAGAGTAAGAAAGTTCTCCAGTTCCCAGGCTCCAGTCAGGGAGCTCACTGCAAGTCCTTTTACTGCAGATTGCAATGCTTGAGGCATCCTCATCAGGAAGACCATTGCTAACTCCTGGTGTCTTGGTATTTTGCCAAACACCCTCTTAAGCTTCCACCTAAAGTGTTTAACTGCTGAAATAGAAGGGTAACTGTACAAGAAGTTCTACAATAACAGACAGGAATAAAAATTAATCCTATATCAAAAGACATAGGAAGGTAAGGCAAACCAAAATATTCACAACAAAGCCTTTGTGCATGATATTTTTGCTGTAAAATAAAGAGTTTGTATGCTGCACTCATATGCAATGAATATTGTCTATGAAAGTACAGATAGAATTAATACTTCAGAAAGATTCTCAGCTTATAATGACACTGCAGACCTCACCATGGGAGGCTTAAAATGAGTGTTCTCCATAAAATGTACAGCAGTCTGCAATGCAAACATTACTTTGGATGGTTTATACAGACTATACAATATACATGAGTTGAGATGTCCCTCTTGTTCCTGTTACTGTAGATACAATTTCCTTTTCACAAAGATGTTATCTTGCTGAAATATCTGTCCTTTTCTATTATCAAATGCATTACCCCATATTACAAATAAACATACTGCTCAGGTCAAGCATAAAAACATTGTTAAGAGAGAACTTCATCATTAACCTGCTGTTGCTTTACTTTTCAGTTGCCTGGCTACTTTTCAGGCTGATTCTACTCTGAAGAAGCTACATCTTCCCTCCTGTTGCAGAGGTAGTTCCCTACTGGTCCCTCTATATTTCTTCCCTCCTGAAGATAGTGATTGCATTCTCTTTCAATTACCTCAGGAGCAGCTTAAGAAGACATCGGTCTTTCATCTCCCTTGGAAAAAGTTACAATGAAAAACAGAAAAAAGGAACCTACACTGACAAGAAAACCAGGTGTTTCTGTCAAGCTGCTTCTGTGATACATTTCTACTTTCAACAAAGCAAAAATCTCATCATTTAAGCATATCTATTTTTCCCAATTTTTTTTTAGAATGAATAGAGATAAGGAATTGGTCTGAAAGCTGTCTTGTTATAAAATAATCTCCAGATTATTAAAAAAGACACCAAAAGAAGAGAAGGAGGGGATACCGTGAATAAAGAAATGAAGCAGGGTGACCAAACACAGTTGTATCTCATACATCTTTTCCATTTGTAATGTTTATAGTAACTCTAATGTAGTGTTTATATACTCCAGTGTTTTGTACACATTTTTATATATATATATATATATATATATATATATATATATATATATATATATATGTATATATGTGTATAATGTGTATACATCAAATGGATGCTTATCATATTTGGAATCTCTGAAGACAGATTTGCTCACATGTAAGGAACATATTTGAACTACTGTAGCTCCACTTCAACCTGATTCAGACAATTCAGAATCTGAGAAGATACTTTACCCTACATCTGATTTTCACTTGGTGTGCAATATTTATGTTCTGGCATGAGTTGGGTTTCTTTCCTTCTAGAAATAAACTAAACCATGTACCTTAGAGTCTTATCCAAATTCTTCTTGAATTCTGACAGGCTTGGGGCTGTGACCAGTTCCCTGGTCTCCAGCCTCATTCCCCAGTCTGTCTGTGCACCGAGAATTGCCCCATCCCAGGCGCAGAATCTGGCTGGCACTATCACTTGTTGATCTTCACATGGTTGCCCAGTGCTCTGATCTCTCTAGGTCTCTCTGAGGGTGTCCCTTTCTTTGAGGGTTCAACAGCTCCTTCTGGTTTTGTATCATATGCTAATTTGCTAATTATCCCTTCCAGTCCTGAGTCCAAAACAATGATGAAGATCTTGAAGAGCAAAGGCTGAGGATGGAGCCCTATGGAACCCCACAGGTCACCAGTCTGATGTCACCCCATTCACTGTAACCCTTTGTGCCCAATCTGTGAGCCAGTTTCTCACCCATTGCATGATGTGTTTATCCAGATGTGTGCTGAACGTTTTGTCTAGAAGGATGCTGCATGAAACAATATTGAATTTTTTACTGAAATCCAGAAAGATTACATCAGCTGGCTTGCCTTCATCAATTCAGTGGGTTACCTTATCACAAAAGGAAATCTGGTTTGATAAGCAAGGCTTTCCTGCTTTCCTGCATTGGCTGTGACCAATGACTGTGTTGTCTTTTAGATGTTTTCAGTAACTCCCAGAGTAATCTCTAAAACTTAACCAGGCAATGAGATTAATAAAGTTTTGAAAGTTTTGCTAGCAGTGGGGGCCTGTACCATCAGAAAACTAGTACAGGAGCTGCTGTCACCAGTCCAATTATTATGCTAAGTAATTGGAATTCAGATACAGGATGACATATATTTTAGAAAAAGTGTAATAGTGAATTTTTAGAGAGATAACAGTTTACTCCAAATGTTTCCAGTGGCAAGCAAACAAACATTTTTTTTTTAAATAGCTGGGGGAAAAAATGGCAAAAACATTTATTCTCATTTCTAGATGTAGCCTAAATGCATGAATTCATTTATCAAATCCATTTATTTAGGGTCATTTTTTTCAAATCTGTTACAGCAATGTTTGAAAATGAGTTTACTGTTAGTGGACAAGAGCTTGAACCTTTGCAACAAAATGTAGTTCAAACATATCACTGTCACCTGCCTTAGCTCCTATCCAGAATGCTGGTTGAAGAAGATATTAAAGCAAGGAATAATGGGACTGATCTAGACTCAAATCTAGGTTTGTGTCTGTTAAATTCAAAAAAGAAACTATGAAAATATTTTACTGAAAGAGAGAGAAACTTTCTAAAAGTCAGATGAAAGATGCCATCATGGAAAGCTTGAATCTACAGCAAACAAATGATGGAAAAACAAAGATTTCAGTGTGAGTGGGTTCTGAGATTCTACCATGGTGATAGTGCTGCTGCTATTTTTGTTAAACTATAATAAATTGTGTGTGGCTGACTGATGACTAAAGAAAACTCATTGGTTACTAATATTCCTGGTACCATCAGAACAGACACAGTTTAGTACACTGGTTGTACTAAACTCCTTGTACTCACTTGGGTATAGGCCCAGGAGCCACAGACAGCCTTTTGGGATCCTGCATGGGAAGCCACCAGGAAATTTTAAGTATCAAAGGCGAAAGCCAGGGATTCAGGGCTGAAATCTAGACGGCAAAAAGCAAATGAGTAAGGGAGCTGTATTTGGTCTGACTTTTTGCTAACCATGGAGAAAATGGAACTATTCTACCACATACAACGCATCAGTATAGCAGCTGAGGTGCTTGCTCTTCATCTGAGGGTAGGGATAAACCTTGCCATATTTTGATCTTAGCCAAAGCCCCAAATCACTGTCTTTGTAACAAAAATATGAAAGATGAAACACAGGAAACACTATTTGACAATACACAGGCAGCCCACTGGGTTTTCAGAATCTTAGCAAAGCTCTGCCTCCTTTGTAAAATGCTATGGAAAATTATATACACTAGTTTTATGTACAGAAAGTAACCTGTCTAACCTTAAAACATGCAATCAAAATTGTTTGAACAATAATCCATCTTTGAGGGATTCCTTCATTGGTAGCCTGACACAAGAAAAATTTTGATTTGCAAGCACAAAGACTGAAAGTGAAAACACTTTAGATAAAAGCCCCACTATTAAGTTCAAAACTTTGGGAGATGTTGCTTGCACAAAATATATTCAAGGTAAATATATGCTTGTACATAATATATTTTTGTTTAGTCACATTGCAGCTTGCATTTTCCCACGGTAGTAACCTCCTCATTACAGTCATTTCTGGAGCTTTCAAAAGTGTATCACATAAAATGTCGCACTCCTAGTATTCATGTTTTTGCAATTTGTTGTCTTAGACCAAAGTTGTCAAATTCCTTTTATTTTGTTTTGTTTATAAATCTCCAAGGCAAAATGTTGACTTAAAGCTTGGAGGTGGTTTGGGAGTCATCATTAATATAGAAATCATTAGAAAGCCCAATTATGGTCTATTACTCATATTTAGTACATATATTTTCTCATTTTTGATCACAGAGGGTTTGTAAAAAGAGAATAAAAGACCTTTGAATAGGTTCCTTGGTGGTATATTGTAAACTTCAATTATTTGTTCCCAGAAACATTTTTTTTAACAGAGAAGTGAAATCTTTTATAAATGGTGCATGATTCAGAAACCCCTGCTAGAAAAGTATTAAACATTCTTTCATTAATAACAGTAATCTGTATTCCCAGAGAGCACTGTCACGTTAAAATGTAGATCTAAAATGTTTTTCTTTTTGCCCACAGTCCATCATTAAGCTAAAGTAATTTTATACCTGCAATGTTGTAGCCACCACTTCTTCCTGAGAGGGAGGAGGACATCATGCTGTTAATGAACAGCTGCCACTCACAAACCTGCCTGCAAAGCAATTGGCCGAAACCATTAGTCTGTAATAGTCAAAATTTCCTTCCTCTGTAATTTTCTGTAGATTTGCTTTTCTTGGCTTCCAAACTACAGTAACTTACCACATCTAGCTCATGGTATAACCATGGCATGAAGAGAAAACCAGGTAATTCTCTTTCAGAGGCCAGAAAACCAATATTGTTTTTCTTCTCAACTTTTCCTGTAACACACACAGAAACTGGAGGATTGTCTCTCATACTTAATGAATTTTGACAGCCATTGATCTCAGAGGGAAGAGCTTGATAACAGTTTTCCTCTCTCCAAAAATGCTAGTTTTCTCAGGCAGGCAAAAGTTCACAGAGGAGCTGGCGGGGTCCTTCTGCTTTGCAGACTTATTTTGTAAATACAATCATCTAGCCTACCTGAAAAAGCTTAACTTCTCCCTCAAAATATAGTCCTAGTTTTGAGTGTCAGGTGGTTTTTGTCCCTTCACAAAAGAGGATGATTGTACTTTTCACCAGCAACAGCAACTGTAAGGGAGAGCAAGATAAGAGGAGGTTTGTCAGCTGATATGTTGACATTTCCTATACATGTCTGCAACAAAGTTATTCTGATTGAAAGCCAATCTAGATCATTGCTAAATTTCTCCCATAAAGGGCTTGGGTTTGTTAAAAGGATTATTACATGTATCTCACACACACACACACACACACCCACACACGCACAAACACACACAAATTAACTTCTGTAAATACCTTATGAAAATCCTTATTCCATTTTCTTTCTACCACATCTCAATTTCTAGCTTCAGTGAAGATAGAGTGAGGGGAGAGAGAGAATAAGAATGGAAAGTGGGGGCAGGGGCAGCTTTAGTTTAAAATGCAGACAAATCTGCCTTTTCTGCTTGATGGCCTGTAACATTTCCATGTAGTGTACTTTGCATGGCAGAATAGCTACTAGTAATAGAATTTCTCACAGTGGAGGTTAATTACTTTTCAGCTACAGCAAAATAAATTTCCTGTCAAGACCGGTGACAGGAATATGCCGCTGTCACCATTTTTACCTGCAGTTTTAATTCACTGTTAATATTTGACACTAGCTTTCATTCAGGGGGCTGATCTTAACAGTAGGATTTCCCAAAGGAATAGGACTGACTGGTAGTAATGTAGTATCAAGATATGTGGAAAAGAGTACACTTTGTCTCTCCTGAGTGCACTTCAAAGAAGGTTACCCGACCTGTCTCTCACTTTCAGGAACAAAAGAGAACCTCGTATTTGTTGAAATAAAAATTACATGGCCAGATGCAACCTAAAATCCAGGGCAGAAGAGTCTAGTCTAACCTTATGCTAAGCAAACTTACATAACATACCACTTCCTGTCTCCTTTTTGATGTGATTTGTTTTTTTTCTGGCCTAAAAGAGTGCAGTTTTTGAGCCTGACAATTTCACTATAAATGCTGAGCTCAGTGGATGAGGGACCTTACATGATAAAGAATGATAGAACTTTCTTCTAATTGCTTTCATAGTCTTCAAATTAGTTCTCACATTTCTTTGTCTTGAAATAAATCTCTTCTTCTACAGAGACAATAATGCCATTTATCAAGTGTTGTTGATATGCATTGTGTCATTCTTATTGTTAACTAATAAAAAGTCCTGTATGAAGACACGTTAGTAATCCTCAGTGATATAAAATTTTGCTTAGGAATTTCCAGCCTACACTCAGACTGGTTGGATCACAAAGGATATTGCAGGCTCATTTAGCTTCCCTAGTCAAAGTCTTATTTTTCAACAGTTTAGTGATTTTCATGATTCTGAGGAAACCAACATGCTTTTAATTTTGCCTGGTTGGGTACCTGACCCGCCAAAGTGGGGCAGTTATACCAGAGGCTTATTATTTCAATGCTCAGGACACATAAGGAAAACAGTTTTTTTAATTTAACCAAAAATCAAACCATAAAGTAGAAGATGAAAGATCAGGACTTTTATCATACAGGTGTTTTCCCCACAGAGGTAGCCTCAGCTGTTTCTCACTACTTGTGCTCTTCCTCTTCAGGAGGTGGCCTGTGACAGTGCAGAACTGTGAAGGAGCCAGGCCAGATGAACAGGTGAGGCACAGGAGAGCTGGGGGAAGCTAAAGGATTTTGGTAGCTACATGAGCAGATAAAAGATGTCTGGATCTGATTAACTTCGCCTTGCTGAACCAAGAGTTCTTAATCCTTCCCATAATTATGCTGAACTATAACAGGCTCTTTGATAAAGTCTTGTAAACCAGTAGAAATACCAAGGGAGATTGCATGCATGTCTTGTGAAAAAAACCTATTGGCAACACTGAGAACTTAAAGGATTTTCAAAAGCAAACAGGCTGAAGTTTTAATAAATAATGATGTCATGATTTCTTGGGTTTCAAACAAGTTGTCTGGATTTCTACACCACCAAGTTATTCATGATGCCTTCCAGAGGGACCTGTGCAAGGTCAAGACATGAATCCATGGAAAACTTATGAGGCTCAATAAGGCCAACTGCAAGGTTCCATTCTTGAGGAACTGCCAGCATAAACACAAGGTGGGGGATTAGGGCATTTACAGCAGCCCTGTAGAGAAGGAATTTGGGTTTGGACATATACTGGCAACGGACAAAACCCAATGCATCCAAAGCAGCATGGCCAGCAGGGAGAGAAAGTGGATTCTTCCCATCTGCTCTGCCCTTGTGAAAGCCCACCTGGAATGCTGCATCCACATCTGGGAGTCCCAGCACAGGAAAGGCACAGACCTGCTGCAGTGAGTTCAGAGGAGGCCATGAAGATTATTATTAGGCCAGAACATCTCACCTGTGAGGAAAGAGTCAGAGAGAGTTGGGGTTGTTCAGCCTGGAGAGGAGAAGGCTCTGAGGAGATCCTACAGCAGTTTTCCAGCACCTAAGAGGACACTGCAGGAAAAATGGGGACCAACTTTTAAATAGGGACTTAAGTAATAAGCCTAGAGGTAGGTGCAGACATAAGAAAGAATTTTTTTACAAAAAGGGCAGTAAAAGGCTCACTGTTTATTCCAGAGAGGGATGAACTAGATGGCTTTAAAAGATCCTTTTCAACCCACAGAATTCTATGACTTTATGAAGTCCAATTAGGATTGAATGAGCGTGAGCTTTAAAAATGGATCTGAAAAGGACTGGAGCTTGTTCAGAAGGCCTGTTGAATGAAGTGACTTGAGCCAGAGATGGGCAGTGCATACTGCGCTTAAGACCTGGGTCCCCGATGATACTGAAGTCAGAATTTATGGAAAAAAATTGAAGGGGAAATTTGGATCCCTGCTCCATTTTAGTAACATATAATGTTACAAAAAATTACAAAGGTAGGGTCACAGCTTCTCCTGTAGAAAATATTTAATTTTAGCTGTGGATATTGGTTATAAATAGGGAGGCATTAAATTTAATTGTTTTTATTCTTGTTTAAGGAACTGGAATGGAATTTCTGGTTGCTCAAACCACAGGAGACATCAGATTTTTCCAGATCTTTAAAAGCCCTCAAATCCTATGTGGCAATGTAGTTAGAAAAATTGAGTCTACTGAAATTGCCTTTTTTTCAGAGCATTAGGTTTAATTCTGACCCTTAAAGTTGAGATGAAATTGTGGCTTAGAAACGAAGCTAGCTCAGAAGGGTTCTATTCAGCACGCTTTGAATTTCTGACTCAGTTTCTGCGCTATTTGAAACTTCTTTATTTTGCTTGACTCATTCATTTCTGTAAAAATCCATATTAGTGAAATGCCAGCTCCTTTATGGCAGCATATGGGGTTTTTAAAGGTGTCTGTAGCTTTATAACAAACCAGACACTTCTCTTTTAGAAAAAGTTCCCATGGTGTGGTTTCAATCTTTCACAGAAAAAAAAGCCCCAGGCCACACAGGGGAGATCATATTTATTCCACCCAAATGTTCACACTGGTGTCATTCAGCATTTTAGAATATGTCCTTATATGTTTTGAGTTTCACTTAAATACCCATCAATACTCATAAAATTATAAAGAGGGATTTTTAATCTGCGTCTTGTGCCCCTTGGTTTTCATTTTGCTGTCAATCACTTCTGTTAGTATTCATATAGAAACAAAAATTTGGTGCTTATATTCCAATGCCTATGTGTCTTCTTGGAACCTCAATTTCTGAAACTTTTGTGAAGCTTTAAACAGAAAGTTATAACATCACACAGAAAGCAAACAATATGACCAGATAAGCTCTAGAGAAATCAAACCTTAACTGTGGAAATACACTGAATTCCATGTGAAATAAATAAGTATGTAAGCTGCCTACAGATGTAGGTATGTGTTTTTCTTACTTGATATTTTCATTTCTCCTCCTTACACTTCCTTCACAGCAACCGTTCAAAGTAGGAAATTTCTGCTGTAGAAAGATGTCATCTCAACTTGTATTGTGGTAACTTAAATCTTGTCATACCTGGAAGATCAGGCACAGCTTCCCAAGGGATCCTGCTGTTGCTGAAAGTAATTGCCTATGGCTAAAGTAATCAGTTATGAAATCAGATAAATGTATCATGTGGTCATCTAAAGAGAAGTGAGATTTACATTTGTTACTTGCATATTTAGCTATGTCCATATATTTTAAATTAAGAATATAGCAAATACATGTAATATTTGTAATGGAATGAATTGAAGGTACTAAATTCCCAGTTTACCACCACTTTGAGTATGTGAAATCAACAAATGCGTAGCAGTTTGTTTAAGAAGAGAGGAAACCGTAGACAGAGAATTAACTTTGGCATCTGTTTTGCAGCTGTTTTGCAGCTGTGGGACTATAAAGGTAAGAAAAAGTGGTATTTGTGCCTTAGAAAGCACCTCCCAAAGACAGTGGTTCCTCTATATTTCTGAAACTAATTTTTTTCCCATTCCACGCATTCTGATTTCTCACATCTTACATGGCATGCTACAAAATTATTAATAAGAAATGCTATGTTCTATTTTGGCTGTTTTTTAAACATTAGCAAAAGATGCCATTTATCATCATATTTCTTATTAAACCTTGGAAGAAAGAGCACACAGCAGTGCATCTTGGAAGTCATAGCTGTGAAGAAAAGCACTTTCTGCTATTTTCTCACTGATTGTAGCTAATGTTAAAATAATTACTGGTAAAGGGTCTCCCTGCTGTTTGATTGCCAAGTTCCACAGTTGCAAGGACTTCAGGTTCTTCCCTATTTGAAACTTTAGTTGGCTTAGTTCAGGCTATTTTATGTCTCTTTGCATGTTTTCAAAATCCCTTAACACCTCAAGCTCCTTTCATCAGAGACTTAACTAAATTGAAGTCTTAATGAAGATGCATTGGGAAGGAGCATGTGTATTTCAGTGATATTTTCTTTCTTTAAATAAAAGATAAAAAGGGAGGTTGGTTAGTGTTGATTGAGAATAAAGTAGCAATTTGCTGGCTGTGGACTTTATCCATTGTGCTGCTTTACCACAATCATCTTTGTTACTGGGAGCACTCTGGTAGCAACACTATTCCAGCAAGAAAAGGCTGCCAACACACTCTTCTAGAAAAATATATTCACTGGTTTCTGTCTCTCAGAATGTGTGCCTTGAGGTATTTTTTTCTGTTCAGCTGACTGTACTGTGATTCTTGCTCTAAAAATTAGGATTCTTTCTCTTGAAATGATATCTTTTAAGGCTACTTTTCTTGGACACTCATTATATGTGTTTCTACAAGTTAACAACCAGGAAAAGTGCAAAAAGCTTACCCAAATAAATACCTAAGCATAAATACAATGATAATGTGTGAATCATTAAGCAAAGTCACCAAGGGGTATTTGTAATTTTAAACATCATAAAAAGGCAGCATTAAGATTCAAATATGTTTAAAAAGACATCTGATGCAAACATAATTCTTCCTCTCTGTTCTTCCCAAAACTGTGGTTTGTGCTGGGGATGGTCACCCTCTTAACTGGTGTTTATTCAATGTTTCCCTAATCAGGATACTGCTGGGACCATATTGCTTCTTACAGGAAATCCTGCTAAAACATGAACCATTTTTAAAAACATCTCACCTTTCCTTCCTCTCTAAATCGTAGGTATTGGTATATCTTAGTCACCAATGGTATGAGTCTGAACAATATTACCACTGCCTATTCCAAGAAATGATACTTTGCTACGACTGGCTTGTACTATCACACACAATTCCTTACCACTTTGCACTGTACTGTGTGGACTGCCATGTACTTTGGGGCAGCTGTTATTTTTAGGTGAAATACCACCACCTATAGAATATAATCAGGACTACTGATAAAATGTAAAGTAGAAATATAAAGATGGTTGATTATTTTCCATTAGATTCAAGCATTGCATTCTATCTTCTGTCTTTTTTCATCATCTCCAGTGTGATATCCTGGAATGGAGTTCCTGACACATAATAGAAAGCTGTGTTGAAAACATTAATATGTTCCTCAGTTCAAGCAGTCTGTGTTATCTCGGAAGTAAATAAAAAGTCTCGCGACCTTTTCATTTTCTTATGAGACAACAGGCTTGAGAGGAAATATTTTGCCAGCTGTTTTACTTTTAAATTACAATGCCATGATTGGTTTCATTTCTGGGTCACCCATAGCAACCATTATCTGAAACCCCAAGAACAGTCCATGCTGCATTTAAAACTCCTTTGGCTTAAAGTCCAAGTGGTACAATTTATCTGACTTGTTATTTGGGGTTTTTTTGTTTGTTTTACATGAAGCAAATTCACTGCCTTGAAAAATTCTATTATTTCATTCCAGTGTCTCTTTTCAATACATAATTATGTGGGTGCTTGGGACTAAAGAATCAGTTTCAATAGCTAATAAGAGATTAATCACTACACTGAGGTAATTCATGTCATGTACATGCAATCAGTGGCCAGAACTGTATTTTCAGTGCAAATGAGTCTCAGGCCAATACAGATATCAACACAATTGAATTCACTTTGGTCCAATGTAACTGATTTAATTTTATTCCAATTATAATAGTCACCATGAAGTAATCTAGATATCCAGACTATTGTTTATAAGTGAGTCTGTCTGAATCTTATGTAGAAGCATGTAGAACTAAGTCTTAAGATTCTTGCATCTTCCTATGTATGTGCAATAGATTTATTAATGTTGAAATCAGTGTAATGAACTTTCCTAGAAACAGACATCTACTTGACTTCTGTAACTACATTTGAGTCCTGTCATTTTCCCTCAAGCCAACTGTCTCTCCTTGAAAGTAGATTTGCTCCTGATGCCTAAGGCCAGTGACATGGCAGAATTTCAAGGCTTAATTCCCTTCTTGATGACATGATAGTTTTTACATATTGTACATGGGGATCAGGCTGCACTAGTTCCCAAACTATATGCAGGAACTAGCAGCTGTCCAGATCCTAAACTGGTGCTCAAACCTGCACATGGATCTTGCCTAATTCACCAATGCATACACAGCCAACCCAGCCCCTCCTACTCTTCTTCATATGCCAAATGAAGATGGTAGGTAGGATGAAAGGAAACACAGAAAGAAAAGCAGGACATTTGGTCCTCATTTGCATTAAGTGTTGCATTGTCTAACAAAGAGGAAATACGCCGTCATAGACAGCCATAACAGTGACATAATTGTCACTGGAACCTTAATGAATTTGTTTTTGAAACAGAGAAAGTGGTTGGATTTCTTTCACAAAATGACCCTTGATAGAAGACCACAGGAATGATATGAAAAGTATGGGAGAAACAGGAGTTCTTAAAAAAGCCAAATGATGTCAAATGGGATGACATGAGAGCATATGCTAAATGCTGGTTTTAATTTTTGGTGTCTTGATGAGATCTTTAAATACTTAAAATTACACATTACCCTACTTGTCCCAGATTAACCTCCAATAACATTAGCTCTGGCTAATGTTTCCATTATTTCTTACCACTTATGTTGAATTTTTTGAATACTCTAGTGAACTCACTCCCCTTTAGAAGTCATGTGTGTCCCTAAATACCATAGAGTTTAATCAGCTATGGTGTAATTTTAAATGTCAAGGCCAAGGTCTGTCAGATATAATTTGTTCTTTTACTGAAATTTGGATGTATGTTTCAGTTAAATTGAGATTGTCCATTTAAAGCAAAGCAAATTATGGGACACAAAATGAATTCAATTCTTGCTGAAGAAGTAAAAGATTTAACAATAACTCCAAAAAGGAATTGATCAGCAGACCTCAACATAATTTTTCCCATCCCACCAGCTGCCACAGCCGAGCTGTCCTGTACAAACCACTTGACAAAGTCTGTCGCTGCAGTTACTGCACTATTTATAGCTGTGCTGTTTATGCCTCTACAGTTATAGCAGCGTCAGCACTTTAATTATAAACCTTATTATCCAAAGAATTACTACTAAGCAACAAAAAATCACCCTCAGCTGCAAGTTTGGATGTGAAGTATTCTCAAGTGTAATTTGCACTTAGGTTGTGGTAGGCCAGATTCAGTTTCTGCTAAATACTGAAGGCAAGGGGAAAAGTTAAAAAACTACCATAGTTTTATAATTTTCAACACTGTTTAGTGTGAGCATGTAGTTTTGCATAAACCAGCAAATAAGGATCTTTTTTTCCCATATGATTTAGAATTTAAATTTGTAATGATATTTTGTAGCAAAAATATTGATTTAGTATTACTGGCATGCACACTAAATGCAACTATATTGAAAGTGTTTAGTTAATCTACAGTAATGGAAAGATATTGCACTATAAAGAGGTACCATATCTTTCATTACGAAACACAAACCTTCATATTCCCCATTATTGAAAACTCTGGACTCAGGACTAAATATTTCAGTATTCTTTTCTGGATTTTTTTTTTCCCTAGTTTTTATGATGTGGGGACATTTACAGGCAAAAACAACATAATATTTGATTTTCCATCTATATCTAAAACATTGAAGAACTTATATTCAAGAGAAAACAAGATCTTTCCTTATTTCATTCTCTCCAGTGTTCCGTGGTGCATTACAAAACCTTCTGAGAAGCATAAACACAAAGAGAGACGAATATAAATTCATAAACATAAACACATAAATAGACCTATCTCTTTTAACTGATCTGCCATGTCTCTACAGAAGATCTATTAGCATAAATTATTAAAAAAAATATTTGGCTAATTTTGACATTTTCCTTCAATATAATCCCACTTAATTTCCTTCTTTTCTGGATATCAAATAACAATAAGGGTTGATTTTTTTCCTGCAATTGCTTCATAATTTGTCTATAGGTGTGTGTTTTGTTCACTTTGTCCTACATAGATGGAATTATTGTCCATTGAAATACTACTCAAAGTGTGTGCATGTGTTTCCATATGAAATAAAATAAAATTTGTATTAATATTTATTTTATTTTGGTAGGGAACTTGGATTTTGTATGTATTGCTGGAACTGTTTCTTTGATGAGCCTCATACTGTGAGATATAATCAGGTACAACTCAAGCAATGAATGAAGCAGATCTCTATACAATTTTTGAACAGCATGGTTCTGTTCAATTATATGAGACAAGATCAGTTGTGTATGACCTACATGTGAAAGTAGACTATGTTTGCTTTAGTGGCAAGTGTTATCCCTTGCCAGTTCTCATATTCCCCCCTAATGTAGTGCCTCTATGTGGAAGTAAATCAACAAGAGGAATTTGTGAATTTCTCAAGACAGTACCTCTCAAAATATGACCTCACTGCTGGGGATTCAAAGGCAGTAGAGAGTACCTGAGTCTCTTCAAAAGTGATCTTGCTCACTTTAATCAAAGATAGAATTTGGAATTTATTTTGCTGGATATATGAGGAATGTACTGGAACTTCACCTGAAATACCATGAAATATGTGAAAATAAACACATCCGTTATCTGCCAATTTAAGTGGTCTCCTTGCAGCTTTTTTAAAATTCTAATCAGTGTCTCCATGATATTTTAACATCTTGCATTTTAGTATAAGTGAATAGGAGATTCATGACCAAGAATTCTGAAAAGCTTCTAGAGAACTCTTGGAGTCCTTTCCTGAAACAGAATTGTATTCAATTGTACGCAGATGATTCACTGGAAAGATTCACATCAAGGTCTCATGTGATCCAAATTTCTTGACACAACTAAAAAGATTTTTCCCTTTCCTTCTCTGACTTCAACATAACAAAGAAAATTTCTACAGTCAAAAGCATAAGAAAGAATCTAAGCTTAAAATACTGTTTGGTTCATTGTTCAGCTACCAAAAGACATTATATAGGCACAGATTCCTTCAGTCCCTGCATTTTCTTTCCTTCATAATATGCTTCTATGATTGTTTCAGAACTTCAGCTGTGAAGATCTTAAGTCTCTTTGCGTTACACCATTAAAGTTATTTACCTTAAGTTCCATTTATAGGTCCATACAATCAGTTTTCTGTAATGCTGCAGGAGAAGAAATGTCTTCAATATGCCTGACAGGACACTTGGAAGATAAAAGGTGACTTAGAGAGGTTAAAAGAAAGTGAGAGAGTGTTATGCAAAACAGCTATTCACAAAGGGTGGAGTAGTTGAATTTGAAACACTGAAGAGTATTGAATTGTTATGGTGATGGATTGTCTTTGCTATCTATGATGCACAAATGATACACTGATCTTCTTGCCTAAAATAGTGAGTTTAGTATATATAATCAGCAATAGTGAAGAACACTTATCACTATGTCAATCCAAATTAAGTTTCAGAAAATGTCTCTATTAAAAAAAACCTCTGTGCAGAAGAGGATGAATTGACAAATTTTATTTGGTGCTTTAACTTTGAAAAAGAGAAAATGTAAGTTCTTAAGTGCTCCATCCTCAATATATAGATAGGATACTCAAGATTTTATTTAGCTACTAGATAACATGACGGAGCATTTTTGAAGTCAGAGCAGTCCACACTAAAAATATGATTTTAAATAAATAAATTAAGAAAAAAAAATATTTCTAGTAGCTTCTTTAAACATCAAATGGGAAAATTCAAAGGAGGAACATAGGAAAGAAAATACAGGGCTTGTCCTCATTTAGGAACATTTCAAAACAGTTTCTACACTGAGCTCCCCATGGCTCTCTGGTGAAAGGGATACCAGACTGAGACACGACACTGAGAACTATATTTTATCTCAAAAGAGTTTCGAGTATTAGAAGTGGCACTTTGAAAGAGTATGACCTCTTTTCAGCCCACATCTTATATTTCACAAATGGAATATCCTTTAAAACATGCACTTCTAGCAGGGTGCTCCAGAGGCTTTCAGTACCTTCTTTTAGAGGGAGCAATTATGAAAAATATGCTGAGAAAGACTAATCATTCAGTCAGGAAAACTGATGGAGCAGCCTGAACCTTGCACATTGCCACTAACACCATCCAGCTTTCCAGGCTTTGTGCACAGCCATCCCCACAGAAATACACCGAGGTCTGGTGAAGCTCTCCAACTTGAACGCATACAACAGCTGCATATCCCAGAAATCTCAAGGAGCTGAAGTGCTTGGGAGTAAACTGGAAAGCAGACCCTTGTACTTAAGTTGCTCCCAGTGAGACACTGGTTCAAAATTGTTGTAACAGTGAGCCATTAACTTTATGTAGGAAAAATAAAAATTTAATTGACTCAATCCTGCAACAGGATGACAGCTGTCTATTTCTTTGGAGCGTGAGTAGTGATTGCTGGCAAGTTACTTTGTTAGTCATAAAACTAAACTCTGTCTTTGGACTATGCCACTGCACAGGCAAGGGTGTGAAGACCTCATTTTGGGAAAACATAAGAGCTTGCATTACAGACCTTTTGCACAGAGATCCAAAAGATCCTGACTTCCCACAGGCCCGGGAACCCTGCAGCACAAGCTGCACCTTTCAGAAAAATGCTGAAAACCATTGCCCTAGCCACACAAAATAGCCATGTGATTTGTAAATGCTGTAAGATGCTCAGTGTTCAATTTTATTTTGACAAGCTCCATAAAGCTTTCAGATTTTAGGTTTACTAGGAAGAGGGTGGTTCCACACGTAAGATTTCTGATTTAGGCACATTTAGGAAGTAACATTATTACACACTTTATTAACTAGTCATTAAAATCCGTTGGTTTTAATGGGTTTAATTAAAAGCTACTGAGTTTCTCCTGGAGAAAAACAAGCAACTCCTGAAAACTCAGTGAATAAGATTTCTGTGTATTTTAACTAGAAATTCAACATCTTTCATGTAACAGTGAAATGGATCTTACGGTAACTTCTACCATGTCACACTTACACTGCAGAAAATTATATTCCCAAATTAATGCAGTCACTAATAGTTCAGGTTATATTACTGAAAATGTAAAATATGTATTACAGGACTGCAGCAAAACATTAATAAAAATGAATCATTTTATTATTATTTAATTATATTTAAATAATTTTATTTAGACATATGATTCACAGTTTCATATTAAGTACACCCCTATACTTTAAATACTTGCAAAATTAAATTTTTTGTAGAAAGAGGATGGTAGTGTTTTACTAGAAATGAGCATGGTTATGATTCCCATAATATTTTCTTTTCCTACAGTTGAAGTAATTTTTTACTTTTATAAAAAACTGAACAGCTTAGAGGTAGATTTCATATTTTACTTTCTAATAAATCCCAAGTCAGAAAGGTCTTCAGCACATAAGGTAATCTAAACGTTATTGACATATGCTATGGGCTTTGACAAGTAAAATGATGAGATCTTAAGTAACAGATACATTCTCTCTGAAGAGCACTTTATATGGTTTGGCTATCTTCCAAAGAAAAATCATGTAGCTTAGTTAACCCATGATACTGACATCTGCCTCTCACAGGAAGATGAGGGAATCTTGTAAAGGTCACAGTGCTTACTGGCAGGGTAACTGATTAAGATAAGCCTGCAACACACTGTATTGTACACAACAATATACTGGGAAAAAGGAGGAAAAGGAGAGTAATTTCCCTTTCTGCTATGTGCACACAGATACGCTGCTTTCAGTAAGCAATATGAGTAAAAGTAAATGTGAGTCTTAGCAAAAGGTGAGCTCATATTGGCTAAATGAATTTTTGATATAAGCAGTGCTGACTTTTTTCCTAACATAATGTCTGGCAATGAAATGCAAAGTTATATGACATTTACACCACTCAATATTTTTAAAAACTTTGATGAAAATTTAATGCTTCAGATTTCTCATCAGTTAAGAATAAAAGTCAGATAGATCTCATGGAGAACTGAACACATAGGTGAGGAGTGGGAAAAGCAGGACATGGAGACTCCCCAGTCTCTACTCTTCTGATTTTTCCTCTTCAGCTTCAGAGCCCTGACAGATAACTTTCCCCACACTGTTTTCTTATAGCTTAATTTCTGTGGCAGCACCTTTGTCTTACACGGGTACAGGTAAGGACAGTGTCAGGTCAGGCAAACATAAACATGGGATGTCAGCCACCGCCTCATGTATGGTAAGAAACCCAGAGGGAGATGATGATGAGTTGTAGTGAGGGTTTCATCCTGCCCATAGTAAAATGAAATGGATGACTTGCTATGCCCTGTTACTGCAGAGCTAGGCATACCCAGTTACTAAGCCTTGCACAGGTAATGAACCTGACAATTCCTTTTGATCAATGATTTTTAGTCAGAGAAACAGAGCAAATCTTCCATCTCATCATAAACACAATCACCTTAAGGAACTTTTCAAGACAGCAAGAGTGAATGTAATCTTGGACCTCACATCTGTCTGTAACCAACAGGTAGCATCAAGAGACACGAAGAATGGCAGATATATAATACTCTGTAGTATTTCTTACTCTTCTTCCCTACTCTTTCTTTATCCTATTGACAATGAACAAAACGTTTAAATCCCTGAACCAGTAGAAAGTGCGGTATTTTAGTTTTAAAACAATGCACATTGTAGAGCTTTCATTGACTCAAAGGTAACATCAAATAATTATAGCATGAAAAAATTCAGGAAAAATATTTTTATCTTTTAATCTTCAAATATTTTATGAGTTCCCATGTTGTAATGCAAGTATAAGGCAAACTACATTTGTGCAAAAAGCCTCTGAAGATGCATGCACATTTTTTTCTACTAACACTGAAAAATTCTTATGAATTGTTTATATTACTACAGTAATAGAAAGCAGTGTGACACCTTCTGAAAAGGGACAAAACAGCCCTGTCCCTGAGGACAGAACTGCCTAAAAAGATGTTTTTGTTGCATACAGTAGAATCTCTTTTACAAAGAAAAAAGCGATTTGGTACATGGCAATTTTTGGACGAAGAAGGAAAACATCATTCAATAAAACCTAAAGTATTAAATACTATAATATTATTTTCATCAGTATGTGGCCTTTTTGCATTAACTGCTTCAACTTAGCAAATATTGCTCTGCAGACACATATTTTTTTGCTAGTTAATTATATGATCTGCTGGAAATGTGAGCAGAGGCTGGCAGTTCCATGTGCCAACTTGTTTGTTTTTATAATTCTGCATTTTATAAGAGAATAAAACAAAGATATATGTTTCTAAGCATTAGTTTGCAAGACTCACCAGGCACAGTGCAATTTGTAGTAGTCTGGGCTGCTTAATACTGTTAATAGGTGTGGTGGTTGAACCAGTAGGAAAGAAAAAATTATTTTGTCTTGAGGAAATCAGAGAACAATTTAGAAGTTTGGGGGTTTTTAATGTAGAACATCAACATTTTGACAATACTTTAGGGATGGAAGAACAAATCAGGATTAAAATAGTGGAACAAAAATAAACAAAAAACCCACCCTTTTTGGAGACACCACTGACAGAAGAGTTGGGATACCTTCAACCCACCTACAACCTGGTGTACAGACGTAACCAGAATATGATTAGAAGAAATCTACTTCCAGAATTATTTGAAAGTCAGGAGAACAGCAGCATTTTAGCTGCTGTTTGCCTGAGACTGAGTCATTATCTGTCAGGACTGTTAGAGTCCATAGGTCCATGGTAAGCTGAGGGAAAGACAAGACTGCAGTGTCCTGCTATCCACTGAATCCTTTTACTGAATCCTTTTGCCTTTGACTTTATTATGTTGAGATATTTTTTTAACATGCAGAATGAAAGCTGGTCTCTCCAAACAAGTGAGTCTAGCTGATCTTAGAGCAATAGCGGTAGGAGTCCAGAAATCACTAAAAAGGTTACCTAATTTCCAAGAAGTCCTCTAACTTATTGTTTGGAAATTGCTACTATCTAAAAATGTAAGTTGATGAATTTTTAAAGTAACTGCTATGGATATTTATAAAACACAGCACTTTATTGATTTCAATGGAACCAAAGACAAAAAGATAGACGTGTAATCTGAAAGCTATTAAGTTCTAAAACTTCACTTTTTTTGGTCCTGCTGTTTCACTTTCAATTCTTGGGGGCAACCTTGATTGTATTATATTTTCAGACATACTCTATGAAAATGAAAGAGAAGAAATGTACATATATATGAAAACAAGTATCAACTCTAAGGTTTCCAGTATTTCAGAACAGTTTATTGCAGAGACCTGTAAAAAATCATATTGTTCTAGTGAAGCCACAAATCTAACGTAATCACATAATGTGTCTTTTAAGGGTGTAATACTAATGCTGAATGTATGGACTAACGATGTATGTTCTCTGCAACTCTACTATTTACTTAAAAAGGTATAATTCAGTATTTTTCAATAGGGCTAAATTCTTTATGTACAGAAGTGCCCCATTGATTTCAGCAGCATATGAATTAGTAGAGCAAAATTGGTCAGATATCAAAGGGCAGTACAGCTAAATGGAAAGAAAAAATGAAAAGGGAAATTTTGAACCAAGAAAATTGTACTTTCAGTGATCAAGGAAAATAAGCTAGAAAAATACTCTTTATTATTTAATTTCTGCAAATAACTCTCTTTGATAACTAGAAATTAGAATGTTCCTGTTTGGAGATTTAGATTTCTACCTTACTTTGGGTTTCTGGGTTTCCAGACTTTTACACATAAATCTTCAAAATGTGAAGGAATTAATCTCTAGTTTATAAAGCATTTCTAGAAGAAAATTGGAAAATTCACAGAAAAGAAGTAGATCTGCTAGTGTTGCTCAGTCTTCAGCAGTGAGAAAATACTTGTCCAGAGCTTCACTAAAGAAAGAGAGAAAGGACTCATTTTGATTCATCTAGGAAGAACTCTTCTGCCTACTGGAATTTTGAGGAGACAAAACTAATAATAAAAAATAAACAAAAAAAAGCAAAAAATCAAATATTCCTCTCAGTTTTGGAATGTCAGAAGTATAAGGCAAAATCTTAAAGATTTCTTCAGACATCTCAGAGTTGCAGGGGAAGCCTATGGATGGCCCTACTGGGAAAAGAGGAATCCTGTACAGAAAAAAAACCATCTATTCTTTCTGGCATTTAAGATAATTGAGCTGAAGATGCTCCTGATTCTATTTAAAAGATAGCTTGCCCCTCAAACAAAATCACTTCAGGAATTTGCTATCTCAAAAAAGAGCACTTCCATTTCAGAAAAACAGAACTTTTCCTACAAACTCTAGACAGTCTAACAATGCACATTTCTGGGAAGTCTCATATTATTTCTGAAGTGACATTTGAGTCCCCAGTTTTAACGATCTCTCTACACATCTGCTTAAGTGACCAAAATCTATTAAATAGCACCAGTTAAAAAGGTTCTATTGTATGGAAATTCAATTCCTGTCTCATAACAGCAAGCAACACACTGTGCCAAACAGATGAGAGAATAAACATTACTTTGTCCTTTTCTATTTATATTTTATTCAAAGACTCCCAAATGACTCATTCATATCAGTTATATGTTGATTTTTTTTTTCTCATGTATCTGTCAAAAAGATCAAACTGTAATCTACTACTTTCACCCATCCAATGCAACAGGTCTTAAACAATGTGATGATCAACAGTTCCCCTCCCTTCATCTTGCTTTTGGCAGAGTGCACAGTCATGTTCCCTTTAATCTGCACAGAGGTCCATTAATGAGTTTTCTGTAATTTTTCTTTGTTTTCTGTAATGCACTAACACTTGGGGTTTTAGAACTCTTATGCAACAAAGGTCAAAAGTATCACTCCCTCTTGCTATGAAATGGAATTAATTTAACTGAAAATTTCTCCAATCTAAAGGAGTTTTTCTTTTCTGAATACAACATCTCTTGAAATTTGAACTTAATTGCTATGATTGTGTGGCAAGGTGTTCCCAAAAGAAAACTGTCCCTGAAAGTAAAAGGGAATATTATTATTGTTATGATATTGGAATTCTGGTATGCTTTGGAAGGTCTTCTGACTGGAGAAAAGGATGAGCATGACCTTTTCCTTTTTAGGTTTATTCTTTGTGCAAATTATTCTCCAGTGTAAGTTACTACAGAAATGTTTTTCTTTCCCTGAAAATGCTGACCAACACCAATTATTAGAATTTACAAAAGAAAAGAAACCAGATAAGCCAAATGTGATAGGAATATTGCTCTGAGTGTCCAGCAATTTTTTTCTTCATTTATTTTCAAAAAGTATCACGGAAACTTCTCAACATAGTCTAACTTCTATACGTACCACTCAATTAAAAGAAACTAAAGGGAAATATTTTAATATGGTAAATCCAATGCTGCTACTAGAATCTCTGAGAAGTCTTGTTTGGCATAATTCATGATAGGTAGATTATTTGATCATTACTTTATGAACAATATCAGTGGTAATGGTATGAAGCTGTCAAGACTTAGAGAAGTGCTATCAGGTGATGAAACAGCTTTGCTTACACACAAGAGCACTCCTTCTTTACTCCTTTCATAGATCTCTCTTCTTCAAATAACTGTACAGCAAAAATGTAGCACTGATACACTGCACCTGTTTTGACACAAATGAGAGAAAACAGTTCTGTGCACAAGACTTGGATGCAATTTCCTGATGCAAATTCAAACTCCAGTTATTGCCAGCTTGCAAGTTAAAATTCAGATCCTTTATGTTACTTAAGGCATCTACAAAGATACACAAAAATGACTGGTTTGGGTTTCTTATTTTGGTCTTTGCATTTGCACTCCACGTAATAATTTCCTTCCAGTTCACTTCTTAAAGAGAATATTATTCACTTAATAAAAACAACAGCAAAACAACTGATTCTGGATGAACCCTAGCAGAATACCAGAATGACTGTGGCTTCTACAAAAACAGTGTCAACAAATAATCACACCAAACAAGGTTTTTTTTGTATCTCTTCGAATAATTAAATTCTGCTGTACATTACTTTAAAATTTAACAAAGGGATTTAGCCTTGGCATCACTTCCATTGGAACTGAAACCCAGTAATAGTCAACATATCTTCCACATATATGTGTACGTATGTCGAATATATATGCACATATATAGAAATAGATATGCATATATGCATATATGTTCATATGTAGATACATATGTATATAGAATATATTTATACATTCATATATGGAGATACATTTACATCTAGATATATGAATATGTATACATAAATATTCTAAAACATTAAACTTCAAGAACAATGACATCATCTTTCAAATGCATGAAAAATTCAAAAGGTAAGCACACATAGTTTTAATTTGTCCCAGTGTCTCAGAACTCATGGACACATTTGTAATCAGATCAGCTTGCTTTACAACCAGAGATAAATACAAACTCATCTACAAGGCTTCAGAACTTATATCTAAACATGTCAAAAGGTCTTGAGAAATCACTTTTTCCATGTAAACATTAGAGGTGCTGTATGCTCCTAAACAAAATTTACATTATATAGCACAATGGAAGTTCAGCCAGATGTTTTTACAAAGAATAGACAAAGATTTTATTACTAATTACCATTTCTAATGGCATAAAACATTGCAGCAGGTGTGACAGTGTTCACAGGGCTTCTTGGATGAGGCAAGAGACAAGAATGTTGACTCCATGTTCAGAAGGCTTGATTTATTATTTTATGATATATATATTACATTATAACTATACTAAAAAGAAATAGAAGGAAAGGTTTCCTCAGAAGGCTGGCTAAGAATAGAAAAGAATGATAACAAAGGCAGCTGGCTCAGACTGAGAGCAAGAGCCAGCTCTGCTGTGACTGGTCACTAAATCCAAACATCCACAGAAGACCAATCACGGATACACCTGTTGCATTCCACAGCAGCACACAACCATTGCTTACATTTTGTTTCTGAGGCCTCAGCTCCTCAGAAGGGAAAAAATCCTAAGAAAGGATTTTTAGTGAAAAGACGTCTGTGACAAGCAGGTGTCAGGTTTTTATATCACTTTGCTAGATGACTGTGTGATCTATGGTTAGGTCCCACACTTTGAATGTAAACAAACTATATATTCCCCTTTCCTATTCAGGACAAAGAGCATGATTAGGTTTTGTCTTGCTTTTTCATGGTGGAACTTTGCTATGTGTGTACTTTCATTTCACAATTGCTGCACATTGACCCTAATTTGGAGTCCGCATCCAGCAAAGGGTTCCTGTCACCATTCTCAGGAAAAAGTGTTGCAGTTCATAAGCAGATTGACAGCAACTTTAGGACAGAGTCAGGTTTAATTTGCACACTGATGCAAACCCAGGTAGAGACATTCATAACTTACTGCAGTAAACTGTAGAGGCTACAGCAAAACAAGGCAAACTTCTGGAGGAAATAAAATTTACTCAGAGGTGATGTGAATATTATGAACATGTACTCAGATGTAAACTCCTATCCCTCTATGATATATTGGTATTTTTGCTAAGAATCATATGGTATAAACTTGTTCACTCTGCCACATGACGCCTGTGTCAATTCATGTGTATGTACAAAAAAGTTGCTGGTATAGCAGCAAAAATAGCCATATTAAAAGATCATATCCTGACCAGTAAGTTATTTTCTTCTAAAATAAGTAATAAATCATTGGATTATGAAAGCATCATTTGGGTTTTCTTTTATAGATGATTCCCAAAACATATTTTATTACAGTCTTGAAAGGAAGAACTTACAGTTCAGTGCAGGTTGGCAGACCAGAGACTAAAACTCTTGGTTTTCTAGCCCAGTGTTCAGAATGAATGCTTTAATTTCAACAGTTTCTTAGAGGGAAAAAAATAATTTGGGGTCCATCAAGACTTGTCTGCTCCAAGACAAACTCATGATTGCATTCAAAAAGTGTTCACAAATACTTTGTTGCAACATTCAACCAAGTTCTAATCATATCATTTCACTCTCTAGACTGTAACATGAATTGGAAAATCAACTGAATTTTTACTCTATGCAAATAGACACAGTTACTGGGAAAAGCTGTTAAAACTAAATAATATGTGTAATACCCAGAAACGTCTAAAAAAATGTTCATATTTATCTGAAAAACCCCAATTCATTAACATTCATACTAATTACAGTTGAAAGGACTTTCTAGAAAGAGCTAACAAGATATCAATGCACTTTTACCCACAGAAAAATAGGACAGTGATTAGAACCTTCGCATGCAATAAAACAAATTTTTTCTTTGGCCATATCTTTTACCACTTTTTAACTTATAAATTACTTCATAACATCATATGCAAATCATATACATGCTCTTTCTGTCCAGTCTGAAAAGATGAAAACCAAATATGCTTTGTTTTTCTCTTCTCATTTTCTGACCATCCTCTCACTAACTATCTGCCAATGTACACTGGGGGAGTGCTAATACGAAAAGTATGCAGTGGTTCTATGCTTGCATTAAAAATGTTTGCATTTAATTTCTCTCCCTGAACAGAAAAGAAGTGATTTTTTTTTTCAGTGTTATAGCTAGTGAGAGCTCTCACTAATGTATATATATATATATTAGTGAGAGCCCAGTGTGTTACAATAATTTTTATTGGTGGTTTTCCTAGGTTTAGCCTAGGAATTTTTAGGAGTATAGGTTACCAC
This sequence comes from Setophaga petechia, assembly GCA_024362935.1. NCBI lineage: Eukaryota > Metazoa > Chordata > Aves > Passeriformes > Parulidae > Setophaga > Setophaga petechia. The sequence goes on from JANCRA010000015.1 coordinate 18,738,374, forward strand.
ATTTTCTCCTACATTTAAACAGTGGGAGTAGATGTCATTTTATTATGCACAGGTTTTTTAATTTATGGTCCTTCTATGCTGTCTGAAAAGTCAAATGTTTTTTGTCTTCCAGAAATTCTGCAGTATTAAGACACTATTAGTGTCTGTTTTAAGACAATATTTTCAGACATTAACTTTTAAGACAAATTTTTAAGACATTGTTTTGTTGGGGTTCTGCAAAAGTTAAGGCGAACAGTTTTGAGAAAATCACATAATAGCAAAATTAAATAATAAGTCAAAGATTTGTTGGGATTGAAAGAGATAGTGCTAATGTATTTTAATGCAATGTTGTTGCTTGGAGATAGGTTTTAATTACAATAGTGTTCCAGCATATATTCCTGTATCTCTTCAATTTCTACAATCATAAAATGTACTTATCAGCTCATAAGAATTAAATTGCAATCAACAGTTTTGACACTGTTATTTACACTGTGCTCCCTTACAGCCTCACTTGTCAGGCAGGCACTCAGACAATTTGGGGATAACAGACAGCACGTGGCTGCTTCACCACTCTGGAATAGGGATCAGATTATGCTTCCTTGGAATCAAGAAAGAGGAGTTTGAAGATAAGGTGACCAACAAAAAAACTCCCTATCTAAGATTTTAAAAATGCTTTTTCATGTTTTTTCCTCCTCTTCTCTTCTAATTCTGCATAACACTGTCCCTGAGAGGCCCCTGGGTACTGTGTGAATGGATGTATTTGTGTGCCTTCCTCTGCCAAGATTATTGTTGCTCTGAAAGATCCCTCAAATGCATGAACATAAGCACTATTTCTTTGCCTCTCCTTTGCCATGCTACTGCATTGCTGAGACAATGTCCAGGCATGATCACTAGCATTGCCTAAAATGGGCAAGTCACATTTAAGAAAGCAGAGGTATAAATGGCAACATAAGGAAAAGAGAACAGAGTAGTTCTTCTAACTGCCTCAAAAGGATCAGGAAAGAAATGTCCTGTCTTCAGAAACTCTTTCAAGGTAAAGGAAATTCTGTTCAGTTCAGGTCTTCTGCAACATTCCCCGTTTGTCATGTGCAGCAATAAGCCAGTCCAACACAGATGGAAGGAATCACAATGACAAGGGGAAGTATTGCTGAAATAGAAAAATTCAATACAAGAGTTAATGTAAAGATAAGATAGAGGGGAAAGCAACAGTTTATACATTACGTCATTTGTCTTCTACTGCTTGTTGCTTTTTTCCTTTCCTTTTACTTGCAGCTGTGTCTGTTTTCCTATTTTTACTCAAGCCTTTCAGTCAATCATAGCAGAGTCTCAAACAGATGTGCAGAGAAATAATATGATAGTAAAATTTTACAAGCATGATTCATTTTTGGTTTGCAATTTTTAGATGAAGAAACGTCTTGTGTATTTACAGAAAATATGGCACACATCTTGTCAAGAAGTATAAAAATCCATTTTGTTTTGCTTGAAGAAGGATTATGCATAGACTTCACAATTTGCCCATCTCAGTTCCCAACAGCTACATATTTAAGGTCATTCATATGGAATATCTTTTAATGACACTATGAGATAAAGAAAGATATTATCAAGTCAAAATCTGCTGTTGGTTATTCCCCTTCAACAGTATTTTCTTCTGGTTCTTATTTGGAAGAGAAATTGAAAGTGAAATTGATAGATGCCCTTAACAATAGAAGCACTTAGAGCTGGCTGAATAGCAGAAATCTCATTTGTGAGTTAAAGGGCTGCATTAGATTTCCTGTGACTGCAGTGATCATGCCCTGAATGATTTCAAAGACTGGACACATACATAAAATGCGTTGGAGAAAACGTTCATGGACCTCAAAGACTTCACTGGCACCACTGGAAAAACAGAAGGGCTGTGCTGGGTGAGATCAAGGTCAGGCTATCCCAATACCCTTTATTTAACAATAAGAAACAGTAAGCATGTGTCTGGGGAAACACAAAAATGAGCCAAACCTCTATGATGCTTTTGTCTACTACTCTTTCAATTCCAACTATTTTGGGGTCAGATATTTTGTGAATTGTTTGTTTCTTCTACACAATTCAAGATCCTGAAGGATTCAAGGACCTTTTCTTCTCTCTACTTGAACTTTCACTGCTTTGCTATGAAGGTAAAAGAACCCCACTTTTCTTGTTTTCCTTAGAACCTGTTTCCTACTGGCTTTGTCTGATGTTTTTTTCAGTAGAAGATCCAACAACCAAGTGTGATTATTTTTTTCTAATTTTGCAGTTATTAGTTAAATAATAAGAAACAGAAGGAATTCTTTGTGATACAGGCAGATAATAAAAATCGAAAATAAACAGTGGAATATTGTGAGAAAGAGATCTAAGTGTCCCAAATAATGTACTTAATATATTGTAGAATGCCTTGAACAACTAGTATTTTTGAAAAGGAATATAGCTGCTTCACACATTGTGGAAGAAAGTGGCAACACTGTGGTAAACATCTGTGATGAGTATTTCAAATGGTTCAGATCAGCAACGAATATTTCAAATGGTTCAGATCAGCAACAAAATTATGATGAACCCTCACATGGATCTCATGCCAGCCTCAATATCGAGATCAGTTAAAAAGGTGAAAGACACACAAGGGGGATTTAATCACATCCCCTCTTATTCCTCAGTCTTGAATTTCTGTCTTATTGTTGCATGACCCTATCAACAGCTGCTGTCAATTAAAATAGCCCTTTATAAACATCTAGAATTTAAAATATGCCAAGCTTCAAATGAAGACTAAATAACACGAAAATATAATCAGTTAAAAATTATGATAGTTTTGTTGCAGGTATTTTCTCCAAAATGAAAATAATTTTAGGAAGATTTTTCAGGAAGATTTAAAGCTATACAGACCACACAGATATTTCTGAGTAGTTTAAACCAAATCTCATAACACCAAAGTCATAATCAGAATTTGCAAATATTTGAAAAGAAAAAAATCTCTATTTCTTTTGTTTTATTGGAAAAAACCCAGGTAATGTATTGAACATAGGAAAATTGATAACTACTATAGTATGCTGATAAGAAAAGAAAAACAATCCATCCTTTGATGTCAGAGTGGATGTGTGGATCTCTAGATGGCACGTTCTCTGAAAATATAAAAGCAATATAATTCTAGAAGTCATGTGATATCACAATGAATGTGTAGAAAAGGATAATTAACTGTTCTATCTGTCCTGGAGAATAGTAATATATTGTATTCATATTTTTAAAAAGTAATGGAATTATTATTTTAATCAGTAATTAATAAGAGTTTGTGAGTATGAAAATAGTACAACAAACCATCAGTATAAATTTGAATGAAAAATATAACATTCAAATTATGTTATGAAACAATACCTGTCCGTTGCTATTTGAATAGCAGATCACAATGTGAATAAATAAATGAAAAACAGTTAATTAAATACATTTTTTGAGAATTGATGTGTTTGACTAATCCTTTGTCATATCACAGACTGTTCAAATGTTTCTCTCTTCAAGAAATAATGGTGTATAATTTTGGTGTTATTTGAGGAGGAAGGAGTGACTCTTCCTAAAAATCTGAGCAGGATGATCCCTTGATCTCTAGTTACCTCCTCATTTTCATCTTGCATTGCCAGCAAAATGCCAGCTGCAAAACCTATTTTGCATCTAGTTGTGATTTCAGAATTAAATGCAATGCAATTAGTTCCTTTTATATGTTTGGTAATCTTGTTAAGATAACTCATTAGGTATCTTGGCAATTGGAAATTACTAGGTTTCAGAACATGTGCATTTCCCTAGCGAATACCAATTATTCCTAAATGAGGCAATTGTTCTTTAAAGGAAAGGGAGAATTGAGTCCCAAAAAGTTTTCGGAGTTTATATATTTCTCTGACTTGCAAGGAATAGAATATAAACTACACAAGAAATTTTCTACCTTGGTTTATCAGAGGCACCAGGTCCTCATTTTGCAGTTATTTTCTCTTTTCCTGCAATTCTGGCTGAATTATCATTTGCTTATGGATTACCAAACTCAAACATCTTCAAATTTTGTCTCTAGGAATAACAATGAGACACATAATTTCTTTTTCTCTTATGTGATTTCGGTCTCTCCAGTTGAATTCATTACAGCTAAAGTAGCACTGCTCTTGCTTTGGTGACCAAAGTAAGGAGTCTAATGTTTTTTTGTTGTTGCTGAACAGGAAGTAGAAGTCACAAAACTTTTTAAGATCAGAAGTAATCAGAAATTATGCATAAGCACACGCTATTGAGACCACCATAGTACATCTGTGACATCTAGTAAAACTTACATAGCAAAAGTTATACATGCGAGCTCTGTTCTTCCTTTCTTCCCTTCTGCCATGTAACCTGCATTCTATTTTCTTTTTACAGAGCTTTTGAGAATCACTACTACTCTGCAACCATTGCAAGGTCATTTTCACAAACATCTGTGAAAGAAACAAAACCTTTGAATTTGGGCCGTATGTGAACTCCTAAGAAAAAAGCTTTAGGAGTCAAAAACTGGAATTTGAAATTACTTGGAGTTTAGGTTAGACATAAAATGCAAAATCTTAACCCTTTATCAAAGGATGGATTTTCAAACCAGGATGGATTTTTATATTTGAGCAAATACAATACGAAAGATATTTTTCATTTACATATAAAGGAAATTTGATCATGTTATGGTACTTCCCATAAATGAAAGACCATACATTCATCTGGCCAGGCAGTATTATCCCAGTGCCATGCAGCTTCACAACTTTAAAGAACGGTTGATATGAGGTATGTGTCAGCAAATCTCAGTAGATCACTGGTGTCTCATAGATATATGATAGAAATGATTTAATGTGGCTTCAAAGCCTACATTTTTTGATTTTTTTTTTAAATTTCTTTCTTCCATAAAGGCTTTTATTGCCATTCATTAAATGGTGCTAACTTCTATATTGCAGTTTAGCTGGTGAAATACAGTGGCTACAGTGCATTGCTCTAAAACAAAACTAATGGTACCCATTCTTATTTGGGTGGCAAAACACTTTAATCTATAAAAATAGCAATGTAATAGAAAATGTGTCACAAAATATATACTATTGAAGATTATGTTTTTGAATAAAAATGGTCTAAATTAAAAGAAAATCAGTAGAGCTTTAAAATCATTATGAATGTAATAAAGAGATGCCACTCTGGACAGGATTTTACAATTTTTACTTTCAAAGGTTCAGAAAAAAAAAGGCTTGAATAGTTTTGAACAAAGTGAAACCTTTCTATTCACTGATGAACTGATGAAATTTTGCTTGGTCTCAAGCTGCATAGATCAGTAGGATCTACACAGCCTATGCCCACTGTGTTTGAAGACAGTTCTCCATGTGCCAAGACATGTGTCTCACACATTTGATCATTAGAAAATGGCAAATTAAAAGAAAAGGAGGAAGAAGATGGATGTACCTCTAACAGATCTGCTCTAGAAAGAAGCACTCCTTTATGATACATGATATATCCAAAAATTTTTTGTGAGTGTGGGGTGGCGGTGTCAAGTTCTGGCTGTGCTGCTGAAGGTACAAATTAATTTATGGTCTATCACTTTGTATTGTCCGCTGCACTGACTGCTTTTATTCTCAAGTGTGCCTGCTTCTGCCAGAACCAGCTTTACAGTAATAAAAACTTAGCACACACCTCCCAATAAGGTGCTCATAAAGCCTTTAATTAAGCCGGTCCTACTCTGCCTCTTCCACTAGTCTATTGAAACTTGCTGTTTCAATATGACAAGCTTTGTTTATTGACTACTCTTTTTTGCAGCCATATGTAATGATGTCAAAAAAATTATCATTAATGTGTTTTATCTCTCTCCAGTGTCTCTTGTGAGGCTCAGTCTGAGAAAAACCTTGAAACATTCTTGTGCCAGTCTAAGTGCCCTGAATGCCTCATGCATCACCAACTGGTTAAATCAGTTTGTGATGTTACTGAACTTAAATATAACAGATGAGAAAATTAGTCGTAAGTCTTAAATTTACTGATAATTTTGCAAAGATGGCTAAGGTATGTTGTATGTAACTTCATCCCCTATTCTTCACTGACCTTTAATATGCAGTGACTTTTTTTAACCCAGGCAGAAATTGTGTGCTCTATCAGCAGAGGACTGATCCACTCAGTGTAGAATCAGATTAAATGAAATGAGTATGATGCTTATAAACTCTGTTCAGTCTAACTCATTTTAAATTATTTGTCTAAAATTTGTATCTATACCTGGGAATATACATTCCTGTCATTAAATATGCTTAGTAAGCTAAGCAAGTTCTTTTATAATTAATAAGCATTTAGTGGCATTGATTTTTACAGCTTGTTTTTTTAACTCCTTATCAGTATTGAGCAGATGGGATGTAACTATGAAAAATAGTATTTTCAATGTGATTACTGTACTTGAATTATATTTGAAAAATTTTGTTCAGTGAAGCATTTACAAATACAATTTTACTTCCAGATGGAGTCTCAAAGTTAAGGTATTTTTCTGTTTAGTACAATGATATTTAAATAATGTCTCTAGAACATAAGAGAAAACAGAAAAATAAAAACTATATAAAATAAAATATATAGGTTTTTTAGAAAAAGCTCAACTTAAGATGTCATTTTGCAATAAAATGTTTGATTGATTCTCTATTTAGTATTTAACAAATCCTTTTCTAAAACCACCCTTAACAATATTGTACGAAGAATGATTTTTGATTAAAATTTTGGATTACAACACAGCAAAACAGGTTTTCCATTGTGATTTGTATACTTAAAGCATAATCTTTTCATATTAAATGTCCTTCTGTACTCTTTGATACTTTGTCTGGGGAGGGGAGATTCAGATTTTCTGTATAACCTACATTTATGAAAAAATCATGTATAAGTAGGAAGTGAATCAATAAGAATTGGACCAGACCTTATGGATGGAAACCTCTGGACAATAAACCAACACAGGAGATGTCTGCATAAGTGGGATTGCCATGCCACATTGCAACCAACTTCAAGTTACTTTAGGAACCTATTCTGTTTATTCATAAATCTTTAGGGAAAATGGCTCTTCACTGGAGAGGAAATCAAACCCTTGAACACAAATGTAAATAGTAAAAAAAGATTACTGGGACACCTGTGATATGTATGTTTTAGAGCACAAACCATCTGTTCCCCCATCTTAAATCTCAAATTCAACTACTACCTTGTTAAAATACAAGCTGGCTTGTACTCCCTAGAATTCCCTTCTTGTGGTTGCTGAAGCAAGTGTCTGTACATGGATTTAGTGTTCTTTCTTTTTGAGGGACAAGCACTGGCACGTATTTAGTTTCTCTCTCCTTTAATCTCTTTTGCTGTTTCTTGAAATGTAAAGCTAAGCTCTAAAGGGCCCATTCATCATTGTCTCACAGTGCTGCAGCTGATCACACCTGTGTCTCACAGATATGAACTGTGACCAAATCAAAATAACACTGTTTCACACACTGCATCTGTGTAAGTGGGCAAAAATGGGAAAGATGAATCGTGCCTTAGTAAGATGACAATTTAATAATAATACAGTAATGAAAAATAGAAGAAGAGAAGAGGAAAACGGGAAAAGTAATGAAAAGGAAAAGAAGGCAGATAAGAGAAAAGGGAAGAAGGAAAGAAAGAGGAGGGGAGAGAAGGGAGGGGAGAGAAAAGAGATGAGGTGGGAGAAGGGAAGGGAAGGGAAGGGAAGGGAAGGGAAGGGAAGGGAAGGGAAGGGAAGGGAAGGGAAGGGAAGGGAAGGGAAGGGAAGGGAAGGGAAGGGAAGGGAAGGGAAGGGAAGGGAAGGGAAGGGAAGGGAAGGGAAGGGAAGGGAAGGGAAGGGAAGGGAAGGGAAGGGAAGGGAAACTTCTATTTTAAGTCAGGTAACTATTCTCAGAAAATGAAATAATAATGCAATGGTTTTGGCTATCAAAGAAAAGAAGCTGATAATGGGAACTATTGCAAAAGCTTGTTCTAGAGAGAGTGGCAATTTCTCAAGAAATCCAGAGGGAATTAAATCAAATGGCGGAGGAGAACAATGAATCTTAACAGTTTATTTAATTCTTCCTTTATAAAATATAATTTCTATCCCTAAATTATATTCCTTTTCCTTAGAGAGTGTTGATAATAGCTAAGGCTTGATAAAAGACCGCAGAGGACTGTTACAAGCATATATTTATTTATCTTTTTAAAACATATTCATATTTATAAGCTAATAAACATATTTGAAACAAGCAGGTTATATAGACAGGCAGTTCATTTGAAGTTTTTCTACAGTGTGTTTATCTGTTTTCTTCTGTTTTCTTCTCCTTTTAGACTTGTCTTTTCTCAAATTCTCAGCCTCAAACCAATGCACAGCGTCACAAAAGTTTTGGGATTTGTTTTTTTTGTGGGCAGAGTTTAGGTTTCCATTGGGTGTGTTTTTTTGGTTTGTTTTTGGACTGGTTTTGGTTGGTTTTTTTGTTTTGTTTTCTAGTAGTTTCTTAGTATTCCAAGATCCAAACTGAACGATCCATGTGGGAATGGAGAGTGGCAAACCCTTACATGCAAATGCCTTCTCTATCTTTCTGCATAAAAAATTGCTAAATTGATTTTCATGGAAGTAAAGACAGGAATAGTTCTGAGCTCAGCAGAAAGCTGTCAGGCTGCAGCTGAGCACATACAGCCTTGTTGTCTTTAGGCCTTCTTTGTTTATACAGTGGGAAAATGTCTGATATCCTTTTCTGTGCTTTGTAGCATCATGATCACTCACTGCAAAGTTACTCCCGTGAATTACCTAGTAGACTACCAATGAGTTGTGATTAGTGACCATTTCCTCATTCTCCATTTAAGGAAGGATTTCTGTGTCAACATTTCAAAGGGCTCAGCCAAAACAATAAATCATCTCTGTATTACCTGACCCACACATGTTGCTGTTGAGCAGGGGAAAAATGCTGTGTTATGCTGTTGGGCACTACATCTCAACAAAACCACAGTAAAAAAATTAGCTTCCAAAGGATTTCTGCTTTTATTGATGGGAAAACCTGTGCTCCAGAGTCCTTTCAATATGTGGTTCTTCACCATAAACAAAGCCTCCAGTCTGCTGTGCCACTGCAGTTCTGCTTATTTTCAAAACATACCGATTTCACAGACACTGAAAGAGCTTCTGTTGGAGAGGAGAGATAAGGTGTCAGAGTCTGGATGCCATTTCACAGCAAAACCTCCATCTCCCATGCTTCTTTGGAAAGCCCTTAGCACTGCCATGGTGTATATATGAGGGGTTAAGATAGAGCCCAATTTTTATGTATAGAGCTATTCAGAACAGCAAAAGGAGGAGGTTGCTACACAATACCAGATCTGTCTATTCTTGCAGAGAAAATGAAGCAGCAGCAAGGTTGTTTCAAAAGAAGGATGTGCAGTACAGCTGACTCTTTGCCACTGCTCAGCAAAGAAAATCCACTGTAAACGAGAGCAATACAGACTCTCCTTTGGCAGCTTTTTCAACTGCTGTTGCTGCTGCTGGAATTCTGAAAAATAGAGATGAGAAAAAAAGTATCTGAGTTACCCAGGAACACCAAGGTGTTTGAAAACATGAAAGCTATATTCATGTGGGATCTTTTAGGCAGCAAAGCTATTTTTCTATGGCTGGTAGAGATACTTAAGGGACTGTTTCTTTGGAACATTTTGAAAATAAATTCAGAAGGTTTTATACATGCTGGTACTAAGACTGTGTAATATGCTTGACTTCAAAAATAGCTGGACATAAGGTACTCTTCTATATCTTTAAAATAATTTAAGGAGTAAAAAGCAAGGAATAAACAGTGAGTTTTTATTTGGCTTTAAGAAACTGGTAAGGAGTTGAGAAGATTAACTGGCATGCCCTGACAAAGCTGATTGACTACAAGCAGCTTCCTTCCTACCTATTCAGCAGCCTGGTGAGCCCCTACGCAAGTGATAAACTGGCATCAAGGGGATTTGTCCAGGTGTGCTATAGGCAAATGGAGTCTATACCTTTTTAATAACACTCAGGTCTGCCACTTATAAGTCACAGATCAATCAAAAGAACTTAGGTGCCTTGCAAAGTTACATCCTAAAAGTAGTAAAAGCATTACAAAAGAAAATGTAGTGGAAAGTTGAAAGCCACACAACAAAGTCCAGCCACACATTCAGTGAGACACACACAGGGAAACAGCTTCTTACGCTTCAGCTGTTCATGTTCTACCAGCAGATGCTTATCTCCTCTTCTTTATGGTTTACTACACAGTGACTCAACTCAGAGCAGCATTTAACTCAAATTCTGGATGAAAGATTAGACTCTAACCCAATAAAATTTTCTTCTAAAGACACAGTTTACTGGTGCAGTGTCTAAAAAGAAGCTTGTCTGCCTTACATTTTTCTGGTCCGATAGGAAAAATCATTTTTGCCAAGTGTTTAAACTTCCATGTTGCCCTTTAAACCATTTAGCTCAATCATACCCTGTAATGCTTTCTCTTTTCTTTCCCTAGCTATTATAAATTACAATAATATGATTTTAAAACATTTTTTTAAAACATTTTTTTACACTTTGTGTTACAGCAGCTTTCAGAGATGCTAATCCAATGGCTCAAAACTTGGTTTACAAACCAAACAGATAAATGAAAAACAAAAATAATTAAAAATCCAGATTATAATCTTTTTCTGAATGTTTATTTTAAATAGTTTCAAAAGCATTTGCAGTAGTCATAAACAAGGTATTAGTTAATGTGTTTTGCTGTGCTAAAGCCCAAAGCTGTATTTCATTTAGGCCTTGGGACACTACCTTGTCCTTTTATTCAGTGTCTTAAAGTGTAATGACTTACTAAATGTCAGAGTATACAGAATCAGGGAATATCTCAGTCAGCAGCTTCTAAATCAACAACTAATTAGAAATTTAGAATGCATCTTATTTGCATGTGCAAATTTCAGCTACTGCAAACATATTGGGGCTGTTCCAAAATCCTTTAAGCAGCAGTTACTGTGGTTACAATCCATGGACAATTAATCTTCTATTATTGCTTTAATATTCCATGTTTAAAATCTAAATCTAAACACATGGTAAAAATCTTTAATAAAATATATTTTAAGAAATCTTTCTGATTAAATATTTTAATGCTCTATGTCTTTAATATTGATGATAATCTTTTAATCTCAAATTTTTGAGTTTAGAAATGGAAACAGCGTTGCTATTTCTATGAGATGACTCAAGATAAGGAAATATTTTTTCCTCACTGAAGTTTCTGTATTCTTACAGTATCCTTTGTGATTTTTCTGCATTTTGCATCACATATTGGAATTCAAAAAAATGTACATAACATCACAGAAGCCAATTACTGGAATTGCTCCTTTGCCAGTGGACCTATGGATAAAACAAGTCCCAGCTTGATCTATGTCAAATGAAAATATAAAAAAGATATCTTGTGAAGAGCTAGCCCAGATATCATTAATGGAGAGGAAAGAACTTCATACAGGTTTCTTCTCTGTCTGATGAATCTCTCATCACTCTTTTGACTTCCTTTCTCTATCTACCTAGAATATTTCTCTAAACTTGGCGTGTACCTCTTCTGCCATGTGCTCGAGAACTTATCTCCACCCTTCCAATTTCCCCTCATTCCCACACACTTAGTTTCCTGAGGCAAACATCCTTTGTTTCTACATCCATACTACGCCAGCAACACTTGCAAGAAGTCAAATTCTTATCTTTGCAACTGCAGAAACTGTAGAGAAAGCTTCATGTGAAATTTTGAGAAAATTAAAAAAAAATATATAGAAATGCCTTAAAGAGGATCCTTACTGAAAATCATTTTAAGAAAGAGTCCAATATTTTTACATTCTCTTGCAAAAATCTCTTTTCCTTTCCAAAGAATATTTCCCATTTAAAATCAACTTGCATTTAAAAAAAATCAAATAGTTCTGTTTCCAAAGAATCAAATTAAGTTAAGTTCACTATTTGTCACTCCTGTCACCCTTGTTAATGGTAAATTTAGGAACAGGCAAGATCCAAAGAACAATCTTTCTGGCTTGTAGCCTTTTTCTAGGTCACATATTGGCATGACCCATGTGCTAAACTTGTCAGTCACCACTCACAATCAGTCAATCAACTTCCCAACTGTTTCCTTCTGTTTCTCATCCTTTTTAGCCAGCTCTATGCCCCTTTTCTTTAAACTGTGTCCTTACCTGATATATGCACAAAGCACCTGATTTTGGCCCAGTGCAGAAAAAAGAACTGAAACACTAGGCTGATTTCTTGTAGAGTTTTCAATTAGTTGTTTTTATAATATAAAGCCATGATGTCTTTTCCATTTAATAGTCTACAAGAGTTTTGACCGAACATAAGTTTTGCATTATCAGCATTTTATACAATTTTTAAGATATTGTGGTATAAATATTTTTTTATCATTTTAAGTGCTAATTTAAGAAAAAATATGGTTAAATTTTCTTTCTAAAGGCATAACTTTCTATCATGCCAGAGGTATCATTTTTCTAATTAGCGGATGCTAAAATTTTTCTATACAATTGCTCTGTAGTATACCTTATGTTTTAACAAGGAATCATTTATGTATTTCAGTGATAATAAATAAAGCAATTTAATGAACTAAAGCAATAATAAATAAAGCATTGGTAATTTCTCCAGTTCCTAGTGGGATTCCAAAGGGCTCCATTTTAGGCCAGGCTATCTTCAACATCTTCATAAACAACTTGGACACAGGACTTGAAAGTTGAGTAATTTTGCCAGTTGTACTAAATTTGGGAGGAGCTGTTGACTCCCTCAAGGGCAAGGAGGCCCTGCACAGAGAAAATGACAAATTAGATGACTTGGCAATAACCAACAGTATCAAATTTAACACAGAAACTGTTGGATTCTGCACCTGGGATGAGAAATTCTGGATCTACAGAAAGAGTTGGGAATGAGAAACTGAAGACCAGTCCCGTGGAAAGATACCTGGGGGTCCTGGTCAATGGCAAGTTGAACATGAGTCAGCAGTGCCCTGGCAGCCTGGAGGGCCACCTGTGTCCTGGGGGGCATCAGGCACAGCATCACTGGCTGGCCAAGGGAGGGGATTGTCCTGCTCTGCTCTGAGCTGGGGTGCAGAGGCCCCACACTGAGTGCTGGGGGCAGTTTTGGGTGCCACAATGTAAGATATAACACTGTATGAAAATATCCAAAGGAGAGCTACAAGGATGGTGAAAGGGCTAGAGGGGACCTTACAAGAAGCTGAGGTCACTTGGTCTGTTCAGCCCAGAGAAGGGGAGACTGAGGGGAGACCTCATTGCAGTTATAACTTCCTGATAAGAGGAAGAGGAGGGGCAGGGGAATGATCTCTTCCCTGTGGTGACAGAACCCAAGTGACAGAACCCAGTGACAGAACACAAGGAAATGGCCTGATGTTGTGTCAGTGGAAGTTTAGGTTGGATATTAGGAAAAGATTTTTCACCTTATTAGTGACTGGGCACTGGAACAGGCCCCCCAGGGAAAGGGTTACCTAGTTTTGTTCCCCCAGAATATATAGTATTATACAGTATTGCGGCTATGTAGGTTGAAATGCTTTCAAATGAGAAAAGAACTGAATTTGGATTCCTGACTTTGGGTTTTTTCTACTCCAAGAGAGGAATATTATTACAAACAACTTTTTATATATTTGCCTTACTTTTGTTTTAGGACATCAAGTGTCGCAAAAATGTTTTATTCCTGTGGCAAACTGCTTACTTTTACGTTTTTTCTTTTAATTTTATTTTTAATTTAAAAGTAGTCCAAGTAACCTATTTTTATTTAAAATTGATCAAAACCTGTTCCTTATTTTAAATCATACTTTTCAACATAGATGCCTTAGTTATCTTAGAAATTTTGGACAACATCTGACCCTACCTCTCATTAGTTTTGTTCATCCTCCAGACCTGTTATTTTTTTAATCCCTTGTTCTGCACCAGGTGTATCTTTAGTGCACATGTTTGGCTTTCCCTGACCAACCTAACTATCTCTGTTCCCCACACTTGACTCCATCCTTGCTTTAATCATTGAACCCAACCATCCACAACATAGTCCTGTTTCCTTTAGAGATTTAGTTCCACCTCCAACAAAGTGAAAAAAGATTGTTATCTCCATCTATTCTTAGCAAATGTGCACAGAGTTAGAATTTGGTCTGATTCGAGTACCTATGAACTTCTAAACTTTTAATACGGGCTTATAACATTTTCCTTTGATTTAATTCCTTAATTTTTCCTTTAGATTCTTACCCCAACTACTTACTGTGATAATCAAATCATGAAACTGTCCTTCAAATGCAGGGAACATTCATAGGGATAATCTTTTTTGTGGCAAAATCTACTGGAATAGCTGCTATTGACAATGACACCAGTTTAGCCAGGAGATGCTTTGGTCTGCTTAACTTCCAGCAAATTAGAAAAGCAAAGAAAATAAATTATCAAAATTAGGATCCAAATATTTATATTTGGATAGTATTATTGCTTGTTATCTTTGTTATTAATGCTAATTAACATATTTATAAATAGATATAAAAGAAATGATAAAAAAATAAGTAAGTTTCTAAGCTATCTTAGCATAGGGAATTAGAGTTATCATTAGGAATGAAAAGAGTCAGTGAGATTATTTTTTATTCAAAACAGATCAAATCATTTGAAGTTTCTGGTAAAGGTGATTACAGGAACAACCCAGTCATAGAATAGTAAATAAAAAAAAATGGAAAAAAAATATGCTAGATTCAAAGCAAAGTTTGGCAGTGAGATTTCAAGTCCACTTTGAGGAATTTCACTGAAAAACAGTAAGTGACAATGGAAAGGAGCAAGTCTTGCGATAGCATCTTAGTATTTCTTGGAAGAAATTTCTCATACACTTCACGTCGTGGTTTGACCGGAAATGGGACATCTGGGATATGTTGTTTTATGTTGTGGTAACCAATGGCTGTCCGGATTTTAAGATGGGCATCTGTTTTGGCCAGTGAGGCATTTGGATCCGCCTCTGAGACCACAAAAATCCAAGGGGTTAAAAGAGCAGGGAGTTTCTCCCTCAGTCTCTTTCGAATTTCCAGCGGGACAGAGCACCTTTCCCCCGGCTCAGCTGCTGCTGGGCTGGGGGAGGGGAAGCCACGTGGCCCATTTACGGTAGGCCCGACCCGGGTGGAAGGGTGGGGGGGGCACCGAGAGACCTGTTTACCCCCCATTCCCCCCCCCCCCCCCCCATCATCCTTTGGAGACGGAGAGAAAAATGCAGCCGGTGCTCTGAACGGAGTTACCTTGAAACTTGATATCATGTCCCCGGCAGCAGCCAGCATGGCTGGGAGGAGAAGAGGGCGGGCAGCGGGCAGCCCAGCCGCTCAGGAGAGCTTTTAACCCTTTTGTGGACAATGAAAACTTTACAAGAACATTACCCTTCCTAGGAAAGGATAAGAGTGGAGGATGAAGGAAGAAAAAGACCAGTGAGAGGTCTGGCAAAGAGAAAGATGTTGAAGGAATGGAGGGAAGATGGAGTGGGTTTTTTCTTGAACTCTTTCTTGTTGTAAAAAAACCATGAACTGATTCCTGGTGATACAGAGACTGCATTTCAGGGGGAAGCGAAGACTCAGAGCTAAGAGAGTTCAGTGTTGAGACCCCTCGGCCCCAGGGGGTGTGGAGACGAAAATGGGCGGGACAAAGGTCCCAGAGATGAGACTGTGCTCTGTTTGGAATGAGATGAGGCATCCTTAAAAGGTCCAAAGGTCTACCCTGAAAAAAACAGATTCTCTGCTCCATGCAAGGGTGGTGAGAGCACCTTTGCATGGAAGGAAGGAATCACATGATAGCAGCAAAAGACTTTTTCTTTTCCGGGCGGTTGCTGATTGTGAAAAAGAAGTTCATGGTACGAGAAAAGGACTCCATCTACTTCTTGATGAGCTGAAGATTTGATTATCTAAAGGGTGGTGCCAGACCGAGTGTGGATATTTGTGGGAAATGCAAATGTACTGGGGATTTGGTGGGAGGAGGAAGTGTTGGAGTGTTTCTGTATGGTTTTCATTTTCCTTGTGTTTATTTTCTTTCCTTTGTGGTTTAGTTTTTGTAGTGTTAGTAATAAAGGGTTTTTTTTTCCTTTTTTCCCTAAGCAGGAGCCTGCTTTGCTTATTCCCGGGTACCACCTCACAGCAGATGCCAGGGAGAGGGAATTTTCATGGGGGCACTGGCATTGTGTCAGTGTCAAACCCTGATGCTTCAGAATCATTTAAGGTGAAAAACACCCTTAACATCAGTTCCAGCTGCTACCCCAGCCCGACCAGGTCCACGACTAAACCAGGCCTCTGACTGCCACATCTACACATCTTTTAAATGCACTCAGGGGTTGTGATTCTACCACTTGCCTAGACAGCCTGTTCCAACATTTTTGTGGTAAGCTGGCCTTGGCTAGAAACCAGATGCCTGCCAAGCTGCTCTATCATTACTCTTCTCTGCAGGCCAGGTGAGGGAAAATAAGATGGAAACAAAACTTGAAACCTGGGTCAAGATAAAGGCAGTTTAATTTTTTAAATAAAAAGTAATATCCATGCATGGAAGCAAAGGGAAAAATAAAGATTTATTCTCTCCTTTCCATCAGCAGTGATTTCCAGGCACTTCCCAGGGAGCAGGGCTCCAGGACACATAAGGGTTGCTCCAAAATACAAATCTTGCAATGATTAATGCAACCCCCTACATGCACATAATTTCTGTAAGCTTTTATTGATCAGCAGACATCATAGAGTATGGAATCGCCCTGTAGACTGCTTGAGTCAGCTGTTCTGGCTATGTTGCCTCCCAAGTTATGCCCATCCTCAGCCTACTAGTGAGAGAAAAATACACTGATGCTGTGGTGGCCCTGCCCAGCAGCAGCCAAAACACAGGTGTGTTTTCAGTTCCTCACTAGATACCAATATAAACCAATACAACTTCCTTTTAGGTGGTTGTAGACAATGAGAAGTTCCCCTGAGCTTCCTTTTCTTCAGGTTAAAAAACACCATTGCCCCCAGCTGCACCTTGTAAGACTTGTGTTTAGGATCTTTCACCATTTTCATCGACCTTTTTTGGACATCTTCTCAGACAGTTTCTTTACCTTCCTACTTATTTCAAGGTGCTGGCACTCTGCCTGTCCCTCTGATAGCCAGTGTCCCTCTGGGAACTGTGGGATGCTCACAACATCTTCAGCAAAGAATCCTGAAGAGCCACGGTTGCTGAGACAGGAACTTGAGTGTGCACTGCAGATCCCACTGGGACACCCAAAACTGTCCATGAGGTTGTTGGCCCAAAATAAAGATTGAAGAAAAGTTATAACACTGAAGAGAAAGTTGGCCACCACCGAGATTAGACCTAGGAATTGAAAAGGGATATTTTTAAACCATTTCAAAGAAGGAATCAGCTTGAAAGAAGCATAAAGGAAGCGCAACTATTGGTAGCAGTGCAGAGAAACCTTGCAGTAGAAAAGACAGCAGTCAATGCCAGGCTCATCACGACCAGAAATTGTTCTGGGGTACCAGTACAACCACTCCAAGGCCAGACAGAGCAGCTTGTCTGTTGTATGCCATGAGCAGCCTTTGGGGTGGATGACAGTGTGAGGTGCAATGACCAGGGACATGGCACACTTGTGCAGGTATGATCCTTGCTGCATGATCCTCTTCTCTGCAGGGAGAAGCACAGATGCACTTAAAACTTCCCACAGGAGAGATGTGCAGCTTGGAAGGGTAGTACTTGTCCCTGATATTTTCCCCTCTGTGTTGGGAGGTACATTTAACTTGGGGTAGGGTATGTGGATGCAATTCCAGTTTTCTAGAACTGACCACAGAAGACTGTTCAGAAATGTGCAGAGGTATATTTACATTTAGTAAATGACTATCATGGTGATGTATCTGGCTTAGTCTGCAAAAAAATCCAAAAGAAATATTTTTTTAAATGATTTGCATAGAAGAAAGTTACCAGAAGTAAAAAGAGGACTTTTTGCATAATCTGGTCACTGATTGCTGAATACCTGTGAAATGCCCTTCAAAAGAACACAAAACCCAAATCCATCAAACTCACAAAAGCAATTTAAAAACTACCAAAAGAAAAATAGTCCTTGTTGCTTGAA
Organism: Setophaga petechia; assembly: GCA_024362935.1. Taxonomy (NCBI): domain Eukaryota; kingdom Metazoa; phylum Chordata; class Aves; order Passeriformes; family Parulidae; genus Setophaga; species Setophaga petechia. Next base: position 18,756,417 of record JANCRA010000015.1, read on the forward strand.
ATTGCAGGTAGATAAGAAGTTATGAAATGAGTAAGATGAACAAAGAAAAGCAGTCATCAAAAGTATTGGTGAAAGGAACAAAGGATAGGAAGTATGTGTGTGTAGAAGATTTCCATTATTTAGGTACTGCTGTAGAGGTTTCTTTCTTTTATTTTTAATTTTTTGAACTCAGTTCACAGTTTCTTATAACAGCTGTATAATTTTCTATTAATTGGGAGAGGGGAGTAGAAGGGCATGAAGAAATATTTCATATCTATTAGAGGTCACTTACAAAAGCTTGACAAATATGTTGCTCCCAGATTACCTAAATATGAAAACAACAAATTCAGTTACACCTTTACTATATGCTACTGGAAAGAGACTTATCCAAAGAGTGTATTAATTATCATTCTCTTTTTTTCTGAATTACTCAGATAACTGAGCAATGTTTGCTGTGAGAACTCTCAAGGAGTTGAGAAAAAGAAAAAAAAAATAGTGTCTTGTATGACAAACATAGTTCATAAATATTTTTAGTTAGAAAAAAACAGGAAATCATTTTTCTACACTTTATTCTTCTGTAACAGCAATCATCTATTAAATAACCAACAAACACAGTCCTAAGAATATTACACAAAAAGAATATGAGGTTTTGGACTTGTGGCAAAAAAAAACAACAAAACAAACCATCAGAGATGGTTGGAGCTTTTGTCTCCATTTTAATTTTTTTTTTTTCTGCATTTAATCTTGCAATTAGTCAAAACAAATTTAGAGAAAGGAATTTAGCTGCTGGTGAGGGTTAACTCTCTCTATGTCCAGCTAATGATATCTGCACTCCAGTTAAATAGCCTCAACCATTGCCAAAACAATACAGGTGAAAGTGTTTGTATTTTTTTGATGGTGCATATTTGAAAGCTAGCTCACTTTTCAGACAGGAGGAGTATAATTACTTTCAGATCAACAGTGCAAGAAATATGAAAACATATCTGGATACAGCTGAAAATTTGTGAGGGAAGTTTTTCCATCACTATCTAAATACGAGAAACATATAATATGGTTTGTTTGAGGGTATTTATTTTCTTGAAGTTTTAATTTTTGTGAATCACTGACACTATCTTTTTCCTTCCACAACTATTTTCACCCTAATTTAGGCTATTTAGATGTCAGGGGATCTGACACAAATACACAATTGCTACTTAGATGTTTAAATTAGCTAAATTGAGCCTGAAGTTAATTGCACTTGTAAATTGCTTGCCAAGTAAAGGCCAGTTTGTCATCCCAGGTACACAAAATATTTGCATGTACATCACTTTCAACATTCACAATTCCTACTACCTCCCTACAGCACATGCTTCCTTCCCCATTATAACTTCTATATATGACTATTAGATATGCTGTTTACCAGCATATATAATATACATTATATATACATTTATCCTTTATTCCTTTAAAATCTCAATTCCATGTCACCTTGTCATCCACAAATCATGGCAGACCAACTGCTACGTGGTTACCCAGATGATCCTGTTCATTTCTTTGCACACTGGCCCACTCTAAAATTGCTCTCAGCTTTTTTGAGATCTGTTGGTATATTAAAAATCTACTTGAAATTAATAGAAACCATTTTCAAGGTAATTGATAGCCAATACATTTCAAACTAATTGTTTAACTACTTTTGGATGAATAATGCAGTTATTGATATAAAGTTTTCCAAAGCAAAATTTTACAATTCGCATCTGCTCTTTTGTTCTACTATACTGTAACAACAAAAATAACATATTGTGAAATCCAAGATAGGATCCCAAAATTTTGAGATACTCAATGTTGCAAAACAATTTTTAAAATTTTTTTTCAAAATGAAATTTTGAAAAGTATTTTCCAATCTATGTATAAACTATCTTCAATAAAATATCATTCAACTGAGAAAATGGTTTCATCTGATTCAGGCATAGTTCCACTATAATTGTAATTTTTTAAGAAATCCAGGACTAAACTATGAAATTCAGTTATAGGCTCACTCAATTCTCATTAAAAAAGGCAGATCTTTTCCTATTTTTATGTCTTTTTTTTTGTCTGTCCTGAGGTATTCTGGTGACAATCACCATATTGTTAAATACACAGTGAGCAGCTAGAGCTGTTGATTTTAAAAACTATGTCAAGTCTATTATGAAGCATCCCAAGATACTAAGTTTTCACCATGAAAAACTAAATTGATGCTGTTGAAGACTGATGACAGGCTGGTGTTCTCAGAGTTTGTGGGATTTCTTCTAGTTCCTTAGCTTTACTCTTTTTAATTGGTTATCCCAAGGCATGGAAAGACAGAATGACCCAATTTCAAAAAATTAGTTGTAATCACTAGGGATTTTTTTTTTTTTTAAAATAAGAGACATTTCAAAAAACATAGTCTGAAATCCTGATGGAAATAGGTCATCAGCCTTCAGGAGGTGAATCTGAAACATTTTCTCGTTCAAAGACAAATCAGGTATGTGAAATCTTGCACTGAGCTGACATACCTTCTAGGCAAAATGTTTCTTATCACTAACTGTGAAGTTTCAATTCTGAACTGCATATACTTGATGTAAGAGTTTAGGAAGGGTGAGATGTAAAATGGATCTGAGAGTCCTTTAAGGTTAGGAAATAGGTATCTTTAAGATTAGGAAATAGGTTGTAAAGACATCTTGTTCAGATAGTAATAACACAAAAATATCATGCTATCTTCTGCTACAGACTTGATCCTGAAAAAACTCTCAGATGGAAGTGATACAGCTGCTATCAAAGAAAAAGTAGAAATCTATAGCAAGATTCATCTTGATATAAGTAGATAAACAAACTGAAATGATGAATATAAATGATTTCTTTTGGTACCTATTCTCTCCAGGATTTCAACTTTAAAAAATGAAATCTTAGTATAAGAAATTTCAGGTGTTACACAAGTGCCCTAGTATTTCTTTTTAATCCCAAGAGTTATTATCTTATTACCTAATATTTTTGTTCTTTTTTTCCTAACACCTAATTCCAAAAATAAAGAGAAAGAAATTCTGATAGTTTATATGTACTGGTCATTTATCTTTCTATTTTATGGAAATTATGAAAATTAGAAAAAAAAATAATATTTACACTTCCCAGAAGAAGTTGATAACCATGAGTCGCCGACATCAGGGTGAAAGAAATTTTCATACTTAATAGCAGTAACTGAAAGACAGCAGCAGCCACAGCAAGAAACAGAGAACATTGATCGTATCAGTGGAGGTAACAGAACAAAATTTATAAACTCATAGTAGGTGATGAATAAATAGATCTCCTCATGTATTGAATATGCTGCATCTTGTGAAGCAACAGCATCTAGTAATACCCTGCTGCTGTGGCACAGAATTAACAGGTACATCTCAGGTACAGATGGGCTGTTGAGGGACAAAACTAGGACTTTGTCTCTAGATAGCTTGTCTGAAGGCCTGAAAGGAAGGAGATGCTTTTTTAACATAGTTATCATACAACTTTGGTATTTGAACCTAGTATGAGTTTTGAATGATTCTGAGTACCTTACCCAATGCCTTGGGACTGGCCTCCTTCCAGATGAAGCCAAACTGTCAGATGCAGTTCAGCCACTTTTGGTATCCATCTGTATTTGTTGAAACTTCCCACCCTTGGAGCTATGCTCTCAGTATTTACTCAGTAATATATTGTATTGAGAAAGCACTTACCTGAGTGGACTGAAGTGAATAATGCTTCTAAACACTGGAAATTCATTTCAGTTCTTTATTTGGCTTTGTTATTTACTAAATTTGTTAGTTATATTGCTAATGTTTAATCACTAACCACCTGCTAGTATTTCTAAAGACCTCAAAATATCAAATAAGTAGAGTCAGTTCCATAGAATATTTCTCACAGCTTACTTGCCAGATTACAATATAACAGTGCTGTGTCTGCTGAACAGGCAACTTTGGGGCCAAGAATAGAGAGTTACTATCTCTGTGGCTTCTTTATAGCTTCTAGGAGGAAACTTGAGACTTTTCGTTGAATCCTGCTCTGAATATCTTTCCAAAGGCCTCTTCCATTATCTGTACACAAAGCCCAGGCAAAGTAGCTCCCTAAATATATCAACTGTGCAAAGTCAACACCTCTCGAAGGTCATCCTGGTGCTGGAAAACCATCACTCCCACCGGTAGTGAAAGGGCAGTGAAGACATGCCAGAACATAGATCATGCTTCCATGCTGAAAGCCAATTCCTGCCAACAGACAGGAATATCTAGAAATGAGGCTGCCAAGGGCTCAACCCAGCTTGGCCTAACCAGGACTCAGATAAGGGAAGTTGCCAGCAGGCAAGTTTGAGCAGCAGGACTTTTCACATGGGCTTGCCAAAAGAGGTCCAGAACAGAGGTGGTGAAATATGACTAAACTGAATGTAGACTATCACACAAGGAAAATACCTATTAGGGTTTACCTAACACTTCTAAATGGAGAGGGCTTTTTCATTAGTTTTTAGCTTTTCTTCACTGTAGAAAGTTCTACATTAAACTACACTTCCCCAGCATGAGTAAACTAATGCCATCTGTCTTGATCTGTCAAAGTCAAAACTCCACCTGCACATGGCTTCCCTGGACAGACAGTGATAAGAGATGGACCCCTGAAGAAGATTATCTGGCCTGTAAAATATATCTTAGTTGCCTGGAGATTCCTCCAGAGCTTTTTCTGATGATATTATCAGACACCAATTTCAACAATATTCCAAAATTATAATTCTGGTAGGTATGACAAATCCATGAGTAGATAGTAGTCTTCTCTTCACTGTTATTATAATAAACACATAATAAAAATATTCTAGTTTTCTCTCTAGAAGAGAACTAGAATTTTTTCTGAAGTACAGGAAGTTCTCTTCTGCTTATCTGCAATATTGTTGAAATTCCCATTGCCACTCCAGGTGAAATGGGATCCAACATCCAAGCCTGTTAATCTGTAATGCTGCCATTGAAATCTGTAAGACTTTCCTACATATGGCAGCTCTGTGCTCTCCTAATCATGTTTTCTAGCATTTTTGATCCAAATACAATAAATCACACAAGCACTTTAGCCGTTATCCAGAACTATATAAGCAATTGGACAAAAAATCCAGTCTTTTTGCAATCATAAAAATATTTTCAAATCCCTTCCTTCCTTCCTGACTACAGAGAGGGCCTGGTCCATATTAACAGAATATCTGTGGCTTATGCTTGTGAATTGTCTCATCAATTTTGCTTTATAGTCTATGAATATTGTCACATAATTACATATCATCATATCGTTACATAATTACATATCATCACTTTTTCTTATGTATCTGCATTTCAAAGAGAAAGTTCCATGTTTCATTTTATCTCCTTTTTTCAACATTTTTAGATCATTGTTTTTGAAAAGTTGCTCTGAGATCACTGGGTTTTACTACACAGCTGATTCAGCAATTAATGTTGCTTCCAAACTGTTTAAGCTTTTGCGATGAAGCATTTACAACTGAAATAGCACAAGTTCAGTCAAAGTCAGTTAGCATAGCAACTGCTATTCAGTAATACTGCTTTTTTCTATTTTCTTTTCTTTTCTTTTCTTGCTGAAATGACATCTTGAAAAAATTGTTTGGTTTGTTGGGGTTTTTTTTGGTGGAGGGGTGTAAATATGCTATTTTTTTCTTTTAACATGTGTATCTCAACAAACTGGAATTCCATTTCAGATATAATCCTGCAGACTTGTTCTTTTACCATATTTCTCATTTTCTACTCTAAATCATCCTTGCAAACTCATTTTCACTGCACAACATCTAACAGAAATATATTTCATGAAAGAGTAAGGAACAAACAAAGACACTTTAGGGAGTTATTGATATAATTGCACAGTCTTGTATAAAAATAATAGAGGACATATTATTTTTTATACATAGGGCTTACTCTGAAAGAAAAGTTTTTGAATTTGAATGTTGAGTTAGGACACAGCTCTACCCACAAATATTTGCATTAAAGTGGCAACACAAGGGGCTGGAGACAGCACTATTTCAGTTTATAACTGCCTGACCTTGAACCAAGCAAGTGAATTTCAGTCCTTCAATGACAATTTATTTGCACTACATCAACAGCTCATAACCATAATCCTTACACATATATAACAACATCAGGACCAAAAGAGGTACAACTTATATTTCAGGGTTTTTGCCATTTTCATCTTACTGAATGAATACCTTTCTGGAAGTGATAAACAAAAAGAAACAAATATAACAAGCTGAAAGAGATCCAGATAGATATTTTGGACAGTTGTTAAAATACAGTTTCTCAGGACAGACTTGCCTCTGAGGCAGTCAATGGAAACATCACAACTACATGATTCCTTCAGTTTCTCAGTCTGTATTTTTAAGCTAGCCAATATATCTTGAATGGATGTGAATTGCAGATGGATATTATTAGATTAAATAAATGTCAGACAAACTATATAAAAAGGGTGTAAGTAACTGAGATACCTCAAGGTCCAGGGTAAAAAAAAAAGCCTTATTTATTGTCAACATATTGGAAAAATTTCAGAGCTGCTTCTGTAGATTCTGCATAATCTTTTACGATTATTCTCAACTACATCTTAGAAATATGAATCAAATAAACTTCTAGATAGAGGGAAACTCTATCCCTCTATATTATTCTCTTGTCTTTATGAGATGAAGTTGACCGTGTTCTTTTTTCTAAGCTTGGTGGGATATTGCAGCTTTACTAGCCCTGCAATACAGAGGTGCAGCCTCCCCTACCTCCAGCTACCAGTGTCTGGCACTACAACACAGTGAGATCTGCCCAAGCCAGAACCAAAGTTTACATGAAGGGATAATGTTTCTTGGAGCTGCCAGTGGCACTGAAATACTGTTGGGCTGTAATGGTGTAATGTATTTATCAATAAAGGGGACAGTGGCATTATGCCAGTCTCTGACAAACTCCCTGCAGTTGAATCCTCCCAAAATATGATGGGGGGAAAAAGAGGGATGAGTTGTTCAAGCAGGATAGGTACCACAGCTACAACTGCTCCCATGTGCTTGGTTTAATTGGCTGGTTCCAATAAAAGTATAATAACTGATTTTCACAACATATTTGTCATTTAGTTCAAGTAAAAACGTAATCCCAAATTGTACTAAATTACTCCAAATATCACTGAGAGTAGGGGAAAAAAATAAAACCAGAAATTTGGCAATCATCTGGAAAGATGGCAACAAAATACATGTTGCTGCACAAGCTCTGAAAAAGGCCTGGAGAGATGCAGAGTCTGTATTCAAAGTTATGCTTTTGAAATACCTGTAACACTTTGGTGAATAGTGCTGTACAGAGCAGGTGAAAATTGAAAAAAAATTAATGCATACAGGATCAAAGGAAATGACTGAACACAAAAACTAATATTTTCTAATAAGTTTGAAAATTTGTAGTCCTGGCAGTTGTTTTTTATTCTCATGATAATCTCAAGCAAACCTTAATTTATGGCATTTGTTCCCACTGCTGGACATATTTTCAGAACTGCTGGCTTTTTTTTCCTTTTTCTCCTTCTTCACTACTTTGAATGAAGCATTTGAATGACTGTTTCCATTTATATCTGGTAAGTACTGTTTCACATAGAGCTTTTTTCCCCCTGCTTTGTAATTCACCCACATCAAACTAAAAATACAATAAAGGCATGCTGTTCTTTTAAAACACATTGTGACGCTGAGCTAACTCCCATTGCCATTTCTCTTTAACACAAGTAATTATACTCTTCAACTGCCCTTTGACTCTCTGTGGACCAAGGGCAGTCCTGAATGGAAATGAACTTAATTAATTCTGCTCACTGGAGTGGAGTCTCTCAACCATGGGAAGGCTGCTTGTTTCCATAGGTTTATGCCACTAGCTCTAAGCAGCTGGATCTATTTTTCCTCTCTATGTTGTTCCTGTTAGCCCTGATATCTTGTTTTAACAAATGGCACATTCAGTATGAAGAGTGAGTCCAAATCTTCATACAGAACTGATTGTGACTCCACGAGGAAACTGGCAGATCGAGCAGCTAAAAATTCTAAAATCTTTTGATTCAACACATGCTAATGGTAAGACCAGAGCCTGAGGCATAAGTTTTAGCAAAGCACTGAAACATATGTTTATTTAAGCATAATATTGTGACTAGATACCTTCTTTTCAGTGTTTTAATGAAGAATTCAATTAATTTAATCAATTGTGAATGCCCAAAGATGGGAATTATTTGCAAAAAATTCTAAGTATAGAATTAAAAACAAAATCAAACCACCAAAACAAAGCCCAGAAGTGTTTTGGAATATGATAAATAGAAATATGATTTTATGCAAGCTAGGTCTACTGACCCAATCTGATACCATAAAAATATGGTTGTATTGTTTTAATACATGTTAATTCTCTGCTGTTGCAAAGCAACAGGGATAAACTCTTCTATATCCATTTATCCTTGATTTTTGTTACACGTTTTCTGATTAAAAACTGGAACTGAAACCCTGAATATATTTAAAACACTGCTATCCTAAAGGTTTTTTGAATTGAAGCTGCTATATTTTGCATTTAATCACTCAGTGTTTGTTGTTGAAGGTTAAAATGGCTTAAAAGCATAAGGCTCAAGTTTCAAACCCTGCTCTAGTGTACAGTGTGTAGTATTTAAATAGAGAATGTACAGTACATTGTCTATTTCAAAACTGTGTATACAAAATATGTAATATATGTGAATATTATATATTTTATATACACAGTTTTTAAACAGAGAATGTACTGTACACACAGGTCAGGCCAGCCATCGTGTTAGGTGCTCTTAAGAGGCATCTCTGGCCTTAATTTATATACTTGAGAAAGATTGGAGAAAGTGCATTTAATCTTCCTCATGTAGGCTCAGTGTCAAATAATGTTTACTTCTGTGTTTGGCTGCTTTCTTTATTACTATTTTTTTAAAATAAGGTTCTACTTTTTTCTGGAGAAAAATGTTATAGGTGATACTACCACTCGACATGGTAGTCAGAAACTCCAGAAATAAGATAGTTTAAGGTAGGAGAATACATTGCCAAATCTTTCAGTAATGTCTGAAATCATGAAATATTTTTAAAGTCAGAATAAGTTCGATCATTTTTACATTTTCTCATGCCTAGCTGCACTTTGGGATTCAGAGAGGAATAGAAAACATAAATCCCAATTTAAAGCATGAGTGACTGTTCTCATAGTATTTCAAATCCAGACAGAAGTAGAAAGTACTGGAGATCCCCCTGGGGAAGCGTGTTCTCAGGAGACTTCAGCTGAGATCTGAACTTGTACTGGCTGGATACCTGCAGTTTTTTCAGAATGACCTGAAAGGTATCAAACCTATTCAGGTCCCATATCTAATATACAATTTCGTCTAGATAATAAGTTTCTGATTTCTCTAGTTATGCTCTGTGGGACTCTGAAAGAATTAGGATTTGCTCTGCAGGAGTTGTTATGGTATATCCTTAAGCATGATGTACATTTAGGTGGAAGGGCCATCATGAAGATTATGACATCTTAGTAGGCCATATAACTCAGTTATGTTAGGAAAGGTGGTTCTCAACTCCAGCTATAATCAGGCTTCTGTTTCTATTGCAGAATAATTAGTGAAACAGAGAGACACAAAAAATTTAAATTTCCACTAAACTACTTATTTAAAAGAAAGCTTTCCTATGGAATTCTTCTTTGTAAAAAGCCAAATATCATTACCACCCCTTTAAGTCAAGGACAGCAAGCAGCACTCAACACAGGAATTCAAGCTTCAAAGGGTTATCCTGAATTGGTTCACTGACAGAAAATTATCCAAGCAAAGGTCAGGCACTCATTAAACCTTATCTGAAGCCAAAGTTATATGTTATGGTTTATTGCCTCAAGTACCAATTAATAAAGAATTAAAGAAATGAAAAACCAGTGATTCATACCTTTGCTGGGAGAATACTCATACTTCAGCATAATGCGAAAATATTAATAGTCATTTTAGTCATGTACTATTTTATTAGGCACTTAACTCTGTAGGCTTTATCAAAAGATATATGACATTCATTTTTAACAAAATGCTGAGGAGATTTGGAGAACATTTACTCAAAACCTAATAAAGTAGATTTGAGAGATATTTTCAAACAGAAGCCTTAAACACAGGCATCAATTATTAATGAAGCAAAAATGCTTAAGAATAGGGGTCTGGGTATAAAGAAGAGTAGAAATATCACTGTGATATCAAGGGCAATTGTATCTGTAAAAGCTGCAACAGAAAATATTAAGTGCTGTAGCAGTATACAAGAGCACTAACATAGTTTGCTTGCAAGAGGACTCCTCGCAGGCTTATTTTTATCACCATAGGTATTTCCTTAGTTTGATACAATCTAGACATTCCTTCTCAGTGTTCAGAGAGCTAAATGTTCCACACACTTGCCCCTATAACAGTTCAAAATAGTTTTTTTTCTTATTATTTTCAGCAGCAGCATATGCTTCTAACCACCTAAGGCTCTGAACTGTTGCCCTTTAGCATGATAAACTAAAAATATGTTTGCACCTTCAGATGCCAAAAAGGTTGCATCTGTCACAGAATGCTTTTCCATTGCCCTTGTTATCTGTCGCATTAAGAGTTGGAAAACACAAGTCACTGGCTATTCTGAATGAAAAAGAGATGGCAAAACTAATGTCCAACCAGAGAGAGAAACATGAGAAGGCAGATAATCTCCTAGGTCAAATAACAATAACAGTAAATGCCTGGCCTCAGTGAAAACAGAATAAGTCTGTGTAGAAAAATAAATTCTGAAAACTGAGTCTTCAGGCCTGAGCATGCAGAAGCTGACCTCTTAATCTGGTAACAAGACTCTTACACCACTTAAAATTTTTCCATTCTCTGTCTGTCCACAGAGTGATTTTTCCATCAGTGTAGCATTAGCTGAGCTCATCATGGAAAAGTCTATCTCCACGATTTCACATGTTTTGAGTGTCTAACATATTAACCACTGTTGCCTCTTTCTGCTTCTAATTTGCGGAGAGACACACTGGTTAGCAAAATATTCTGCACATTTACATGAGAATTCAACTATTTTTGCATATATCCCTCTAGCCATGATCTATAGGGATTTGAGGGATCAGCTCTCAGAAATTTCTTACATTCTTTTCTGGCCTGTTCCATAAATGAATTCTCCTACAGGAAAAATTGCACTAAATGCTGACCAAAAAAAAAAAGGTGCAGGTCCAAAGTTTCTTGAACTCAACAGGGGAATTTTCAACCATTTTAAAATCAGGTTTCTGAATTTTATTTAGATGGAGCTCATTGTTCTGTGTAGTGTCATTGTTACACAGAATAAAGAGAATTTTTAAAGAATAAAAACAGTAATGCATTACAGAATACCATCTCAGAAAACACTTTTGTTGGTAAAATCTCTGAATATATCAGGAAAGATTATGATTCTTCTTTCCCTGAAACACATGAATTGATTTCTCACTCAGGGTTTGACTTTTCATCTAAGTATTCTGTAGACAGAATAGGTCTGCAACAGTTAATGTTGATGAACTCTCACAGATAAGACACGGGGATTTATAATTATATATATATATATATATATATATATATAAATACATGCACATACACACACATATATATACATACACACACACATATATAACCACCATATTACAGTGGTTGCTTTGTGTTGCCTGAGGTGGTGAGGTGAGACACAACTCCTTTCACCACTAAGTTTAACTACTAAATGGAAAGTATGCCATCCTCTCACATGCAGCATCGTAGTGCTTAAAAGCCAAGTGCCACAGACAGCTGTTTCACATGACCCTGGCTTACTGTGGTACAACTTTGCATTCTCATTAGACAGGAGAATGAGAGGGATTGTTGATGGATGCATATCTAACCCTGTGTTTATGTGGTGAAAAGACTCACGGGGCTGAGGGCCAGATGAGACAGTTATATAACCTTGTCTGACCTGTAAAAAAAGACCACAGGAATCCCTACATCAATCCCGTATTAAGCCCTGAAATCTCTTGCTGAGCTAGAAGGCATTATTTTAAGGGATAAGAAAACTTGGTTTGGACTGCAAATAGCTCTGTACAGCTGACAAATAACTGCCCCTCGCTGTTAGAAAAGCCAACCCTGCTTTCTGTTGTCCAGCTCCAGTGGCCAAACCTTGCTCTGGTGCTTGTTGCTGGATGTCATTGACAGCAGCTTTATACCTGGTAAGTCTGCACAACCTCAACAGCCTCTGCACTCAGCACCATCTGCATTCTATACATCTGGGTTTATAACTGGAATAAAGCCTCCATTTTCAGCAATTCCTGCATAGTGGAATTCACATGGATTCACATGGAGAGAGAGTGGTTCCATGTCTGCTTTCCTGAGAAGCAAAAGACATAGAGACATGATTTACTTTTTCAGGCACTGGGAACAGTCAGTTCCTTAAGAAATCATTTAGGGTTTTTTTTGAAATTAGAAACTTTTCCTGGTCTCTTGTGGTTTGTATTTTCATAGATTTCAAACAACAGGAAACAAAAGTGCCTTTAAAGAGAGTAATTAATTGTTATAAATTAACCTCTGAAGTATGTTTAAATATTTCTCTTTTAATTTGTGCAGAAAGGGAACAATTTAAAAGGTATAGCAGGGTGCCTGCCACTTGTCTCCTCTGTAGGAGGAAAACACATAGTAGCATATGCCAAGCCTTATTCTCTTCCAAATGCTAACATGAGTGGCTGTCAAATCAAATCTCTTATAGAAACAGAAATGCAGCTGCAGGTATTTTGTTTCTCAAAATCCTTATATTACTGATCTTTCTGTTTCTGTACTTGATTTATTTCCTTAAAATAATTAAATTTTCAACTCAAGATATAATATGGGACTATGCATATGGGTATGCAGGCATTCCTATGTGCAGACATTTTCTAATCCCTTTATTATAGCATTTTAGTATTTTACCAAAAGTGTCTTTGTGAAAAAAAATTTAAAAAGGTAGAAAAAATAAATGCATCTGATCCTTGATATTTTTAAACAAGTCTCACTATGCATTCTCAAGGAAGGAGGAAAAAAAGAATTTTTTTATAGCCTGGTGGAAAAAAAAGGAGAATAATGTTATAACCTGGTCTTTGCAATAGATTTTATTTCTTTCCATTTTCTGATTGGATGCCTTTTGGTATTCTGTAGTCTAATTTGCAGGAAAATGTTTTGTTTTTTATTTTCCTTCTCGTCTGGCTTCTAGTTACTAAATTCCTAGGTTTTATTCTATGTTTGTTTTTAGAAACCTATCCAGGAAATACTTTTTCCCTGTAAAAAGGAATGCATTTTATCTGATTTAAAAACCACAAACCTGTGAAGCTGCAACCATTGAATGCAGATCCATTAAATCCCAAGGGAGGAGCTAGAAAGTGTTATTTGATTTCAGATTTCTTCTCTGAAAACAAAGGCATTCCTGACTAACAATTTAAATTTGGATATTTAACACCAAGCATGTACAGCAGCAACAACTGGATTTTTGTTCTTATTCCTCATTTGTGTATAATTCCCTGCACATTCAAAGGATTACACACTGTTTATGCATCATGCAATCTCACTGAGTCCTGTTTCCTTAGGGTACTTACTCCTGCTGCTAAAAGGAAAATAGTTTCAACAATCCTCTTTTGGTGCCAAAGCTGCTGCTACTGAATGAACACATCCTGCCTGCAAAACTGTGATTGATCCCTGAGATCCCTGTATCCAACAGGAGTTCAAAAGAATACTGCTGTTGAGAGGACTAAAATTGGCATTCCTTTAAGATTTACTGGCAAACTAAAGCTCCTTCATGTAACACAGATACTGCTCTGCCTTTAAACCCAACAGCATAACAAAGTGACACTGAACAAGTTCAAACTTTGAATGGCCTTGACAGCACACTGCACCTTAAGACTGGCATTTCCTAGCTCAGAATTGTCCTTAGCTCATGAGCAATAGCTAATGTCTCTGAACTTAGCCATAGCTTGCAGCTCCTCTCTGAAGCAGGACCCAGATACTTGGGACATATTCAAAATAATAAATCCTAAATAATCTAGCACACGGTGGCTCTTTGCAGTTACTGTTAAGGCTACCTTTGCAGCTTGTCAAACCCCATTGCCTTTAAAAGCTCAGTTCTGCTACTACAAAGCACAATTCATACATCCATATAACCTCTTGCAGGGCTTGGTAGGCTAAAAAGATGGGCTTTAATAGATTGCTTTGAAAAGTGGAGAATAGAAAGGCTTTCCTGTAATAAAGACCTTTGTAGGTGATACATGAAGGCTGGGATTACAACCAACCTTAAGAGAAATAGGCATTTAGACTAGAGAGACATCATTTTTATAGTGTACTTCATAAAATAATCTCATGCTCCATCCACACACACAAATGTTTTCACCTTCTCTTTCTAATTGTCTCGCCTTCTCTTTTTATTATCTTTTTAATTGTCTCTCTTCTGGAGAGATAAAAGACTACAAAATGTCTTATTTTCTGTGATGGTCCAAAGTACTTCAAGGCTGCAAAGATTAAATGCTGGTGAATTTAAACATAGCTGTTACTAAGGCCTTTTGACCCTGTGTTGACTATGTTGCTAGTTTTATGCAACCATCTTCTACAGGGTATCATAGATGAAACCTAGTGTTATTCTTCCTGTACAATCAAAGATGATTTTATTTCAAAGACACTGCTACGTCACTAACCGAACAACCAACAGGCAATATATGCATGCATGTAAGTCCATATATAACACATTGAGCTGTAATCAGCACAAAGGCAGACCTCACTAGCATATTGGCTAGTTTAGCCAAATGCTCTTTGGTGAATTTTGAACCTCCAGAAGCCCAGGTAGATTGCAGAGATTAGCAGTTGTGTGAAGTTTTCCCCAGAATACAGAGCACATTTCATTGTCAAGCAGAAGGTCGGGTTTGGGAGGTTCAGGCCAGAGCCAATTTACAGCAGAAATGGAAAACTACAAAGGAAGGTGTTGTCATTTTATTCATAAAAGGTAAACCACGATGCCTATCCTTCCATGATTACCCTCCAGGCAATACCACAAAGCTCACTGCTTTCTTCCATTGTTTACTGTGTACTCACAGATGCTCTTGTCCCATGTTCCACACAACTTGAATGCAATAATATTATATTACCTTCTCATTACACAGAGGAAAGCTATTTATCAAAATGCCCCTTGAGGTACATATTTACATAGTTTCTAATTAAACAGTATATGTTACTCAACAGATTCTTTTTACAGCTCTGTTACGTTTTTAAAAAAATCCTTTCAGATTCAGAAATGATTTCTTTTCAAATTCTTCCACATCACCATTGAATGGTTTTGTTAGATTGATTGATCCCTAGTGAATTTTACTGAGAATTAATCATTGTCCCTTTTGGGGAAGTGTTTTCATCCAGTCACTAATTCTCAGAAAGACATGCTGGACCAAGGTCATTAATACCTTAGGATTTATTATAGTAGAGGAAAAAAAAAAAAAAACAAAAACCCAAAGTCTAATTTCTGTATGTCCTGCCACCATCATACTAAATATTTCTATTCATTCAGGGAAAGAGACAAAATTCGTCTTTATTCTGGTTGAAGCTACCCTACTTTTGAGACTTCTAAAATAACCAATCAGAACTTATTTATAATAATAAATACTCTCTTCATTTATTAGAAAACAAAGTAATAAAAAGGAAGGTCAGAAGCATTAGATATTCACTTTTCCAAGGGACATATTAAGACACAGAGAAGAAGAACTATTTAAGGCATAACATACAGAGGCAACAGTGGCACACCTGGGAGTAACTGTGAAGCTTCAGAATTTATCTACTAGACATGCAAGTCCTGTGTACTAAGATGAGGGACTCTAGGCCAAAGTCTTCAATCTTTTTTTCATTTTCTATAGGATATTTGTGTCTTTCATGTGATTTTTGCCTCAAAATTCTCTAAAGTAATTTTAAATCTATGAAATAGCCAAAACAACAAATGCGTGTGTTTTGGCCAAAATTCAAAGAGATAAGGGTCGTGAATTCCTCCCAAACAAGAATCTGATGTCTTAGAGTCTGTCTCAGGATTTCAGAAAAGGAAATTCAAATCTCCTCACAAATGAATTTGAACATGGATTTCATGGGTTTCATATTTCTGAATGGAATACCTAAACCAAGAAGCTGTTGAAAGAAGGTTTCTTCCTTTCTCGGAGATATTCATTTAGCAGAAGTCTCTCCGTTATTCATTGGCCCTACTAAAATAAAACTAATAACAACAGATTGGCAAAACTGGTATTCATGCGCTGGTTCCAAACTCTGCATTGGTGAGTATGTATAAAAACCAGAGGTGGTCAGAGACAAAAGGCAGGATATTTCTCTGTGCTTTCTGCTAAGTTGCTTCCATAGCATTCAGTCTCAGTATTAATGAGCCAAATACCCTAAATTCAGGTCTTCGGTAAAAAAAAAAATTAAAAAATCTGAATTCTCTGAATCCATTGTGCAGCTGCTGTCTGTGTCAACACTTTGTTTTGAACTTTATTTTTAAAACAGAGTTTTAAAGTCAAGATTCTAGGCAAAAGCTTATTTGCACATCCCTGTAATAATTTCTTCAGATATCCAATTTTCTCCATCAAAATTACTTTAGACAAACAGAGGGAGTTTGTGTAGGATATCTTGCTTCCTGGATGATTTCTAAGCTTAGACTTTATAAATAGCAACAACAGTTTACTATTTGTAACTTTTTGCCCCAGCCATGCTCCAAATGTCTGTGTGCAGGAAAAGCAGAGCTCTGCAAAAGGAGTAGTCCCTTGCTGAATGTGAAGCATAAGCAGTCAGATAATACACAAAATGTTACATTGTGGCAACATAAAGGCAATGCTGAAGAAAATTTATTTTTCCACTCTATCAAATAGGTTATAGAGTATTTTATTGCACATCATAAAACTGTATTCCAGCAAAAGGCAGTTACCCCACTCTTCAAGAGTGGTATAAAAGACTTCAGTTCCATCTTCATAAATTACTTCAGTATCATGAAAGCCCTGTACATCAACTCAGTAAAAATACCTTTAGTCCTGCAAACTAGAGGAGGAAAAAAGTTGAAAAATAATAGATCACTTTTCAAAAGAATATCTGTGTGCTTCTGATTTCAAAAGAAGTTGCAGACTAATTGTGAAGTGCTCAGGGACAGATGTTCTTCAGGCACTTCATACCTGGAGTTCTAAAAAAGTCCTCAGGTAAGAAAAAGCCCAGAGATGCTGAATGGGTCAGAAGAATCATGTGTATCTCCCAAAGCTTAACTTGCCTTGCAGGTCTGGAATGTGACTGATGAGTAATGTGATGACTGTCTGACAATTAACAGACAAATATAATGTATATAGGTTAAGAAAAGTTTTATGGATTTATAGTTATGTTTTACCCCCTTGCATTGTTATCAAAGGACAGCCGGGGTTGGGACATTTGGGAAGGCTGGCTTGTCACGATGGCGACATTTGACTTCCAATCAGGATTTGAGGAAGATCTCCACCGCTGGACGGTGAAGAAGGGGTCGATGGAAAGAACTTTGGGAGGGGTTAAAGGGTTAAAAGGCGACACCTCCATAGTGTGGGTTAGCCCATGGTGGGGAAATCCTTTGCTCCCAGCGCCATAATATTTTCTCTCTTCAGTCTTCTGTTTTATTTTTAATAAGATTTAATAAACCTTTCTAAATTTATGAAAAGTGAGTAGCTATTTCTCACAGGAAGGATCCCCGCCCTGCAACGCACTGCGTTCCTGCTTCCCCTTCCCAGTTCCCATCTTGGAAAGAGATTGGCTGTTGCATTGCACTAAATAGTTATTTCGTTATTTGCACTGGGTGTTTGGTAGTTTGCACTGTTCACATGATTTATATCTTATCACTACATCCCTACAACTGACAAATTCTGTTTGGGAATGGGCCAATTTGGGAATAGCTGATCCTGTCCCTCCGCCCTTCCCGCGGGTACCGGACGCTTTAGATGGGAACGGTCCCAGCGGATGAAAAACTGCGCACAACCCTCGGGAGATGCCGGGGCACAGCCAGTGCAGTTTCCACAAAGGCCCCGAAGGCAGCGGTGCCCCGGGCCGGGCGGCCAGAGACCAAACTCGGGGCTGGGCACAGTAAAGCAGCTTGTCCTTGAGCCAGGGCCCTTGAGCCAGGGCCCACGCTCCCGCCGCTCCGCACAGGCCCAGCCTGGCAGCCCGCGGTGCCACCCGTGCTCCGGCCCGCCGGCGGCATCGCTGGGACAGACACGGCTCGGACAGACACGGCTCGGACAGACACCGCTCGGCCATGCTGCCATCGCGCGGGCGCGGGTGGCACTGCCACCGCCGAGCCCGGCCGCCGGTGTCCCCGCGCCCCCGCCCCTCCGCGCTGCCTGGCACAGCTGGCAGCTCCGAGCGCTGAAACCAGACCCCGCTCAAAGATTAATAACCCTCAGCAGTACACGAGGTTGTCGCAGTCCGATATTGTTCATTTTATCCGTGGGTGTTCCCAAAAGCTTCCACGCCGCTGTCCCCTCTGGGGAGCCGGCAGCAGCGCAGGGCACGGGACCGCCGCCAGGCACCTCCGGGCTGTCAGCAGCTCAGAGGCGGGGGGTGAACCTGAGCAGAAACAGAGGTTTCGGATCTTGATTTTAGGTAGGCTCGTTTCTAACTGGACCGTGAAGGCCCTAATGCCAGAGGGCAGAGCCGTGTAGGTTTAATGCATGAGATGCAGGAACCAGGATACATGGCCGGGCTGACTGCAACCACTGGGTAAGGCACTGAAGTGTGGTTGTCATTATAAATGATCCATGGGGAGTGATCTTCACGATGAGGCAGTGCTTGTTTTAATTGGGATTACTAAATAATTTTTTGTTAGGAGGTGGATGTCTGTAACTGCAGTTTTTCTATGATATGGACGGAATGTTCATCCGTGTGTGCATCTGTAAGCAGAGAAAAAGAAAGGGCTCCCATCAGAATTCCTTGTATCACATACACCAAATTAGGGTACATCAGTTTGTGGTACCTCCTCACTTCGAACAAAATGAGAAATGTGCTCAAACAAGGGAGATAAAGTGCTTTCTTTCCATTTTTGCCCCTCCCATATCAAAATACTTACAGTTCCAAGCTTCACCAGGACTAATGACTGTTTTTGCCACTTGCTATTACGTTATTTCCTTTTGTCATGACTTGCTTTCTCCATCTGCTAAACAGACCTAATGAAATGTACCTCATTTGTCAACAGTTCTTAGTGTTACTTCGGTAATTGCAAAAAATATGGGTAGGACACGATCTGAGTCATAACACCTAACTGGGATGCAATCTGACCTCACCAAATTCAAAGCAAGCTCTAATTGAACGAAGGGTGAAGGCTCTGTCGAGCCTGTGCCAAACAGCTAATGCAATTAGTCATTCCTTGTTTAATGCTTTGAAAATAAAAAACACTTCTGTTGCTCAACATTGTTCCAATAAGTGTTTTACAAACACAAGGAAAATAAGATTGGGAGGGAAAAAAAAAGAAATTTCAAAAAATTCAAGCTTCTGTTTTACTCAGAAATAATATAGAAAACAGCTGAAGGCAATTAAAATCATCCTTAATTTCTATATTTTTCCTGGTACAAGTGCAGTTCTGTATTTGTCTGTGTGGAAGTACTGTTACAGCAAGTGTAATTCCAAGAAAAAAGTGAACTCCGGTGGTAAATATTTTTGGATCAAATTTCCATGTTACAGATCATTGTGAAATAGTTTCTGTGGGTGACAATAGCAAAAAAAATGTAGCACAGGTCGCTGTCTAACCTTCCTGTGTCTTAAATGATTTGCCAATAAGCCTCTAACAGTGTCTACTTTATCCTCTCTCTTTCATTTTTTTCAAATCTAATATATTTATTGAAAGGCTGGGAGAGAACAGCCAAGTGTGAAGCACTAGTCTTGCATAGGGTTAGTTGAACCACTTCAGTAAGCAAAATAAAATCTCCTTTTATCCATCCCCACATAATACTCAGCCAATTTATAACAGAAGCCGTTTGAAAATCCACTAGGCTCTGATAACCTTAATTCTACAGGTCAGAGCCTGTGATTGTCTAAAAACACTCCTGACTGGTCTCCTCAATGCAATTCCAGCTACATGCCCCAGCACTGAGTCTGAGTCCAGCAGTTTTATTCACCCCATCAGGAAATAAAACCAAGGATACTTCAGCATGAAAAATGAATCAAAACAGCCTCAGACTTTCAATATCAACCATGCCCATACAAACAGCCCAGAAAACAGCGATTTTACTCCTTATGCTTTATTTCACGAGGGGAAAAATATCAGATGTTGAATAATGAGAGGGAAAAAGTGCCACCAAGAAATAAAAAGCAGGAATTACTAAAGAATAATTTGTGAAGACAAATATGTTGAATTCACAGGAAATACACTGAACCTCTCTGTACCATCTCTCAAGCCTGCCCAGCTGGAAATGGCATCCATTGTCACCACTTTTCTAGCACCAGAGTGTAATTTTACTCTCCTGAATGGTCTGGGTTGTTCCACAATGTACCCAATTGCATGGTATAACCAGAAGAGACTGACTTTGGTAGACACTGCAAATACCAACAGCCACTAGAGGAGATTAACTCAGGGCAATACTGTCAAGGATTCAAGAATTTATTTTTTTAATGTCTCCTAATCTGAGGGAACAAAACACTAATCCCCCACAAAGATTTTGCTGGCCCAAGAAAGAGCCTCTATTTACCTTTCAGAGAGCAACAGCATTTATGTTTTGGACTCTTGTAGCAGATTATGATATAATAAAAGAGGAACCATTTTTAAGTCCTTTCTTTGAACTAGTATCCTGTAAGCCTAAACGGTTCAGTTCTGGATTTGAGGGTGAGTGAGGGGGGAGGAGAGAAGCAGAGGAACCAGGAAAAAAATGGGGTTGCTAATCTGTCCATGGAGGAAACAAAGTGTGGCTTCCTCCTCCTTTTTTAGCAGAGAGAAATTTTTGAAGAACAGTTCTTTGGGCATCATGCTGTCGGGCTGGTGTCCCCTATGTTACTGTCACTCCAGTCAGTGTAGCAGAACATTGATTTCTGTACAGGGAGCTGAGTAGGAAAAAAAAAAACCCAAAACAAAAAAAACAGTATTCTGTAAGACAAAAAAGAGCACCAGTGGAGGAGCAGTGGATTTGAGCATGTCTGTGTTTGTGTGTGTGTGTTGAGGGAGGGGCAGATATTCCACGTTTTCTCTCTGAAAACATAAAAAATACTCTCTAGATTTAAGGGAGAATAATATATAACCATCAAAATAAAAATAAAGGAGTTATTAGAGGGAAACAATCAGAAAACAAATAGCAGAGGAATGAAGAAAATGAAAAAGAGGAGGAGAAATAGGAAAGGACCTTGGAATATGTCAGTAGAAGAGAAATAACACATTTAAAGAAACCTCATTAAAATGGAGTTGTTTTGCAACTATCTATCTTTAAGGAAGGACTTCCAAAATTCAGGACATTTATTTTACCCATGTGGAATGAAGCACTCAAGGCAATTTTTCTTTGCATTTCTCACGATTAGCAAATCAAGCAACATCATGAAAATATACATATTTCTAACCCATATCAGAGATGTACAGCTGGGTTTTAATTTAAAAGAGTTCACTGTAAATAACTTCCAATTTTAGGAGTTTGTCACATTACTTTTATCCCTGATTTACACACATGTATGGTTTCTATAATACAGAAAAAGAGAACCTAAAGAAATTTTTCTCAAGGTACAGGACTTGTCTTTAAGAGACTCAGATTCTCCAAACCCATCAGTTCATCCTTCTGTATTTGCTTATCAGAGTTTAGATGGTCCTGCAGCACAACTCACCTTCAATAACTCAGCACAAGCACTTGTCTCAGTTGGAAGGAAGCTGCTCCATCTCATACAGGTTGGTTGTAAGGAGAGCTCTCTACCAGGTCTATTGGAATAGGATCCCAATATATATCTAGGTGGAACGTGCCTGGGCTGTTCTGGGCCTTAGCTTCTTGGCTGGAGGCAGCAGCTGTGGCATCCACCACAGGGATACCTCTGGCCAGCTGGGAATCGCAGCTAGGCACTAGAAACCAAGTCCAGGCTTGTGGGAAGCTCAGTTTTACCTCTGGTGAAGGTCCTTAGGCGATGTGAAGAGAAAGGAGACAGTTTCTGATGGAGGGTTAAAATCCAGAGCTTTATTCCAAGGGCACAGACATCTGAATCATGGTAACAGCTCCAACAGAACAACGGTGCATGGTCTCAAGGCCCTTTTTATCCCAGGATGGGGGGAGGGAAGAGCAGGTGAGCCACCAGCCAGGTGGGATCTCAGGGGATAATGACACTGGCTAACCCAATGATGCCCAGGGTGAGGGGCATCTTTTGAACTTCTGCCAACCACACGACAGCCTTGCTGGAATGTTAAGATTGACTGACAGCACTTAGCAGGAGACAGGGGGAGGGGAAGGGAGAAAGTATTGCCATACCTGGGAGGGGACTGGGATAGCTGAAAGAGGATATTGCAACACACTGCAACACACTGCAACACAGGTCTAAGTTCTTAGGACAAAATGAATTAATTTGCATCTGCTTAAAGCTTTTCAATTTGTACAGCAGCTATGTCAGTGCTCCTTGCACCTATAAAATTTACAATCAAAGTAGCCAAACTGTTTTGAAAATGCATCACAGTGTGAAATTCTTCCCAGGACTTGTTGCTATTCAAAAACACAAAGTAGGAAAATGATATGTGAGAATTGGTAAAGGACGAAACAAGAAAATAATGTTTCTCTAAATAAGACATTTTTGGTCATGGCAAAAGTAAAATAAAAACCTGATGTATGCAGATATATATAGATGTACTTCTTACCTTAGGGGTGTTAGAAGATGTGTTAATAACAGCTATAGAAGATATGCTTGATACTAGAGGAGCTAGAAGTTAAAAAAATGCATGGTTGGGCTGAATTCAAAGTCTGAATAACTACATATTGGCCATTCAGCTCTGCTGGATTTCTCTGGTGCAATAATTGTCTTAATTCTCTAACAGGAGCTGTAATCCAACTTGAATCCACCAGATTATTTGCCTAAATGTCTGAGAAAGAGGCAATGATATAAACTGCAGCTTTTTATGCATGTAACAAAGATTTTAGGAGATCCTTATTGCATTTTTTGTTCCTGCAAAGGCACACACTTGTGCCCTAATGGATTTGTGCAAACTCTTCTCCTCAGTCACTTTGCCAGCCAAGAGGGTAAGGGTAACCACATCAATCCCACTTAGGCCCATGCACCCACCTGATACTGGCCTGGAGATATCCAGGAAAGCTGCTTAGTACACTTTTGATACTTTATCAGAAAGGAGCAATGTGACCCAGGTTCATCTTGAACCAAAATGTCAGTTTCTATGCATAAATAAATAAAATAAAATACTTCATGGAAAGAACAAAGCTGTCCAAGTCTGCAGGATAGTGACTTATGATGAGTACTTGTTGGAATATCTTCTGGGAAATGGGGCTCCCCTGGAAGGGAGATTCTGGTTGGGATCCCTGACCAGGCAGGACTGAGCAGACTCCAAGTGGAGCTGTTGTGGTTTCCTGGCTGGTTAAGATGAAGCCATTAATTGTACAATTGCAAAGTTGTGAATACTGTGAAGGATGTCACACCAAAAATCAACTGACTGACCAACCAAAAACAAACAAAGAAACAGGGCTGTGAAAACAGAGAAAATGGAATTGCTAGGAGGTTCCATATAGATATTTTATTACTGATATTTTTAGCCTAATAGGTGTGGCTTGTCAGCTAGGCTTGCCTAGTGAATAAAGTCAGGAGTGATGATCCTCCTAAAAGTCTCAGCTAAATTGAGAATTCAACTACCGAATTTTAAAGAAAGTCTGCAATTTTTTTCTTTTTTGTTAGTCCTATCCACAGTGTTTTGTACTAATTAAAAATGCACCCTTTATTTACTCTTTATTTTTGTCCCTCTATATTTAGAGATTTCAATATCTCAAGCTCTTTTTCACCCGCAGTGTCAATTGATGTCAGCTAGACCATCAGCTGCTCAACAAACAAACCATATATTTCAAAACCATATATTTCAGAGTCTAACTGAGGATTTAGGTGTCTAATGTTGGAAATGTCAAACATAAGAATATTTTTCAGTACCCTTGCTGCCAAATCCTGCATCATATGCAAATTCTCAGCAATTTACAGCTCCCATCCTCAAAAACTGGAGCAATTCAGATGTAGAACTGTATGCATTATAGAGGAATATATCAAGCCTGTTAAATGCCAGGGAATCTCTGCTTCCATTGAAACATGGAATGCCTTAGAAGCCAGGGATCATAGGAGGAGGAGTAGAGACAAAAGAAACCATCCATGCATAAGTAGCATCTAGACTATCATCTAGATCATACAACATTTACTCGCCTGTGAGCCATACACAATTAAAAGAAAAAAGGAAATGTGAATTGTATTGAGGAACTTCAGAAATTCCAACCCATTCCCTGAAAAGATGTCCCTCAAAGTATTTTGAGTTACTCTCTGGATTATAAATGTTAGCATGTCCCCCAGGTTCTATGCCAGAAGAAAGGAGTTTTACACCAGATCTGAAAGCCTTGTGGGGTGGTTGCTGAAACACACTGCAGGGAGAAGAATTTTGGCAATCACCAAATTTCTCTGAAAAGGAAAACAGAGATGATCAACAATGTAAAGAGACGACATAGCATAAGGCTATGAAGAGAAATAGCTCTCTGGATGACCCAGATTTAATTGAGCTTTACTGGACTTCACAGATTGTTTAAGTCAGACTGCAATAAAATGCTTATTAAATTACAAATTAATTGATTTTATAGCCATTTTTATTTATCCATTAAACTAATCCTCCTTCTCTCAGAATTCTGAGACCTCAGATGTTTAAGTGATTGACTTCATTCTAGTGTATGATTGTGCCATCCTATTGTACTGATTATAGATCAATGCAATAACATATATTTTCATGTTACTTTGGATGATTTCGTTTGGGCTTTTTGTTATTTTATTGCCACCTGTATCTTCAACAAAGATTGGCCAAAGCTGAAGTGGCCTTAGTTCTGTAATGCTTTTATACTAACTGAGATATTGCTCCATTTGCTTAATGTCTAGGTATGTGGCCAACAGCTTGAAATGTAGTTCCTATAATGGGAACCAGTATCCCCCTCAGATCAGCTGGCAGGTGATCTCAGTCTTGTTTCAGACATTCCCAATATAATTATAGCAAATTTGCTAAGAATGAATACATGTCACTTTAGTTTAATTCAGACATTTTAAGTCCTTAAATCTTGGAATGCATTTGCTCAGCATGCTTTCTCTACCCCATTATCCTGTTTAAACTGTTAAAGCCCTTGGCCACTCTTATAGCATAAATCAACATGCCAAAAGGCTATTCAAATCAACTAAACCTATTGTTGTAATTCTGTGTAACCTTTAGAGTGGTGAAGTCCTTTGTTCATGGATTTTTATAAGGAAAAACACATAAATATTAAAACTGTGCTCTCACCATTTCCCTAGGAGGAGAGAAATGGTCTTAAATGCAGTTTTCCCATGGTCTTAAATGTATTTTATTTATGGAAAACAAAAGAAATTATCCTGACCTGGTAATTACATTACTTCTATTCAAACAAATTTCTGTGGTTTATGTCTTCTCATTACAATACCTGAAGTTTTGCTGTTTTGACAATTCTGCTGTGGTTCTTACCTTTTCCTTTTTGAAAACTTTTTTATATCTTCCCCTGATTCTGTTGTGGTATTCATAGGTATCCAGAAACATGATATCTGAGGGGATAACAAAAGATGCTGTCAAGAGCTTTTAGAAAACTAGACGTCTTAAAAACTTGCTGCTTGATCATTGTACTTCTTTGATGGGCACCATGGGAATAAGCTATAAATTTGGCTTCTAGCAGATACTGCTAAAAGGAACTACTGCTATCTTTATGATTTTAAATTAATTTTATTTGGCTTCCTGTCAAAGATATTTTTTATTTGTCTTGGAGGTATGGTTTTGAATTAGTTAGAAGAATATCTGTGTGGAATCCAAATAAGCTGCAATTTGAAAATAAAAAAATAAGCAAAAGATATAAGTTTTGAGACAAGTAGCCAGACTATGTAGGTGGAGCTGGAAAATAATAGGGCAGATGGTATAAAAATACCTGATTAAAAAGGTTTTCAGGTCAAAATTTTAAGTGACTAATATTGCTACCAAAAAAAAATAAATTCTGGTTTTGGAGAAAATTCAATATAAACCATATAGGATCTCACAGAAAATGCATCAGATTGTGTTGAAAACTCCACGAGTTTTGGGGGTTTTCTCTGAAAACTTTATATTTTCAATGGAAAAATAAATGTGACAATCTCTTTTAAATGTAAATGGTGTGTGTCTCTCTTTCACAGTACATAAAATCAGAAACACACTACAAAATATGTCTTTCTCTGGAAGACAAAGGTTTTGTAAGCTCAAAGTAAACCATTGAAAAAGAAACATGCTTTTTTTCTTCAGCCTTTTTCCTTCAGAAAACATGAACTTCATTAGCTGTCATCTGACACCAGAAAATGTGACCTGAGAGATAGCTGGATTACATGCTTGGAATGCCTTAGAAGAAGCAAGAATCAACACTTTATATTTTCCCTTTTTTTTACAAAAATTCAAATTTTGCCATTGATAATTCCTTAGTGTGTAGTTATTTTTCGTATTTAAAACATATCACAAAAAGGTTTCACAATTTCATTTTCAAGTAAAAAATTCTTTGAGAATCAATTTTAAAAAACATTTTCTTTAAAAATTCTGTTTTGTAACAAAGGGAAAGTAATATTTTGAGGCACAGTCTAGTTTCATTTTACTTGTTGGAAGAAATAAATCTCAGCGGAAACTAAGAAAGTATGACAGTTCCGACCTGCCAGTTCTAATCCAGTGTTTTGAATGGTAGCAATTGTCTGATGAGAAAGAACTGCACAGAAAATATGAATGGTTATTTATGCTTACAATAAATAAGAAAACACTCTATGAGCACACAGATCCCTTTCTTTTTCTGCCCACCTCCTTGTCTCCACAGAAAAGTTCTCATCAGCTCTGTAACCAGTTTTGCAACACCACCATATGCCCTCCCACCCTCCTTCTTTGAAGCTTCTACTGGGTGCTTCCCTGTCCCTCCCTCATTTCACACTTCTAGGAGAAAAAAATAACAGCCAGAAGGTTGTTTGGACTTACTTTTTGTTACCTGGAAGAGAATTCTAATTATTGAGACAAAGCCTTGTGGGGTCTTTGAAAGCATTTCACTGCAGAGTGCTGTCAGCTCCTCAAAATCAAGGGAGAAAGATAAGCTGACATTTAATGGCTTTAGTGTGGTACAGTGTCCTCAAGAGGGATAAGCTAGAGTAGTATTGCTGTGGTCTGTTTTCTGAGCACTCAAAGAATGGCTGGACTGGAACAGGAGGTGTGGAAGCTGGGATAGATTCTGGAAATGACTAGACTGAGTGGCTCAGGCTACAAATACCAGTAAGTTAGCAAAATGGTTAAGCAGGAGAGGTATCAGCCAAAAGTTGTTTCCACACTGCAAGGCACAGAGTGCTCTAAAGCAGTCTATTGCCACTATTAAGCCCAAGAATTACTCCATTGGAAGCAGTATTGAGTTCTTGCTGAGGAATGTGTATGTACAGCTGGCAGTACTCTCTGTTTTGCCAAGGTTATTGATAGCCTTGTGTCAGCTTAAGCCCATTGACCTGTGATACATGCTTGTGGAATAAATAGTTAATAACATGGACAAAACCTTTGTGGGAGGAAGCTGCAAATCACTGTACTCTTCAAACCACATGTACATTTGTGGTATATAAATGTCTTTTCAAAGGTGTACACAACCCATGGAAACCCCTGGGTTCCTATGGCTGTTCCTAAGTGACCTGTGGGAAGATTCAAAACTCTTGCAGTGTATGAGCTGATAGTAAGTCAGAATGCCTGGCAGCATGAGATCCAACTTGTGCTTGTTCCACTGTGTTATTTGCAACTGTGGGTGGAGAACTAAACTTGGTAACACAGGGTCTAAATTCAGATTAGTAAAGAGCAAATATCCTCCGTGTGCAAACCAACAGACAAGCCAAAATTTAGCCCATTAGCCCTCCACTTTGTACCTTTGCAGTGACTGGACTAAGAATGTGGGTGTTCTTTGAAAAGCATCTGTCATGACTAAGCCAGTGGATCAGGCAAACAATGGTTTTGTTATAATAAGACTGGATTGGCTAAAATGAAGACAAAGATAGAAAAAAATTATTCTTTGAAGAAATACTAACGACTAAGTAATCTGTGTTTTTTCCTAAATAATCACAGAAGCTTTGTTCAGGAGGAATTTGGACATTGTAAACATGAGTGGTAGACAGTGAAAAAGTCTCCTTATAGCAACACTTCATTCAGCTACTATTAAAGTCCCCATCCTTCTCCCTTCTCTGTTCTTAGACATAAGAAGAGAGCAAGACCATGTTCCAGATGCCCCATTTATTGAAGCTTCACTGGGCCTGTGTTGTCCCACAGTAAGACTGCTGAGAGGTGTTGAAGCCAGTTGCAGAATCCTTTTTCTCTAGAGGCAGATACAGACACCATAGAAAAGGCTTGTCCTAAAGTGAGGGGTGGTGTAGTCTGTCTGAGAAGAATCCCACAGCCAGGGGAGAGTGGTGAAGAGAAGCTTTGCTCTCAGCATCACCCTGTGACTTTCTCTGACTCTTCACAAGCACGGTAACATTTTAAAGCTGTTGTTATCTTCTAAAGGTTAGAGAAGATTTGAGGATTACCACACAAAAGATTAAGGTAGTGGAACAAAGTTTTGTAACACTTTTCACAAGCCAGACCTTTTTGACAACACATCCTTCACTGAAAGATTTTATTTTTTTCTATCTTTCTAGATATCTTCTAGATTTTAATGGAATATTTTAACATTAAAATTGGGTCATTAAAAATTGTATGTATTGAAAAATAAATAATTTTCTCCAATCTATTTTGCTTTTTCTCTTCCTATTTTTCTCAATACTTGAAAATTTGCGGTGAGGAATACATGTGTAGCACAGATGATGCTTTTCACCAAGTCATACTTTAAATCTGATTTCCACTTTCGTTTAATCTATCTAAGCCATCCTGTTTCCCATGTCCAGAAAAAAAAAGTTTAACCCCAAATAAACTTTCATCTTCACAATTTTTTACACCATATTTGCAGTTAAACTTTGCTTTGCATTTTGATAAAGTTCTGGATGATTAACTAGACATGAATTCCCTCAGAGTCCTTTTTTACACTGTCTGCCAGACCATACTTCTAATTGAGTTTTATGTTCCTAAGGAGAGGATTTAAGCATGCCACATCTCTATTATACCCATTCTTTTAACTCTAAATCACTCTGGTCTCAATTTGACACAGGCAGTCTGTCTGAAAGGAGATTAAGAAAAGATATTATTAGAGATAAAAATTGCTGTCTTGTGTGCTCCAGCAAAAGAGAAGAGAGCTCCTGTGACTTCCAGCCAGAGAAAGGACTGAAACTTCCAGCTTAATTCCAGAAATACCTAGCACAAAATATCCATGTGAGTGATTACTGGCACTGAATGTATAATTATCAGTAGTGTTGCAACATGCGGCTATATATAGTATATTCATATACAATAAACTGCTGCTTACAATTTTTATTCTGATCATATTCTCATTTTAAGTACTTCCATGCTTTAAAAAATCAGATGCCACAGCTTTGTAATTGATACTGTTTTTCACTAACTTTCCACACCATTTACTTTTTTTCCTAACTAGTGTTTTTCTTTATGAGAAAAAATACTTGTACATGTATTTTTCTCCAGTGAGGACCTCAAAACTAGAGAGTATGAAGGAAGAAATCCTTTCCAGGTAATTTGATTATTTTTCTGTAATGCCATTTTCACTCAGGTGGTGGTTCCACTCTCTCAGGCACTCTACAGATTCAAAGAAAGATCCCAGAACTTCTTCAGGATATAGCCTGAATAATTCAGTATTATTCCTCTGCCCCTTCTTCTTATCTTTTTATTTCAATTGAAGTGTATAGAAGTTCTGAATTTCTGCACTCTGCCTTAACTTGCAGAATATCTAACCTGTTTGTAATTAAGCATAGAAAATGCAAATTTGGCTCTGTTGCTTGTTACAATTCTTAATTTTAAGCTCAATGCTTCTGGGCAACAGTTACTCTCCAGATATGTTCACAGCACCATACATGATGCCTACATTGCAGTAGCAGGGAGTTTGTAATATCTGATGACATAATGGACTATCAGGGTAACAAGGGTGATTTATTCTCATTCTTTTTTGACTAGATCCCGTAAAGGCTGGATCACATAGAATTGTACTTTTTTTTTTTTTTTGGGGTATCATTTCTGTATGTGAAAACCTAGCTAAATACTTTTAAAGCAATTTGTTCTTTTTGTACTCATTTTAGTAAGCCACTAATTTATTGAAAAGCAGAAATTTTAATTTCCATTTGCCAAGTATTGTTTGTTTCTCTAATACTTTTAATGTCATTTAAAACAATAGTAAGTTAGTGAGCTGTTAGGCTTACACAGCAATCTTACAGTACTGAGAATTTATCCTGAACAAAAGCATACAGAAAAAGGTTCACTAGAGCACGACGTAACCTTTGAAGAGTTATGATTTTCTGCATATATATGATGATTTTCATTTTTATAAATATTTAGAGAAATTTAAAATAACTTGGTAGACAAATAGCTTTTCTGAAACAATCATGTCTTGTTCTTCAAAATTCTATTTGAACTTGTACCAGGGTACTAGTTGACACAACATTTTTTAAAATGTTGTTTCTTTCATGCAGTGATCTGAATTTTTGGTATAGGTCTCTAAACTCAAGGCTAATTCTTATGTTCCTGACTGTGTAAGTAATAAATATACATATACTTTATACTCTACATGTGTATGTATATTTCTTGTATATGTATAAATGGAAATGTATTTGTCTGTACATGAGAGAGAAATGTGTTTTAAATTGAAAAAATACTTCTCTGTCCTCATATCTCACTGCTAAAACAGATACAGGAGAACCCTCTTAATAAGAAATTGTTCCAATTTTTTTTTTTTTGTATGACCTGTTTTAATCCAATTTTTCAAGACATGTAGCAACAGCAAATCAGAATTTGGTTTCGTACCTTTTCAGAGATCTGAACTGGCATTGCACAGATCAGTTGATTAGTTAGGCATTTTTTGATGTGGAATCTGAGACATAACTTTCTAATTTTGTTACTCTTACTGTGCTTGGGCCATCTTTTATTTTGTGTTTGTTCAGTCCAGCTTACCTATTCCTTTGAAGGCATGGCTAGATTTTATTGCCACTTCAGAAGTCTTGTCACTAATTTCTAGCTGTGAAATCATTGGTACATAAAAGCATATTCAACTTCAGCTTGTTTTTCCAACATTTCACAGTAACTGTATGTTAACTAGATCTCATTTTGAGGGAATTTGTGGTCTTATATGCATATGAAATATTTGGACTGATATAGCTAGGCCTTCAAGTGTACTTCTTTATTTTTTCCTGACACATTATTTCATTCTTTCTAAATCTGAAGCTACTCTCCATGCTGTCTGTGTGACTTCATTTCCAGCAGCATTGTGAGTCAGCAGGCTCCAAGGTACTAGAATTTGCCTATAGATTTGAAAGTGTCATCATTAATGCATACCAACTCACCATGTTTTCCATATGTGAAAGGTAGAATGCATTCTCTGTTTCCTTCGTGCTGATTTTTGGGCTGAAGCATAATCAAAAGCCTCAGTAGTAATGTGCTGTTCTTCTTCTGATACACTTGGAGTCCATATGCATTGGGTTGTCAAAGACAAGGCAGGGACCACTTGCTGTGAGGTCTGAGCTTTAGAACAAAGCCTAAGCAGATTGAGAGTTCTGCCATTCTTATCATACTGAATGAGTTTATACATATTGTACAGCACCCCAGTCTTAAACTGGTAAGAATCAAATATATTGAATTATCTGCCAAAACTGCAAGCTGAAGGGACAATGAAATCTAGAAAATCCAATGTTTAAGTAGGTAATTTTGGGTCTTTAATATAATCTTTCTTCTATTATCCTGTGTTATTTAAAAGAGTAAATTGCACAAGATGTCATAAAGTATTTTCATGCAGAACACTAATTTAATAATGTTTCTTAAAGTGAGAAAATTTTCATGAATTCTCTTTTTGTGATTCAGAAATTAGACCACTTTCTTACTTTTTTAACCAAATGTTTTCATGGACATATTAATGAAGAAAGCCCAATGTTAACATATTTTAAACTTTGATATATGAACATATAAAAAAATTATCCCAAAATATGAAACAATTTCAATAACAGCTGTGGGAAAATGAGCAATACTAACATTATGAGTAGATTAAGATCTTCAAAATGTTACCTAAGAAAAGATATTATAGTGATTTTTCCATTTCATTCAAGACAACATACAAATAAAAAATCCACAAATTCATAAGGCTTCACACTCCTTTTCTGCTTGGCAACCTCTTGATTTTGGCTTCACTTCCTTGCCACTACTCCCAGTGCTTTAAGGAACATCAACGAAAACTTCTGAACAATACATGCTACTACTGTCTGTTTGTCCTGCAAATTCACTGGGTGGTGAAATGCCTCATCATTGGGTCATCTAGGAAATCTGATTTTCATTCTAGGCTGGTGCTGTTATCTTCTGCTTTAAGCACCATAGTCACAACTAATATAACTGTATAGAAAAGTGTATTTTTTTACAAGAAATTAAGAAAGAAAACATAGTTAGCCTTTCAAAGGTACCTAACTAACAGTTAAAATCACTTAAGAATTTACTGATGAGAAGATAAAACTCAGGAAAGCTATTAATACTAGGATGCCTTTGAAAACTATCCAAATTAATGAGATATTTGTTGTTAACAAAAATAAAACCCAAAACCTGGAACCTAGAAAAAAAATCCAGTTTATCTGCAGTGTAGATAAACACATCCCTTTCAGTGAAGCTCTATTAAAATATCTTTGAAAAAGGTAAGTATGGTTAGTTATAGATGCTGTCCATTTTTCTTCCCAAAATCAAAGCTTAAATGTGCTGGAAAATGTCCCATGACATCTCCTAATTTTTAATTTTTTAAGGTATTGATTCTTTGCTGCATATTTTAAAACATCAAATGCTTTATTTAAACTGTCTGTGATTCAGCAAATTAGAAAGATCATTTCAAAATCACAAGCTGGACATTCTTGCAGTGATATTATTTTAAAAGTGAAATGCCTATTTCCAAATAATGGTTGATAGGGTTTGCCATCTGAGATGTGATATATGTTGCTTTCTTGAAATGGAGTGCTCCTTCATTAAATATCAGGCAATTATCTAAGTATCTCCTTTTGAAGAAGTGAGCTGGAGTATTCTAAATGTTTGCCATAAACTTTTGAGAAACGAACCTTTAATAGTCATGTTGAGTCAGCAACTCATCTTTTACAGGTATTTGAGATTTTTCTTCAGTTGCAACTACTTACAAAATAACTTTTTTCACTGTAAAGCACATTTAGAGCAGAAAAAAATATTTTGTAGCTAGTTGCCTAAAAGCTATATTAATGAAATTAAAGTAATATTTTCTCATTTCACAGAAGAGGTACTGGAAGATGATACCAGGAACCTGGACTGCTCAGGTGCCAATGGGACAGTATAACCCTTCTAACAATTTTGGCAGAAGCGTTTGAAATATTGCACATTTATAGAGAGAGAGTCTTTTATGTCAATGTTGACATAGCCATTCTTGTACTCCTTGTCAGGGAGACGTTGTATCATTTGTCACTTGATAGTTCCTTGCAGTAAAAAGATGGAACATTAATTCATTTGTTAAGAAAGAGCATGTTGAGTTGTGCTGGTAGCCAGAGAAATTTTTATGTTACAGTGAAATACAATAGAGTGATCACTTACACAGACAAAAAATTACTTTCTAAGAGTCATTTCCCATAGGTGTTTTTGCACTTGTTCCCATTCGTACTGAGCACGTGAGCACTCAGTTCAAAGGACAAGAGCTAAAATGAGTTGTTTTGGGGTTTTTTTTCCCACTTTGCTACTTGATAGAAAAGACTTTCACACACTTCTGAGCTGCCATTCAGCAGCACATAAAGAATATTACAGCTTGTGTTAAGTGTCAATTGGAGATAATTACAACCCCGGTGACCTGTCTTGCCACTAAAACACTTAGCAGACTTTATTTTGCCTTTACAACATGGAGACTGGGAGCACAGTTCTGATCCCAGTGACACTGTGGTAAATCAGGAGACACTGCAGTGAAGCCAGCTGAATTACAACCTCATTAATATGATGTAAGGTAGCAAAGGAATTCAGATGCTTTACTTATACATTAGTTCTGATTTTGCAAAACTTTCAGTTTTGTGTCCTACTCTTGAGAGTTTTCAAAACAATAACTAGGGACATGTCAGCCAATAGATGTAGAGGGATTCCATTGTTCTCCATGCCAGACAATGAGAGAAAACTAATAGGAGATAATCCTGTGTAAATACTTGTAATTTCCAAGCATAAAAACTTAATCAGATACCTCTACTTCCATCACCTGAAGTTGCCCAGGGCTTGAACTTTCAGCAATGCCATAGTGCACATATCCTATTGGTCTGTGGCCTCAGGAGACAGGACTTTCTATAAAAGTAACAACCCAAAATTTCAATTACTTTGGGTCCTCTAGGACAGTGAAAGATTTCAGTACCTAATTCAGCCATGTATGATCACAAATATATCCTATTTTCATTGTTTATGCTCTGCAAGTTTGTCACAGATTTCTGTTTCTCCCGTCTAGTCCTACTGCCAATGCCTCATGGTTTCACATTTTGTATGCAGCAGGCAGTCCTTCCCCCAGATCAGTGAGCAACCATATTGGCTGCCATTCTTAATTTCAGACAGTTCATTTGCTATTTCCCTGCTTGAAATCCAGAGGATAGCTTTTTCCCCTATAAATGAAACCAGGTGAATTCCCCAGCAGGTTTGGTATAGTTCCTGTAACCAATAAGTACCTGCTGTTATTAGCATGCCCATTGTGTTAACCACTGCATTTCCTCCCATTTGCATTTCAGACAGAAACAACTTCCTTAACTGGAAGTATAATGCACAGAAAATTATTTTAGATGAGCTGATTTGGCTTCCTTTGCCATTTACCATATATATTTGTGAAAATTGTCATTGCATTATTAAAAACATAAAATAAAATTAAGGACATGACCAGATTCATGTAGTCTTTTATATGTATTTGCATCTTCCTTCACCTGTGTTTGCTATTATATTGTGCAAACCAGTTTGTAGGGAATTTAATTTACATAGTTGTGTCACATAAGCATGCAGCTATTTCTGGCAAATGGCTCTGAACATTTTCACACTTTCATTGACTTCCCTTTTCTGGAAGTCCAAGCAGTGGCTAATGAAAAGCCTCACAAGTAGGAGGCACCACAGAGGGCTACCAAAGATCTGTTATGTAATGTTGTATGATTTTAGGATTGGAAATAGTGTGGTGTACACCAATTGTTAAAGGCCATGAACTGGAGATCCTCAGTTCTTGACTCTTTTATGTGCCTCTGAATCTGCCTTTCAGCTTCAGTTACGTCATTTTAAGACCTGATTTCCCAGCTTCCTGCCTTCCCAGAGCCTTTCTGTGCTCAGCTTTCTATTCCTGTGACCTCATTTTCACACACTGTACTGACTTCCAATTGACCTTGATCTGAGTTACCACGGAAAATCAGCAACCTGGCATTTAGAAATATCATCAACATGAGCAACATGTCTGAAGCAGTGGAAATTCCGCTATCAACTTTCCTGAGCTCCTACAACAGTTTCTTTGATTAGAAGAGGGATATAATCCACCTTGTATGAATATTATACAGATCAATTAATGCTGTAGGCACTTAGAAGATTCAAAAGACTCAGTTATGACTATCAAAGCTACCATTGCCAGCTAGCAACAACAAAGCAATTTTAAACTAATTTATAAAACCTTCCCTTGCAAAGTGCTGCAGACAGCTGGTTCAAGTACCCTTCAGACTCACCAGCATAGCTTGTTGTTCAACATTTTCAACATCAAAGTCACAGCTTAATATTTTAGCCCTCTTGTAGAGGTATTTATATTTATGAGAAGGGTGAAAATTAGAATTTTTTTTCAAGGTAATGGCCACTTCTTGAGGTTGAATTGGCAACCTTCATAAGTTGTATATGTGACAGGAACATAAAAGAAAATAAAGCCAAGCATGCCTGCTGTTTAAACAGTCTGGCTGTGGTTTTCTCAATTGAGGCAGCCAGGATTCATATTAAATCTGCATTTTAAGCCCTGGGTTTCTGGTTCTCTTCCTAATTTTGAAAATGAATCATTCTGTGGCTAAGCACTCTGCTTCCTGTATATTTTTTCAGCTCCATAAATGGTCACATGAACTTGTCTCTGTGGTGGGCAGTATCATGATTTTTTTATTAATTCCTTTCCTTCCAAAATGTCTTTCACACTTTTTCCTTGAAAGTTACCTCTGCTGTATAATATCAATATACAATATGAATTTCAGCTTACATTACTATAGGAGAAGACACGTCTTTGCCATTGGGTAGGTCAGAACAAAGCATCCCTGGCATGGTGAAGAGTGTTTGTCACATTCAACCACATTTTATAGCCGCTCACTTAGTGACATATAACCTTGTTCTAACCATATGTGTACCTTTTATTAAAATTACAGAACAAAATGTAGCTGCCTAAACAAGCATGCTGAAGAAAATGAGAAAGCACCATCCAGGATGAAAACAGTCAATAAGGAAAAATAAGTTCAGTCATCTCAAAGAAAGCGGGATCCTTTTCTTTCCAAATTAAAGTATTCTGATAATTTACTTCAATGATGTGCAATAACTGCATCCACTTACAGCTGAACGTGCAAGTTGTCCTGAAGGTAATGGGCAGCTGGCAGATGAGGTCATGGGGAAAGTGGTAACTGTACAGTTTTCCTTCAGGGGAAGGACGCACTGGACATGAGAAAAGGCTCTGATTAGATAAAATCATCTGTGGGATCTTGTCACAGGAACCCTGTAAAGACCAGGCAGTTATTGAGTCGAGAGGGACAGACCATGCCCAGGCTGGAATTCCCAGAGCTGATACTTACTATTTTCTCAGTGCTTTTAAAAATTATTTTATTACATCATAAATAATCTCTTTTAGGCATGCTCAGATAAATCTAGAACTCTTAAATATGGAACAATTAATTTGGATAAAGAAACAATTCCAATATTAACTTTAAACTGGAACTGAATCTGTTTTTTCAGAGTCATCACTGTTTAAATTATTTTAAATTACACTTTGCCTATAATTTCTTCTTTCACCTGCTGGTTTTAGGTAACAAACAAAATACTAAAGTAAAGAATACTTACTTGCCATTTCCATCTCTCTTAACACCAGAAAGGAGGAATTAGACTGATATTTATATAAGAACTCTGAGAGATCTTAATATGATTAACAAGCTACTACGGTAATGATTACTAACACTTAAAAACCAAGACAGAAACAAACAAAGAGTTAAGAACCCTCAATAACAAAAAGAACATTTGCATTAGGGAAGCCATTATAAAATGGTATGTCCAGGATTGTTGCAGTTCAGAGTTGCATGCTTAAAAAACTAGTTATTGTTAATTCTCTCCCTGCTTTCCAAGGCTGTCTCAGGTCTCTCTAAACAGGCAGCCCTTCACAGGATGCAAATTAGCAGGTTATAGCTTGTGTCACAGAAACTTATGTAGCCGAGTACTGCTTCATATCACACAGTTTCATTTCTAGGTGCTGAAATGAGGCATCAAGAATTAAATTAAGGCTTTACACAGAATGTAACAACAAAGATTAAGGAACAAAAATAGAAAAACCTGTGCTGTAAACAGTGCAAACACTTCAGATTCAAAATGATTGCCAGAAGTTCTGCAGAACCGTTAATAAGTAGAAGTCTAGCCGTCTTGTTAAACCAAAGGTAATAGAAGTATGGTCTCAGTTTCAAAAGGCCTATACAGCTAACTAGTTTGGGATCATGTGATTTTGGCTCAATCCCTGGTACATCTATGTGTCATCTACTTTATTCCTTTTATTTTGATATTGGATACCACCAAAAAAATCATGTTGTGTGGTTTGAAAACCTTATAGAACTGAGAAATATGATCTTCTGTGATTATTCTTAAATGATTTCTTTTGACTTCTCTGGTAAGTTCACAGTACATGGCAACCGGAGCACATGTTGTGAGATTTTAAGTGAAGATAAGTTTATAACACAAGGGATTTTAATCAACAACAACAACAACAACAACTATTATTATTATTATTATTATTATTATTATTATTATTGTAAATATTATTTAGAGGTATGGAGAATTACACCAAATAGTTGAATTGACTGACAATAGAAGTATGGATAAAAATTGATAAAACTCTTTTAATTGATAAAAAGAGTTTTTTCTTAATATTTTGGCGATTTTTTTAAAAATGCCGTGTATGGAAGTATTTTCTCTTACTATGATTTCTTTGGGACATTAGAAGAAGAGTAGCTCTTCATTAAGAATACCCTTCAATCTGAAGCTCATTTCTTCCTCTTTCAGTCAGGTTAATAAGTGCCTCAATTGTCTGTAGCTGAACTTAACAGTGATGTTGAATTCAGTACAACTTTTTAACAATTAATTTTCTCTTCTGACTTTAAAAAAGTTAAGTAGGACTAACATTTAAGATTATTCATACCAATAGATAATAATGATTTAAGCTTATTATAAGAAGTAAAATGATGTTTAACCTAAAAGAAGCAATTCTGTAGACTAATTTTCCTGAAATGCTGGTAATATTTTAGAATTAGTATCTGGCAAAATATTTTCAAACACTGGCTAAATAATTTGAAACATATAAGCTATTTTAAGGAATTAACTATGTATGAACTTCAATTACAAAATTAGTTTGCTGCAGATGGCAAAAATTATATTGAATCTGTTTGGTGTAAGAACAGTGGAACATTTGGCAGCATAGTATGAAATTAAGCTGTGTTTGTCCATGACAACATAAGTATTTTAAACTTTTCATGTTTTTTTACCAAGTCTCATCATGTAGGGTCTTCTGAGAATTCTATCTCTTAACACCACAGGGACAGGTGGCCAAAAAATGGCATGTTGGGATCTAGAGAAGGAGAATAGTTAGAAAGATGTTGGTTCAACCATGCAAATTCTCTGCATTTAAGAAAAATGACCTTAACAAAGCCTATCAATAATCAAGGACATAGCAGCAATGAAGAAAGAGGGAAATTAGAAGGGTAAAAATGGATTTTCAAGAAAAGAATTAAAGAGTTTTAAAACCAATACCCAGAAGCCATGAAAATACATTTTGAAGATGACTGTAATAGAACGAACAGATCTTTTAAATCCCTACAAAGCAGTGAGGGAAGATAAGAATACTGCTGAGAAGTTAAATGACTTTTTACATTAGTTTTTAGTCAAGAATTTTTGGAAGATTACTATGAAACCTGCTGTTTTCTGATATATAACAATGTGATGCTACTAAAGCCCTACACGCTGCAAAAAGTTTTCTGTAACTTTATGCATAACAATCAAAATGTATGAAACTTCAAAATTATACCCCCACTAAATTTTTCCTTATTGCATAGAAAGAGAGGAGGAAAAAAATAGTGCCTCATATATTTAAGAAATTGAACTACTGATCATGAAGTTTATTGTCTCTTTCAAGAAGGTTTTCTGGGTCATTAACTTATCACCAAAAAAATATGAACTTTTTCACAACTTCTTTCAAGTACTTTGAGATTGCCATATTTTAAAAGGGAAAAAAAGCTTCATAAGCCAATCACTTGTTATGGTTAAAAAATTATAAAAACCCCAACAACATCATTTCTTTAGATGTTCAGAAATTCTGATTACTCAGGAAAGGATACTTAATATTTTCCTGTATGTGTGGGATAAAGCAGGATCAAAAAACACCTAACAGAAAAAAAATAGATGTTTAGGATAATACAGACTACTCTCATTATAGAAAAAAGGATAAAATGATTGACTGAACTTTCTCATTATAGCTTCACTTATTCTTACTATTGAACTGGGAGGAAGTGCAATGAAACAGAAATCTGAGAAGTGCAGGAAAAACTTTCCATTATTCAGATGTAAGGACAACCATGAAGAATATAAGGGGGAGAAGATGAATTAGATGAATGGATACCAGAAAAACAAAATTTATCATTGACAATCATGGTAGAGGGAACTACCTGAAAAAATGTGGGGGTACAATGCAGCTGTCTATATTAACCATATCTAAATTACCCAGTGGAGCCCTATCCATCCCACAGATTCCTTAGCAGAGGTCATCATTAATGTGCTAGTGGAAACATAAGAAGTAATATGTCACATTGCAATATGTGACAACAATCTGAATGATTACAGAATGGACAAGGTAGCACCTTCATTGAAACCAATATTTTTCCAGAATACTACCCATAGCAAAACTATACTTTAAAAGAGGATGTGAAAAGCAGTTGAAAAGCAGAAAGAATCAGCAAAAAACAACGAATAGGTTTAGATATGTATGTCATGAATAATAATGTTAAATTGAAAACCTTTATTTTTTCTGTTATAATCAAGAATAAGAGACACTTAGCTTGTAAGTGAAAAAATCTGAATCTGAAAAATTAAAAGTTTTTTATATACAGTGAGAAAAATTATAAAATGCTTTATTAATGGAGATAATTCACAGAAAAAAACCCTAATAAGTATAGGGAATGTGCCAATCAAGACTACTTAGTGCTAGCAGTTTTTAAAGGGATATTTATTGTTGCCTTCATGTTTTAACTTGGGCCGTAACAGTAAGAGCAGGAGATTTCTTCAGATTACTTTGCCTCAAAGGCATTTTAAATTTCTCTCAACTACCTTGAATCAGCCGTATTAGGAGACATACATGACCTTTCATGGTCATTCCTACATTCTGGTGTTTCATTGCTGCATATAAATAAAAACTGATGGAGAGGAAAATCAGAAACACAAGATATAAAGTACAGAAGAAATATATTAATATTGAACAGTAGTATCTGTCATTTTACTGAAGGAAAGGCAGTTCCTCTTTTACAGAGCACATGAAAGTTAGTGTCTTTCATCATGAGGAAGAGAGGACTTGAAGTGTGACAAATTATGTGTGAGAACAGAGCTGGAACTTATCAGCTTCATAAGGAAAAAATCAATTTTATCCAGTTGACATTTAATTGTGGTAGACTTTCTATTGTACATTTTTGTGTATGTCATTATTTCTCATAGCATTCAAACCTGATATATTCAAAAATAAACTTTAATGTACTAAGTCCTAAATCAAAACTCCTTAACCTTCGCTGTTGTTGTATAAGAAAAACAGTCTTTGTATCCAAGAGCTTGTGACCATACTCCACCAACAGGAACCTTCTTCCAGATAAGAACTTTGAAAGTAAAAATTCATTCTTCTAACATCCTGAGACTTTTTGTGTTAGTTAATATCTGAAAAGCCAGCCTGAGATACAAACCTTTTGGAAAATTAAGTCTGTAAGGCACTCCTAGATTCTGAACAGTACCAGTTTTGCAATTAGTTTTGCACTCACTTCTTTAAGATCTATTTGCCTATATCTGTGTGGATTGTTCAAAATCCACAGACTCAAAAGTTTTCTACAGAGCTACAGCTGTAAGGCTTAACTTCATATTAAAATACCAAGATGAATCAACATAATTTTTTTTGTTGTTTCAGTAATATATTAATCTAAATTTTGATAACCATGTCAGTATTTGGTCAGTAGGTACTTTCAATTTTTGCACCTATAGTTAGTACGCTAAATGAGTGATGAAACAAGAAATAGCCGTCTGGTCAAGAGCTTGTTGTAGATGTTTTTATCTTGGATCGAAAAGCACCATTGTTCTGCCTGCAATTTTCTAACTACTTCTATGCAATTTTCTATTTTCTAAATAGGGAGGCAAACGTGCTGCTTTTATCACTTAATGATTCCTCTAAGTTGGAGGACAGACAGGTTTTTTTATCAGGCATTGGAAGCACATATATGTGAAGAGGATCTGTGATCTCACACCTAAAGTACTGTACTCAGGAGAAATTAAAAGTATAATCTGAAAGTTTATCTCTAATTATCACTTTCAAATGTTCAATATAAACATTCTATGTAGTGTACAGAAGATTACAGTCTTCTCCACTAGCACAGAAATGCATATGTTCACACCCACCAGCTCTCTGCTTTGTTGCAAACTATGAATAGTTAAGCATTTGCTGTGATTTAGCTAATGTCCTTTTACCATATAAAATGCAATCCAATTCATTGTGTATGTGCTTGAAAGGGAAAGAGACACAAATGATTTGGTACTAAGCCTTTTTTTTCTTCATTTCATATTGCTAAAGCTGTCTCTGGAGAAATAAAGAGGCTTTTTTCTCTTCTTTCTTATAATAGGATTCTAATGAGAACTTTAATTAGTATCATGAATTTTTTTCCTTACTTCTAGATTTTAAAGTAATCATGCAGTATTTCTCAGTCATGATTTTCTATTGTAACTCTATCATGTTATTTCTCTAAGATAATTTTCATAATACTGTTTTATTTCAGATTTTGTTAACTCATTTTATTGCCATAGTAATTGACATCAAAATAGACAAGTATCATCAGATTCTTGTTAGTAGATTGATTGACAGTCACCAACTGGAATATTTTCTCAATTACAGCTGTGTAAAGATTCTGGTAGAAAGGCCTTGTCTCTATCAGTGTATGCATGAAGTGGTCATTGCAACACAGGCTATTCTTCCTCCCTTTAGTTATTTCTTAATGTTTTTTACCAAAAATAATTTTTGGAAAATCCTTTTTAATTTCTTTCTCACCTTTTGTTTGTCTGTCTGCTTGATTGTTTCCTGTAGCATGTGCCATTTCTTTTGAGATTAAGCAAAACATTTTTACCAGAACACATATTTCTGACACAAACTCTGCTTGAGTTAATTTCTTGGTATTTATTATAAAACCTCACATTTAATGGACCTAGTCCTGTAGATGTCACACACTTTTTTGATAGCCTGGAATACTATTTCATTTTTCCTGGAATACATGAGCCTGGGAGATAAGCAATATGCAAAATCACCATTAAAAACCTCTATATTTTTATCATTACTTTTCTGGAATACATGTTTCATAGTCATTAAACAAAAGAAGCAATTACCAGTAAGTCCATGAAAAACAGTCCAGGAAAGCAGATTTTCCAGTGTTTTATTGCAACGTTAGAAATCCTGTA
This sequence comes from Setophaga petechia, assembly GCA_024362935.1. Taxonomy (NCBI): domain Eukaryota; kingdom Metazoa; phylum Chordata; class Aves; order Passeriformes; family Parulidae; genus Setophaga; species Setophaga petechia. The sequence continues at coordinate 18,799,648 of JANCRA010000015.1, forward strand.
TACCATTTTCCACAGGGATGTAGCAAATAAAAAATAAACTGAAGTTGGTAATTAGAAAATTTAGCTGAAACTTGTTCAGCTTATTAAGCATTTAATTTTGTGTAGAAAGTGAGAAATCATTAGCACTTTTATTATCCTGAGTGTAGAAACCCAAACACTTCTGGAAAGAAGGCTGTACAATTGTCGTTAAAAGATTTGGTATTCATGTGCTTTCCTGAAATGTTTATGTAACCTTACTAAACCTGTAGTTTGACGCCCACAATAAAATTGCCAATTGGTGACAGCAATTGCACAGGTGGCTTAAAAAATCCTCAAGTTGTTCCTTGCTCTTCACTAGAAATCAAGGCTTCTGTTTCTATTTTAAAGGTTGGACTGATTCTGCTGCAAAAGTTTTTTCTGGTAAAACTCTGTTTAATGGCATAGCAGAGAGGATCAAATCTAGCATCCTCCAGTGAGAAGGACTTGCCCTTGCTAAGTGATGCTGCCACCCTCACTGCTGCCTTGGCCTCCCCAGGGACTTCGTTCATCTTCCTGCACACAACAAGCTGATCTGACCTGAGCACATCTGGGCTGGCCTAGCTGGGGTGGTTGCCTTCACATCAGGGTGGGAGAGTGTGTTGTCAGCCCTGCCACACACATATCATATAGATCTCTTAGTCCCAAACAGTAATCAGGAGAACAAAACAATTTTAAAAGTACAGGAAAGCATTCAAATCGAAGTCAAAATGTGGTAAAAGTATCAAGTTCTAATTTAAATTATAGTCTGAGCTGCTTCAAGCAGATATGTGTTTTGAGAGTGTATAAAGATTGAAGGTTTTTCTCTTGATAAAAGGTGTTTATCATTTGAACCGCAGAAAGGAACAAGCTTGTTGTTAAATGTGTGCATTTCTCACCATAACTCTGCAACTCCCAAAGTCACACATCAATTCAGCTGCTCTGGTAGAAATAGCTCCTGTGTCTCCAGATGCAGAGTCTGGTATCCTATCCTAGAAGTTCAAAGCCCCTCTGTTAATAAGGTGTTTACAGAATTTTATTCCTTCAGGTCAAAAGTTTGAACCTACTCCAATCTACTGATACCCTGAAGGTACTAAATCCAACTGCATGGGTCAGGTCTATCCAAGTGTAGCTTTTGTTTCTCAGCAGAGTAAACTAAAGGAAAATTGGATGTGCTGCCCTTTCCAAAATATTACCAAACTGAGCTTGTTTTGTGGTCTTTATTAGAAAGTACTATCATGGCTGGTTCTTTTAAATACATCAGCAGAAAGGAAAAGAATTTCAGGAATTCACAGCTATTTTGAGGAGGTAAATATTGGCAAAATACAGTTGTCTTAGTCAAGCTGTGTTTTTTCACTGCCTACCTTCCTCACTGTGTAGGGGCCCTCTTACCTAAGGCTGTCACAGAGGTGCCATCAGTTAGCACACACCTTTCACTTTAAAAGGGAAAAACAAAGTTAAAAGCTTTTCCTTCAGGTGTTTCACTCTGTTTTTTAGAAGCAACCACTCACTAATGATTTCCTGCTGCGGTTGCACTCATGGCATTGCAAGTTTGCACCAGGGGCTGCACTTTGCAACTTCAGCAGATTGTGACAGCTGCAGGTTTGGTTGTCACAGAAGGATGTACTTCCAAATGATAGCCAAAAGTGTATCCCTGCTTTCCATTGGAACAGCACTAAAGAGCATTGCTGGCACAACAAGGAAGGAACTTCAGAACACTGTGTGTCCTGATGGGGAAGCTGAGGCACGAGCACCATCCTGACAGTCTGCAGTTTTTTCCCTAATGAGTTTTCCAGTTTGCTAATTCAAAATTTCAGTGTGCTTGGGCCTCAAAATCTCCTTGTAAGATTATTCCATCACTGAACATACTCTGCAGTCAGAATTTAATCCTATTTTTCATCTCTATAAGCAGAAATTTATTATTTTTCTCTTGACTGTCTTTGTTATATTATTTAATCGTACAATATACAAGCATTCTTAGTGCCTCTGTAATTCTGGAAAAGCGTTTATTCTCAGCTTAGGTGCATCACATCATATCTGTCTGCTAACAAATGGCCCATACCAGTTTAAAATGTCATTCACAGATATCGAAAGTCATTATATGGACCCATTGATTTCAGAGAATTTTATGTGAATTCAACCCTTAGAGAGGTTGATTGTTCTGTCACAGAAATCATCTGCAAGACTGATGTTTGACAGATCAAGCCAACAGATGCATTATTTAGCTGCTCTACAGCCCAGTGCCTTTGCTGACAAAAATTGATTAATATATTTGGGGTTTTTTTCATACTACATTGCAATGTCATAGCTAATCTATGATCCATATGATCTCTAAATCTCTTCCAGCCTGCCTGCCTACTAAAATCTCTTCTCTATTGACTATCTATATGTTTGAATTATCTTCCAGTGGATGTATTATACTAAATTTGTCCAAGTTAAATTTCAATTTCCTTTTTCTTCCCTACTCTGAATTCTTCTTGGCATTTCTCTTCCTTCATTGCTACTTACCACCTTTTGTAATGATAAGGAGCAGTATATTTTGGTACTATTTTACAGAAAATTCAACTAAAATCACAACCAATTATTATACAAGAAATTATTTTACTTTATTAGCCGTTAGGAATAACTTCTAGGCTTTTGTGTGCTTTATGAGATTCCATAATTCACTGACTTTTAACATTTCCCTCCTGAAGGAATCTGGTCTACTCGACAGGAAGCCTTAATTGGAGAAGAAGAATCTGCAGAGCTAAAAAAGCTGGTTCTAATAGGAGTCAGACTTTACAATGAAAAGGTTGAAATGTTGCAGGGAGAAAGTGGCTCATTACCAGAAAAAAGTCTGAATCCCAAAGGGTATGTATTTTCCCTGAAAAAAATGAATGTTGTCAGGGAAGAAAGCTCATAATTTATTATTAACAGCTAATAGTAGCTTTACTTAAAAGTGGTGGTGGGAACATAAACAGAATGTATTTATTTTCCAGAATTTTACTAAACTAAGAATTTTTCAGACTGTAGATAACATTATTATTATTATTATTATTATTATTATTATTATTATTATTATTATTATTATTCAAAAAGGCAAAATTATTGGTTTCCTTATATTTAATTTTATGCATTATTTTCCATATGTAAAACTTCAAAAGCATACAGTAAGACTCTTATAAGTCTTCCCTGGCACTCGTGGTGTTACATGAGGTTAAGAAACAATGGAGTGTTTTCTACAATTGTCAGCCTTAGATTTCTGTTTGGATGCCTGAGATTTCTGCTTAGATACCTGAAGCCTGAATCTGATTTCAATTATTTTGTCTAATTTGGACATAATTTGTCACATGGTCTATTTATTCATTATAAAAACAGAAACTCGTGCTGTATTTATTTAAGAGTAATATCATATCATCAGAACATCTATTTAAGAGAAAAGGCAAGTTAATATTTTCCAAGCTTTATTTTTGGTGCTTGCTAGACATTATTAGCATTCTAGGATGTACTGGACTAATGATATTATCTTGTCCATCCTAGAAACCACAGGTCTTCTAGAAATATTTTAGTATCTCCTATATGATGTTTTTAATTAGATCATCTTACTCAGGAGTCTTCATTTCCCTTCTTTACACCAAACACTCAGTATTGTTGAGAACCATAAAATACAATTCCTGTTACCAAGAGCAGTCACTGCAGCAGGACATGAGGAATGTGAGTCTTCGTTACCTGTGTGTTATCTGGCCTTCACTTTCATTCTAGCTCATTTGGTTTATCTCTTGCTTTTTCTCCTACATCACAGAGGAAGAACACCTTTGAGACTGGGGCTGTCATTCACTGTGGGTACTTTCCAGCACACTGGGGCCCTCCTTTATTTGAGATTTGTTGGCACTTGAGTAAATAAGCAGCATGTGCTGACAGGGCTGCAATTTCAGAGTACCTGCATGAAGGAGCTGGTATCAAAAGCTGAGGCAGGTACAGCAAAAATATCCTTCAGAAAATGGATTGTCCAGAGTTTACAAGGCAAGAATTTATAACCACCAACGTGAAGGAATCCATTCAATGTATTATTGACTTGGATTTTCAAAAAGAAAACTTTCCCATTCTCTGCATGATCCCATTTTGCAGAGTTTGGATCACCCTATTCCACCGCACACTGTAATTTTTGTATGTGCAAGGCTGCAGAAGACCAGGTGTCATGGTTTGACACTGGCACAATGTCAGTGCCCCCATGAGAACATCCTCTCCCTGGTGTCTGCTGTGAGATGGTACCCAGAATAAGCAAAGCAGGCTCTTACTTAGGGGAGAGAAAAAAAAACTTTATTAACTAAACTACAAAACTAAACTACAAAGAAGGAGGAAAAAAAACAACACATGGAAAATGAAAAGCCACACAGAAACAATCCCCCTCCTCCTCCCACCAAATACCCAATACATTTACATTCTCCAAAATTATCAATCTTCAGTCTGGCACCACCTGTTGAAAAATCAAATCCTCAGTCTATCAACAGTAGACGGAGTCTTTCCTTGTGCCATGGACTTCTTGTCACTATCAGCACTGCCCAGAGTATCCTTTTGCCATTTATGACACCTTCCTTCCATGCCAGGTGCTCACACCACCTTGCATGGGGCAAGGGCCTGCTTTGAGGGTAGACTTTTTAAGGATGCCTCGTCTCGTTCCAAACAAAGCACAGTCTCATCTCTGGGACCTTTGTCCCCCCCATTTCTTTTACACCCCCTGGGGCCGAGGGGTCTCAACACTGAACTCTCTTGGCTCTGAGTCCTTGCTTCCCCCTGGAATGCAGTCTTTGTATCACAAGGAAACAGTCCATGGCTATACAACAAAAGAGTCCAGCAAAAATGCCACTCCATCTTTCTCCATTCTTTCAACGTCTCTCTTTCTCTCTCGCCAGACCTCCCCACTGGCCCATTTCCTCCTTCATCCTTTACTCTTATCTCTCTTCTAGGACGGGTTAATGTTCTGTAAAGTTTTCATTGTCCACAAAGGGTTAAAAGCTCTCACAAGGGGCTGGGCTCCTCGCTGCGCCTCACCCCCCCACCCCCCTTCCGCTGTGGCCGCACATGGTATCACATTCCAAGGTAACAGTCCCAGGCACGGCTCTCTCTCTGGGGGGTGGGGCTGTCCGATGGCTCCTGGGGTCTCTCTCTCTCTCTCTCTCTGCCGCACTTTCGACGCCGTCTCTCACTCTCTGCCGCACCACCACATCCGCGGCAGCCCCGGCAAGGACGAGCTCCACCCCAGCGGCTCGCTCCGGGAGCGGGGAGCTCGCAGACAGCCGCCCGTGCGGGGGAGAGGCCGGGGGCGAGGCCCGCACCTCGCCTCTCTCTCTCCATCTTCCTCTCTCTCTTCCACCCTTCCACCCTCAGGGGGGTCAGGCCTACCTTCCAGGGCCGCGTGGCTTTCCCCTCTCCCCGCCCACCTAGCAGCTGGGCTGGGTGCAGAGATCTAACACTTCCCGCCGGAAATTCAAAAAAGACCGCCGAGGGCCGAGAGCCCTGCTTTTAACCCCTGTCTCAGAGGCGTGTCCAAACATCCCCAGTGGCCACACCAGGTGCTAATATTAAAATCTGAGCACCCATTGGCCCGACCACAGCATATCCCAGAAATCCCAAAAATCATATTTCCAGTGGAACCACCACACCAGGATAAGGAATGCTGGCAAACATATTTTCTTCAAAGTAATGAGAGATCAAACGGATCCTTGTGCTGTGACTAACACATGCTAGGGAGAGTACTTTCCCAATAAAACCTAAACCTAATGTAAGACTGTTGTTATTTAATAATAAATAATGTTTTCTGGATAGATTGTCAACTGCTCTACAAACATGCTCTTTCCCCTTTTTTCTATGGACATGAAGGGTTTTTCCCAGAGTTTTGGGGGCCTTTTAACTCATAATAGGCACCATTTCCAACGTAACTACTGTGGATATTTTGTTATACTTCATTATTTCTATGAAGGAAAAGAGAAGTATAACTTAGAGAGATGGATTGGTTAAATCAAGAAACATTCATCATTAACATTTATTCTCAGGGCTGAGTAAACTGAATTATAATTAAAACAGGCATGCTTATGCAATGATTTCATAAGAGGGCTGGTTTGGTTTTTTTAAACTGGTAGAAGGTTTGTTCTTACATTTACACATGTTCCCTCTCAGGCAAGAAGACATAAAATTCTCTGCTTCTTATGGTATAAATCTATAGTGCTGCAGAAAATACTGAGACTGCTACAAAGTTTTGTCAACATAGCTACCATTAAAAAATATCCAAAGAAAATTGTTACTCTCATTTGAAAAGAAGACATGTGCCCATTTTTATAACTTTTCTATATTTAGCAAGGCCAAGATTATGAGCATTTTTCAAGATTTACATAGCTAGAGTTTAAGTTAAAACTTTCAATCCAACTAACAATAGAAAGAAGAAAAGGGCAACAATTTATATTGGTTGCTATTTAAGAAGAACACCTTAAAATACATAGAAGATAATTATTTCTATTTTCTCTAGGTTCTCTGAAATCTTTTGCTTCATATGACTCTATTCCTCACTGAGCAACAGCAAGTCTTTTCTCAATGCTTTATTGTATTACAAGATGTTGTTGGCTCTTCTCAAATGCTCTTCTTATATTGTACATAAGCTGCAGAACAGTTGGTACAAAAGAGAACAACGGATCTGAAAATACAATTAATTGTGCTCTGAACAGATCAATTAATTCTGACTAAATAGCAAAAGATCTCAGAAGTCTTGTACTTTAAATAGATTGTTTGCTTGTACTTTAAATAGATTGTCTGTGAGATGTTTAGTGGGTAAGTATATATCTAGGCATTTTGTGTCCTTTTTACAAAGATCCTCAGTTACTACTATAACAGAAGCAAACAGAAATAGATCAAAAACATTTAAATAGTGATATAATAACTAATAATTTTAAAGGAAAAACATATGATAAAAAATAGGAAAACATTCATTTGAATTATCTCTTTCTTCTTTGGGCATATATGAAATGGCCACTGAAAATTAGATTTTTGCATCTTTAGGCTGAATTATAGGCTAAAGATTTATGTGTTTTATCTTAATCTGATTTGCCATTCTTGGTGTTCTAATTTTTATCAGTATCTAATTTTTATCAGTTCTAATATTTATCAATAAATAAAAATATTTATTTTATGTTCTAATTTCATTATTCCAGGTTTTCAAATGTGGTATTTCTCTTTCAAAATATATAAAAATATGGTAGAAATAAAATGAAGGTGTTAATTAAGTTCACATGTAAAATATCTGCAGGGTTTTCTATATGTTTCTATGGATTATGCTTCAGTCTCAGGTACACTGGATTTCAGATGCCCCTCAAGGTACTTCTAAATCACTTTTGAATTACTCTTTAACAACCTTGCATTGAATCTGTATTTCTGATAGTTGTTAGTACAGACATACTTTTCCAAAACAGCAGTATCATAGCTGTTGTTTATTAATGTGAAAACACAGCTTTGGGCATGGATTCAATATATTCAGTTAGGTGATTAGACAGTGGATTTTGTGTGATGCATCCCAAACATGAACGGTTTGCCATATGATTCCCAAGTACCTACATGCAAACCACTAAATTAATCCTGATTTATTGACAGATATTTTTGGCAACCACCAGAGCAAGCTGCATAAATGTTTTTAAAGGGGAGAAAGAATTAGGAGATGGGGAGGAACATCTAGATGTGAGAGTGGAATAAATAAGCATTGTACTGAAATACTGAACTGAATCAAATTACAACAGTTACTGCAGGAAGCTGTCTCCTTTCCAACAATTCCCTCTGGCAAATTTGCAAAATCAGGTATTGTCATAAATCTAACTGTACCACTGAGGAATGGTTTTAGGAGAAAGCATGGTTCCAATGTCCTTATGAACTGCAGTTATCTGTGTGAGCCTCTTTGTTTTTCATTTGTCTTCTCTTGTCCACAGGAAGGAGTAACTTATTTTCCAGTTCCTGTGGAATGCTTTCCTTTCTTCTCCATTGTACTCCAGATTGTTACTTATCAAGTCATCTTTTGCTCTCCAACTGTGCTGTTTGCACTAAAATTTACAATATTGTCTCAAATGCTTGAAAAGGACTTTTAAAAAGGGGACTGCAGTCCATTTCTTGTTGTCCATAGCAAAGGCTGGATATAGGAAAAAATATTGTGAAAATAAATAAAAAATATTATTTCAACTTTGAATTGTTGTAATATGATGATGTAGTAAGACCCAGATAAGGAAATATAACAAATCTAAAATACTGTAGGTGTCTTAGTCTGATCCATACATAAAGTCCTATGTCTTCACTTCTTTAATCCAAAACCTACTGGAAATATGGTTTTCCAGCAAATCATAGCTGGTATATGCACATAATACCAGGGAGAGTTCTGCTAAAAAGGAAATGAATGAACTGGGAAGTGGAATCTTTGAACATTATCTAGATTCATGACAGGAACTTGATTAATTGAACCTTTTGACTGCAAAGGCATTGACTATAGCTATTCAGTTAAACTTCTGATAACCAAGCAGAACTGGAAAAAGAAAGTAAAACAGTGAAAGAACTTTTGAGATATTGAAGTTGAAAGTAGGGTAGAGTTCTTTATGGAAAGGTGGGTAGATTGTTGAATGAACAAAAGAACTATCTTACATAGAGCCCTGCATTTCAGCACTGAAGGGAAAACTGACACATCAAATTTGTACAACAAAAAGGAAGGGTTTATCAGCTTCTAAATGCATTGTATAAAGATGATAGTTAATGCTCATAAAAACTACAGTGGTTAAAGGAAAAATAGTCTTAGCATAAAGAGCCTAAAAATGGCCAAGTTCAACCTGATAAAGCATTCAGAGAAAAGGAAAAGCAGTAGAAGTCTGTTCAACCATTCAGAGCTTTCTTCTGCTTGTACATGTATACAAGGTATACTAAATTTGTATATGTTATTTGTGAGGTTTTAGTGCTGTTTTCAATTGAAGCATCACTGTAAAAATTTCAAGTATTGCTGTATATAATACCCTACAGAAAATGACTCATCATTATTTGCACAGAGAAAAGCACAACACTTAAGTGGGAAAAGGGAATGTAACTTCTGTTTCTGTGTTTTCTTCAACGCATGGGACCTGGGACATGAAGGTCATTTTCTACAATGGCCTAAAGCTAGAGCACTCGCTCGTTAAGCAGGAGACACAGCCTTTGTTCCACCAGGACAATATCTTTATTGGACACAAAGTTGTCTATTCCTGAAATTAAATTATTCTCTTCAGCCACTATAAAATTTAAGATACAGAATCCATTGTTTAAGACAAGGATCAGAATGCTTATCCCTTACATTTTCAAGCCCTAAGCCCTGCTTTTTCTATGCTTTCTCTGTGCTGCTCCTTCCACCAAAGCTTCCTTCTATTCCTGCCAGTACAGAATATGGCTTGTGAACTAAGGCATTTCCTGGGAAGTGACAGGTCTGCATCTGGAATACCCAGAATAGAAGGGTTATAGGCAAACAAGTGTATTTGTTTCTGATGGTTTCTTTTATGTAGAATTATCACTATTTTATCTTCCTGATAAAAAAATATATATATATCCATCTGTAATTTCTTGCATCTTAAACTATGGGACAAACCTTGTCCCTGGCTGCCTGTTTGTGGTGAGCTGACCCTGACTGGCACAAGGTTTCCAAGAAACCCCTCTTATCAGGCAGAGAAAATATGATGGAAAGCTCATGGAACAAGGTAAGAACAGATAAATCACTTACCAATCACATTCTTGGGCAAAGTAGGCTTTAATTGGAGAAAAATATTTTAATTTATGGACAATTATTTGTAATAGATTAGAAAATGAAAAATTAAATCACCTTCCCCTTACCCCTCTCTTTTTCCCAGATTCAACTTCACTTTGGATTTCTCTACCTCCTCCCCCAGCATGGCTCAGGGAGATGGGAAATGAGGATTGTAACTACAGTGCTTTATCTGGGCTGCTCCTTCCTCCTCATGCTCCTCTCCTGCTCCAACATGGGATCCCACCTACAAAAGACATTCCATGAAATTCTCCAAGTGCCCTTGCCATGGGCTGCAGTTTTACACAAACTGTCCCTTCCTACAGTCTCTCAGAACAGGTTGTTGTTGCAGCTCCCCACAGGGTCACAAGTCCTGCCAGCAAAGTTGCTCCAGCGTGGGCTCTTCTCTCCACCAATCCACAGGTTCTGCCAGGAGCCTGCTCTGTAGTGGGCTTCCCAAGGGGTCACAGCCTTCTTCAGGAATCCACCTGTTCCAGTGTGGGCTCCTCAACAGTCTGCAGGTGGATCTCTCCTCTGCTCTGGTCTGCACCTTCATGGGCCGCCGGTGGGCATCCTGCTGCACCACGGGCTGCACCACGGGCTGCATGGGAATCCCAGCTCCAGCACCTGGAGCATTTCCTTCCCCTCCTTCTCCACTGACCTTAGTGTCTGCAGGACTTTTTCTCACATATTCTCACCCCTCTCACTGGTGCTGCACAGTGATTTTTACCCTTTTTAAAATATGTTATCATAATAACAAGCAATGTATAAATATTACTTCTTGGCTCTACTTTGGCCAGCGGTGGGTCTGTCTCAGAGGCAGCTGGAAGTGTTTCTGTCTGGATGGGGGCAGCTGCTGGTGTCACAAAAGCCACTCCTGTACTTCCTCCACTATCAAAACCTTATCATGCAAACCCAATACATTGTTCAAGTAACTACTCCAAAGACTCTTCTAGAACTTTCTTGAAGTTGGGTGCTGTAAGAACCAAGGTGCTCAGGCTGGGACAATACTATTTTGGAGCAGATTTACAGATGCAGGAGGAATTTATTTAATAAAAAGGGGCTGAAACACCTAGGAGAGTACAGTGACTTGAAGGCAAGAAACCATAGTGTGATTGTAATCAGGTGAATTTCTCTTAAAAAATATTTTATTTTAATGTAAACCTTACAGTGAATGAACTCATCAAAGCAACAACCAATGAAATCTACAATTCCAAGACAAAGAAAAAAAACTGCATTCCCTTATAGATGTCTTTCCTTGTGTTTGTTTCCCCTGCTTCTTTCCCTTTCTCTTCCCTTCCTTAACTCCAGCCCTGATGTCTCTCCTGATTTATTCTGAAGATATTTCTATTTATATTAGAACCTCTTTGGTCTTTTCTTCACATTCAAGTCTTTTGCAACCAACCACCAATGCTCTGCAAAATGCTCCAAGCTTGAGGGTTGGTAACAATCATTTGGACATCTCCCCTCTAGTAACATCTCCACAGGCACATAGATCAGTGTCCTCTTCATGCTTCTCAGCAACACAGTATTTATTAAATACATTTTCTGTGTCATATAGATAGAAAAAGAGAGATGATCTCAACATAAAGGTGATTGAAAAGTACCCAGGGTGATTAAGGCTCAGTAGTGCTTGAATGTTTCCAAGCAGCTCTGACCCATAAAGGAGAGCTGGTCCTTCACTAAACTTCATGGAAGGCATATGAAGTTATTAGTTGGTGAAATTTGTAATACAAAGTACATACTTATCTAGGCTGGTGCTGATTTCAATAGCTAGATGAATTTAAAAAGGAAATGATAAAATCACATAAAGATAGACTCTGAAAACAAAGGCATTCCCATTTTCAGGGATGAGTGGCTCATAATAAAGAGTTATATAGGAACCTACCAAAACAAAATTTGTAGAGCTCAGTGGAGTATGAATAGAAACTTGGAGGGGAAAGCAAGGACAGAACTGGATAACACAATATTTTCAGAAGGAAAAAAAAGTGGGTGAAGGTTTTTCAAATCTAATCAAAATAATGTCAAAAGCTATTTTTGAGGAAAGGACAGGGAAGGGAAGGGAAGGGAAGGGAAGGGAAGGGAAGGGAAGGGAAGGGAAGGGAAGGGAAGGGAAGGGAAGGGAAGGGAAGGGAAGGGAAGGGAAGGGAAGGGAAGGGAAGGGAAGGGAAGGGAAGGGAAGGGAAGGGAAGGGAAGGGAAGGGAAGGGAAGGGAAGGGAAGGGAAGGGAAGGGAAGGGAAGGGAAGGGAAGGGAAGGGAGTTATTTTGCTTTAAATACATACTAGAAGAATTAGATGAAATATTATTTAAATCCTAGATAGAAAAGACTTTCTGATCCATCTGTTTTCCTTTAAACACATTGTCATCATCACAAATGGCATTCAAAGAGCAAAGGTTGCACACAGTTATTGGGCACTTCATTATCACTTCATTATTAGCAGAACTTTACTTTTGTTTTTAATTATCTTTTTAACTGAATAAGAATTTAGGAATTATTAAATAGCAGGATTTATTGTATCAAGGACCACAAAAGGGAACTCTGTACTACTTCCAATATTTGTTTTCATTTGTGTTCCTTTGCTTTGTAGTGCTTTATAATGTTTCTTTCTTTTGAATGGTTTTCTCATTATAAATATGTACTTTCATCTTTCCCAGTCTTTTTCAGAAATAAACATGAGATACAGCACTCTGCACCTGGGATACTACAAACCCAGAATATGGTTTTCAGAATGTTTATTATGGAAGTTATTTACTTTAGTTACATCAAAAAATGTTTAAAGCATCCAAAAAGAAAATCTGAGTCTTACCATATGCAGAAGATGTACAGCCTGCCTTGTCTGTGGGTGGGATGGAATACGTTTCAGAATATTTGGGTTGTCAAGGAACTAGACAACACCCGAGAGGGTCCCTGGGTGCCATGGCATGCATTTTTAATGGAGCTGATTCCAGCCTGGGGGCAGTTCACCTCAAAACCATGATTATGTGCAAACAAATCTGTTTGCTAGTATTATGGGAGGAAAAGTATGTTTGGATCATGCTGTCCAGTGTTAGGGGGCTCTCCAGATTTTCTGATTGACTGATTTATTATTATCATTTTCTCTGGCATTCAATTTAAATCATCAGAGGCTAGCTGATATGGAAAGCAACATGGACCTACCTTGTGCTCTTAAAGCAAATGACTATTCTGATCCAAGAAAGGTTGATTTACTTGTCAGCATCTATAGATTAAATGCTGCAGCACCTAATTTTGCTTTTCTACTGCAAAATTGTTGCATTCCATTTGTCTTCCCCAGGTGGTCAAAACTGCTGTGGCATGCACAGCATTGATTGTTTTTTATTTCAAATGTCTCATCTTAAGCTGACTGACACCACACTCCAAGGACATGGAAAACTAACATATGTTCTCTGCTGCTTCAAAAACAAACCACTGGGATTAAAAACTGCTGTTAATATTCCAACATTTAAAGCTTAGATTTCTCTTTCTTGTGTGAGAAGAAAGCAGGTGGAGGTGCACACATTTTCTGATTAGTATTGTCTGGGCTTGAGGAAGGTTGCCTAACACACATTTTGTACAAGTCAGAAACAAAGCTATTACTAATTCCCTTCAGATTCTCTTACTATAGCAACTCAGCAAGATAAAGATGAAAATAATTCACTGTCTTCTGCTGTTCCTCTCAAGTCTGTATGCAGTCAATTTTGAATGCTTTTAATTAAAGCACTTTGACAGATTTTTGATAACTTGGTGCAAAAAACCACTGTCAAATAAGATTGTAAAAATTACTGTTGATGAAAAAAGTAAAAAGTAGGTTTTACCTCTCCTCTATCTTTTCTGTCAGTCCTTTTTCACTCCCGCTCTCCAGTTCATTAATATTTTGGTTTTTAGTATGTTGGTTACAGTAGCTAAGTGTTAATTTGTTCCTTGGCATATTACACTGAGATGAACCTGATTAATTAAAACAGGAAGCACCATCCCTGAAGCACAGTGGCTGGTGCATTGGTGTTGATGCCTGGGGTTTTGTGTGTAATGAGACTCCTAGCTGCAGGCAAAGGGAGACCGCACACTTCCCCACCTCTGGTGTGGAACAGAATTAAGCATTAACTCTGTAGCAGACCCCTGCTTATCAGCAACCTTGCTATTACTATACCAACCCTGATGTGCATAAGCAATATTTTCATCCACTTCCCAAGAGATTTATCTAGCTGTTGAAGTAGAAAATGAATATTTTACAGTTCACTTGTCTGATCAATTACCTACAAGCTGCTGCAGTATTTTATAGCCAGTGGGAGAGCTGTGTAGGTGATGATAGAGAAATCTGGAGGGAATCTGTTAGCCAACTACAAAAAGGGGACTAAAACTGTGAATAAGCCATCAGTAACAATCCTTTTATTCATAAGGGTCTAGCCAGAAATTACAGTGTAACCAATTAAAGTACATAAATGATAATCAGCAGAATGTGAATTCCAGAGGTGAAGCAATTTGATTGCTTGATTGGAGGATAATGAACTGCAGAGATGATTCCAAGCCAACCTCTTCTCAGTGAAACATCTCCCTCAGTACTTTATTTACCATTTTTGTCTTTTAGATAATTGGAAGAAACTCTTTCCTAGAGACACTTTGGCAATTAAATTAACTAACTCAAAGTTAAATTGAGTACACTTTTTAGGCAAGGTATTACAGATCATAGTGTAGAAAGTTCCAAGAACCTAAGCTCCCAGAGGTTTTGTTTTAATAGAAAAACTTTGTGTTGGCATTTCATTTCAAGAACATTACACATGACATCTTGAATAAGTTAGTGAAAACTCTCTTATCTGATTGCATGTGAATTATTTTTTCTCTCTAAAAACCTGTAAGGGATATTAGTCTGTTATTTACAGAATGAACAGTGACAAGTTCAAATCCTTATTTTAAAATGGTGAAAGCATAAAGAAGCAACCTTCAAGATTCACAAGGTAGTTTGTATTTGACTGTTTAAAATTCCTGCTGTTTAGTCCAAGAGCTTTAAACATATCTTCATTCTTTAATTTACAGACTACCCTGTGAGACAGATAGGTTTGTATTTGTAACAAGAAAATCAAATCTGATTTGTTTAGTGATAACAACAAATATAACTTGGACTTAAATGACTTTCAGGCCTCCAAATCTAAAGGAAAAATAAATCTGGGATCAGTTAAAATTCAGAAATGGCAATGGAAGTCTGGCCTTTTTTTTCTTATTCTACAACATCATCAAAAAGTAAACACTGTAAATATATGTTGCTGCCTGAGTACAGATTATTTGCCTCATGTTATACACCTGATTAACTGCAGCTTCTTTTAGGTTATAACATGCCTTTGTGTTTTAGGAGAATGTTTCTTCCCTATTGTAAGCTTTTGATTAAATTCTTTTTTATTGAGCCTTTATCAGTGTTTATTAAATATAGAAAAATAGACTGAAGAATGAGCGTTTTCTCTATAATAAATTCCTTTTTAACTAGCCTTTGAACTGGAAGTATTCAAAATACAGAAAAATAATCACTTTTTATACATATTAAAAAATTTAATGTGTGAATAAGTGCATTTATTAAAATTGTCTTTCACTCTTTTTACATTCAAAACTTTACTTACGTCACTACAATGGCAGAGATTTTAGCCAAAGGGAAGAAAAAATAATCTTCTACTTCTATTATATGTCCCTTATTAAAATATCTTGTATTAATTTTACCAAGTCTCCAAAGCCTTCATAAATTACTATTATTGTTGGCCCAAACTCACAGCATAATCCACTACCAATGTTTAAAATGTCTTTCAAAGGCACATTATTTCTGAAGCAAAGCAACTGAGACAGGACAGGATGTTCTCCATGTACCGCCTATGTTTTCTTGTAGAGCAACTAATCTCTCAGTATTTTACTTACATTACATGTTTTAGGCTATCTAATGCCAGTAACAATCCAAGAACAGCAGATATTTGAACACTGGCTAAAAAGATGCTTTGAAAATTTTATTGAAATTTTTTTATCTTTAATTGCATTGCTTATATAACCATTAATTATCCAGATAGTAGCTTGCAAGAGTCAACAGGAATACAGTTGCCAAGCTAAATTTGTAGTATTACTTGATTTATTTTTATTCTACAACTTCATTTTGTGGCTGATTTTATTGGAAAAGTGTGACATCCTATAAACAACCTTCTCCCTATGAGGTTTAGTCTCCTAAAGTCCTCCTTTATCTGCAAGGTGGGCACCAAAACTTAATGGTGCCACAGATGGCTTTACCAGTCCACACATTTTAGACATTTTCAGCACTCTTTTGTAAATTTATTGGTTTCAGTCATATCTGAAAATATTTCTTATCCCTTTAAATATGTGCTCTTGTGCATGCTCTGCAAATGGTGAATTTGGGCAGCTATACTTAAGCCTCCTGCTCAAGTTCCACACATTTAAGGAAAAAAGTCTTGAAAGAGAATCATAGAAACTTAGAATGGCCTGGATTGGAAGGAACTTTAAAGATCATCTTCCAAGTTCCAGGGATCAGGCATATGCAGCTTCTCTGGGCAACTTGTTCCGGTGACTCACCATCCTCACAGTAAAGAATTTCCTCTTAATATCTAATCTAAATCTTTCTTTTAGCTTGAATCCATTCCCTCTTGTCCTGTCTACATGTTCTTGTGATAGTATTTCAGTCTTTCCCTCAAACTCCCTTCCAGTACTGGAAGGTCTTAATTAGGTCACCCCAATTTCTAGGCTGAACAGACTCAATTCTCTGTCTTTCCTCGTAGGAGAGGTGCTCCATCACTCTAACCTTTTGATGGCACTCCTCTGGGACTCACTCCATGAACTAGGCATGATAACTGGAAAACAACCCTCATCTGACATGGTAGACAAATTTTCTGTAATGGCCACAGAACCATTACAGACTCCAGGTTTTCATGTCGTGCAACACCCACAAGAGGCACAGTCCCAAATAACAGTGAGTGCAGAGAGGTAGGACATGCCCCACTCTCCTCCTCCAGATGAACCATGAAGAAGTCAGGAGCTCAGCTGGCCAGGACAGGATGGTTGTGGGCAGGAAGGACCATGGATCCATTCTGCTGTTGGGAGCAGGACACCTCAATTTATGATTCTTTTCACCAGGCGTGCTACTGCTTTTTCTGCAGTGAAATTTCAATTTGAAATGTACAGAAGGTCCAGTATGGGGCATAAGGCCAGGACTGTCCTGAGGACCAATTCCATACAAACTAGGCTTTTAAATTTAGAAAGTGGAGTCTAGTCCCAAGTTTCATTATCTATAAGTCTAACCATTGTGCTTCAAAAAGCTACCACACCAGCCAAAAACTACTTAACACCACCCCATTGGGAGTTAAAACTGTCCCATTGGGCCAAAACAAGGAAAAAACTCCTATCTTCTAAATTTCAGAAGGAAACACGTTCTATATTTTTAGATGTAAATTGTACTTCATATGTAGATAGTAAAGTGTTTCCAAATTGGATTCCTTTGAAGTGTTAGCCATCTGGGAAAAAAACGAGATGAAAGGACATACTTTCATTTGGGATCTTCAACATCACAAAGGAAGTCAGTGGAATAGTAAAATAAAATAAATTTAACAAAAAAAAAATCAAAACAAAACTAAAAAAAAAAAAAAAAAACCAAAACAAAACCAAAAAAAATCCCAACAAACCAGAGACAGAGACATATTTCTTAGAACCAGACAATTGTATTTCCAACCTGATAGATAAAATAACATATTTCAGGACTGGATGGAGACTGAATGTTACAGCCTTTACACAAATTTAAAGAATATTTTGCTATATTTATTTTAATGATTCAGTACAAAAAACATCTGAAGTGATTTTTTGTTCTTGGAAAAAACTTCATTTAAAGGTGTAGCACATCAAAGAACTTGACTATGTTGTTCTTGTACCACTAATATGATATTGCAACTTTATGTTAATTTTTCAGACTAACATCAGTCTTGACTAGCAGCTAAACTATCTCATGAAGATGGGAGCTCTACAGACAGACCAAACATTGAGAATTGAGATGACTGTCATTACCAGGGTCCACTTGGCTGATTTTTTTGCGTAATCTACAAAAGCAGCTGTTTCTGGACTATGTATTATGGAAGGAAACCATGGCATAAGTTCTGAACCTTGTGGCTTCTTCCATTTTAGAGAGAATACAGAGCTCAGAGTTTCACAGAAAATGGCAAAAAAATCTGTGCCAACGTACAAGGTGAAGGAAAATCTGTTTACCTCCTTTATCAGAAGTCGAAATTTAGCTAACAGATCTATGTATAAATTATTTAGGAGAGAATGAAGTAGGCAACTTCAGTAGCAACTGTACAGACATCTATGAGCAAATAGATACCATAACTGAAGTGAATAAACAATGTTTATTCAGTATTGAAATAAAGTAACAAGGAGCATACACTGGAATTAGCAATATTTTGAAAATAAACACCATTTTCACATGCCACATTACAATTATGTATCTTCTTGATATAGGCTGTGGTAAAGGTGAATTAGGCAAATTTAGCTGAATTAGACAAATTTATGCAGGATAGCTGGTGTCAATAGCTATTACACACAATGACTTGGATGCAACTAAAGGCCCAGGAGGTCCTTAAAATACATATGGATTGATTAATATTCTGTGAAAATGATCCTACTTTATCCCACTTCCACATCTTTAGCATCCCCTCTTGGCCATAACTAGAGATGAGGTCCTGGGAGAAAGGTTTTTGATTAAACTTGTTCTGGCAGGTTATTTTTTTAAAAAGAGATATGTAGGGACAAAAATCAGTTTATTCTCTAGGATATTTCCAGAACTGCTGCTCTGAGCACACCATTATTTCAGCGTAGTTCTGCACCTATAGTAGAAGAGCAATTTTCAAAATTAATCCATTTTGTGTTTTCCTTCATATTAAAAAATGCTTATATGATATTCACTTGACCTATAAAAGAGAAAATAGAAATATTATGCAGTTGTGATGCAGTAAAAATTAATTTCCTGACAATTTTTTCTATTTCACTACAGATAGTCTTGGGACCTATGATCTTACATATGGTGGTAATTTGCAGAGATGTTCCAGCTATGGCTAAGGCATTATTATAAGTATTTGGGTTCCAATTGTATGCTTTTTGACCTCCTCACCTCCTACCTCTCTCTGCCTGCAACATTCTTGGGACTTTCATGATTCTTGCTTCTACAACAGTAGGCTTATTATGATGATAATAATCATTTTTATGCATTTGGCATTAGAACAGTGGCCGATAAGGGGAAATTACTTTATCTGGAGAAATGTTTTTTGAAGAAATTGCCATGGTTGTGTGCATTCACCATACATCATCCATCCTGGCAAGTTCATACAAAGAAAAGGAGCATCCTTTTACTTGTTACCAGTGTCCTAAAAATAACAAGAAGTTCAGTGCCAAAGTGAATCCTTCATCCATCCTGTCCACAGCTATACAAAAAGCTTAAAAAATACACACACAAAAAGACCCTTATCTCATTTACTCTAACTTCTGACACTTCATCACTTTGCTTATATTGCAACAGAAGAAAATTAAAAACATAAGAATTATAAAATATATTAGATCTTCTCATAAAGACAAGCTTGCATGTCATGGTTTGACACTGGCACAATGCCAGTGCCCCCATGAAAATTCCCTCTCCCTGGCGTCTGCTGTGAGGTGGTACCCAGAAATAAGCAAAGCAGGCTCCTACTTAGGGGAAAAAGAGAAAACTTTTTTAGCTAAACTACAAAAACTAAACCACAAAGAAAGAAAATAAACACAAGGAAAATGAAAACTGCACAGAAACACTCCCCCTCCTCCTCACACCAAATTCCCAGTACATTTACATTTCCCAAAATCACCAACTCTTGGTCAGGCAACCACCCTTTAGATAATCAAATCCTCAGTTCATCAAGAGTAGACGGAGTCCTTCCTTGTGACTTCTTGTCACAAGTAGCACCTCCCAGAGATCCTTTGCCGTTGTGACATCTTCCTTCCATGCCAGGTGCTCTCCCCACCGGCATGGGCAAGGCTGCTCAAGGGTGGTCTTTTTAAGGATGCCTCGTCCCATTCCAAACAGAGCACAGTCTCATCTCTGGGACTCTTGTCCCCCCCATTTCTTTTACATCCCCTGGGGCTGAGGGGTCTCAACACTGAACTCTCTGGGCTCCGAACCATTGCCTCCCCCTGGATGCAGTCTTTGTATCACAAGGAAACAGTCCATGGCTATACAAAAAAAAAAAAAGAGTCCAGCAAAAATGCCACTCCATCTTCTCCATCCTCCAACATCTCTCTCTCTGTTTTGCCAGACCTCCCCACTGGCCCATTTCCTCCTTCATCCTCTACTCTTATCTCTCTTCTAGGAAGGGTTAATGTTCTGTAAAGTTTTCATTGTCCACAAAGGGTTAAAAGCTCTCACAAGCGGCTGGGCTTCTCGCCACTGCCTCCCTCCCCCTCCTTTAGCTGCAGACGCACATTCCAAGATAACAGTCCCAGGCACGGCCCTCTCTCTCTGGTGGGGGGCTGTCCGATGGCTCCTGGGGTCTCGCTCTCTCTCTCTCTCCTGGGGAGGGCTGCCCGATACCTCCTGGTGCTTCCCCCACCCTTCCATGCCGGGGCCTCTTCACCTCCCATCTCTGTCCAAGCCCCGGCCTACCTCACCCGGCCACATGGCTGCCCCTCCCCTGCCCAGCAGCAGCAGCTGGACAGGGGAGAGCTCTGCTTTTAACCCCTGTGTGGGTGGTCTCAGAGGCGGATCCAATGCTCCAGTGGCCAAACCAGGTGCCAATATTAAAATCCGAATACCTATTGGTGACCACAGCATAAACAGCACATACCAGATGTCCCAGTTCTGGTCAAACCACCACATTGCATTAATATATTTTTTTATATTTTGGCTAATTCAGCAGAATTGAGGTTGCATGCTCATACCTGTTCTAGATTAGCTGTGCATGGATTTTTATTTTGTAGCCCACAGGTTTGGCATTAAAAATAATCAAAGAATAGAATAGAATAATTAATAGAATCATTTAGATTAGAAAATATCTTCAAAATCATTGAGTCCAACTGTAAGTTCACCACTGCCAAGTCAACCACTAAACCGCGTCCCTAAGTGTCACATCTACACGTTTTTGAAATACCTCCAGGGATGACAAGTCCACCACTTCCCTGGGCAGCATGTTCCAATGCCTGACCACCTTTTCAGTGAAGAAAATTTTTCTAATATCCAACTGAAATCTCCCCTAGATTAAGTGGAGGTCATTTCATTTCATCGTTACCAGGGAAAATAGACAGACCCCATCCTTTTGCAGCCTCCTTTCAGACAGTTGTAGAGAACAATAAGTTTTCCTGTGAGCCTCCTTTTCTCCAGGGTACAAAATCCCAGTTCCTTCACCTGCTTCTCATAAGATTGTGTTCTAGACCCTTCCCCAGAACTTCACATTCAATCTCATAATTATGGAACCTTATTTTCAAGCAAAATATGACATATATTGAGTACACTCGTCTCTGTAAAAAGTTAACATTCCTCATTCATCCAAACAATCCTGGTATACTTACAATTTTGACAAGACAATTATCGCTAGATTCTTCACTTTTGCTAGAGGAGTCAAAGCCTGATATGGCACAGCCACCTGGTAGTTACAACAAAACTTTTTTCAACTTTTCTTCTCACTATGAACTCATACACACAATATTCACTTCCACTTCTGATTAATTTTAGTGCTAAAAAATTACCTGAGCATCCCAGATGTATGCAGACACATATTCTCAAAAATAATAATATTTCAAGTAACAGAGGAAAATCTTCAATTTGAGCTGGGGAAGAATATCCTCTTCCAGGCAGGAATGAAATCAGTGACTTTTTTTTTTTTTTTTTTTTGCCAAGAGTTACACAACATTGGACAAATATTTTTAGGCATTGACTTTTTTGACCTTTCAGGTTCTCCTTGAAATATACTCAGAACAGCCAATTTACTACAGCTCAACATTGACCAAAATTTAACTTTTATTCAGTGAATTTAGATTTTTTAAACTAACTGTGAAATATATGAAAGTAGTTTGCTATATTATCCAAATTATTTTAAAAGGGTTTTTTTTTTTGTAATTTGGCATGTTTTATAACATTGAAACATTTTAGATCAGTAGCTTGACCTAGGTACTACCATGCTACTTCTTCTGCAGTTTTTTGACTTTTTTATGTTACTGTGGGCCAATGTTATGTGGTTGAACTTTACAGAGTTTCAGAAAATGGAAAAACCATCAGTGAACATCCCCAGCAACTTATAACTAAATTTCCAGAAATATATTCGCACACTGAAATTCTACTACTAGAGGTATATCTATAAAATTAATGTAAAATTAGACAAACAGTGTAAAGATAAGGCAGTATCCAGTTTATTTAGAAAGCCATTTGCACTGTGCAAAAAGATTCATGAGACTAGTTAATAACCTTATAATAGGCAGCGATATTCTGAAACTAAGCACACTGATTATGGAACCTGACAGTTGTGTGAAACTTGTCTTTTTGCTTGCTTTCTTCCTTTTTTTACTCTAGTCTCTGTCTATCACTTCTACTTAAATAGTAAGAAATTCATAGCTGGTACTTTGTTCCACAATACATTTTGCACATTTACTCGCATAGCAAGGCTTTCATCTCTTCAGGTACTCTATCAGATAGTCCAACATATCTAGGAAGACTAAGAGAAGCCCAAAATTTTTGGTCAGATAAATGTATCCCTAAAATCCCTAAAATGTATTTAACCAAACCAAACCAATTTGTTTCAAAACTTCTCAAGCTCATCATATTCAGCAAATACCTTAACACCTCTGAAGGCTTAAATATATGCACAGTTCCATGGATATCTTTTCTTCATTACAGAAAATATGGAGTTTTTTCCTTAGCTGGTTCTGTCCACATTCCAAAATTGCACATGATATGAGAATTCATAAGGTATCACCTTGCTCATTATATCTGGAACTTTTCTTGTGTTTGCTCTAAAATTTTGCTTTATGAATGCATGCCCTTTGGACTGAATTCATCCCCCGTTTTCTGTCAGGAATTATTACCTCATCCTGGCTATTATCCCAGGAGCAGTGCTTGATGACATTGCTGAGCATGTCCTCTCTATCAGTCTGAGCTTTGCTCTCTCAGTTATTTCAGCTACTTTAATGGCAACCACTGCAATCGTTAGTTAGAGCTGTTGAGGCACCTCCCACCCATTCCCAATGGACTGTGATGGTTTCAGTGTCCTAGGGAAAAGCCTGTGCTCTGTAATCCTAATCATTGAGATATCATTAGCTACTTTTATAAAGGGGAAAGGATACATCCAAACTCTGTCTTACAGCATCTTCATGGATCATAATCTGCAAGTTATAATGATGCACCTATGCATGGGGTATTGGGGCATATCCTAAGTGTCTTTTAAGTCCAAAGCTTAGATGGTGTCTAAGAATAAAAATGTTAGACCAGCAGATGCCTTGTTGAGCTGAGGCATTCTGGCTTTAAGTCTGTCCCTGGGCTGGGACAAAGGGATGCAGAACAGTAAAGCAAATAATCATGTTCCTGAAAGGAAAAAAAACAAATGGGGACTGTTACAACAGAAGTCTATAAAATCAAAGTAGTCATAGAAAGAGGAAATAGGGAGTGATTGTTAAATGTTATAAGAACTGCACAGCATAAAATGTCAGGTGGCAAGTTTAAAACAAAAAGAAAGCAACTTTCAGAAGAAAAGTATTTCACATCTTCATAATTAGGCTTTGAAATCTTCCACTACAGAAGAATATGAATGTTAAAGTGTAAAAAGCATTCAGAAAGCAAGCAAATTCAAGCAATAAAAATATATGAAAGGTCAATACAATTATAAATATAAAACAAAACCAAGATTTCAACGGAATTGTGGAGACTGGGAGAGTTTCATAGTAAAGCATGCTTACACTGTACATCTAAAATGTTCTTTCTGGGTCCCTCTTGGAAGCATAGTTCTTGACTACATAGACCCTTGATTTACAGGAGTATATCCTCTTATAGGTAGAGAATGATAGCTTTTGGGAACCTCAGAAAACTGAGTTTCCATCAGTCAGAAAAATATTCCCTTTTTGCTGTTAGTACAAAGGACATTATGGTTTGTGACCGATCAGGTGGAAAGGTAATGATAGAGGACTGGAAATATACAGATCCTATAACACCTCCACTCTACCCCTGATACTTGTCCTCTGATCATGGATTGTCAGACCAGTAAAGTGAAGAGAGGAATACTAGATAATTTCCTCAGCGTTGTTGGATGGGTTTTTGTCCTTCAATGTCATTTTGATTACAGAAAATGAGTGAAGGAATCTCCAACAGCTTGGCTCGCTGCACAAAATGATATGTAGGGCAATCACCTATTGACCCACAAATGAAACACTTTGAAAAATGGTGATTGCAAACAATGAAAGCTGAGATATTCTCAGCCATATCTGTTCTTAAGGACTAAAAATATAAAAGAGTAACGGGAGAATGAAAAGATGGGGAAATAATAATTAAAGAAATTTGAACTATATTTACCTTCAGAACCAAGTTGCAAAATTATTAACAATGTCTCCTAATATGTGAACCTTTGATATTCAGAGAATTATGTAATTATTGAAGGTTCTCAGGTTGGTCAAGGATTACTTCTTCGTGGTGAATTCACACTGACTACTCACATTCACTTTCTTGTCTTTTGTGTGCCTGGAAATGGTTTCCAGGATTAGTTGTCCCATCATCTTCCCAGGAACTTGTAGGAATCCTAAAAACCAGAAGGTTTTCAGAAAGAAAGGTTTTAAGAAAGCAGGCCTCAGACAGTAAGATAGTTAGATGCTAAAGCAGCAGAAATATTAGTAATGCAAACGTGAGAAAGTTTGAGAATAGAACAATAGGCCTATGTTAGGTGCTGCCTTAAGTAGTAACAAGTTTTCTTAATGTATATCTTTAGAAGGTTGAAGTTTTGAATAGACTTTTGTGCTTTGACTTCTATGAAGAAGCTATTGTTTAGAAACTAGGCTGCTTAGCAAAATTACGTATGCTTTATATTATTGGACAGAATTATTGTCAATGTTCTTGTTCTCTATGTGATTGGTTGAAACGCAGATGGAAATAGCTTTATGATATGCTGTAACGTTAAGTTTTTTTGGCATTCTTCTTGGTTCAGCGAGATAATTACATCTGTTATGTCTCCATTGTTGTAACAATGTGCTGAGACTGATGCGCTAATAAAACCTCTCAGACGCTAACAAAGAGTGCACCGTTCCGTTCGTGCTTGTACAGTTATTGCGAGGGCAGTGGTGCCCCGTGTGAGGATCGAACTCACGACCTTCAGATTATGAGACTGAGGTATCAGTATCATTTGATTTGGTCTCTGATTGCCAGACGGTACCACTATTTGTGTCTGAGCGCGGTGATAAGGCGCGCTGTTTTTGTAGTTTAACGACAGAGGCTTGCCTTCGATGTCAAACAAAGAGCGACAATGTCTAGAAAGATGCCTCCCTTTTCGGCAGCGAGGGCATATAGAAAGTTGATTCGATAATAATGGTCTAACACGGCAGTCCTTTCTAAGATGGCCTAGCTTACCACAAGCAAAGCAATAAGGCCTTTTATCAGAGTCCAACTGTACAGAGCTAACAGTATTTTCCCAAATTTTTTTGGGAAAATAAGTAAAAACTGACAATGGTCCCGCATATATATCTCAAAAATTGGCCACCTTTTTAAACGAATGGGGTGTTCGCCACATCTTTGGTATCCCTCACTCTCCCACCAGTCAAGCAATTATTGAAAGAGCACATCAAACACTAAAACGCATCTTAGATCAGCAGGGGGGGGGAGCTGAGGTGGCCACACCTCAGATGAGGCTGAACAAAGCTTTGTATGTTCTCAATTTCTTAAACAGTTCGGATGCAGAACCTGATCCTCCAATCTTTAGGCATTTTTTAAACAATACACAGGCAAAACTGAAAGAAAATCCTCCTGTTCTAGTTAGAAACCCAGATTCTGGTCAAATTGAAGGTCCTTTTCGTTTAATAACATGGGGCAAAGGGTATGCTTCTATCTCTACAGGTGCTGGAATTAAGTAGGTTCCTGCCAAAAACGTCAAACCATATCGCACCTCAGAACCTGTTGGCGAGCCGAGAACCGAGGAAGCAAGCACGCAGACGTGAGCCGAGCAGAAGGATCCCGAGTCACGCCTGACGTTCCTTGTGCCTGACGTTCTTTGTGCATCGGTGGAACCTGCAAACTCTGACTTTGTGTTAATTTATGTCAATTGTGTATTTAATGTCTGTCTGATAGAGCTGACTTTTGGCAGAAGTATTAAGCTTTGGTTTCTTGAGAACAACATCTTAAAATTCGATAAAAGTTATGCCAAAAATTAGCTCATGAAAAAGATGGATCAAATGCTATTTCTTTGTTGGTATTGGTGGTTTTTAATTGCCTTTTGTCGTGCAGATCTGCCTGTGGAACAACCGAAGACAAATGTTTGGGTGACCTTAGCCAAGGCAGCAGGCTCAGATACTATATGTTTGTCTAATACGGAACCAGAGAAACCTTTTTCAACCTGTCTGGTGGGTGTGCCAGTAAAAGAGTTGCCCTCGGTCAAAAAACAATCTAATGGTAAATCAGGTGAAATTGATAAGGTAAACAATCCTACATTGAATTGGAATGTTTGAGCCAAAAAACTTCCTAGGGCAGCTTCTGAACCCCAAGAATTAGAAATCCTTAGTTCTTTAACCATGGATTTTTGCTTTACTTTCATGGCTAGTGCTTTGCAAAAAGGTGATCCCCCAAAGTATAATGTTACTCCTCATTATTTTGCATACAGAAATTTGAGTTTTTGGTGTAATTTTTCAAATAGTTGAGAAGTGATTTCTGAGGCTGACCAATATCCACGGCAATTACCAAAAGGGTATTGGTTCATTTGTAGAGACAGGGCTTGGCAAGGCATTCCAGCACACCTTAAAGGTGGCCCTTGTAGCATTGGAATGCTGACTGTCATCGCACCATCTGCCAAAGCAGTCATGAAAAAGAAACAAAGAAAAACGAGAACTGTTCGTCATTATGATGAAAACTGTCAAAGCGATTTCATGCCTTGGAAACCCTCAAGAAGAGTTTCAGTAGGTATATTTTTACCCCAATGGGCTTCTGCAGAAGCATTGAAACAATTAGATCGAGTCGGATGTTGGTTGAGTAAGCAAGCTAATGCCACATCCTCTGCAATTAGTGATATGTTAACTGATGTTGATAGTGTTAGGCATGCTACTCTTCAAAATCGAGCAACAATTGATTTTCTTTTACTGACACAAAGACACGGTTGTGAAGAATTTGAAGGGTTGTGTTGTATGAACCTATCCGATCACTCTGAATCCATTCACAAAAACATACAAAAACTAAAGGACTTGACTGCCCAAATTAAAGAAGATGGTAGTTCTTAGTTGGATGATTTGTTTCAAAAATGGAGCTTTGCACCTTGGCTAAGGCAACTTTGCAAGATAGGTCTTTATGTCCTGGGTGTTTTAATATTAATACTGATAGTGGTTTCCTGCATTCTTCATTGTGTGCGGAAAATGCTGAACAAAACAGTCCAAGAAATTTTTGTCATTCAAGAAAGAGATTTAGGTAATAAAAATACAGAGAGTGTTTGCAATCTTACTGAGATGCCAGATGAAGGTATCGAAATGGAAGAAGGTTTTGAGTTAAAGCCCTGGAATCGACAAGAATTTTTTGAAAATTGACTCGTAACTATTATCGGACATGATTCATTCACTTTTTCACTGACTGGGCCCTCACAGCATTAAGTTGCTGTGCTGTAATATAGCAACGCTTAGTTTCAGCAAGAGCAAACCTTCAGCAAATAGCATGCAATAATATTATAGTAAGGCTAAGAAACGCAAGTAGTCAACGACACGAATATGACGGTCTCTATATGTATCAGCAGGGAGGGGGAATTGTAGGAATCCTAAAAACCAGAAGGTTTTCAGAAAGAAAGGTTTTAAGAAAGCAGGCCTCAGACAGTAAGATAGTTAGATGCTAAAGCAGCAGAAATATTAGTAATGCAAACGTGAGAAAGTTTGAGAATAGAACAATAGGCCTATGTTAGGTGCTGCCTTAAGTAGTAACAAGTTTTCTTAATGTATATCTTTAGAAGGTTGAAGTTTTGAATAGACTTTTGTGCTTTGACTTCTATGAAGAAGCTATTGTTTAGAAACTAGGCCGCTTAGCAAAATTACGTATGCTTTATATTATTGGACAGAATTATTGTCAATGTTCTTGTTCTCTATGTGATTGGTTGAAACGCAGATGGAAATAGCTTTATGATATGCTGTAACGTTAAGTTTTTTTGGCATTCTTCTTGGTTCAGCGAGATAATTACATCTGTTATGTCTCCATTGTTGTAACAATGTGCTGAGACTGATGCGCTAATAAAACCTCTCAGACGCTAACAAAGAGTGCACCGTTCCGTTCGTGCTTGTACAGTTATTGCGAGGGCAGAACTGACATGAGACTGAAAAACTCACAGTTCTCTGGATCTTCCTTCTTGCTCTTTTTAAAGAGAGGAGCGAGATTTGCCTTATTCCAGTCCTGAGGCACCTATCCCAGTCACTGAAGATTATTGAGAGCAGCCATGGAATGACCTCAGCCAGCTCCCTCAGTTATGGATTACCTTTGCTAAACCTTTTCCATGAAGGAAATGCAAACCACCTCATGTCCCAGTAATTTGTTCTTGCAGCCTGATGGGTAGCCATCTTCCACAATTCTGAAAATTATAAAAAAATTACTCAACATCCTTGGTTAGCCTAAAAATGCATAGGGATATTATAAGTGGAGCTTTAAATATTCTGAAACTGCATAAACTAATTTGCTCTGACTTCAGGCCTCGTTGAAAAGCTTGAGATTCTTGATCAATATTTGCAGGTGGGTTTTGGGAAAGATGACATTTACTTAGCAACAGTAGAGACTTTATACTGTATACTTTACCTATTGAAAGTACTTGTAACTGTACAGTGGTGTTTGCCCTTACAATAATTTCAATATAATGTTGACCATAGAAAATGAGAAAAGCAAGTAGAGAAGATAGTCATACAGTTATAATTCCAGTACATTACACTCACTGTATGAGAATGAAAACAGACTAATGAAAAAAGACTAATATTAAGGTAGAACCCTTATTTAACTTCTTAGTCAGTTCCCCACATTTTTTACTGCTTAATTTCTTTTCCAGTATGATAATTTATGAATTTTTTTTTTAAATTTAAAAGAGCACAGATTTTTCAAGTCATATTTCTGGAGTATATGATTTTCCTAATGCATACTTTGTTTGTAACTTCCCCTGTAATTAATAGGAATTATATAGGACAGAGCGTAAAATTTATAAGCCCCTTTCTTTCTAAAATGTATTATACATAACAAATGTAATTTAAAATTTTGCACCTAGTTTTGAAATGCTTCTCAAATATCCAGTTATTAAAACCTACTGTACTTAATTGGGAATGAGAATAAAAATGGAGATTTTATCCCAGTTATTACTCTTTTCTTTAGCAAAGTTTGTGGATGAGAAATTTAATAATCTTCATGCTACTCTATCAGCAATATTATTGAAGGAAAATTGCTTTTCCTATGAAAATTTTTTCCATGACTGTATTCCTCCTGTAGGGTTTGATCACTTTGGAAGTCTACCTGTGTAGTGTATCCATGCATAACTCATATATCTGTTGGTGGTTCTTTTTTGGCCCATTATAAATAACCCTTTTCAAAAATTTATTTTTAGTATTTGTCTTTAAAAGAAGAATTTGTGGGATTACAAGGTGACATCATCCCACATTGTCAAGGATATTCAGCTGCAGAGAAATGAAGGTCCTGACCCAGAAAAAGGATTGAATTATACTCATAAGTGTTAGGCACTGTAAGACCTAAAAGTGCTGAGTCTACATTTACAGATTGTAAGGGAAACCTAATTTTCTTACAAACAACCGAGAAAAATTAACATTTTTGTGTCTTTACTGTCCTCTAGAAATTACTTGCTCTCTTACTTACGTATGCTACTGAGTGATGTGTTTGAGGAGGATCTGACATGAAGTTTCATGCTGAGCAACTCTTCTGTTGTGAAAGGCAGCACTGAAGAGAAAAGAAGGAAGTAGAGCATGTTTTGGCACAATAATCTTCAGGCAATCATGTAAAATTGGAGAGTCCCCAGCTAACTTCCTTTTATTTGGGAAATATACTGCTCTTCATTCCAGAAGGCAGTCCTTATCAAGCATCAATAAATTTATTTTGGAGTTAAAAGACAAAATATAGAAAACCCAGGCTGGAGGGGAACCCAAAGATTATTTGGTCCAACCTTTTCTAGGAAAGGGAGCTGAGATGACATTATGTAGTACCCTGTCCAGTAATTTGCAAACCTCCAATGATGGGGACTTCACCATGGTCTTGTGGAAGGTCATTTCAGTGATAGCTTGTTTTCACTGTAGAAAAATTTCTTTTTTGTATCAAGATGAAACCTCTCCTGGTACAACTTGTACCTGTTGCTCTTTGTCCTCTCTATGAGACTCTCTTTGAAGGGACTCTCTTTCTCCTTTGAAGATGCACTGGAAGTACTGGAAAACTATGTTGAGGTCCTCCCTGAACTATCTCTTCTCTAGGGTAAAATGACCTAATTCCATCAGTCTTTTCCCATAGAACAGGTTCTGTGTTCATTGATTATCTTTCTGAGCTGCCTCTGAACCTTTGCCAGTCTGTCTGTGTATTTTTTGAAATGTGAGGACTAGAACTGGGCAGAGCAATCTGATATTTCCATCTTTATTTATTCAAATAATTGATTTTCACAAATTAAATATTAACTCTCTAGACAATTGGTTAGGTGTCCCTCTTGAAAGGTAGAGATGGAAAACAGCTGGTAGACCACATTCTTACTCAGCAGAGGGCTAAAAAATGTTTTCTTATTTATAGGGTTTTTTATACGTACAAAAGTATCAAGAGGAGTTTAAAGTTTCGTTTCCTTTCTGATCCAGTTTTTTATGAATATGAGAATTCTTTCCCAAGAATGGGCTATGTGGATAGAAGTGCCTTAAGCAGATGATGACACTGAACTAAAATCTCCCCTCCCCTTCTTTGGACAAAGTGCCAAGTGAAAAGGTTGAGTAAGTAATCTTTCAATAGAAATAAAAAACCTTTTCATCACTTGATAGAAATGTTCAAGACAAAGGTGAGGACAGCACATCCTAAGACTGGATCAGGGCCACTTTCCAGATAAACTGGGGAAATTTTGCCTGGAATGGGTGGCATTTGAAATCAGTCTATTTCTTCCCTGTTGCGTCCTTCAGCTGACCTGCTGAAGCCTTCAGCAGACATGACTCATTTTGGAGTAACTAATTTGCCGATAGCATTACAGTGGATACAGAATATTCACCACACTCTCTGAGGTACAGACCTCAAAGATAAATGCTGGAAAACAAACTGCAACTACTAATGCCTTTCATTAATGTAGCCTCAGAAAACAACAGAGAATTGTTGTCAGGCAGCTTGTATTTCATTGAGAATCTAAGAGACAGAAATGTTTGCACTTAATTTGGAATAAGAAATTGAACTGAGGTTCCCATTATCCAAAATTATTGATCTGGCAAAAATATTTTTTCTACCTGTAGCGGTTTAACCCCAGCCAGCCACCAAGCCCAGCACAGCCACTCCTCACTCCACCACCAGCAAGACTGGGGAGAGAAGCAGAAGTGTAAAAGCTGGAAAACTCATGGGTGGAGACAAAGACAGTTTAATAATAAAACAAAAGCCATGCATGGAAACAAAGCAAAACAAGGACTTCACTCACCACTTCCCATGAGCAGGCAGGTGTTCAGCCCTTCCCAGGAAGGCCAGGTTCCATCATGTGTCATGGTTACTCGGGAAGACAAACACCACCTCTTCAAACATACACTCCTTCCCCCAAATTTATATATTGAGCATGATGCCTTAGAGTATGTAATACACTTTTGATCAGTTTAATTCAGAAAAGGCCTTGGGTCTGTGTAAACCCTTCACAGAAATAACGAAAACATCTCTATATTATCAGCCCTATGTTGAGCACAAATCCAAAACTCAGCCCTATCCCATGTGCTCTGAAAAGAAGTAACTCGAACCCAGACAAAACCAGCACACCACAGAATTTATTTTGTTCTCCTGCCTTATCAAACCTAATTTTAAAAACCTGAAGAGAAAGACAACAAAACTCCTTTTGGGAGGGATACACTTGTAACATTATGGTTTTAAAATCAAGCCTTTCAGTTCTGGTAGTTAATGGCTCCTTATAGCATCCCAGATCAACTTTTGTTGCCATCCTTGATAAGACACCTACATACAAAGTATCATTACAAAATGTGCCATTTGTCTTTTCTATAATCAAGCCATTGTCTATATTCTTTTTAGAAATTAATAAGTTTTTGGTCATTCACCAGACACTTTCAAATTGAACTTCAGCTCCAAATTAACACATGGATTTTTTTTACTGCTGTTTTTTTCCTACCTAGCTCTAACTATAATTAGTCACTAAAAATTGTCTCTATGCCTGAAAAATATTTCATACTCCAGCACAGTTCTTTCTCTTTACTTGAAAAAAATCCTCCAGCTGCTGAAATGTCAGTCATCTAATGATCACAAACCCATTCAAGAGAATCCATGACCACTCTTTGTCTTAAAAAACCCTATAATTGAGGCACAGCAGCCTTTTTTTTTTTAATGCAGAATGACATGTTTAAAAGTAAGGTATAAGTAGCAAGTGGGAAAAATGTGTTTTCATAAAATTTTGATGACATTGCAGTTATCATAGATAGAATACAATAATTTATTTTAATAAATATATCTAGTTCATGTGCAGTTTTAAACCTAACAAGCATGCTGAAATTAAATATTTGAAATATTTTTAGCTATATTGCTGCTCATTCCTGGTAGCTAATCAAATTAATCTGTTAATGTTTGGTCTTTCAAATTTAAGAGAAAATGCTAAATCAGTTTTATATAATTTCAAAGGCTAGAAGAATTTATTTTGCTAATTTAAAGCCATTAAATAGCTAAATGTCAAAGCCATAAAACTAAATTTGTTCAAATTGTCTTTTAGTTTTTGACACTTTATATTTTCTTGTAAATTAGAAGCTTTCCAATAAAGACTGGATTTTGTCAGAAGAAAAACTCTCAGTGAACATCAGAGGCCACCCATATTTTATCTCTTTTCTGGAAGGTCATAGCAAAGAAAACAGTGGCAAGCCTGGAGAATACATAGAAGAACCATAAAATCATAGAACTATAGAATGCCTTAGATTGGAGGAGACCTTAAAGGTCATCGAGTTCCAACATCCCTACCATGACCAGGCACGCCTTCCACTAAAACAGGTTACTTCTGTTCCAGCCCCCTCCAACCTGGACTTGAGCGCTTCTAAGGATGGGACATCCACAACTTCCCCGAGCGAGCTGTTCCAGTGCCTCACTACCCTCACAGCAAAGAACTTCATCCTAATGCTTAATCTAATCCTACTCTCTTTCAGTTTAAAACCATGGGAGAGACAAGGGAAAAAAGTCAACTGATCAAGTGCATTATGCACAGATATGTAATTATTTTCTGATAATGATTCTTTATGTCGCTCACCAGAAGTTATCTTTACTCATATTATTCCTCTAATAATTTATCAAAGAGACAAGATGAGTATTTGGCAAATAGAAGCAAGCAATCTCTTCTCTGAGGCATGAAAAAGGTTTAAGTGTCCATTATACACCTTCGTGTTACCACCTTGTCTGAATTCAAAATGACAATTTTACTTGGAAATCAGAAAGGCAAGGAGAATGGAATCCTAAGTTAATAAAATATTTTCAATAATTATCTTGTAAATATTTTATGGGTAGCCTATATGGTAATAGTTTTATGGGTTGGATTTTAAATATAGATAAGTGAAGCCTGGTAAAATGAGTGTTAAAGAAGTGAGTAAGTGTTACTTTTGCCTTTAAACTGTGCATCTGCTCACATCACTAAGCAGCCTTTTAAAAAATATGAAAAGAAAATAAAATGCAAAAGAACAGGGAAGATAGAGCTGGATTTTCTTCTTGAGGTTATGAACAAACCCCAGTTTTACAAAGCTGCTAGAAAACCTAGGTAAGCTGGTGTGGTGCATGGCACTGTGAAGCAGCAATTCCAGCTCCAGTGGCAACATGGCTGCAGTGGCTGAGAAGGATAATGCAGCTCTGCACCAGCTCAGAGAGAGTGGGTTCAGATGTATTCACCCAGCCCTGTGCAAACATACATTCTCTGACAGACACATCTCAGGAGTCAGCTGGAAACATGGTTTGTGCCAGGGCAGGCACATCAGAAGCAACTTCATATTACTTCTGAGTAAATCAGTACCTCTTCAGTCTTTCAGTTTGAGGATCTCAAAGGAAGTGTGGCCAGCAAAGCTGGATAAGATGGTAGAAACATGGTAAAAACAGAATAAATTACCTAGAGTAATTTATGTTTAGCCAGCATCAGGACTATGTGCTTTTCTAGGGCTAACAACATCTGCTGCCCAACATTTCCCATTGCACAAATCAATCCAAACATCCCTGCTAAACAGGGACCCAGAGGCATTTCTCCATATAAAGATGCTGAGAAATGAGGAAAACTTCTGAGGGACCACTCCAGCTTCTTGCCCAAGTGCCTTCCCAGGGCCCAAACTTCCCACGAATTTGACTTAAAGGTTTTAAAGCGTTGTTATCATATTAATTAATTACTGTTGTTTATGTATGAGCAAGGCTTAGAGAAAACAAAACTTTTCACATAAATTCTGCTGAGTCAGACACTTGACATGGAAATTTCAGGCCAGATGTTTGTTCGGCAAAACAGAAGGAGAAGCCTGTGCAAGAGTCACCTTGATGTATCTTTAGCTGCATTTTACATGCCAGTTTGCTCAGTGATTCAGTTGCAGGAGTGTTTGGAATGGTGGGGGCAACAGTCTATTTGTGTTTTGTGGGTTAAGTCTGCTATGTTGAAAAGAAAAATAAAGCAACAGTAGAGATATGGAGAGATTATAAGAGTGATGCAGAATGGTTGAAATAATACAGCAGCTGTGGATAAAAACAAAGACAAAACTAGGAAGAATACTGAGAAAGAAAAGCAAGAACACCAGAGTATTTAAAATGATCTTGATAATTCTGAAAGTAGTGGCAAACAGAGTGACATTTCTGATTACTGGAGAGCTATGAGCAGAGAGAAGCTAACTTAGCTGACCAGGAAAAACAAAAAGCTGCCTACCTTCACCACCAGACTGAGAAAAAAAGGTGTAATTCAAATTCATATCTGCAAAGGCAAGGTCTGTTGGTAAGACTTCATATGCCTCCTGTTGTGTTTCCCCACTGCTGCTGCTCTTCATTCAAACATTCAGAGTTTATACAGATTTGAGTAAAAAATCCTACTGCAGAAAACATCATTATTATGTACCATGGGACTCTGGAAATCCATGTACCAATCTACTTAAAACATTGTTGTTAAATTCAGCTTTTAGAAAAAACCTTCAATACATCCTACCCCATGCCAATTTTGCAAAAACAGCTATGTTACTTTTGCTTTTTATACATAATGCACTATTTCTTCTTTTCTTGACAGGCATACAAATGAACTTAATTCAGTATTCTATCTAAGAAAAATAACAAGTTTTGAAAAGGAAAAGATTCTGTTCTTCAAGTTTAGTATCCAGTGGGAAAACACAGGCATCTCTGACAATGCTTGGCTCACTTGTAAACATATTAGTAAACATGGCATTTTTTACATCAAGTTTGATAAGTTAGCACAGGGTTGCCCAGAAAAAATGAGATATTTTTTCTGTGTCAAGACAGGTGTTTTTGGTGAATATATGTATTAAATGTTCCAACACACCCCAGTAGCCAATAAGGTACAAAGAGACCCTCCCTTCCATTGACTTCACTGACATCAATAAGGACAAATATGCTTCTCTCTGGAAGAGAATGATCTGGCTGGGTCATTTGTACTATCCTTTCAAGTCAGTAGAGTTGGTCTATCCTTTCACTAAAACAACACGCTACTACTCATGAAGGCGTGACTGTTGCGAGAGAAAAAGCTGTCCCAGCCCCAGTATAATAATGAATTACAAAGTATAACCGTTGTAACCTGTGATCTATTCTGAAGCAGGCATCCCACACTGGTTTGGACCAAAAATTCTACCCTGAAGTGTAAATGTGTGGAAAAAGCGTAAGTTCTGACAAATCTGAATTATCTGATGAAAAATATTCTGTTGTCGTTCTCCTGCTCTGGTCCTGGGATTAGGCAAAATCTGTATGGCCCAAGACATTTAAATACTTTGGCAAGGGTCATGCATCAAGAAAATGTTTGCATAAGCCTTTACAACCTTTGCTTTTAATTCTATTAACAGATCATTTCTTAGAAAACTGAACAAGGACAGCAACCCAAAACAAGGAGCATTATTTTTTTTATCACAAAAGGAGGGATTTCTTATTGATGCTGAAAATGGAAGGGTTTTTTTTTCCTCTTTTTTCTTCATATTTAATTTTTCTTATGATATACCTTGTGATTTAAAATAGAGCAGCAAGGAAGCAGAACTTCCCACAGATTATTTAAAACATTATTTGGAAGGAGACAGTAAGAAGGTCAATGAACACTGAATGTCAATACATATTTTGGATGCTATCAGAAAATATTCTGGGAGTTGTGGCTGTGTCTGATCTCATCAATGTGTGTGTACATAAAGTCACACACAGAATAGAAACCAAGCTTGCTGGGCACAGTGAAATAAAGGCAGGATTTCTCAGTTCCTTTCACATGCAATGTATAAATTTATTGCATCTATTACAACAAGTAAGGCCCTATCCTGAAAGCAGAAAAGTAAATGGAAATTTTTAAAAATTATTTTAAAGTTTGCTAGTGGCACCCTGGTTGTGTCACATATTTTATTTCACCTATGGATTGCACTGATATAGGTAGATATTACTAACAATGTAAAACCAGAATAAGTAAGCTTTAATCCCAGTAGGTTCAACTATTCTTAGGAACAATTACTTACTAGGAAC
Source organism: Setophaga petechia (assembly GCA_024362935.1). Classification (NCBI taxonomy): domain Eukaryota; kingdom Metazoa; phylum Chordata; class Aves; order Passeriformes; family Parulidae; genus Setophaga; species Setophaga petechia. The sequence goes on from JANCRA010000015.1 coordinate 18,836,456, forward strand.
ACAGCTCACCCTAATAGTAAATTCAGATTTCTACTACTTGATTAAAATAAAATTATCTTTCAGAGTCTAGATAGGAAAATAAACATTATCACAAATATGGAACTACATCCATAAGGTTTATGGACTTCAGGTTCATTGTTAATGCTTGACAACCACATATAATGACTAAGGGAAACAAACATGACTTGTGGTTCTGAGGTGTCTTTCTGTGTCTTTGGCACTGTACCTGCTCAGCCTGCTCTTACCCCCCACAGACTGCAGTGCCTTTGGAGATCTGCAGGAGCTGGCAGGGAGATGAGCTCTCAGAAATCCTGAAGCTGTTCACCTTTAGTTGAAGAGACCAATGTTTCTGTTAAGGAAGCAATTTAGAGGTGATGTAATACAGTCATTAATTAGAGTACCCTTCAGATATCCTAGAGAACAGATACTGACCTGTTTATCATCTAGCAATTACCTTCCTCCTTCTTGTAAACTAAGAATCAACTGAATGTCAAAATATTATCTTCAGTATTATTCATCTTTAAATCCTTTTGAATATTGTCTCACTGAGCACTAATTCCTATCTCTCTTCTAGGGACTATTATTCTTCCTCCATATTACTTTGTTCCACCGACTCCATAGCCTGATATGTAAATTTCTTCTTAAAAATATCAAACAGATTATAAAGTTACATTTAAATGGTGATAGTTCCTTGCTGTCCAGGAATATCTGGGTCTGGGATAAAATGTCAAGTTTATGTGCACAAAAATATAGACTTTATTTTCTGAAGTTATTAATCTCTAGAAATTCAACACATACTCTGTAAAAGAAATAGTCCCTGTTGGAATAGTTAGAGCATATGCCACTTAAGCATTTGCACTAAAGGTTGCTTTCTTGACAGATATTTTAAGTCTAATGCAACAGGAGAATGTGGGCACTGAGTGTCAAGACTTCCTACTGTTTTTTGGGGTTTTTTTGTCCTTGTGTATTCAAATCCAGTCTGAGTTGTAGAGGACTGGAAGAAAGAAGCTGCTGGGCAGGTTAGAAAGTTTGTGATTCATTTAATATGTGATTTATTTTCACATTTTTAGGTATTTTTTTACCTACAAATTGTGCTGGGACTGACAACTTCTGCATCTGCTGGAGTGACATTTTAAATCACATTTGGGAGATGCCTTGCTCGTTTCTACTGTGTTATGTCATGCTCTTACAATATGCATTTGGGGTTTTTAGTAAACACTATTTTCCTAGGAGCTATGGAATGATCCTTTAGTTTTGAATTATGCACCTGCTGGCATCATATTAAGGCCAAAAAGCTATGCTCCTGCTATCTCTTACTCATAAAATATTCAGATTCAATTAAATGACAACAGTGATCAAGGTGGGAAGGAGGATCCGTGTGTTACTGCAGCTCAAGGGTAATGGTAATTGTCACCTTTAAAGTTACACAGCATAAGACAGTGATATTTCATTTTAAAAATAATGGGATTTCTACAACAATCGTCATGAGATTTGAGGTTGCTTCTGTTTTGTGTTGTTTTCTTTCACTGAAATGCAAAACATCTGGTCTAAAAAACACACACCAGTGTGTCAGATGAAGATTTATAGAATTATGGTATTCAAAAAGGAAAAATGTTTCACAATAAACTGACACATCTGCCATGAGTCAATATTTACTTTCAGGTAGCTTTTGATGTCTTATAGAAACGTAGATTATTGTTCTTCCTTTGCCTTCTTTTTGACTGAAATCAGTATTGAAAAAATAAAAAGGAGAAAAATTGAAGTTGGCTAATGTCTTTCAAGACATTGTTGCACTGGTTCTAGGTAGCAGTAAAGGAAATTACGACATTTTACTATTTGTTTCAATATTGATCTATCTAGGCTACATCTGTTCTTTCTATGGTCACTTTTAAGCTGTCGGTAAGACATTGTCCCCATGGCTGCATTTGATTGCTTTGTGTGTACAGCTGGGCTTGTTTAAACCATGTTGGCATGTACTATATATCTGGAGAAATTAGATTTTGCCTTTGAATTAACCAAAAAAATTTTTTCTATCCCTCATTCTATAATCTATGTTTTCAATAGGTAGAAACATTTATTCTGGCACAAGTGTAAAATCAACTTTCAACATAAACTGCATGAGTCATTGCATTACATCAGGTATTAGTAAGGAAAAAATTCAGTTGCGAATCATAATTTTAATTTTGTCTTCTTTCTTTCCTTTAGCAAATGTATCACACTAAAACAAAAAGAAAACAATGTTAACAACAGTGATGATACCTTGGTAGAATATATTTAAACATTTTCCTCCTTCTCAGAACAGGATAGTTTCTCAGTAAAAAAAAAAATACAAAATACCCCCATATGTTATTGAGTATCTCACTTGAAATAATTAGTCTGGATGCTTAAATTGTCCTAGACTGGCCTTAAGTCTAGAGTTATCTCTGTTCAAGATATCCCTGCTGGGCATATTAGAGAATGCAATGACAGATTTTTTGAAAAGCAAGTTTGCTGAATACTCACCTCCTGGTTACACTTTCCAAGAATATTTTTTAAAAATTCAAGGCAAAACAATCAATAACTTCAATAGAAACTATAAGAATACATTTACTTGAAATATCCTTGAAATTAATGTGTATAAGACACACAGAGTTCTGAAAATCAGAATATATTAGCCAGCTTTTGGATAAGTCATGATTTTGTGTGCCCCACCACAAGCCTGTGAAACTTCCCTAAAATCCTTTTTGAACCTCAATATATTCCACCTCTCTGAAAGCAAATGTCTCCCCTATATGCACTCTCATATTTTCATAAAACTTGTAGCGAGATAATCTGGGGATTTTTGCGTCTTTTTTTTCCTCTGATTGTTGCCCAATGGATTAAAGACAAGAGAGGATATATACAAGCAGACTAGCAAACAGTGTGATTGGACATTTTTTGCATTAAACTGGATAAAACATGCAGCTGGCTTACCAAGAGTATAATTCACTTACTTAGGAGAAAAAACACTGCAATAAGACTTTATACTCTGAAAACATCAGAGAAAAAATTGCGTGTGAAGTTGTGAATGCAGTCTGGAGAAAAGTGCAGGTAGCATGTGGAGAAGCAAAAGCAGAATAAAAATGCACACGCTTTAATGCAGTGATTGTACTTTTAAAATTTCCAGACATTGATTTGAAATAGATCCCATTCCAAAGGATTATATGTATTGGCTTACTTGAGAAAACTCAATTTAGCCTAAGGAAAAGTGGGCCACAGATTACTGCTTTTCCAGAAATGACTTTGAAGAATTTTAATGTAAGAGCAGACAGGAGATGACTGAGTAACCATCATAAAATACCCTTAAGTTTTGAACTTGGTATAAGAACATCTGAACAAGCTTAATGCACTGAGTACTGTTGGTGCAATAAAAAAAGTCAAGAACATTGGATTGTATTGCTAGAGGGCACACAGTATAAATCAAAGCAGTTGATACCGTATCCATGTAAGCTATAAATTGAACATTACTTAGAATGGTGTATTTAGTTCTGTCACTATATTTTAGCAAGGGTATAACTGTGCCTGACGAGGGGCTGTATATTATATTAACCTGTTGACTAAAGTCATGTGCTAAAGATTTATGTAATAATTGCAATTGCAGGAAAAAACCCAAACTTTACTAAGATTCATTAATTAAAGACTATTCATTTATTGGCTACTCTTACAAACAAGCTGTTGACAGCAACTCTGAACCCTACTGCAAGTTAAAATGTCACTTTTTTCAAATATGAAGGCTCTGAGTCTATTATTTTCCAGACCATATGGAAAGACAGAATTCAGACTCTCAGCAGTCATCAGTTTTATGACTCATACCTTGAAGAAGGTAGCCCAGCTCAATAAAATCCAAATCCAGCACTGTAATCCAGGCAATGGGTATGATCACAGATCCAGGGGCAGATCCAAACTCATATAGATCTGTGGCAAGGTTCCTTACAGGATATTTCAGGATAGTATGGAAATGATGGAATGGGATAATTTTACAACATAGCCACCTATACTTCCTAGGGAAATAGAATTAAATAAATCTGTTATAACTTGAAGGCAAAAAAGTGTTAGTCTTGTTTTGTACTTGGAAAGAAAGTCTTCAATTAGGGTGTCAGGAAATACTACATTCACTCTTTTGGGGAGAAAGCTTCTATATGTATGAGAAAAAAGAACTGGCTTTTTACTTTCCCTTGACAATGAACATCAAGATGTTTTGATGTCTTCTCTTTATTATGTTTTTGCTCTGGGAATTTGAAGCTGAAATTCACTTCAATATTATCTTATTTTTGAAACAAATTGTTTCATTCCCTGACCCATCAAGTAAAGCACACAGCACTGGATTAATTTAGATTAAGAGAAACAACAAGGAAAAAAAATACAAAGAGAAATCTTCAATGAGACAACAGCATGAGTGCCTTTTCTCTAGGGATTATAGCATTGTTTCCAATCAAAGGAGAACGATAGCTTTATCTGGAAGGGAAGTTCTGAAATTTAATGGTGCAATACATAAGCAAATAAGTGTTATTTTACAACAAATATGAACTGCACATTTACATTTATCATTTTTTTGTTCTTGGTTTAAGTAACAGTGAATTAACTGCTCCACATTATCCATCTTTATTTTTTTTTACTCTTGAAAATAATTTAAAGCATGTAGTAGAAGTGCATAGATTTGTCAATTTTGTAGAGATACAGAAAAAGGGTAATAGCTTATGTTGCATCCCAGTGACACTGATAATGACCTTTTTTCCCTTAAATCTGTTGCTTTCAATCTATTTGCTGTTAGCAGTTTAACATATGGCTTTTAACAGATGCACTATTGTGCATCTTCTACTTTTAAGTGAAAGACCATTTTCAAGCATCTCCTGTCTTCCTTTAGTCATGGCAACAGGGAAAATAACTGTTTCTATATGCCATTTGAGCCATAACTAAGTGATATGAAAAAAAGTGTCAAAGTAAATCTTAAAATCATATGGGAAGCAGACACTGACTGTAGAGGCTTTTTTGCCTTTTCTATAGGTTCTTTCACGAAGACATAGTTTTATTACATTCCTGTAGTATTACTGCTACTCTCAACTGACATAAAATCTATACTCCTAGGAACTTGGCAAATACTATCATAAAAGACAAGTTCCTATGACACAGGTGTCTTAGAATACATGTACAAAATTATGACTTTGTACAAAAGACTTCCAAAGGACATGGATCCAGGATCCTGTTTTCAGTGTGATATTTTAGATGACTGAAATATTCATAGAAATGGTCCCTAAATTTAAGTACCAGGCTTTTTTGATCTTGAATTTGTTAATTTCAATTTTGCATGAGACTAATGATTCAGGGTAGATGTTTTTTTCAGCAGTTACGCTTAAAATAAATGAAATATACAGCAAATATATACAAATACATTGTTTTACCAGCAGAAATGTCCTTATAGTAGAGTGACAAGGAAAAGAGTCTGATGGTTAAGCAGAAATCTGGAATAACTGACAGATAATTAGCTTGCTCACAATAATACTGTTTGCTGTATTATGTGCTCTTGATTTCAGTTTTCATTGAAAATTTTGAATCACTGTCATATAGCAGTAACACTTGCACATTTCTATGGGTTTGTGATAAATTTTTAGTGACTTTAAAAATGGGATGCATTTGTGCAATGCATTGTGATCCATGGTGTGGAATGTATAAATGTACTATACATGTCTGGTTTTTTTCATAAGTGGTACCTCCTTGTAACAATTAAGATCTTTGAAAAGCTGCAGCAAATCTCAGAACTAGACGCAACACTTTCCATCTAACTGTGAAACAAATAATAGAACCTTATTTTCTAGGGACATTTTAAAAGAATTCTTACTCTTCCTCTTGTGTTTTTGCAGCCATGTCCTACAGCGTCCGGCACTGAACTGAGGTCAGTGTTTAACCACCTGGCATGTACATTTTGAAAATAGCTGCATCTAAACCATTCAAGAAGCTGTACTCTACACTGCATAAACTGGCATTAACCCTTAAGCAGCAACAACTATAATTAATTTTTTCTAATATTTTTATTTTTTTAAAGCAAAGTTGTCGCAGACATCTTTTTATGAAAAATCCTTTCTTAGGATTTTTCCTTCTGAGAAGCTAAGAGGCCTCAGAAACAAAATGTAAACAATGGTTATCTGCTGCTGTGGAATGCAACAGGTGGATCCGTGATTGGTCTTCTGTGGATGTTTGGAATTAGTGACCAGTCACGGCAGAGCTGGCTCTCGCTCTCTGTCCAAGCCAGCTGCCTTTGTTTTCATTCTTTTCTATTCTATTCTTAGGTTAGCTAGCCTTCTGAGATGAAACCTTTCCTTCAATTCTTTTTACTATAGTTATAACGTAATATATATATCATCAAATAATAAATCAAGCCTTCTGAAAGGTTTGATATGGAGTCAGATCTATGTCTCTTCCCTCATCCTGAAAACCCCTGTGAGCACTGTCACACAATGCAATTAAATTTTTATCAAATAAAGGAAGCACATCTGAATTCGACTTTATAAAGTTTTTCTGTTGCTGCTACTAAAAAATGACTGTGAAATATCTTCTTCTGTCTTCCCAGAAAAAAAAAAAAAGCCCAACCAAACAGCAACAAAACAAACACCCACCCCAAAAAACTACAGATATCTCACTTCCACTTCAAGGAAAAAAAAAAATCATGAAATGTGAATCTGAGATGATGGATGAACAACTTAGTTTCCAATGTAAGCTACTAAAAATAAGTGTTTCATGATCAAAATGTCACATGTGCTGTAATCTTACATTAATTCAATCATATATTCACCACATTGAGGTTACCGTAAAGCCCTAAATGTTCTATGCACTATATAGGTTGATAAGGTTTTTGGAGCCAAGATGAGCAGTGATTCCTTGTTGGTCTAGGAAGTGCTACGTCTTGTATGATGCAGAAGTTTAGATTAGATTATTTTAATGATTCCTCAAAGAAAATGACTGACAAAATTATGATACAATCTTCACTGTCTCAGTGAAACTATTGCAGAATTCATCAGCTTTTCATAAAATCAGCTGATAGCATGTGTCTTCAATCAGTGATATCTGATACCTTATATCAGTCAGCAAAATATTGTACAATAGTTTGTGAATATTCCCCTGCCATTTCTCAGAAAATACATATTCCAAAGCACAGAAGTATCATACTATGGTCCAAGTCTATACTTCATGAGGATTTTCTGTATTTCTTCAGTGAATGTCTGATGCCACTTCTTTATTGTAGCCTTTTAAAACACTCCTTTTATGACTTTTTCAATTTCATGTGGTCTTCAATCCATAAATCTTATTACCATATTTATTGAAAGAAATCAAATCCAAACAAACAATTAGAAATAGAAGTAAACTGGGAGGTTACTGCTGTACCTGTAGATTCAGTTCCCCAAACAACCATCATTCAAACTCATAAGAATATCTCAGATCCAAATTCTACCAACTGGCCCCTTCACATCTAACAATGCATTTGGGAAAAATTAATTTTTATGAAAGCTGCATTTTCTTTCTTATAAAAAGCCTCTGAGACACATAAAAGGCATCTGAGAGACACTATAAACATGATTACCCAAGAGAGCCAGGTGCTTATAGCACACATATAATGAAATATCCACCTCTCTTGAGTAATTATGTGTATATCAAAATGTTTACTGGTAATTGGGGAACCTGACCCACCACCTACTCAAGGTGCTGGGGTTTTGTTTGGTACATGACGAAGTTACCTTGAAAAAAAATTATTTCCAAGGATTACACAGAATATTCTTTCATCATCATACATTGCAGAAGCAGGATGGAGGAAAAACACAAAAGAGGTGAGATGAAAGGAGAATTGCAAAGGAAGCCAGACTTCTAAAAGGAGCCCTGTGATCTCTCTTGCTCTCAAATGGGTGTCCTCCCACCTGACTAGCTAATGTTATATTAAGTAACAACTATGTGACATTTACTACACCCACTATGCAGAGAAAGGCAAAGAAAGCACTGTAGTGCTTCGCCCATTAGGATGAATCAGCTTATCAAATAAAAAAGCAACTCCAAATTTCATCTGCAACTTGAAGCAGAACAAACTTTTTTGAGGATGGTATATATGCACAGTTGTGTCTGCATGTGTGTATATATATATATATACATACATATGAACACATATACAAATAAAATGTGTTTAAAAACTCTGTGAAGGTTAATGTCACAGTTTTTTTTATGTTTATCTCCTCTAGTGTCCATTTACTTTTAATCTGACTAGGACAGAGATGTGTTCAGTCAATAATCTCATTCATCACAGTTGACAATGGTAACAGCAGTTTTGATGGGAACATTTAAGTCATAAAAGGATGCCTTCAAGCACTCCCAATGCCTTCTGGGCTATTTTCACAAAAAACTCATCAGTATTAATGTAGCATTAAGTATAGATGTCTTTGCCAGATAACAGCAACAAAAAATTGCCTGAAGGTTTGTCCCTCCTCTTGCTTGCCTCCCTTACTTTACCTGTTCACATTGGGGAGAGGTGGGCATTGGCAAGGCACCTTAGACAATGAGTGTGATGGGACCACACCAAGTTGCATGACTTTTCTCCCTTCCTTGTAACATCAGGAAAGATTCACAAGCAGCTGCTTATCCTTGGGTCCTACTCCTCCCCATTTCAAGACAAAGCAAGGTATATTAGTCACTATTGCTCAGTTTCCTCAGGGTGCAATATTTGTATACTATGACTCTGAATTGTCTCTTGTATAATTACTTTTTTGCCTGCCATTTCAGTAGCCTTTCTTCTATGGCTGGTGAGTTACAACTGTCAGTGTGGCACAGAACACCCATTTGACAGTGATGTGAATAATTTTTCTTTTATGGCATGATCCTTGGCAGTAATTTTAGATACAAATCCTTCTACAATGCATGCAGTCCACTGAGATCAAAGAGAGCATGAGAGAGAAAACTGACTCATAGCAATGAGAAATTAAGATCTCTCTTAGTCTACCGTTCTCTGCATTTTACTTCTCTGCAGTTTTGTATTGCTGTATGTCAGGGTAGTGCCAAGTTGCTTTCCAGATAAAATAACTGTTCTGCTGCAGAACAGTTCCCAGGAATTGTTTCTCCTTCATCTGTGCTGTTACCTATGAAGGGCTAGAGTATGAGCTTGAGCTTTACTAAGTGATTATAATTACTGTTTGATTGTGAACAGACTATCAAACTCCATGTCAGTCTTTCTAACTTGCACTCCACAGACAGTATTTGAACACATTTCAAGGGTTGCACAAATCAAAGACTGTTCCAAACAAGCAGCCACCCTCTTTTGACAGGGAAGTTAGTTTTTCAGTGTATCAAGGAACAACTTCATTTCATATTTCCCTTCAGGACCAAAGAATGGACTGTTGCTCTTTTCCTTTTGTCCACTTGTCTTCTGGAGTGTCATGTATTTCTTTTTCAATACAGATGGTAACACCTGAGCGCAAGGCTCAGTGCCCACAATGTAAGTAGAAAAACTCCATTGCTATTCAAGAGCCATCCTTAGATGCTCCCTCAGACATTGCTGAGCTTTTTCATCTACTCAGTTCCTTCCTGTGGTCATACACAATGCACTACACCTAAGTTACTCTGAGCCTTTTCTCCTGACCCATAAAAAAAGAGGTTTTCTATGCTGACTAACTGCATCATCCTCTTCAGTGTATTCAGTCTCCAGGCCTGCAAGGAGAAGGACCCAGATCTTTCTAGCACATAGCTTTCTTCTCACTTGTAATAAATTTAAAGTTATTAGGTGATTTGAATTATCTCTATGCTGTTTTCTTTTGCTGCAAAAATATACATGTATGTTAGTAAAAGCTCCTGGCTAATGGCCATGAATACAAGTTTCTCTCCCTCTGTCTCTCTCTCTCCCTCTCCAGCCACTGATGCATAAATCCAATTATCTTTCATTCAGTCCTTCACTTGACTTTTCCTCATCTCATTTCTAAAGATCCCAGCTGTGCTAGTTTATTGTATATGCATCCAGCATTGGAACTAGTAAGCATTTCACAAACTGCACAAACACCTTCAAATTTACTGTTGTGTAAGCCTCAACTGGTTAACTTACCTACTGTCAATAAAAAACTTCTTGGATTTCATTTTCTTGAAGAATATTCACAGAAAAGACTGTGATGTTAAATTAGAAGGATCTCCAGTAATCACCAGCCAACACAAATATTTCATATTTTCTTTTTATTGGTTTTTTTTTTCTTTTCTAAGAGAGTATAAACATAACAGGAAAAGGAGATATAAACTGAGGTCACAGAGTTTATCAATGTGTAAATACAGAAGCACAATGGACTTTTTGTTTTTTAATTCTGCTAGAGGGAATCTTGGAGCCTAATTTTTTCAAGAGATATTACATAGAAATAAGTCTAGACGATAGAATCAACTCTGTTAACCAATTTTTTTTTTCAACAGATGAGATAATCTTGCTATCCCATCCTCATAGATCTGGCAGTAATTTCTTCTCACTTAGTGAATAAAATTGGTGCCTTGATAAAATGAGAATTTCTTATTCTTGCAATCTCAGCAGTGCTGTCTTTAGAGTTACAGGAATGGTAAATCTCTTTCTTATTCAGTTGCATGAGGTTATAGTCAAATAAAGTTGAAGTAAATATCTCATCTTTGTAACTTTAAATCTACTTATAAGAGTTTTCCAGGAAAACATGTACACTATTTTCATAAAATATTAGCATGAGTTGCCAAATTAATCTAGTTGGAAAAAAAGAGCTTAGAAACCTGTACTAGCTATTTGTTACGTATATACATGTTTCTTGTTGGTTTTGCTTTGGTTTTTGCTTTGTTTATTTAGTTGGTTTGTTTTGGTTTTTCGAGTATGGAGAGATGTTTAGGGACATTTATTGAAGATAAATAATGCAAAGATTCCATTTAAGGTAAATAAAGGAAGCCAGCAAATAGCTAGAGCTGGAGGGAGGCTAGCTCACAGTTCTGTAGCATTGTCCCCAGTGTTGTATCAGTTCTTCAGTTGACTGAAAGATTTGAGGAGGGGGAGATGAGAGAAGGCTGAGCAGCCACAAGCACTTTCCTGCGTTTAGAAATAAAGTGGTAATTTTCTGCGCTTACAGTGATTGGCAACATAACCCATCACTGGAAAAATTACATATTTCTGACAGGCACAGCCTCATGCAGGATGATAAGCACCAAGAGAGGAGACTTCCTAGAGAAAACAGTTCCAGGGTTTGAAGGCATTTCCCTAGTCAGTACTGTTCCTCTAGTGAGGCTGAGGAAAAGCCAGTCAGGGCTGGAAATCCCCTTAAGGGGGAAGGTAGCAAGCATGGTCATACTGCAGGGGAAAAAGAAGAAAGATGCTACCATAGGGAAAAGGCAAGGAGACTCTGTGTGGAGATCTGTGTGTTTTGAAAACTTGACATTGTAACTCTTAAGCAGATTGTTTTCAAAACAAGTTTCATTGGCTACAGATCAGTTATTCCTCCTTTTTCTGCCATGGTAAGTTAGCTTTTAGACTCATTTTAAGAGCAACTTCCATTTTCTAAAGAGTTAGCATGGCAATCTCTGCAAACATCTGTAAGTATGTGACTTCTATTACTGACTGGAGCACACACCAGATTTAAATTTCCATGGGCTCTCCTCTTACCAATTTCCAAAGTCAGAATAAATTACCTCAGAAGTAGACAGGCAGATGTAATGAGAGATCTGTTTTTCAAAAATGATGCTGCTTTGGGGATTTCTTAAGTGAACTATTTTTCTAAGTGGACATGCCCATTCACAGAGAAAATTTCTCCAGAACAAAATTGATTATCAAAATATATAATAAAGACAAAAGATAAAATCATAGAGGTTCAGGTGTTATCTCTGAGAAAAAATTATCAGGATCCTGAACATGTATTTCCAATAGTGTATATGATTTTCTTAATTACTCTAAATATGCTCCATTCCAACACATACAGAAATAAGTTCCAAAACATTAAAAACTCCCACAAAATTGAAATCTTGTTTTCTTGCTATGTTTATTCACAACAGTGATCATTTTTTGATCATTTTTAAGGTCTTTTTTTTAATTAATTCAAAACATGTAGCTGAAATAATCCCCCATGAAATATTGAAATTGCATTTTACTTGCCAAAAAGGCGTTTCCTTATCCTCATAGATTATTTTCAATGAATATTTATCACTTTCTCTAGAGTCAGTCAATTCCCCATACATAATTTTCATACCATTCTTTATCTCAGAAAAGATGTAAAGTCCTAAATTTTTCATTCAGTAGATAAGAAATTGATTTGTTTTCCTGACTGTACCCCTACATAGCACCCCTTTCTTCTGTCCTGAATTTCCATTAGTACAATTAGCCCCTCAAGGTGTACATGAAGTGTGCAAAATTTAGTGAGCCTGACATGTCTAAATAAAACTTTTAACAGCGTCTATTATTACACTCCCCTTGGAGAAATTACAATGTTTCTGAACATTCCTTTATCAAAGGCATGTAAAAAAAGGAGAATCTATTGCAGATGTGAAGATCTACTGAAGTGGTTTGGCTATTATGACCTGTTTCTGCTTCTATTTTTGCCTACATGTTACTAATCTCCATAATCTAATGACCTTAATGTAATTTAGTTGTAAGAGGCAAAGAGACCATAGAACAGTTTCAGTTGAGAATAAAATTATTCCTGTAGGCACAACTCATGAATTCATGTTTGTACAATATCAGATTTAATAAACTATGTGGAATCCTAGGTTTATTGCTTGAATAGAAAAATCTGTTGAAGTGATGATAAAACAAAGGAGGTATTTCATGAACCTTTACTTCCTGATGAATTTTCTGTAGCCATAATTTTGTCTTCCAGTCTATTACATCTTTGACCTGATCTACAAATTACCAAGTGCTTCAGATATAGAGGTGTTTAATAGGTGACCAGGCACTCAGCATTGCATTGACTAAGGGTTGATACATGGGAAACAGTGTGCAATTCCATATTTGCAATTGATTGTGGACCCCAAAATTTGTATTCATATATTTAATTACTGCTATAAAGCAACTGATGCGAAATACTGATGCTGTCATTTTCATTCCTAATTAATGACACTGACCTTTCCTACTCACAATTTATTTGTGCACAAAAACTAAAAATAAGATATATTTATTTTTTTGATTTTATCATTTTTATTATTCTGACCTATGGATTCTGGGCATGCATTCCAGACAAAGAAGACAAGATTTAAGGCTTAACATTTTTTTTCTAATAGGTTATATCACTAAAAGAGAGTGTATACTCCTTGTGGACGAAGTATTGTGAAGAAATTCAGATCGTCAAGACATTAAGATGATCTTTTCTACAGAAGATACCTGAGGCACTGTGTATTGGGCTTGTATGGACAGCCTTTCATAGCAGAGGCCATAGAGGTGGCTTCTGTGAGAAGGTGCCAGAAGCTTCCTCCATATCCAGCAGAGCCAGTGTCAGGTGGCCCCAAGAGAGAGCTGCCACTGAGCAAGGCTGGGCCCATCAGAAATGGTGGTAATGCCTCTGCCATGACACATTTCAGAATGAGAAAAAAACAAAAGAGCGGGTAGATGTCTAAGAGGAGGCATCCTGTGAATCTGTGGGAATCCCATAATGGAGCAGCTCCTGGCAGGGACCTGCAGACATTTGGAGAGAGGAGCCCATGCAGGAGCAGGTTTCCTGGCAGGACTTGTGAGCCTGTGGGAGACTCATCTTGGAGCAGCCTGTGTCTGAAGGAAAGCACCCTGTGGCAGAGGGAGCCACACTGGAGCAGTCTGTGGAGAACTGTTCCTGTGGGACAGACTCATGTTGCAGAAGTTCATGAGGACTGTCTCCGCTGGGAATGACCCCATGTTGGAGCAGTGGAAAGACCCCTCTCCCTGAGGAGTGGGAAAAGCAACATGTGATGAACTGACCATAACCCCCACTCCCACTGGGGAAAGAGTTAGAGCTGGGAAGGAAGGAGGAGTCAGGGGAAGGTGCTTTTAAGGTCTTATTTTACTTCTCATTATCCTGCTCTGATTTTGTTAGTAATACTTTCAAAAAGTAGCCTAAATCCTATCCTGTTTCACCTGTGTTAGTATCTGATGATGTCAGTATCTCTCCTTGTCCTTGTCTCAACCCATGAAACCTATTTTATACTTTCTTTCCCCTCTCCAGCTGCAGAGGGGAGTGATAGAAAGGCTTTAGTGGGTGCCTGGTATCCAGTCACATTCAACCTACCACACACTTAAATAATGATATGTGAATGTCAAGTGATAATGAGAATGTGGATAGGACAGGTTCTTATACTCCTCTTGTATCACAGATACTTCTTATGTCAAAGAAACTGACCTATATGTGTTTCTTTCTGCTAAAAATATCTTAGATTGCCCCATTATTTCACATTATTACTGACCATTGACTGTTTTCTTTTAAATTATTCTTATACAGACATGATTAAAACTCAAGTTTTTCTCTGGATGTTGGAACCTACCATATCTGTTATTTCTATGAATTTAGAAAGCAAATGAACATGGGACTATTATCAGTAAGAACTTCTATAATTTTGAGAGGGTCAGGTATTTTTGTGCTAGTCTTAGCAAAAAACTTGAGACTCTCTTTTCAAGTAATTTCATGTAACTCTTTATGTGAAATATGAAGTGAAGGAAGCATGCTTAATATTGGCAATCTATAATTAAACATTTGAGCTTTCTAGGTGTTTGCATTTTATTTACAGTCAATGAAGAATCAGACATCTCCAGTTGCTGAATCACCCTCAGTATCTCAGACACATATTTTGAATGAAACTAATTACTCTCAGAAATCCATGGCCTTAGTGGTGTTCTGATGAATATTCTAACATGAATAAATCTATGAGAGCTAGGCATTTAGATACCTTTCAGGATCTAGATCTTGAAAGCCTTTCACTCCTAAGAAGCTGGTAAGGTCAAAACATTTTATTTAGGTCCTTTGAGAATGTAGACCTGTATCATGACAGTAAAGCATGCAGAATTCTAAACGATAACTGAAACAGCTGGAATGCAATGATTATAAACAAGCACACAGCCAATCTAAGGATTTTGTTTCTTCATGCTGTATACAATCTTAAAAAGATTAGCAAACCTGAATACCCACACATCATTTTAGAGGTATTGTAGCTCACTGAAATATTTACTAAAAAAACCATAACTTTAGAGCTGTCACTCTTAATTACTCTTTTTAAAAGAATTTGAAGGATTTGGGATGCAGAATTTTTCCCAGATACCACCAGATATGCATCAATTAGAGATGCAAAAAATAACAATTTTAGAAAAGTAATGCATAACAATTACTGGGAAAATTACTTAAATATCTTCTAAAGAGTGGGAAAGAATATGTAAGCCTCATGTATATACATGCATGCAAAGTCATCTTTGAAAACACTTGAGTATAGAGTCCTTTTAAAGGATACACTGGAGCAAATTGTCCATAAGCAGACAACCCTTCTCCTCCATGTTTGGTCATCTGCCAAAGCAAACCTTATCTAACAATTTGTTTTGCAGGGGCAGTTCAGAGTCTGTTAAGGAAAAATAAACTGAATGGGTATAAGCCCTCATCTAAAGAAAAAGGGCAATTTTTTTGATATTAAGTTTGATGGCTCATTACCCCAGCTCTGTCACCCTCGATAAAGTCAGATATGAAGTAAGGAAGAGCAAACAGTAAAAGAGCTCAGGCTAAGAATTACTCTAGTCATGAAACAAATAAAACTAGAACAATTAAAAATAGGTCTTATTTGCATTCAACTACATCTTTTTCTATCATAATTATGTGCCTTGTACAAATCTTGTAGACATAATCACCACAAAGACATGCAACTTTTTGGGTTCTTCTGGCCTAAGTCTGATGTAAACACTTCTAGAAGAAAGCTGAATTAAGTAAATGCTGATTACAGTGGCTTATACTTTCTTTTTTAAACTATGAAAACATTTATATTAACTTCTTGTAAAACTTCTAAGGCTAATATTCACATGAATGGAAATTCTGAATCATAACAAAATGGAAGAATACACCTCAAATTTGATAAATGAATTGCCTGAAAATACTAAAATCTGATATATTCAAAAGCTATTCTTCTGAGAGATCTTGCATTAAATTTGGCCACAAGCTCGGTTTTTTATGCATCTTTGAGCAGAAGAAAGCAGATCTAGATATCAAAAACAAAATAACCATATATTATGGATATCAAATATTAATAGAAAAACACATTAAGCATTCATTAAACAACAAATTATAAGATTACTTTTGTGGTTGGTATTGCAAATGTTTTCTCTACCTTTATCTTCATAGTTATATCAGTCTATCTATTTTATATCTTTCCTTACCAGTGTGATAAAAAATGCAGAAGAAAACACTCATTGAAAATGTGCCTCATGGAAATGGATGAATGACTGATTATTTAAACCTCTTCCTGGGTTCAGATTCTTGCTTTTTTCTGGTCTATCTTTTAATTCAGCTATCAGAAAAGAGCTCTTTCTTTTGAGCAAGTTTTTGTGCATAACTCAGGTGTGGAGACCACAGGTAGGGGCAACAGTTTAAACATACACCCCCACAGCCAGCACACAGAGAAATTAAGGTTCCTTTAAACATTTCCAGTCCTGGTAGACCAGAAGGGTTTTCTCAGGTCCTAGATGAGAGCTAGCTGTAGCAAAGGAATCCTTAGGACATTCCTCCTTCTAAATGACAGAAAATCTTATTGCTACATAACTTGTCTGAACTGATAGAGAACCACACAGGGTCAATGTTTAAATTTAAGCTGAACAAAAATGGAGTGTGAAGGTGCATCCTACTCAAGGGTCTGATCAATTAGATATAGGCTGTTATAGATATTTTATTTACACTCTTCCTTAATTTTCTGGCAAAACTCAGTTTGTCTTTCCCTCATGAGCACAGCACTGTGTTGTAGCCTGCAAAAAATTTTCTGGGCACAGCACAACTCCTTCCATCTTACTTGGATTAGGTTTCAGACAGCTCCTTTTCATATAGGGATTGAACCTGCTAAAGAGCCCACAGAGCTGCATAAGGGGGCTGTCTGCAGATAGTAAAAAATAAATCTGGTTGTTACCTTCATACGGCTGAAACTGGAGACCATGTTAATTTTCATAATCTTCCCAATTTTATTATACACAGGACTCCACAGGTAAGAAAGATCAAGGTAAAGGATTAATTGCCTGGTGGGTCCTTTGAGATGTGTTTGAAGAGACATGCCAGTATTTATTCAAATCTTTCCACTCTGAAAACATATTTAACAATGTATTTTATTAAGTGTGCTTATTTGAGGGTTTCTCAACACATGCAGTCTCAGATTTGGTACACCTAGAGAGTTCTTTGTTGAAGTAAAAAAATTATATCATTGCCAGAAATATAAAGCAGTTGACCAGTCTCCAGACCCTATGTCTAGGATTTCAAACACTTGAAAAATATCAAAGTATAGTAGTGTAGACATTTGTCCACTGGCAACAGAATAGAAGAAAAATGTTCATAAATCAAACCATTTTTTCTTCAAAGATAAAATTCCTGTATTCCGACAGCTTAATATCATTGCTCCTATCCATTCTCAGGGTCAGCTTTATTTGGGGCTGCTTTTCTGTATTGATGTAAAATGTGAACATTTTCCCCTATGGTGCTATAAATCACTCACTTTACCTCTCCTATTAGGAACTTCAGCAGACACTAATTAACCCACTGGAGAAAATGTTTATAAAAATAACAAGGAATTATTAGCAATGAAGTAGGGGTTTTTTTCCCCCAACAAGAAAGTCAAACTGAGAGAGTGAATGCATTATTGTTAAATTGTGGAGTTAAATTGCTGGTTGGAAATTTTAATGAGCTGAGACACATGACTAGAAAGGTTTTTTGAAAGAGGCTGTGTGTGTGTCTATGTGTGTGTGTGTGTCTTCCCAGATGAGAATCTCTCACTTCTGAGTTACAATTAAAGAACCTGTTCTGAAATGTACATATTTTTTAAGAAATTTTGAACTTTGTTGTTTATGAAGAATCATATGATTCCTAGAAGGGGCAAGGTTTTTCACCTTTTATTCAGAAAAATATAGGTAGCGATGAAGCACTCTTTTTAGGGATACTTTTTTAAGAGGGGGAACTTAATTTGTGCAGAGGATCCAACATCCTATTGGTAGCTCTGACTCAACAGAGTTTTATGATGGCTTAGGGATTGTTGAAACATCTTTGCCCTAATTTTTCCTGCCAATAATAAATACATTTATCTTCATTACTCTCCTCAATTTCTTTTTTTCCTCACCGAATAATTTCTTTGTATAAAAACTGCTTGTAACTTTAATAAATGAGAACTTTTCATACATAAAATTTCAAGATTGAATCTTTAATAAATATTTTTCAGTTCTATAAGATAAAAAATATTTAGACTATAAAGCTTTTCAGATTTGCTGTCTGCTGCCTCCAAAACAAATGTTTCAGCCTTTTGATTTCCCCTTATGTAGTTCTCAATTTACTGTCTTCCACTTATAGTACTTCCTGCTTCCCTTACATGTTGTACTTACTTTACATGAAAAAAGAAATATTATAACACTATAATAATATAACATCTTCAATCAATTAAAATTGGAATAAATAATTTTTAAAAGTTATATATATAAAATATATTTTACAGATTCAGTCCCTTGCAGGTGATAAAATTTCATCTTGTTCTTCTTTTCTAGCACATGAGAAAACCCTTAGATGTCTTGTCTTAAGCTTACTAAAAACTTAACTCAAGTGTTTACTTTTGCTTCACTATAACAGAAAATTACCATCTGCAAATTGGGTTCTTATGCTCTTGAATTTTGAGAGAATTTGGTCCTTATAAGATGAATAGTTTACTCTAAATAAGATAAATATTTGATTCCACTACACAAAATATACATAAACAAGGAGGAATGCGCAGGAGATCACAAACATAAATTGCTGCTTCTTACAGCCATTGCCTTTTGTTTCTTTTAACATGAATGATATCTTCAAAATTATTACAGAAGTTTTGTAACATCCTAACTTCTTAACTAAATCAGTGTATTTTCTGGAAGGCAATGGAAAAATGTTAGCTATGTAATGTCCAAGTATCTGTTATGTCTTCAAAGAGAACAACTCAGTGTTCATTCAGTACTACATATCCTTACTACAAGCTGATAATTTTCCTAAGGCAGTGTAGAAAAGGAATGAGCAATATGAAGAAAAAACTTTCTTTCAAGCATTTTTGTAAATAAAATTAAACATATTCACAGAAAATTATGAGCAGAACAAAATTGCATGCTATTTCTTTGAGAATTACATTTTTGTTTGAAGAGTTTTCTTGCATATTGTTTAAATATAACTTTATTTCTCATACAAAGTACTGGAAGCATTGGGCTTGCTTTTATTCTGTTCTGCATCCAGTGGGAGTGTAACACTCAGAGCTTTAACTCCCTCATTCCCAAAATGCTAGATAAATTTAGTTGACCTGCAGTGGAATAAGTATTGCTGCTGCTGCTGACTAGTGCTGACTTGTTACTTTCCTCCTGCTGAATGAGATGTGATTGAGAAATAAATTCTCGTAGTTATGTATATATCTAAAAGTTATTTGTTGTAGAGTGTACACTCTCAATGCAGCCAAAAAGACATCAAGGCACTCAATGATATTGTAAAATAAATATATCAGCTCAGCCTATTGCAGTAGAAAAAGGAAGACAGATGAAACCCCCTTCTAGAAACCACTGTACATCCCATCTGATTCCCCACATGTATGTTTGGGAGACTAGAGAAGGAGTTAATGTTAGACCCAGCCTAAATTGTTAGGAACTAATCTAACTCTAGAAAATCTTATTTCTACATACAAAATGATAAAGACAATAGAAATGAGACTTAGAAAATTGAATTTCATATGTCCACATGGGATATGAATCTCAGATTCTAAAGATAACATCTCATCTCTAACTGTAAGTTTCCTCCCTATTTATTAGTAAACAGTAGACTTAAAAGAATGTTAAAGTCTGTAGTAGGGCATCTCCCCCATCACAAGAGCTTATCTGGTGTTTCTTAGCTGATGAAATAACTCAGGACATCTTGTTCTTACATGAGCCTTGGTGAAATAATCAGAACAGTTTACCTTGTAATGAGTTATTTCGGTGTCATGGGATCGATGGTTTCAGTTGACAGTAAATATCTTGCTGGGGAAGCAAGATATAGTAAGATAAGCTGGAATTTCTGATTGACAGACACTTCACTTTGCAAACTATAAAAGCTACGCCAACCTTTCACAAAGCAGAAAATTTCTGTTGTCATTTTGGTTACCTTGACTCCTAATCTATACTATTTCCTTGCTAGCTTTAATACTCTAATGTCATGCACTGTTTGAAATAATCTACTAGTAGTTTTTTGTTTCATACTGTGTTGTAAGTAACTCTGTTTAAGGTGCTTTGTCTGTTATCTCCTGTCTATTATAACTCATTTTATAATAGACCTGATCAGCCATTTTTAGGACTTGCAAGCCAGAGCCATTTAGGTGCAGGCCGCCTAGCTGACTGACTCTACGATGCTGCCAGATTGAAGTTCTTGTGCTGTTTCTTGCCTTATTTGGCACGAAATCAAGAGAAAAACAGCAGGTCTTGTGGAGTTGAGTCTTTTAGATCACTTAAGCCCAACACAGTTGCTCTTCCTTGCCTGAAGAGAGCAAAGTGTTTGTTAGGGACAATTCTTTGTGCCTAATTTCACAAGTGTACTGGACAATCTCCTTGCTCTGACATACAGTTCCTTCACAGATCTTCAAATATTTCCCTGTTTTCTCCTGCTTTTTTTTTTCCCTGTCCTTTCTTTTTCACCTGTTCATAACTCTACTATTTCTCTGGAAACTTATCTGCTCTTGCAAATTCACAGCTACCTAGTTTCATTGATGAATATGTATGTATATCCTGTGCCCTGAATATCTCCACCAAAGCCAATACAAAAGTCACCAGAAGCAACAACGGTGTGAAGTAATGCACAGCTATGACAAAAATCAAACAATGTAAGTATTTGTAGAGCACCCACAGACCACTGAATGAAATGAAAAAATCTCCAACCTTTGACTGTGAGCTAGCAAATTGTCATGCCTGAAACAGCCACAAGAAAAATGCTGACTTGTTTTCCTTAATTTGTGATATAAAAGAGTTGGGGTTTTTTCTCTTTTAGGAAGGGTTTTCTTCAGCTGGACCACTTGCAACATAGTTCCAGTCAGCACCAAAGAGAAACCAGCAGTCAGCATACATCCTCATGACATACTGAGTGGGGACTATTACAGACACTGTTCATTCATACAGACTTCATTTAACAGCCCTCACAAATTTGCTATGTGTGCCCCCATCCCTCCTTCAGGTAGGTGCTACTGCTGGAATTATCACTCTAACCCATTTCATCCACATTTGACCCAGAGGTCCTCCATGAATCTCACAGCTTTTGTTACACTGCTTTATTAAAAAACTTTCTAGTCTATCTGTTTGAGGAAAAGTCATCAAATAAACAACAGATGAAACAGTCATTCTGCAAAAGAAGAGAAAAATAAAGCATGGTTGTTATGTTCTACCAATGCCCTTTGTTAATCACTCTTTTTTTAAAAAATTGGAATCTTATTTTTAATTGAAAAACATATTGAGTGTTAAATGCTTCATGTATACTGAATACAAATGAAATATTTTTTACTATGTTTTGCTCATGCTTCTGTAGAAAAAACTTACTTCAATAATTCATAATTCATATCTTGAAACCAACTCAATTTATGGCCTTTGATTTCAAAGTTCTTCATGAATAAGCTTCCTGCAGTCAGCTAATTAAAATAAAATAAAATAAAAAGTTATTGAGATCATATCAGAATCAAGTAATTCCTTGTTCTTGTTAAAGTGTAGTAACTCTATATGATTATATTTTCAACTTTATTCCTAACACATACTTCAGGTTCAGCTGCATATTCTTTAAGAAGCATGCACTCAGTAAGAAGAAAATTATTTCAGTATGAAATCTCATCATGGATGATCATATGATCATATGGATTTTAAAATCATATGGATTTTTTTTTTGTTAATGTAATCTAAAATATCTTGACTGAGGTAACAGCAGCAAGAAAACATTTTGATTTTAAAAAAAGAACAAATATTTATTTTAACCCTGAATGAAAAATTTGATACTTACATTGTAAAATAGAATTATTAGGTACTGGTACATTATATACAGCTAAATTCTCCTGTATGAATATCAGTAACAGTAAAATTGAATGAGAATCAGAGGAGAGAGAAAGGAATAAATGAAATCTGGTATTGACCATCTAGCAGTACAAAACCAGGTGACCATCAAAGGTGAGCTCTGAGTCTGAGTGGGAGATAAGGGAATAAAGTCATATTAAGTAGCTCAATTTTTTTCTTTCCCCTTACTTTATGTGTTTGCAGAATTTATCAATTCATCATGAATATGATTTTATATGAGTAACAGAAATTGGTACATAAAATCATTATTCATTGATGCTAGATAAGAGATGACAGTACAGTTTCGTGGAAATCAGGAATTCAGAAAGCCTAGCAGCTCCTTGAAATACTATGGTAAGTATAATGTTGTAACTTCACTTGACAAAGTATAAACACTCATAAGAAAGTAAAACTGTATTCAGTTTTTTCTCCTCTCACCTCATCTCAAATAAATTTTACAATATGATTAGTATTTGACAATCCTATACCATTCAAACCTAGTTGAGTAGTTGTTATATGCATTCCTTCATTCCATTTCGTTTCCTGGAAGTGAATCAGTCCATCTTTCACTAATGTCTTGATGATAATCCTGACCTTCTTAAGCTTCTTAAATGCAACACAGCAAAGCAGGAGTTCATTATCATTCCTTTCTGCCCCTCTCAGGAAATCTGCGTTGATTCCCTGTTACATCTGGCCATACTGTTATCTTCTTTTCCTATCAAAACTTTAATCTTGGCATAATCCTTAGTTTTATGCTGTCCTGGTTTCAGCTGGAATAGAGTTTATTTTCTTCCTAGTAGCTGGTATCGTGTCATGATTTTAGGATGAGAATAGTGTTGATAATGCAATGATGTTAGTTTTTGCTAACAGAGGGCAAAGTTGGCCGGGGGCTGATCTCAGGAACTGTCTGGGCATCAGCTGGTGAGTGATGAGTGACTGCATTGTGCATCACTTGTTTTGTATACTCTAACCTGATTATTTTTTAAAGTATTATTGTCTTGACTGATGTTATCATTATTATTGTCATTATTTTCTTCCTTTTTCTGTTAAGACTGTCTTTGTCTTAACCCACAGGTTTTCTCACTTTTGCTTTTCCATCTCTCTCCCCCATCCCACTGGCAGCAGAGGAGTGGATGAGCTGCTGTGTGTGGCCGTCACTGGCTGAGGTTGAACTATGGCACATGACAATTAACATATTTACAGGCAATTTTCTTTCAGTAAAAATCCTTAGATTGAACATCAGACCAGTTGATTTGACTGTATTCAGTCTAACTTGACCGCCTCCTTTTATCTTCCACTTGATTTACTATAACTTTCTTTTCTCATTTCCTTCAATAATCACTTTTGACTTTTCTAGTTTTTCCAAAGTTCTGTTATTTTTTGTGTGATCTCATTTCATCACGAACAATAATCAACTTTCTTGTGTTTTTAAAGCCATGCATATCTTGTTCCATCTTAGTATCTGAACATATTTTTTTCTTTTTCTTTTTTTTTTCTTTTTCTTTTTTTTTTCTTTCTTGTTTTCTTTTTCTTTTTCTTGTTTTCTACTATTTTCTTTTCCAAAAGCCTGAAATCTCCTTGAAGTTTTCCAAACAGCAGCAATTACCTTTCCTTACAGGATCAAGTTCTGTCAAAATTGACCATTGCTGTGAATGAAATAAATACTGAAGGGAAGGAAAGTAGAGTCTAAGTAACAGAATAATCATGTTCTATTTAATTGAAGTCACACAAAATTTAAAATATAGTAGTTTCTTTTCACCTAATTATATATGCATTATTAATTTTTTCTTACTTTGTTTAAACTAAGTCATACTTTCTTCAGAGCAAAAGACAGCAAAAAGTTTCCTCACTCTACTGCATGAGTTTCCAGCAGACAGTGCAAAAGGCACTCAAAGGTACTAAATCAGACTATTCAAAGTGTCCCACACTCCCTGCTGTGGAGGGGAGTGAGTGAGCAGCTTTTGTGGGTGCCTGGAATTTGGCCAGGCACAACCCACTACAATTTCCCAGTATATTCCTTTTTGAGGGTCAACCTCGCACCTGAATCAACAAGGAAAATTACTTACAGATTTTTGATGGCAACACAGAATCACAGATTCATAGAATGGTTTGGGTTGGAGGGGATCCTAAAGACCACCTAGTTCCAAACTCCTTACCATGAGCAGGGCCATTTTCCGCTTGACCAGCTTGCAAAAAAGATCCACTTAACCTGGCCTTGACCAGGGATGAGGGATCCAGAATTTCTCTAGGCTCCTGTTCCAGTGACTCACTACCCTCACAATAAAAAATTTCTTCCCAATATTTTATCTAATCTAATCTAATCTAATCTAATCTAATCTAATCTAATCCTACCTTCTTTCTATTCATAACCATCACGCCTTGTCCTATCTCTACCTGCCCTTCTAAAATGTCACTCTCCAGCTTTCTTGTAGGTCCCCTTATTTTACTGGAGGGTGCTTTAAAGTCTTCTCAAAGCCTTCTCCTCTCCAAGCTGAACAGCTCCAGCTATCTCTGTCTTTCCTCATAGGAGAGGTGTTCCTGCCCTCTGATCATCTTCAAGGCTCTCCTCTGGAACTGCTTTATCAGGTCCATGTCCTTCCTCTGTTGTGGGCTCCAAAGGTGGATGCAGCATTCCAGGTGAGCAATCACATCTTCCTCTACCTGCTGGTTGAGAACCAAGTTCCATCTCTGGAAAATGTTCTTATATAATTGGAAAACATTATGGCTGTTGTTTGTGCTCCTTTCATGTCTCGGGAAAAATTGGCATCACACTGTACCTATGTAGACACTGAGTAGGTATATCTCATAAATAGAAATATCTTACAAAATCCAGGAGTTCAAAGAAAGTAGAAAAATATTAGCAGCCACCAAATGCATGCTCATAAGTGTATGTACATACTGGATAATGGCAGCTCTTTTTGCTTTTATTATTACTTTTAATAGTGATTGATATGGATTACTTCAAAACTTTGAGCAAGTAACATAATAAAATTGCACATAATAAAATTACATAATATTTTTGTGATGAAAGGTCCTTATTGTCACATATTGCAAAAAGACCTGTAATCTCTTCTGTAGTGTAAAAAAGGACATATTTCAGCAGGAAAAGTCTTTCTTCATAATGTACTATCTCATTTTCCCATCATTCAGAGTGCAGGTATTTTTATGCTACTAGTAATGGAAGATAGAAAACTTTTCTAAATCAACTACAGTCTCATCTGATCTTTGCAACACATTTCAGTAGGATTTAGAAAATTATTGGTATCTGAGACTGCAATAATAATTTGGATACATACATTCATAGTTCATATTTTTGACTGTCATTAGAAGTATTAATGCCTGTTATAATGAGAATAGAATGATAAGAAACTTCATCTCAAGTAGGTCATTGACAGACTGCAATGTGTGTCATCATAGTCTTAAATTTTGAGTCCAAGTCCTGCGAATTTAAAGCTCCTACTACAAGATTTAAGATATTTTGCTAGCAAGCAAGAGAAAGATACAGAGTTATGAAAGAGAAATATTTGTAGCAAGACAACAATATTACTGCATAAATGCAAATTTCTCTGCTTCTTGTATATTAAATATGTTTTCTGGAGACGGGCATAGTTAAAAACAGGAGGAGCAATCATTTCACAAGGTGACTGATCTCTCTTCTGTCACATTTGAAAGAAAAACAGTTAAAATTTGGTTTAAAACTATATTTGAAATGGACATAAACACATTTCTGACCCTGAGAATATTCTTTAGATACTCTTTCGCTCCCACTAAATTTCTTCAGGATAAAATATAAGGCCAAATGAGATTAGATGTAAATGCCATATACCTGCCATCGTAAAGAAACATTTCAGTTGATTGAATTTCTAATTCTGAAACACTCAACAGCCCACTAAACATTGGGAGGACTGGAGATGGAAAGGGGGGAGATTGTATGAAGTTAAACAGAATCATTCATCACTAAAACTTCGTTCCAAATGAAGAGCAGTTGAGAAGAGCTGCTCCAAAAGATCTTAAAAAATTTTAGTCAAAATCAACACATTTCCAATAAAATACTTCTTGATTTGTCTTTTACCTAAGATGTCACTTGGCAGGACAAGATTGGTCAGGAGAGCTATTTTGCTTTATTTCTAAAATCATTCTGAATAAAACATTTTAAGACATTACTTAACAGTTTTAGTTGCCTTCCCATCCCTGTCCAGTGTAGATTTTTGGTCTCACACCTTCAAAAATATATGATTTTTTTTGTAATATTTCCAAAGCTGGAAAAAATAGTGAGGTGCAATACTCCATTTGATACAAAACATTGTGTTCTAGATGTTTGAAGGATAAATGTGTAGGCTTTACTTGGTGCACTTATTCATTATGGTTCCTTCCTATTTGTGTGATATCTCTGTCCAACTTACATTGCCTGATAACTTCTCATTTGTTAAGCCATCCCTGGAGCCCAAAATTCTAATCATAGCTATCTTAATACAGCCGTCCAATCTGACTCCTATAATTTCGCTCAGAAACTGAAAAGAAATCCACAACTACATCTGAAATCTTCTGAAACAGCAGTAAACTTGCAAATACAAACAAGCTCAAAAAATAAAAGAGTATGCTATTCAATATTGTGGGATTGCTACCTTTACAACTGTATTTGGAAGAAAGTGAAAATGAGGAGGATGTGCAACATCAATGAAAACAATCAAAAACTGTCTTTACTAATATGTAAAGTTCTGGATCTGAAATATCTGGGAACTCATATTGTATGCTAAAAAGATGATCCAATACTTGAGAAGGTTACAAGGCAGAAGTGGGAGAAAAACAAAATCAGTTATCACACTTTTGCAGTGTCCATGGTTTAACCCCAGCCAGCCATGACGTCCCACTCAGCCACTGTCTTACTCCCCCACCAGCACAATTGGACAGAGAATGGGAAGGGAAAAAGGTAGAAAACTTGTCGGTTGAGGTAAATACAGTTTAATAGTGAAATCAGAAGCCATGTATGCAAACAAAACAAAACAAAACAAGGAATTAATTCACTGTTTCCCATGGGCAGGCAGGTATTTAATGATCTCCAGGACAGCAGGGCCCCATCACATGTAATGATTACTTGGAAAGACAAGCACCATCACCCTAAACATCCCCCTTGCCCTCCTTCTTCTGAAGGACCAATTTATAGTCTGGAATTTTCCTTTGGTCAGTTGGAATCAGAATCACCTGTCCTGGCTTTGTCTCCTCCCAACCTCCCATGCAGCCCCAAATTCCTCATCAGCCTGGCAGTACAAAAAGCAGAAAAGGCTTGCTTCTGCATAAGCCCTGCTCAGCAGTAAAAAAAGCATCCCTGCATAACCATCACTGTGTTCAGCACAAATCCAAAACATATTCCTATACCAGTCGCTCTGAAGAAAATTAACTCAATGCCAGCCAAAATCAGCACAGCAATTTTGTGGGAAATCTGTACAAGAAAATGTCTTTGGTGAGAGAAAAAGGAAAATTCAAATGTCGTAAGTCACATGGCAGGGAGATGTTTCCTTTGATAAAGCATAGTCTATATAGAGGAAGTGTGTTTAGAAGGTATAACTGTAAATGGAGGTAGGGAGCTACAGAAAGTAAAATTCAAAGAAAAAAAAAATTAGATACACATACTGAGAAAGTTAATTTCTCTGCTTATTTTTCTACACATGCTATTGGGTATACTGAAAAAGCCTGATGCAGTAATGATTGAATGCTTGGCATTTCCAAAAACATTTTTTGAAATACATCACTACAGAGCTGTGTAATAGGCAGAACTGCATTGGTGTTTTACCTACTAAAAGGTCAGCACTTCTTTTGCAGGCTTCTAATCTATTTTATGTCATTTTCAACTGGTGGTATGAACTGATTGCTTAAAGATATCCAGTTCCATACATAATTACTACTGTACAGTCAGCTCAGAAGCTGGAAGTAGCAGGGAATGTTGTCCTTGCTAGTAACTAGTAG
Source organism: Setophaga petechia (assembly GCA_024362935.1). NCBI lineage: Eukaryota > Metazoa > Chordata > Aves > Passeriformes > Parulidae > Setophaga > Setophaga petechia. Next base: position 18,864,633 of record JANCRA010000015.1, read on the forward strand.
ATAAGTTGATTTAATTTGATAAGTGTCCAAGGACAAAAAATGTATGAAATTTATTACAAAATTCAAGCTGCACCACAAGGAATTAATATGAGACAAACAATTCTTGAATACAGAGAACAAGAGAACTTATAAAGGTGTGCACATCTGCTGGGCTATGATCTTATTGGCATCACAGAGATGTGCTGGGATGGTTTCTGTGACGGGAGTGTAGGGAGATTGAGTGGATGAAGCCCTCCAAAAACTTCTAGAAGTGGTCTAACTTTCACCAGACTTGGTCCTCATAGGAAACTTTGACCACCTTGATTTCTGTAGAAGGGAAAAGACAGCCAAGTGTAAGCAGTCCAGGAGGTTTCTGAAAGGTGTTGAGGATAACCTCCTTCCCAAAAAAATAGAGGAGACAATAAGGAAAGGTTCTATGCAGGACCTTATTCTCTCCAAGAGGGGCTGGTAGGAATGTGAAGCTCAAGGGCAGCCTTTGCTGCAGTGACCATGAAGTGGTGGAGTTCAGTATCCTTAGGACAGGGAGGACAGCATGCAACAAGCTCAGTACCCTGGTATTCAGCTGCTCCTCTTTGAGGATCTGTTTTATAGGGTACCATGAGGTAGAGCCCTGGGGGAAGAGCAGCTCAAGAAAGATAGTTAATAAGCAAGGCTCATCTCCACTGTTGTATTTGGTAAGTTGTGGTAGTCTGGTGTGAAGCTCCCAGTGAATGCAGAAGGTGAAACATAACCCCCATTTTCCAAAGAAAAAACAAAAATAATGAGAAACTGCAGGACAGACAGTCTCACCTCTGTGACTGGCAAGGTCCTAGAACATATCCTCCAGGAATCTCTTGTTATGAAACAATATATATCACAATGCAGTAAGAAAGAGCAAGCTCAGAAAACTTCAAATTATGTTTCTATTTGTAAATTCTGGATAATAAAGATGGCACAATGGGAACTAAGGAGATGTTAGCACAAGCAGATTATAAATGAAAGAGAAAGTGGCTCTACCTGTCTAATTGAATTGTGTACAACCATTTCTGTTTATGTATTCATACACTCTTTATCACAGATTGAGAGATTATACCATTTATTTAAATAAGGGTTGATTTTGTTGAACCAACTGCAGTAAAGCTCTCCCAAAGAATTTACTTGAATTTATATGAATGGAATACTAATAGGAATATATTTCCTGAATTTATAGCTTATGTTTGCAGAGTAGCAGAGGGCTGTAGAGGAAAGGAAACATAGCTTGTTAGAAGCAAATATGCAGGATGATAGTTTAAAAACAACATCCCTTTTTTTTTAAGGGATATAAATCACATTTATAAAAATGCTCTATTATCAATTAGAGATCAGAATTACAAGATAGATATATGGAAGAGAAAGAAATACAGATGGGTCCATATAAAAAGCTTTAGGATCTGTGGGTTCTTCATGCTGACTGTGAAAGGAATAGAAACCATTCTTTTCTACTGATTACATTCATTTGTAAAGCCAAATTCCTCATTGTGTCCTCTTTTGGATACTTACAAATCTCACTGAAGTTGTATGACCTTTTTCTGTCACCATGCAGTAAAGTATCTCCTGAAAATTACAAAATGAAAGGTTGGGCTCACTGATCTTGGAGGTTTTTCCTACCCATGTTACTATGAAATATGTGGATCTAAAACAGGAGAATCTAATATTTTCTTCATTTCTTGCTCTCCAGTAACTCTCTGCAATGACCCAATAAATTATATATTAATTAAACTAATTTCTACATTCCTCACCAATAATTTCTGTTCTACTAAAATAAGTCTCTCTGCAGCAAACATAGTTTTATTGCTTTAGCAGAGTGCAGAAATTAAACTAATAATATTTTAAGAATATAATTCTAAAGTATGCCTTGAATATATCATACAATCATAGACAATTACTGGATCTCTATTCTCATTCAGAAAATTATCTCCTGAGACTCTTCCGCTTTGTGAAGACACTCTGATCTTTGCTTTTCAGGAAAGCCTATTATACACAGATTTGGAACTGAAGTTCTTTCATTGTCCCTTGTCACTTTTGTTGCTGTTGCTCTTGAAGATTTCATAGCATCTCATATGTCTTGTATAGATTGGAAATTTCAATATGTTTACTGATTTTTTACCATAAGCACAATATCCATGTTTACACAAGTATTTTATCATAAACATCAATAATAGTTATATGAATATTTAAATTTATTTCGTGAAAAAAATCTGGAAATAATTAAAGATGGTCATAGTACTACAAACAGATTCACTTACAAAGACAACCCCTGAAACAAAATTTAACATAGAAAATGGATGGAAGTTGAACTATATCTGTATTGACATTCTCCATTGCTTTGGATACGAGCACCCAAAAATGTAGCATGGAAGATACTGATACTGATTTCAATGGGCAAAAAGTCATTTGTGGTTCAGCATCTGATGGCATATGTCAACTTTAAAGGCAAAGAAAAACAAGTGAAGGAAGGGGAAAGGGGAAAAAAAAGGAAATAAGGAAGCGGAATTTTTTTTCTATCTGCTAGCTGGCAAAAGAAAAAAATAGATGGATTTCAAAAGTGTGTGCTTCAGAGCATCCTCTCCAGTGCAGCAGGTGGTTCCCTGAGTACTTCTTCACCACAGCCATGATGTTCCATCACCATATGCTCAGTTGCCTTATGGGTTACTTGAGCTCATTACATGAGTATCACTGCCTGGAGCACACTTTGATCAGCTGCAGGTGATGCACATGATAACTGAATATTACTGTGCAGATGTATATTTTGGATAATGCTTGTTGGTTATTTTAAATCACCACAGTTGACAAACCTTGCTTACTAAATTCTGCTTTCCTAGAATAAAGTAATATAAATAAAGATGTACAAAGTAAAGGGCAAAAACTGGGGACATGTTGAGGAAGAACAACCAATACTCACATCAGTGTCAATTGTTATCCACAAGAAACTCCTTGTAACAGACATGACAATGTCTGGAGTAAACGTGAAGGAAAATCCAGAAATGCTCTGTGTATGAACTACAAAGCTGTTTTCACAACAAAGCAGACAGGTTTTTTCTTTCTGCTTCATGTCTCATGTGTTTAGAAAAGTAATATTTTTGAGAACTTTTTTGCCCAATTTTTCTTTGTCTCTACTTGTTCTTTCCTCCTCTACTTCTGTTTCAGTCTGTGTTATTTCAAACTATTTCTTCACCCTCCTTTCCCCTGCTTTAACACCTTCACTAACACTGCTCCAGCTCTTCCCCTTTTTTTCCATTCTCATTTCTTTTGAATTCTTCCTTTTTGTTCACGCTTAATGTATGTATCCACATTCTGATACTCACACCTTTGTACTGTGCTTTAAGATTTTCCTCTGAAATGCCAAAGATTTCTTTTACTCTTTGCCTTAGAAAATCCTGCCTCCTTACGTTCCCTCCTCCCTGTCTGCTCTTTGGCCCCTCAACCATTTTCATCTTCATTCCCCTTGAAACATTGAGGAAAAACCGTGCCCTCAGCCATTCCTGTCTTTTTCCCTTCTTGAACATACCCCAGTATCAAAGGATGGGGCCACTCAATTTTTGAAGTAAATTGAGGATGTTCATGTTAGTGGAGTAAAAGCCAAGTAAGTTTAGACTTTGATGAGGTGAAAGAGCAGATACTAGTAGAAATGTGATGAATGTTTCTGGAAGGATAAAATGATACTTTTACTTTTTCAGTCTCTTTCATAGACAGTACAGGAATACAGCAAGACTCTTCAGCTAAATTTTATTTTGAAGTGAGAGAGGTAATATAAGTAATAGATAAGTTTGCTTTTTAATAAATCAGATTTTGAAGGTTAACAGCTAGTGTATCCCAATGGCCAACTTCCCAAGCCTTTGATTGCATTATTAGGTGAAGATGGAGAAAAAACCTGGTGGAATATGTTAAGAATACACTAAGAATGGTCTCTCAAGCAGCCAGTTTAGCTACCCTAGAGATATCAGTCTGCAGTACGGATTGCAAAAAAGCAGCATTGCCAGAACAAAAGCTGAAAATGCAGTTCTACAGGGACATATCACTCTACCTAAAGCAATTTATTAGTGCCCCTGAAATTTAGGCAAATAGCCTTTTAGGTTGTCCTCTTCTACACTGAGAGCCACAGAACTAGAAATAGAACACAGGTGATGTGCTGCTGCCCAGTACTGTAGATTTTCTCTAATGCTGTACCTCTCAGAAAAACACAGATATAGGACAACTGTTTTATATTGTTTTTATTTCCCTTTTAACAACCCTGGTAACCTACTCTCCCACTGCAGTTGCACCAGGTATGGAATCCATTTCTGAGCAGAATTTTGCGTGAAGTCTCAATTAAGCTCACTCAGCATTATGCACCTAACACGGGAGGTGTTTTTTCCTGTAGGTTTGTGAAAACAATTATTAGGCTGATTTTCATTCAGATGCAAACATGAAACCAGTCCAAATAGAATGGAAAACCTGTAGGCTGCCACTGGCAGACTGAGAAGAATTTGCAAAGCAGCCCCCTCTTGCCAGTGTACAGCAAGGGAGATGGTTAAAAGATGTTGAGGTTTGACAGTGTTGTGGTATTTCTCATTACTAAAGGTCACTGCTAAGTTAGTTCATCACCATTTTTTTTGAGAGAACTGCAGAAGGTTGTGTCAGGGAAAGAAAAGTATTATACTAGGAGACAAGAAATACTGCAATGCATTAGGCAGACAAAGAAAGCACTTAGTGATTTCAGAGGGGTTGCATGGATATAACCTGGGGCAGAGTTTGGCTCTGACTGTTCCATCTGCATATCACTTCCCAGTACCCAATGCACTAAGTGGTGGTCTGAGAAGCTTGTAAATCCAGAGTATCTCTACTGAAGACAACTGTCCCAAAACAAATCAAGGCAATCCAGAATGATGGTGCTGTAAATGAAATCACAGTCTGACTGACCTTAAGTATTTGCTCTGTCTCAGGTAACATTTTTTTTCAAGTCATCCTGATAAATAATTTTTCATCACAAAATCCAGCTTCACTGTTTTTGTGGGACTCTCTCCATTTTAAAAGAAAAAGACAGTCAAAGTTGCCATAGCCATTTTTGTAGGACAAGGATGTCATGCAAAAAGAAGGCAAATTTATCTCCTTTCTGTCATTTCATCAGGGAATCATTCATTTTTTGCTGATCACTTATTTAAAACCTTTTTGACATGTGGCTGTCTTTGAAAGGTTGACGTATTTCCCACACTTCCATCTCCAGATAACCTTCCTGGAATCCATCTCATTCCATTGTCTCTGACAATCTCAATTACAGTGCTTGTTGGTCCAGCAAGATAACGAAGGCAGCAAATGCAGCACTGCAAGTGTACTGCTGCTGTCAGTAGCATGGAGAGCTGAGCAGACAAAAAGCAAAATGAAATTTAACCTTTTACTCCTTAAATATAGCTTTTGAAACTAAATTTTAGATGGCTTAAATTCTGTCTCTGTAAACAAAAATTATTGACCTATTTGCCAAAGATGGTGGCAAGTTAAATAGAGCAAAGCATCTCTTATTTTGGCAGGTACAGTAACAGGTAGATCCATCAAGTCATTCCAGAAAACAAGTCAGTGGAAAGGATATCTCCACACCTGCTACTTCCATTACTAATGCTCTCAAATTGGTTTCACCAGCTTTCAGTGCTGCCACAGCTGGTGCTTCTTGTGCTGAATGTTTTAGTCTTTAGCAGCAAGAAGCCAGATGATGCTACTTATGCAATTTATATCCCTTGTGACATATACAATTAATGACAGGCCTTCTTTCCTCCCATTACTTTCATTCCTCTGAAGGACTACTCCAAATCTGAAGGACCTATTTCGTGTTTATTGTTATTAATCTGAATCACAGTTGCTTCAAGACAGGTCAATCAGAATCCTGTTGTATTAAGTGTCCCACATAAAGAATTTGATCCCTCTCACAGATTAAACACGATCCTTGGATTTTGAGCCTTTTTTTAATGTAACTCTCATTTTTTACATACAGATTCTTTCAGCTTTATCTAAATGCCAGCCATCAACTTCACTGCTGCTCAGCTGCATTCACTGGATTGGCCTTGGTGAAAAAGCTGCTAGATTCACACCCTTTGGAAGAGTAGATTTGCTTTTCTCCTTGTTTATAGACCACCAGGCATATGTGGTGTTTCAGGCTGTATCAATTACCATTCCAAAACTCAATTATATGCTGCTATATAATTAGCTGATGGATGCAGGTCATTACCCTATCATTGATATCGTAGTTCCTCTCCACTTCTTTGCTTTGCAAACACACAGGTGGAAAATGAAATGAAAGTTTTTTTGTATAGTCCCTAATCCACAAGTCCAAATATTTTTTTCCTTTGTTATATATTTCCCTGTGCCACATAAGTATAATCTTTCTTCATAAAAACAATGAATTCCACTTTTTTGAATTCCACTTTTTTACACCTGCATAAATTTCAATTCTAGTCTATTAAATCTGGTTAAGCTAATCCTGAATCACCTGGAAGGCAAACTTTGTGGACCATCCTAAGTCTCCTTTTACTAGTGCCCTTGATCATTAAGAATATCATTTAAGAACAGTTTCATGCTTCTGGATACAAAATTCATTCACTGAAAACTAGAATAATTTTGTGACCATAGGATAGGTAGGTAGTTTTAAGGTGAGACACTGTCCTCCCCAGAATCTAGCTAGGATCTTTATGCACCTGGGGAATATATTAATCTCTGATTTAACAAACTTGCAGCAGTCTCTTTTAGTGTCTGATATACAGACAAAGTATATACACACTGGAGAGGTTTGAGGAAAGAGACAATTCCAAAGAAAGAACTCCCCATTTTCTTAGTAGGGAAAGAAAACACACCAGCTATTATCCATCTGAGGCATGAAAAAAACTAAGCTAAAATCAAAAGGTTATTTACATAAAGAGTTTACAATCCAAAATCATAGCATATTTGTCAAATATTAACTAGAGACTTTATATGAAAAAAATTTGGATTATATGACTGTCACCAACATACTCATGAGATAAAATTCTTGTTATGACACGCTTGGACTAGAAAAGCTGGTCATAGACAATGCCACAGAAAATAAAAAATCTAGAGTACTGAGATACACAGCACCACTGCAAATCTCACTAATCTTAGAATAAACAGGAATTTAAAATGCCTTGGTCTGTATTGCATTAAGAATCACATTTGTATTGTCTCAGCTTGACCCTAGCAATATGAATCTTATCTATGCAAATGGAAATGGTTTCCCTGTGTTCATTATATCAACATGTTCATTATATCAAGAGTATTCTTTCTTGATGCTTCTTTTGTGTAAAATACTAAGACTCACATATTGAGGGCCTGAGAATTGAATCAGATAAGATTTTAAATGGTTTTGTATTTCTCCCACCTACACAATTCAAGAAATGTATTAAAATGCCCTTCAGTTATCTAACTTTTTACACTTTTAGCTATATTCTGTATGATCTTAGTAAACTCCTGCTTGATACAGCCACTGGCAGCAAGACAAGTACTTTCTTATAATCTACTTTCAACAAAATGAACATCAAGACTATTTGACTGTGTAGCAGCTGACATAAACTGCAAACAAGCATCTTACTTTTTTTGTAATTATATTCCTGAAAAAAACAAATTTATTGTAAAATATATCCATTTTTAAAATTTATTTTCTCCATATTCTGGGAAGCCTATTTCCTTCCTATTCAGACTGCCTAAGACACTATCTGAATATCGGATGAAAATCTGTGTACATCTTCAAAGTAGAATTTAATCTTGCTCTAGTTTGAATCTAATAAACAGGGAATATAAATATTTTAATCAATCACATTACTCAGTATACCTTCAGAAGTTCAGCTGAAACTAGGAGTCTTATTTTTTTGTTATATAAAAAATATTTTTCAAGTTTTTTCACATTTCTATTTATCATGAAATGGAAGTGGGAAATGAGACTTGCTGAACAAGTTGAAATTATAATTTATTAAGTGAGATTTAACAAGTCTACCTTTATACAAGATAATTACAGGTAAATATGAAGTTTAATTTGAAATTTTAAGCTCCCTTTATAAGCAGTAAGAGAAGATGAAGCTTGCTCAGCAAGAGGGTTTAGGTTACAGCTGGTGAGTGGCCTACAGTAGAGATTCCGCCCTCCACCACCTTTCTCCACAACTATAATAACAAAAGTACTAAATAATTTTTCCCCATTTTCCCAGTTATCTAACCTTTGAAAAATTAATTCCTCATATTTCAGGGTCTATACCCAGTACATACAGGGTATTTTTAGAAACCTTAAGAAGAGAAGGACAGAAGAATATGTTATTGCACTTTCAAGTTAGAGAAGGGAGAGTATAAAGAAAAGAAAACCAGGCTTTCCTATAGAGGCACAGTGGCAGAAAGAGAAGCAACAGAAACAAGTTATAACAAGGAAAATTATGGTTAGGTATAAGAGTAAATTGTTAATGATAAAGGTTCTTAAATATTGGAACAGGTACCCAGAAGGTGATGAAACCTTGTTTTGAGTGGAGGGGTCGGACTGGATGGCCTCCAAGTCTCCTTCCTGATTCTTGACACTTGATCCTCTGATTCTACTTGTACTCTTAAAAATGAAAATATCTTCCCATCATTAATCTTAGTATTTGTATGAATGAATATTGATTTTTAATTAGACATGAGACATAAACACTCAATTTTATTCCTTCCTATTTGCTCTTTTGACCAAAGATCTGTAGTCTCACATCTCACACATATACAGCAAGGGGCAATGTTGGTCCTGTGATTAGATGAAATTGTGAAAATTTTACATGATATATTGTACAAAAACATAAGGAACTGGAAAGAGTAGAAGTATCTCTATGGATAAGATTTTAGATATTTAACTATGTATACCAGACCATAACTTCTGCTCTGCAAGTTAGGATGCTGGTTCAATGGCTATAATTCTTGTATCTATTCAGCAGCTTATTTAAAATCTGACTATATTCAGATTTGAAGCCTGTATTCAGGCTTCATGTGCTTAAGAATGTCTTTTTTAATTAAAGTTCTTTGTAATTGAATTTTGAAGAGTAATAATACATCTTCCTTTATAAGACAAGGCTTTTCCCATCCACAAATTCCTTGTCAAAGGAAGACTGTTCATGACTTATTAATCTCAACTGGTCCCTGTCCTACTAACAGCTACAGAAGCAGAACATTTTAACCTCAGCGAGTGTGTGAGATCTACATTGTTGGGCAGGGTTTCCAGGTTCATAAGTAACAGAAATTGGTTACTTATGCAGGATTGTGTTTTGCATTAGGCACTGGATTTGATCAGTCCAGCTCACTTGTACAATATCAAAGTCCATGTATTTATGAGCATTTTCCTGACCTTCCCTTGCCTCCTGCCCCCAGGCAGCAATGGTATCAGCACCTGCCTGCTTTCAGCTAGATCTGAAGCCTTAGTTGTATTTATTAGGCATAACATATACTTTACTAGGTCTTAAATGAGAATCGTAATTTCAGCACAAGCATCCAGAGGCCTGAAATGGAGCAGGAAAACTGAACACTGGTAAGGCTTTATTAATGATAAAAATGTTCATTTACACCCTTAAGCAAATCTGGTAATTTTTACTCCATCAGAATCACACTTTCATATTTGCCTCTATATATTTGAATTTTTAAATAATTTCTAAACGTTACCAAGAAGGATATAAAATGTGTAAATATGAAAACAAATTTTGGAAAAAAATTGATTGGTTTTTAATTGGTAAAACTCAGCTAATTCAAATACCAATTTGTGAGTCATATAGTCCATGGTCTTGCTGCAGAGCTGGCTGTGTGGGGCCATGTGAGGTAATATGTTTTTGAGGCAGACACATGCAATGGTCATTTAAAATTTTAATGAGTAAACCTTTAAATGTCAGGTAAAATCCCCTGAAATTATTGAAACATATCCAAGCTACAGCTTCTCCCAAGACAAGACATTTGTACTCTGAATATACTGCATCTTAAAGAAAATCTGAGTCTACTACTACTTTGACAACTGATATACAAATTTCCTTTGAAGCACATCTCTGTCAACTGGTGTCCTGTTTTTATAACTAACCTTAGATCACTTAATAAATTTTAATAAACACATAATCAGTGTTATTAGATGAAGAGATTCCAAAGTTCACTATAATGAAAGGTCTGTTGACAAGAGAAGAAAAAATAAGATGCAACTCTGAAAGAGATTAAACAGAAAAAAGTAAAGAAATAATTCAGCTAGGAAAAGAACAAGTCTGGAAGGTATTAAATCACATAAAGTGTCTGATTGATCCTGACTTTCAATTCTCCTTTCAAAAAGAAAACTACAGTGAGGCATGCCTATCAGAGTTGAATTTAGACTGATAAAACCACGAAGTTACTTTGTTTTAAAAAGTATTGGAATTACGTGGGCTTCTAAACAAGTCAAGACATTTCCCTTTCCCGAGCAATGACAGGCATAAATAGCCCAAAAAATCAAGGAGACAAGAAGAAGTGAAGGAAGAAACAGGGAAAACATTTGTTGGAAAAAACATCCATGGCAAAACATTTTCAATATATTGGGCTATTGTTTGAAGTAGAGTTCAAGGAACTGACTGCGTGCAGGTAAGGGGTAGATGACAGCAAAGGAGAAATTCATCCACAAAAGCATGTGATAGATGTTGCAGTGCCAAAATCAAATACTTACAAGTACAAAATGAGAGAACTCAACAGTCTTGGCACCCCTAGTTCTTTTCCCTAGAGTAAATACATTATAATAGGTAATCACACATTGTATTTTTTTTCTTTACAAGACCCCTACCCCATTGAGTGAACAGAATGGATGGTGATCAATTAAAAAAGAACAGCTATTCAATGTTTTGTTTTATCCTCATTGTTCATTTTGTGGACTTATGCCTTATCTACTGCGCACTATTCAGAGGCTGCAATGAAGACAGAATTATTAATTTCCTCATGGGCTTTTCTCTGGCAGTCAGCTCCGTGATGCTCCACAAGCATTAATTTATCTTCACAAAGTGCAATGTGATGTGAGAGGTTACTGTTATCCCCACATTACAGAAAGCAAGCTGAACAGTGAGACAGCAGGAGACTGTTTGTTTACAGTATACGATTGAGGGTTTAGCAACCAATTTCTCAAATTACATAAAGTAACACTTTGCATGTTCAAGACAATATTCACACAGACTTCAGTTGTATCTGAGAATAGCCAGAGCACAGACCAACAAAAATCAGAAAATGAGACACCAGTGCTTAGCCTCTTCTATGATAACAGCAAACTGGACCTCTACAGCAGGGACAAAATCCAAATACCTGTTTAATTCACATCCCAAATAGCATCAAAAAATAGATCGTATGTAAAGCATTCCATAGGTCATACTTAAGTATAAAAGAGATCATAAGGAGAGCATCCCAGATTCACATTCCCAGCAAGTCCAGATAATGCTCTGAATAAAGCATGGGCTTCTATGGAAGATGACCTAAGTGGCCATTGAATCAAAGTGTCTATGTATTTATGAGATAATTTGGAAGTTAAGTTACTGGGTAATATGTAATTTTGTGAATTCACAATGCTTAGTTTTCAACTGTGACATTGCCTTTTAAAGTAGGGCAAATAGTCATTTCTATGGTAGCCGCTGTATTTTGAATAATTTTAAATAATTTTAAAAGGAAACAAACAGAAGCTTTTCAACACGATGATACCACATTGTCCTTTCACAGACCTAGGAGGTCTGCCTGGTTTTTGGCCGTTACCACTCACGGTGTAAGTGCTCACAGAGGAATATTGATTAAGGGAATGAGTCAGATTTACTCTGCTTATCACAGATCTGAAATCTGCCAATCTTACTGCCTTACCCATCCCAGGAACAATGAAATGACCACATACCCTCATAAGTGTATTGAATTATCTTCACAATGAATCAGTGACTTCTTTCTTTGGTTTGGTCCCAACAGGATAACCTGAAGACCATACGTGATGAAGACTTCAGCCCTCGTCAGCCTTAGCTCAGAATTCCATAGAGTGTCAGCCTTAAGTCCTGCTTAATCCCGTCAGCCTGGCACTGGAAAATGATAATTTTTGATGTGATTATCCAATGTTGGACTAGGCTCATTAAGAACAGAACCTTCTAAGATTTAGCTGCTTGAATTTTCATTTTTCTTTGTGGGCTGTTTACCACTGTGCAAACCAGGATCTTATCTTATAATAATTAATATTATTATCACATTTCATGTAAATTGAGACCTATCAACAGAGAAAATTTAATTTAAATTATTAAAGTCTGGTGAAAAATTACAGCTGAAAAGATATTTTTATGATAAAATCATGCAGCTCTAACATTAGATATTGCTGCTTATCCTGATTTTAATACACTTTCAACAGCAAAAGAAGTGATAGCAGACATTAATCAAATTTTAAATACAATAAGCAGAAGTGAGGTAATAGTTCTAGAAAACTTCTGAAAGATATTGTTCAAATGCTCTCTGTCCCATAAACACCCATTATTCTAAATTGTGAAAGTATAGTTTTAGTATAACCTGGATGCTAACATACTTTTTGCAATCAAATAGAAAAGAATTTTCAACATTGTAGCAGCAAATTTGTATCCTCTTTGTCCTAATACCATGTTAAAAGGAAAGTTTTCTCTGGTCTCTCTGTTAACTAAGGAGCATCAGCCGGATCTGTACAAATACAATTTTAGAAGTGGTCTCTAATGACCAGGGTAAACATGTCTGAAATTATTTCATAGTCAGCTCTTCCCTTCCACTTCTCCAAAACACATGAAAAGGAAAAGCTGTTAAAAGTGTATTCAAAAGTGGAGTTCTATAATCAAGATCCCAGAAAAAGTAAAGGAAGAGTTGGCAAACTGAACTACAAAACCACTATTAATAACTGCAGAACATATCTAGTCTTAGACATCTAGAACACTTAGGCAGTCCCCTTCACTTCTCCTTATCCAAGGATGCAAATTATCCTTAGCTCTAAATTTTTAAGCAGCACTACTTTTAAGAGTATCTTACTTGTGCTGATGATTATATATGAAAAGAGAGCATAAGATAAAATCTTGCATTTAGTGCACTTGTGCATCAAGCTAATCCAGAGTCACATCCAACCTTAGCTAACATGCAGATGGGTAATGTGCATGTCAGATTTTTTCTCGTTCTGTCATCTCCTCTATATAAGCCCTTTAAGTGTGAATATTACAAAGCTGAAAACATGTCTAGAAGTCAAATATAGTGTTAAGGGTTCTTTTTTTTTTTTTTTGAATGGGCATGAAGCTACATGTTGTTCTCCAGATGCAAAAGGGAAAAAAACAAACAACTTAGCGATACTTTTACAATTATTTAAAGAGAAGGATCACACTATGTTCAGTGGTTGTTTTCAAAGTAAATCAGTAATAAAGTCAGACTAATAATTTTATTCTGTGTTTCCCCAGTGATCATTTGTACCTGAATTCCACTGTAAAAGATCATGCATTCATCTGCATTTCATACTGACACCTTCTACTCTGAATAGCAACTAAGACCAGTATCAATATATTTCTGATCACATCCCAAACTGACCAAAGTTTCCTGTTTCAAAAATATCTGCGTGAAATTTAGTATAAAAAGCAGGATATGACAGCCAGGTATATTTATAGCAGCTTTTCTTTGGATGAGTTACTCTCAGGTGAATGTATCTTGCACTTGTGTCCTTTATTGACTTTTTTGTATATATGAATGAGATGGGAAGAGTTTAAAAAACTTTTAATTTCTCAACTACTTTGCAATGTTGAAAAAGCAAGTCATAGTTGGCTTACATGTAATCAGAAGAGATTTTTGAATGTGAATTTCACAGTGAGAAAGTAGTAGTTAAGTGCAATTCTCTCCTCTGCTGGCACTGGTGAATGCCCAGGGAGACTCCCCCTTCAGTGTGGGGTCAGAAGTAACAAGTGTACTCATTCACTTAAAACTCTCTTCTTTCTCACTGTAGACTATTGATCTTCAAATGTTTCAGGGAAAAATCCTTACTCAAAATCTAGTCTCTGAAGTAACTTCTTTCCAGAAAAAGAGCACCCAAAAATAGTGTGTAATTTATTTCATTAGAGGAAATACATAACAGAATCCTCAGTATTATGAATAATACTTTCATATGCCCTATAACATTTTACAAGTCTTTTCCACACTTTTGAACAGAAAAAAATATATATTTTATAATTTTTAAGATAAAACTCATAATATTTTTTCACAACTTCTCTTCCTCATTAACTTCTGCAAACCAAGATGTTTCTTTCAAATGAGACTTCAAATTGCAAGTACTTTGCTAAGAAATGTTTCTCTCTGCTCTACATTGACATGACGTTTCTAATAGAAAATGCTGACAATCTTTTCAACCATTCTATTCCTCTGCAGTAGAACATAATACTCTGTCCTTCGGTGATAATTGAGATAATACACCAAATCACTCCAAATTAACTGGTGTTGCACACATTATCACAGAATTGATGTGACAGAAATAGTAGTAGACATACACTGATGTACAGCTAGAACAAACTATTGAGAAACCATACTAAATTCTTCAAATAATGGAGTTTAGATTTTTTTTTTTGCATGGATTATTAGAACAATATGTTTTTGTAAAGAATTGTCTCAGCTTGTACTGGATTCTATTTTGTTTCATTTTATAGTCATAACTTAGTCTAATCTGCCTCTTGTATTTCATTGCCTACGAAAGTTTAATTTTTCTTTTTACTCTTAAATAGAATAAACTCAGCAGCAAGTAAAGCTAAAGGAGGCCTATTCTTAACCTCAGTATTATAGCCTACAAAAGATGTCATGGCAAAAAAACTGAAGTTGTCAAACTAAAGCAGAGCACAGATTTAGCTTAGAAACCTTCCCAATGCTTAGTGCAGTGACTAACATCAACATATGCAGAAGCCCACATCTGTATCTTACCCCTGCATCATCTTACTGGCTGCTTTCATCAAGATCTGCTGGGGTTTGATCTTGACCAGGAATTCCATTTTGGCTGTAAGAAATATATTTGCAATTTATATTTTGTTAAAACAAATTTATCAAATCAAATGCTCAAGCAAAGCTCTAATATCAATAAATTAAAAATCAGAATAAAACATAGATTTCTATATCAGTTCTTCTTTTATGAGCATCTTTAAAGCTCAGAACATCACATTAACCCATTCAATCATCCATGCTATGGCATAGCTCTATATTTCCTTCCAGAAAGATAGTTTATGGTTTGAGAAACCTTTTCCTTCACAAAATGAACAAGGACACAAGAAACCTAATACATCTCTCATTGAAAAATAGCATTCCTATTAAGAAGATAAGTGGTGTCATTTTTGAAAACTAATCCATATTTCTCTTGTAAAAAAATATTTAGTCCTTCAGAAGAAAGGAAGGGCCAGGTTCGCTGACATACCCTGTCCTTCCTGTCATCAGGTTTTCTACCCTTTTCTCTGCTGAGTTCCAAGCTGTCGTGACTGTGTGAAGCTGATGTCAAGAGAGTGTGGCATGAGCTGTTCCAAAGTCAACGTGATATCCTAAAGCGTGGGAAAAGAGGGGGGGAAATACGTGTAATAAGCATGTTGTTCTGCATTTTCCATAACAACCCTGTGCTGCTGTACAGATAGGCCAAGACACATGGCAGTCCTAATCAAGATTTTTTGTATTAGAGGAGCTTTCCAAAGTCAGCTAGGAAACTTTACAATACACTCCCAAAATCTAAAGTACATTCGGTTATTGGGGTTTTCTTTCTATTTGGGTTTTAATACAGATTTATATGTAAATATTAAACTTTTCAGTTTATCTCCTTTATATTTATTCCTCTTCTTGTATTTCAAACCAGTTTTGTAGAATTAAATAAAAAACATACACCTGGAAGTACAACTGCTGTTACTCTGGTGATGTCTTGAGAGTCCAAGACTAATCATCTTTTCTTATAGAAACAAAGACCAGTGTTTTACAATACTTCCCATGACCTCTTTCATGTGCATTCATGTTTCTTTTCTTTCCACTGTGAATTTTTCCTTATATTTAAATGGATTTTTTTCTTGTTGCAATATGTAACTGTAGTCTCTGCCTTAACACAGTGTACATTGGAAATGACTCTTCTCTAAGAAACACCATAGACAATGAAAGACTGAAATTTGATGCTTCCTTAGCCTTCACTTTTCCATCCAGTTCAATCAGGCTGTCTTCAGATGTCCTAGAAGTCTCAGTGGTTCTCCACTGAATTAATTCCAGTTTAAATATTTCTCTTTTGCACCAAAAGCACTAGACATGATAAAACTATTTTGAACTAAACACAATATTCAAGATGAAGGCTACTAAGTGCCAAGTAGAAGGGAATCAATGTTTTACTTTATTTCATTCCATTCTCTTGGTAATGCAGTCCAACATGTGATTACTTTTCATCAGCATAAGGCGAAACTAGTGACTTATTTTCAATTTTTATCCCCATGACCCTCAAGACCTTTTCTCCAGAAATATAATCTATCAAGTCTTTGGTACACCTGTGTTAGTGTAAGGGATTTATTTTATCCCAGGCACTGGGGTCTTTGATATTCATCCTTGCTGAACCTTGTCCAGTTCCAGCTTGCCCATCCCTTCATCTTCTCAAGGACCATCTGACAGCCTTTGCCTCCAGAGAATCATTGTCTCCCCTCAGTGTGGTGTGTCTGTGTATGCTGAATTCCCTCCCAGGATCCTGATCATCCCTGAATGTGTTAGATATTAGTGACCCAGTCCCATTCTTTGTGAAACCCTCATAAATAGCTGTCAGTCAGACTTGAGTCATTGATCATTGTTTTCTGAGCTAAATAATGCAGTGAATTACCTCATTAAATGGTTTATGATTTTCTATGATGTGCAAGGAGAAGAGTATTTTCAGACTGTGTAAAACTGTTTTAGGGAGATTGTGGTGATGTGGAAGTTTCCTTATGTGAAGTTTCCCTATGGTGGGTATGGGAGGGCTCAAGAGCACTGAGAAGGAACAAGCATGGAAAAAAGGGTTATATAGAAGCCAGTCAAGGATGAACAGGCTGCCTGTCAGTATACTTTCTGTTTAAACCATGCATTTATCATATCCACATTAAATCATGTTTCTAAATATTTTCTCTGATTTTACTCCATGTTCCAAGTGGGTAAATGTTAATGATAACAAACTTCTAGTTGAATGGGAAAAAAAAAAAAATAAGTGGCCTGACTACAAGCAACTGAAGTGGAAATACAAAGCTCAGGGGCTTGTAGATCCAAGTACCAGCATCTAGAGCCTAAGGATTTAGGAGTTACCCATTTATTCAGTGGGTAACCCACTCAGATGCTGGAGAGATGCAAACTGTGTAAGTTTTTGTGATGTCTGACTACCAGCACTTGGAGTGGGACTACAGTTTCCAGGGGTTCATAGGTCCCACAGGAGACCAGGAAACATAGGATTCAGTATACCTCAAGTCTTCAGGACCATCTACTGCAGTAATACATAGCAACTGTCTATATATTTCACTGATGACTTCAATGTTAATCCATCAGAATGGAGGGACAGGGATGAGGCCTCCCATGGTGTTCATGTTTATGAGATTGCTGTGTGCAGTCATGTGTGTGCTGGAGCAGGTGGTGTTCAGGCTGTGTTACACCGTGTGGCTGCTGTGTGCCTGTGTTGGGTGTGTGGGTGTACACCCTTTTGGAGGACACACTCAGCCTTGCTGCTAGCTGGACATAGAGCTACTGGTGACACAGAACTGCTGCAGCCTCAATCGGTCAGGCTGGATGATTCAGCAACTTTCTACAGTATCAGTAAAATTACTGAACAGTTCAGTAAAATTTTACAGTTCAGTAAAATTACTGAACACTGGTTTGCCTGACCACTCTTTTCCCCCTCCATTTTCCTCCTTGCCTTTCTTGGAGGATGACATGAAACTTGCTTTTCCAATTATTTGGGAACCCTCTGAGTGTCCATGACCCTTCAAAGTTTTAAGAGAGACCTCCCAATGTCATCAGCCAGCTCTACTAGGCCACTCCAGAGCATGCAGCTTGATCTCAGGGACTTGTGTACATGAAATTAGACCTGGCACCTGACACCTTCCTCACCACTGCAAGTAGCATGTTTTCCTCAAACTGTGCAACTACATGCAGAGATTTGGGAGGCCTGAAAGGAATCCTTGTCAGTAAAGACCAAGTAAAAGAAGGCAGTAGATGCACTTCTCATTGGCACTACACCACCAAAGCCATTTAGGAGCAGGCCCACATTTTGGTTGATGTTTCCTCTGGTTCACTGTATATGTAAGTGCTTCTAGTCACCCTTCACATGCTAGATTTTGCTCTGCTTATTTGCAAGCAGAATATTTTAAATGGATTGACAGTCATGCTTTGTAGGTAACAATGTAAATGTTTGTAATAGAAAAAGCCCAAGTACAGTTTTAACTCCAATTATTCTGGGTTTTTTGGGGTGTTTTTTGGGTTTTTTTTGGTTTTTCTTTTTAATTCTGCCAACAGATATTCGATTTCTAATGCTTGGACATGTCCAGAGCCCAATAAATGTGCTCAAACTCAATTATTTTCTTACATGCAAAGAAATAATACAGGACTCTGCACGATGTCATAGAGCTAACTTAGCCAGGGATAAAACAGAGAGTGAAGTGATATTTTGGTTCAAAAGGACAACTGGGCCAGTATTTGGAAGACAGGTATTTTAAAAATTACTGAACACTAATCACTGTAGACTCAGGAAATCCTGTGTGCTGAGAACAGTTAGAGAGAAGCTCTCATGTATGTTTGATCTCTTCTTATTTCTCCCCAGCTTTTACTTAAGACTACTATTGTGATGCTGAACTGGACAGATCCTGGGTCTGGACTGGTGTGCACTTCTTTATGTTGCAGGTTTATATAATCCATCCCTAGAATTATATTCAATTTTTTGCCTACCAACAGTGAGCAGCTCTTAGCATCCTCAGAGCGCTAACACAGCAATATTTCCCCATTCAGTAATTAATTTTCACAGTTCTGATTTGTGAACAGAATTGCACTCATCCTCTTTTAATCGTCCTGACTGTATAGGACAGAATAGAAAAGATGAATGAAGGATAAAATCTGCAATCTGATTTTGAATATATGCAAGAATCAGATGTTTAGAGTAAAAATATGCAGGGTTTGGATAATGTTTTCAGATTTTCAGATTCGTAAGATTGCATTTCTAAGAATAAAAATGTGTCAAAAAGATACTAAACCTATAATAAGTGTTTATAGAAAAATCCGATTACTTAACAGATTATACATCAAATGTTTTTTGAAAGGCCTATGTAATGTGCTTTCTTTGGTATTGTCTTCTTCTTAACTTCCTGAAATATTTTTTCTATTGTTTGTTAATGAAGATGGTCTCATGAAATAAATGCATCTTTATAAAGGAAAAACCTTTCAATATTCAGGAGTTTCTGAATAAAAATGTTAAATAATTAATGAACTATTCAAACTAATGTTTGCAAATATATTAGTAGTAAGTTCTGATGTAGTGCACTCTCAGATATCTGATTAAGGCAACCTAGAATTCTTTGCAGTGATCTCAGTTTACCATTGGATTACAAGAGCTTTTGCACATTGACTCCTTGAATCTGTTACTTGGAAATTCTATTTTATCTTTGACTATTGAAATCGAAAAGCTGAAGTAAGAGAAGTATGTGTCTCCTATCAGTTAAGAATGACATAAGCAGTTATCTTTACATAGGAGGTTAAACTGTTGGATTCTACAAGATTTTTAGGTGAACCTTCTTTAAGCAGTAGATAAAGAAAATTAAGGAAATCAATGTGTAAATGAGCAAAATATTGTGAAAGCATATAGAGATAAAATTCATCCAATCTATAACCTGTACTGAAATGAGATCATGGGAAGTATTTATGTTTTGCTATTTTTCCCTATTTTGTCCTCAGTTCAGGAAAAAATTCTTTGGGTTTTGCAGTTTTTTTCTCCTATAGTGAACAGCCACATCTTCCAGTCTTTCAGAAAGCTCTATGCTCATTTCTAGGGCTTCAACATGAGCAAAGCAAGCAAACACATTCAAAATTGTAACACTTTCATTTGTCTAGGAATAGAAAAGGTGTCTTGGGAAATACAATTGAAAACACCATTTCACAGTTCTGATGTGAATTTGTGTGCTACTTTGCATGCATTCTCACACGGTTTTGGGACTCACAGCAAGATTGTGCTCTGCTTATTTGCAAGCAGAATATTTAAAATAGATTGACAGTCATGCTTTGTAGGTAACAATGTAAATGTTTGTAATAGAAAAAGCCCGAGTACATGCCTGTACAATATCTCACAACAGCAAAGATCAGAGCATGCTGATGTATGCATTTAAAATATTCTTTCATTGTGCCAGATGCTGATGCTGACTGATTCATCGCAGAGAGAAAAAAATAAAAAGAAAAGAAATAACACACTGTCCCAAATTCATAGACCTTGGACATATCGTGTCTTAGCAGTCCCAGTAGTAAATTTGCAGAAAATAGCACAAATGCTGTCTTACAAGGAATCTGTGGGCACTTATTATGCCTTGAATGAGAATTAAATGCCACTTGCTGTAATCTAATATACCTCAGAAAAAAATAGCTCTTAGGAAGTATCTCCATGAGCCAGAGATAAAAGTTATCATTAGATGCAGGCTGTATCAACCTTCAGTTAAAGAATGGGCTTTCCCAGAAGCAGAGATTACTTTCCCTTCACCCCTTTTCAAAAATCCTTATCATGGTTAGACATATATCAAAATAACAAGGAAATACTTTCCATAGATTTGAGGATTTGTTAAAGAAATAGCAGGCTGCAAAATTTCACAGATTGAAGTTTCACAAAGCATAGTTAAAATCTGTGTCTGTCCATATGAAAAAAAAAAAAAAAAAGAAAAACAACAAAAAACCCCCCAAACCCAGCAACAAGACATTTCTATCTCAATAATAGCTTTCAAGTGATCAAGACCTATATCTTTATGTTCACATCATTTTGAAACAGAAGCAGAGATTGAGTTCCATTATTTACTACAAAAAAACCAAACAGTGGAAAAAAGGAATGTTGTCTGTACTGGATCAGTCTTGCACTGAACACTGTGCTATAGAATTTAATTTATCTTAGATCAATAGTTTCATTTGAACTTTCTCAAAGGCTGCAGCTCTTTTCTCTGTGTTTTTGTGAACCTGTTTCTAAACTAATTATGTGGGACATTTTGCCACAATCCTAAAATAAGGTCTCTTACAATCAACATCAGGATCTGGGTGAAATATCATGGCTGTTGCCTTTCTTGTTCTACAAGTAATCTAATATGATTCTGATTTATTCTTATCTTATAGGAAACTTACTAAAGAAGGGCATGGTAAATGTACAAGAAAAGCCTGCTGTGACAGTTCTAGCTTATTTGGTTAGCATCTATGAATAAATAAACAGCTGAGCTGGTGCCACCTTTTATAGCTATTCTTTTTCTCAGCTGGATGTTAAAAGATTATCTCTTTTCTCAGAGCTGTTCTTTTTTATGTGCTCTAGACCTGAATTAACAGGTCATTATTTCATGGGGTATTTTCAGGCTGATGTTGCAATACAGTAATTGCACAGGCCAGCATGCACATTTCAAAGGTTTTATTTTGGGTGTTTTGCCTTGACTGTGATGTGACATGAGCACAATATTACTATAAATAAAAGTGCAGAGCCATTACTGATAAATGAAACAATTTGGATGATGCAGACGTTGAAAAAAGATGTAAAGTGGTCGTTGTTTATTGTTCCATTGGAATGCCCTCTAATCTGGGCTTAACAACTGAGGTTTCAGTAGACACCAATCAGTAAGACTTCTGTTTAGCTTTCATATTTATAAGTGAGAGATGAACTTAATTTAAACAGTTGCATTTTGTCAGGAATTCTGATACAAAATGAAAATCAGAACGAAATAAGCAAGACAGAGCATGAGAACATTATGCCTGAAGGGCAATGCATATGTTAATTAATTTTAAAAGCGTTTCTAAGTCTAATTATTTCTATTAAGGGGTCCTGCTCATCAGTAAAATAAAAATAGCAATTATCAGTAAAGACATTTCATGATTATAAATGGTGAGTCAGGGAATCTCCCTCAAAACTGAGTGAACAAATAGTGCAGAATGAAACCATACCCTATGCAATCCTTAAATTCAAACTGGGATTTCAAGTAGGCCTAAGAGAAACAGAACCATTCCTGTCAAGTATTCCCCTGCAAGCTTCAACAGGACTCAGGACCCAACAGGATTTTAGCCCATTATAATTTTAGGTCGATAAACCAGTGGATGTTTATGAAGAAACTAGAAAAGTGTGGGGATTTTTTGGATGGTTGGTTGGGATTTTTTCATTTGTTTTGTGTTTTGTTGAGCTTTTTTATTTGGTTGGTTGGTGGTTGGTTGGTTTTAGGGTGGTTTTAGGGTGGTTGGTTGGTTTTGGGGTGGTTGGTTGGTTTTGGGGTGGTTTTTTTGTTTGTTTGTTTGTTTTGGGGGGTTTTATTTGTGGGCCAGGGGAAATACTGTCTGGATATTATACGATGAGCAGCTTTAGGACAGTAACATCTCAACCATTGTTACTATTTCTCTTCCACTACTGAAAAGACAGTGCATTTTGGATATAAAGGAGGAAGATGTAAGTTTTCTTCAGGAATGATAGCAAGCTGAGAAATGCTGAAAATTCATAAAGGAAGATAGCAGTGAACCAATTAGCTAAAATATTATTATTTTATTCAGTATCCTTAAGTCTTCCAATAATCCCTTCTTCCAAGTTGTCACATATACTTGTTCCACTGTGAAATAAATACATTCACTGAACATTCATATTTGTATTGATTTAATACTTCTTCAAAGTAGTGAATAATAATAATAATAATAATAATAATAATAATAATAATAATAATAATAATAATAATAATAATATCCTCCTAGACTGGGGTGGAACAGTAGTTTTGATTGTTGGCCTGTAGATCTGTTTGGGGTTTTTAAATTGCTTTTACCCAGGGTTGTTTAAAACAGCACTATTACAAAAAAGGTAAAAGGTAAAAGAGTACAGACATTTCTAGATTTTCTGGGCTCATCTACCGGTACTAGAGCCTAGGGATGAGTCCTTCAACAATAAACAGTGTGTTCTAGACGGATAAAGCAGAAGGAAGCAGATATCCTCACTTTTTAGTAACATTTTGGGTTTAGCTGATGTGAGCTACTGAGTAAACCTGTTCACAGTAGTGCATGAATTCACTTTTCACTGGATATGAACATATATGATACTTGCTGAAGCAGTTTTGGAAAGGAACCTTAATTCTCATTAATTCTCTTTTGGTGACAAGTATCTTTCTTTGGAATTGTGATTGCTTTCATGAATTTGAAACTGTACCCAAATGTACCTTCATGTGAAATATACGTGTTTTTATGTGAAATAATTTTTTGTTTTTACAATAAAGATCTATTAATTTTAGCACAGAATGTTTGACTCATTATGGCAAACTTAGAGATTTCATTATTTTCTTTTCACCCTCAAGAAGAAAGGACCAAAACAAGATTTTCGACAATTACCAGGGAACTAGAAAACAAGAAATATCAATTCTCTTTTGGCCTCCTGCTTATCATTGGAAGAAAATATGCAACAAGGTCCAGCTGAGTAAAAGACATCACACAGACAGTCCTGGTTATTTAGTCCTGGTTTATCCTGAGAAGATATTTATTATCTATTTTATATATTTTTACTTATTATTTCGGTATATTAAAATGACTTATTTGACTACTGTCACCAGCACTATGTCCAAAAATGTAGGTTGAACCATGCTAGAGTGGTTATGGGTCCTCTTAATTTCTAGGTATGGAAAGATGAAAATTATTTCTTTTTAAGCTGTCAAGAATGCACCAGGTCTTCTCAAAAATGTCATCACCCCACTGCCTACATACCCTGGAGACTATTTAACAGTGCAGGGAGGAGAAAGTAATAGAATATTGCATTAATTGTTCTTGCTGTTATTCAACCATGAGGAAGTCTGAAACACCTCAAAAGATATGACTGGTCCCAGTTGAATAATACTGTAGTTTTACTAGTAAGAGCTAAGGCAAGGAGCCAAAAAAGACATGAGCATTCTCAAATCAGAAGGATCTAAAATTGAAATTAGAGAGTAGACAAAAAGCAGGCTAGCAGCCAGAAGCTCACACAGAAATGTTTCCAGGTCTTGTACAATCGTGTCCTATCTGCTATATACTATATATTTATGTATAACATTTTATTTAATCTCAACAGTCTTTCAAAAAAAAAATCCTGTTGAAAAATAATTAAAGCGAAATACCATAAAACCTTGCTTCATTTAAACCGTCTTTTAAGATTTTTTCAGTCTTTTGTGAAGAAAGGTATGCATTTATTTACCTGTCAAACTGCAGGAGCTGGTTTGCAATAAGATAGACTTGAATGAGATGAAGCAATTGATGAAGGGAAAAGGTCAATTTCTTTATAATATTATCAACAGAAAGAAGCAAGAACAAAGAAAATTAAGGTTATGTCACATAGCAAATAAAATTTTAAAGTGAACATTTTAATATAAGGCTAGTAAAAAAAGGGTATATTAAGGTGTGCTTAACATTATTTTCTGTGTTATTATTTTTAAGGCACAGCAGTACTTCAGCATTGTGTTTGAGGTACTGGCCTACAACATTTGACCACACTTACAGTACAAGTGTAAAATCAATTTTCTGCACTGCCATTTATCTCGGTACTGATTTTAGCTGGCTCTCTAACAGAATGACTCTACTGGAGAGGTTATTTTACTTCAGAGTGGCATTTCAGAAGCCTTAAATGGTCTGAAGAGGTGGCATGTGACCTTTAGGAATATTTTTAACTCTGCTTTCCTCTGAAGAAGAATTATTTAACCCTGTGTGATTATATGAACTTAAGTCCCTCATGCTTCCCTTTGTGCATCTCAAAATATGTCTGGCATTGACTTGTTTCATTATAACTAACTGTTGACCATACTGAATTTTTTAGCAGAAGCTGAGGATAAAAACTAGATTGAAGGTACTTATCTGCTGCTTTTTTGACATTTTGAGAAGCTTAATTATTTTCATTTATAAGTGTGCAAGTCACATATCTGGATACTCAAACTTTATGATATTTTTGTCACTATTACAAATATAGTGCTGGTGTCTGTCCAAATGAAATTAAAACAGAGGTCTGGAATTGCAGAGGTTGCTGATAAATAACTCTAGTTTAGAACAAAAAGGAAGAAATTAGAAATTCTATGCTATATCAATCAAAACAATCACCAGTCCTTTAGTTTACCTACTCAGACAAATAAGTGGCTCAAAAATAAATTCAGATCATGAAAAATGTCTTAAAACACCTGATAACACTACAGATCAATATCTAATTAACCCTGAGCAATGCTGTATTACAAAATTGGCTTCCTAGCAAAATATAATGGACAGCAAAACAAAAAGAAATAGAAGCAAGTACTAGGTGCATATGATTAAGTGAGAGAAATATAAAGGAAGAAAATATGTCATCATGCACAAATTTTGTTAATAACTGGGTTAAAAACCACCAGTTTTGACAAAAGGAAGTATTGAAGACTTAAAATTAATGTAGAATTTTACAATTCTCACAACCATGTGAGAATTGCTAAGAATTCCTTAAAGTATTCCCCTTAAAGTATTCCCTTTGCACCTTTCGATACAGAAGAAATGAAAACTGTAACAAATAGGAGAGCTAAAGAAAAGTCTCTTTCCAGAAGTGTAACTACAGATCTAGTAGGTTTTAGTATAAACAGTTCCTAGTTGAATTCTCAGTTTTATCAGACTACAGCAAAATCCATAGATGCCCTGATGTGATAGAACCAAAAGATATTAAATGTATCATCATTCACAATTTAGAGGTTTTGTGGTCTAGTCCTCTCTTGTGCCATATTTAAATTGTAACCTGGCTGAACAATTGAGACTTCAGATTTTTAGAGATATAGGCCCTGAACTGGGACACTCAATTCTATCTGTAGCAACTACAAAAGAGGGATTGCTCCAAGGGTAGCTCAGGAGTTTAACTGCTTCATTGTCAAGAGCTGGTCTCTGGGGTTTTCCCTAGGCACCTGGGTATTACACAGGTTTCCTGAGAGGCAGCTGAGTTGGATCCCAGTAGCTATGCCTTACAAATATCTTAACCTTTTTTGACCAAAGCCTGAACTGAACTAAGTCAAAGTGGGTTTCCAAGGTGATACTCTATTTTGAATTTATTTTCTTATGTTACAGCACACAAATTTTATTTTCCTAAAGGGAGAGAAATCTCCAGTCATAAATTGTGCTGAGTTAGTGTCCCATATGCAGGAATTTTCCTTAATTGGTGTAGTAGTTTTAGCCTTACATCTCAAGTTCATAAGACAACTTCTGTAAGCAAAACCTCATTTATGGAAAATATGTAGCACAGTAATGCCACATCAAAACTACTCCCATGCTAATGTTTTCTTCAGAATATAGTCAGGATCCACTCTAATACCATTAGGCTTCATTTAATTTCCTCTCCTGCTAGAAATATGTCACAGAACATCACACTGATATTTAGAAAACTTAATGCAAATTTAAATACTTTCATGGATAGTTTTCTCATTTATACTTGTGTCAACACTATCTTTTTACTCTACAAGCTCTCTTCTATCTAATGAAAAAAATTAAATTCTCAGCATATGCTTTTTCAGATGTGGCAATTTCCATAATTTCCTTCCTCTTAGACATCCAGCGTGTTTCTTCTCTTCTCATCATCATCCTATGTGAAAGAAAAACTTTGTTTTCATTTACTGCTATACCTTAACTGCCTTCACTCTTGCTCTTATAATTTGTGCAATTCCTGCAATTCTTACATTTAATTTTATATATTTCTTATATTTCTACAAATTTATACAGAAAAAGGTTTTGGTCTCTTATTTATTTGCCATTAGCATATTACAAATTTACTTTTGGTTATCTAGGTTGCAGTTTTCTATGTTGATCTACTTTTTTTCTTGGTTTTCACAAGCTCTTTTGAATTAAGCATATATTTGCTATACATCTCTACTAGGCAGAAAATAAATGCAAACTGTTATGGAGACTTCAGAATGCGTTGAATGATACATTATAAGGTACCTCTAAATTCCAGGAAGAAGCAGGAATGTGATCAAATTATGAAGATCTCTGTCCTATCCTACAATCCATGACATTTTGGTAAGTAATAGGCATTTTAGGAATTATGCATTTATGTGTCTTTTAAAAGTGGCCCATGAAGCTCAGCTTGGGTCAAGGAATATCTGACATTATACAGGGCAGAAAACTTTGGTGAGATTTCCCACCTTAAAAATTAGATTTTAATTTATGAATCTTGATGAATATTGGTTGAAATAGTTTAAAACAAAGGTCCCACTAGTCCAGCAATCACTCTCTGTCAGCATAGAAATGTGACTGCCAAAAAAAGAGTATAAAAATTCGTTAATAATATCTAGTATTTCCTCTTAAGTATTTTCTCCATCACCGAGCACCTGCAATATAGAAACTGCCTGAGCTAGGAGTAGCCAGTAGTCTTTTTTTAATCCTCTGTGTCCACCTGTGCACTTGTACAGTTTCTTTTGAGGCAGTATAATGAACTTGCATTTACAACATATTCTGGTAAAGAATTTCCTGTCTCCAATATATATGGCTTAAATTGCCCTACTACTGCCACAATATCTAAATTTGCTTTGAATCTGAAATTCAGATCCAAGTCGCTTGCCAAGGATCCTAAATGTTTGTTTTAGAAGGTCCTTGTTTTTTGAGGGATGTGCACTATTTTACTTATGTTGCTATCAGCCAGACTACAACCACTATGGCTTGACAAGATAATAATTGATTTTGGAATTGGTGAAGTGGTCTCCACTCTACCAATGCTCCTCTAGTAGCTCCAGTAGCATGCACCAAATGAATATTTTCTGCAGAACAAAAGTGGATTTATTTAGGAGATGTCCCTATCTCCTAACTCACTCCATTGCCATCCAGAGTTTAGATATCAGGGAGACAACAACTTTTTGCTTAACAGCCCAGGGTTTGTATCTGCTGCCACAAGTCTGGCCTTGGGGACAACCCCTCCTCAGAGGAATGTCAGTCTTGAGGAGACAGAATATCAAAGGGCAGCAGATGGAGAGGGAGCCCAAATATTTTCTTGCATGTACAACAACCATGGCAGGAACAGTTAGTTATAAAATGTCAGGTAGAGAGCAAACAGAAATATTAGTCTAGGAAAATGGTCAAGGGAAAAGGAAGAGCTCCAGTTCTGTGACCTGTTGGCAGAAATTTTCCTTCCTTTTACCCAGTGACTATGAATTCAAATATAGCAACATGTTGGCACTCCTATGGCACAATCTAACCTTAGTGACAGTAAGTCATAGTTAATACATGAGTTTGCACAACACTAATCACAGTATGATTTTTTGTGTCTGCAAAACTCACTTTGCAGCTGTGAAAGCATTATTCTGGAAATGACCACATGGTACAAACAACCTCATTTTCTGTCCCTCTCTGTCACACTACGTCAGGTTGTCTTTTGTATAAAGCCATGTGTCAGAGCCTGGCAAAGTAATGAAATATTTTGGGAAGTATTTCTCTTGAGCCTAACGGGATTTGGTTTCTCCCTCACACAAAACAGGAATAACAGGAAATTAATCAATATTAATTTAAAAAAAACCAGCTATAAATGTGAAAAGATGTCAAACTTTGTATAGGTCTATTTTATTAAATAAATGCAGACCTAGACATATATATGCCTAAGTAATCCTACACACCTGAAAAAATTCTTCTAGAATTAATGCTAGGTTTGTTTGATGGAAGAAATATGGCTATTGGGCTTTTTTTTTACACTACACACATAGGTAAATTATATTAAACAGTTTGCAACAGTTGATAAAAGTCATTAGCATTTTGCATTGCCTCTAGCTTCTTCCATGTATTGTAACACACATTTTTAAGTACAAATAATTCTGAAAACATTGGCTAACTGAAATGACCTGAATAATGAATGGCTAAGTCAATAATGTGAACAGAATGATTGTTCAACTTAGCATGTATTTCTATTTAGGCTCCTTGATCAATAAGATACCTGTGATTAAAAAAAAAAAAAAAGAAAAGAAGAAGAAAAAAAAGAAAAAATCATCTATCTCATAGGTAA
Organism: Setophaga petechia; assembly: GCA_024362935.1. Taxonomy (NCBI): domain Eukaryota; kingdom Metazoa; phylum Chordata; class Aves; order Passeriformes; family Parulidae; genus Setophaga; species Setophaga petechia. The sequence goes on from JANCRA010000015.1 coordinate 18,893,776, forward strand.
TGAAAATAGAAGTCCTACTAGGCACGTCTAGAGTTGAATTATCAGGGTCATCAAGAAATCTATTTCACTTGTGCAATAACGTTGAAACATTTTATTTGACACCTTTCAGCTGTCAATTTTTTTCAAACAAAACAAACAAAAAAACACCCTGAAAGTCTCTACTCAGAAAAATATGGCATTGTCAGTAGGTATGGACTTACCTCAACAATTGCCATAATTTGGCCAATGTATTAAATTGATTTCCTTTAATGTAAAAATCTAAATGTTAATTTCCCAAGTTGATGAGGAAAGAGAGAAGTTCTTCGAAAGACAGTTCAGGGAAATTATCTTGGGACAGATTCAGTTCCTTGGGAAGAAAGATTCTCTTTCTAGTGAATCATGGAATCATTAAGGCTGGAAAAGACCCCTGAGTCCAACCTTTGACTGGACCACCACTATCCTCAATTAAACCACAGCACTAAGAGCCACATCCAGTTGTTTCCTGACTACTTTGAGGAAAGGTAGTTCCAACACTTTCCTGGGCAGTCCATTCCAATGCTTGACAACCATTATAGATAAGAAATTCTTTCTGAATTGACTATGATTGACTATAGAGGAAGCCTGAACAGGTGGCTTAAATTAAATGTCCAGCTTGGCAAATTTTAGAGGTAGGAGAGGCGAGTCCCAGTCCGGCTACAGGTATGGAACTGAGGGTCCCATATTGTTTTACATCCTGTCCCATTAGTCCTTTGCTCCAATAGGAATTATGCTGACATTATATTGGTACTGATCAGAGTCAGTTAGATCAGAATTTGGGCTGAAGTGTTTAAAAATTGTTGCAGAGGAGTCCTTGGGAAAACTCTAGTTTTGTACAGGTCAGTAGCAATTCTTGCCTGATAGTTCCAAGAGGCAATGCAGAGTTATGCTGTTCATAACCCTGCTCTGTGTCTAAGCAGTGCATTTCAGCCCCTGGGTAGTAACAATAGCAGATGCTTATTATATTTAATTATTAACCATCAGCTCTTTGAACTTATCACCTTAGTCTCTCAGCACCTGCATGATGGATGGCAAAATTCCCATAATTTCCAGTTCCATCAGTCAGTAAGTAAAAGGTGAGCATCTGCTAGTGTTCACCAACCCCTCAGGATATATTCAGCTATCATGATGATTGCTCCTAATGGTGTTTTACACAAAATAAGTTAGGGTGAAAAAGGCATGCTAGGTTATTTTACACATATACAATGTCAAAGTATTTGCTACCCTGCATATGGCAAATTTTAAATATAAATAGGTAATACCAGTAGTACATTTATTATTAAATTTAATGTTTATGTAGTGACATAAAAGTACATGTTCTTTTAAATGCATCTGTATTTTAGAACTGACCAGAAGCTCTAGTTAAAGAAAGGAAGGAAAAATTGAATGCTTCAGGGAAGCTGTACTTTACCCTATCTGCCATTGGGTTTTTTTGCACTTAAAGGTATGTACACACCACAGAGTGAAGAAATCATCTTTGAAACTGTAAGCAAACAAGGTACGTTCTCATTATACCATTAAGAAAGCTGCTAGAGGTAGGACTCTGACTGAAATGCAGAGCCTACAAACATGGATATGTATGTTGCCTTCAGGACTCAGGTTGCTAATACAGCTCTATTGACATCTAATGCATATTCTCTGCATCAGTGCATCCCCTTAGGTCAGAATACCTGCACCTTTCTTCACTGTGCCACAAGAAGGAGTTGGAAGGTGCTTACAGCAGCAGACATGGAGTCTCTTCCAGCCATGCCTTTCCATGAAGCTGAGTCACAGTGGAAATTTGACTATTACGTGCAATGCAATATCAATTTTATAATTTAAAATCTAATTTCCTCTCAAAGTATTTTCATAAATTAGGCCAGAAGAGTGAAGCACTTTGCACCAGAATCCTGTGGGAAACCTTCAAGGCAACTACTACCACATTCTCTCCCAGGACTACACTCCCAAAGAGATCTCATTGCTGAGAGAATACGATATTCCCCTTGCCTCACACATGATGTGAAAATTATCTAGAAAGTCACATTACTGATTTCTTGTAGGACTCAGTAATGGAGCTTGGAATTCATGTGTGACCAGTGCTAAATGCTGATGCAATAGCACACCAATAAACACAAAGTGTTCCAAACATCTGGTGAGCTGTGAAGAACCACTCCTTGTCATGCCTGGTAAAATGGGAATAAAATGACCACTTAAAATTTGAGCAATAACCTTTGAATATTGCACATAGGTCATGGCTGGGAATAGAACAGAATTTTGCCATCTATTCTTGGTGCACAGCTGGCATACAAGCAGGGGTGCAAACACACACATACATATCAGAGAGGAAGACTGAAGTGCCATGTAAGGAAAATAATTTCCCAGACATAGTCCTCTGGTAGTAGTCATATAAATCATGAAATCTCTATGACTGCCCACCAGACATGAAGTTATGCACAATTTATGTTGAAAATTTATTATTGTTGAAGAACAGACTTTACATTTTTAAATGCTTTCATATGTATATTGTTAAATGCTTGGGTGGGTATGGAAAACATGATTTTTACATTCATAAGCATATTAAAAAAGTATTTTTCCAATTTATTAATTGGGAATTATTGTAAGTGATACAACTGTTTGCGACTTCTTATACCTACTATGGACAAAAAAAATTTAAAAATTCAGAAACTGAGGAGACAGCATAACTGTTTTTTGAAATGTTATTATTGAAGATGTTTGGAAACCAGTCAATAAAAGTTGTGAATATGGTAAGGACCTTCTTCAAAGAGGCAAAAGGAAATCTCAGTGTCTGAGAGACTCTTACATTCCCTTTTTTGGGGGGCCAGTCTGCTCCTTCAATTTCAGGAAGAGCTGAATGGTTCTCTGGTTCAGTTCCTCCCTCCTACTCAAGGATGCTTCAGCAAGACAGGGGGCATTTTGCAGAACAGTCTCCCTGAGGGATCCCTGGCTGTGAAATTTCTGATCTGTGTCTTGATAATTGCAAATTTCTTCATCTCTAACAATTTTTTCAACAGCCACTGAAAGAGAAAAAGAGGATGTTTCAAAGCCTTTTTTGACATTTTAGAAGGTGCCTACTAGTTACAGCTTAATTAAATTTATGACAATGTTTAAGTTATGATATGGTCTTTCAGAAGTAATTTGAGGGTAGTTTCCATTGTTTGCATGAATGTCTCAGGCAAGACAGGCAATTAAAATAGAGATTGTACCACAACAGTGAAATTACATATCAGAGATCTTCTGAGTATATCATAGGGTTATTTTCATCAGATATATCTTCTGAAACTCTATAAAAGTTGTTCATGTACTCTCCTTAGCTACCCCACACTTCAGCCAAATATGAAAATTCCCTGTAAAAGTATTACATGCTGCAAAACCCCTGACAAATACCTGTCTTATATGATAAAGATGTCCAAATCTTAATTAATTTTATTTAAAACAATACAAGTGATACTGAGATTTTTCTCAAATTCACTTTGCTATTTCTTATCATAAAATCAAAAATGTTTTCTTCTTCTACAGCATTTCAGTCACTCTTTGTCTTGCTTCTTACAAAAGAAACTGAATCCAAATGCTGGCTTTTGTGTTCTATGATGTGGTCCATGCATTTTAGAAACCCAAATCTGGGAGTTTTCAGAATATGTTAATTTTATAAACTTATTTTCCCTCTGCTGCTTAGTTCTCTGAAGACCCCCAAGTAATCCAAATGTAATCTCCAAATGAATGACAGTGAATCTAAATTTTTTCAGAGTACTATTTTATGCTGGTAGATATTTCACACTATCCAAGGGTATATAGATAGATTTGCAGTTTAAAATTTAATAGATTTTTTTCAGGGCCTGTCTGTATGATTTAAAATGATCATTTTTTCCAGCAGTTTTTCCACTCATCTTTCCCAGCCACTGCTGAGTCAGAGAGTACAGACTGTTTAATTGAAAATGAAGTGACAAGTCTTTACAGCTGGATCAAAAACCAAAAAGAGTCAATAGAAAGACATCCTCTGACATAATTTAGAAAACCTCCTTTTACTTGATTAAGAAAGCCATTCTAAAAGCTTTATGTATATTCAAAACATATTTATTAACATAATTTAAAACTGCCTCCCAAATTCTGACCAAATTTTTAGAATTTTTTTTTTTTATGTTAAGAAACATTTGCGTTTATAAAAAATAAAATCTCTCTGACTTATTTAAAGTGGCAACAGTAGCAGCACACGAGTTCTGGGGGTCATGCAAGAATTGAAACGAGGTCCTTCCTCAGTCAACTGCTGTCCGTGTTTGCCCTTTTTCAAAGTCAACAGCCTGGGAGCATCACTGCTCCTGCACTGCCAGCCCATTCAGTGGGTCCCTACTGAGCTGCAGAATGCTCTGTGTGCTCTCTGTGTGTACTGCCAAGCCCTCACTGCCATCCAGGCAAGACACCTGGGCATTAGGCCCTTGAGAAGAGTCAAATTTGGGCAGGCTGAAAGTCCTACCACACTGGTACTGTTAGCAGAGATGGTGTTCAGTGATATTGTGATAAAGGATTCAAATGAGACCATGAAAAGGATGCAGAAAGACACTTAGGTTTGTAAGAAACAAAGAAAGACAAAGGTTGCAATTTGAGGAAAGTGAAGCTAGATTTCCCTTCATTTGCAAGAAAAGCCTTCTCCATACAGATTATTTTGGCTTCAACATCTGAGAACTGACAGAAAAAGAAAGTATCATTTTCCTATTTTCAAACAGTAGAGCTAGATGACAATGTAACAAAATAAATAAAACAAATGTCATTAACAGTATTAACTGCTATTTTTTTAGGGTTGTAGAACTTTGTGTTGTAGTGATACAGCTGTGGCCATTCTAGTCAACAGCACTGTAGATATGCTTTCCTGTGCATAAATTTTGTACTGCTTATCAAATTCTTATCTGACATCTGTTCCCTTATGAAATAATGTACAAAAAGAAGAAAGGTGAAGAGAAAAAAGGAGAAATTATATTTTTGTGTACAGGCTATATACACTAGAGCATTGCCTTGATTCTTCTATGGGTTCTTCTAAAGCAAACCCCTGAGGCATCTTAGCAGCTAGAATGAAAAAAACATGTTTTCCTGGGTTTATTTATAAGTACACCAGAACTTCACTAATTTGTACCCATGCAAGGGAAGACATAGAAATGACAGAGTAAATGAACACTTTGTAGATCAGAACTTTATTTCATTTTCTAATTGTCATTTGTTTTCATTTATTTGCAGTAATACATCATTATACTGTTGCTTTTATTTATCTTGATACTGCTGCCACCTTAGTAAAAGTCAGTTTTGAATAAAACCTCAGACTTAAAGTATTATTCTCATTAAAGGGTTATTATATTGGTGCCTAGAAATATATAAAGAATTATAAGTGAAAGAATCCTTTCTAGAGCATAGGTCACTTTTGCAAAGTCATTAGGAAAATGAATGTTCAAAAGTATGTTGTTCACATGTCAAGCACACTAATAAATCCTTTGGAGAATGGAATGTAAAATGGTGTCATAATAAAAACATTGTGTCTCAATAAATCTCTGTTTCTATATCTTTACTGGGATAAAAGAAAGCGATGGGTAATGTTTTAGGTTGTAAGTTTTCTTCTTCAAAACAGAATTTATTTTAAGCAGCATCTATTCATATATATAACCAATCAGTGAAATATAGTGGTCCCCACTCTGACCAACAGCTAGCACAACCAGTTGACAATGTCTGAAGTTTTGCAAAAATAATTTTTTATTTTTTGTATTTTGTATTTTTTATCATTTCACAGGTGGCCACCTGAAGGCATCCTTTAAGGTATACAAGTCCAGAAAATTTCTTTGAATATAGTTTTCTAGCTCACCTAAAATAAATGTAACTGGTCATTATGCTTGATTATACATATTTTATTCATTCTACTTAATCATGTCTGAAGGTTATTGAAAGCTGAAAAATCTTTCAGTAAAGTATTTTATTCAATGCATGCTACACTTTTTTTCCAAACTCCCATAAGCCAGAGACCCTGGACAATATAACTTCTGTAAAAAGTTTTAGCAGGCCTTGAAAAATATTTTTCCTTTTTTTCTTTTTTTTTTAGCCACACATCTCAAATGAAAGTAAATTCTGTAAATACTGCATACTTTATGGGTTTAATAAAAAAAAAAAAATAGAAATATCATCTCAAGGAAAAAAAAATCAGTTTTAGTTTGAAATCAATCCAAGCTAATATTTACAACTTCAGAGTGAACTTCAAAAGATTTGAAGTTCTAGAAATCAAATTGATTTTCAAAACAGTTACAGTCAGAAATCAAGAATTTGCTTGACTGAAGAAGGCATAAATTAAACCCACATTGCTGAAATGCTTGCAAGAAGTCTAAATATTGTCTTGTATGGAGACTTTCTGTCTATACTTTATCTTCTTTCAGGCACTCCTATAGACACTACAGCACTTAAAGACCAAATGTCTAGTCCTTAACCATCCTTCATTCTCTAAATTTCATTTTTAAAGTCAGCTATAAAATTTAAAGTCAAAAGGAAAATAAGATAAATTTGTCAACTACAGGGTATCAAAGGTCATTGGATATACAGAATTTGTTCTTACATTGATTGGAATAATTTGCAATTGGCTAAAATCTAACTTCTGTCTAAAGGGTATCTTCTAATAAATGTACACCTCACTCAGAACTGAATGACTTCTTGTCATGGTTTAATCCAAGGGCAGCTCAGCCCCACACAGCCACTCCTTCACTCCTCCTCAGTGGGATGGGGGACACAATCATGAGCAAAAGTGGGAAAACTCATGGGTTGAGATACAGAGTTTAATAGTAAAGCAAAAGACACATGCACAAGCAAAGCAAGACAAGAAGTTAATTTACCACTCCCTATGGGCAGGCACATGTTCAGCCATCCCCAGGGGACAGGGGTACCTTAATGTGTAGAGATTAGCTGAGGAGACAAACACCAGCACTACAAACGTCCTCCCCTTCCTTCTTCCCTATAATGTACCTGCTGAGCATGGCCCATATGATATGGAATATCCCCTTGGTCTGTTGGGGACAGGTGTCCTGATTGTGTCCCCTTCCAACACCTTGTTCACCCTCAGACTCCTTGCAGGTGGGACGGGGTGAGGAGCAGGAAAGGCTGTGGCTCTGTGTAATCACTGCTCAGCAGTAACAAATACATGGCTGGGTTATCAAGACTGCTTCCAGCACAAATCCCAAACACAGCCTTGTCCTAGCTACTCTGAAGGACATGAACCCCATCCCAGCCAAAACCAGGATGCATCTACAGAAGGAGAATCTGCTTGGCAGTTTCCTGCCATGATTAATGCTCTGTGCTTTACTTCCTAGCATTTGCCTGGCACTAGCAGCCGCTGGTTCTTGTTACACATCTGCTTTCTGAATGTCATATTTTCTCCCTTGCAAGAGTGTTATCCACCATAGTACCTTTCCTGTGATAAGTTAATAAGGAAAAGCTCTAAAGTTCATATGAGGGGGACTTTTCCAGTTTTCAAATCAGTTCTGTGGCTCTTGCTAAGTCCTTGCTAATTTTTAAAGCTGTCTAGAAGCATCCAGACATAGTTTCCTCAGTGTATGTGAGCTATTAGCCAGCTGCTTACTCATCTTGGAACCATATCTTCACTGTGGCAGTGCCCTTGGGAATTAGGAAATCCTATTCTGCTCCAAAATCACCACTTCCCGAGACTCACCTAACTTCCTTGTCCTTTGAGAGGTAATTTTAAAAACAAACTTCCATGTTTTATGAGTTCACTAGAATAAGTGTACCCATTTTATCAGTCACTGAATGACCTGCTTTTACATTGTTTCTCTTCTCACTATACCCTTTACAGTTAGCATTAATACAGTAGCACACCTCTTCCAAAGAGATATTTCACACTGACACTTCTTTTTTGGAGACCTGTTAGTCATGTAGTTTGAGCCCATATCTTATTGACACCTTGCATTGTGTCAGGTTCTTTAGTTAGATAAAAGGAGGTAAATGGTTGCACACATTATCAGGATAAATATATATACCATTTTCAAACACAGTAAAAATGTTATCACATAAAAAACTTTATTTTATGACACCAACTATGTAAACCACAATGTTGACTTACCATTATTTATGTTCTTAGTTTTAAATACTTTTGAACTACTTTGTTTACTTTCTACTTCTTCTTTTCCACTATTTTTCTGCACAGGGTGGCACATTAAATTTTGCATTTATACCATATCAACAATCTCAGAGATTCAAAATCTTACAAGGACTCCTATATTTAATAAATATTAATATTGTTTGTCCTCAGACACTCTTAGAAGTGCAGACACCTTTAAAATATTCCTTTGCAAAGAAAAAAAAAGGGAAAACAAATTTGCTATATTGTACATTTTTCGTTACAGAAACTCAAATTTATTGAACACCTGTGTCTTCTCTGTCTCCTTACTAGTTATTTTGTAATTTTTTTAAAGAATAAAGTGTTTGTTTAAAAAATGTGTTTGTTTCTTCCTCTTGCACATCTTTCTTTCCCTGCTGTTGCTGTGGATCCCTGTATTCCTAATACATATTTTCAACCTTGACTGTGGTTATTTCACTTAGAAAAGCTACTTCATCAGTGTCTTTATCTTCATTCATTAATTTTCTCCATAAATTTTCACACTTTCTGTTTAATATCACTCTTTTGGACTATAATCCCTTAAGATAATACACGGACGTTATCTAGAAATTTATATCTGCTCTCATTAGCCAGTGAGTGGCTCTCATGTTAGCCACTTCCTTTCATGACACCAGTGATTGTTGGTGTCATGAAAGGAAGTGACAAAGCCTTTGTATGACTAGCTGTGTGTCCTCTCAGCTGGGAGCAATTATCAGTGATGGAAGAAAACCTGTAGAGACAAGAAAAAACATTTCCTTTTTTTTCCACTTCCTTCACATGCGTACTTTCCTCTGAGTCTAGGAGAGAGCTTCCCAAGGAACCAGATTCCTCTGGAGCTTTGAATTTTTCAGGTAGGTCCCTGTTGGCCTAGAGAAGCTTCTCCTTCCTTCTTCATCAGAGACTGGCATATTTTTCTTCCTGAATCTAATACAGCTCTTACTTGAGTTCTCAAGCTGAAATTTTCTGAACTTGGAAACCAAATCAAGTGCTAAATTGTGGCTCATACCTTTTCAGCAAAATAATATTCTACCTGAGTTCAGAAGTCCAACTGGACATTTCCACAAAAAGGTTGCAGTTCAATCGCATGGAAAAATTACCAATCTTTTTTTCATCTGTGTGCAGCTGAAATCTAGTCCAAGCCTCTCCCATTATGTCCCTTACACCAAGGAACTTTTGTTTTCTTTCTTAACTGGAAATCACACGGTAATGATAGTTAAATTTGGTGCAAGCATCTCCTCTTAGGAACAATCAGTGTTCTCAAAGCATTTCACTACTTGTAGGACTTTGAGAAAAGAATCCAAACATCTATAAATATCCTATTGTTTTTTATCTGCTGTCTTTTTTAGCAAAAAATTGATGTTTTCCTTATGCAACAGATGCTCAGGACAGTATGAATTTCAGGATTTCAGGATTTCTGCTTGTGAACGTTGGTGTTTGTTCAAGACAAGAGATCAAGAACCACCATATACTTCTGAATAAATATTTATTTTGTCTAGAGCTGGTAAACACATCTCTTTCATGTCATCTGTCTAAATACTGGTCAAATTTACTAAATTTGAAGATTGCAGATCACTGGAGAAAGTCCTGATAAAAATGGGAAAGTAATAAAATACTTTAAAAGAATCATAACTTGATGTGCTCATGACATTACATAAAATTACATCTGGATAATACTTTATAGCAGCTATATTACAATATTCTGACTCTGTGTGCATAACTTAGTACTATAATATGACATACAATCTGTAGGCATGCAACCATCCTAAATTATTCTTGACATTCACTACTGTTATTCAATCTCTCCTTGCCACATCTATCCTGCCTTGACAGGTTCTACTTTTATGTTACATAAAAGTTAGAAATTGGTAGGACACAACAAATTCAGAACATCACCAGATTGTCTAAGCTAAGGACATGTCAGTGTGGAGCACGGGGTGAAATATGTATAATATAAAGCTCCAAAGCCTTCATATATCCCCCTGAATTCAGAAAATGTAACACACTTTAAACAACACAGCTGTAAGACCTTGCATGTCTGTGACTGTCTAAGGGCTTCTCAAGTGAATGTTTTGCATACGCTGCCCCAACCAGATACTACAGGAGGCAAGAATGTTAAAGTGTGTGCATTTAAATTTAGTTATGCAGACATTTCAATTAATCTGTATTGGGACTAGGAAACAATTACAGTTCCATTTAGTGAATTTCCTTGTTAACTGGCATTACAATGGAGGATGGAAGCCTTGTGATATTTTGACATAGAGACTGCAGTTTCGAGTTTTTTGACAGATAGTCTTATCATTTTAGTGACACTGACTGGAGCTAAATATAAACTTCAGTTGGAATATCTGAGCACTCCAGAGATTATTTGCCACTTGCCAAGAAAAGCCTTTTGTGCAACAAGAAAAACATTTTTTAAAGTAATAAGAACAATTTTACAAAACTACTGTGCTGTATCAATCAATGGCCACATTTTAGCAGGTCCATTAGCATCAAAGGAGTTAATCAACATCTTTTTGAACATCCAATAACTGTTTAAGAGAGACTGTCAGGTTGGAAAAATATGTAACATTTGAAGCCCACTCCCTTTCTGAAGCCCACTCAGCAGTCTTTCTGTGGAACTGTGGAGCTGAGGAAAGTTCTTGCTCTGCTCTAAACTCCAAACCCTGGACACAATTCTTCCTAATATTGCTTCCCCAATATCTCTAACCAGGCTTTTATTCATTGCCTTCTGCACCAGCTAAGGTAATTTTTGAGAGTGTTGGAATTCAAGCGACAAATTTATCTCCACAACTATAATATTTTTTTCAAATAGTGTTTATTTTACTGATGCAGTGAACACAAAAAAAGGTTTAAAATTTGCTGATTGCTAGAGTAAAAGAGCATCTATTCCCATTATTCAGTGTGTCAGACTTTACAGAGGACTCAAGATGTCTTTCCAAACTTTTTTTATTAAAAATTTTTCAGGCACTCATAAAACATTAATTTCTCTAGTTTTGTCTCCAATTACCTAGGTCCCCACCTTTGATGCAATCCCTTGTACTTTTATGCCTTATAAAAGTTGTAAGCACCTTGGGTCACAAAAGAGGGTTTAATTTGTCTTATACAGTACCATTCTTTCCCGAGGCATTCAATTAATAATATATGGTAATTTATAATGAAGGTATTTGCAAGTCAGAGGGCTTGACAGCAAGCCAGTGAATGGAAAAGCAAACTAAGTTAAATAATGGTCTTAGTGGCCAAGATATATTTTTTGTTTATAAATATTTGTTATGAGAACTCTGTCCCTTGGCGAAGTACTTGTTCCATTGATGGGGAAGCTGGCTGCACTGTCTGAGCATACATGGAGCTTCCTGCAGGCACTGAAGAGCACAACTAGGCTAACCAGACCTGCAAGTGCATCCCTCAGAGCAACGTCTGAAACTGTGCCACATTTAAGCTCCAGAAGTGGAAAGAAACCAGAAACAACAAGAGAATGGTCGCAAATATTTTTACTCACTTCTGCTAGGAGAAATTGCAGGATCAGAGAGTGGCCTGGGTTAGAAGGGACTTTAAAGTTTATCTTGTTCCAAGCCCTCTCTCATGGGCAGAAACACCTTCCACTAGACCAGGTTGCTCAGAGATCCACCCAACCTGGTCTTGAACATTTTCTGGGATGGGGTGTCCAAAACTTCCCTGCACAATCCCTTCCAGTGCCTTCCCACCCTTGCAGTAAAGAATTTTTTCCTAATATCTAATCTAAATTTACTTTCAGTCTAAAAACATTCCCCCTTTTCCTGTCCTTGTAAATGGTCTCTCTCTGTCTTTCTCATAGTCTCCCTTCAGGTACTTGAAGGCCGTGATTAGATCACCCTGAAAACTTCTCTTTCCCAGGCTAAGCAATCCCAATTCTCTCAGCTTTTCCTCATAAGAGATGTGCTCCATCCCTCTGATCAGCTTGGTGGCCTGCTCTGAACTCAGTCTGACAGATTGATATTCTTCCTCTGCTGGGCCCCAGAGCTGATGCAGCCCTGTGGGTGGGGTCTCACCAGAGCAGAGCAGAGGGGCAGAATCCCCTGCCCTGCCCTGCTGCCCTCGATGCTCTGGATGCAGCCCAGGGCACGTTTGGCTTTCTGGGCTGCAAGAGCACACTGCTGGATCATGTCCAGCCTCTCATCCACTATCCCCTCAAAATCCTTCTTGGCAAGGACAGTCCCTAAGTGTTCAACTCCTCAACCTGTAACATATCCACAGGTAATCAGATGCATATTAAACACTCCTTGAGCACTTACTTATCAAACCTATGTTGCAAACAATGTGCTAAAATACCTTTACTCAGCAACATATATTAACATGCCTCTTTCAGACGTTTTTCCTATTCTTTTGACTAAATTTCAGCAGGCAAGTTCTGTTTTAAAGCATGACACGACAAAGTTCTGGATTTTCCATTGAAAAAGCATTAAGATTTGTTGCAGAGGCCCTGTGTACAGTTCATACTCAAAAACTCCCATGTATCTAGAAAGCATGTCCCATAGAACTGATGAGCCATGTGAAGGGGCCATTTGTCCTGGATTTTCAGACACCAAATAGCCTAGTCAGACCCATAAATTTTTATTTTAAGTACTTTAGGGCAAAAATCTGTCATTTTAATTTGTTGAGAAACCACCATTCTTTCCTAAGGCAAGGTGTGAATAATACATGACAATTTAAAAAGGAGCTGTTTGCTACTGTTGCTGCTCCTGCAAAACCTCTAGATTCTCAGACAAATGACCAAAGTATTCTTAATGCACTCAGGTTATATTTTAGGTGCAGGAAGACGATATATATTTTAAAATTTGAACTTAGTACAAGCTACCTATTCAGTGTTACCAAATGAAAATTCAGTCTTAGGTTATTTGCTACTCTATTTAAAGTCATGGTTTGTATGGGCAAAGAGTTACAGTTTTCTCTCTAATTTCTTATTAAGTGCCTAAATCCTATTGAAAGGAAGCTGTTATATATCTTAGTGTTTCCATAACTAGTCTTCCTAGTTAGAAAGAAAATCCTGAAAAACAACTTAAAAAAAACCAAAGAAACTAAAAAGACAAAAAAAAACAAAGACAAAAATCCCCAAAAAACCACCACCAGCAAAAAGACTCCCAAGCATGAAAATAAGAATTATAATAAATTAATCAATTAAAAACTAGAATAATATCTTGATTTCTTAAATTTCTTCAATTTTCATATTTATTCAGAAACTATCAGATTATCACGTGAAGGCCCATTGCCAAACCAAGGCATTAATGTCACATGTTGTAGAAATTTTCATAATGAACCAATGATAAAGGTGTGACTTGTAGATATTGGTAAAAACAGGTCACTAGAACAAGATGTGTCTATGGGTCTGTATAAATGTGTTTCTCCCAGAACACTGCTGGTTTTTAAAAATAAGCTATTAGTTATTATCATTATTATTATTGTTGTTATTACGATGATGATGTTAACAATTAATCATTATTAATAATATGGATGTAATGTGGAATTGCAGAATAAGGAGTACTGCGTATTGTAATCTGTATAAAAATAGATACAAACAGACCCCAGAGACAGTAGAAAGAAATCATCACCATTAATATCATTCCTTTACTGGCAAAGAGGAGGAATAACTCCCAGCAATTAACCTACTTCTCCTGGTGAAGAGCTTTAAATACTGATTTCTCATCATGAAACTTTATTTTCTTTTTCTTAAGGAGCATGGGAAGAAGGAAAGAACTACACCAGAGAAAGAGACAATTATTGGGAAGGTTTTGTACATAGGTTTTACCTGTATTATTAGATGTACAACCCTAGAAATAATTTAGACTGTGTTTACTACTACCATCGCACTTAGATTAGGAATAAATCTTTGACTAATGACTAAAGCTTTAATTTAAGTTATGATGCACCAAAATTCACAGCATCTCTGTTTATGAACAGTATCTAATTTCATTATAACCACCATAAAGTCTTTGATATTTTGTGTAATGCCTGGGATCTTTACAATATTCTGAAATCTGGAAGTATCAGTATTTCTATGAAACACATGAGTGCAAATAGGATCCATTTCATGAAGAGATTTCTTTATTTATCTTTCTTTTAGAAGTGGACTGCCAGACATCCATTTTCTGCATGTTCTGATCCAACACTTTGTAAACCTTCCATTAAACCTCTAAAAGATAATAAATCCATTGTTCAGATAAATCAAAAAAGTGGTGCTTTATTTACTTCACACTGTTCTCCAGAAGCTCCAAAGCACACAACTTCTAGAGGAAATGTCCATCTCCATTGTTAAAAAGCAGCATCTCCAGTTATACCTTCATGCTGTCTCCACCCATGTCTTGGTTTCATTAGAGACAGAGTTCATTTTCTTTCTAGTAACTAGTACAGTGCTGTAATTTGTAGATTTTATTGTTGTTAGGTCAAGGACTTTTCAGTTTTCTGGGCACTGCCCAAGAAGCTGAGAGGGAGCACTCCCTGTACAGGTGACCCAAACTGGCCATGGAGGAATTCCATACCAGAAAGCATCATGTGCAGTATATTCACTGGGGGCAGCTGGCTGTGAGAGACTGACTGATGCTGCAGAGCAGACTGGGCATTGGTCACTAAGTGGTGAGGAGTTGCATTTTGCATCAATTTTCTTTCTTGGAATTATTTCTCTTTCTCTTTTTGTTGCCTTCCTTTTCATTATACTTATTTTTATTATTCTGTTTTATTTTATTTCAATTATTGAACTTCTTATCTCAGCCCACAGGTCTGGGGTTTTTTTAATCCGATTCTCCTCCACGTCTCACAGAGGTGGGCAATGAGTGACTGCATAGTACTTCGTTACCAGCTGGTGTTGTGTCACTACAACCAAGAACTTAGAAGAGACAGTGATCTGAAACAGGTTGGAAGAAGATTGAAGAGGATTGAAAAGCCAGACTACTTTTAGGTTAAGATGTTAAATTAGGGAAGGATATAGAAATTGTGGGTTACTGTTCTGCCTCTGTACTCTTTTATACAAAAAAATCACATATGAAAGGGGTTTTTTGAAGCTGCAGTTGACAGCAGCAGAAAAAAATGAGGAGCAAGACAGAATGTATCAGTGTGTTAAATAGAGTTCAAGTCACCCTGGCTAGGTTAAACAATGGAGCCTCTGAACTGGACCAAAAAACACTTCCAAGAGATGGCACACAGGCCTGCCCACCATCACAGCTCACTCTTACAGCCAGCAGAACAGGAAAAGGGGAAGCAATGTGGAAACTAAACCTGCACAAGCTAGATAACACCAGTAGGCTGAGAACGAGGTTAGCAGACTGCTGTCAAAGACACTGTCAAGAGAATGCTTTAACGTGGTTCCTAGTGATACATTTCTGAGATATGCTACTAAACTCCTCTCCTTAATAATGACTTCTTGTTTTTGGTGAAGATTAAGGCAAATATCTAAGGAAAATATCTGAGGCAAATATCTAAGGAAGACATTTGGTATTTCTGGGCAGAGACTTGAGGATTGTTAGTTGTTCGCTGTTGTCGCTGGCTCCTCACATGGGGCACCAATTGGTGATGGACACATGACTGACACCGACATTGGTTTTAAGTATCAGGATTTTATTATTCCCCAGTACAAAATTTTATACCCTTTTCCCTCACATGCATAACTCCTTTTACTCTTTTGGGGTTGGTGAATACACATCAGCATTCGGTCATTCGGTGCTTCTTTTCCTTCAATGCTGTTCACCTGTCTTATACAGCTGCACCCCATTTCCAATGTCCCATAACCTGTTCTCCTACAATTTGTCAACCACAAACCTTGCTAATAGCAAATGGGTTTCAGTTTGAGGGTATTCCATCGTGCTGATACAGAAGTTTATATTTCAATTTCAGAATTGGGCTGTAGCAGTATATTAACATTCTTATTAAAATTCTGTATTTTCACACATATATACATATATATTGTCCTGGGTTGGCTGTATGATGCTTTTATCCCCAATCGTCTTGTTCTGTTTATGCTGAATAGTAAGTTTTGCAACTTTAAGACTTATTGCAGAGAGTGAAGTGGGGACAGAAGTGCACATTTTTTCCTCCAGACACTGCACTCACTCCCCCACATTCCTCCACCTGGACTGTTGTTGTCTGTGGACAGACAGCAGGACAGAGCTATTCTTTGGCTTTTTAGTTAGTGTTAGCTAGCCGAGGCAAAGAAGTTCCCTGGACTGTGTTTTTTTTCCTTTTCTTTGGACCTCTTGAAACCTGCTCTGGACTGAACACCCAGGGGAGCACCAGCAGCTCACATCTCTGGCCCACCAGGCTGGGCCTGGCCTGCAACAATTCGAGCACCGGAGGGACTGATCAGAGACTGAGTGAGCTGCAACTCGGGGACGGGGGGTTTTTTGTCAGTTTTGTCATCTCTTTTAGAGTGGCAAGGGGTCTCATTGTTTGATATTGTTTTGTTTTTATTGTTTAATAAACAGTTTTTTCCACCTTTCTCCAAGAAGGTATTTTTTCCTCCCGGACCAGTTGCAGGGAGGGGCTGATTGGATCTGCTTTTCCCACTGGAGCTCCTTTGGGGGATTCTTCCCCAAATTTACTCTAAACCTGGACATATATATATATATGTACCTAGATGGAAAGTTCTGCTTTTTTATTCAGATTTTCTACACCCAAAAGCTTTTTTTTTTTTTTAAGTCAGCAAAATCAGCTCATTTCCTATACCTATGCAAGGATTTAAAGATGCTCAACATAAAGGAGTTATATGCTCAGTGTATGCAGGAAGCGTCTGAACCTTAAAAACTGAAACTTAACGGGTAGATACAGAGGATTAGTCTCCAGGCCAATATGCAAAAATCAAGCAGTAACACAATAAAGTAAAAATGTACTGAAATCAATTATGCAATGTGTTACTTTGCCACTTGTAGCAAATTAATTTATTAATTCTGACTTTCCCAATTAGCTTGTAATTGTGCTGCCCTTTATTTGCATTCAGAATCACATGTATGACACTGATCTTGCATAGCAGTGCAGGTCTCCTTGGTGCATCATTTCACTGAAGAGTTTTCTGCTTCATAGTTATGCCACATGTTCCTAAGTAAACTGTAAATTCCAGCAATAGAATTTGTGTTCTAACTTTAATTATCTTTTCTCCTTGAGAAGACCAAATCTGAGATTTGGAAGGCTTTGCATCCCTTAGAGCAGGTAGGCAGTTACTTCTGGGCACAACTGTGGCCTTTCATCCTAAGTAGAATTATTAGATTTCACCACACCACTGCGGGCTTGGGAAACTTTAAAAATTGAAAGAAATATTTCATAGTGCAAGGGGAAAATTAGCTTCTTACTCAAATGGGAAATAAGGATTTAAAAGAGATGATTCCTATCATCTTCCCTAAATATAGAATAAGACATAAAGCAGATCAGTCTCTTCTGAAATACTGAGATTCTTTCATTGCTGCTGGATCACAGAAGTTTGACATATATACTTAAAACAGATGAATAAGTGACAGACAGAGAGCACTTTGTCCAACAACAACTTGTGCAAGGACATGGCCAATGATGCATGAAATGTCTGTGGCCTGTAGAAATCTGAGTTCCTGCAGTTTAGCCAGTTTAGCTAGGACTTTTTCCTCCTACTCTAAGCACTGGCTTCTCCTCCAGCCATCTGTAAGATGTCTACATAGGCTGCCATTCCTTCCCCATAAGATTTATATCAACCACAGTCTCAGACAGGTGGACCTTTCCCTCACTATGAAAGGGGCATTCTCACCTTCTGTTCCCTTCCATTATCCTTCCCTTTTCTTTGAAATAGATTGGGCCCTGAAAATCTGCTGCAGGCACTGGTCCTCTGTGCAGAGATCTTGTGCATACTGGGCTGAAATATTACATATTTCTTATGTAATATCTGGTGTATATTCCATGTTGGCTGTCAGGATACCATTCTTAAAAATGCCATTTGCGACTATGCCTCCATATAGAAAATTTCTTGCCTGCAATGTGTACTTTATCCCTAACAGTTAACTTCAGATCTGTCCTTCTATCTTTTACAGGAGAGGTCCTTACAGGAGTGAATGAAGAAACTTCTGACAGAAGGCAAATGTTAGGAAATGAACTGCACTGTCCAGCAGATAAACAAGAAAGCAAGTCTATGCTTGTGTTAACATTGCAAAGCAAGTTTTAGATGCTTCTAAAAATAATCCCACCATTTTTGTCCAAAGCTGTCCTGGCACACAATCATCTGTTAATTCAGTCTTGAGTGTCTTCATTTCATTTACATAACACAGGCCTTCTCACAGTGTGATGTTCCCTTAAATAGCTATTGTGTCTTTGGGCCAAAAAGAAAGCCAGAGAGTACCAGAAAGAAAAAACTGTAAGCATTTATTCTCCTGCTGAGATAGAGATTATATGTCTGGTTTCCTAAACATCCAGAGTGAGACTAGACTAAAGCAGTGGTGTTTTGAGACCATCCTAATTTCGCTTGTTGCCTTGCAACTTACTTGCCTGATACCAATACCAAGTTTACCCCACTGAGTTTAATTTCACTCATTGTCACCTTTTTTGGTGGAAGTAGGTTGAAGCATTCACATTCTTGACTCTAGTTCTGACTTACTGCTCCTTCCAAGGGTATGCATTACAAGTGGTTTCAGAAGAGGATTTGAATTCTGCATGCCATGGTTTCATGTTGTTTTTACAATGGTCTGCACACAGATGTATGAAATTTAGCCCACATATGATTCTATAACAATATACTACACATACAAATAATAAAAAATATATTCACACTAGATAAACCTGGCTTTAGTCATTCCCTTTTCCCAGAGGAGATGTCTAGTAAGTCTTGCCTTTTTAACAAAGGTATTTCAAGACTTAATTAACTGATGTTTGAAAAATGCTATGGGTTCCCTGTATTTTTATGTCCTGTTGGCTCACTTCTCATAGAGACTCAGTATTGCCATAAACTGTATATCCTGCCAATTGCCAACAGGCAGGCAGACAAAAGAGCTGTGGCAGACACAGAACCTGTACTGTGAAGCCTGGAACAACAAAACTTACTGAAATAAATAGTTCAGAAAGAGAGTCAGGAAGGGAAGGAAGACTAAACTGACAATGAGAAAAGAGATAAGCTCATCCTCTTTCCTCCTTCCCTCTACAGATATATGTTTTCTCTACCACCTTTCTCCTGGTTCTTGCCATTTTTCTCTGAGATTTATTGGAATATTTTAATCCCTTTTCTTCAACCTACTGCCTCAGAATGCCATCAGGGTCCTTTTGGGAGGCTAAGTAGGATGTTATTACTTAGTCTTACTGGCATTTAAATCCCAACTTTGCCACTTGCTTGCTGGAAGGGCTGTTTTTCTTTCCTAGGTCATATTCATCTAGGCCAAACTCAAATCTCATTGAAGTCACTGACAATCTATCCCTTGATTACAGAGGATTAGACCTCTGTGCACTCTATGGTGTTGCTAAAATTAGTTCAGTAGTGCCTGTAGAACCATATAGAAAAAAACAGAAATAAAATGCTATCCAAGGAAAAACCAGTACTACTATTTCCTGGAGAGCCGATTGAAGATTTGGGGTTTTTGTCACCAAACTAGGCATGCAACTGCATTGCTAGTGCAAATATTGTGCCAGTCCCAAGGCTGTGGAGGAAAAGCTTTGATCTCATTTCAGCTAACAGAGTTTACAATTTGCTTCATCAGAAGTACCTTGACAAACGTGTTACTGTTTATGGACCACTGATTACATGTCCCAGAGTAGACAAGACAGGTAGTAAGACAGCACATGCTAATGAGGCTGTTCTGCCTGCAGCTCCCTCTGGCCAGATGCTGTACTTGAATGGAGTCCCACTGGGATTCCTTGTGGGTGCAGTCACAATAGTCAGTTGAAAAAATCATAGTTTAACCATCATTGCTGGAGAAAACCAGGAATGAATATCAAAGTTAAATGATTATATTACTTTGCTGAGGAGGTAGGATTCCACATCCCCCTCTAGCTTTTGCCTAAAGGCTAAACATTTGATATTTTAGATACAGGTACATGGTAAGGTGTGTTCAACTACCTCAAAAAGCAGTTTCAAAAGGTTACTGAGGCTGCAAAATTTCAGAGACCATGCCCACATACTTGTGGCTACAGCAGGCATCACGGCAGGGCCTCAGATCTGTCTTAGCCAATAGACTTCATTCATGTAGGATGAACATTCCTCTCTCTGCAAAACAGACATGAGTGTTGCATTGAACTTGTGCCATCCCTTGAAACATTTTAAAGGCTGTCAGGAAGCAGACTGACAAGAGATGCTACCTGTCCATTTGCCCAGGAAGTGAGCAGCATGGATTCCCCTGCAGGTTTGGACTTGTCCAGAGAAAGGACAAGTGATCATCATCTCCTCAAATGCTTCAAAGAATTTAGCATGAATTAGTCAGTCTCAACAGACTTTGAAAAGCCTTTGTCATCCATCAGAAGTGGCTTCGTCCTTCCCTTCATGCCAGGCAATGCCGTTGTTTTGTAATGAACAACTTCCATCAGAGCGCACAATTTCTCATCCTGTCTGACTCTGCTGATCATTCTTGTAATTAAATCTCTTTTGATTCTCTTTGGCAGCACACCATCTGCACAAGAAGGCACACCTGGAAAGCAGTTTTCCTCTGGTTTTTCTATCCTTGATTAAACTCTGTTTTAAAGCAGAGAACCTTAATCAAAAGAAGTGCCTGAGTGGAGGTATCTGTGCCTGTCTCGCTTTTGTCACAGATTCCCTCTGAAGTCTGCAGGATTTGGATTTGCATAACAATTTCCAAAAAGGTGTCCACTGTAGAGGGGTAATATTTTCAGAGAAAAAATCCAATGGTATGAATTGAAGAGGAAAATAATAGGGTACCATAGGAATTTAATTGGTATTAGTATTAATTACTATAAATTCCTATTGAATCTATTATTTAAAAAAAATCTTCAATATTTGCAATGTTATTTTATGACTCACAATAATCTCATTCCTGAGTGAGTTCAAGAAAATGTAAAATAATATAATAATCTTTTAATGAAAAACAAGTTTAAAATTATTCTACCGCCACAATTTTAGGAACCAGAGGTCAGGTCAGTGCTGCATCTCATATGAGGCACAAAGTAGCTAGGCAGCATGAGAAAAAAAAAGAGAAAGATACCTTTTGATCTGCTGTGTTTGACAGGTATGGGGGCCTGGAGGGGTGAAGATCAGCAAAACTTTTACATTGTTTATTCCATGTTGAATCAAATGTCAAAAGGAAGATCCACATGGACTCAGATGTATGCATGAAAACACACATGTCTATTCCAAACAGGTGCCAGTACATTCTT
The DNA here is from genome assembly GCA_024362935.1 of Setophaga petechia. Classification (NCBI taxonomy): domain Eukaryota; kingdom Metazoa; phylum Chordata; class Aves; order Passeriformes; family Parulidae; genus Setophaga; species Setophaga petechia. Next base: position 18,915,206 of record JANCRA010000015.1, read on the forward strand.
CCTGTCTATTCCTGAACAAAACCGCACCACATTGCCGGCCTAAAATCAAGCCCCATGCTGGTGCTCCTAGCTTATTACAGTTCTCTAATGGCTTCTGGTAGAGTGTAACAAAGCTCTGAGCCCCTGTACCTGCTAACAAAATGATAAGCTGCTTCCTGTCTTTGATCTCCCATCATGACCTCTGCACCATGCAGAAAAGATGGGAAACTTTACCTTTTCATGTGAAAACTTTTTCCCTGGTCATTTACTGCATTCAAAAGCAACTAGATGGAAAGGATGAGGCAGAAGCCAACAGGTATAAAAATAAAAAGTGAAAAAAAACCCAACCCAGTTTCTGAAGTGAGCAAATTGCATTAGAAAGGTTGTTTTCTAAGTTTGCACATAGTTGGTGCCAACAAGTTTGAGCTGCCTAACAGCAGTGACACAGTTCTAAAGAGCAACAGGCACTAAAAAGGCACTTAGTTTACTAAATAATACACTTTTTTACCCTCAATGAAAGGCTGCTTCTTATCACACACAAATCAAGGCAAGCCACCTAATGGCACTAATTTCAAACCCTGCTGCTGCAATGTTTAGTGCATGGGATACAAATTACAATGGATTCAAAACAGTTAGTGGTACATACAATTGATGAATAACAACGAAATTTCATTTTATTAGCTTCTGAAATATGTGTGTGAGTTTTTATAAAATGTCTGCTAAGAACAAGCTCTAACACTGATAGCTGGGGCTGGGCAAAGCTTAAAAATAAAAGCAAGTGCCTGAAAGACTTGTATCATTCTCAGTGGGAGTTATGCAATTTACATGGCTTGTAGTTCACATTTATAGCAGTGTGGGTTGCTCTTTATTTCTATCACTTTACATCCTTTCACTGCAGTTATCTGCTCATTCAGCAAACATGCTTCAACTGAAGCTTCCTTGACCTGATTTATATCTTAGAAAATGCACCTGCAATAAGCACAACTGAATGCTCAATTCACACTGACACCATTATTTCCTTCACTCTTCCTGGCCAAGTCTCAATATATTCTTTCTCTTGCAAACTCACATAAGCAGATTGACATTCTCACTAATAAATGGCTTTTTGTGGTATCTTATTCCCATGAATATACGGAAGTAACTACAGATCAGTAATATATGCTTAGTAATAAATTTCCTTTTTTAATATCTTCCTTTTGTAGACAAAAGTAAAGTAAATACAGATCCACTGCTTTCACAATACTAACTTGCACAGCTATTCTTTTTTGCTAGGACCAGCACAAGCTGACTAAGTTCTGCAATGTGTCAGTACTTCACTTCCACCAAAACCATCACACTGACAATTCTAGTATCACATCTTCTAAATCTGCTGTGAAACTGGGTGATACTCAAAAGGCCACTTCCTTCTCCATGGCATCACTGTCGTGCAAACAACTGTGATACGGTGTCAGGAAAAAAACCAAACTTATTTTACCCAAAGGTAATGGAAAAGGTTCCATGTGCCTACAGCTGATGCAAATCTTTAATGTAAAATTGTTTAAGGGCTGGGCTGAAGTAAGCTGTATAATTATGATCTCTTCATTTGGTTTATTACTATAACAGGAGTGCTTATAAATAGCTATCTGGAACTTTTTGTTTGCATACATTGCTAACTAGCAACTGCGAAAATCATCCCGTATAAATCAGAGTTTACATAGGGTATATTAATGAAACATAGATATTAGAGAGCAAGCAGAAATCCATTTCTGGAAAGCCTTTCATTGAAAAATATTCCTAAAAAGGCCATATACTGAGCATTGTCCTACCCAAGAGAAAGCTTCAGCCAACATGGGACATACTTTTAGAAGTATGTTTCTATCTATAACCCAGCAGTCTTAACTTCATAAAAGAGAAAAGAGAACTAGAAATTGCATTCACCAAGTTCTAGATAAAAGTCAGTTTACTCTCAGGTAGTCAGCAAGTTCTCATTTCAGTTGCGGAGTTCATTTTGTTGTCTGACATGTCCTAAGATATGAGAGAGATCAAAGTGGGGATAGTAGATGTAAGGAGATAGAAATGCCTCTGACACACTGGGGCCCACCTGGGGATGAGAGTGTGCTGAGCTCCCCCACACATGGTTCTTGTTACACCTATACCATTACTTTGCGGGATAGATTCAGACAACAGAAGGCATATAAGTACTCTGTTCACCTGCAAAATAATGCATTTGAAATGAACAGGAGTAAAGAGTTGTAGTTGATCCCTACAAAAAAAGGCACACATCAAAGGAAGTAGTTCAACACCCTAGTTTTACCTGAAAATTCATTGAACATTATTTTCCTTTGTTCAACTTCTTTTATTTTCATAGCATATTAGTTCTCAGCTTGACATTTGCTGCATGATCACTTGATTCAGAGTTATGAAAACTGCTTAATGATGGGTAGAGATATGCAAGTTTAAAGGTTATTTATATCATCACTGGCAAAGACACGGATGCTCAAAAGACTGTTAAAACTGATCTGAATCTCAAAACATTCTAATGCTGCAATCAAAAATATGCTTTGTGCCTTGCTTCATTAAAGAAGCATGACTTACTTCAGGAATATAAGACCTGAAAAAAACAACAGATAAAGATGTTGTTGGCAGGGGGAAGAATAAAGGCAGAAAATAGTTAATTATTTCAGAAGCTCCTGATCCTGCAGTGCGCTGGGGAACCCAATCACAGACACAGTGCAGAGGAAACTCATCCTACTAAGTCTCTTTGCTCTCTTAAAGCAAATGACCCTACAAGTGTTTCTCTCATTCCAACATTCCTTGCTAATCATATTGGGATGAACAGAAGTTCATCAGCCGTGGAAGTACTAAGGTACCAGCAGGAACTCACCAGAGAGTTAACTTCTTCCTTCTGTATGAAATCAGATTATCAGGCAAGGATAATAAGAATTAAACAATATGGCACAGAGCACCATCTAGAGAAATACACACATAGGAATACTAACCCTGCCATGCTTTTTCATCCAAATGAAGTGGCACATGACAAGGGCAAAAAATGAAAAACTAACATATTATTCCCAAAGCAGAACTATTAGTATGATGAATTAAAGGAGAAAAGGTTTGGATATTCAGATACATATTTAAAATTGTGAAAATTTATCCCAAAGCTATGAACATTTAGGAGATTTATGTCAATATAAAGCAACATCAGACTTTTCAGATGAATATTATCATTAATAAGCTGCACTGGTGGCAGTCAAATCAGGAGCTTTTTTAACTTTCTCCTGTTGATGTGACATAGATGGGTGACTGACCCACAAGCCGATGAGTGTGCCCTTCAAAACACACTTGACCTCGCCTTTATACAGAGGAAAAAAGTGGAAAAGTGGTGATTAAATTGCACTGTTCTTGCCCTGAGGTACTGATCCAGTAATACTAGAACCAAATATGTCCTAATACATAATGCTCAGATCTCTAAAAAGGTTAATCTTAATGGTAGTGGCCACTTAATTGGCCTAGCTTGCCTGCTGAGTCCACTGTCATTCTAATAAAAGACACGAGAACTAATTATGCCCTGCAGTCAAATGATCAGGCAAGATATAAAACAATTTCCAGAAAACAGCTATTTATACTGAAGAGAAAATGAGGAAAAGCTAGGAAGACAGACTGACAGCTCAAAGGCTCATAGAGAATGAACTTTTAGCATATGGCAAGAAGCTGAAGGAGGCCGTGAGGTAAAAGAGTAAAGATGGCTATCAGTTCTGGGGCTGCTTTAACATATTTTGTTGTTGCTGCTGTTATTTCCTTCAGTAAATAGAAGCTGGTGTTTGCTTCTTGGCAGATTTCACCTTCATTGGTAATGCAATGTAAGTAACATCATAAAGCCATAATTTGAAAATAAGCCAATACGCATTAATGGTTTAAACATCAAAAATATCATTAAAAACCTAAGTAATCCTTGAATTAATGAGCTGGAGTCAGCAGACACTTTTTGCTGTTTCTTGTCCTGTTCCTTAATGCTGAATTGTTGGACAAGAAAGATTTGTTTTCTAAGTGCAAATCACATGAAATGACTTTATCATGCTTCTTCCCCCCCGGTGTAGTTGAAGCTTATGTCTTCTTCCACATTCTGTTTATATTTGATAGAAGAAAAATGTATAAGTGCTGAAAATACCATCTAAATATAAACATAATGTTAAAATTCTTTAGTTATAATATAAGTCTAATTAGAATGAAGTAAAGATAAAGAAATGGAGTTAAAAATATTTTTAAACAAGATTTTCAGTATGATGGTAGGAAGGTTTTCAATATGATGGAGGGTAATTCCAGCTAAATTTCAGTAATTATATAGTTTGTGTAGCAGCATCTTTAAAACTATCCTGTAACAATGGGATAGCCAAAATAATTAATATGTTCCTTTAAACTTCAAGTTGCATCAGATGGTGATGTCATCAGAGCTGTGAAATGAGAGTCATATTCTATTTACAGAATAATTATTCTACAGATAACATACACCTGTAAAAGAATTATAACTGAATATGTCATAAACAATGATACACCACTATTTTGTTGGTAGGTCTCAGTTTGGTTATTGGTCTTTCAGAAATAATATATGTGATTCAATTTCTCATGCAATGTGAAAGAAAAAAAAGAAGGGACATCTTTTTTCATCTAAGAATTATCAACAAGACACAAATACAAGTAACACAAAGGAACGTAAAAAGACAATTTTTTTGTTGATCTGAGGAAAAACATGGTTTTCTCTCTTGTCTTCTAAGAAATTCAGAAGGAAGTATTTGGTGCAACTGTTCAGAAAGGGAAAGCATTTTTTCCTCACTGCAGCAGCTGCCACTTTTTCAGCCTAACAGTGAAACCAGCGCTGAAGCTGGAGGTTTGATACCTTGAGATTGCTGAATGGACAGAGTAAATTTACTCGATATGGTTTATTAGCAGCAGTGAAGCAGACAAGCTTTTTATGTTTATTTGGTGGACGCATTATTTAAATCTCTCACTTACAGTGGCCGTTCTGCAGTGACTCTAAATGCTTTTGTGAGAAATTCTAAATACTTGAACAAGGATGAAATACTGGCAGGGTATATAAAGAATATAAGCATCAGGTCAGGAAGATTGCAACATATTTTCAGTTGGGGTTCAGATTGAAGCAAGTAATCTGACATGCTAAAATTTTTACTGTGGCTTTTTTTTCCTGTGTGACAAATATGCAGAAAAATAAGCAGGATATTGGCAATATATCTCAGTATTCAGGGGAACAGCTAGTCCTTTCTATTCTCGTTAAAATTTGACTTTGGTCAACCCCACTTTGGTAGGGTTACATTGATTTATGCCAACTGATGATACAGTCCTTTTGACTTTAACAGTTGCTATAGGTGTACATTTGCAAGCTAGAAATTGCCAGTGCTGGTTGGCTGGACGTGGAGTGGTGGTATTTCTTAACACTTCGTGGATTTTTGAGGAGTCCCTTATTTTTTCCTTAAAGTAAAGGCACACCTTGATGTTTTTCTTAGGACTTGTTTAATACTGCTATACTGATTGCAGCTCAATAAACAAGACAGAAAAAGGACAAAGTGAGCACTGGCTATACTGTGACACAGTATGGCAGAGGCAGTTTTTATATTTCTTCATCCTGGAGATGGTTGTAAAACTGCTGTTCTGTCCTTTCATCTGCCTCATTGTCTCCTAAACACTGGAAGATTAATATTTTCTATTGTCTTGAAAATTTTTGTACTTTCTTGTGTTACCATTATAAAATTCTGGAATTCCCAACCAAATTTTCAGTTTTCAGAATATGAAATCTAAGAGTTTTTTCATACACCTGCTAGGTTTCTTTGTTCTCAATTTGAATCAAGACGTAAAACCACCTTGTAATATATATATAATATACACGAGTGTACTCTGGATCTGTGTTCATGTCTGCTTGCATATATATACATACATAGAAAACTGACTATTTCTGACGCAAAAATGGTGGAAAATAAGATACCACAGTTGCAAGCAAACAGTAGGAAAAACCCTGTTAAATTATGTGTCTAGATTCATAATCATAAATCCATGGAAAAAAACATGGAATCATTCAGTTGGAATAAACCTCATAATATCATCTGGTCCAGCTCTTCCTCTCCAAGTTTAAAAGTTAGGTGGAGCTTCAAAAATTAGATGAGGTTTGTCCAAGTTAAACTCTCTTAACACCGTGTATTGGAATGCAAAAATAAACAAAGCAAAATTAAAGATGTCACCTACACCGTGCCCTTATGCTGCAGGAGCATTAGCTCTACCACTTCAGATCTATGTTTCTCACAGGTTTTTGGAGAATACATATTAAAAATATTTCTATTGCTTGACCACCTTTTTTTAATTTTTTACTTTCCATATAATTAGAATGGAAAAAATGCTGTTACTCAAAATTTGGATTTAGAGCTTTTGTTTAGAGATGTATAGTTTAGAGCTTTGTTGCCTTATTCTTTTCCTTCCTTAGTGTTCAAGTTTAATATATTCATTATGTCATTCTTTAACAGATCCTAGTTGTACTATTTTCAGTAGGTATCCAAAACCTGCCTCTGCAGGCTATTTACCAGTGCAGCTGAATATAATAAAATAATATTACCTGGAAAATCTGGCTGCAGAAATACCAGAAATAAAGCTGTTCTCTGAACTCAGGAATTGTTTTTCTGACTTAAATCATCTACATTTTCATTACAACTTGTAACAGTCACCAAAGCTGTCAGTTGGCCATTCAGCCAAGAATACCAAAAAGAGCAGCTGAAAGACTAGAAGAGAAGTTAAATTGCCTCTATGATTCTTTCTTCTTATTTATAAAGGACAGAGATAATTTCAAAGAATAGCCAGTTCACATCTTAGAGCATAAAAAGGGCTAAAATGGAGTCTGGTAAATTGTTTTCAGCTCTGAATCAAGCCCCTTTTTCTTTTAGATTCTAAATGAGAATAGTGGAGCCATTAAGGAAAAAAACAAAAACAAAAACAAACAAAAAAAAAACCAAACAAAAAACCCCACTATATATTCATTACAATAAAATTAAAATGTGGGAAGTTCTTAAAATTTGCAGGAAAAATAATTGGAAATAAGAAACTAAAAGGGTATTAACAGCAAGAGGATTTCTATTGCTTGACATTATGTTTATCAGTCTGAGGAAAAATTTTGTGCTTCTGTCTATTCAGCCAGTAAATAGAAGTGCTACAGCTGTGTCTTATAGTGGCATACAACAGGGCTACTCTGTTAGTTATGTGCAAGCACCTGTTTTCTACATGCAGAAACCAAATTATTAAGGCCCTGTAAGTTTGCTGAGTCTTATAACATGAGTGGGAGAAGATAGATTTTAAAGTACCATTTTAAAAAAAGAATTCAGTATGGTATGAAAATACATCTGAAAAACCAGAAAATAATTTCTCCCTTCACCTACCCGAAGGTGTTTACTAAATTACTAATCCAAATGGGGTTTTTTCTGTATCAGTGAATTCTAAGTTTTAAAATAAAAAATATTTTTGAAAAAAAATCACCTAAAATTTATTTGTAGTTTTTATACAAAACCCTAGGTCTCTTATTGGACCTGTTTTAGAACTTTGTCAACATGTATTCTTCTTTATACCTTAGACTGATCTTAATCCTTCAACAATCCCTCAACAAAACTTTCCTTTTTTATTTGACATTTGAATCCACAGATCTTAAGTGCTATGACTCCCAAGCATCTTCACATTCCTAAGGCCAAAAAAGGAGTGGAGTGTTTTTGCTCCACCACTTGCATCCTTTTCCTTGCTGCATTATGTCATAACACCCTGTTTTATAGCTCAGCTCTGTCTTAGGACTGTGACAATATATTTTATTCTAAGGGAAATTTCCGTAAAAGGCTAAGCAAGACAGCCCCCAAACTATGCTTCACTCGCCAGCCTTTGCAGATTATGAACAAACTACCTCCAATTTTGTTTGAGAGTGAAAGGGGTGTGGAACACTATCACAAATAAAGATTATGTATCTCAAAAATTATCTAAAGTAACCAGCAACACGAGGCCTTGCTTTCTCCCCACTACCTTTCAGCGCCAGAAGAGGATCTGCATCTTAACTCCTTGGCTTTCACATAAAGACTACAAATACACTGGAGCTTGTAGGTATCTCACCATCTACTCCCAACACATATAAACACACAAAACCTAGAGAAATCCTCAAGTCAGCCTTACACTGCATGTCAAACAGGAAGACTTTTCACAGTGTCTATATCTTCTCAACGATTTCAAGCTCCATAGGTTTGAGTCTGAAAGTCATATTCTTTTCAGTGTTTTTTCAATGTTTTCTACTCTGTAGCTCGCCCACTGAAGCTTTGTGCTGTGCTGTTACTCCCTCACCTGCTCTTTCAGTTCATTGCAGGTTGATCGTTTCTTAACACCTGGTTAAACAGGGTCTGTCCACCAACGAAACTTGAATGCATTCACATTCTTGTAACTACAAAAACCAAGCCAAACTGCTTCCAAATGATACATGGACTTTCTGTTTGGACTTTTAAAGGAAAAACATGTTATTAATGAAGCTTTCAGAAGAATCAGAAGCACGTTGAGCAGATGTCTGCTGCTTATATAAAGATTTACATGTAAAGCTGCTTGAAAATATTTGATTTGCCTTAAGTAGCTTTGAAAAATCCAGAAAGTATTTTTAAAATGTTCTTAGATTTCTAAGCAATAATGAAACATCAAAGAGAGTTTGGGTACTTCATTGAATTTCTTTGGAAAAAAAAAAAAGCTTAAAAAAAGGCAAAGAAAATTTCAAAGACTTTATTCTCCAGTTTTTGTCAACAAATTTAATGGAAATTAAAATAATTTCTGAAAGGTCTATTCATAAGAAACCAGGTGCTCACAGTTTTTAATGTATATTTTTAATTATCATATGTATTACTGTATTACATTTATTCATAAAATCACTGCACGATCTGAGGAATGAAAGCTGCTTAGCCCTTTGAAGAGTTTCAAGTAATAAGATAGTTAATGAAAAAGCAAAGTATCAGCAGTCTGACACTCAGTGCAAACACATAGCAGACATATACTCTCCTCCAAGGCATATTTGGGTAAATGGGACCCTAAAATATTACAGTAGCTCCTTGCCAGTTACATTAGTACAAAGTGAGGCAAAATTCATTTTGGATATCCCACTCTAGAAAGAAATGTTTTGTGATTTTCATGAAATGGTGATTTAGTAGTAGCATGGTAATAATACCACACCACTGAAAGCAGGAGTGGCATTAGCTCAGACTTGCAAGTGTTATTAAAAGCTGCACTTTTGTTCCTTAATCCTGTATTCAGGGAATACTGCAAGTTCTGATAATCAGTCTGCTATTTCCTCTGACTTTGTTGTTATAAATGTATTAACTTTTTCATAAAGGAATCTGTATTTGCAATTAATCAAGTGAGTTGTCTCTTTAAGATAGTAGCCTAGCAACTTCCCTGAAGCCAGGGGAAGTCCCAGTTGGTGCCGCAGACCGGCAAAGTTATTATCACAAGGCTAATCTAACTCGTCAGAGTGTTTTAAAGCATCTCTCTGATTAAAAATGAGGAGGAAAAAAAAATGGTGAAAGCTCAAGAACAGTTACATGTAGGTGAGTATTCTTTATGTAAGTGTGAGCTAAAGAATTTTTCAGGGGACAACTGATGTTTTTATTTGTCTAGAAATTAAAACAAATTTGTTTCTCAAAATTTAATACCCATTTTCAAACAGGGCCAATGATGAAAAAGGTAGTTTTTTCTTCATGTTTTGTTTCCTCTCAAAACTAATAAGCTATTCAAGTGGAGCAAGAGTAGGATTTTGGAAATATCAAAATATACTTTCTAGGTGAGATGAACTGAGTGTGAACCCACCGAAGTGGATTATATCCAATTCATCTCAAGGTGTCTAGATTACCAATTCCAGGTCAGACTAAAGACCTGATGATTTTGGTTTTGACTTAGCCTTTCACAGGTTCATGGCATAGAGTCTGGAAAGACTGGGTTTCTGTGACTGCAAGGTTACTCAATATTTTCCTCAATCTGAGCTGAAAACTTTGATTTTGTCTAAAAATGGCCACAGGCCACCCTTGTATCAACCATAGATAGGTCTTTTAACAGGAGCAAAGCAAACCTCAGGGAAAGAACTTTTTCACAATTTCACTTTTGCACACGCACGGTGCACAGGTATATTATTTGTAATGTCTTCTGTCAAATCAAAACAAAAATTCTTTCTTTCCCTTTTGTAACCACAGGAAATGTTTTATGGTAAAATAAGCAACAGTAAATATGCTTCTCTCTTCTGGGTAAACAATTCCTGCTAGCAGGCAATGGGCAACAAGTTACAAGACAGGCCTCTCTGCCTGTGCCTTCTCTGAATATGAGTCTAAAGCCTTTTGGTGCGTTCAATGAGATGGACACAATCTATGTCTGTGCAAACAACTCATAGGATCACACTGCAAAAAAGTTTTCCTCATTGTTTGCTTTCTCTGAGCATCTTACAATAATCAAAAGCCTCAAGCTATGCAGAGATAATTTCAAACTTTCAATTTAACTTCAGTTTACAGGGACTAACCTGAAGACAAGTTCATCCCTCATGTAACATCATTTTGTTGTTCCCCTGAATATTCAATTGAGCAGCAGCTGCAACTCCTTTTCCAAATCTTCTTGTACTCATTACCAGAGAAGCAGAATAGCTCTGATTCAAATTGCTGAAAGAATTTCACTTAAATCAATATATATTGCTTTGAGGCTTTCTGTATGGGATTGGGGACGAAGACTGTTGCAGGCAATGGTAGCTCTGTACCAATGACAGACACAATGAATGTTGAGAGGCCTAGACCACTTGTTTGTATAATCACCTAAATTTACATAGTTACTAAGAAGTAACTATGAGAATGTTTTTCTTCTGAGTATGTTTTTCTTCTTTCAGTTCAACCTGATTATGAAATTGTCCTCCAACTACACAACCTTTTGAATTTACTCAAAGGCAGTAAGTGGGTGCTAACACCATTATTGGAAGCTACAATTATTTAAAAAAAAAAATCTACTCCTTTATTGACTTTTTGAAGGACTGCTTAAACCTCCAAATTTGTTTAATCCCAGTTTGACTATTTGTGGATTAATATCATTGCTACGTCTTGCTGCTTAACTCCTAGTATTTTCTCTCCACCTTCCAATGTGTTTTACTGCTAAAGACCAATGGACATTAACTGAGACAAAAAAACCCCAGATATTTTGTGTAATTTTTAAAGTGTTTTTTCAGAAAATATGGATAAGACTCAGTGTTCTTTGCACAGCAATCAGAGACAGTTCTCTCAAATTGCAAATAGTAAACAACTGGTACAGATCCTAAAGCATGACATCTTATAAAGGATAGGAATCAATAGGATGCAGTTGGAGTGGGAGTAAAAAGTGAATTAAGAGACAGAGAGGGGGTGACAGAGGATGTTTGCCTACCTGCTGTCTTCACTTGTGCAATTCACTTCTCAGCCTAGACCTAAACAGTTCTACAGTCAAAAGTATTTTAAGGTTGTATTCAGATGTATGGGAAGTCAGCTGCACAGAGATGAGCATACATGATGTAGAAGAATCCAGCCTATCTTGGCATATTTAGATCTTTATCTGTTTATATGCCATTGGAAAAGATAAAATATATATCATTGAATTAAACTAAATACTAAGAAAAGCATGGTCTACTGAGCATAGCCAAAAGAAAGGCAGACATTGGGACTATAATATGAAGTTCTGTTAGCTCCTAAACATCACCCTAGTCTGGGAATCTCAATGACACCTAGAAGGCTACTGTGCTCCTGTGAGTAGCCTAAGTTAAATATGCTTCACAGGTATGAACAGGGAAGAATTTTGTTTCATCAGGTTTGGGTGCCTGTCATCTAGCTGCACTACATGAACTATTTGCAGTTTTGTTTTCTAAGACAATATATTCAGTAACTTTAAGAGAACAAAAAATTCATCTCTGAGCTATGAATAGCACAGAACCTCTCACCTTTGAACTGAGTCATCAGGGACACAAGACAGCTGCTTTCTTTGCAAGCTGAAATATTCCAACAATTTCTGCATAGTTGCTCTGTTTAATGGTAACTTTCCCCGAGAGACTAAGGGACTCTGTCCTATCTTGGTATCATCTAGTGTGACATGGGACACAAATTTTCTTATCTTTTTACATGAGGTGATAGACTGTCAGTTTCCAGATATAAAGCAGGCCCACTGGCATGAGTCTGGAAATCCCAAACAAGTAAATAAAGTCAGTGAAGTCATCACTAGTCAGTATCACAAGTTAAGTGCTTTTGGCAAAGCTTCTAAGGGATGTCATCTGAACAACACTTCCATAAGAAGATACTGCCATTATAGAAGCATAATCTTCATGGCTTGGATATCTCCTTTCAGATGAGAATAGTACAATATCACACACTGAAGAATAGCCCAAAATTGTAGGCGATATGGCCATTTACCAATTTGAAAAGAAATATCAGCCTTATTTAGCTTCTCTGTTTCCCAAATTAATTAGAGAAACCAATGCTTAAAAGAATGTTAGGAATGCTTGGTTGGGTCCAGTTTGCAATGCTACTCTAAGTCCATGTATAGCCCACCTATAATATTTACAAATAAAATTTTGATGACTAAGAATTCACAACTCTTTCAAGGACTAGCAATGAGCCATACCTCCTCGCCTGTAATTCCAGTTGTGAAATCACTAGTTTGGAAACAGATAATCTGTGATGTAGAAATACTGCTTTTCAGATTAGGTTTAAAACTGATAGGTCAGCTATTGTATGTTTTCACCCCCTGTTCTAGAGACAATTAGAAGAGTTTCATCTGATGGGGGCTGACATTTCAGCACTTTGTGAGAACACCACATTCTACAGATGTGCTTCTAAAAAGCTGTCTTACATTTTTAGTGCAGCTTTTAGAGCAAAACATGTTCTTTGGGATGTCAGGAGGGGAAATGATCTAACCTAATGCATGACAGGGCTAAAAAAGAACTTTTAAAGTCTACAGTATCTGGACTTTTATTATTTCCTTTTTTCCCCTTTTTTAAAAATTTCAGAACTAGAGTACTGTTGAATCATAATGAAAATAAGCATACACTTGTGTTCTCATATCTACTGACTCAAGCAGGGATAACAGTTGTTTAATGGAGTTGGTACTCGTATCGATTGCTCATTGCTTAAAAAGGAACTTGCAGGTTAATCAGATCTGCAAGTGTCTTTCTCATTATTTACATTGCTGAAGAGATTAAATATTAGGGGGAAAGACCATCGTTTGCTTTGCCAGATAAATAAAAATCAATCTGTTGTCGTTAGCAAATGTGTTAAATGTAGCAAGGTAACAAATCCTGCAGCCCTCCAGAGGATTATTTTTCAAGACAGAATAGCCTTTAAAGGCAGTGAAGACATGGTAGTGAACATGGTTCTATGTAGGAGGTATTGCTCACTCCCTCTTCTGGTTAATTCTTCTGTTAACCTCATTTCAAAATCTGATTTTTCATGTAATGTGTGATATTAATCTCCACAGGGGATGGACAATTACACACAGCTGTTTCTTCTTTTAATCTTGTTTCCAATTCATAGCTTGAACATTTCTTATGCAAATTGTTTATGTTCATGACATTCAGGTTCTCCAACAGATCTGGAGACAGCTAATGAGGCTGGAAGTAGATCTTGATGAGTTTCTATAATGCAGAACACCTTCACCACATATTGTTCTGCAGCTGTACTCACAAATTCCCTATCCTTGAGTCTTTCCATCTCTCTGACTACTTGCAGCACAAGGTGTATTGCAGACAGCCAAGGTTCTTGTCAAACTCTTTTGCTGAGCTCCAACAGATGTGGTACCAAGCACCTTGTTCAGCAGTAATATCTGTATATTTGCATAAGGCTACAAATTACATGGAGTCATAGATTAAGGAGAGCTGAACTTGATGTGAGGCAAAGTTACAAGCAAAATTATTTTCAAGTTTAAGTCTGCTTTCTCTAAAACTGTCCTACTAGTTATGCTGGACATATTTTTCCTCTGAAAGTGTGTGTTCCAGACTGGCAGGTCATGGATACACATGATTTGTATGAGGGTATATTGTTCTTCCTCACATAGTCGAGTCTAGTTCTGCAGCAAGTGGTATGCTGTAACAGTAGAACAGCTTCTTATCTCATTCAATTGCCTGACAGACAATGCAAGTCAGAGAGCATACCTTATCAGTGTTATGTTTGTTTACTTCTGTGTGTCCATATACTGTATAAATCTCTAAGCCATTTGAATGAGATTAGAACGAAAGAATTGACAAAGTGACGTGGGTGAAATGTAGCTTACACTTTGATTGTGTGTGGAATAGGCTTCATTTTTAAGCATCTGAATAAACCAGATTGCAAACAGGAAAAAAAAGTGCTTGTTCTGCAGTTTGTGAGCTCAATTTATTTCCCGAACTGGAAGCAGGAAGAGGATTTACCTTTTTGTATTGGTAAAAATTAAGCAAAGACTGTAGGGCTACAGTACTGACAAGGCTGAATTGAGTTGTAGCAAGAGACTTCATGCCATAGTGACAAAAGCAGATTCAGTACCATACCTTGTCATCACCCTTGGCATTCAGCTCTCCTTTCCTTGGGCACTAGCTGGTCCTGATGTTCCTGGATGCATACCTTTAAAGACAGAAGGTCTTGAACATTCATTTTTAAATAAAGCTAGAGCTGATTGAATGAAAAGCTTTTGATTAAGTTTCTCTTAGGCATCTGTCTAATTATTCTAATTTCTGAATATTAATCCTTTTATCTTAAAAATTGACTAGTTAGCAGTCTACCTATTATGCACACTATCATAGGATAACTGTGCAGATGAGCCTACAGTATTGACAGCAAAGTGCCACCAAGAGCTGCTTTTGACATGTCAGACCAATTTCCTCTGTTAAAATGTGAGAGAAAAACAATTCATCAGCAGTGCATATTTTGCTGAGATTTTGTGATTTATGAAAATATATTGCACCTGTCTAGAAGAAATTAAATATACTTTATTTTATGAATTCAATTAAAAGGCTTCACAGTGTATCATCGGTTTTGCACTATAATCTTTGTATAAAAACAGGACGTTAACACTGCAGTTCCTCCTGCAAGCTCTCTCTGATGCCTTACTTTCATTCTGGGCAGGACACCAGTACTATCTGATCTTTTCAAACAAGTGTTTACTGCCTCAGCCCTTTTGACAGTTTCTCATTAGAATGGCTCCCATCGCTTCCTTCTACCTGCAGGTCCTTTAGCTCTGCCTGGAGCTTTCATAGGTCACGGCAAAGGGAAGGAGACATCCTGTTGCTTCTAGGTCCTTCTGAATGAACTGATTTTCAAATTTGTTGTCATTACTTAGGGTAAACACAATGTCTCGCTTTTTCCCCTTGTAGTGCTAGAGCAGCCAGTGGGAAATCCACCCAGTTCTGGTCATCCTCACAAAGTCACAAGTCACAGTGTGCAGTTGTGACACCAAAGGCTAACATCATATTGACCTGCATTAATTAGTAAGAACACGATCACCAGGATTAAGGTACTATTTCCTTCAATTCAGCCCTCAGAAGATCACATCTGGAGCCTTGTATCTGGACTTGGACCTTGTCAGTGGAAATCTAATATCTACTGACAGAAGAGGGAAAGAGAGTCAATGGAGAATGATTCCTATGATGGGAGTGTGGGAACCAACAAAAATACAGGGCCAAGGCAGACAAGTTCTGCACAGCCTCATGAGGGCACAATAGAAGGTGAATTATTGCTGCTGAACAGAAAAAAAAGGAAGAAGTTCAGGGAAACTCTCATCCTGAATCATTCTTAGCCAGGGAGAAGTAATAATCATGTAGTCTCTGTGGTTGCTTTATTTCATGAGTGGTGAAAAAACAGTTAAGGATTTAGCTTTGGTTTCCTGTTAGCAAGAACAATTGTTGCTGCAGTTTACCTTCATACATAAACACATTTTCTCATGCTTTATGTATGATTCCAAGAAAAAGCACTGCAGAGTGACGTTCTTACTTTGAATAGTTAGTGGTAGAACTATTAGGGATGGAACTGGTAGAAGACAGTGTATCACTATGCATGGCTTCTCCAAACAGAATTTCTAGGTACAGATTCAAGGCTAGCAGCAAAGAATCTGGACACAATACAATAACCAAGGCTTTTCCTCATCCTTAGCAGCCTTTTGTGTTCCCCCTTCAGGTCTCTTCCAACCTAGTCATTCTGTGAAATGCTCATTGCAGGTGACACACTTTCCTACTCTCCAGATCCTTCATGACACCTGCTACAGCAACTCCTTTAGCATTCCTCAGGACTTGCCATAACACTTGGAAACCAAACAGGTTACAGAAGGCATCCTTAAGATTTTCTCACTATAAAATAAAGATATTTCCCTCAGCCAGATGTGTCATTTCTGAAATGCTGAGAAGAAGAGAAAATAAAGAGGTTCTAATACTCCTACTGTTCTGTTAAAAAACTGGAGGTAAAAGGAGAGAATAAAAAGCACTTAATTTTGTAGATATACATGACATAAAATTTTTTTGTGAGTCATGTTCAGCAGGAAGGGAAAGGAGCAGAGCGTGTTCTGTCCTGGACATGGGTCAGCGATTAAATGACTGGCTGTAAACAGCAATTTCTGCTACTAAATTCCAGTCTTCCTGAGTAGGGCTTCTCTGCATTTTGGTTTATTTCCTTTTAATTCACAGCACATTTATGTTCTGCCTCTGGTTCAAGGATACAGTCACTACAGGTATACTGTAGCACAGTAATTGTTGGGTAGACAAGCTGATTTATAGACCAGATTTCCTTTTCTTTTCTCTCTGCTTGTAAGGTAATATAAAAAGGAAATAAAAATGGAGTCATAAAATAATTGATTAACTGACATATACTAGCAAATGAACTCACAGTTCAAAAAGGCAGGGAAGCAGAACAGATGATTGTCACATCTAACAGTGACAAATGCCACTTAACGCTTATGAAATGAGACTACTACTTAGTGTTACTTTCACAGCAGACAAAGAATATGAGAATACCAATGTATTGCCTTCTTCTGAATGTGTTAATCCATTTCCTGTTTTGAGCTAATGGGCAAAAACTGATACTAAAGTTCTTGTTTCTTGGTGATGGTGGTTTGTTTTTTTCTTTAACAAAAAAAGATCCCCATTGATCATCTTCAGAGATTCACCACTCCAGGTGCCTCTGTCATAATTTCAGTGCTTACATAGCAGGAAGTAAATGGCTTTGGAATCTGCATGATGCTGCAAGGAGCACTGGATGGCTTTCATGTGCACTGGTTTACTCCGCAAGATTATGTTTCATGGAATTGTCTGAGACTGTGGGCATAGAATGATATTTAAATCAAATGATGAATAATTAACAAATTCTATCAGACCACTGGATTTTTGGATCAGCAACATCTTCAACTAGGTCCTTCATCATCTGAGTCAAATTGTCATCTTCATTCCAAGTCTGAATTATTTCAGAAATCTGAAGACAACAAACAGATGCTATATTTTTCTAAAAGTCCTCTTTTTATGCCACCTGTAATATCCTGGCTATTGACAACATCCAATTCCAGTGGCCTTCCTTGTCTGCTGTGCTGTCTTGAAGGGAACTCCAACAATCATTCGTGTTTCACTCAACAAACACTACTCCACCTTACACAAAGGGTGCAATTCCCAGTTGCAGCTGCCTCTATATAGAAACAAAACTCATTTATAGGACTACATGCTTACTTTAAAAGCAAAAGTGTGAAACAGAACAAGCCACAAAGTAGCTTGGAGGAACTAAAATTATTTTTTCTGTCTTGCAAGCAAATATAACCATAATGATCTTAACTGATGGTATACAATCCCTAGATATTTCACTGCTAAATACAAAATGCAAACCTATTCCTTACTTCAAATGAAACTGCTCTTCATAGATGGGACAAACTGCCCTTCCTTAATACTTCAGAACTCTATACTGTTTCTGACAGTTCTCTCATTTTTTAGTTATTTAATCAAACCACAACATGGAGTTTCTTAATATCATCGTCTTGCAAAAAGTTATACCATGCTTAGCTGCTCATTCTGGCCTAAACCCAAATTAGAGCTGCCTGCTCAAACTGGTAAGTATATCATATGTCTCACAAATTTAACCTGATAGATACTGCAAGCTGTTCCATATGACCATAGTTTCTATCTGTAGCGAACAGTCTGCAGGATCAGGACCCTTACTGGGTTAAAAATCAGCTTCAAATATTTAATATATTCTTCCAGTGTATCAATAATTTATTTTTTTTTAAATTTCTGTCTTCAAATAGTTGTTTCCAGATCCTCTTTACCTAAATAACTGTAAATGGACCAGTCAGTGTCCACTTTTTACTTTCCTGTCTTTAGAAGTTGTGCAGAAGGATAATAGATTACTGCTATTACAATGAGATTATCCACTTATTTTTAAAAAATGAATTAATATAACTATATAAGCAACAATTTTGGAAGTTTATCAAGACAAGCAAAGTTTGAGAGAAATCACTATCTATGTAGTAACATAATCCTATAAATATTTTAAAGTAACAAAACACATTCTGAGAATCAGTGAAGTAAAAAAAATGTTATTTTTTAAGTACAGTAGGTGGATTTTTGTGTGCTACTTTTGACCAATTTGGAAAGTTTGTAAGTCCATTTCAGTTTAAAATTGACATTTTTGCTCTGTTTGTATTCTCCATAACCATCAACACACTTAGATTTCAGCATATACCAGGATCATATCTTAAATAAACCCTTTTAATAAAATAATTTTTTAAATGTATACATATTTAGAGACTTACTACAAATTTCTATATAAAATAGCAGTAGAATTTTAACATTTTGATTCTTATGCACTATTCCTCTGGTCAAACTCCATTTCTGAAATTCTGATTTGAAAGCATGACTCGATATTTCTGACTTCTGATCTACACCTTATTCTATTAAAAACTGGACAGAATTTTTTCTCTGTTTATCCTAAAAATCTGTCGATACTGTGATATGCAAATCAATATCCAAAATAATTTCTACTGATATGTTTTCATTAAGGTCAGTAGGTGCAAAGGTAGATGGAGGTAGATATAGATAGATAGATATAGATGATAGATAGATATAAATACTTAGGGAATATATTCTCTGGTGTCATTTTTTGCTATCACACCTTTCTTACAGTTTCTAATTTTAGGAACTGCTACAGACAATATTCACTAGGCTATCTTAATGTTTTCAATACAGAACACTGAGACCAATTTCAAAACTCATCTAGATCCTGAAGATGTAAAATGTCAATAGCCAGAGATAAGAGTTGACTTCTGGCCAACCTGCTCTGCAAACAGCATAGATTAGATGCAGATCAATGTAAAATAAATGTCTCCTTGTCCTAATACATAGTCAGTGCCCTCCCTCCCTGTTCACAAACCCAGGCCCTGTGTTAGTGTCCTTATCTCACTCGTTTCACTTTGGTCCTAAGAAGAAAGTGAAATGTGTATGATACTACTCAAATTTTCATAATTTTTTCTCCTTCATGATATTTCAGGTCTAAGCACATGGCAAGGAATTGTGAAACAGAATTTCAAGGTTTCTTAAAACAGTATCCTTCAAAGTCTGGCCATCAGTTAATGGCTGGCAGCTCGATCAATAGGAGATTGCATCAAGAACCTATTTCCTGCAGGAGGTCACTGGAAATGTCTGCTCTGAATGGCTAACTAAAAACTTCTACTTATCTCTTTACATGCAGAAACACATTAACTATGGTTTCATATCTTCTCTTGGCTGGTGGAGTGATGATCAAAACACTAATTGTACAGGTTCAGAACTGCCAGCAGCACCTTATTTCTCCCTTACACATGCACACATTTTTTGTTTTTGCTTTCTGCCACAAAAGAGACAGCATAGTGGCTTTTAAAGTTAGCATTTCATCTTCAGGTGATCACTGTGAGTTCATACACAAACTGGGCTAGTCAGGATTTAGCTAATGTAAAAGGGACCTGATCCAGCTCTCCCAAAAAATCAATATGAGACTCACTGATCTCAGTTGAAGTTATATCAAGCCTGATATACGCTGGGGGAGATATTTTCTGAAGCATAAAAGGATAGTGAGACATAAAAGTTCCAATTCCTATCCATTACCTAGAAAACCTCTTCTAATATTTCTTTTTCCAATGAGAAATAAAAATATAGACCAGGAAATGTAAAAAACCTGGACGTAGAAAATTGCCAGCTTGTTTTTCATCTTGACCTGAAGTTGCTATAAAAGTACTTTGAAAATTTCTGCTGTCCCATTTAAGCTATCTGAAACTCAGACTTTCTTTTAATAGATTTGGCAGAAAAGACAAATTAGAGCTAAAGCAAAAAAATTTGAGAGAGGCATTTTTTAAGACCTACCAAAGCAATATACTTTACTTGCATACCATCTTTTCCCAGCAGGATCTCTCCAAATGTGCAAAGGTTTTATTTATATATAGCTTGAGTGGGTTGAGTTATTGAGTAAAAAAAAGGAGAAAAAATATTTCTAATTATAATAAAATCACTTTTTCACCCTTTTTTGATGGCTTCCACACCTCTAATTATTGTTTAGCATTATAGTAAGAATGAAAATGCATCTCTGCCCTCAATGGATTGTGACACTGTAGCTTAATAATAAAAGGCAACCTTTTCTTTCTTAACAGCTAAAGGTCTGGGTCTTTGTTATGGAAGGTCAATTGTCTTCTCTACAGTAAAAAGAAAAGAAGATAATCTCAGTTTGTTTAATTATGTTTACTGCTTCATATTGCCTCTGAGCAAATATTTGTTACAAAGGAGATATAGGCATTCATTGTACCATCAAGGACCATAATTTTGAACCATAGAATCATTAATCTGCAGTAAGTGAGCTTTCAAAGATATTTATTCTTCAATTACATGCTTAGAGAAAAAATCCACCAAATAAAATATGCTTATTCTATGGCTCCATAATGATCTCCAAATGATTTTCTGTTTCTAGGAGAAATCTACATGTTTAAAAAATTCAGAAATTTAGTTGTTGATGTACATTCGTTATGACTTTTAGGAATGTTCAGTGTTCCAGTGGATTTAGACGACAAGAAATTGCAGTATTGCAATTCTTATGAAACAGTGGAGATGTCCATTGGCTATTGAGTCTAGAGATGATAAAGGGATAGCAATTTCAAAATTTCAAGGCCATCTCTCTAGTAGGATTTAAGGGCTTAACCTTCAGTATGGTTCATCTTGCTGAACTGTAGACATTTACCATATAGACGTCTGCATCTGAATTACTTTATTTATTTACTTACTTTATTTATCTCACAGATAAATAATAATATTGTACTCTTGTGGGCATCTAAAACAGGTCAAATGAACTCTGCTTTACAAGCGGCTATTCCTCTTGGCTAACAGTAGTTTAGCTACTGCCATATACATTATGCCTTATTAGAAATACCTAGTGACCTGACAAAAGGATCTGATGGTCCTGCGTTGGCTGTATGATGCTTTTATCCCCAATCATCTCATTCTGTTCATGCTGAATAGTAAGTTCTGCACCTTTAAGACTTATTGCAGAGAGGGAAGAGGTAGAAGTGGAAGGGCAGCAGGAAGTGGCGGGAGGTGAGGACGGCTGGGATCGCGCGGCTCGGGCGCGGCCTGAACTCAGGAACCCGGGAGCATCGTCTCCCATCGGGCAGACACTGCTCTCCTCCCCCACATTCCTCCTCCTGGACTGTCGTTGTCTGCGGACAGACGGCGGACAGAGCTCTTCTTTTGCTTTTTAGTTAGTGTTAGCTAGCTGACGCAAAGAAGTTCCCTGGACAGTGTTTTTGGGGTTTTTTTCCCTTTTCTTTGGACCTCGTGAAAACTGCTCTGGACTGAACACCCAGGGGAGCACTGGCAGCTCACATTTTCTGGCCTGCGACAATTCCAGCACCAGGGGGACTGATCAGAGACTGAACTGCAACCCGGGGACGGGGTTTTCTCAGTTTTGCCGTCTCTTTTAGAGTGGCAAGGGGTCTCATTGTTTGATATTGTTTTAGTTCTATTGTTTAATAAACAGGTTTTTTCCACCTTTCTCCAGGGAGGTATTTTTTTCTTTCCTCCCAGACCAGTTGGGGAGGGGAAGGGGCCGATTGGATCTGCTTTTCCCACCGGAGCTCCTTTAGGGGATTCTTCCCCAAATTTACTCTAAACCTGGACTAATACATGATCTGTGACCCTCAGGATATAATTTAAAAGGTGAACTTTTGGCCAGCTTCATATTTTAGACTCTTCCAAGTTCCTTCTCAGGGAGGGAGAGAACAGGAGGGAACTGTTTTAAACTCCTCACCACTGCCGGAACAACTTTGAGAGCTGCTGTGCTGCAATAGGACCCCTGTTCCCTTAGAGTACTATTTTGTTTGGAAGGTTTTCCTGCAGCTCCACAGCAGTTTTTCTGTCTAAGAGCTAAACCTTTTTCTGCCCTTCCTCCTTAGAGACTAAAGATTTGGAATAACTTTGGAATGGCTAAATCTTTTATACCTGTGGATACGCTACCACAATGCAAGTTGTCCTTTTGGAAAAACAAGCAGAATGGAATAAACAGCTTCTCTACACAGCACTTACACTGGTAGCATGCATTCATGTGGAGTATTCAAATGGAACATTCTCAAACCTTTTGATTTATTAAATAATTCTGTCACATAATTAAACATTTTATGGCTAATGTTGAAGCAACATGACATAATCAAGACCATATATCTATATATCTATATATCTATATATATCTATGCATATATATATATATATATATATATATATATATACACACAAATACTGTAAGCACAAGTCATTTATCAGAATGGATTGTATACATGGGAATATTATTAAGGCTGCCCTGGATTATCCAGCTGCACATTTTACTTTCAAAACCATAACTCCAAAGAAAATTCCAGTGAAAGTTTCTTTGTCTCTACTGTTTTCATTCAGTATTCACAAATTACAGGAAAAATCTTGACTTCTGGAGAGAAATTTAGTGTTTTGCAATTGATATCTATGGCAATAGCATTTTGCCTAATATATCTGCCTTTCAGTGGCATACCAAGCATACATACCTTTTGCTGGGATAGAAAGGAAGTGCCATTGTTCCTGGTCTTTTTCTTTCTCTCTCATGTCTTTTACTCATATTCTTCCTATTTAAAAAAACACTTTAAAGTAAATTAACTACTTATTTCCGCTTTTTTTCTCTGATAATCTTTTATATCGTAATGCATGAGGAACATATACCTAAATATTATTCCCTTATGAGCACTTGAGGAAAAACATCTGAGAGTTAGTTTGTTGAAATAAAATTTTTTGGAGGAATGTCTAGTCTTATACTTCATAAATATAAGTTAAAAAAAATATTCTTAGTCTATATAAAAAGTCAAAACCTTTTTTATTTAATTGCTGCATATTTATCGTCATAATATGTAGGTACCTTCTTGTACTATCTTTCTGCATGTAAACAGTGAATATAGTAACAGTAAAGAGTAACAGTAAATATATATGACAATACATGTTGTAGATAAATGGACAGCTGAGGGAGATTAGAGTTTTAAACAACTTGCCCAACACCTAGAATCAAAACAAAAATCTACAAAGTCCTAGTAATATTGTTTTGAGAACTGTCTGGTTTTTTAATAGTATTTTTTTACTAAATTGTAGTGATTAAATAATAATTAAATTATTAATTTAATAATAAATATGGTCTTGAGAGGATGTTTCTTAGCATGAGTCAGGTGTCAAGTGAAAAGGGGAGATTTCCTCCTTTAGTGTTTGACTAGTCTGTCTAGTGAAAATCTTGCGGAAGCTGAGACCCTGTGCCTCACCAGTTTCCTCCTTTTCATCTCAGTTAGCATTTGCTTACAATTGTAGATTGTATCCATGGAGAATGATTGTGGAACAGGTTTTTGGGCATGTTCATTGCATTTCATCCAGGGAGTAGCATCTAGTCCTATAGCTTCCATGCTGTTATAACTTCTGTTAGTATGTGAATATAACTTCCCAGTTTCCTCTTACTTTATCCCCAACCATCTTTCCACTGTCAAGGTACAGGATATCTTCAGGTACAGCAGTCTTTTGCCAGGCAGCTATGATCTAATCAGTTTCCCTTAGTAACAGGGAGTCATAAAACAAAGATCAGGATCATAGATGAGGCCATGAAAGTAAAAGAACAGGACAATGCCCAGGAGTTAGAAGAATGAATACAAAATGATGGAGTACAGGTTACTGAGGCAATGTAGCACTGAGATCTGAATAGGACTGGCTTTAGCTGACAACAAAGTGTAAATCTAACATGAAAACATCTCATATGTGGTGGAAAGACAAAGGAGATAGGAGCAAGATAAGGAAATCCCTACAAGAATGAGAGGGAATAGAGGAGTTGTGCCATATTGACACACCTGGACTTTCTGCAGAGCTGCTGTCTGTTCAGCCCCACGACTCCCCCACAGTGAATCCCCCTTCCCCTTCAGTGGAGAAAGGGGACTGCTTTAATTTACTTGCTATACACTAAAGGCAGCAATGGCAAGTTAGCAACTTCCAGCAATTCCTTCTTCAGATAAGCTGTAAATTAGTGGGATAAAAATAAATCCTTAAATCTATGGCAGAAACTAATAAGGAAAAGATATTTCAAGTCCAAGGGACTATTTTGAAAAACTACCATGGATTCTAAGAACTCTTGTGTGTTCATTGACCTAACTTTTCCCTGCATCACTGTTAATCTAATACATTAAACAAAGTGATATCATTCTGCTTCACTAATGAAGCCAGGACTGTGTGAACTCTGTTGTGTAGGAATTGCAGTAATTCTGAGTAACAGTTTTCAGGCAGCTATTCCATTAGGTATTTAAATTAAAGGAGGAATTCGGTGATTATGGTGCAGATGTACAAAATGCACTTCATTTTACTCTCAATCAATCCTTAATTAACAGAGGATGCAGAAAATAGGAAATAATTGAACTTATTACTTTGCTTCTCTATTTTTCATTAATGTCATTGTAATAATTCTATTAATGGGACAATTACATTTTTTACTTTAAAAATATCAAATATGCTGGTGAAATTCAAGCATAAAGTCTATTCATTGCCGTATTAAAGATATTGTGGAGGAACAGAACTATAATATGTTTTTCTGAGTTAATTCAGAAAAGCCTTCAAAACCAGTCAAAAATTCAGCCAGCAGAGAGCTTACATCCTGCATCTGTGAATGACACTCAGGAACTTTGCTCTGTGAAAAGTCTGCTACCTGCCTGGGCTCTGTATCTTGTGAAAATAGAACTTTTCTTTTGTTAAAACAAGTTCTGGAAGTGAGAACGGATCAAATCACAGCTGAGGAAATATGGATTTTGTACTGTACTGTAACACATCAAACCGTGCAGTTCTGATCTGCCTTTCAGGACAGATATCTTCTGAATAAGTAGCATGGAACCACAGCTTCTGAAAATGACACATTTTTCATACTGAATATGAACAAATGGAATCACACTGACTTCTGAACATTGGTTCTCCCCTTATATTTGTGGATGTTCTTTTTTTGGAACAGACAGTTTTTGACAGTAGCAAACTGTTATTCTTGACTTTAGGATCACTGATTTACCACAATTAAATTAACATTTTACTCAATGTCTCAGTACAATAACAAGTTCCCAATAAAAATATCTTCCAACACATAGTGTAGACAAGAGCTCTGAGCACAGTTTTTTCTTTTTCATACCAGAGGTTTATACAATTATCAGCTTAAGCTTTAATTGGATTTAACTAATTGGTAAACAGGATTTTTATTCATTAGTTTTATACATGTATCTGTTCCTCATTTAAGGTTTAATTTAAATTCAATATAAGCAACTGGATGCTTGAGATACGTAAAAAAGAAAAAAGCAGTGAAAAACCTTGATGAGGCACAGCAATTTCTTCACTCGGCTATTCTTAAAGATGCCTATTATTAAATTTGATCACTTTTTACATACATATATAATAATATTATATAAAATACACATTTCTAAGGGGTCATCGTATGGATTTTGGCATCAGCATGAAGAGAAATGCAAAAGCCCTTGAGTTTAATTTTTATAAAATTTGACATATATTCCATACAAATCCAAGAAAAAAACCACAATTTTTAAAATGTGTTTATATTTTTAAAATGAAAATTTAAAAAAATATATTGATTATTGGTATAAACTGGTTCCATGGCGTTATAAAAGACTGTGGAAGAGTGTTTAAATACTGTAGCAACTTAATAATTATTACTATGAATAAATGACCATTCACAAAGTGTCAGTTAATTTCTACAGAAGTGCTGCTATTAGAGATATGGGATATTGAACCGTGAACTGAGCCCACAAATTTCCATAAAACCCACAGATAGTGCTGCAGTGCTTTGGTATTAATTTAACAGGCTTTTCAGGTTTGTCTTTATTGTATTTGTAAAGAGGGATAGTGGAAAACAAAGGATGAAAGTATAGGTGACACACTCTCTTTTATACATTCTAAGACCTTCCTATGTATTTTAGCAAGATTCTGGCTGTAATCACAGATGTTCTGATTGTACCCCTCCCTCTCTGTGCCTTTTGTTAAAGCACACATGCTTTAGCAGAAAAAATCTTTTGCTGTAATGGATTAACAGCAATATAAATTGTCTAGCCTTTCCCACTTGTCATTTTCCTGCAGTAAAACAACACAAAGCAATATTCTCCTTAAAATAAATCTGTCTATAAGTGAACATGTTAAGAGTAGATACTGATTTCATTCTATCACATGCACCTATGTATGATGACAAGAAATCTCATGGCCACAACATAATGCTGGCAATAGCAAAATATAGAGATTAATATTTCCATAATAAAAATTATGGAAAGACAAGGAAAAAAAAGAAGAAAAATGCACACATGAATATAGGATAAAAGGTTGGCCTAAAGTGTCTAAATTAAAGACAGGAAAGTTAACACAAACTGATAGAGACATTGAAGAAAAACACAGAAAACCAGAAGCACTCAAAAAATCTTGAATACTAATTTTTTTAAACCTATTCAATGATTTTAAGAAACATATAGAAAATTTTCATTGGTGTCCTATAAAAAGAAACACATTTTTCATTTGAAAGATCTCCATATTTTTGTGTTCAGTTCATATGTTTTCCATTACAGGTGTCTCCTGCAAGTGAAGTGTTGGGAAGGGAAAAAGGAGATTGCCTACTGTAAGTTGTACTTTCCCTTAATTGTTGTCTTTGTGCAATGGTATTGGCTACATGATACCCATAACTCAAAAGGTTTCTAAACGCTTTTCATATTAATGAGAAACGTTTTAGACACCTACCCAGTCAGTTTTACTGGGATATCAAGGGTGTGAGAAAAAGGCTAGCAAATGAACCTCAGATTTTCCATCTCCTTTTTTTTTCGGGTTCCATAACTAACTTGTCCTTCAGTGAATTGTTCCTAATCCCGAAGTACATAGAAATTCATTCCAAGTGTTTTCTCATGGACTGCCTTGTTAAACACCACTTAGTCCCTGTAAAATTCTTATGAATAATTAGGCTTCTATTCACAAGGTTTTTGCTGATGACACCTTAGATTCTACTCAAATTCAGATGTCTTCATCTTCACGTAGTTATTTTAAAAATATTTCCAATTGCATATATTTTTAGCATTTCTTTGGCTTTCCCTGTTTTGACACAATAGTCTCCTGTGCAGACCAGACCTTTCAGGCAAGATACTTTAATATGGTCAAGACACTGATCATGTTCATCTTTATCACTTGAAGGTTAAGTACACGAAAATTCTGTGAGCTCATGTCATGTTCTCTTCTTATGCAAGTCCATTGACAGTCATTTCACTACACAGGAATCCCTGCTATAAGTAGCTGTCAGAGCTATGGTTTAAATAGGAAGGGACACATTCTGCTTAACTGTTACACTGGTTTAAATCCCAAGTAATTCCACTGAAGGCACTGGATTCGCTCTAGGTTTAATCCATCCTAACTGAAAGTAAAATTTGGCCCTTTGATTCCTGCTGCAACTCAATTGTTGGGAGATTTACTATGTGGGCTGTGCTCTGTCCAACTAACATGCTGCAGCATAGTTGTTGATTTACTTACCAGCAGAGTAAGAGTTTTATAGCTGAAACTTCTGACTAAAATAAATTGCAGAAAATTTCCAGCTCAACTCTAATATCAATTTTCAGGAAGAAAAATTCAGCATTCCACCAAGCTAGACTAGTTAAAATGAAGGTAGTCTAGTGCATGATGCCTTCTAATATGCTGAATATTCTGTCTGCAATGCTCTAAATGGATAGCATGATGATTGGCTACCAAACATAAAAATTACTTTTCTTAATGGGAAAAAGGGTAAAAATCTGAACCCTGTTGGGTGCTGCACAGCAGCAATTCACCAGCAGAATTGACATCCAGCAGCCATTCTCATTGACTTCCACAGGTTTTCATGGAACAAGTATTGGAAGGGGGATGAGAGGAGAAAATACCTAATTTTCTATTTTAAAAATGTATTAAAAGTTGACAAATTACTTGACAGGCTTTATGAGTGAGTAAATAGTGACACAAATGGGGATCCTATATGAAAAATAGAGCAGGACAGTATAAGATATTAGAACAGTAGAAAGGCTTGATAATCACAACAACAACAAAAAGATTGGTGAAAATCCATAAAGAAAAGGAATTAACATAGTCCGGGATTAAATTTTCTCCAGTCTAAACTGTTTTCATCAAGTTAGCATATGTATACCAGTCCTCAATCATAGAAAATGGGGATTTATTTCAATTATAACATTTTCTTTGTATTAAAATATTCTAATAAGCAGGGAAAATAATTCCATGAAAAATATTAAATATACTTTCGCCTTTTCTTAATAAAAGCCACAGGAATTCACACAGGATTCAGGAGATGACTGGGTAAGGTCTAGTAATACGTTACAATAGAAACAAGCATATATCACATCGAGTTTTTCCTAACTTATAGTTTGGATGTGAATCCCAACAGAAAAAAACAAGACTGAAATTCTGTAGTGAATTGTAAAATTTTGGAGTCTAAATGTGTGTGTATGTGTATACCTATGCACACACATATATTTGCATGTATACTCAACCTCCAGCCACTATTTTGTATTTACTGTTATGCAAAATCTCCACTTTGCTCCCTCAGCAGTATTTATGCTCTTTAAAACCCTAACTCTGTTCTGAAGCTGTTTCATGTTTGTTTTCAAAGACTTCTTGTAAGATATTGGTGGGTTGTGGGGATATTTTTGACAGTAAAAATAAGAAACTACCTTTCCATTTGGGTTAGAACTGAGATGAAATGAGGAATGGCTGCCACCAAGCAGAAAATTTTCTCACTTTATGTGTGCCAGTTAATTACGACACTTCAGAGGCGCTTCTGAAAGGATAAGGCAAGCTGCATAAATTTAGCTGTAATCCAGGCAGGCAAAACTAATTTGCAGGGGATGGCCTTATCTAGCTGCTGCAGCTTTCTCAGAAAATTAACCTTGAATATTTGGGCCCAATTCAGAAAGTGTTTGATTTTTTTCCCTTTCCTGCTCTGCATAAGAGAATTTTAAATTCAATACAATACCTGACTTTTAAGAGGCACTATGAATGCTGTAGGCAGTTCAGAGTTATTACTGACAAGCAAAAAAATATATTTATACATGTACATATATATGATTGTCCTTCAGGCCCATTATCCTGCCTTCTTGCCTGTGCATCAGAGGGTTTATCACCATACATATGGGTGGGGGGGTCTTTGGATTAACAGAAGATGCAGCTCATTTTAATGTACTTAGAAAAATTCATCAAAGTTCATTGCAGAATAAGTCATGCATACTGACTTGTTCATTCCAGTGGAAATGAAGAAATCCCCATAAAAATAGAAGTTTAATGAAGTGTTTGAGCAGAGTCTTGCTTGTCATTCCAATTACCAATGATTTAGAATTTTTTCTTGATACACCACAATTAATTGCTCTTACTCAGCACAATCAAGGTTTACCTTAGATTTCACAAGCTTCACCAATTCATGGATGAAAGATTTAGTTAATAAATGTTGCCAAATCCACCTTAAAATCTTCAAACATAATACAAAGTGTTAATAATAAGTGTTGCTGATTCCTTAGCATTTTGCAACTTACTTCATTAAGGCTTTTTATCTTAGCTAACAGAACTGAGTTCAGAGCCTGACCCCCACTCTGCCCAGGCCATATTCACTGTAGGAAAGCATGAAAGCATAACCCACATAATATTTTGCTTCTGTAATTTAACTGATTTAAAGCCACTGGACGTTTTACGGACAAAAAAGTTACAGATTTGTTTGCTCTAATCTGATCATCCAAAAATATGCCTAAGTTTATTTGGAAAAAAATTATTTCAGTATTTTTAGGTGGTTGAATCTTGCTTTCTCTATTTTCAGAGATGTAGATACCTTCTTTACAGACACTCATTCCCATGTAAGCTTGATGACTAAAAATAGGACCATAGAAGGAAAATAAATACCTTTTAGGTCACTTCACTGCCTTCTGTCTTCACTGACAAGTCTTGCAAATTCAAGAGAGTCAAATTTATACTGAGCTAACCAGCCAGTTAAAGCCCATTAACACTTTTGATGTTCAGCAGCACATTAATCATGACAATATCTTTTAGATACATGCTCACTTGTCACTCTACTTTGAATAGGCCCTCGAAAATACAGTTAGGTTTCAAAAGGATCTACAGACGTTATGCAGAGAATTCTGAATATTTCTCTCCAATGTAGAAAATTGCATGGCAATGCAATCTTCATACTTGCTCTGATTTTGCCAGGTCTTAACAACCAAAGGATATTTATGATCAGTGAAACACAGGCTAATTTAGCACTGTCCTCCTCATCCAGCTTCAGTATGCCCCAAGATACCTTTTATTCTTGCATCATGTCAGTACAATTTTATGCTAATGTCAAGATAATGAGTAGCTGTCAAGTGATCCTGATTTTGGCCTTCAAATCAATAGTAAGACTTCATGCAAACATAAAAGACACCATAACCAGTCTATAAGACAAGATTTTTCCTTTCATTATTGTAACTATCACTATCATTATTATTTTTATTACTATCTGATTATTACCACTACAAAAATTTGCAATGTGTTAGCTACTACTCACTCAATAGAAAAGTCCAATACAACTTCTATTGAAAGAGATATACACTACATGAAAGACAGAACTGGGACAGTTAAAGGTACTGGTGAATACAGATCTTTTCTTAGGGAGTAGAAAGGTGTTCAAATCTAAGTGTTCACTCCTCATGAACAAGTAAAAGTGAAAAGTGATAAAGCTGAGGTATGAAAAAATGTTGCAAAAAACTATCAACAACAAGAATAGAATGAAAATTGACCAAGGCATCTGACAATCAAAGCGCAGCCAACTTCCTCCTTCAAAGAGAATTTTTACAATTGTATTCTTAAAGCAGATCTTAAATTGCTTCAATTTCTGAAAGTGCTCCTCCTCTTTGAAGTTTTGTATTATGTTAGTCAATACATCTCCTGAATGTACAGATATTTCACTCAAGGAAATAAAAATCAGGGCCTAGCTACAAGAGATAGAAAAATATTGATCTTCACAATTTTGTTGCTTCGGTCTTAAATAGATGCTCAGCCAGATACCTTAATTTGCCAGGGCTTTTTTTTTTTTTTTTTGTATTGGACACATAAAAATAGGAGCCAGGTATTCAGTTGAAACATAAATATTACTATTAACATATAATGAAATTACATACCTGGTTCATCATACATGCCTCAAAGTGTCAAGAGCATTGTCAGTGATTTCTCATATTTTACCCCTTTCCTGTGTAATGAGTAGTCAGGGTTTGTATTTTTAATATATAGTCTGGTGACTATTATGTATAGGAGCCCTAGGTAGATATTTCCAGATTTCTTCTTTTGCAGAAGTTAAAATCAGAACCTACACAAATGTCTGTATTCAGCACTAGTTTACATGAGCTTTGTTTATGTGGAAATTCCTATTCTGCATAACCTTGAAAAATTGTCTCATGTTGCTAAAAATTGCACTTAAAATTCAGTTAAATACTGTAGGCACCTCCTAAGTTACATATACAGTCTTACAAAACAGTCAAAGGAAAGTAAGAAGCATCTCCACTGATGTGTACTCACTGAGATATAGGTCTGATAGCAGGCTTATTATATGATTTATATTTTCTTTCACAACTAAGAAAAAAATCTCAATTATAAATTTATCATGCAAATAACGGAAATCGATATTTTATCCATTATATTGTGTTATGCTGAATCATAGCTTTAATACTCTTTGCATTTTGTTATGTGCCAGCATCTGAAGCGTTTTTTATTTTTCTGTTATTTTCGCTGAGGAAAGATCAAGGATAGAATCACTAGAAACCCTTGTAATGATCAATACTCATGAAACGCTGAACCCCAGATGAAAGAATTCTAACGTGTATTTTAAATATTCACCTAATCTAGCATGATCACAACTGATTATGGGCCTTCATGAGAGTCTTCAAGACAGAACATGATAATACCATGGAGATGCAGTGTAACTGGACTAGCATTAACATTAGTCACTACCACAAAAGGGTCCAGCTGTGCTGGTGAAAAATGCATGATAGAGTCTGGAATCACCAACAGAGCATTTGCCATTCTCTGAGTGAGGAGAGGAACTACAAAATCACACATTTATGAATCTAAACACAAATTGGCATGTCATTTGGAAAATAAAAAATATTGTTAAAAACACTGCAAAGTGTACTTAATATGATGAAAATTTGTCTTAGTGGTCACTACACAGAGAATCTTAGGCTTGGATATTGCCTTTTCTTTTTTTATTTTCACACTCTTGGGGTTGTAGACAGAAGATTTTAATTCCAATATTCCTTGCATTGTTTATACTCAAAAATCTAGGTGAAATGAGAACCTTTATAAATGTCTCCTATTTAATACATTCAGGGCCTTTCCAATGCTCTAAAAGGCAGAACTGGGATTAAATTAAAAAAAAAAAAAAAAAAACCCTACTCAGGATCAAAGAGGAACTTCAGCAACATAACAATGGAAATGGGTTTGTGGTTGACAGACAAGTCCATACAAAGACTCCTCAGGGAGAGGAGAAACCCTGCAATATAGGTCTGAGAACCTCTGACTTGTTCATTCAGGTCAGGGCAGAGATAATGAACATAACCATCTGTCCAAATGGTCAGAGTTAAAATACCAGAGTCAAAAAGGAAAATCAGCTGTGATCAGCTGTAATCAGCTGTATTAGAATCAAATGAGTAGTAGCTGAAGGTATAGGTGGAGGACAATCTGTCAGACTTGGCAACATAGGTAAATTAAATTTGATGTAAGACATCATTACAAATAACTCAAGCTGCTTTTCCAGGAAGAATCCAGACCATAGAGAAAAACATTACAAAACACTTTGGAAATTAGGGACTGATTCTCAGAAAAATCAAGAGTCTACATCTACAGCTTGTGCAAATTATTTTTATTGTACTGTTTGCATGTACTTTTTTTTTAATTATTTCCTGTCTGTGCATCATGGTCATGTGTATTTGTCACAAGGTAAAGAGGATGTGAAGTTTTGTCTTGCATATATTGAACCAATATATCAGCAAATAACAATTTATTTTATTCTTAATCTCTAAATTTTTTGTCTAATGGAAAAAAGAAAAAAATACTGAATATATTTCTTCTTCACTCAAACTTTCCTTCTTTAATTTCTTTTTCCACATTGCATTATTGAGAGCTGCCAATAGCATATTAATTTCCTGAATAAATAATCCATCAGTGTTTCTCAGAAAGAATATGAAAAACCATATTATTTTTCACTCCAATAATTACAAATCTGCCATCTTTTCCAATTATTTTCCTTTCAGATTAGGTTTATTCTATCTTCCAGTAAATCCTTTACACTCACAGTTAGAGTTCATTCTTTTCTATAATTCAGAATAGTCTGTGGTAAAGGCAGTTTTGTTAATGAAATGTCAAAACACCAAAAGGTTACTTTTTAATTTAGCCCAAGGTAGAATGCTGTAGTTTAGAGCCAGTGACCCACTGCTAAATTCAATTTCCCAACTGTTTAATTAATTTATGTATACAATTTAATGATATTTAATTCAATATGCATGTTCAAGATATAGTGCACTTCTAAATCTTTAATTACTAAAAATTACTAAAACCATCTTTTTATTCTATCGAGTCATTCTATTTTTTTTTAATTTTATAATTTTATCTATTATATTGTGTTTCCTAGAAGACTTAAATAAATACACCATAGTTTCTAAGAAAAACTAGGAAAGATAATAACCTTTTAACCCTTTTTCTTTTTTTTTTTTTTTTTGACAGGGAAGGGGGAGGAGGAGAATGGGGTTTTCCTTTGAATTGATATATTGCATGTTGTGGTCATGAAAAAGAATCATCAGGATGTTGGGAAAACAGCAGAAAGCAATCTGTGTGCTCATCGCATTGGGCAGAAAGGCATTCCAAGGATAAATGTTTTATCTGTTATGTCTCATGAAGAGCTTTGTTCTCTGCTCTAGGACTGTGAAGTGACATGATTTTCTGTGGGATTAATCACAAGTAAAATAGTAAATAATTTGCCTAATCTGTATGTTAGAAAATAAAATTACATGAAGTTGTAAAAGTTACAAAAGAATCAGAGAAAGTCTTGTTTTATGGGTAAAATGTTTGTAACATCCTAGGAGTTCCATGAAGTATACTCTGTTGTAATAAAGGCTCTGCCCAAACTCATGACTCCTCTGTTGTGCAGGCACAGTAGACAGTCTGTACCACAGAATTTACTTTTTGAGTAGATACAGAGACCAGTGGAAGGAAGAAACAAATCATATTCCACCCTCTGACTACAGTGAGAGGAAAGATTAAGCCTCAGCAAGGTTGCAGTCTAACACTTTACTAGACACTGCTTTCCCTTTCCCAGAAAAGGAAGGTAACATTCCATAGGAGCAACCTGTAATTATGATTTCTACAGTCTCTCTGGATATATGATCAAGAATTAGAAACATCCAAAGGGGGAAATCCTGAATGACTTTGTCTGGTTCAGCTAGGGACAAAACATTGCAGGCAGCAACAGAGTCAAATTCCAAACAGGGCACAGGCTATTTAATGCTAACCCAGCACCTCATGACACTTTAATAGTCACCAAGAGCACATTTTATCCAGAAGCCCTCTTGTGAGGGGAATGTAAGAGAGTCTTATATTCCCCTCACAAGAGGGCTTCTGGATAAAATGAGTCTTGCCAAGTTCTACACTTAAAACATTGCCTGAAAACACTAATTGCAGAGTCAGTCTCCTGCATTATTCTTCACTCCTTGGTCAGCACTGGCTATCTGCATTGCAACATTCCTTAAGGATTTTTGGTTACTAATGGCCACTCCACTGTTGAATGCAGGAACCATGTGAGATCTGAAGTGGAATTCATCTCACCCATCTTTAGACATTTAAAAGGTAGACATCTAAGTCTGAGCTGGAGAGAAAGAGGCACCTCTAGAGGGCAATTCATTTGACCTGTCTCAGACGCCTATTTTAGTCAGAGATGAATCACCCTCTATAGTTGCCTAGATTTCTCTACTGACTGTAAAGGAAGCCTAGGGCAAGCAGTTCAGTGCTAGACTTCTGACTTTCAGACATGTAATTTAGAAGAGATATATCCCACTCGCTGTACTGATAAGGTTCAGTTTCCACACTTAATCATTCATGCTGTTTCCAGTTTCATAGAATACCCAAGAACTCATCTCTAAGTATTCCTCATCTGCTCTTTTTGATTTCTATTTTGGGTTGCTTGTTTCTTCCTAAGCACTTACTGGTTTGATTTTCACTCATTTTCTCATTGAAAATATTCATTTATAGCAAGTTCATTGTAACCTCCCTATATTTCACCTCCCAAAACAGATGTCTCAGTGATAACAGACAGAGTGCATAATGAAATTACTATGTTTTATCCAGCTGTTATTCTTTCTTAAGATTTACTTTTTGCTTCTGAGATGTCTGAAGCCTCACTTTTCAGGTCTCTATACTGGAAATAAATTATTGTCTTTCTCTATTTAGTCACTGATTTAATAAGATTATTTGTTCAGCATTGTATATGATATTAATTAAATCCTCATAACTGATGCCAAGCATTTAGAAAGCAGAACTAGCGATTGAATTGGATTTAAATTTCTTCTGATCTAAGGGCCTAACATTCCCAAACCAATTTTCTACTAGTGTAATTCCACTGACTTCAGTGAAATCTTTACAAATGTAGCAAAAATGAGAGAAAAAGTAACCACAGGTTTCGCTAGACAGTCAATCCTTGCAGTTGTTTCTATTAATTATTTAACTTTATATTCCCCAATTAAAAATATTTATTTTATTAAAAAGAATTTATGTTTGGCTCAAAAGAAGTAGATATTTCCATTGATTTGTAGTGGGCTTCTTCTTTGACTGTTGGAAAAAGTCTTTGTTAGTCAACAGTTTCACAGAGCTGTTAATTGATATAAAGAGTATCTTATGTTTCCTCAGGATTTAAATTCAAGTATTTCAAAGAATTATCCAGCATGTGTTGTACTTACACTCAGATCAGGAGTTCTTTTATTAAAAGATATAACCATGTATTTTAACAACCCTTCAGTTACTTCAAACATTTAAACAGAGGATTCTTAACGTAAAAGTTTTATAACACAGAGTAAGTGCAATCAGAATAAAAATAATTTGACAGCCATCCACGTTGCTGAGTAAATGAGGCATAAGCTTAAATATGAAACTTAGAGGCTGGTGATTTCTTTAGACTGTATTAGAGAATTTATGACACTTCCTTTGGGAGAGGAATGTTTTTCAGGAAAGTTTATTCCATCTCCCATAGGCACAGCAATTTCTTCTTAAGTATGCTTAGATTATCAGCATGAGCAGGTGTTTTTCATTCTCTGTAGGTGTCAGAACTAGAACAACAGAAGTAAATTTTGTATGAGAGTAAGTTCTGGAAATGTTTTGCAGTTGTTTTTCACATCCGCTTTGTGAACTTGACTGTGTCAACTACTGTCTACTATTTTATGTCCTAATAGTTATAATGTAGCCTTAGTCCTAGAAATGCTGAACAGTGTCCAAGTACAAGTGAATTTTCCCACCAATGGACTTTTAAGACATGCAACAAAATTTGACTATCGTTAATCATGGGAAATGGCTTCACACCTTTTTTTCAACTGGAGTGCTTGAAATAAACAGCAGCTGGGAGAACAGAGTTCATATGACTCAATAAGTAGATCTTAGGGCAGGGCCTGACCCTTTATTTTTATCAGAGAAGTATACTGGATTTGCAACAGGATGTATAAATATCTTCTAAATAATGTATATTTACACACAGTAATATAATTTATAAATAATTATAAAATTTATAAATAGTGCATATACTTAACAAGATTGTGATAAGTGTACATTTAGCAAAGCTTTCCAGACTTAAACCAAGGTAAGGCAGAAACTCCAGTCTTGTCAAGGTATGGCAGAGCAAGAAAAAATGCCACCAGGAGCTGAAGCTTTAATGGCCCATTTTAAAAGCACTCGCAGGACTATTGGTCAGTTGCTTGGCAAAACAGTGAAATTCAAACCAGAAGAACTTAAGTCTGAGAGAATGGTCTGTAAATAAAACAGACTGATGCATTGTTTACTGTTTTCTTGTTATTTTAGGCATTCCAGTAACAGCATTAGATAGTGTGGCTGAAAATTCCTGAAAAAGAAATCAGGATGCTTCCTCTCAGACAAGTCTCCAGAGTACAGAATCAAAAATCTCTTTCTTCCCAACATTATTGGTGTGCTACTACTCATTGGTATCATTTCAGCAAACAGGATGAAGATTAACATCTTGCTCCAGAGACACCCTGATTATCTCCTAGGTATTTTAATGTAGTACATTCTGGGTTCTGCTTCCAAGTTTGTGAATGAGTTCTTTAAGGATTAATAATCTTTTTTAGGGGTGGAAAGAGGGAAGCTGGTCCACTCTGGCCTCATGCATGTTTTTAAAAAGCCTAAAAATCCATTTTACATGCATGCTGATTTTTTCAGGTATGTTAAGCATTCTCATGAGGCATATTTTTACCTAGATTTTTGCCTTTTTTGAAAAATTCCTAAATACAGTTCTCAATTAAGTGTAAGTATGAAAGAAACAGCAGGAGTTTAGGATAGAATAAAAATCAAAAAACCTTCCCTCAGCCCTGTTAGGTTGTAGACATCCTCACCCCAGGAAGTTGTAGAAGCTGAAGGTTTTACATTCAAGTTTTTTTAGGCATATCTTTTGTCCAGCTGCACGTAGATCCTGGGCAGTGTAGCAGTGTGTAGCTATTTTATATAGTAAAATGCAACATAATTCAACTCTAGGCCTAGCCTAAGAGATTTTAAATGTAAGGACACCACATACTTAGAGTGACTAAAGTCAGAACTTCAAAATTATGTGTTTAACAACAAATTAAACATTGCTAATCTTTCTGAACCTGTCTGCAGAAGGACTTAATCTGGTTGCAATAGCTCAGATCAGTTCTCTTAAGTGTGACTATGCAGACAAAGGCCAAATATGAAACAACTACAAATTTTCAGTTCTGGGGCAAAAAACATGAGGAAGATATTCAAAAATATCAAAGAGAGCAGATGTAAAAATCATGTTGTGACAGAGACAAAATGAAGCAGTATTTTTGAACTATTGCATGTACACTGAGTAGAAGTGGAAAGAAAAATCTAAAAGAACTTGTCATTGCTTCAGCTTGCATTTTAAACATGATAATTACACAGTAATTTATCACTGTCTCACATTTGAAAGTACATCAAAGTGAATTTATACTCTGAACACAAATGTGTCATAACTTTACATCAAGCAATACCTTTTTCATTACATGGAAGCAGAGGTTGGCAGCAATCTCAGTAACAGAAAGCTACCTAAGACAAAAGCACTAAAAGGACACAAAAATGTGAGATTACTATCACCAAATATAATATTTCCTTCAATTTATCATTTTATGACACTTGTTTCTATTGTATCACAAAATTTTGAATTTGATAAGTCAGGGGCCAAAATGCCTGGTTACAACTGTATAATACCACTTTTTTGAGGTTTCCAGATACATCTCATCCTGCTGTTTATTACTTAATTCTTGACTTGAATGTTTTACAAATTATGTTACCATATCCCTTTGAATCCTAGAGGCCAATACCAGAGGGAAAAAATATGCCCAATCAAAGCAGAAAAATTTAGAAAGGAAGGGAGACTTGGATGTGTTTATGTGTGTCTGTGGTTGCACACAAGTAGATTGCTCTTATTCTTTTTTCAGATTCTACACAAATCTGGTGAAGATTGCAACACAACATTTATGTAAATATATATACATATATTTTTGACTAATTTTACCTATGCATATATATTTTTTAAATTGATTCAGATTTTTCTAGTCTTGCCCTTTTTTTAACATGACCTCAGCAAAGGAATGTCTTTAGTTTCTCTATTTAACAATTTTATCGTTGTTATAGGCAGACTAAATGACTAAAATAAAAACTTCAACTGATATTTATATTTAGTTTCTTACTAGAAGAATAGGACTTTTACAGATTAGGAAACTCAAACAGTTAAATCAGGTAATATTTTAAGGCAATAAAAAAGGTCCAGAATTTACTTCCTGCAATTTCTCTCAGACCTCTCTTTCATATTAAGCACCTGTAGTCTCTAATGTAGAAGACAAACAATAGTCATTCTTTCAGTTGCCTGCAGTTGTCACACTTACTGAAGGATGCAGAGGATCTATTTGGGGTGGATGGAAGGGGAAAAAACCATAAAGGCTGGGATAGAAACTGGGTGGAGAAAACTAGGAAGCTGTGGAGTAACATGGTGGAGGGAGATAGGGCTGGGGTCTACAGAGATATTTTATATATACAGGTCAGAGAATAAACAGCACAGAGCAGGGGCGTGTAATGTGGGATTCAAGCATCTTGCTGTATTCACAAACAGTTCAATGTAATTCTGAAAGCTGCTGCTGCTGCAGTGTCTCAGCCAAACTGACCATGGAGTTTCTTTTCAAGGTATAGAAGAGGTTTGGTTGACTTTTGATGCCATAGCATGGACTTAGGAGTGGTTCTGAGCCAAGGCATATGAAGGCTGCACACAATGTTTTAGTTGGAAGGGACTGTAAAAAGTCATACCAGCCCCTCCTTGTGGATGTGAATACATCTCTGTACTGAATAAACTCAGGGGCTTTGGGGGAAAAAAAATGTGCAAAATCAGAACTAAAATATATATGAAAATTCTGGACCTGTTAAGTTTACTTTAATTCTGTTATTTCTAAGCTCTTGCATGTCTAAACTGGCATTTTTTATTACTTTTTCTACATAACATTCATAAAAATTCACTATTGTGAATTTTTATTTATTTGTGCTATTACCTATAACAAAGCAAACATAGTAATGCATTTTAATTTTCTTTTAGTTGTATAAAGATACATTGCAAAATGTCTATCTGTGGGATAGATAATATGCAAATTTTCTATTCCAATGCTTTTTCATGTTTTTGTGAAAATATATGGTGGGGCAGCAGGGTATAAAGTGAAAAAGACAATGTTTTTCCTTTGTTCTGCATTGAAAGAAAAGAAGAAACATTTTCCAAACACAAGGTAACACAAATACTCCTTAAATCCCTAAAAATGGAAAGTAAGCATACTGAACCCTAAAAAAAAAAAAAAAAGGAGAAAAAAAAAAGTAATGTAGACAAACATCTATAAATGAAAAAGGGAAAAGAGTGAAATGAGATGTGACTACTTCTGAGCACAGGGATTTTTAGGCAATATATTCATTTTCAATAGTTGTCAGAGAAGTAAATGTTCCAGAAATGCAGGAGCTGAAAAATTATCCATCATCTCTCTTGGTGAAACAAGACCTAGCTAGAGGATGAAATACAATAAAGCCATAAGTTGACAGTGTGGGCAAGGTCATAGTTCTGTGCAGTCTCAATTGCCAAGATGAGCACCTTTTCTTTTCTTTTTCCCAGCATCTTAAGGACTAATCATTCAAGTTTTCTTAAACTTCCCACTATGACTGTCTGGTATGTTAGTACAGAGATTACACTTAGAAGCAGGAAATTTCTGCAAATGAACTGCATTAATTTACATCATGCTTCCCTTTTTCTACAGGAAAATGTATACTCATATGTAGCCAAAACAGGACTAGCCAGAATGTTTTCATAGGTTTTTAGGGGTTTTTTGATAAAATATATTAATGGGAAAAAAAAAAAGGGGGGGAGAAGTTGCAATTCTAAAAATTTTCTATAGTTAAAATAGTTGGAATAAGGCCTTTTTGACATGGTGGAAACTTTTAAATTAAAATACCTTGTTCTTTCTAAAAGTGTTTTTTCAACAGAAATTGTTTACTTAAATATATTTATTTGAAGTTAAACATAAAAAATTTAAATGTCAAAGCAAAAATTATAGTTATCACTAGTGTATAAAGGGAAATATTTCTTTAAATTCCATTTAAAGAAAAAAAAAAATCTCCACCTAATAAGATTTTTTATTTTTTCTCAAGAGTTTTTATGTAGCATCAGACCAGAGCTCCAACTTCCAGACAGGTTTCAAGAATTTTATGCAACTTTATAGCCTTTTCCATCAAACACAACCTGTATAAATAAAACTTTACCAATGAACAAATAGTAAATATTAAAATGAGAAAATGATTAGTTAATTTTCAGACTATGAAAATAGATTATTTGCTTTCCAAACAACAAATTCCTGTAGCAGGTTTACAGTGTGTTAGGGAAGAGCTGTATGCTCAGTGTCCTTTTTTGTGGCAGCCCTCTGGAAGCACTCTGGCCTGCTGGTGACTGCTGCTGCTGGGATCGTAACTCTGCTGGCTCCTTGGCATAGTTTCCATGGAGAAGAGCTGAGATCAGAGGCACAGCATCCACAGGCACTTGCTGCATTTATTAGTTCTTCAAGGGAAGATCAGGACATGTATCATCACAGTACAAGAGAGATGTGGAGCTCCTGCACTGGGTTCTGCTGAGGTCTTTGAAGTTGGTCAAGAGACTGGAGCCTCTCTCTTATGAGGAAAGGCTGCAGGAGCTCTCCAGCCTGACAAGAGGTGACAGAGAGGGAACCTCATCAATATCTGTAAGTACCTGAAGGCAGGATGCCAAGAGGATGCACCAAGCTCCACTTGATGCCAAGCAATAGACAAGAGGCACTGAGGAGGAAGTGATCGATGCGCAGGAGGTTCCACCTGAGCATCAGTAAGAAATTCTTCACTGCGCAGGTGGCCATGCACTGTAACAGGCTGCCCAGAGGGGCTGTGGAGTCCCCATCACTGCCCATATTTAAGAACTCTCTGGACACAATTCTGTGCTCTGGGATGGCCCTGCTTGAGCAAAGAGGTCGAACAAGATGATCCACTGTAATCCCTTCCAACCTTCATGTCTAACTTGGCATTTTTAATTACTGTTTCCTTTGTGGCATTCATAAAAATTCACTGTGCTAGTAGCTATAACAAAACATAGTAATGCATTTTAGTTTTTCTTTAGTCATATAATGATACATTGCAAAATGTCTGTCTATGGGATAGAGAGATTCAGTGATTCTATGATAGTTTAACTAACTATTTAAATCCTCTTGCAATGGGTGCTTTTACAAATACACTTAAACTCAACGAGTTGGTTTCTAAATTCTGGTTTTTTCAGTCTCTGAAGATTCCAGTGCTGAAAAAATATACTACAAACTTTTCAGTCATTATTGCTTGAATGAGTTTTAGTTATTTATCAGTTTATTGAAGTACTGAATCTCCTAATTTAACTCAGGTAATTGTACTTAGAATTAAGCTATTGAAGCATTTGAGTATGGACTTCTCCCATGAGCAAGGATTACAACATTCAACCTTTACAAATTAGCATATTTTTGGGCTTTGGTCTTTTCACTGTTGAAATATAAATATAAATTCTTACCAGAAATATGAAAATATACTTGCATGAACAGAGCTATATTGTTTTAACATGCATTTCATAGCTGCGAATAATATTCATTCTTGCTGGTAAAGCTAGACAGTGTATAAGGCCTGCTGTGGTATCAAAAGTGATTTAAATAGGATCACCCAGAAGCTGATAACCTCATGGATGAGATCAGCTGCTGTTAAACCCACAAGTAATACCCAAACTGCACTTTCTTTTTATGTCCTTGGAATAATAATGCTTCATTTGATTTTTTCTGAATCAGAAATGACAAAGCAAATACATGGTCATATTCTCTTCTTTACAGATGACTTTTTCACAAGGCACAAAAATGTTTATGCAAATAGAAACAAAGATGCAATCATTTTAGCATTCACCCATAAAATAGTGCATGGCATTTAACTAGAGAATTCCATAGGCTGATGCTAATGTATATACTAAACCAGGGAGAGTAAATATTACACCTTGGAAAAATTTTC
Source organism: Setophaga petechia (assembly GCA_024362935.1). Lineage (NCBI taxonomy): Eukaryota > Metazoa > Chordata > Aves > Passeriformes > Parulidae > Setophaga > Setophaga petechia. Next base: position 18,958,602 of record JANCRA010000015.1, read on the forward strand.
CCTGATAATAAAATAAAATAGAAACTTTATTTAGATCAGGAAAACCCAACAACGCAGGTAAGATATATTCAATCTGTGGGATCAAGTTCAGTATTCAGAAAGAAATTTCAAACGAACATCATGTATTAAAGAGTTGCTAGTACAACAAACAAGTTTCATGTGTCAAAGCAGTATTTTCTGGAAGAATAAATACTTATTATTCTCAAGATGCTATTCCTTAATAACCACTTCCATAACTGTTCTTTATTGTGTCACATGAAATATATATATTTTCCTGAATACAAATGTGTATATTCCTCATCTCAGTTACTGGGAATACCCTCTAAGTAAATGGCAATAGAGTCCTGTTCCTTGGCCTGCATCCTGCCTCTTTCAAACTCGTCAGCCTACATCTCTCTACTACATGGAGATTAGAGAAAATCTAATCTAACCTAATCTAATCTAATCTAATCTAATGTGAATTTGAGCAATAATATGTTGTGGCTTTACCCCAGACAGTAACTATGTATGACACAGCCACTCACTCACTCCCCCATCGTGCCTGTGGTGGGATGAGGAGGATCAGAGAAAGTAAACCCCGTCGGGTGAGATAAGAGCAGTTGAATAATTGAAACAAGGTAAAATAATACTATAATAACAATAATACCAACTGTCATGAAAAAAGGAGGCAACACAGAGACAAGGAAGAGAAGTGATTAAAAATACAGCTGTTCATCTCCAGCTGACCAATGCCCGTCCTGTCCCACTCCCAGCAGCAATTGGTCCCTCCTGGCAACCTCCTCCTCCCAGTTTATATACTATTTATAGTATTCTTTGACAGGGAATTTCCCTTTGGATGTTTGTGTCAGCTGTCCTGGCTATGCTGCCTCACAGCTCCTTGTGCACCTCCTCATTGGCAGGGCAGGGGAAACTGAAATTCCCTAACTGAGGATAAGCACTACTTAGCAGCACTTAAAACATCAGCATATTATCTACATTTCCCTCATACTAAATCCAAAAAACACAGCAAGTGGAAGAAAATTATGGCAGATTTTGCCAACTACTGGAAGATAATTAACTCTATGTTAGCTGAAACCATGTCATAATGAAAGATTTCTTTATCTGACTTAGCCTTTGGAAGCTTTTGAACATTTAATGAAAAAGGGATATGTAATTTGGAAAAGAGAAGGATTGGTCATTAAAACCTACCACTACTGTCAGTTGTAGATTAATATGTTTATACTCAAACAGAAATAAATTAGGGTCACTTCTTTAGCTTTGCTTAGAAGACTGCTGCAATTTCATTTCAGTTTGTTATTCCAGGTTTTAAAATACTCAACCAACTGTGACAACATTTCCCTATGCCTTTATATTATACTGGGAACACAAAATAGTTTCCCATCCAGTTTATTCTCAAGGCTTCTTGAATAATCACAAGAGGTTTTTCTCAGTATAAACTGATATTGAGCCAGACTAACAGCTCCCATGCCAATTCTCATCTTTCTGTCTGCACAGATGGAGTGAAAGGACTTCCCTGTGGGTTTTTGGCAGCTAACGTAATCAGATCACCTAACAATTGTTCCAATTTTTTATAAGAGGATGTTATCTCCTCCTAAATATAATTATCCATTCAGAATTCCTCTGATTATTTCTTAAAAATGCCTATCATTTCCACTTTTTCAATGAAATGTATCAAATATTGCAGCAGCAAAGTGGGTAGTATCAGGTCTAGTTGTGATTTAACTTCTGTTAAAAGATCTCATTTTAATTTCTTTGGAGACAAAGAAACAGACAGATAAACAGGGCAACAAAATATGCAATTTTTTCACTTAAATTAAGAGCTGGAAAGAAAAAAAAAAAAGCGTGCAGAAACCCACTGATCTCACAAGTCCAGATCTGCAGCTGTGAAAGTCAGAACTGCACTGTGTTTCTGAGGGTTTAGGCTGATTTAGGCAGGCTGAAAACTTGGCTTGGCTCAAAAAGCTGGATAACAAAGATGTCAGTCTACTCTGAAAACATTCCTTAAATAGCAGATCATGTAATCTAGAGGGACTTAAGAGAGCTTTCATTCAACTCCCTCCCCTGTATAGTCTCCTACTACCTGAGAAATACAGATAGCAGATACACTTTTCACATCATTTTCAACACATCTCAAAAGGAAGGCATACATCCTTTCTTGCAATGTGCCAAAGGAGCACAAAATGTTCTTAGTCTGCAAAGACAGCCAAAACAAGCTGAATAAATGTTTAAATGTAGAAGTCTGTTTAATTTGTGAGTGGAAAACTCTAAATCACAATGACAAGTAATGCTTTGTCTTAATTCCCTGCTGCACTGCTTCAGCTGTATTTCAGCATACTTCCACTGAAGCTAAAAGAAATCTACATCACCATAAAGTAAACTAAACCATTCTTTATTCAAATCCTCTAATATCTACCATCTCTAATCTTTACATGCCTAGTGAATTTTGATACATATTATGAACTTTTGTTTTATTCTGTACATATAGAAGCAGTCACATGCTGTGTCCTTCTCTGGGTCTGTGCACATGCTCAATTATATATACCCTGTCTGTGTACACATACTGCAATAAGCTCACTATGCTTGCTTCTTATCAGATAATTGCTCAAGTGTAAACTGTTTCCCATGTCATATTTTAGCAGGTTGCTAAGGATATTTAACATGCTCTGAAGCTGCTTATTTTTGGCTCCACATTGTGAGTCTATAATATAATTTTTTTAATATACTTAATGCTTTATATGGTGTGCTGAAAATAAGTATTTAATTTGCAGTTCAGTTAACAGGCATTTATTGTACAGTAAGAATCAATTGACTGCTACAAGGACCCTTTTTATGATTTAATCCACTCAGAAAACTCAGTTGCTCCCACAATATCCTCAAAATTGCATCAATAATAAATATAAAAGTAATGTATTATTAGCAATGGGTATCTAAATGACATGAAACAAGATATAAAGAGATAGTTATAGTTAGCCATCAATTAGCCTACATTCCTAGTGTCAACATATATTCAAATTAATTTAGTTTTTCACTAATTAAATCCGATTTACTTCCTTGGCTTATGAAACAACTAAATTTCTAAAGCTTTTATCTTTACTGTGTGAATAATGGAAGCATAGCTATACCCACAATATACACGCATCTCACAGCAGCACTGGATGGTGATTTATAGTGCCATCTCCTAAAACAAACAAACAAATAGCATGCCAGGTTTGCCTTCACAAAGCTGCAGCATTCCCATAAACCTGCTAAAAAATTACCTACTGGACTATTTACCTATTTTCAGTAGATAAAAAATACCTACTGAAGTAGGTCAAAATTCAAATCATTGAAACATTTTAATCTTTTCAGTCACAAATGTTCATCCAGTTGGATATTTAGTGGCACTAAATGCTGCACTGACAGGGGAAGAGTGACAGAGAGCTGCATACAGCTGTAACATGAAGGTGAGGTGTGCTGAAGGTATTGTAAGGTCACCCCTCCAGCCTCCCCATTACATGGCTCAATAAGTGTGGTGCAAATTAAAATGAAAAGTGGTGATAATCTGTGGTTGCCGAAGTAGAAACTTGGAGTCATGAAAAATCTTGAGAGAATATCGGAGAATTCAGAATTAACAAAATGGCTTTATTTTTTAATTTATGTCAGCCTACCAGTCATTAAGATGAATGTCCTAGGGTCTAGTTGCCTTTGACAAAGTAATTAGACTAAAGCCTAACAGAAGCACAAAGAGCAAATGAATGGGCATTTTCAAAAACACATTTTCCACTTTCCTGTCCACAAAGCTTATTTTGCTGGAGTGAAAATCCATTCCTGTGCCATGTCTTCACCTTAGCCTTTCTCCAACATCAGCTCAAATGCAGAGGCTTCACATGCTGTCACAAAGGTCAGGATACATATGCTATTTCCTTTGCCAATCTTGAGAACAAAATCCAAAATCCGTTTTTCAAATCAGCATGTCCTATTTTATGGCCTGAGAAATGTGAGGATGTTGCAGATGAAAACCAAATTCCTCAATCTACTGTCAGAAACCACCAGGCAAAACCTGCAGAGTTAAAAGAACATACATCTCTCTTTGTAGCTCAGAAAGTAGCTCAGACATCATCTCTATACCAGTAGGAACATCCAGATAATTTAAGAGGCAGACTTAAAAACAGAGTACTGCAGCTGCTGAACCCCTAAGTCAAGGACTGAATGACAGTTTTAAAGACTGCACCAAAAATGCACAGTTAACCAGAGACCTACAGGAAGGTTCTGCTGGTAATTGTTTAATATAAATGTTTTAGACAATTGATCATAAAATCATAGAATATCCTGAGCTGGAAGGGACCCACAAGGTTCATTGAGTCCTATCCCAGCCCAGCAGAGGACCACAGACAAGAGTCACCATGGACCCGAGAATACTGTCCATACGTGAGCTCTGTAAGGTATGGTGCTGTGACCATTTTTCTATGGAGTCTGTCCCAGACCCCAGCCACCCTAGGGGTGAAGAAACTTTTCCTAATATCCAACCTAAACACGTGACACAAGTTCAGGACATTCCTTTGGGTCCTCTTATTGGTCAAACCTGGGAAGAGATCAGCGCCTGCCCGTCCACTTCCTATTGTGAGGAAGTTCTTGAGTGCAATGGAGTCACCCTTCAGTCTCCCCTTCTCTACGCTAAACAGACCAAGTGACCTCAGCGAATCCTCACAAGTCTTCCCCTGCTGATCCTTGCAGCCCTTCTGTGGTCACACTCTAAAAATTTCTTATTTATTATATTGTGGCAACCAAAACTGTCCCCACCAATTGAGGTGAGGCCATCACTTAAAAAAATGGTCTGGAAGGAAATGAGCAGCATTGCAAAGGACCAAAACATGCCAAAACTAAGCTCACAGCTGTTGCAAAAGCAGGGGAATAAGTCAAGGAGGAAGACACAACTTGCAGGGCAAGATATAAGAAACACGCCATGGATACTAAGAAAACAAAAAAAAAATCTTTCCCAAAGTCACAGCCATCAAAAAGCATGGCATGCCATCAAGTGCAGGGACATGCACCAAAGATTCTTCTAGTAGTCCCCATTGAAATCGCAAGATTCCGTTTCCCTTCCCGAAAGGAAATGAAATTTCCTTTCGGGAAGGGAAACGGAATCTTGCGAACCCCAAAAGAAAGACTTACAAACACTCTGAAAAGGACATAGGATCAAAAGAAATGCAATTGAAAAAAACCCCACAAAACCCAGAAAATTCAGACTTTTAGTCTCTTCAAAAAATGGTCTGGAAGGAAATGAGCTGCATTGCAAAGGACCAAAACATGCAGAACTAAGCTCACAGATGTTGCACAAGCAGGGGAAAAAGACAAAGACTAAGACACAACTTGCTGGGGAAGATATAAGAAACGCGGCAAGGATACCTAAAAGAAAAAAAAAAAAATTTCTTTCCCAAAGTCCAAGCCATCAAAAGGCAGGCCATATGCCATCAAGTGCAGGCACATGCAGCAAAGCTTGCCAAAATTGATCCCCGCTGAAGGCCAAAACACAAAGGAAGGACTTCCAAACTCCCTGGAATGGAGATACCATCAAAGCAATTGCAATCGGAGGAGAAAAAAAAAAAATTGGGCAAATTTTGTCATTCCGAGAAAATGGCCAGCATTAAATCCGGCCCATTGCAAAGGACCAAAACATGCCAAAACTAAGCTCACAGCTGTTGCAAAAGCAGGGGAATAAGTCAAGGAGGAAGACACAACTTGCAGGGCAAGATATAAGAAACACGCCATGGATACTAAGAAAACAAAAAAAAAATTTCTTTCCCAAAGTCACAGCCATCAAAAAGCATGGCATGCCATCAAGTGCAGGGACATGCACCAAAGATTCTTCTAGTAGTCCCCATTGAAATCGCAAGATTCCGTTTCCCTTCCCGAAAGGAAATGAAATTTCCTTTCGGGAAGGGAAACGGAATCTTGCGAACCCCAAAAGAAAGACTTACAAACACTCTGCAAAGGAGATAGGATCAAAAGAAATGCAATTGAAAAAAACCCCACAAAACCCAGAAAATTCAGACTTTTAGTCTCTTCAAAAAATGGTCTGGAAGGAAATGAGCTGCATTGCAAAGGACCAAAACATGCAGAACTAAGCTCACAGATGTTGCACAGGCAGGGGAAAAAGACAAAGACTAAGACACAACTCGCTGGGGAAGATATGAGGGACATGGCAGGAAAACCTAAAAGAAAAAAAAAAAAATTTCTTTCCCAAAGTCCAAGCCATCAAAAGGCAGGCCATATGCCATCAAGTGCAGGCACATGCAGCAAAGCTTGCCAAAATTGATCCCCGCTGAAGGCCAAAACACAAAGGAAGGACTTCCAAACTCCCTGGAATGGAGATACCATCAAAGCAATTGCAATCGGAGGAGAAAAAAAAAAAATTGGGCAAATTTTGTCATTCCGAGAAAATGGCCAGCATTAAATCCGGCCCATTGCAAAGGACCAAAACATGCCAAAACTAAGCTCACAGCTGTTGCAAAAGCAGGGGAAAAAGTCAAGGAGGAAGACACAACTTGCAGGGCAAGATATAAGAAACGTGGCAAGGATACCTAAAAGAAAAAAAAAAAAATTTCTTTCCCAAAGTCCAAGCCATCAAAAGGCAGGCCATATGCCATCAAGTGCAGGCACATGCAGCAAAACTTGCCAAAATTGATCCCTGCTTAAGGCCAAATCACAAAGGAAGGACTTCCAAACTCCCTGGAATGGAGATACCATCAAAGCAATTGCAATCGGAGGAGAAAAAAAAAAAAATTGGGCAAATTTTGTCATTCCGAGAAAATGGCCAGCATTAAATCCGGCCCATTGCAAAGGACCAAAACATGCAAAAACTAAGCTCACAGCTGTTGCAAAAGCAGGGGAATAAGTCAAGGAGGAAGACACAACTTGCAGGGCAAGATATAAGAAACACGCCATGGATACTAAGAAAACAAAAAAAAAATCTTTCCCAAAGTCACAGCCATCAAAAAGCATGGCATGCCATCAAGTGCAGGGACATGCACCAAAGATTCTTCTAGTAGTCCCCATTGAAATCGCAAGATTCCGTTTCCCTTCCCGAAAGGAAATGAAATTTCCTTTCGGGAAGGGAAACGGAATCTTGCGAACCCCAAAAGAAAGACTTACAAACACTCTGCAAAGGAGATAGGATCAAAAGAAATGCAATTGAAAAAAACCCCACAAAACCCAGAAAATTCAGACTTTTAGTCTCTTCAAAAAATGGTCTGGAAGGAAATGAGCTGCATTGCAAAGGACCAAAACATGCAGAACTAAGCTCACAGATGTTGCACAGGCAGGGGAAAAAGACAAAGACTAAGACACAACTCGCTGGGGAAGATATGAGGGACATGGCAGGAAAACCTAAAAGAAAAAAAAAAAAATTTCTTTCCCAAAGTCCAAGCCATCAAAAGGCAGGCCATATGCCATCAAGTGCAGGCACATGCAGCAAAGCTTGCCAAAATTGATCCCCGCTGAAGGCCAAAACACAAAGGAAGGACTTCCAAACTCCCTGGAATGGAGATACCATCAAAGCAATTGCAATCGGAGGAGAAAAAAAAAAAATTGGGCAAATTTTGTCATTCCGAGAAAATGGCCAGCATTAAATCCGGCCCATTGCAAAGGACCAAAACATGCCAAAACTAAGCTCACAGCTGTTGCAAAAGCAGGGGAAAAAGTCAAGGAGGAAGACACAACTTGCAGGGCAAGATATAAGAAACGTGGCAAGGATACCTAAAAGAAAAAAAAAAAAATTTCTTTCCCAAAGTCCAAGCCATCAAAAGGCAGGCCATATGCCATCAAGTGCAGGCACATGCAGCAAAACTTGCCAAAATTGATCCCTGCTTAAGGCCAAATCACAAAGGAAGGACTTCCAAACTCCCTGGAATGGAGATACCATCAAAGCAATTGCAATCGGAGGAGAAAAAAAAAAAAATTGGGCAAATTTTGTCATTCCGAGAAAATGGCCAGCATTAAATCCGGCCCATTGCAAAGGACCAAAACATGCAAAAACTAAGCTCACAGCTGTTGCAAAAGCAGGGGAATAAGTCAAGGAGGAAGACACAACTTGCAGGGCAAGATATAAGAAACACGCCATGGATACTAAGAAAACAAAAAAAAAATCTTTCCCAAAGTCACAGCCATCAAAAAGCATGGCATGCCATCAAGTGCAGGGACATGCACCAAAGATTCTTCTAGTAGTCCCCATTGAAATCGCAAGATTCCGTTTCCCTTCCCGAAAGGAAATGAAATTTCCTTTCGGGAAGGGAAACGGAATCTTGCGAACCCCAAAAGAAAGACTTACAAACACTCTGCAAAGGAGATAGGATCAAAAGAAATGCAATTGAAAAAAACCCCACAAAACCCAGAAAATTCAGACTTTTAGTCTCTTCAAAAAATGGTCTGGAAGGAAATGAGCTGCATTGCAAAGGACCAAAACATGCAGAACTAAGCTCACAGATGTTGCACAAGCAGGGGAAAAAGACAAAGACTAAGACACAACTCGCTGGGGAAGATATGAGGGACATGGCAGGAAAACCTAAAAGAAAAAAAAAAAAATTTCTTTCCCAAAGTCCAAGCCATCAAAAGGCAGGCCATATGCCATCAAGTGCAGGCACATGCAGCAAAGCTTGCCAAAATTGATCCCCGCTGAAGGCCAAAACACAAAGGAAGGACTTCCAAACTCCCTGGAATGGAGATACCATCAAAGCAATTGCAATCGGAGGAGAAAAAAAAAAAATTGGGCAAATTTTGTCATTCCGAGAAAATGGCCAGCATTAAATCCGGCCAATTGCAAAGGACCAAAACATGCCAAAACTAAGCTCACAGCTGTTGCAAAAGCAGGGGAAAAAGTCAAGGAGGAAGACACAACTTGCTGGGGAAGATATAAGAAACGCGGCAAGGATACCTAAAAGAAAAAAAAAAAAATTTCTTTCCCAAAGTCCAAGCCATCAAAAGGCAGGCCATATGCCATCAAGTGCAGGCACATGCAGCAAAGCTTGCCAAAATTGATCCCCGCTGAAGGCCAAAACACAAAGGAAGGACTTCCAAACTCCCTGGAATGGAGATACCATCAAAGCAATTGCAATCGGAGGAGAAAAAAAAAAAATTGGGCAAATTTTGTCATTCCGAGAAAATGGCCAGCATTAAACATGGCGCATTGCAAAGGACCAAAACATGCCAAAACTAAGCACACAGCTGTTGCAAAAGCAGGGGAATAAGTCAAGGAGGAAGACACAACTTGCAGGGCAAGATATAAGAAACACGCCATGGATACTAAGGAAACAAAAAAAAAATCTTTCCCAAAGTCACAGCCATCAAAAAGCATGGCATGCCATCAAGTGCAGGGACATGCACCAAAGATTCTTCTAGTAGTCCCCATTGAAATCGCAAGATTCCTTTTCCCTTCCCGAAAGGAAATGAAATTTCCTTTCGGGAAGGGAAACGGAATCTTGCGAACCCCAAAAGAAAGACTTACAAACACTCTGCAAAGGAGATAGGATCAAAAGAAATGCAATTGAAAAAAACCCCACAAAACCCAGAAAATTCAGACTTTTAGTCTCTTCAAAAAATGGTCTGGAAGGAAATGAGCTGCATTGCAAAGGACCAAAACATGCAGAACTAAGCTCACAGATGTTGCACAAGCAGGGGAAAAAGACAAAGACTAAGACAAAACTCGCTGGGGAAGATATGAGGGACATGGCATGGAAACCTAAAAGAAAAAACAAAAAATTTCTTTCCCAAAGTCCAAGCCATCAAAAGGCAGGCCATATGCCATCAAGTGCAGGCACATGCAGCAAAGCTTGCCAAAATTGATCCCCGCTGAAGGCCAAAACACAAAGGAAGGACTTCCAAACTCCCTGGAATGGAGATACCATCATAGCAATTGCAATCGGAGGAGAAAAAAAAAAAAATTGGGCAAATTTTGTCATTCCGAGAAAATGGCCAGCATTAAATCCGGCCCATTGCAAAGGACCAAAACATGCCAAAACTAAGCTCACAGCTGTTGCAAAAGCAGGGGAAAAAGTCAAGGAGGAAGACACAACTTGCTGGGGAAGATATAAGAAACGCGGCAAGGATACCTAAAAGAAAAAAAAAAAATTTCTTTCCCAAAGTCCAAGCCATCAAAAGGCAGGCCATATGCCATCAAGTGCAGGCACATGCAGCAAAGCTTGCCAAAATTGATCCCCGCTGAAGGCCAAAACACAAAGGAAGGACTTCCAAACTCCCTGGAATGGAGATACCATCAAAGCAATTGCAATCGGAGGAGAAAAAAAAAAAATTGGGCAAATTTTGTCATTCCGAGAAAATGGCCAGCATTAAATCCGGCCCATTGCAAAGGACCAAAACATGCCAAAACTAAGCTCACAGCTGTTGCAAAAGCAGGGGAATAAGTCAAGGAGGAAGACACAACTTGCAGGGCAAGATATAAGAAACGTGGCAAGGATACCTAAAAGAAAAAAAAAAAAATTTCTTTCCCAAAGTCCAAGCCATCAAAAGGCAGGCCATATGCCATCAAGTGCAGGCACATGCAGCAAAGCTTGCCAAAATTGATCCCTGCTTAAGGCCAAAACACAAAGGAAGGACTTCCAAACTCCCTGGAATGGAGATACCATCAAAGCAATTGCAATCGGAGGAGAAAAAAAAAAAATTGGGCAAATTTTGTCATTCCGAGAAAATGGCCAGCATTAAATCCGGCCCATTGCAAAGGACCAAAACATGCCAAAACTAAGCTCACAGCTGTTGCAAAAGCAGGGGAAAAAGTCAAGGAGGAAGACACAACTTGCAGGGCAAGATATAAGAAACGCGGCAAGGATACCTAAAAGAAAAAAAAAAATTTCTTTCCCAAAGCCCAAGCCATCAAAGGCAGGCCATATGCCATCAAGTGCAGGCACATGCAGCAAAGCTTGCCAAAATTGATCCCCGCTGAAGGCCAAAACACAAAGGAAGGACTTGCAAACTCCCTGGAATGGAGATACCATCAAAGCAATTGCAATCGGAGGAGAAAAAAAAAAAATTGGGCAAATTTTGTCATTCCGAGAAAATGGCCAGCATTAAATCCGGCCCATTGCAAAGGACCAAAACATGCCAAAACTAAGCTCACAGCTGTTGCAAAAGCAGGGGAATAAGTCAAGGAGGAAGACACAACTTGCAGGGCAAGATATAAGAAACACGCCATGGATACTAAGGAAACAAAAAAAAAATCTTTCCCAAAGTCACAGCCATCAAAAAGCATGGCATGCCATCAAGTGCAGGGACATGCACCAAAGATTCTTCTAGTAGTCCCCATTGAAATCGCAAGATTCCTTTTCCCTTCCCGAAAGGAAATGAAATTTCCTTTCGGGAAGGGAAACGGAATCTTGCGAACCCCAAAAGAAAGACTTACAAACACTCTGCAAAGGAGATAGGATCAAAAGAAATGCAATTGAAAAAAACCCCACAAAACCCAGAAAATTCAGACTTTTAGTCTCTTCAAAAAATGGTCTGGAAGGAAATGAGCTGCATTGCAAAGGACCAAAACATGCAGAACTAAGCTCACAGATGTTGCACAAGCAGGGGAAAAAGACAAAGACTAAGACAAAACTCGCTGGGGAAGATATGAGGGACATGGCATGGAAACCTAAAAGAAAAAACAAAAAATTTCTTTCCCAAAGTCCAAGCCATCAAAAGGCAGGCCATATGCAATCAAGTGCAGGCACATGCAGCAAAGCTTGCCAAAATTGATCCCCGCTGAAGGCCAAAACACAAAGGAAGGACTTCCAAACTCCCTGGAATGGAGATACCATCAAAGCAATTGCAATCGGAGGAGAAAAAAAAAAAATTGGGCAAATTTTGTCATTCCGAGAAAATGGCCAGCATTAAATCCGGCCCATTGCAAAGGACCAAAACATGCCAAAACTAAGCTCACAGCTGTTGCAAAAGCAGGGGAAAAAGTCAAGGAGGAAGACACAACTTGCAGGGCAAGATATAAGAAACGTGGCAAGGATACCTAAAGGAAAAAAAAAAAAATTTCTTTCCCAAAGTCCAAGCCATCAAAAGGCAGGCCATATGCCATCAAGTGCAGGCACATGCAGCAAAGCTTGCCAAAATTGATCCCCGCTGAAGGCCAAAACACAAAGGAAGGACTTCCAAACTCCCTGGAATGGAGATACCATCAAAGCAATTGCAATCGGAGGAGAAAAAAAAAAAATTGGGCAAATTTTGTCATTCCGAGAAAATGGCCAGCATTAAATCCGGCCCATTGCAAAGGACCAAAACATGCCAAAACTAAGCTCACAGCTGTTGCAAAAGCAGGGGAAAAAGTCAAGGAGGAAGACACAACTTGCAGGGCAAGATATAAGAAACGTGGCAAGGATACCTAAAAGAAAAAAAAAAAAATTTCTTTCCCAAAGTCCAAGCCATCAAAAGGCAGGCCATATGCCATCAAGTGCAGGCACATGCAGCAAAACTTGCCAAAATTGATCCCTGCTTAAGGCCAAATCACAAAGGAAGGACTTCCAAACTCCCTGGAATGGAGATACCATCAAAGCAATTGCAATCGGAGGAGAAAAAAAAAAATTGGGCAAATTTTGTCATTCCGAGAAAATGGCCAGCATTAAATCCGGCCCATTGCAAAGGACCAAAACATGCCAAAACTAAGCACACAGCTGTTGCAAAAGCAGGGGAATAAGTCAAGGAGGAAGACACAACTTGCAGGGCAAGATATAAGAAACACGCCATGGATACTAAGAAAACAAAAAAAAAATCTTTCCCAAAGTCACAGCCATCAAAAAGCATGGCATGCCATCAAGTGCAGGGACATGCACCAAAGATTCTTCTAGTAGTCCCCATTGAAATCGCAAGATTCCGTTTCCCTTCCCGAAAGGAAATGAAATTTCCTTTCGGGAAGGGAAACGGAATCTTGCGAACCCCAAAAGAAAGACTTACAAACACTCTGCAAAGGAGATAGGATCAAAAGAAATGCAATTGAAAAAAACCCCACAAAACCCAGAAAATTCAGACTTTTAGTCTCTTCAAAAAATGGTCTGGAAGGAAATGAGCTGCATTGCAAAGGACCAAAACATGCAGAACTAAGCTCACAGATGTTGCACAAGCAGGGGAAAAAGACAAAGACTAAGACACAACTCGCTGGGGAAGATATGAGGGACATGGCAGGAAAACCTAAAAGAAAAAAAAAAAAATTTCTTTCCCAAAGTCCAAGCCATCAAAAGGCAGGCCATATGCCATCAAGTGCAGGCACATGCAGCAAAGCTTGCCAAAATTGATCCCCGCTGAAGGCCAAAACACAAAGGAAGGACTTCCAAACTCCCTGGAATGGAGATACCATCACAGCAATTGCAATCGGAGGAGAAAAAAAAAAAATTGGGCAAATTTTGTCATTCCGAGAAAATGGCCAGCATTAAATCCGGCCCATTGCAAAGGACCAAAACATGCCAAAACTAAGCTCACAGCTGTTGCAAAAGCAGGGGAAAAAGTCAAGGAGGAAGACACAACTTGCTGGGGAAGATATAAGAAACGCGGCAAGGATACCTAAAAGAAAAAAAAAAAAATTTCTTTCCCAAAGTCAAAGCCATCAAAAGGCAGGCCATATGCCATCAAGTGCAGGCACATGCAGCAAAGCTTGCCAAAATTGATCCCCGCTGAAGGCCAAAACACAAAGGAAGGACTTCCAAACTCCCTGGAATGGAGATACCATCAAAGCAATTGCAATCGGAGGAGAAAAAAAAAAAATTGGGCAAATTTTGTCATTCCGAGAAAATGGCCAGCATTAAATCCGGCCAATTGCAAAGGACCAAAACATGCCAAAACTAAGCTCACAGCTGTTGCAAAAGCAGGGGAAAAAGTCAAGGAGGAAGACACAACTTGCTGGGGAAGATATAAGAAACGCGGCAAGGATACCTAAAAGAAAAAAAAAAAAATTTCTTTCCCAAAGTCCAAGCCATCAAAAGGCAGGCCATATGCCATCAAGTGCAGGCACATGCAGCAAAGCTTGCCAAAATTGATCCCCGCTGAAGGCCAAAACACAAAGGAAGGACTTCCAAACTCCCTGGAATGGAGATACCATCAAAGCAATTGCAATCGGAGGAGAAAAAAAAAAAATTGGGCAAATTTTGTCATTCCGAGAAAATGGCCAGCATTAAATCCGGCCCATTGCAAAGGACCAAAACATGCCAAAACTAAGCTCACAGCTGTTGCAAAAGCAGGGGAAAAAGTCAAGGAGGAAGACACAACTTGCAGGGCAAGATATAAGAAACACGCCATGGATACTAAGAAAACAAAAAAAAAATCTTTCCCAAAGTCACAGCCATCAAAAAGCATGGCATGCCATCAAGTGCAGGGACATGCACCAAAGATTCTTCTAGTAGTCCCCATTGAAATCGCAAGATTCCGTTTCCCTTCCCGAAAGGAAATGAAATTTCCTTTCGGGAAGGGAAACGGAATCTTGCGAACCCCAAAAGAAAGACTTACAAACACTCTGCAAAGGAGATAGGATCAAAAGAAATGCAATTGAAAAAAACCCCACAAAACCCAGAAAATTCAGACTTTTAGTCTCTTCAAAAAATGGTCTGGAAGGAAATGAGCTGCATTGCAAAGGACCAAAACATGCAGAACTAAGCTCACAGATGTTGCACAAGCAGGGGAAAAAGACAAAGACTAAGACACAACTCGCTGGGGAAGATATGAGGGACATGGCAGGAAAACCTAAAAGAAAAAAAAAAAAATTTCTTTCCCAAAGTCCAAGCCATCAAAAGGCAGGCCATATGCCATCAAGTGCAGGCACATGCAGCAAAGCTTGCCAAAATTGATCCCCGCTGAAGGCCAAAACACAAAGGAAGGACTTCCAAACTCCCTGGAATGGAGATACCATCAAAGCAATTGCAATCGGAGGAGAAAAAAAAAAAATTGGGCAAATTTTGTCATTCCGAGAAAATGGCCAGCATTAAATCCGGCCCATTGCAAAGGACCAAAACATGCCAAAACTAAGCTCACAGCTGTTGCAAAAGCAGGGGAAAAAGTCAAGGAGGAAGACACAACTTGCAGGGCAAGATATAAGAAACGTGGCAAGGATACCTAAAGGAAAAAAAAAAAAATTTCTTTCCCAAAGTCCAAGCCATCAAAAGGCAGGCCATATGCCATCAAGTGCAGGCACATGCAGCAAAGCTTGCCAAAATTGATCCCCGCTGAAGGCCAAAACACAAAGGAAGGACTTCCAAACTCCCTGGAATGGAGATACCATCAAAGCAATTGCAATCGGAGGAGAAAAAAAAAAAATTGGGCAAATTTTGTCATTCCGAGAAAATGGCCAGCATTAAATCCGGCCCATTGCAAAGGACCAAAACATGCCAAAACTAAGCTCACAGCTGTTGCAAAAGCAGGGGAAAAAGTCAAGGAGGAAGACACAACTTGCAGGGCAAGATATAAGAAACGTGGCAAGGATACCTAAAAGAAAAAAAAAAAAATTTCTTTCCCAAAGTCCAAGCCATCAAAAGGCAGGCCATATGCCATCAAGTGCAGGCACATGCAGCAAAACTTGCCAAAATTGATCCCTGCTTAAGGCCAAATCACAAAGGAAGGACTTCCAAACTCCCTGGAATGGAGATACCATCAAAGCAATTGCAATCGGAGGAGAAAAAAAAAAAATTGGGCAAATTTTGTCATTCCGAGAAAATGGCCAGCATTAAATCCGGCCCATTGCAAAGGACCAAAACATGCCAAAACTAAGCACACAGCTGTTGCAAAAGCAGGGGAATAAGTCAAGGAGGAAGACACAACTTGCAGGGCAAGATATAAGAAACACGCCATGGATACTAAGAAAACAAAAAAAAAATCTTTCCCAAAGTCACAGCCATCAAAAAGCATGGCATGCCATCAAGTGCAGGGACATGCACCAAAGATTCTTCTAGTAGTCCCCATTGAAATCGCAAGATTCCGTTTCCCTTCCCGAAAGGAAATGAAATTTCCTTTCGGGAAGGGAAACGGAATCTTGCGAACCCCAAAAGAAAGACTTACAAACACTCTGCAAAGGAGATAGGATCAAAAGAAATGCAATTGAAAAAAACCCCACAAAACCCAGAAAATTCAGACTTTTAGTCTCTTCAAAAAATGGTCTGGAAGGAAATGAGCTGCATTGCAAAGGACCAAAACATGCAGAACTAAGCTCACAGATGTTGCACAAGCAGGGGAAAAAGACAAAGACTAAGACACAACTCGCTGGGGAAGATATGAGGGACATGGCAGGAAAACCTAAAAGAAAAAAAAAAAAATTTCTTTCCCAAAGTCCAAGCCATCAAAAGGCAGGCCATATGCCATCAAGTGCAGGCACATGCAGCAAAGCTTGCCAAAATTGATCCCCGCTGAAGGCCAAAACACAAAGGAAGGACTTCCAAACTCCCTGGAATGGAGATACCATCACAGCAATTGCAATCGGAGGAGAAAAAAAAAAAATTGGGCAAATTTTGTCATTCCGAGAAAATGGCCAGCATTAAATCCGGCCCATTGCAAAGGACCAAAACATGCCAAAACTAAGCTCACAGCTGTTGCAAAAGCAGGGGAAAAAGTCAAGGAGGAAGACACAACTTGCTGGGGAAGATATAAGAAACGCGGCAAGGATACCTAAAAGAAAAAAAAAAAAATTTCTTTCCCAAAGTCAAAGCCATCAAAAGGCAGGCCATATGCCATCAAGTGCAGGCACATGCAGCAAAGCTTGCCAAAATTGATCCCCGCTGAAGGCCAAAACACAAAGGAAGGACTTCCAAACTCCCTGGAATGGAGATACCATCAAAGCAATTGCAATCGGAGGAGAAAAAAAAAAAATTGGGCAAATTTTGTCATTCCGAGAAAATGGCCAGCATTAAATCCGGCCAATTGCAAAGGACCAAAACATGCCAAAACTAAGCTCACAGCTGTTGCAAAAGCAGGGGAAAAAGTCAAGGAGGAAGACACAACTTGCTGGGGAAGATATAAGAAACGCGGCAAGGATACCTAAAAGAAAAAAAAAAAAATTTCTTTCCCAAAGTCCAAGCCATCAAAAGGCAGGCCATATGCCATCAAGTGCAGGCACATGCAGCAAAGCTTGCCAAAATTGATCCCCGCTGAAGGCCAAAACACAAAGGAAGGACTTCCAAACTCCCTGGAATGGAGATACCATCAAAGCAATTGCAATCGGAGGAGAAAAAAAAAAAATTGGGCAAATTTTGTCATTCCGAGAAAATGGCCAGCATTAAACATGGCGCATTGCAAAGGACCAAAACATGCCAAAACTAAGCTCACAGCTGTTGCAAAAGCAGGGGAAAAAGTCAAGGAGGAAGACACAACTTGCTGGGGAAGATATAAGAAACGCGGCAAGGATACTAAGAAAACAAAAAAAAAATCTTTCCCAAAGTCACAGCCATCAAAAAGCATGGCATGCCATCAAGTGCAGGGACATGCACCAAAGATTCTTCTAGTAGTCCCCATTGAAATCGCAAGATTCCGTTGCCCTTCCCGAAAGGAAATGAAATTTCCTTTCGGGAAGGGAAACGGAATCTTGCGAACCCCAAAAGAAAGACTTACAAACACTCTGCAAAGGAGATAGGATCAAAAGAAATGCAATTGAAAAAAACCCCACAAAACCCAGAAAATTCAGACTTTTAGTCTCTTCAAAAAATGGTCTGGAAGGAAATGAGCTGCATTGCAAAGGACCAAAACATGCAGAACTAAGCTCACAGATGTTGCACAAGCAGGGGAAAAAGACAAAGACTAAGACACAACTCGCTGGGGAAGATATGAGGGACATGGCAGGAAAACCTAAAAGAAAAAAAAAAAAATTTCTTTCCCAAAGTCCAAGCCATCAAAAGGCAGGCCATATGCCATCAAGTGCAGGCACATGCAGCAAAGCTTGCCAAAATTGATCCCCGCTGAAGGCCAAAACACAAAGGAAGGACTTCCAAACTCCCTGGAATGGAGATACCATCAAAGCAATTGCAATCGGAGGAGAAAAAAAAAAAATTGGGCAAATTTTGTCATTCCAAGAAAATGGCCAGCATTAAATCCGGCCCATTGCAAAGGACCAAAACATGCCAAAACTAAGCTCACAGCTGTTGCAAAAGCAGGGGAAAAAGTCAAGGAGGAAGACACAACTTGCAGGGCAAGATATAAGAAACGTGGCAAGGATACCTAAAGGAAAAAAAAAAAAATTTCTTTCCCAAAGTCCAAGCCATCAAAAGGCAGGCCATATGCCATCAAGTGCAGGCACATGCAGCAAAGCTTGCCAAAATTGATCCCCGCTGAAGGCCAAAACACAAAGGAAGGACTTCCAAACTCCCTGGAATGGAGATACCATCAAAGCAATTGCAATCGGAGGAGAAAAAAAAAAAATTGGGCAAATTTTGTCATTCCGAGAAAATGGCCAGCATTAAATCCGGCCCATTGCAAAGGACCAAAACATGCCAAAACTAAGCTCACAGCTGTTGCAAAAGCAGGGGAAAAAGTCAAGGAGGAAGACACAACTTGCAGGGCAAGATATAAGAAACGTGGCAAGGATACCTAAAAGAAAAAAAAAAAAATTTCTTTCCCAAAGTCCAAGCCATCAAAAGGCAGGCCATATGCCATCAAGTGCAGGCACATGCAGCAAAGCTTGCCAAAATTGATCCCCGCTGAAGGCCAAAACACAAAGGAAGGACTTCCAAACTCCCTGGAATGGAGATACCATCAAAGCAATTGCAATCGGAGGAGAAAAAAAAAAAATTGGGCAAATTTTGTCATTCCGAGAAAATGGCCAGCATTAAATCCGGCCCATTGCAAAGGACCAAAACATGCCAAAACTAAGCTCACAGCTGTTGCAAAAGCAGGGGAAAAAGTCAAGGAGGAAGACACAACTTGCAGGGCAAGATATAAGAAACACGCCATGGATACTAAGAAAACAAAAAAAAAATCTTTCCCAAAGTCACAGCCATCAAAAAGCATGGCATGCCATCAAGTGCAGGGACATGCACCAAAGATTCTTCTAGTAGTCCCCATTGAAATCGCAAGATTCCGTTTCCCTTCCCGAAAGGAAATGAAATTTCCTTTCGGGAAGGGAAACGGAATCTTGCGAACCCCAAAAGAAAGACTTACAAACACTCTGCAAAGGAGATAGGATCAAAAGAAATGCAATTGAAAAAAACCCCACAAAACCCAGAAAATTCAGACTTTTAGTCTCTTCAAAAAATGGTCTGGAAGGAAATGAGCTGCATTGCAAAGGACCAAAACATGCAGAACTAAGCTCACAGATGTTGCACAAGCAGGGGAAAAAGACAAAGACTAAGACACAACTCGCTGGGGAAGATATGAGGGACATGGCAGGAAAACCTAAAAGAAAAAAAAAAAAATTTCTTTCCCAAAGTCCAAGCCATCAAAAGGCAGGCCATATGCCATCAAGTGCAGGCACATGCAGCAAAGCTTGCCAAAATTGATCCCCGCTGAAGGCCAAAACACAAAGGAAGGACTTCCAAACTCCCTGGAATGGAGATACCATCAAAGCAATTGCAATCGGAGGAGAAAAAAAAAAAATTGGGCAAATTTTGTCATTCCGAGAAAATGGCCAGCATTAAATCCGGCCAATTGCAAAGGACCAAAACATGCCAAAACTAAGCTCACAGCTGTTGCAAAAGCAGGGGAAAAAGTCAAGGAGGAAGACACAACTTGCTGGGGAAGATATAAGAAACGCGGCAAGGATACTAAGAAAACAAAAAAAAAATCTTTCCCAAAGTCACAGCCATCAAAAAGCATGGCATGCCATCAAGTGCAGGGACATGCACCAAAGATTCTTCTAGTAGTCCCCATTGAAATCGCAAGATTCCGTTTCCCTTCCCGAAAGGAAATGAAATTTCCTTTCGGGAAGGGAAACGGAATCTTGCGAACCCCAAAAGAAAGACTTACAAACACTCTGCAAAGGACATAGGATCAAAAGAAATGCAATTGAAAAAAACCCCACAAAACCCAGAAAATTCAGACTTTTAGTCTCTTCAAAAAATGGTCTGGAAGGAAATGAGCTGCATTGCAAAGGACCAAAACATGCAGAACTAAGCTCACAGATGTTGCACAAGCAGGGGAAAAAGACAAAGACTAAGACACAACTCGCTGGGGAAGATATGAGGGACATGGCAGGAAAACCTAAAAGAAAAAAAAAAAAATTTCTTTCCCAAAGTCCAAGCCATCAAAAGGCAGGCCATATGCCATCAAGTGCAGGCACATGCAGCAAAGCTTGCCAAAATTGATCCCCGCTGAAGGCCAAAACACAAAGGAAGGACTTCCAAACTCCCTGGAATGGAGATACCATCAAAGCAATTGCAATCGGAGGAGAAAAAAAAAAAATTGGGCAAATTTTGTCATTCCGAGAAAATGGCCAGCATTAAATCCGGCCCATTGCAAAGGACCAAAACATGCCAAAACTAAGCTCACAGCTGTTGCAAAAGCAGGGGAAAAGTCAAGGAGGAAGACACAACTTGCAGGGCAAGATATAAGAAACGTGGCAAGGATACCTAAAGGAAAAAAAAAAAAATTTCTTTCCCAAAGTCCAAGCCATCAAAAGGCAGGCCATATGCCATCAAGTGCAGGCACATGCAGCAAAGCTTGCCAAAATTGATCCCCGCTGAAGGCCAAAACACAAAGGAAGGACTTCCAAACTCCCTGGAATGGAGATACCATCAAAGCAATTGCAATCGGAGGAGAAAAAAAAAAAATTGGGCAAATTTTGTCATTCCGAGAAAATGGCCAGCATTAAATCCGGCCCATTGCAAAGGACCAAAACATGCCAAAACTAAGCTCACAGCTGTTGCAAAAGCAGGGGAAAAAGTCAAGGAGGAAGACACAACTTGCAGGGCAAGATATAAGAAACGCGGCAAGGATACCTAAAAGAAAAAAAAAAAATTTCTTTCCCAAAGTCCAAGCCATCAAAAGGCAGGCCATATGCCATCAAGTGCAGGCACATGCAGCAAAGCTTGCCAAAATTGATCCCCGCTGAAGGCCAAAACACAAAGGAAGGACTTCCAAACTCCCTGGAATGGAGATACCATCAAAGCAATTGCAATCGGAGGAGAAAAAAAAAAAATTGGGCAAATTTTGTCATTCCGAGAAAATGGCCAGCATTAAATCCGGCCCATTGCAAAGGACCAAAACATGCCAAAACTAAGCTCACAGCTGTTGCAAAAGCAGGGGAAAAAGTCAAGGAGGAAGACACAACTTGCTGGGGAAGATATAAGAAACGCGGCAAGGATACCTAAAAGAAAAAAAAAAAATTTCTTTCCCAAAGTCAAAGCCATCAAAAGGCAGGCCATATGCCATCAAGTGCAGGCACATGCAGCAAAGCTTGCCAAAATTGATCCCCGCTGAAGGCCAAAACACAAAGGAAGGACTTCCAAACTCCCTGGAATGGAGATACCATCAAAGCAATTGCAATCGGAGGAGAAAAAAAAAAAATTGGGCAAATTTTGTCATTCCGAGAAAATGGCCAGCATTAAACATGGCGCATTGCAAAGGACCAAAACATGCCAAAACTAAGCACACAGCTGTTGCAAAAGCAGGGGAATAAGTCAAGGAGGAAGACACAACTTGCAGGGCAAGATATAAGAAACACGCCATGGATACTAAGGAAACAAAAAAAAAATCTTTCCCAAAGTCACAGCCATCAAAAAGCATGGCATGCCATCAAGTGCAGGGACATGCACCAAAGATTCTTCTAGTAGTCCCCATTGAAATCGCAAGATTCCTTTTCCCTTCCCGAAAGGAAATGAAATTTCCTTTCGGGAAGGGAAACGGAATCTTGCGAACCCCAAAAGAAAGACTTACAAACACTCTGCAAAGGAGATAGGATCAAAAGAAATGCAATTGAAAAAAACCCCACAAAACCCAGAAAATTCAGACTTTTAGTCTCTTCAAAAAATGGTCTGGAAGGAAATGAGCTGCATTGCAAAGGACCAAAACATGCAGAACTAAGCTCACAGATGTTGCACAAGCAGGGGAAAAAGACAAAGACTAAGACAAAACTCGCTGGGGAAGATATGAGGGACATGGCATGGAAACCTAAAAGAAAAAACAAAAAATTTCTTTCCCAAAGTCCAAGCCATCAAAAGGCAGGCCATATGCCATCAAGTGCAGGCACATGCAGCAAAGCTTGCCAAAATTGATCCCCGCTGAAGGCCAAAACACAAAGGAAGGACTTCCAAACTCCCTGGAATGGAGATACCATCATAGCAATTGCAATCGGAGGAGAAAAAAAAAAAATTGGGCAAATTTTGTCATTCCGAGAAAATGGCCAGCATTGAATCCGGCCAATTGCAAAGGACCAAAACATGCCAAAAACTAAGCTCACAGCTGTTGCAAAAGCAGGGGAAAAAGTCAAGGAGGAAGACACAACTTGCTGGGGAAGATATAAGAAACGCGGCAAGGATACCTAAAAGAAAAAAAAAAAATTTCTTTCCCAAAGTCCAAGCCATCAAAAGGCAGGCCATATGCCATCAAGTGCAGGTACATGCAGCAAAGCTTGCCAAAATTGATCCCCGCTGAAGGCCAAAACACAAAGGAAGGACTTCCAAACTCCCTGGAATGGAGATACCATCAAAGCAATTGCAATCGGAGGAGAAAAAAAAAAAATTGGGCAAATTTTGTCATTCCGAGAAAATGGCCAGCATTAAATCCGGCCCATTGCAAAGGACCAAAACATGCCAAAACTAAGCTCACAGCTGTTGCAAAAGCAGGGGAATAAGTCAAGGAGGAAGACACAACTTGCAGGGCAAGATATAAGAAACACGCCATGGATACTAAGAAAACAAAAAAAAAATCTTTCCCAAAGTCACAGCCATCAAAAAGCATGGCATGCCATCAAGTGCAGGGACATGCACCAAAGATTCTTCTAGTAGTCCCCATTGAAATCGCAAGATTCCGTTTCCCTTCCCGAAAGGAAATGAAATTTCCTTTCGGGAAGGGAAACGGAATCTTGCGAACCCCAAAAGAAAGACTTACAAACACTCTGCAAAGGAGATAGGATCAAAAGAAATGCAATTGAAAAAAACCCCACAAAACCCAGAAAATTCAGACTTTTAGTCTCTTCAAAAAATGGTCTGGAAGGAAATGAGCTGCATTGCAAAGGACCAAAACATGCAGAACTAAGCTCACAGATGTTGCACAAGCAGGGGAAAAAGACAAAGACTAAGACACAACTCGCTGGGGAAGATATGAGGGACATGGCAGGAAAACCTAAAAGAAAAAAAAAAAAATTTCTTTCCCAAAGTCCAAGCCATCAAAAGGCAGGCCATATGCCATCAAGTGCAGGCACATGCAGCAAAGCTTGCCAAAATTGATCCCCGCTGAAGGCCAAAACACAAAGGAAGGACTTCCAAACTCCCTGGAATGGAGATACCATCAAAGCAATTGCAATCGGAGGAGAAAAAAAAAAAATTGGGCAAATTTTGTCATTCCAAGAAAATGGCCAGCATTAAATCCGGCCCATTGCAAAGGACCAAAACATGCCAAAACTAAGCTCACAGCTGTTGCAAAAGCAGGGGAAAAAGTCAAGGAGGAAGACACAACTTGCAGGGCAAGATATAAGAAACGTGGCAAGGATACCTAAAAGAAAAAAAAAAAAATTTCTTTCCCAAAGTCCAAGCCATCAAAAGGCAGGCCATATGCCATCAAGTGCAGGCACATGCAGCAAAGCTTGCCAAAATTGATCCCCGCTGAAGGCCAAAACACAAAGGAAGGACTTCCAAACTCCCTGGAATGGAGATACCATCAAAGCAATTGCAATCGGAGGAGAAAAAAAAAAAATTGGGCAAATTTTGTCATTCCGAGAAAATGGCCAGCATTAAATCCGGCCCATTGCAAAGGACCAAAACATGCCAAAACTAAGCTCACAGCTGTTGCAAAAGCAGGGGAAAAAGTCAAGGAGGAAGACACAACTTGCAGGGCAAGATATAAGAAACACGCCATGGATACTAAGAAAACAAAAAAAAAATCTTTCCCAAAGTCACAGCCATCAAAAAGCATGGCATGCCATCAAGTGCAGGGACATGCACCAAAGATTCTTCTAGTAGTCCCCATTGAAATCGCAAGATTCCGTTTCCCTTCCCGAAAGGAAATGAAATTTCCTTTCGGGAAGGGAAACGGAATCTTGCGAACCCCAAAAGAAAGACTTACAAACACTCTGCAAAGGAGATAGGATCAAAAGAAATGCAATTGAAAAAAACCCCACAAAACCCAGAAAATTCAGACTTTTAGTCTCTTCAAAAAATGGTCTGGAAGGAAATGAGCTGCATTGCAAAGGACCAAAACATGCAGAACTAAGCTCACAGATGTTGCACAAGCAGGGGAAAAAGACAAAGACTAAGACACAACTCGCTGGGGAAGATATGAGGGACATGGCAGGAAAACCTAAAAGAAAAAAAAAAAAATTTCTTTCCCAAAGTCCAAGCCATCAAAAGGCAGGCCATATGCCATCAAGTGCAGGCACATGCAGCAAAGCTTGCCAAAATTGATCCCCGCTGAAGGCCAAAACACAAAGGAAGGACTTCCAAACTCCCTGGAATGGAGATACCATCAAAGCAATTGCAATCGGAGGAGAAAAAAAAAAAATTGGGCAAATTTTGTCATTCCGAGAAAATGGCCAGCATTAAATCCGGCCAATTGCAAAGGACCAAAACATGCCAAAACTAAGCTCACAGCTGTTGCAAAAGCAGGGGAAAAAGTCAAGGAGGAAGACACAACTTGCTGGGGAAGATATAAGAAACGCGGCAAGGATACTAAGAAAACAAAAAAAAAATCTTTCCCAAAGTCACAGCCATCAAAAAGCATGGCATGCCATCAAGTGCAGGGACATGCACCAAAGATTCTTCTAGTAGTCCCCATTGAAATCGCAAGATTCCGTTTCCCTTCCCGAAAGGAAATGAAATTTCCTTTCGGGAAGGGAAACGGAATCTTGCGAACCCCAAAAGAAAGACTTACAAACACTCTGCAAAGGACATAGGATCAAAAGAAATGCAATTGAAAAAAACCCCACAAAACCCAGAAAATTCAGACTTTTAGTCTCTTCAAAAAATGGTCTGGAAGGAAATGAGCTGCATTGCAAAGGACCAAAACATGCAGAACTAAGCTCACAGATGTTGCACAAGCAGGGGAAAAAGACAAAGACTAAGACACAACTCGCTGGGGAAGATATGAGGGACATGGCAGGAAAACCTAAAAGAAAAAAAAAAAAATTTCTTTCCCAAAGTCCAAGCCATCAAAAGGCAGGCCATATGCCATCAAGTGCAGGCACATGCAGCAAAGCTTGCCAAAATTGATCCCCGCTGAAGGCCAAAACACAAAGGAAGGACTTCCAAACTCCCTGGAATGGAGATACCATCAAAGCAATTGCAATCGGAGGAGAAAAAAAAAAAATTGGGCAAATTTTGTCATTCCGAGAAAATGGCCAGCATTAAATCCGGCCCATTGCAAAGGACCAAAACATGCCAAAACTAAGCTCACAGCTGTTGCAAAAGCAGGGGAAAAGTCAAGGAGGAAGACACAACTTGCAGGGCAAGATATAAGAAACGTGGCAAGGATACCTAAAGGAAAAAAAAAAAAATTTCTTTCCCAAAGTCCAAGCCATCAAAAGGCAGGCCATATGCCATCAAGTGCAGGCACATGCAGCAAAGCTTGCCAAAATTGATCCCCGCTGAAGGCCAAAACACAAAGGAAGGACTTCCAAACTCCCTGGAATGGAGATACCATCAAAGCAATTGCAATCGGAGGAGAAAAAAAAAAAATTGGGCAAATTTTGTCATTCCGAGAAAATGGCCAGCATTAAATCCGGCCCATTGCAAAGGACCAAAACATGCCAAAACTAAGCTCACAGCTGTTGCAAAAGCAGGGGAAAAAGTCAAGGAGGAAGACACAACTTGCAGGGCAAGATATAAGAAACGCGGCAAGGATACCTAAAAGAAAAAAAAAAAATTTCTTTCCCAAAGTCCAAGCCATCAAAAGGCAGGCCATATGCCATCAAGTGCAGGCACATGCAGCAAAGCTTGCCAAAATTGATCCCCGCTGAAGGCCAAAACACAAAGGAAGGACTTCCAAACTCCCTGGAATGGAGATACCATCAAAGCAATTGCAATCGGAGGAGAAAAAAAAAAAATTGGGCAAATTTTGTCATTCCGAGAAAATGGCCAGCATTAAATCCGGCCCATTGCAAAGGACCAAAACATGCCAAAACTAAGCTCACAGCTGTTGCAAAAGCAGGGGAAAAAGTCAAGGAGGAAGACACAACTTGCTGGGGAAGATATAAGAAACGCGGCAAGGATACCTAAAAGAAAAAAAAAAAATTTCTTTCCCAAAGTCAAAGCCATCAAAAGGCAGGCCATATGCCATCAAGTGCAGGCACATGCAGCAAAGCTTGCCAAAATTGATCCCCGCTGAAGGCCAAAACACAAAGGAAGGACTTCCAAACTCCCTGGAATGGAGATACCATCAAAGCAATTGCAATCGGAGGAGAAAAAAAAAAAATTGGGCAAATTTTGTCATTCCGAGAAAATGGCCAGCATTAAACATGGCGCATTGCAAAGGACCAAAACATGCCAAAACTAAGCACACAGCTGTTGCAAAAGCAGGGGAATAAGTCAAGGAGGAAGACACAACTTGCAGGGCAAGATATAAGAAACACGCCATGGATACTAAGGAAACAAAAAAAAAATCTTTCCCAAAGTCACAGCCATCAAAAAGCATGGCATGCCATCAAGTGCAGGGACATGCACCAAAGATTCTTCTAGTAGTCCCCATTGAAATCGCAAGATTCCTTTTCCCTTCCCGAAAGGAAATGAAATTTCCTTTCGGGAAGGGAAACGGAATCTTGCGAACCCCAAAAGAAAGACTTACAAACACTCTGCAAAGGAGATAGGATCAAAAGAAATGCAATTGAAAAAAACCCCACAAAACCCAGAAAATTCAGACTTTTAGTCTCTTCAAAAAATGGTCTGGAAGGAAATGAGCTGCATTGCAAAGGACCAAAACATGCAGAACTAAGCTCACAGATGTTGCACAAGCAGGGGAAAAAGACAAAGACTAAGACAAAACTCGCTGGGGAAGATATGAGGGACATGGCATGGAAACCTAAAAGAAAAAACAAAAAATTTCTTTCCCAAAGTCCAAGCCATCAAAAGGCAGGCCATATGCCATCAAGTGCAGGCACATGCAGCAAAGCTTGCCAAAATTGATCCCCGCTGAAGGCCAAAACACAAAGGAAGGACTTCCAAACTCCCTGGAATGGAGATACCATCATAGCAATTGCAATCGGAGGAGAAAAAAAAAAAATTGGGCAAATTTTGTCATTCCGAGAAAATGGCCAGCATTGAATCCGGCCAATTGCAAAGGACCAAAACATGCCAAAAACTAAGCTCACAGCTGTTGCAAAAGCAGGGGAAAAAGTCAAGGAGGAAGACACAACTTGCTGGGGAAGATATAAGAAACGCGGCAAGGATACCTAAAAGAAAAAAAAAAAATTTCTTTCCCAAAGTCCAAGCCATCAAAAGGCAGGCCATATGCCATCAAGTGCAGGTACATGCAGCAAAGCTTGCCAAAATTGATCCCCGCTGAAGGCCAAAACACAAAGGAAGGACTTCCAAACTCCCTGGAATGGAGATACCATCAAAGCAATTGCAATCGGAGGAGAAAAAAAAAAAATTGGGCAAATTTTGTCATTCCGAGAAAATGGCCAGCATTAAATCCGGCCCATTGCAAAGGACCAAAACATGCCAAAACTAAGCTCACAGCTGTTGCAAAAGCAGGGGAATAAGTCAAGGAGGAAGACACAACTTGCAGGGCAAGATATAAGAAACACGCCATGGATACTAAGAAAACAAAAAAAAAATCTTTCCCAAAGTCACAGCCATCAAAAAGCATGGCATGCCATCAAGTGCAGGGACATGCACCAAAGATTCTTCTAGTAGTCCCCATTGAAATCGCAAGATTCCGTTTCCCTTCCCGAAAGGAAATGAAATTTCCTTTCGGGAAGGGAAACGGAATCTTGCGAACCCCAAAAGAAAGACTTACAAACACTCTGCAAAGGACATAGGATCAAAAGAAATGCAATTGAAAAAAACCCCACAAAACCCAGAAAATTCAGACTTTTAGTCTCTTCAAAAAATGGTCTGGAAGGAAATGAGCTGCATTGCAAAGGACCAAAACATGCAGAACTAAGCTCACAGATGTTGCACAAGCAGGGGAAAAAGACAAAGACTAAGACACAACTCGCTGGGGAAGATATGAGGGACATGGCAGGAAAACCTAAAAGAAAAAAAAAAAAATTTCTTTCCCAAAGTCCAAGCCATCAAAAGGCAGGCCATATGCCATCAAGTGCAGGCACATGCAGCAAAGCTTGCCAAAATTGATCCCCGCTGAAGGCCAAAACACAAAGGAAGGACTTCCAAACTCCCTGGAATGGAGATACCATCAAAGCAATTGCAATCGGAGGAGAAAAAAAAAAAATTGGGCAAATTTTGTCATTCCGAGAAAATGGCCAGCATTAAATCCGGCCCATTGCAAAGGACCAAAACATGCCAAAACTAAGCTCACAGCTGTTGCAAAAGCAGGGGAAAAAGTCAAGGAGGAAGACACAACTTGCTGGGGAAGATATAAGAAACGCGGCAAGGATACCTAAAAGAAAAAAAAAAAATTTCTTTCCCAAAGTCCAAGCCATCAAAAGGCAGGCCATATGCCATCAAGTGCAGGCACATGCAGCAAAGCTTGCCAAAATTGATCCCCGCTGAAGGCCAAAACACAAAGGAAGGACTTCCAAACTCCCTGGAATGGAGATACCATCAAAGCAATTGCAATCGGAGGAGAAAAAAAAAAAATTGGGCAAATTTTGTCATTCCGAGAAAATGGCCAGCATTAAACATGGCGCATTGCAAAGGACCAAAACATGCCAAAACTAAGCACACAGCTGTTGCAAAAGCAGGGGAATAAGTCAAGGAGGAAGACACAACTTGCAGGGCAAGATATAAGAAACACGCCATGGATACTAAGGAAACAAAAACAAAATCTTTCCCAAAGTCACAGCCATCAAAAAGCATGGCATGCCATCAAGTGCAGGGACATGCACCAAAGATTCTTCTAGTAGTCCCCATTGAAATCGCAAGATTCCTTTTCCCTTCCCGAAAGGAAATGAAATTTCCTTTCGGGAAGGGAAACGGAATCTTGCGAACCCCAAAAGAAAGACTTACAAACACTCTGCAAAGGAGATAGGATCAAAAGAAATGCAATTGAAAAAAACCCCACAAAACCCAGAAAATTCAGACTTTTAGTCTCTTCAAAAAATGGTCTGGAAGGAAATGAGCTGCATTGCAAAGGACCAAAACATGCAGAACTAAGCTCACAGATGTTGCACAAGCAGGGGAAAAAGACAAAGACTAAGACAAAACTCGCTGGGGAAGATATGAGGGACATGGCATGGAAACCTAAAAGAAAAAACAAAAAATTTCTTTCCCAAAGTCCAAGCCATCAAAAGGCAGGCCATATGCCATCAAGTGCAGGCACATGCAGCAAAGCTTGCCAAAATTGATCCCCGCTGAAGGCCAAAACACAAAGGAAGGACTTCCAAACTCCCTGGAATGGAGATACCATCATAGCAATTGCAATCGGAGGAGAAAAAAAAAAAATTGGGCAAATTTTGTCATTCCGAGAAAATGGCCAGCATTAAATCCGGCCAATTGCAAAGGACCAAAACATGCCAAAAACTAAGCTCACAGCTGTTGCAAAAGCAGGGGAAAAAGTCAAGGAGGAAGACACAACTTTCTGGGGAAGATATAAGAAACGCGGCAAGGATACCTAAAAGAAAAAAAAAAAATTTCTTTCCCAAAGTCCAAGCCATCAAAAGGAAGCCATATGCCATCAAGTGCAGGCACATGCAGCAAAGCTTGCCAAAATTGATCCCCGCTGAAGGCCAAAACACAAAGGAAGGACTTCCAAACTCCCTGGAATGGAGATACCATCAAAGCAATTGCAATCGGAGGAGAAAAAAAAAAAATTGGGCAAATTTTGTCATTCCGAGAAAATGGCCAGCATTAAATCCGGCCCATTGCAAAGGACCAAAACATGCCAAAACTAAGCACACAGCTGTTGCAAAAGCAGGGGAATAAGTCAAGGAGGAAGACACAACTTGCAGGGCAAGATATAAGAAACACGCCATGGATACTAAGAAAACAAAAAAAAAATCTTTCCCAAAGTCACAGCCATCAAAAAGCATGGCATGCCATCAAGTGCAGGGACATGCACCAAAGATTCTTCTAGTAGTCCCCATTGAAATCGCAAGATTCCGTTTCCCTTCCCGAAAGGAAATGAAATTTCCTTTCGGGAAGGGAAACGGAATCTTGCGAACCCCAAAAGAAAGACTTACAAACACTCTGCAAAGGAGATAGGATCAAAAGAAATGCAATTGAAAAAAACCCCACAAAACCCAGAAAATTCAGACTTTTAGTCTCTTCAAAAAATGGTCTGGAAGGAAATGAGCTGCATTGCAAAGGACCAAAACATGCAGAACTAAGCTCACAGATGTTGCACAAGCAGGGGAAAAACACAAAGACTAAGACACAACTCGCTGGGGAAGATATGAGGGACATGGCAGGAAAACCTAAAGGAAAAAAAAAAAAATTTCTTTCCCAAAGTCCAAGCCATCAAAAGGCAGGCCATATGCCATCAAGTGCAGGCACATGCAGCAAAGCTTGCCAAAATTGATCCCCGCTGAAGGCCAAAACACAAAGGAAGGACTTCCAAACTCCCTGGAATGGAGATACCATCAAAGCAATTGCAATCGGAGGAGAAAAAAAAAAAATTGGGCAAATTTTGTCATTCCGAGAAAATGGCCAGCATTAAATCCGGCCCATTGCAAAGGACCAAAACATGCCAAAACTAAGCTCACAGCTGTTGCAAAAGCAGGGGAATAAGTCAAGGAGGAAGACACAACTTGCAGGGCAAGATATAAGAAACACGCCATGGATACTAAGAAAACAAAAAAAAAATCTTTCCCAAAGTCACAGCCATCAAAAAGCATGGCATGCCATCAAGTGCAGGGACATGCACCAAAGATTCTTCTAGTAGTCCCCATTGAAATCGCAAGATTCCGTTTCCCTTCCCGAAAGGAAATGAAATTTCCTTTCGGGAAGGGAAACGGAATCTTGCGAACCCCAAAAGAAAGACTTACAAACACTCTGCAAAGGAGATAGGATCAAAAGAAATGCAATTGAAAAAAACCCCACAAAACCCAGAAAATTCAGACTTTTAGTCTCTTCAAATAATGGTCTGGATGGAAATGAGCTGCATTGCAAAGGACCAAAACATGCAGAACTAAGCTCACAGATGTTGCACAAGCAGGGGAAAAAGACAAAGACTAAGACACAACTCGCTGGGGAAGATATGAGGGACATGGCAGGAAAACCTAAAAGAAAAAAAAAAAAATTTCTTTCCCAAAGTCCAAGCCATCAAAAGGCAGGCCATATGCCATCAAATGCAGGCACATGCAGCAAAGCTTGCCAAAATTGATCCCCGCTGAAGGCCAAAACACAAAGGAAGGACTTCCAAACTCCCTGGAATGGAGATACCATCAAAGCAATTGCAATCGGAGGAGAAAAAAAAAAAATTGGGCAAATTTTGTCATTCCGAGAAAATGGCCAGCATTAAATCCGGCCCATTGCAAAGGACCAAAACATGCCAAAACTAAGCTCACAGCTGTTGCAAAAGCAGGGGAATAAGTCAAGGAGGAAGACACAACTTGCAGGGCAAGATATAAGAAACACGCCATGGATACTAAGAAAACAAAAAAAAAATCTTTCCCAAAGTCACAGCCATCAAAAAGCATGGCATGCCATCAAGTGCAGGGACATGCACCAAAGATTCTTCTAGTAGTCCCCATTGAAATCGCAAGATTCCGTTTCCCTTCCCGAAAGGAAATGAAATTTCCTTTCGGGAAGGGAAACGGAATCTTGCGAACCCCAAAAGAAAGACTTACAAACACTCTGCAAAGGAGATAGGATCAAAAGAAATGCAATTGAAAAAAACCCCACAAAACCCAGAAAATTCAGACTTTTAGTCTCTTCAAAAAATGGTCTGGATGGAAATGAGCTGCATTGCAAAGGACCAAAACATGCAGAACTAAGCTCACAGATGTTGCACAAGCAGGGGAAAAAGACAAAGACTAAGACACAACTCGCTGGGGAAGATATGAGGGACATGGCAGGAAAACCTAAAAGAAAAAAAAAAAAATTTCTTTCCCAAAGTCCAAGCCATCAAAAGGCAGGCCATATGCCATCAAGTGCAGGCACATGCAGCAAAGCTTGCCAAAATTGATCCCCGCTGAAGGCCAAAACACAAAGGAAGGACTTCCAAACTCCCTGGAATGGAGATACCATCATAGCAATTGCAATCGGAGGAGAAAAAAAAAAAATTGGGCAAATTTTGTCATTCCGAGAAAATGGCCAGCATAGAATCCGGCCAATTGCAAAGGACCAAAACATGCCAAAAACTAAGCTCACAGCTGTTGCAAAAGCAGGGGAAAAAGTCAAGGAGGAAGACACAACTTGCTGGGGAAGATATAAGAAACGCGGCAAGGATACCTAAAAGAAAAAAAAAAAATTTCTTTCCCAAAGTCCAAGCCATCAAAAGGCAGGCCATATGCCATCAAGTGCAGGCACATGCAGCAAAGCTTGCCAAAATTGATCCCCGCTGAAGGCCAAAACACAAAGGAAGGACTTCCAAACTCCCTGGAATGGAGATACCATCAAAGCAATTGCAATCGGAGGAGAAAAAAAAAAAATTGGGCAAATTTTGTCATTCCGAGAAAATGGCCAGCATTAAATCCGGCCCATTGCAAAGGACCAAAACATGCCAAAACTAAGCACACAGCTGTTGCAAAAGCAGGGGAATAAGTCAAGGAGGAAGACACAACTTGCAGGGCAAGATATAAGAAACACGCCATGGATACTAAGAAAACAAAAAAAAAATCTTTCCCAAAGTCACAGCCATCAAAAAGCATGGCATGCCATCAAGTGCAGGGACATGCACCAAAGATTCTTCTAGTAGTCCCCATTGAAATCGCAAGATTCCGTTTCCCTTCCCGAAAGGAAATGAAATTTCCTTTCGGGAAGGGAAACGGAATCTTGCGAACCCCAAAAGAAAGACTTACAAACACTCTGCAAAGGAGATAGGATCAAAAGAAATGCAATTGAAAAAAACCCCACAAAACCCAGAAAATCTGGACTTTTACTCTCTTCAAAAAATGGTCTGGAAGGAAATGAGCTGCATTGCAAAGGACCAAAACATGCAGAACTAAGCTCACAGATGTTGCACAAGCAGGGGAAAAAGACAAAGACTAAGACACAACTCGCTGGGGAAGATATGAGGGACATGGCAGGAAAACCTAAAAGAAAAAAAAAAAAATTTCTTTCCCAAAGTCCAAGCCATCAAAAGGCAGGCCATATGCCATCAAGTGCAGGCACATGCAGCAAAGCTTGCCAAAATTGATCCCCGCTGAAGGCCAAAACACAAAGGAAGGACTTCCAAACTCCCTGGAATGGAGATACCATCAAAGCAATTGCAATCGGAGGAGAAAAAAAAAAAAATTGGGCAAATTTTGTCATTCCGAGAAAATGGCCAGCATTAAATCCGGCCCATTGCAAAGGACCAAAACATGCCAAAACTAAGCTCACAGCTGTTGCAAAAGCAGGGGAAAAAGTCAAGGAGGAAGACACAACTTGCAGGGCAAGATATAAGAAACGTGGCAAGGATACCTAAAAGAAAAAAAAAAAATTTCTTTCCCAAAGTCCAAGCCATCAAAAGGCAGGCCATATGCCATCAAGTGCAGGCACATGCAGCAAAGCTTGCCAAAATTGATCCCCGCTGAAGGCTAAAACACAAAGGAAGGACTTCCAAACTCCCTGGAATGGAGATACCATCAAAGCAATTGCAATCGGAGGAGAAAAAAAAAAAATTGGGCAAATTTTGTCATTCCGAGAAAATGGCCAGCATTAAATCCGGCCCATTGCAAAGGACCAAAACATGCCAAAACTAAGCTCACAGCTGTTGCAAAAGCAGGGGAATAAGTCAAGGAGGAAGACACAACTTGCAGGGCAAGATACAAGAAACACGCCATGGATACTAAGAAAACAAAAAAAAAATCTTTCCCAAAGTCACAGCCATCAAAAAGCATGGCATGCCATCAAGTGCAGGGACATGCACCAAAGATTCTTCTAGTAGTCCCCATTGAAATCGCAAGATTCCGTTTCCCTTCCCGAAAGGAAATGAAATTTCCTTTCGGGAAGGGAAACGGAATCTTGCGAACCCCAAAAGAAAGACTTACAAACACTCTGCAAAGGAGATAGGATCAAAAGAAATGCAATTGAAAAAAACCCCACAAAACCCAGAAAATTCAGACTTTTAGTCTCTTCAAAAAATGGTCTGGAAGGAAATGAGCTGCATTGCAAAGGACCAAAACATGCAGAACTAAGCTCACAGATGTTGCACAAGCAGGGGAAAAAGACAAAGACTAAGACACAACTCGCTGGGGAAGATATGAGGGACATGGCAGGAAAACCTAAAAGAAAAAAAAAAAAATTTCTTTCCCAAAGTCCAAGCCATCAAAAGGCAGGCCATATGCCATCAAGTGCAGGCACATGCAGCAAAGCTTGCCAAAATTGATCCCCGCTGAAGGCCAAAACACAAAGGAAGGACTTCCAAACTCCCTGGAATGGAGATACCATCAAAGCAATTGCAATCGGAGGAGAAAAAAAAAAAATTGGGCAAATTTTGTCATTCCGAGAAAATGGCCAGCATTAAATCCGGCCCATTGCAAAGGACCAAAACATGCCAAAACTAAGCTCACAGCTGTTGCAAAAGCAGGGGAATAAGTCAAGGAGGAAGACACAACTTGCAGGGCAAGATATAAGAAACACGCCATGGATACTAAGAAAACAAAAAAAAAATCTTTCCCAAAGTCACAGCCATCAAAAAGCATGGCATGCCATCAAGTGCAGGGACATGCACCAAAGATTCTTCTAGTAGTCCCCATTGAAATCGCAAGATTCCGTTTCCCTTCCCGAAAGGAAATGAAATTTCCTTTCGGGAAGGGAAACGGAATCTTGCGAACCCCAAAAGAAAGACTTACAAACACTCTGCAAAGGAGATAGGATCAAAAGAAATGCAATTGAAAAAAACCCCACAAAACCCAGAAAATTCAGACTTTTAGTCTCTTCAAATAATGGTCTGGATGGAAATGAGCTGCATTGCAAAGGACCAAAACATGCAGAACTAAGCTCACAGATGTTGCACAAGCAGGGGAAAAAGACAAAGACTAAGACACAACTCGCTGGGGAAGATATGAGGGACATGGCAGGAAAACCTAAAAGAAAAAAAAAAAAATTTCTTTCCCAAAGTCCAAGCCATCAAAAGGCAGGCCATATGCCATCAAATGCAGGCACATGCAGCAAAGCTTGCCAAAATTGATCCCCGCTGAAGGCCAAAACACAAAGGAAGGACTTCCAAACTCCCTGGAATGGAGATACCATCAAAGCAATTGCAATCGGAGGAGAAAAAAAAAAAATTGGGCAAATTTTGTCATTCCGAGAAAATGGCCAGCATTAAATCCGGCCCATTGCAAAGGACCAAAACATGCCAAAACTAAGCTCACAGCTGTTGCAAAAGCAGGGGAATAAGTCAAGGAGGAAGACACAACTTGCAGGGCAAGATATAAGAAACACGCCATGGATACTAAGAAAACAAAAAAAAAATCTTTCCCAAAGTCACAGCCATCAAAAAGCATGGCATGCCATCAAGTGCAGGGACATGCACCAAAGATTCTTCTAGTAGTCCCCATTGAAATCGCAAGATTCCGTTTCCCTTCCCGAAAGGAAATGAAATTTCCTTTCGGGAAGGGAAACGGAATCTTGCGAACCCCAAAAGAAAGACTTACAAACACTCTGCAAAGGAGATAGGATCAAAAGAAATGCAATTGAAAAAAACCCCACAAAACCCAGAAAATTCAGACTTTTAGTCTCTTCAAAAAATGGTCTGGATGGAAATGAGCTGCATTGCAAAGGACCAAAACATGCAGAACTAAGCTCACAGATGTTGCACAAGCAGGGGAAAAAGACAAAGACTAAGACACAACTCGCTGGGGAAGATATGAGGGACATGGCAGGAAAACCTAAAAGAAAAAAAAAAAAATTTCTTTCCCAAAGTCCAAGCCATCAAAAGGCAGGCCATATGCCATCAAGTGCAGGCACATGCAGCAAAGCTTGCCAAAATTGATCCCCGCTGAAGGCCAAAACACAAAGGAAGGACTTCCAAACTCCCTGGAATGGAGATACCATCATAGCAATTGCAATCGGAGGAGAAAAAAAAAAAATTGGGCAAATTTTGTCATTCCGAGAAAATGGCCAGCATAGAATCCGGCCAATTGCAAAGGACCAAAACATGCCAAAAACTAAGCTCACAGCTGTTGCAAAAGCAGGGGAAAAAGTCAAGGAGGAAGACACAACTTGCTGGGGAAGATATAAGAAACGCGGCAAGGATACCTAAAAGAAAAAAAAAAAATTTCTTTCCCAAAGTCCAAGCCATCAAAAGGCAGGCCATATGCCATCAAGTGCAGGCACATGCAGCAAAGCTTGCCAAAATTGATCCCCGCTGAAGGCCAAAACACAAAGGAAGGACTTCCAAACTCCCTGGAATGGAGATACCATCAAAGCAATTGCAATCGGAGGAGAAAAAAAAAAAATTGGGCAAATTTTGTCATTCCGAGAAAATGGCCAGCATTAAATCCGGCCCATTGCAAAGGACCAAAACATGCCAAAACTAAGCACACAGCTGTTGCAAAAGCAGGGGAATAAGTCAAGGAGGAAGACACAACTTGCAGGGCAAGATATAAGAAACACGCCATGGATACTAAGAAAACAAAAAAAAAATCTTTCCCAAAGTCACAGCCATCAAAAAGCATGGCATGCCATCAAGTGCAGGGACATGCACCAAAGATTCTTCTAGTAGTCCCCATTGAAATCGCAAGATTCCGTTTCCCTTCCCGAAAGGAAATGAAATTTCCTTTCGGGAAGGGAAACGGAATCTTGCGAACCCCAAAAGAAAGACTTACAAACACTCTGCAAAGGAGATAGGATCAAAAGAAATGCAATTGAAAAAAACCCCACAAAACCCAGAAAATCTGGACTTTTACTCTCTTCAAAAAATGGTCTGGAAGGAAATGAGCTGCATTGCAAAGGACCAAAACATGCAGAACTAAGCTCACAGATGTTGCACAAGCAGGGGAAAAAGACAAAGACTAAGACACAACTCGCTGGGGAAGATATGAGGGACATGGCAGGAAAACCTAAAAGAAAAAAAAAAAAATTTCTTTCCCAAAGTCCAAGCCATCAAAAGGCAGGCCATATGCCATCAAGTGCAGGCACATGCAGCAAAGCTTGCCAAAATTGATCCCCGCTGAAGGCCAAAACACAAAGGAAGGACTTCCAAACTCCCTGGAATGGAGATACCATCAAAGCAATTGCAATCGGAGGAGAAAAAAAAAAAAATTGGGCAAATTTTGTCATTCCGAGAAAATGGCCAGCATTAAATCCGGCCCATTGCAAAGGACCAAAACATGCCAAAACTAAGCTCACAGCTGTTGCAAAAGCAGGGGAAAAAGTCAAGGAGGAAGACACAACTTGCAGGGCAAGATATAAGAAACGTGGCAAGGATACCTAAAAGAAAAAAAAAAAATTTCTTTCCCAAAGTCCAAGCCATCAAAAGGCAGGCCATATGCCATCAAGTGCAGGCACATGCAGCAAAGCTTGCCAAAATTGATCCCCGCTGAAGGCTAAAACACAAAGGAAGGACTTCCAAACTCCCTGGAATGGAGATACCATCAAAGCAATTGCAATCGGAGGAGAAAAAAAAAAAATTGGGCAAATTTTGTCATTCCGAGAAAATGGCCAGCATTAAATCCGGCCCATTGCAAAGGACCAAAACATGCCAAAACTAAGCTCACAGCTGTTGCAAAAGCAGGGGAATAAGTCAAGGAGGAAGACACAACTTGCAGGGCAAGATACAAGAAACACGCCATGGATACTAAGAAAACAAAAAAAAAATCTTTCCCAAAGTCACAGCCATCAAAAAGCATGGCATGCCATCAAGTGCAGGGACATGCACCAAAGATTCTTCTAGTAGTCCCCATTGAAATCGCAAGATTCCGTTTCCCTTCCCGAAAGGAAATGAAATTTCCTTTCGGGAAGGGAAACGGAATCTTGCGAACCCCAAAAGAAAGACTTACAAACACTCTGCAAAGGAGATAGGATCAAAAGAAATGCAATTGAAAAAAACCCCACAAAACCCAGAAAATTCAGACTTTTAGTCTCTTCAAAAAATGGTCTGGAAGGAAATGAGCTGCATTGCAAAGGACCAAAACATGCAGAACTAAGCTCACAGATGTTGCACAAGCAGGGGAAAAAGACAAAGACTAAGACACAACTCGCTGGGGAAGATATGAGGGACATGGCAGGAAAACCTAAAAGAAAAAAAAAAAAATTTCTTTCCCAAAGTCCAAGCCATCAAAAGGCAGGCCATATGCCATCAAGTGCAGGCACATGCAGCAAAGCTTGCCAAAATTGATCCCCGCTGAAGGCCAAAACACAAAGGAAGGACTTCCAAACTCCCTGGAATGGAGATACCATCAAAGCAATTGCAATCGGAGGAGAAAAAAAAAAAATTGGGCAAATTTTGTCATTCCGAGAAAATGGCCAGCATTAAATCCGGCCCATTGCAAAGGACCAAAACATGCCAAAACTAAGCTCACAGCTGTTGCAAAAGCAGGGGAAAAAGTCAAGGAGGAAGACACAACTTGCAGGGCAAGATATAAGAAACGTGGCAAGGATACCTAAAAGAAAAAAAAAAAAATTTCTTTCCCAAAGTCCAAGCCATCAAAAGGCAGGCCATATGCCATCAAGTGCAGGCACATGCAGCAAAGCTTGCCAAAATTGATCCCTGCTTAAGGCCAAATCACAAAGGAAGGACTTCCAAACTCCCTGAAATGGAGATACCATCAAAGCAATTGCAATCGGAGGAGAAAAAAAAAAAATTGGGCAAATTTTGTCATTCCGAGAAAATGGCCAGCATTAAATCCGGCCCATTGCAAAGGACCAAAACATGCCAAAACTAAGCTCACAGCTGTTGCAAAAGCAGGGGAATAAGTCAAGGAGGAAGACACAACTTGCAGGGCAAGATATAAGAAACACGCCATGGATACTAAGAAAACAAAAAAAAAATCTTTCCCAAAGTCACAGCCATCAAAAAGCATGGCATGCCATCAAGTGCAGGGACATGCACCAAAGATTCTTCTAGTAGTCCCCATTGAAATCACAAGATTCCGTTTCCCTTCCCGAAAGGAAATGAAATTTCCTTTCGGGAAGGGAAACGGAATCTTGCGAACCCCAAAAGAAAGACTTACAAACACTCTGCAAAGGAGATAGGATCAAAAGAAATGCAATTGAAAAAAACCCCACAAAACCCAGAAAATTCAGACTTTTAGTCTCTTCAAAAAATGGTCTGGAAGGAAATGAGCTGCATTGCAAAGGACCAAAACATGCAGAACTAAGCTCACAGATGTTGCACAAGCAGGGGAAAAAGACAAAGACTAAGACACAACTCGCTGGGGAAGATATGAGGGACATGGCAGGAAAACCTAAAAGAAAAAAAAAAAAATTTCTTTCCCAAAGTCCAAGCCATCAAAAGGCAGGCCATATGCCATCAAGTGCAGGCACATGCAGCAAAGCTTGCCAAAATTGATCCCCGCTGAAGGCCAAAACACAAAGGAAGGTCTTCCAAACTCCCTGGAATGGAGATACCATCAAAGCAATTGCAATCGGAGGAGAAAAAAAAAAAATTGGGCAAATTTTGTCATTCCGAGAAAATGGCCAGCATTAAATCCGGCCCATTGCAAAGGACCAAAACATGCCAAAACTAAGCTCACAGCTGTTGCAAAAGCAGGGGAAAAAGTCAAGGAGGAAGACACAACTTGCTGGGGAAGATATAAGAAACGCGGCAAGGATACCTAAAAGAAAAAAAAAAAAATTTCTTTCCCAAAGTCCAAGCCATCAAAAGGCAGGCCATATGCCATCAAGTGCAGGCACATGCAGCAAAGCTTGCCAAAATTGATCCCCGCTGAAGGCCAAAACACAAAGGAAGGACTTCCAAACTCCCTGGAATGGAGATACCATCAAAGCAATTGCAATCGGAGGAGAAAAAAAAAAAATTGGGCAAATTTTGTCATTCCGAGAAAATGGCCAGCATTAAATCCGGCCCATTGCAAAGGACCAAAACATGCCAAAACTAAGCTCACAGCTGTTGCAAAAGCAGGGGAATAAGTCAAGGAGGAAGACACAACTTGCAGGGCAAGATATAAGAAACACGCCATGGATACTAAGAAAACAAAAAAAAAATCTTTCCCAAAGTCACAGCCATCAAAAAGCATGGCATGCCATCAAGTGCAGGGACATGCACCAAAGATTCTTCTAGTAGTCCCCATTGAAATCGCAAGATTCCGTTTCCCTTCCCGAAAGGAAATGAAATTTCCTTTCGGGAAGGGAAACGGAATCTTGCGAACCCCAAAAGAAAGACTTACAAACACTCTGCAAAGGAGATAGGATCAAAAGAAATGCAATTGAAAAAAACCCCACAAAACCCAGAAAATTCAGACTTTTAGTCTCTTCAAAAAATGGTCTGGAAGGAAATGAGCTGCATTGCAAAGGACCAAAACATGCAGAACTAAGCTCACAGATGTTGCACAAGCAGGGGAAAAAGACAAAGACTAAGACACAACTCGCTGGGGAAGATATGAGGGACATGGCAGGAAAACCTAAAAGAAAAAAAAAAAAATTTCTTTCCCAAAGTCCAAGCCATCAAAAGGCAGGCCATATGCCATCAAGTGCAGGCACATGCAGCAAAGCTTGCCAAAATTGATCCCCGCTGAAGGCCAAAACACAAAGGAAGGACTTCCAAACTCCCTGGAATGGAGATACCATCAAAGCAATTGCAATCGGAGGAGAAAAAAAAAAAATTGGGCAAATTTTGTCATTCCGAGAAAATGGCCAGCATTAAATCCGGCCCATTGCAAAGGACCAAAACATGCCAAAACTAAGCTCACAGCTGTTGCAAAAGCAGGGGAAAAAGTCAAGGAGGAAGACACAACTTGCAGGGCAAGATATAAGAAACGTGGCAAGGATACCTAAAAGAAAAAAAAAAATTTCTTTTCCAAAGTCCAAGCCATCAAAAGGCAGGCCATATGCCATCAAGTGCAGGCACATGCAGCAAAGCTTGCCAAAATTGATCCCCGCTGAAGGCTAAAACACAAAGGAAGGACTTCCAAACTCCCTGGAATGGAGATACCATCAAAGCAATTGCAATCGGAGGAGAAAAAAAAAAATTGGGCAAATTTTGTCATTCCGAGAAAATGGCCAGCATTAAATCCGGCCCATTGCAAAGGACCAAAACATGCCAAAACTAAGCTCACAGCTGTTGCAAAAGCAGGGGAATAAGTCAAGGAGGAAGACACAACTTGCAGGGCAAGATATAAGAAACACGCCATGGATACTAAGAAAACAAAAAAAAAATCTTTCCCAAAGTCACAGCCATCAAAAAGCATGGCATGCCATCAAGTGCAGGGACATGCACCAAAGATTCTTCTAGTAGTCCCCATTGAAATCGCAAGATTCCGTTTCCCTTCCCGAAAGGAAATGAAATTTCCTTTCGGGAAGGGAAACGGAATCTTGCGAACCCCAAAAGAAAGACTTACAAACACTCTGCAAAGGAGATAGGATCAAAAGAAATGCAATTGAAAAAAACCCCACAAAACCCAGAAAATTCAGACTTTTAGTCTCTTCAAAAAATGGTCTGGAAGGAAATGAGCTGCATTGCAAAGGACCAAAACATGCAGAACTAAGCTCACAGATGTTGCACAAGCAGGGGAAAAACACAAAGACTAAGACACAACTCGCTGGGGAAGATATGAGGGACATGGCAGGAAAACCTAAAAGAAAAAAAAAAAAATTTCTTTCCCAAAGTCCAAGCCATCAAAAGGCAGGCCATATGCCATCAAGTGCAGGCACATGCAGCAAAGCTTGCCAAAATTGATCCCCGCTGAAGGCCAAAACACAAAGGAAGGACTTCCAAACTCCCTGGAATGGAGATACCATCAAAGCAATTGCAATCGGAGGAGAAA
Source organism: Setophaga petechia (assembly GCA_024362935.1). Classification (NCBI taxonomy): domain Eukaryota; kingdom Metazoa; phylum Chordata; class Aves; order Passeriformes; family Parulidae; genus Setophaga; species Setophaga petechia. Next base: position 19,000,834 of record JANCRA010000015.1, read on the forward strand.
AAAAAAAAATTGGGCAAATTTTGTCATGCCGAGAAAATGGCCAGCATTAAATCCGGCCCATTGCAAAGGACCAAAACATGCCAAAACTAAGCTCACAGCTGTTGCAAAAGCAGGGGAAAAAGTCAAGGAGGAAGACACAACTTGCAGGGCAAGATATAAGAAACGTGGCAAGGATACCTAAAAGAAAAAAAAAAAAATTTCTTTCCCAAAGTCCAAGCCATCAAAAGGCAGGCCATATGCCATCAAGTGCAGGCACATGCAGCAAAGCTTGCCAAAATTGATCCCTGCTTAAGGCCAAATCACAAAGGAAGGACTTCCAAACTCCCTGGAATGGAGATACCATCAAAGCAATTGCAATCGGAGGAGAAAAAAAAAAAATTGGGCAAATTTTGTCATTCCGAGAAAATGGCCAGCATTAAATCCGGCCCATTGCAAAGGACCAAAACATGCCAAAACTAAGCTCACAGCTGTTGCAAAAGCAGGGGAATAAGTCAAGGAGGAAGACACAACTTGCAGGGCAAGATATAAGAAGCACGCCACGGATACTAAGAAAACAAAAAAAAAATCTTTCCCAAAGTCACAGCCATCAAAAAGCATGGCATGCCATCAAGTGCAGGGACATGCACCAAAGATTCTTCTAGTAGTCCCCATTGAAATCGCAAGATTCCGTTTCCCTTCCCGAAAGGAAATTTCATTTCCTTTCGGGAAGGGAAACGGAATCTTGCGAACCCCAAAAGAAAGACTTACAAACACTCTGCAAAGGAGATAGGATCAAAAGAAATGCAATTGAAAAAAACCCCACAAAACCCAGAAAATTCAGACTTTTAGTCTCTTCAAAAAATGGTCTGGAAGGAAATGAGCTGCATTGCAAAGGACCAAAACATGCAGAACTAAGCTCACAGATGTTGCACAGGCAGGGGAAAAAGACAAAGACTAAGACACAACTCGCTGGGGAAGATATGAGGGACATGGCAGGAAAACCTAAAAGAAAAAAAAAAAATTTCTTTCCCAAAGTCCAAGCCATCAAAAGGCAGGCCATATGCCATCAAGTGCAGGCACATGCAGCAAAGCTTGCCAAAATTGATCCCCGCTGAAGGCCAAAACACAAAGGAAGGACTTGCAAACTCCCTGGAATGGAGATACCATCAAAGCAATTGCAATCGGAGGAGAAAAAAAAAAAATTGGGCAAATTTTGTCATTCCGAGAAAATGGCCAGCATTAAATCCGGCCCATTGCAAAGGACCAAAACATGCCAAAACTAAGCTCACAGCTGTTGCAAAAGCAGGGGAAAAAGTCAAGGAGGAAGACACAACTTGCTGGGGAAGATATAAGAAACGCGGCAAGGATACCTAAAAGAAAAAAAAAAAAATTTCTTTCCCAAAGTCCAAGCCATCAAAAGGCAGGCCATATGCCATGAAGTGCAGGCACATGCAGCAAAGCTTGCCAAAATTGATCCCCGCTGAAGGCCAAAACACAAAGGAAGGACTTCCAAACTCCCTGGAATGGAGATACCATCAAAGCAATTGCAATCGGAGGAGAAAAAAAAAAAATTGGGCAAATTTTGTCATTCCGAGAAAATGGCCAGCATTAAATCCGGCCCATTGCAAAGGACCAAAACATGCCAAAACTAAGCTCACAGCTGTTGCAAAAGCAGGGGAATAAGTCAAGGAGGAAGACACAACTTGCAGGGCAAGATATAAGAAACACGCCATGGATACTAAGAAAACAAAAAAAAAATCTTTCCCAAAGTCACAGCCATCAAAAAGCATGGCATGCCATCAAGTGCAGGGACATGCACCAAAGATTCTTCTAGTAGTCCCCATTGAAATCGCAAGATTCCGTTTCCCTTCCCGAAAGGAAATGAAATTTCCTTTCGGGAAGGGAAACGGAATCTTGCGAACCCCAAAAGAAAGACTTACAAACACTCTGCAAAGGAGATAGGATCAAAAGAAATGCAATTGAAAAAAACCCCACAAAACCCAGAAAATTCAGACTTTTAGTCTCTTCAAAAAATGGTCTGGAAGGAAATGAGCTGCATTGCAAAGGACCAAAACATGCAGAACTAAGCTCACAGATGTTGCACAAGCAGGGGAAAAAGACAAAGACTAAGACACAACTCGCTGGGGAAGATATGAGGGACATGGCAGGAAAACCTAAAAGAAAAAAAAAAAAATTTCTTTCCCAAAGTCCAAGCCATCAAAAGGCAGGCCATATGCCATCAAGTGCAGGCACATGCAGCAAAGCTTGCCAAAATTGATCCCCGCTGAAGGCCAAAACACAAAGGAAGGACTTCCAAACTCCCTGGAATGGAGATACCATCAAAGCAATTGCAATCGGAGGAGAAAAAAAAAAAATTGGGCAAATTTTGTCATTCCGAGAAAATGGCCAGCATTAAATCCGGCCCATTGCAAAGGACCAAAACATGCCAAAACTAAGCTCACAGCTGTTGCAAAAGCAGGGGAAAAAGTCAAGGAGGAAGACACAACTTGCAGGGCAAGATATAAGAAACGTGGCAAGGATACCTAAAAGAAAAAAAAAAATTTCTTTTCCAAAGTCCAAGCCATCAAAAGGCAGGCCATATGCCATCAAGTGCAGGCACATGCAGCAAAGCTTGCCAAAATTGATCCCCGCTGAAGGCTAAAACACAAAGGAAGGACTTCCAAACTCCCTGGAATGGAGATACCATCAAAGCAATTGCAATCGGAGGAGAAAAAAAAAAAATTGGGCAAATTTTGTCATTCCGAGAAAATGGCCAGCATTAAATCCGGCCCATTGCAAAGGACCAAAACATGCCAAAACTAAGCTCACAGCTGTTGCAAAAGCAGGGGAATAAGTCAAGGAGGAAGACACAACTTGCAGGGCAAGATATAAGAAACACGCCATGGATACTAAGAAAACAAAAAAAAAATCTTTCCCAAAGTCACAGCCATCAAAAAGCATGGCATGCCATCAAGTGCAGGGACATGCACCAAAGATTCTTCTAGTAGTCCCCATTGAAATCGCAAGATTCCGTTTCCCTTCCCGAAAGGAAATTTCATTTCCTTTCGGGAAGGGAAACGGAATCTTGCGAACCCCAAAAGAAAGACTTACAAACACTCTGCAAAGGAGATAGGATCAAAAGAAATGCAATTGAAAAAAACCCCACAAAACCCAGAAAATTCAGACTTTTAGTCTCTTCAAAAAATGGTCTGGAAGGAAATGAGCTGCATTGCAAAGGACCAAAACATGCAGAACTAAGCTCACAGATGTTGCACAGGCAGGGGAAAAAGACAAAGACTAAGACACAACTCGCTGGGGAAGATATGAGGGACATGGCAGGAAAACCTAAAAGAAAAAAAAAAAATTTCTTTCCCAAAGTCCAAGCCATCAAAAGGCAGGCCATATGCCATCAAGTGCAGGCACATGCAGCAAAGCTTGCCAAAATTGATCCCCGCTGAAGGCCAAAACACAAAGGAAGGACTTCCAAACTCCCTGGAATGGAGATACCATCAAAGCAATTGCAATCGGAGGAGAAAAAAAAAAAATTGGGCAAATTTTGTCATTCCGAGAAAATGGCCAGCATTAAATCCGGCCCATTGCAAAGGACCAAAACATGCCAAAACTAAGCTCACAGCTGTTGCAAAAGCAGGGGAAAAAGTCAAGGAGGAAGACACAACTTGCAGGGCAAGATATAAGAAACGTGGCAAGGATACCTAAAAGAAAAAAAAAAATTTCTTTTCCAAAGTCCAAGCCATCAAAAGGCAGGCCATATGCCATCAAGTGCAGGCACATGCAGCAAAGCTTGCCAAAATTGATCCCCGCTGAAGGCTAAAACACAAAGGAAGGACTTCCAAACTCCCTGGAATGGAGATACCATCAAAGCAATTGCAATCGGAGGAGAAAAAGAAAAAATTGGGCAAATTTTGTCATTCCGAGAAAATGGCCAGCATTAAATCCGGCCCATTGCAAAGGACCAAAACATGCCAAAACTAAGCTCACAGCTGTTGCAAAAGCAGGGGAATAAGTCAAGGAGGAAGACACAACTTGCAGGGCAAGATATAAGAAACACGCCATGGATACTAAGAAAACAAAAAAAAAATCTTTCCCAAAGTCACAGCCATCAAAAAGCATGGCATGCCATCAAGTGCAGGGACATGCACCAAAGATTCTTCTAGTAGTCCCCATTGAAATCGCAAGATTCCGTTTCCCTTCCCGAAAGGAAATGAAATTTCCTTTCGGGAAGGGAAACGGAATCTTGCGAACCCCAAAAGAAAGACTAACAAACACTCTGCAAAGGAGATAGGATCAAAAGAAATGCAATTGAAAAAAACCCCACAAAACCCAGAAAATTCAGACTTTTAGTCTCTTCAAAAAATGGTCTGGAAGGAAATGAGCTGCATTGCAAAGGACCAAAACATGCAGAACTAAGCTCACAGATGTTGCACAAGCAGGGGAAAAAGACAAAGACTAAGACACAACTCGCTGGGGAAGATATGAGGGACATGGCAGGAAAACCTAAAAGAAAAAAAAAAAAATTTCTTTCCCAAAGTCCAAGCCATCAAAAGGCAGGCCATATGCCATCAAGTGCAGGCACATGCAGCAAAGCTTGCCAAAATTGATCCCCGCTGAAGGCCAAAACACAAAGGAAGGACTTCCAAACTCCCTGGAATGGAGATACCATCAAAGCAATTGCAATCGGAGGAGAAAAAAAAAAATTGGGCAAATTTTGTCATTCCGAGAAAATGGCCAGCATTAAATCCGGCCCATTGCAAAGGACCAAAACATGCCAAAACTAAGCTCACAGCTGTTGCAAAAGCAGGGGAATAAGTCAAGGAGGAAGACACAACTTGCTGGGGAAGATATAAGAAACGCGGCAAGGATACCTAAAAGAAAAAAAAAAAATTTCTTTCCCAAAGTCCAAGCCATCAAAAGGCAGGCCATATGCCATCAAGTGCAGGCACATGCAGCAAAGCTTGCCAAAATTGATCCCCGCTGAAGGCCAAAACACAAAGGAAGGACTTCCAAACTCCCTGGAATGGAGATACCATCAAAGCAATTGCAATCGGAGGAGAAAAAAAAAAAATTGGGCAAATTTTGTCATTCCGAGAAAATGGCCAGCATTAAATCCGGCCCATTGCAAAGGACCAAAACATGCCAAAACTAAGCTCACAGCTGTTGCAAAAGCAGGGGAATAAGTCAAGGAGGAAGACACAACTTGCAGGGCAAGATATAAGAAACACGCCATGGATACTAAGAAAACAAAAAAAAAATCTTTCCCAAAGTCACAGCCATCAAAAAGCATGGCATGCCATCAAGTGCAGGGACATGCACCAAAGATTCTTCTAGTAGTCCCCATTGAAATCGCAAGATTCCGTTTCCCTTCCCGAAAGGAAATGAAATTTCCTTTCGGGAAGGGAAACGGAATCTTGCGAACCCCAAAAGAAAGACTTACAAACACTCTGCAAAGGAGATAGGATCAAAAGAAATGCAATTGAAAAAAACCCCACAAAACCCAGAAAATTCAGACTTTTAGTCTCTTCAAAAAATGGTCTGGAAGGAAATGAGCTGCATTGCAAAGGACCAAAACATGCAGAACTAAGCTCACAGATGTTGCACAGGCAGGGGAAAAAGACAAAGACTAAGACACAACTCGCTGGGGAAGATATGAGGGACATGGCAGGAAAACCTAAAAGAAAAAAAAAAAATTTCTTTCCCAAAGTCCAAGCCATCAAAAGGCAGGCCATATGCCATCAAGTGCAGGCACATGCAGCAAAGCTTGCCAAAATTGATCCCCGCTGAAGGCCAAAACACAAAGGAAGGACTTCCAAACTCCCTGGAATGGAGATACCATCAAAGCAATTGCAATCGGAGGAGAAAAAAAAAAAATTGGGCAAATTTTGTCATGCCGAGAAAATGGCCAGCATTAAATCCGGCCCATTGCAAAGGACCAAAACATGCCAAAACTAAGCTCACAGCTGTTGCAAAAGCAGGGGAAAAAGTCAAGGAGGAAGACACAACTTGCAGGGCAAGATATAAGAAACGTGGCAAGGATACCTAAAAGAAAAAAAAAAATTTCTTTTCCAAAGTCCAAGCCATCAAAAGGCAGGCCATATGCCATCAAGTGCAGGCACATGCAGCAAAGCTTGCCAAAATTGATCCCCGCTGAAGGCTAAAACACAAAGGAAGGACTTCCAAACTCCCTGGAATGGAGATACCATCAAAGCAATTGCAATCGGAGGAGAAAAAAAAAAAATTGGGCAAATTTTGTCATTCCGAGAAAATGGCCAGCATTAAATCCGGCCCATTGCAAAGGACCAAAACATGCCAAAACTAAGCACACAGCTGTTGCAAAAGCAGGGGAATAAGTCAAGGAGGAAGACACAACTTGCAGGGCAAGATATAAGAAACACGCCATGGATACTAAGAAAACAAAAAAAAAATCTTTCCCAAAGTCACAGCCATCAAAAAGCATGGCATGCCATCAAGTGCAGGGACATGCACCAAAGATTCTTCTAGTAGTCCCCATTGAAATCGCAAGATTCCGTTTCCCTTCCCGAAAGGAAATGAAATTTCCTTTCGGGAAGGGAAACGGAATCTTGCGAACCCCAAAAGAAAGACTTACAAACACTCTGCAAAGGAGATAGGATCAAAAGAAATGCAATTGAAAAAAACCCCACAAAACCCAGAAAATTCAGACTTTTAGTCTCTTCAAAAAATGGTCTGGAAGGAAATGAGCTGCATTGCAAAGGACCAAAACATGCAGAACTAAGCTCACAGATGTTGCACAAGCAGGGGAAAAAGACAAAGACTAAGACACAACTCGCTGGGGAAGATATGAGGGACATGGCAGGAAAACCTAAAAGAAAAAAAAAAAAATTTCTTTCCCAAAGTCCAAGCCATCAAAAGGCAGGCCATATGCCATCAAGTGCAGGCACATGCAGCAAAGCTTGCCAAAATTGATCCCCACTGAAGGCCAAAACACAAAGGAAGGACTTCCAAACTCCCTGGAATGGAGATACCATCAAAGCAATTGCAATCGGAGGAGAAAAAAAAAAAATTGGGCAAATTTTGTCATTCCGAGAAAATGGCCAGCATTAAATCCGGCCCATTGCAAAGGACCAAAACATGCCAAAACTAAGCTCACAGCTGTTGCAAAAGCAGGGGAAAAAGTCAAGGAGGAAGACACAACTTGCAGGGCAAGATATAAGAAACACGCCATGGATACTAAGAAAACAAAAAAAAAATCTTTCCCAAAGTCACAGCCATCAAAAAGCATGGCATGCCATCAAGTGCAGGGACATGCACCAAAGATTCTTCTAGTAGTCCCCATTGAAATCGCAAGATTCCGTTTCCCTTCCCGAAAGGAAATGAAATTTCCTTTCGGGAAGGGAAACGGAATCTTGCGAACCCCAAAAGAAAGACTTACAAACACTCTGCAAAGGAGATAGGATCAAAAGAAATGCAATTGAAAAAAACCCCACAAAACCCAGAAAATCTGGACTTTTACTCTCTTCAAAAAATGGTCTGGAAGGAAATGAGCTGCATTGCAAAGGACCAAAACATGCAGAACTAAGCTCACAGATGTTGCACAAGCAGGGGAAAAAGACAAAGACTAAGACACAACTCGCTGGGGAAGATATGAGGGACATGGCAGGAAAACCTAAAAGAAAAAAAAAAAAATTTCTTTCCCAAAGTCCAAGCCATCAAAAGGCAGGCCATATGCCATCAAGTGCAGGCACATGCAGCAAAGCTTGCCAAAATTGATCCCCGCTGAAGGCCAAAACACAAAGGAAGGACTTCCAAACTCCCTGGAATGGAGATACCATCAAAGCAATTGCAATCGGAGGAGAAAAAAAAAAAAATTGGGCAAATTTTGTCATTCCGAGAAAATGGCCAGCATTAAATCCGGCCCATTGCAAAGGACCAAAACATGCCAAAACTAAGCTCACAGCTGTTGCAAAAGCAGGGGAAAAAGTCAAGGAGGAAGACACAACTTGCAGGGCAAGATATAAGAAACGTGGCAAGGATACCTAAAAGAAAAAAAAAAAATTTCTTTCCCAAAGTCCAAGCCATCAAAAGGCAGGCCATATGCCATCAAGTGCAGGCACATGCAGCAAAGCTTGCCAAAATTGATCCCCGCTGAAGGCTAAAACACAAAGGAAGGACTTCCAAACTCCCTGGAATGGAGATACCATCAAAGCAATTGCAATCGGAGGAGAAAAAAAAAAATTGGGCAAATTTTGTCATTCCGAGAAAATGGCCAGCATTAAATCCGGCCCATTGCAAAGGACCAAAACATGCCAAAACTAAGCTCACAGCTGTTGCAAAAGCAGGGGAATAAGTCAAGGAGGAAGACACAACTTGCAGGGCAAGATACAAGAAACACGCCATGGATACTAAGAAAACAAAAAAAAAATCTTTCCCAAAGTCACAGCCATCAAAAAGCATGGCATGCCATCAAGTGCAGGGACATGCACCAAAGATTCTTCTAGTAGTCCCCATTGAAATCGCAAGATTCCGTTTCCCTTCCCGAAAGGAAATGAAATTTCCTTTCGGGAAGGGAAACGGAATCTTGCGAACCCCAAAAGAAAGACTTACAAACACTCTGCAAAGGAGATAGGATCAAAAGAAATGCAATTGAAAAAAACCCCACAAAACCCAGAAAATTCAGACTTTTAGTCTCTTCAAAAAATGGTCTGGAAGGAAATGAGCTGCATTGCAAAGGACCAAAACATGCAGAACTAAGCTCACAGATGTTGCACAAGCAGGGGAAAAAGACAAAGACTAAGACACAACTCGCTGGGGAAGATATGAGGGACATGGCAGGAAAACCTAAAAGAAAAAAAAAAAAATTTCTTTCCCAAAGTCCAAGCCATCAAAAGGCAGGCCATATGCCATCAAGTGCAGGCACATGCAGCAAAGCTTGCCAAAATTGATCCCCGCTTAAGGCCAAATCACAAAGGAAGGACTTCCAAACTCCCTGAAATGGAGATACCATCAAAGCAATTGCAATCGGAGGAGAAAAAAAAAAAATTGGGCAAATTTTGTCATTCCGAGAAAATGGCCAGCATTAAATCCGGCCCATTGCAAAGGACCAAAACATGCCAAAACTAAGCTCACAGCTGTTGCAAAAGCAGGGGAAAAAGTCAAGGAGGAAGACACAACTTGCTGGGGAAGATATAAGAAACGCGGCAAGGATACCTAAAAGAAAAAAAAAAAAATTTCTTTCCCAAAGTCCAAGCCATCAAAAGGCAGGCCATATGCCATCAAGTGCAGGCACATGCAGCAAAGCTTGCCAAAATTGATCCCCGCTGAAGGCCAAAACACAAAGGAAGGACTTCCAAACTCCCTGGAATGGAGATACCATCAAAGCAATTGCAATCGGAGGAGAAAAAAAAAAAATTGGGCAAATTTTGTCATTCCGAGAAAATGGCCAGCATTAAATCCGGCCCATTGCAAAGGACCAAAACATGCCAAAACTAAGCTCACAGCTGTTGCAAAAGCAGGGGAATAAGTCAAGGAGGAAGACACAACTTGCAGGGCAAGATATAAGAAACACGCCATGGATACTAAGAAAACAAAAAAAAAATCTTTCCCAAAGTCACAGCCATCAAAAAGCATGGCATGCCATCAAGTGCAGGGACATGCACCAAAGATTCTTCTAGTAGTCCCCATTGAAATCGCAAGATTCCGTTTCCCTTCCCGAAAGGAAATGAAATTTCCTTTCGGGAAGGGAAACGGAATCTTGCGAACCCCAAAAGAAAGACTTACAAACACTCTGCAAAGGAGATAGGATCAAAAGAAATGCAATTGAAAAAAACCCCACAAAACCCAGAAAATCTGGACTTTTACTCTCTTCAAAAAATGGTCTGGAAGGAAATGAGCTGCATTGCAAAGGACCAAAACATGCAGAACTAAGCTCACAGATGTTGCACAGGCAGGGGAAAAAGACAAAGACTAAGACACAACTCGCTGGGGAAGATATGAGGGACATGGCAGGAAAACCTAAAAGAAAAAAAAAAAAATTTCTTTCCCAAAGTCCAAGCCATCAAAAGGCAGGCCATATGCCATCAAGTGCAGGCACATGCAGCAAAGCTTGCCAAAATTGATCCCCGCTGAAGGCCAAAACACAAAGGAAGGACTTCCAAACTCCCTGGAATGGAGATACCATCAAAGCAATTGCAATCGGAGGAGAAAAAAAAAAAATTGGGCAAATTTTGTCATTCCGAGAAAATGGCCAGCATTAAATCCGGCCCATTGCAAAGGACCAAAACATGCCAAAACTAAGCTCACAGCTGTTGCAAAAGCAGGGGAAAAAGTCAAGGAGGAAGACACAACTTGCAGGGCAAGATATAAGAAACGTGGCAAGGATACCTAAAAGAAAAAAAAAAATTTCTTTTCCAAAGTCCAAGCCATCAAAAGGCAGGCCATATGCCATCAAGTGCAGGCACATGCAGCAAAGCTTGCCAAAATTGATCCCCGCTGAAGGCTAAAACACAAAGGAAGGACTTCCAAACTCCCTGGAATGGAGATACCATCAAAGCAATTGCAATCGGAGGAGAAAAAAAAAAATTGGGCAAATTTTGTCATTCCGAGAAAATGGCCAGCATTAAATCCGGCCCATTGCAAAGGACCAAAACATGCCAAAACTAAGCTCACAGCTGTTGCAAAAGCAGGGGAATAAGTCAAGGAGGAAGACACAACTTGCAGGGCAAGATATAAGAAACACGCCATGGATACTAAGAAAACAAAAAAAAAATCTTTCCCAAAGTCACAGCCATCAAAAAGCATGGCATGCCATCAAGTGCAGGGACATGCACCAAAGATTCTTCTAGTAGTCCCCATTGAAATCGCAAGATTCCGTTTCCCTTCCCGAAAGGAAATGAAATTTCCTTTCGGGAAGGGAAACGGAATCTTGCGAACCCCAAAAGAAAGACTTACAAACACTCTGCAAAGGAGATAGGATCAAAAGAAATGCAATTGAAAAAAACCCCACAAAACCCAGAAAATTCAGACTTTTAGTCTCTTCAAAAAATGGTCTGGAAGGAAATGAGCTGCATTGCAAAGGACCAAAACATGCAGAACTAAGCTCACAGATGTTGCACAAGCAGGGGAAAAACACAAAGACTAAGACACAACTCGCTGGGGAAGATATGAGGGACATGGCAGGAAAACCTAAAAGAAAAAAAAAAAAATTTCTTTCCCAAAGTCCAAGCCATCAAAAGGCAGGCCATATGCCATCAAGTGCAGGCACATGCAGCAAAGCTTGCCAAAATTGATCCCCGCTGAAGGCCAAAACACAAAGGAAGGACTTCCAAACTCCCTGGAATGGAGATACCATCAAAGCAATTGCAATCGGAGGAGAAAAAAAAAAAATTGGGCAAATTTTGTCATGCCGAGAAAATGGCCAGCATTAAATCCGGCCCATTGCAAAGGACCAAAACATGCCAAAACTAAGCTCACAGCTGTTGCAAAAGCAGGGGAAAAAGTCAAGGAGGAAGACACAACTTGCAGGGCAAGATATAAGAAACGTGGCAAGGATACCTAAAAGAAAAAAAAAAAAATTTCTTTCCCAAAGTCCAAGCCATCAAAAGGCAGGCCATATGCCATCAAGTGCAGGCACATGCAGCAAAGCTTGCCAAAATTGATCCCTGCTTAAGGCCAAATCACAAAGGAAGGACTTCCAAACTCCCTGGAATGGAGATACCATCAAAGCAATTGCAATCGGAGGAGAAAAAAAAAAAATTGGGCAAATTTTGTCATTCCGAGAAAATGGCCAGCATTAAATCCGGCCCATTGCAAAGGACCAAAACATGCCAAAACTAAGCTCACAGCTGTTGCAAAAGCAGGGGAATAAGTCAAGGAGGAAGACACAACTTGCAGGGCAAGATATAAGAAGCACGCCACGGATACTAAGAAAACAAAAAAAAAATCTTTCCCAAAGTCACAGCCATCAAAAAGCATGGCATGCCATCAAGTGCAGGGACATGCACCAAAGATTCTTCTAGTAGTCCCCATTGAAATCGCAAGATTCCGTTTCCCTTCCCGAAAGGAAATTTCATTTCCTTTCGGGAAGGGAAACGGAATCTTGCGAACCCCAAAAGAAAGACTTACAAACACTCTGCAAAGGAGATAGGATCAAAAGAAATGCAATTGAAAAAAACCCCACAAAACCCAGAAAATTCAGACTTTTAGTCTCTTCAAAAAATGGTCTGGAAGGAAATGAGCTGCATTGCAAAGGACCAAAACATGCAGAACTAAGCTCACAGATGTTGCACAGGCAGGGGAAAAAGACAAAGACTAAGACACAACTCGCTGGGGAAGATATGAGGGACATGGCAGGAAAACCTAAAAGAAAAAAAAAAAATTTCTTTCCCAAAGTCCAAGCCATCAAAAGGCAGGCCATATGCCATCAAGTGCAGGCACATGCAGCAAAGCTTGCCAAAATTGATCCCCGCTGAAGGCCAAAACACAAAGGAAGGACTTGCAAACTCCCTGGAATGGAGATACCATCAAAGCAATTGCAATCGGAGGAGAAAAAAAAAAAATTGGGCAAATTTTGTCATTCCGAGAAAATGGCCAGCATTAAATCCGGCCCATTGCAAAGGACCAAAACATGCCAAAACTAAGCTCACAGCTGTTGCAAAAGCAGGGGAAAAAGTCAAGGAGGAAGACACAACTTGCTGGGGAAGATATAAGAAACGCGGCAAGGATACCTAAAAGAAAAAAAAAAACATTTCTTTCCCAAAGTCCAAGCCATCAAAAGGCAGGCCATATGCCATGAAGTGCAGGCACATGCAGCAAAGCTTGCCAAAATTGATCCCCGCTGAAGGCCAAAACACAAAGGAAGGACTTCCAAACTCCCTGGAATGGAGATACCATCAAAGCAATTGCAATCGGAGGAGAAAAAAAAAAAATTGGGCAAATTTTGTCATTCCGAGAAAATGGCCAGCATTAAATCCGGCCCATTGCAAAGGACCAAAACATGCCAAAACTAAGCTCACAGCTGTTGCAAAAGCAGGGGAATAAGTCAAGGAGGAAGACACAACTTGCAGGGCAAGATATAAGAAACACGCCATGGATACTAAGAAAACAAAAAAAAAATCTTTCCCAAAGTCACAGCCATCAAAAAGCATGGCATGCCATCAAGTGCAGGGACATGCACCAAAGATTCTTCTAGTAGTCCCCATTGAAATCGCAAGATTCCGTTTCCCTTCCCGAAAGGAAATGAAATTTCCTTTCGGGAAGGGAAACGGAATCTTGCGAACCCCAAAAGAAAGACTTACAAACACTCTGCAAAGGAGATAGGATCAAAAGAAATGCAATTGAAAAAAACCCCACAAAACCCAGAAAATTCAGACTTTTAGTCTCTTCAAAAAATGGTCTGGAAGGAAATGAGCTGCATTGCAAAGGACCAAAACATGCAGAACTAAGCTCACAGATGTTGCACAAGCAGGGGAAAAAGACAAAGACTAAGACACAACTCGCTGGGGAAGATATGAGGGACATGGCAGGAAAACCTAAAAGAAAAAAAAAAAAATTTCTTTCCCAAAGTCCAAGCCATCAAAAGGCAGGCCATATGCCATCAAGTGCAGGCACATGCAGCAAAGCTTGCCAAAATTGATCCCCGCTGAAGGCCAAAACACAAAGGAAGGACTTCCAAACTCCCTGGAATGGAGATACCATCAAAGCAATTGCAATCGGAGGAGAAAAAAAAAAAATTGGGCAAATTTTGTCATTCCGAGAAAATGGCCAGCATTAAATCCGGCCCATTGCAAAGGACCAAAACATGCCAAAACTAAGCTCACAGCTGTTGCAAAAGCAGGGGAAAAAGTCAAGGAGGAAGACACAACTTGCAGGGCAAGATATAAGAAACGTGGCAAGGATACCTAAAAGAAAAAAAAAAATTTCTTTCCCAAAGTCCAAGCCATCAAAAGGCAGGCCATATGCCATCAAGTGCAGGCACATGCAGCAAAGCTTGCCAAAATTGATCCCCGCTGAAGGCCAAAACACAAAGGAAGGACTTCCAAACTCCCTGGAATGGAGATACCATCAAAGCAATTGCAATCGGAGGAGAAAAAAAAAAAATTGGGCAAATTTTGTCATTCCGAGAAAATGGCCAGCATTAAATCCGGCCCATTGCAAAGGACCAAAACATGCCAAAACTAAGCTCACAGCTGTTGCAAAAGCAGGGGAATAAGTCAAGGAGGAAGACACAACTTGCAGGGCAAGATATAAGAAACACGCCATGGATACTAAGAAAACAAAAAAAAAATCTTTCCCAAAGTCACAGCCATCAAAAAGCATGGCATGCCATCAAGTGCAGGGACATGCACCAAAGATTCTTCTAGTAGTCCCCATTGAAATCGCAAGATTCCGTTTCCCTTCCCGAAAGGAAATTTCATTTCCTTTCGGGAAGGGAAACGGAATCTTGCGAACCCCAAAAGAAAGACTTACAAACACTCTGCAAAGGAGATAGGATCAAAAGAAATGCAATTGAAAAAAACCCCACAAAACCCAGAAAATTCAGACTTTTAGTCTCTTCAAAAAATGGTCTGGAAGGAAATGAGCTGCATTGCAAAGGACCAAAACATGCAGAACTAAGCTCACAGATGTTGCACAGGCAGGGGAAAAAGACAAAGACTAAGACACAACTCGCTGGGGAAGATATGAGGGACATGGCAGGAAAACCTAAAAGAAAAAAAAAAAATTTCTTTCCCAAAGTCCAAGCCATCAAAAGGCAGGCCATATGCCATCAAGTGCAGGCACATGCAGCAAAGCTTGCCAAAATTGATCCCCGCTGAAGGCCAAAACACAAAGGAAGGACTTCCAAACTCCCTGGAATGGAGATACCATCAAAGCAATTGCAATCGGAGGAGAAAAAAAAAAAATTGGGCAAATTTTGTCATTCCGAGAAAATGGCCAGCATTAAATCCGGCCCATTGCAAAGGACCAAAACATGCCAAAACTAAGCTCACAGCTGTTGCAAAAGCAGGGGAAAAAGTCAAGGAGGAAGACACAACTTGCAGGGCAAGATATAAGAAACGTGGCAAGGATACCTAAAAGAAAAAAAAAAATTTCTTTTCCAAAGTCCAAGCCATCAAAAGGCAGGCCATATGCCATCAAGTGCAGGCACATGCAGCAAAGCTTGCCAAAATTGATCCCCGCTGAAGGCTAAAACACAAAGGAAGGACTTCCAAACTCCCTGGAATGGAGATACCATCAAAGCAATTGCAATCGGAGGAGAAAAAAAAAAAATTGGGCAAATTTTGTCATTCCGAGAAAATGGCCAGCATTAAATCCGGCCCATTGCAAAGGACCAAAACATGCCAAAACTAAGCTCACAGCTGTTGCAAAAGCAGGGGAATAAGTCAAGGAGGAAGACACAACTTGCAGGGCAAGATATAAGAAACACGCCATGGATACTAAGAAAACAAAAAAAAAATCTTTCCCAAAGTCACAGCCATCAAAAAGCATGGCATGCCATCAAGTGCAGGGACATGCACCAAAGATTCTTCTAGTAGTCCCCATTGAAATCGCAAGATTCCGTTTCCCTTCCCGAAAGGAAATGAAATTTCCTTTCGGGAAGGGAAACGGAATCTTGCGAACCCCAAAAGAAAGACTAACAAACACTCTGCAAAGGAGATAGGATCAAAAGAAATGCAATTGAAAAAAACCCCACAAAACCCAGAAAATTCAGACTTTTAGTCTCTTCAAAAAATGGTCTGGAAGGAAATGAGCTGCATTGCAAAGGACCAAAACATGCAGAACTAAGCTCACAGATGTTGCACAAGCAGGGGAAAAAGACAAAGACTAAGACACAACTCGCTGGGGAAGATATGAGGGACATGGCAGGAAAACCTAAAAGAAAAAAAAAAAAATTTCTTTCCCAAAGTCCAAGCCATCAAAAGGCAGGCCATATGCCATCAAGTGCAGGCACATGCAGCAAAGCTTGCCAAAATTGATCCCCGCTGAAGGCCAAAACACAAAGGAAGGACTTCCAAACTCCCTGGAATGGAGATACCATCAAAGCAATTGCAATCGGAGGAGAAAAAAAAAAAATTGGGCAAATTTTGTCATTCCGAGAAAATGGCCAGCATTAAATCCGGCCCATTGCAAAGGACCAAAACATGCCAAAACTAAGCTCACAGCTGTTGCAAAAGCAGGGGAATAAGTCAAGGAGGAAGACACAACTTGCTGGGGAAGATATAAGAAACGCGGCAAGGATACCTAAAAGAAAAAAAAAAAATTTCTTTCCCAAAGTCCAAGCCATCAAAAGGCAGGCCATATGCCATCAAGTGCAGGCACATGCAGCAAAGCTTGCCAAAATTGATCCCCGCTGAAGGCCAAAACACAAAGGAAGTGCCCTCGCAATAACTGTACAAGCACGAACGGAACGGTGCACTCCTTGTCAGCGTCTGAGAGGTTTTATTAGCGCATCAGGCTCAACACATTGTTACAACAATGGAGACATAACAGATGCAACCATCTCGCTGAACCAAGAAGAATGCCAAAGAAACTTAACATTACAGCATATCATAAAGCCATTTCCATCTGCGTTTTAACCAATCACATAGAGAACAAGAACATTGACAATAATTCTGTCCAATAATATAAAGCATACGTAATTTTGCTAAGCGGCCTAGTTTCTAAAACAATAGCTTCTTCATAGAAGTCAAAGCACAAAAGTCTATTCAAAACTTCAACCTTCTAAAGATATACATTAAGAAAACTTGTTACTACTTAAGGCAGCACCTAACATAGGCCTATTGTTCTATTCTCAAACTTTCTCACGTTTGCATTACTAATATTTCTGCTGCTTTAGCATCTAACTATCTCACTGTCTGAGGCCTGCTTTCTTAAAACCTTTCTTTCTTAAAACCTTCGGTTTTTAGGATTCCTACAATTCCCCCTCCCTGCTGATGCATATGGAGACCGTCATATTCGTGTCGTTGACTACTTGCGTTTCTTAGCCTTACTCTAATATTATTGCGTACTATTTGCTGAAGGTTTGCTCTTGCTGACACTAAGCGTTGCTATATTACAGCACAGCAACTTAATGCTGTGAGGGCCCAGTCCTTGAAAAAGTGAATGAATCATGTCCGATAATAGTTACGAGTCAATTTTCAAAAAATTCTTGTCGATTCCAGGGCCTTAACTCAAAACCTTCTTCCATTTTGATGCCTTCATCTGGCATCTCAGTAAGATTGCAAACACTCTCTGTATTTTTATTACCTAAATCTCTTTCTTGAATGACAAAAATTTCTTGGACTGTTTTGTTCAGCATTTTCCGCACACAATGAAGTATGCAGGGAATCACTATCAATATTAATATTAAAACACCCAGGACATAGAGACCTATCTTGCAAAGTTGCCTTAGCCAAGGTGCAAAGCTCCATTTTTGAAACAAATCATCCAACCAAGAACTACCATCTTCTTTAATTTGGGCAGTCAAGTCCTTTAGTTTTTGTATGCTTTTGTGAATGGATTCAGAGTGATCGGATAGGTTCATACAACACAACCCTTCAAATTCTTCACAACCATGTCCTTGTGCCAGTAAAAGAAAATCAATTGCTGCTCTATTTTGAAGAGTAGCATGCCTAACACTATCAACATCAGTTAACATATCACTAATTGCAGAGGATGTGGCATTAACTTGCTTACTCAACCAACATCCGACTCGATCTAATTGTTTCAATGCTTCTGCTGAAGCCCATTGGGGTAAAAAGATACCTACTGAAACTCTTCTTGAGGGTTTCCAAGGCATGAAATCGCTTTGACAGTTTTCATCATAATGACGAACAGTTCTCGTTTTTCTTTGTTTCTTTTTCACGACTGCTTTGGCAGATGGTGCGATGACAGTCAGCATTCCAATGCTACAAGGGCCACCTTTAAGGTGTGCTGGAATGCCTTGCCAAGCCCTGTCTCCACAAATGAACCAATACCCTTTTGGTAATTGCCGTGGGTATTGGTCAGCCTCAGAAATCACCTCCCAACTATTTGAAAAATTACACCAAAAACTCAAATTTCTGTATGCAAAATAATGAGGAGTAACATTATACTTTGGGGGATCACCTTTTTGCAAAGCACTAGCCATGAAAGTAAAGCAAAAATCCATGGTTAAAGAACCAAGGATTTCTAATTCTTGGGGTTCAGAAGCTGCCCTAGGAAGTTTTTTGGCCCAAACATTCCAATTCAATGTAGGATTGTTTACCTTATCAATTTCACCTGATTTACCATTAGATTGTTTTTTGACCGAGGGCAACTCTTTTACTGGCACACCCACCAGACAGGTTGAGAAAGGTTTCTCTGGTTCCGTATTAGACAAACATATAGTATCTGAGCCGGCTGCCTTGGCTAAGGTCACCCAAACATTTGTCTTCGGTTGTTCCACAGGCAGATCTGCACAACAAAAGGCAATTAAAAACCACCAATACCAACAAAGAAATAGCATTTGATCCATCTTTTTCATGAGCTAATTTTTGGCATAACTTTTATCGAATTTTAAGATGTTGTTCTCAAGAAACCAAAACTTAAAACTTCTGCCAAAAGTCAGCTCTATCAGACAGACATTAAATACACAATTGACATAAATTAACACAAAGTCAGAGTTTGCAGGTTCCACCGATGCACAAAGAACGTCAGGCACAAGGAGCGTCAGACGTGACCCGGGATCCTTCTGCTCGGCTCACGTCTGCGTGCTTGCTTCCTCGGTTCTCGGCTCGCCAACAGG